>OU975421.1:11443340-13943340 GCA_918857605.2 Philereme vetulata
ATTATGAAATTATCAAAGCTGAGAAGACTCTTCTAGTTTACGAGTAGTAGGCGACCTACTTATGTCTGTTGTAGTTGTGTTTGTATAAATCAATCATATAAAAAGACCAAAATCAATTGCAAAATTAATTTTGTATTTTAAAATGACTGAGATGCAGCCGTACTGTCTGCGGAACCCTTTATTTGGTCCGACAAATTCTTAACCAATTAATAAAATACTGAAATCTCAGAGGTTATGGGACGGGCCGATCTGCGAGCAAACACGGAATCAACTATTTCAAACGTGTACCAGCCCGTTAGATCGTGCCCGCCTTCTAGCCGTTTCTGAGTGGGAATCAGGACTTTGGTTACAGGCTCTCCCTTCACGCAATATAGGTACTTTGATTGACTGTTCCGTTTTTCGCATTGCAGCATCTCTTCGCCTGGGAGCACCATGCTGTACCCCACACCGTTGACAGTGCGTCGACCAGCTTGGTCACCACGGTCTTTCCTGTGTAAGAAACGCAGGAAGAATTTCCTGCCACGCCAGTCTCAATGATGTCATACGTCAGGCTTTTACCACCGCCAAGTGCGTCGCCATTTTGGAACCAAGTGGTCTCGTACGTGACGATGGTAAAAGACCTAACGGAATGACACTAATTCTGTGGAAGATGGGACGGCCTTTAGTGTGGGACGCCACTTGTGTTGACACTTTAGCGCCGTCACATCTTTCCGGTACGCAAAATAAGGCTGGTGCGGCGGCTGAATCGGCTGAAAACCTCAAAAGGCGCAAATATAGTAGTATAAACACATGTTTTATATTTGAGCCTTTTGGGGTTGAGACCCTTGGTCCGTGGGGACCGAGCGCCCATAAAATTTATAATGACCTTTCAAAACGCCTGGTCGAGGCGACGCGTGACCAAAATGCTGGCCTATATTTTGGTCAACGTTTAAGCATTGCTATTTAACGTGGCAATGCGGCCAGCATTCTGGGCACGCTGCCCACTGGCAGCGGTTTGTTAGATTAGGGTTTTATATATATTTTAAGTTGTTATAAAATATTTTATGTTGTAATATTACTTAAAATTATTACAAAAATGTTTCCTAAAAAAACCAATAAATTAATTTGGATATGCAATTTGTTTAAAAATACAAAACGGACATTCAAACAGTTTCTGACTCAACTTTTTAACCGAGAGTTTAAATGGTATCGTAGTCTAACCACACCATTTAGTAAGTTCATTAATTCTCACACAAATTGCAAAGACTTTTGACTTTGCACCTGTCGTAATTCAATCGATCTTTTTCCACTCATTCCATTCTGTCAATTTGCTACAGAATGTACCAAACATTCCACATACATTATCTCTCTCATCGATCGAGCTAACTTGCAATCACGAAAATAGAGACGTGAGGCAATTTTAATCAAACTTAGTTCAAGAAAGTAAGTCCTTAGCTCCAACTCCGAATGCTTCTAAATAAAGATAAATGTTGCAAGTTAATCTTGAGACTGCATTGCGATTTGGTTTTATCTTTCCTGACGGTAGTTGTAATCATTATTTATTATTAAAATGTATTTGCGAATTGTATAGATGATTTTAGATGGATTGCTTCATAAACCGATTACTATATTGACTTGGTGCATATTTGTCCAGATGATTTTAGATAGGTTGCTTCATAAACCGATTACTATATTGACTTGGTGCATATTTGTCCAGATGATTTTAGATAGGTTGCTTCATAAACCGATTACTATATTGACTTGGTGCATATTTGTCCAGATGATTTTAGATAGGTTGCTTCATAAACCGATTACTATATTGACTTGGTGCATATTTATCCAGATGATTTTTTAGATAGGTTGCTTCATAAACCGATTACTATATTGCCTTGGTGCACATTTGCCCAGATTATTTTAGATAGGTTGCTTCATAAACCGATTACTATATTGACTTGGTGCATATTTGTCCAGATGATTTTAGATAGGTTGCTTCATAAACCGATTACTATATTGACTTGGTGCATATTTGTCCAGATGATTTTAGATAGGTTGCTTCATAAACCGATTACTATATTGATGTGCACGACAGCATCATAAGGATTACCTGCGGCGAGAGGGGTGCAAGTAGTGACCGTCGCGACCCATGACCATAGTATGAAAATTGTATTATTTTACCTCGTTTACATATTAATCAATGTACTTTAATAATCTTGTTTGTAAATAGATAGTAAGAATAGATATCTAAAAGATAAGAATAAACGTTTGGAAGTATTATAATAGGAATAATTAGATAAGAATAATATTCTTCAGTTATGATGCAAATAAAGTTACGTATATTTGTTGTTTTACTATAAAATGGGTAAATGTAGGTAGGAGGTAACACATTTTTATGTAATAAGAGTAGAAATGAGTGCGCATACGCCCGTTCCGACGCTCGAATTGGAAATAACGCGCGGCCGCCACTTAGGGCGAGTATATATGTATAGTAGTGAAGCGGGGGACAGGGTAGTATTTACAGCGCCGCACCGAAAACACGCCGCCATTTCTAAACCGAGCGGAGCCGGGTGAAGACCCATGTATTATTCATAAGTAATAATCATAGTCTATAAGATAAATATAGTAATATATAACAAACAGTATGTAAAGTATGAAAAAGTAATAAATAAAGGCTAGAGGGGGTGAGGCAGTGAATGTTCTAGAAAATTGCGAGGAATAGTATAAAAAACGGCGCCTATTGGCCGTCAGCAATTCAGTGCTCGGGCAACATCGGAAAAGGAAGCAACAGGAAGAAAGAAGAATAGGAAGAAAATCTGCCTCGCCGCCTCGCTACCTATTTGATCAAGACTGGTGTTTTTTATTTTCTCGTTCGCAAATACGGGACTACGTAGACACTAACCCTCGGCAATCTATACACAACATCAAATGGTCCTTCGTAAGCCGGATAATTTTTGAAGACTAACAGCGCGGGTTATCTACGTATTTTTGCGAACGAATTATTCAAGATGCCTGTTACGCGATCGAAGAAAGGAAGCGTCGCCGACTTGACAGAACAACGACCAAGCCCGACGAATCAAGAACCCGGCAACACAGAGGGCGCTACTAGCGCTCCGCGAAGTACTGGGATGACGACACGAAGTACTACGAGCTCCGCGAGAGTTCCGCCAGCTTCTGCACGTCAAGAAAAATCTGCGACAACGTCGGAAGGCACCGCGACTACGGAAACCACGGCCACAGAATACACAACGTCAACAGAGAAAACAACAAGTACGGAGACCAACGTCACGACACAACGGGCTGAAGACTCCAACACATTGAAGCCGTCGAAGCGCGCCAAGTCACACCGCTCCGAAGCGCATCGAAGAAAATTATCGGAGTTAGAAGCGCAAGAAAAATTGGCCGAATTAAAATTAGAAGAAATACGCGCGTCGCTCGCACTCGCCCAGCTGAAGTTACAAAGACAGCGCGCCGCCGCCGACGATGATGAAGCAGCTTCTGCGTCAGAAGATGAAGAAGAAGAGGAACAATCAAGTCGAGTTCAAGAATGGTTGGATCACACGAAGAACGACCCACCAGAAGAAAAGAAGAGGCCAGAAGAGGGGGAACAGAAAGGACGAGGACAGGGAGTTCACAAGGAAAAGGAATGTGAACACCGGGGGGACCATGAAGAGACCCGGCCTGCGCGTCAGCCACACAACGTGGACGTCACCTCACTGGCAGCAGCCCTCACTCAAGCAGTACGGATGACCAGGGATGCACCGAAGTACCTACAGGAGTTACCTGTTTTCAATGGACAATGTAACGGCTGGCTTGCGTTCCGCGCCGCCTACTACGAAACTGAAGCTTTATTCTCGAAGACCGAAAATGTAGCAAGACTAAGAAGAAGCGTCAGGGGGGTAGCATGGGAAGCAATCAGCAGCCTCCTCATCAGCCAACCGGATCCAGCAGCTATCATGGAAGCTCTGGAAAGAAGATTTGGACGACCGGATGCACTGGCGATGAACGAGATGCAGAAGATTAAGGCACTAGGAAAACTCAGCGATAGTCCACGTGACCTATGTATATTCGCAAACAAGGTGGCTAACATCGTGTCTACTATGGAAGCCCTCAAGAAAATTCACTACCTGTATAATCCAGAGTTAGTGAAGATCACCATCGAGAAGCTTACGCCGATTATGAGAAGCAAATGGTACGACTATGCCGCGAAGAACAAAGAAGATGTACCCGACTTGAAGAAACTCACCAGCTTTTTGAATGAAGAGGCTGACAAGTGCGGAGCATACGCGCAACCCGAAGACATCGTCACAAATACTACGCAGGAGAAACATCCAAGAAGAAGATTCGAGCACACCTTCGCTACTGATACCAAGAAAGAACAATGTCCAGCATGCAAGCAGAGTCATTACTTACCTGAATGCAAGAAGTTTCAAGACACAGATGTCAACGAGCGCTGGGAAATGGCTAAGAGACATCGCATCTGCTTCCAATGCCTACGAAGCACGCATCGCCGCGGTACCTGCAGAGCAAAGAAGTGCGGACAAGACGGCTGCGCGATGGCTCACCATCACCTCTTACACCATAAGAGGTCAAGAAGGACATCATCACCATCACCACCAGCAACACAAGAAGTGACATCAGCAGTGGAACTAGTGAAGAACATCGATTGCATCAGAAGCCGTCAAGCCTACCTGAAGATCGCACCAGTAACACTCATCGGTCAAAATGAAGCAAGAGTGGACACCTACGCCTTGATGGACGACGGAAGCACTATCACTCTCGTTGATGAAGGATTGGCAGAGATACTGGGCTTGGATGGCCCACGCGATCAGATGTAGGTGCAGGGCCTGAACGAGACAGTGAAGCATGAAAATAGCAAGAGAGTCGACATCAAAATACGGGGAAGATACAGCGAAGAAGAATACACAATGCGCAATGCACGCACAGTACAGCGGCTGATGTTCACCAAGCAGAATATAGAACGGAGGGATCTTCAAGACTGCACTCATCTACGGGACATCGAAGAACAGCTGATTTACAAGGACGCCTCACCCAAGATACTGATAGGACAGAACAACTGGGAACTTCTAGTGGCACTCGACATAAGAACAGGAAGACAAGACCAACCGGTCGCAACTCACACGCGACTGGGCTGGGTGCTACACGGATACCGTACGTCTTATCAGAAACCAGTAGCCTTCTGCGGACATACCACCATAGCGGCTAAAGAAGACTCGATGGAACATATGATGAAGAGGTTCTTCGACCTGGAAGCGCTTGGAATAGAACACAAGAAACAGAAGAACGATCCAGAAGAACGAGCAATGAAGATTCTGCAAGAAAAAAGCAGAAGAATGCCCGATGGCCGTTTTGAGACTGCACTTCTGTGGAAAGAAGACGAGTGCCAGATCCCAAACAATTATGAAGACGCCTACAAAAGATTGCGGACGCTGGAGAAGAGACTAGATCGCGACCCAGATTTGAAAACAAAGTACGAAGAAAGGATAAACAACCTTCTCACGTCGGGATACGCGGCTCCAGCCACCACACCTGCACCTAAAGGGAAAACATGGTACCTGCCACATTTTGCAGTGTGCAATCCTTCAAAATCGAAGATACGCCTGGTACATGATGCAGCAGCAAGATCACGCGGGAGGAGCCTGAATGACATGCTACTCTCCGGCCCTGACCTTCTGCAGTCACTACCCGGAGTCATTATGAGGTTCCGGCAGCATCCATTCGCGGTCTCTGCCGACATTCAAGAGATGTTCATGCAGATCAAGATCAGACCAGAAGACAGAGACGCGCTGAGGTTTCTATGGAGAGGAGACTGCAGAGGAGAAACGAAGCCGAAGGAGTTTCAGATGACATCAGTGATCTTCGGAGCAACGTCCTCACCGTGCACAGCGTTGTATATAAAGAATAGGAACGCAGAAGACTTCGCAGAAGCATTCCCCAGAGCAGTGAAAGAGATAAAGAAAAATCACTACATGGACGACTACATCACAAGCTTCCCGAGTGAAGAAGAAGCAATAGAAGTATCGAAAGAAGTGGACCACATTCATCGTCAAGCTGGCTTCGTTCTGCGAGGTTGGGTGTCGAACCGACAGACCGTATTACGTCGCTTCGACACGAACAGCAAAACCGCTACAATACCCATAGGTGGCACCGACGTCGAGAAAACCCTCGGACTGCTGTGGGAAGTGAAAGAAGATTGTATCGGTTTCCACTTGAACGATAAGAAGACTCCGCCAGAGGTGCTGTACAACAATCGCCCACCTACGAAGAGAGAAGCACTAAGCGTGATAATGTCGCTGTTCGATCCGCTCGGACTGGTATCACCCCTGACAACACCTGCCAAGAGACTGATGCAAGAAACATGGCGATATGGGACCGGCTGGGATGAACCAATCCCTGAAGAGCTGCAACCGCGCTGGACAACGTGGCTGAACAACCTGCGCGCCATAAAAAGACTTCACATTCAGCGATGTTACGACATGCAGCAATCAGTGGCTTCGAGAGAATTACACACGTTTGTCGACGCGAGTGAAGAAGCATATGCAACAGCGGTCTATATACGTACGCAACACGTCGATGGGTCAGTGAACGTCGTATTGGTAGCAGCCAAGAGTCGCGTCGCACCCCTGAAGCCCACGTCTATACCACGACTTGAGCTGCAAGCGGCCCTGATAGGCGCGCGACTAGCGAAGACTGTGGCCGAAGAACACGACCTGGAGTTCGAAAGGAAGACTTATTGGAGCGACTCACGCACTGTCCTCGCGTGGATAAGAGCGGAACCGCGTGCCTACAAGACGTTCGTCGCACATCGCCTGGCTGAGATTGAAGACCTCACCAAAGTGAACGAGTGGCGTTGGGTCCCCACCAAAGAAAACGTTGCAGACGACGCCACGAGAGAAACGCCGAGCGACTTCACAGCGCAGCACCGATGGTTTCAGGGTCCTGAGTTCCTAAGACGGCGAGAAGAAGACTGGCCAACAGAAGTAAAGGTCACCAACACAGAAACTGGGGAAGAAAGATACCACGCGTGGCAAGACATAAAGACGCACGAACACTTGCCGAACATAGACAACATAGCTAAGTGGCCGATACTTATACGCGCCACAGGAAGAGTGCTACAATTCATAGATCTGTGTAGGATCAAGAAACACAGAGCAGCTGCAACAAGACACAAAAAGACTAAAAAGAATGCAGAAAAAGATGCCGCATGGAGCCGCGGTAAGAAAAAGACCGACAAGAATAAAGGAACGGCATCAACCAAGAAAACAGAAAAAAGAAAACTAGTGTGCCTGGACGCGAGCTACCTGTTACGAGCGGAGAAGATGTGGATAAGGAAAGTACAGGATGACAGCTACGCCGATGAAAAGACGCGAATAATGCACGGCGACACGCCCTCGTCAAAGGACCGCCTTGCCACTCTGAGTGTGTACATAGGTGAAGATGGATTATTACGCCTACGAGGAAGAATCGCCGCGACGCCAGGTATACAGGAGGAAACAGCCAACCCTGCCCTGTTGGACGGACAGCACAAGTATACAAGAATGTACATCCAACATGTACACGAGAAGATGCTCCACGGGGGGGTAGAAACCACAGTGAATGAAATAAGACAACGGTTCTGGGTGACAAGAATACGACCCACAGTGAGGAGCGTAATAAGAAGATGTCCACAGTGCCAAATGAGAAAAGCAAAGCCCGCGATCCCTTCGACAGGAAACCTACCTCCAGCACGTCTCACCCATCACGCGCGTCCCTTCTCCTACACAGGACTGGACTACTTCGGACCGCTGGAAGTCACCGTGGGAAGACACCGTGAGAAGAGGTGGGTCGCCCTCTTCACTTGCCTCACGACAAGGGCCGTCCACCTAGAAGTAGTGACATCATTAAGTGCGGATTCTGCCATCGCCGCGCTAAGAAGATTCATCGCGAGGAGAGGACAACCGACTGAACTGTGGTCAGACAACGCGACGTGCTTCAAGGCAGCAGATAAGGAATTGAGAGAAGCCCAGCAAGAAGCTTGGGAAGCAACGCGAGAAGAGGCCAACGCACGCCGCATCAACTTGCGTTACATTCCCCCCGCCTCCCCCTTCATGGGCGGCGCCTGGGAACGACTCGTGCGTAGCGTCAAAGAAGCCCTACGCGTCATCCTGCACGAGAAGCACCCAAGCGACGAGGTCCTGCACACACTCCTCGTGGAAGTCGAGAACATAATTAATTCGCGGCCGCTCACGCATGTCGCTGTGACGCCAGAAGAACCCGAGGCCTTGACCCCGAACCACATCCTGCTGGGGCCAAACAGTCACGTGCCAACACCGGGCAGCTTCACTCAAGAGGATCAATCCGCACGACAACTCTGGAAGCGCGCACAACTTCTGGCCGACGAATTTTGGAAGAGATGGGTGAAGGAGTATCTCCCTTTGCTCCAACACCGGCGGGAGCCCAGAGCCACCGGGACCGCCCCGAAGGTCGGTGACCTGGTGATCATCTGCGACCCAAACCTGCCGAGGAACGTCTGGCCAAGAGGAAGAGTGACCAGAACCTACCCTGGAGAAGACAACGAGATACGAGTCGTGGACATCACTACGAGCAACGGGCACGTCCTGCGCCGACCATGCAAGAAGATCGTCGTGCTACCAGTGGAGTCGCGTGCTGCGACGGCGGGAGAAATGTGCACGACAGCATCATAAGGATTACCTGCGGCGAGAGGGGTGCAAGTAGTGACCGTCGCGACCCATGACCATAGTATGAAAATTGTATTATTTTACCTCGTTTACATATTAATCAATGTACTTTAATAATCTTGTTTGTAAATAGATAGTAAGAATAGATATCTAAAAGATAAGAATAAACGTTTGGAAGTATTATAATAGGAATAATTAGATAAGAATAATATTCTTCAGTTATGATGCAAATAAAGTTACGTATATTTGTTGTTTTACTATAAAATGGGTAAATGTAGGTAGGAGGTAACACATTTTTATGTAATAAGAGTAGAAATGAGTGCGCATACGCCCGTTCCGACGCTCGAATTAGAAATAACGCGCGGCCGCCACTTAGGGCGAGTATATATAGTAGTGAAGCGGGGGACAGGGTAGTATTTATAGCGCCGCACCGAAAACACGCCGCCATTTGAAAAAAAAAAAAAAGATTCGCTCGCCGGTCCTCGCACCGGCAACACGTCTGCTCCGCTCCGCTCGCGCGCTCCCGCCGGCCCACGTGCCGTCCCGCGCCCCGCGCCCCGCGCCCCGCGCCTTGCGCCTCGCGCCGCGCGCCCCGCGCCCCGCGCCCCGCGCCCCGCGCCGCACTTGGCATCCGCCATTTGCTCTGTTGTGTGCGCTCGCTTGCGAGTACACCTCAGAAGAGTCCTTTATTGGACTTTGTCCTTTTCAGGGCAAACTCTTGTTTCTTACCATTAAGAGCCCAAATCCACGTTTAGTGGTCGGTCTGGTGGATACCTTGCGGTGTTAACACAAACCAGACTGGGCGTGGACCCGGAATGCCAGCTTTCCTCTCCTGAGGAACGCTACATCCGGCTGGGCTTGGTACCACCGGCCTTGGGGGCTTCCCTCGCCGACACCAAGTATCGGTTAGGACACACCCCTCATACCCCGTAAGAGCGGTAAAGGGACACACTTTAGGTAGGACACTTAGGCCTCACCCCTCCTGTCTATCCCGACGGGAGGATCACGCACGCCCTCACCTCTCCGGGTGTTCCCTCCCGGAGAGTTATGATGGACATCGCCGGGGACGACCTCGTCCAGTTGCCGGGTTCCGTAATCCGGTTGCTGCTCGAGAACGTTCCCGACAATGTCCGACAACGTATTATGAGGGAGCAACAATCGGTTGCCTCCCTCCCGCGTCTAATGGACGTCGTCACGTCCACTCCGGCCCCTCTGGCCAAAAATGTGGCTCGGAAGCCCGTGCCGGCCCCTCTGGTCTCCCCAGCGGCTCGAAAGCCATCCCCGGCCCCTCAGGCCACTAACGAGGCCCGGAAGCCTCAGCAAGCCCCTCAGGCACCACCGGCGGCTCGTAAGCCTGCCCCCTCCCCTCAACCTCCTGCCTCAGCGCCTCCCTCGTCGTCATCAAAAAAGCCCGACTCTCGAGAGGCCTCACCTCGCAGAGTCTTTTTAGACTCTCCGGAATCTCCGGACCCACCCTCCCCCGAGGACGATATGGAGATCGACCTCCTTCTACGCCCCGCGTCTTCCGCAGAGGCATCAAACTCCTCTTCCTCCGACTCGGAGGAAGATTTCACCCTCGTCACGGGTGGTAAAAGGAAGAAACCCTCTTCGAAGAAGACCTCTTCGTCGAAGAAGGTTTCCTCCGTTTCCCCCCCAGCCAAAAAGGCAACCCCTCCCTCGGCCTCGCAGCCTGCCCGCCCCGCCTCTCCCCCCGCGGCTTCCACTGCCGCGAGGAAGGAAAGGCCTCCCCCGCCCCTTTTCATCCGCGAAAAGGGCAAGTGGGACAGAGTTTCCTATCTGTGTAATGAGAATAAGATCTCATTCACAAACGCCCGCAACACTAAGGACGCTATTAAAGTCCTACTCCCCACTTCAGACGACCATCGTCGTCTCACTTCCCTCCTACGTCAAGAGCACATAGGCTATCACACCTATGCTCTCGAAGACGAAAGGCTCCTTCGAGTTGTGATCCGCGGCCTCCCTGCGGAGCACTCCACTGACTCCATTAAGTCAGATTTACTCGCTCAGTCCTTCCCGGTCAAGGAGGTCCACCGTATGCATAACGGTAAGACCACCTACAATCTAGTACTCGTAGTACTAGAGCTGTCACAGGCAGGGAAGGCCATCTTCAACCTGAAGATGGTCAACAACCTCTCCGGCCTCCGGGTTGAACCCCCCCCACCGAAATGGCACTCCTAGTCAGTGCCATAGATGTCAGCTGTATGGCCACTCGGCCAAAAACTGCCACGCCCGCCCCCGTTGCGTCAAGTGCCTGGGTGACCATGGCACCTCTGACTGCAACCGCACTCGAGACACCATCGAGCCGCCAAGCTGCGTGCTTTGTGGTGCCGTGGGACACACCGCGAATTATCGTGGTTGTCCTTCGGCGCCCAAAGTCAGCAGGGTGGTGGCTCGTAGGAGTCAACCCCGACCTTGTCCGCAGTATACCAAAACAACTTCAAAGTTGACCATGGTACCCTCGCAGGAGGCGCAACCTCCCAAAAGCTCAGCATGGGCCAAGCCCTTGCCATACTCGAGCCTAGCCCTTAAGGCAACGGCCCCCCCGCCGCGCTCTTCTGAGCCAGCCCCCCCTTCTAAAATGGGCAAGTCGGACTTTGCTGCCGACTTGGCTCTCATCATAGAGTTCTCCTCCATCGACCTTGCCGAGGTTCGCGTGCTTGCACAAAAACTTAGGCAAGCAAACTCCCCCCTCGAAAAGCTGATTGCCCTTGAGGCGCACTCAGCTCTTCTCGCCGCCGTTAAGGCAGCTTCGTCCTCCTCCAAACCCTTTTAGGCCCCAAAATGGTTGTACAAAAGGAAAGGAAAAAACCGCGCTCTTTATCACTAGCGTTCTTCAACGCTGACGGTCTTTCAAGACAGCGTTCTATTATCCAAGATTTTCTAAATAGGCACCAACTTGATATCTTGCTAGTACAAGAGACAAATTTAAAGCCCGGTCATCGGGACCCAAAAATCCCTAACTATCAAATTGTTCGCAATGACAGACTGCTAGCTCAAAAGGGCGGCACTGTCATTTACTACAAGAAGGCTCTACACTGCATGCCTCTTGATCCCCCTTCTCTGTCTTACATAGAAGCCTCCGTCTGCAGGCTAGCAATGACCGGGCATTCCTCGGTCATTATTGCATCCTGCTATGTCCCTCCCGGCAAGCCTCGCTCACCTCAATTCGAGAGTGACCTGCATGCCCTGTTCAGTCTAGGAAGCTCCGTCATATTGGCGGGTGACTTCAATTCCAAAAACGTCATGTGGAATAGCACCACGACGAACTCTAAAGGCAAACAACTAGAAAGTCTAGTTGAACCCCTTAATTTCGACATCATTGCCCCTAGAGGCATGACTCGCTTCCCTACTTCCACTCCCCCCGAGCTCCTTGACATTGCACTTCTCAAAAACGTAGCCCTTCGGCTACGCTTAATCGAAGTTATTCATGAGCTCGATTCCGATCATCGACCGGTAATGCTCTTACTCGGCCCTCCCACTGACCAGCCCCCTGCCACCAAGACTGTGGTAGAGTGGCATAAACTTGAGAAAGCCCTCAAGTCTGCGCACTCGAGTGATCTAGATAAGATCCCTTCTGTCATTCGGACATCTGGTGATATTACGGTAGCGGTTGACGCCCTTACCACACATATCACAAACTCAGTCAGAGACTCATCAAAGCAGGTGCCCGTAGTGGATGACCACCGGGGCCCCCTGCCAGATGATATCAGACGGCTGATGACTGAAGCTAACGCCGCAGTTAGACTTCATAGTCGCTGCCCCACTAACGACAATCGAGTCTTAATGCGCTCCCTGCACCGTGAGGTGAGAGAGCGCATTAAAGAACATCGCAATCGTGAGTGGGAGAGCCTGCTCTCGGGGATCGAGCCTAGCCATCTGGCCTACTGGAGGTTAGCTCGCTCCATGAAAGCAGACGCTCTCGCTCCGATGCCTCCCCTTATACGACCAAATCACCCTCCAGCATTCGAAGACGAGGAAAAAGCCGATTTCCTGGCTGAAACCCTCGAATCTCAATGCTCGCCCAGTCTCGAACCCGTCGACCCTGTTCACCTCCATACGGTGAACAGCGAGGTTGACCGCTTAGCCTCCCGACCCCCTACTTCCCCACTTGATCCGATTGAGCCCTCTGAAGTCTTTGACACTATCAAGGCCCTACACCCAAAGAAAGCCTCCGGCCCCGACGGCATTTCTAACAGAGTACTCAAACAGTTCTCTGTTCCCCTTATCCATATCCTAGTCTGCATCTTCAATGCGGCTATGGAAACTTGCACCTTCCCTGATGCTTGGAAGGAAGCCAACGTCATTGGCATCCGAAAACCCAGCAAACAGGCAAACGATCCAACTAGTTATCAACCCATTAGTCTACTTAATAGTCTAGGCAAGATATATGAGCGTCTTCTAATGAAGCGCCTCTGGGCTCATGTCAATGAGTTCAAACTCCTTCCCGACGAGCAGTTTGGCTTTCGAGCCCAACATTCATGCCCACAACAGGTGCTCCGCATAGCGGAGCATGTCCTCTCCAACTGGCAAAGTACCTGGCCTTCAGATACTGGTGCCGTCTTCCTCGACGTAGCGAAAGCTTTCGACAAAGTCTGGCACAACGGCTTGATCTACAAGCTATTCAAACTCGGAGTCCCAGACAGACTCGTGCTCATCATACGAGACTACCTACAAGGTCGCAGCTTTCGCTACACCGTGGAAGGCACTCTCTCTAGTCCTAGACCAGTCAGAGCAGGAGTCCCTCAAGGCTCCGTTCTCGGCCCCCTCCTGTTCACGCTGTACACCAGCGATATCCCCCGCACTCCTCAAGTGGAAATAGCCCTATACGCAGACGACACAGCCTTGTACACATCCAATCGGAATCCTGATCGGGTGGGTATAAGGCTGCAGGCTGCCCTTCATTCATTAGCCACTTGGTTCCGCAAGTGGCGGATCGAGGTAAACCCGTCGAAAAGTACAGCAGTGTACTTCTCACGGAGAAACCTCACTCCCAAACCGATCTCTCTATTTGGCCAGCCCATTCGCTGGGCCCCATCAGCCAAATATCTGGGTGTCATCCTCGATAGGCGTCTTTCCTTTAGGTTGCACATCACTAAGAGGTGCAACCAAGCAAAGTTCACCCTAGGTCGATTGTCCTCACTTCTAGGCGCGAAAAGTAAAATGTCCCTTAAAAATAAGGTGACTCTTTACAAAGCGTGCATTCGCCCCATTATGACATACTCATCTGTAGTATTTGCCCACTCTCCTAAAGTTGGTGCCATTCAGGTTATTCAAAATCGCTTCTTGCGAAAAGCCTCAGGCTCGCCCTGGTATTTTCGCAATAACGACCTACATCGCGATTTGAAATTAGAATCAATAGCCAGGTTCATGAAGCTCGCTTCCAAGCGGTTTTATGAACTTGCCTCTAATCATCCGAACCCTTTGGTACACACCATTCCGGTTTACCCGTTGGATCCGCCCGCCAACAAAATCCTCCGTCGTCCGAGACACGTTCTCGGAGACCCGGATGACGAAATCACCTCTGCTAATGCGGAAGGTGAGTCATCTATATCAGACAGAGCAAACACTTCACAGAAACACCGACCTCGCCGGCGAGGTCGACGAGTCCCTTCAGTCGCCGCTTATACGAGGTACAGACATGTACCCGGGCGTTTCTCTCCTATCCCCATCCCGGCAACAGCCCAAGCCGAGGTTCGTACCTAAGTGGTGCCCTTGCGCTAGTTGCCTAAAAAAAAAACTTACAGGGCTGAGCGCCATCTGCGCTCGCCAAAAGTTCGGTTAAGCTGTCACGGCCTCAGAGGCCAACAGCGAGATTAGTCCATTCGAAAAAAAAAAAAAAAAACACGCCGCCATTTCTAAACCGAGCGGAGCCGGGTGAAGACGCATGTATTATTCATAAGTAATAATCATAGTCTATAAGATAAATATAGTAATATATAACAAACAGTATGTAAAGTATGAAAAAGTAATAAATAAAGGCTAGAGGGGGTGAGGCAGTGAATGTTCTAGAAAATTGCGAGGAATAGTATAAAAAACGGCGCCTATTGGCCGTCAGCAATTCAGTGCTCGGGCAACATCGGAAAAGGAAGCAACAGGAAGAAAGAAGAATAGGAAGAAAATCTGCCTCGCCGCCTCGCTACCTATTTGATCAAGACTGGTGTTTTTTATTTTCTCGTTCGCAAATACGGGACTACGTAGACACTAACCCTCGGCAATCTATACACAACAATTGACTTGGTGCATATTTATCCAGATGATTTTTAGATAGGTTGCTTCATAAACCTATTACTATATTGATTTGGTGCATATTTGTCCAGATGATTTTAGTCGGGTTGCTTCCTTCATATACCGATTAGTTTATTGACTTGGTCCGTACTTGTCCAGATGATTCTAAATGGGTTGCTGCATAGACCGATTACTTTATTGATTTGGGCATATTTCTCCAGATGATTTTAGATGGGTTGCTTCCTTCATATACCGATTACTTTAATGACTTAGTACGTACCTGTCTTAGATAGGTTGCTTTATAATCCGATTAATTTGCCGCTTGCCTAGAAATAACCTGAACGTATGAATGTTAGGTACTATTTAAAAAGTGGGCCTCTTACAAAAGTAATGTTTAGACTTGCCTCTGATCACCCCTAAATAAGATATCTTCACGGGTTTTGTCGAATAATACAAACGAAATACTTTTTCGACCGGAATTACTCGAGCAAAACTACTGGCGAATGCCAGAATTTTTATTTATGTACAAACGTAACCATATATTGCTGAAAAAACGCTTTTGAAGCTATAAACCTTCCAATATTCACCCCGGGACACACAAAACTTGCTACCAATATTTTTGTATCATACTGGTACATAAACATAGTAATAAATTCAAACCCAAAAATCCAAATTCCTTTTGTCACATCGTAGGCATATGAAACTTATAGATACATGCTTTATTCATATCCGTAGAAAGGTAAGATTACAGTGTACTTGTCGAGCTTTGCGCTTAGCGGATAAGTACCAAAAACTGTAATACTATTTAAGTAAGTTTTAGTTCATTCTTTATCTGTTTATTGTGCAAGTTTCTTTTTAACCCCTAACGGAAAAATAGCGGTGTTATAAGTTACAATTCTATGTTTTTCTGTATGTCTTTTAGTGTACTATCTGTGGTATCACGGATTCTCAGCTATGTCAGTTTTGACTCAAAAAGAAAGGTACTTAAAATTTTTAAAAATTAACTTTTTTTTGTACACACGGCTATACATCAAGCTATACATTTCCCGTATAAGCTGACCTCGCATTGTGTAGGCTTTTCGTAGAATGAGAGGTCAGCTTATACTGGAATTGTAAAACTTGATGTGTAGCCGTGTGTACACTATTAGTGATATGTTTTTGATTTGAAATAGTGCGACATTTACCGACTGGTTTATACTACGTGTTTTGTTATGCACGACAATAAATGAAAACACAAGTAGGGCTACTAGTATTGCTAGTATTATTGTAATTTTTTTTTTTAAATTCTTTAATATAAAAAAAAATTTAAACAGTCATAAAATACAAACACCTTGCTAAAGATGAAACGCGAAGATCTAAGGATGATGGTGGGAATCATCACGGAACACTGCGAACTTAACCATCACCTCCTAAAGACCGGAGCTACGAACAGCGGACTTTGTCGCGGATGCCTTTGGGAGGAAAAGACTGTGGGTGGAGCACGTGATACTCCACTGCACTGCCACAAACGACGAAAGACTAAGAACGGGTCTGCAAGGGGTCATCGAATCCTCGTGTTCCACTAACACCACTACTACTTCAACATCCACGGGGACCCTGGAAAGCTGCTGCCACCAACCCAAAGTCCTACTCCGTTACTTCAAGGAGTTATGATGGCTGGGGTCTGGTGAGAAGGGGGGTAATGCACAATACACCCGAATGCGGGACGTCAGTGCAGATTTTTTATTCCTCCCACCCTAGAATTAGAATTAGTCCTAAAATATCAATGAAGCAGCCTGTATAAAATAGGTAAACAAATCATATACATTCGCCATGTAAGTAGGTACTTGTACTGACTAAGCAGCATCGTCGTAAAGGCACCGCCGATTTACGTTAAAAATTGTTTACTGAACACATATCGATTACTGGATAAATATTCAAGCTACCGAATTTTAGTGGCGGGTACCTCTAAACTTAGTAAATACGATAAAGGATGTGTGTTTTAAATTAATATCATACATAACAATATAGGTTATATAGCCAAAATTATCATCGAATACCTAATCTGAGAGGATGATACAAGTGATTTTCCAGTTCTGCCCCAGGGAGTGCTTGCGTCTCACCTAGCCAGTGCTGCAACAGCTAAAACTGCAGGAATAGCGACATCTATCGCCACATGTAAGAACTAGTTAGATTACATTCTAACCTACAACGAAACGGTGACATCTAATTTCAAATAGCAGAACAAATCATTAATCGCGCAAACAATGTACTCTAAAATGAGAATCTGATCATAGAGGGCCCGCAAAACCGTCAAACGGTTTGATTCAAATCTTACGTGACTGATCAAATCGTATGATGCCGGTTTCAAACCGTATCTAACGGCAAAATACACTCAAATAAAATCAAGATTTCCTTGCATTTGTACTATCTTCTTGTCTTCGTCTTTAAATAAGAAGAAAATAACATAAGAATTAGGTCCAAACAATGATAATAATTAAGGCGCCTCTTGGTATAATTTTGTTAGTGTTTGTTCAAACGCGTCAAACAAGCTTCGAACTGGTGAATGATTGATGAGCCTCTCTAAGCCTCAATTGTGTAAACGATCAACAACGACAAACCAAGATTAACCGTGGATCAGGTATTTGAATCAAACCCTTTGTCCGTATCGGGAACCCATAAGTAAAAGTTCTTGGTGGAATTTTTATGGATAGAAAAATGTAGGAGGTAAGAAATGCGAAATCAATTATTGATTTCTTCTTCGAGTCGCAGCGGCTGGCTGGTTTCTTGATATTTCACCACAGACACTTTGTTTTTATTTATTCTGGTTAGTTTATTTCACACAGCGTTGTATGTGAGATTGCAGTGGATAGACGTAATAACTGCTGGAATATGAATGAAGATCCGCTTCCGGAGTGAATGCTTGAATTTGATCCGTCTTGAATGAGTGAAACCACGTTCCGAAACGTTCTTAATTTTTTTCATTGATTGATCATGGTCGAGGGGGTTCGTTCGCAAAGAAATCAAGGATAGTAGATAATATATAAACATGGAATAAGGTTTAATGTTTGCGTGTGGTCCTAATAGATGGCGTTACCACTTTACAACAAGATCTGTTAGTCCTAGGACCCCTAACCTAAGATGGGAGAACCGGATATCTACCAGTCGTCAGCCAAACGCTGTTTCGCAACAAGTCTCACTACTTTCTCCGCTTATCGCTATACTTGTGTTTAACCGAAGCCTACTTCTGTGTACGCCCATCGATCATAAGCCTCCGCTCACATCCGGCGCCGGATGGCTGCGTACCGGACTTGTGCGTTTAATTGCACTTTGCCTTTAATATTGCTAAATACAAAGCCAATAATTCCATGTACTGGAACCCTGGCAGCAGAAAGCAAACAGAAATATATTAAAGGTCATCTATCGGCCACGGGGGCCGAAATATTTTGGAGTGGATTTGTGGAGCGCTGCATTTGTTGGGAGCCGTTGAATGCAGGCCGCAAATGATCGGTCACCCTGGAAAACTATGGGGAAGACATATATTTAGGAGTGAATGGCGTGTGATAGTCATGATGATGATGGTAATCTGTAGCATCGCACAATACGCTGGACCTCTGAAATTTCGTCAAGCAGCATTTTATCGATTTTGTAAAACATGACATTTTATTTTATTATTTTCGTTTAGAAATATTTTCTGCAATATATTTTAAATTGCAAGACTAAGACGGACGTGTCGTTTGTCAATAAAAGTAGCTTATTTCTCAATCCAGGTCATAATTGATAGAGCGAAGCGAGATCTCTAAATCAACTTGGGCAAATCGGCGTTGTATGTATGTATGTTTGTTTGTCCGAGGATAACTTTCGAAGCAGAAGAGAGCAGCAGTGATGATGGTGATAATGACACAGCCGGTCCACATGCTGTGCCTTCGTTGACCCAATGTCCACCAACCCGCTCGTCAACTCGCGCGCAGAGGGCATCGGCGTGCAGTGCGAGGCGAGACGTTATTCGGAGCGGATCGGACTCACCCTGATGAAAGTTAACGAATTGAACCAAAACATTGTCGGTCCAAACACCATGTAACGTGTACGATTTCACGACACGTGACATCTTCGATTTAACAAAACTTATAAAACACTACATACCACGACATCTAGCGACATGGCGGCGTATTAACTGCACAAACGCTTGATACCTTGTTTTCCAATACACTGAAATTCAAGCGTGTTTTCATCGTAGTTCGCCATGCTTACGGCAGATGGCGTTGTACGTGATCTCAAAGGAATAGACTATATATTTATTTCTTGATCGATAATCGATTTAAATTATCGGTAATTAAACATTCTTGTAAACTTAAGTTAAATAATCCCTTTGCTTCTTAGAATCATTATAACAAAATACAAATCTTAAATAATAGTAATACTGCATTCAATTATTGTCTTTGACTGATGCAAAATAAGCAAACAATATTTTGTCTTGAGTGACGATGGATGAGTCAATTTTCTTTTCTAATTCTTTTAAAATTCTAGAATGACTGGAAAAAATCGACGGTTTTTAGTAATTATTAAAAGAGGGTGGACGTTCTCACCTATATAATCCAGAGTCGATGGTTCTTGACCTTTTTTTCCACACCTGGACACATCAGCGACAACTTCTAACCAACGTCCTACAGAATTAACCTCTAAGTTTGCTGGACAGTGTATCTCTGATATTTTTATTTTAAATTCTGTGCTACAATACTTCTAAGTCTGGAAGTCGTTTTCTGTTTTTCTCTCCTAGTTCTTCTTCCTACTTCTCTGTTTCTACACCTCACACCCGTCAAACCCATCATCTGAGCCGTTGAGAAGCGTGGTTGGTCTTCAGCCACCCTGCTAGCTGCCTTGACGCACCCCGGGACCACGCGTTCCCACGAAGCCTACCGACACAGCTCGAATTTTTTTTATAGTTTTAGAGTTATTAGCCATAATAAAAACGGAACTTTGACAAAATTCACAGGGTACACCAGTGACCCCATAGTACTGTAATTTGGTATGCGTGTAGCTTAAGTGACACAAATATAGGCAAAAGTCTGAAATCCAGAATAACTGCAATTTGTACTCCAAAAATAAAAACCACTTTACATGAACTCCCGTTACCTGTAATTTGAATGAAACTGTAAGTCAAGTAATTTGGTTTTTATTTCGTGGCACTATTTTGATAGTCAAAAATTATATATAATATTTTTTTTTGTTTTAATAGGAGATTCGTGAGTAGTCGCTAGATCTCGGTTCGGAGTGAACCACTAGTCTATTAAAATACCAAATTTTATCGAAATCGGTCCAGGCAGTTAGTCTTGAAAACATGACAAATAGAAAGCTAGAGAGTTACTTTCAAATTTATAATTCTACTATGATAGTTTGAAAGTAAACACATACATTCTCATACAAAGACGACTTTAGCAGAGAAAACCATGTAATCTGACTTATATCCCAGTACGTCACTTCTAAACGAACATGTGACACCAGGAAAACATACCGGAGTGGCAGTACAGACTGTTACCGAATGCAACATAAACCAAAGCGTCTGTACGCACTTACACCGGAAGGCTTAATTACCACTTTGTATTATTATGCTTCTTAGAAACTAGATTTAAGGCGCTAACCGTAGCCGATGACTTTGAGCGAATGGGCGTAGATATTGTTTCGGCCCCGCACCTTCCGCCACACGCATCTAACTGATCAGCAAAAAGGTGAGCGCGAGGCAGACGAGCACAACCCTCCCGTACGACAGTCAGCGGTACACTGCCGCCCGTCGCCCGCGCAACCACCTTCTAAGGGTACGCCCGCTAATTATTCGAAAAAATTGAAAATAATTAATTGTCACGTGAAAGACCACCGCAGCACAACATTATTTGTTCAACTTGAAGGTATAGTCTTTGCCCACATTTAGGTGAAGAAAAATAACAATATTTTACGTTGTTTAGAGGTTGAATCAAATTGAAAGAAACAGATAAATTTTTTTCTCATAGTAAATAAACAGGTAGAACTTTTTGTATGTTCACTTTGCAATGAAGGACATATATTTTTTTAAGCACATACAACTGATTCCTCCCTGATGAGAAAGCCTCCAAAAAAGACCAATCAGCTAACATATTCGCCTTAAGTGTACCTTAAGTGTACTAAATTCGTATATGCGGGACTGCTCTGTTCAGCTACCATTTAAAAATGGAGGGATTCCTGTGTAGGGTCCCTATACTGCCAGATTTTACAGAAAATAGCCTGTGTAAGGTTAAAAAAATAAGTGCCAGTTATAACATAGATTTACACTATAATGTAGTCAAATAATTTTGACGCGCAAAAGTATGAAAATACATCACGTACACGCGACTCGCTAATTTGAATAATAGTAATAGCTGTAACAGCCAATAGCAGTGAGTCGCTCGCTCGCTCCGCCACCTAATTACGTAATATCAACGACATCAATACGACAGCAATCGGTCGCGAAATGTCAAAACTATCGGAAAATAGTTCTGTCAAAACTATCGATAATAGTATAGATGCTGACTTTAGATAATTGTCGTACCGGTTCGTAAGTTACAGCAATCGGCGCGAATCTAGAAACGTACGCCTGTCTAAGCCTTAAAATGCCTGTCTAATACAGCAAATGCCTGACATTATGGTAACCCAACCCGTAGTACACACGGCTATACATCAAGCTATATTATTCCAGTATAAGCTGATCTCGCATTGTGTAGGCATTTCGTAAAATGAGAGGTCAGCTTATACTGGAAATGTATAGCTTGATGTGTAGCCGTGTGTACAATCTAGTTGATTCGATTTAAATATAATGTCAATGCAATTGAAAAGTGATTCAAAGTGTACAAATTGGTATACCTGCAGTACGGAGCGAGTACGAAACTTGTCGGTTTACAAATTACTGACATGTTGACAATATCATAAAAAATCTAAATTTTTTTAACTGTATATATACCTTCGTTTGATCACAGTCTCACCTATCTAACAACTTCGGACGTTATTGATGAATTGGTCGAATTGAGCCAGCACCAATGAGTTACCGATTCAAGGAACTTATAGCGCGTTTACCTATTCGGTGTGCACATTTAAATCTCAAAATATCTTATATATTATACTTTTGAATAGTAATTTTACACCTCTGTTGTTTAATTTGTTAATTTTTGTAGACCGAGTTGGAGCAAGTTCAGGCCCAGTGAATTTCTTTTCAGCTGTCGATGTCGGTCCCAGTTGGACCTATAAATCCAGCACCGAGGTAAGCAACTTGTTCTTATAAAAATATTTAGAATAGTCACAAAATCCTTCAATAATAGTATCTTCGGTGTGAACGTGGCACCACAGCGGCTGTGATGGATGACCTGTGAAGCTTTGTTTGTACAACTGCTATGCATTTATGCCGCCCTGGTATTCAAGAGCATGATAGCTCACGCCAGCAAACATTCGCTTAGGGTTCAGTTTAGTTTTATACAAAGATAGATAGATTCAAATGCTGTGTTGTTATGCTGTCCTAGTAGTAACAAAGCCTTAGTTAAAATCCTAGCGCCCGATTCTAACAGAATTAGATTTAGGATAATTATAACTACGAAGAAGTAAATCAGGGGCTCAATTCTGCTAATTTATAAGAAAAACATTAAGGAGCCATAACATTCCTGTCATAAGCAGGCACATTTTCAATGGTTTTATCATTGCAACGGCGATCATTGAAAAAATATTGATAAGATAAGATAAGCCTTTATTGTACACCAAAGTAAAACACAGAACATAATTCTTAGAAATAGATTTAGTACAATGGGCGGTCTTATCGCTAAAAGCGATTTCTTCCAGACAACCTTTGTATGAACAGGATTATAATGTATCACATGACGGTGGTGCATCTATATACAATTAAAAACATACCCACATACTATAAATCTAAAATACTAGTACTAACACAAATTAAATTTTAATAAATTAAGCAACTATAAAAATGGTTATGTCGAATTAACAAGCAACTTCAATTCAATTCAGCAAATACAGATACCGTGTTTAAAGCTCTGAAGAAGTGTATAAGTTCTATTTGTAACTTGAAGTGAACTGATTCGTGTAAGCTCCATTTCCAGACGTTAAAAATTCTTACCCTACCTTCACTTTACATCTACGAATCGGCTTTACATGTTAGAAACAATATCACAAACTACGAAACCTTGAACAGCAACAGGCATAAAGGCCACCTTCCATCAATAACGTCTAAGACCGCTTTGTTTAATAAGAGTGTGTTTTGTATGGGCGTGAACATATACCTATATAATAAGCTTCTCATCTATTAAGATAAAATTTAAAAACATACTTGACCCAAAAAGCATATTACACAATCAATTAATATTTAAATTATACACAATGACATTCCTAGTTTCAATTTTAATCTAATTATTTCATTAGTATGTGCTGGCGTTATATTACCTATTATTATTTCATAGTTATCTGTATATAATTTAATTTTATATGACACGTAATTTGAACGCCACTCTGGCTGAATATGGTGAAACCATTTGATTTTGTAACATATGTATAATTTTACCCATGTTTTGTCAAAGAAATAAATATTTATCTTTATCAACATAGGGACAGATAACGGGTGTGCACTTTTGTGTTAGTAGAATACCAAAAGGTATTTATAGTGGCTATTTTGCAACGATACCATTGTGCACTATAGTGTGACCATTAGTGCTGTGCACTCCCTGAGGTATGCGCGTGGCGAGACGGGGGGGAGAATCGGCTGCTGCGCTCTGTCAGTACGCCGTCAACGCTCGTGGCGGCAGGTAGTGTTATTTGTATCGGACTGTCTATGTCAGACATGTCTATGTCTATGTCACATGACATAGACAGTCCGATACAAATAACACTACCTGCCGCCACGAGCGTTGACGGCGTACTGACAGAGCGCAGCAGCCGATTCTCCCCCCCGTCTTGCCGCGCGCATACCTCAGGGTGTACCTCAGGAGTGCACAGCACTAATGGTCACACTATAATGACAAAGTGTTAGTTGGTCGTATGAGAGGTAATGCAAAAAAGATAAGTAAGGTAACCCGGAAGTTTTCCTCATACATCCAGCAACCAGTTTTAAATTGATTCTCATTCCCTTTCATGAGCCACAACTGAACCGCAAAAGAACAATATTCAAAGTTAGATCTCAACATAAAGCTTCTTGAAGTCGCTAAGGATGAGCCACACTGAGTGAATGCACAAAACATATTACAGAAGGCCAAGACTTGTGGCAGACGGGGCCAACCATTAAACATGTTTGCTTCCTTTTAACAACTACTAGTAATGAGGGCTTTTTATTTTCAATTTAAATAGAAAGAGCTAGTTCCAATTTGCGTAATAGATGGCGCCGTCGGAAGGTGCACCGCCAAAAGATATGGTTTAAATCCTAGTCTCAAAGACATAATATCAAAATTTGTCTCAAATAATCTCACTTCGTCAGATAAACAAGCACAAATGTTTGAACTTTTATTTCAAGTTCCTCGGAAAATAATGTTGACACGGACACTGCAATTGACATTCAAAATTCACTTTCCTTTGTTATTCAGCTATCGCTATCGGTTAGCAGTTATAAAAACATAGTTGCGAAAACCCCTCATTAGTTTTATCGATAGGTACTCGGCGCATCACTAACTGCTCTCGTAAGGACTGCAAGAGCAAGCGAGATAGCAATATGATTGTCGTTTTTCCCACGTTTTATGATCCGTCTGCCAGGAGCGTTGGCGTCTAGTATAGTTGTAAATATGGGGCGGTAGAGTTATTTCAACTGGTGAAAATCACCTAGGTGAATATATCTGGCTTTGATCCAATTTCTACCAAGCACTAAGTTCGCAAGTCCCAGCTTTCAAACAAAAACCGCATTGAAATCAATCTATTCGTTTGGAAGTTACGATGCCAAGGACAGATAAAAGTAATCCAGTCAAAGGAGGTGTAGAGTGCAGAGATTGCATTCTTGTTTGGAGAAAAATTTCCGGAGCATGTAGCTCGAAAACGTTTGGGAATTCAAATATTTTTTTTAAATACTTTAAGTACATGCTCGCGTTTGTCCATGATCTCACCTGATGGGTAAGCCATGATGCAGTCTACGATGGACCCCGCTTTCTAGAAGAAACCTGTTCACTCACGGCTTGAAGACGTCCATGTTGTAATTATCAGGAAACGGTATCTGGCAAGGCGTTCCACTCTTTGGCGGTGCGCATAATAAAGTTGGAAGAGAGCTATTTTATGCGTATGGATATATTTATAAAATGAACAGATGTAAATAATTTTATGAGCTTTCATTTGGAATAGGGTTTTCTTGCCTAAGAGGCACCGTTTCTAAGATATTAAGCGAACACCCAGAAGTGGTCACCTCATAGACGTCAGGACTTTTATCGTGTTCACTTCCACACTAAGCACCTTTTATTTATTTTTTAAACTGGATAGATCTTCGTTTGACCACAATCTCACCTGATGGTAAGCGATGATGTGGTCTAAGATGAAGCACGAAAATCTAGAAGAAACCTATTCAATCTTACCTTCGAGACCCGGGTCGTTCTTTAGAAAAAAAACAGATGTCAGCAAATTGGCCATACCTTAGCTGTACGCATCAAGAACGTAGAACGAAAACGGTGTATGTAAATGGGTGTAATGGTATATCAACAAGGTACGGATGGTACTGAGCCGTGCGCCTGCTTGTCCTTTGATGGAAGGGAGATGGTGGGATCAGATCGTAAAGTTCCTGGGCACATTCCCCGAAATGTATTCTGTAAAAGATCGATAGACTTGCAACATTACGGCGGTGTTTGGGTTTTAGTCTCCGCCATATATAGCTCACCTATAAGCCTAAAAGCCCTACGTTCTATCAAGTCTAAGGTAGCGAGCTGGTATTTGATCGAACCATCCCAAAGGTGGCAGCAGTACTCCATACCAGATCGGACGGATGCTTTGTAAAGAAAAAGAAGTATCTCCTGACCTTGTTGAGAATGCCCAGCTTCATGGCAGCCTTAGACTCGATGTATGAGCTAAAGTTAGAATAGGCGTGAGTGAAACCCCTAGGAGCTCGAGGTGACCTTTTACAGCAACGAGTACATCTCGGAAAATGGAAACTGACTCTTTTTCGCTGAGAGGAGACATGCTTGCGTTTTAGAACTCCTTGCTTGCATTGAATTTGACGAGATTTGCGTCGCCCCAGTCTAACCTTAAACACGTTTCTGAGGAATCGCTTAGGTCCATGCTCACGCACTCTGCACGACCTTTTGATACATTCGTGTTTGCGTAAAGAATAAATGTTTCTTTAATGGACAAATTATGTTTTAAAATTAAGCCAATACTCATAAGTATAGTAAATTGTCGACCACATCCCCAGTCTGCCTCTTCCCTTATATCCTGCTAGTACAAAACTCCTAAACTCAAGACATAATCTAAGGGATTTGTAAATTCATTACGCAATAAAAGTTCTTCGCGAATTAAAACGGAGATTAAGAACTTTAGCTGTCTAGCCATTTCTTATCAGCTTTCAATGGAAAATGAGTATTATTGCGCAGATTATGTCTCGGATGCGAGCCATTTACAAGTAACTTTTTAACAAAAATATAACCGACTTCAGATAACAGAAACAAACAAACTACTGCACTGATTTCGATGAAGTTTCTACTGGACCGATCTGAAAATATATTCTTATAATTTAAGGAATATTTTTTGAAATCGGTTGATAAATGAAGGAGTTCTGAGGTAACAAACTAGAAAAAAAAATAACCTAATTAAGAACCTACTCCTTTTTTTGATGTCGGCTAAAAAAGAAGGTTATACCAATTTAAGTAGAAAGTCTTGTAAATTTTTAACGAAACCTGTAGAAATGGGTGATTTTGATACCCATATCGTTGGATATGGACGAAAAAAGTTCACATTCAAGACCGTTTTATTAATACCGCATTAATCACTCAGTTTCTTGGATGTCACAAGGTATTAGAAAATATTACATTCTTACATATGTTCTTATACTACGTGCTTTGTTATCTACGACATTAAATGAAAACAAGGGTAGGGTTAATGGCCTCCCCGGCCTAATCAAGCCCTAACGTATCAATGAAACAGCCTGTATAAAATAGGCAAAATCATAATAATTCATCAGGTAAGTAGGTACCTGTTAAACTGACTAATAGGCGCCGATTTACGTTATAAATTGTTTATTGGAAATGTATCGATTACTGGATATAATATTCGAGATACCGGTATTAAACCCACCTCTAAAGTCAGATAATACGATTTCGGATGTGTGTTTCAAATTAATGTCGTACGTAACAATCGCTCGATCAATCAATGTTATATAATTTTGGCCATACAATTAAGGAAAACTTAAAGTTAAGCTCCATTTACTTAAAACTTATTTTTACGAACTAAGGGTTCGGGATAAAATAATTAAAATGAATCTAACCAAAATAACACTTTTATTCAACACTGAAACCATAAACACACGATCTTAATCACAAAGATTGACAACACACTAAATCACAACACTATCACACAATAAACCACTAAAAGTCACCGAAATGTTCGCACGTATCGCCAAATCAAGACTGACACTACGTTTTTTTTTTTTTTTTTTTTTTTCGAATGGACTAATCTCGCTGCTGGCCTCTGAGGCCGTGACAGCTTAACCGAACTTTTGGCGAGCGCAGATGGCGCTCAGCCCTGTAAGTTTTTTAGGCAACTAGCGCAAGGGCACCACTTAGGTACGAACCTCGGCTTGGGCTGTTGCCGGGATGGGGATAGGAGAGAAACGCCCGGGTACATGTCTGTACCTCGTATAAGCGGCGACTGAAGGGACTCGTCGACCTCGCCGGCGAGGTCGGTGTTTCTGTGAAGTGTTTGCTCTGTCTGATATAGATGACTCACCTTCCGCATTAGCAGAGGTGATTTCGTCATCCGGGTCTCCGAGAACGTGTCTCGGACGACGGAGGATTTTGTTGGCGGGCGGATCCAACGGGTAAACCGGAATGGTGTGTACCAAAGGGTTCGGATGATTAGAGGCAAGTTCATAAAACCGCTTGGAAGCGAGCTTCATGAACCTGGCTATTGATTCTAATTTCAAATCGCGATGTAGGTCGTTATTGCGAAAATACCAGGGCGAGCCTGAGGCTTTTCGCAAGAAGCGATTTTGAATAACCTGAATGGCACCAACTTTAGGAGAGTGGGCAAATACTACAGATGAGTATGTCATAATGGGGCGAATGCACGCATTGTAAAGAGTCACCTTATTTTTAAGGGACATTTTACTTTTCGCGCCTAGAAGTGAGGACAATCGTCCTAGGGTGAACTTTGCTTGGTTGCACCTCTTAGTGATGTGCAACCTAAAGGAAAGACGCCTATCGAGGATGACACCCAGATATTTGGCTGATGGGGCCCAGCGAATGGGCTGGCCAAATAGAGAGATCGGTTTGGGAGTACTGACTCTACGGACGTCTCTACGCACTATTTATACCGAACATTATTTCCAGAACCTTCCACTAGTATCTAGAAATGTATAGGTATTTCGACTGTCTACTATTTCTTAATCTGTGCAACTTTAGGTATAAACGTGGTATGTAGGTATATTCCATACCAAGTATTACCTATTCTGTGACACAGTAGGTATAATTTCGAGAAAAGCCGACTATTACTTATTCTGTAACAGCCTCGGCGTAACATTATATTTACTACTTATAACTTGGATTTTTTATACCACTTTCATACCTGAGAGAATCGTGTATGATTTATTAACTAGAGGTTCGCCCCGAACTGAGATCTCGCGAGTCTCCCATAAAAACATTTGTAATCTTTGACAAATCAAAATAGTGCCACGAAATAAT
Organism: Philereme vetulata; assembly: GCA_918857605.2. Lineage (NCBI taxonomy): Eukaryota > Metazoa > Arthropoda > Insecta > Lepidoptera > Geometridae > Philereme > Philereme vetulata. Next base: position 11,472,097 of record OU975421.1, read on the forward strand.
TTACCACATTACTTGACCTACAGTTTCATTCAAATTACAGATAAAGGGAATTCATGTTATTTGTTTATTCTCTTTTGGGGTACAAAATGAAGTTTTTCTGGATTTCAGACTTTTGCCTATATTTATGTCACTAAAGCTACACGAATACCAAATTTCAGCTCTGTGGGGTCACTGGTGTACCCTGTGAATTTTGTCAAAGTTTGGTTCTATTATGGCTAATAACTTAAAGACGACAACGATTAAACTAAACATAAAAATAGGGTTCAAATGTACCAATGAATAGCTTTCGCTTGACGTCACACTTGACCTAATAATCTATTTTTTGTTCTTGAACCCCAATATCTCAAAACCCCCGTACATTTTATCTCATTTAGTCACACCAAAATTGTGCCGTCACTACCTACCAATATATCAAATTTCATGGTGATCGGATCAACGCTTCGAAAGTCATCCTCGGACAAACAAACATACATACAACGCCGATTTGCCCAAGTTGATTTGGAGATCTCGCTTCGCTCGATCAATCAAGCGGCTTATATTTTAGATAGGTCACCGATCAAACTGTTTAGTCAATTTTATTTTGGTTTAGAACGTGTAAACTATTTATTTTTTCACCAATGACCACCTCTGCGGCGCAGTGGGCGAATAGCCAGTTGAGACGCAGAAGGTAGCGGGTTGCATTCCCGCCGCGGAACAGATGTTTGTATGATCTACAGATATTTGTTCCGGGTCTAGATGTTTTTCTATGTATTATATGTATGTATTTACAAAAAAAAGGACTCTATCAGTTATGTGGCTTCCATAGTCAAAGCTCCTAGTTTGGGGCTAGATAGCGCTGTTTGAACTATCCAGCAATATTTATTAATTTAATTTCTTTATTTAATGAGAGGTACGCCACGAATAAACAATAATCACGGAAAAAATATGAGAAACAGATGATTATTTATATATTTTCTATGTATCTTTATTTCAATTAGATTGGGGCTTAACTGCTTCACCATAAACGACTATATGTTAAGTCATTAGATAGTTACACAAGTAAAAAGTTCTTCATTATCCACAGCCTGATTCACCCACTGCTGGGTATAGGCCTCTCTTTGCCTGTGCCATTCTCCACGGTCCTGTGCTCATCCAGGTTCGACCCGCGATGTTTGCTACATCGTCTGCCCATCTCGCTGCTGGACGATCAACTTTGCGGTAGCCTGTTCGTGGACGCCATTCTGTTAGTACTTTACTCCACCTGACGTCATCTCGCCTTACCAGGTATTCTGCCCAACTCCATTTTAGCTCCGTTATACTATTTCCAATACATTTGACCTTTGTTGCCCTTCAGATCTCGACGGGTATAAAAAATATTTTGCTCAATTTAAGAAGACAAAAGGCTTAAAAACTATAGTGTCCGTGTCATGAAAGGGACTCCAGGTCATCACAGTTAATAATAGTTAATCCCTAACTCGAGGGGTTTACGCTATTGAGGAGTTCCACTATCAACTTTCTGGGTCTGTGATGAGATAAGCTCTGATGGTACCAAATAACTGTATTGTCCAAATTACATACAATAAAAATATAAAACTTAAATTAAGTGTCCTATATTAAAAAATTGGCCAATGCCTTCTGTAGGTATTTGTACCTAGCTCAGATGTCAAAGACTTCATGGGACGTCTGTTATAAAGTGTATTGAGTCAATAAAGATCTTTTTTATTTGATTTTTTTTTAATTTTAAGAATGTAAAATCAAATTCAAAGATTTGTTTACGAACTTACTACTTAACTAACTACTCACGAACGAGTTAAATACAAGAGAATAAAACTTTTTTTATGCGTAAAATACGTTCGATTTCAAAATATAAACGATTATCAACAAGATGGTTACCACATGACTATATAATTATGTATGACTACAACGTTATCATGAGCGGTGGGCAATTTGGTTGTTCCATCTCCGTGATGCATCGCGATTTTGGCGTAAGCTAATTTTTTGCGCAGTTCTTGTAATTAAAAGGCTTACTCGTAAACGTATGTGTTATTATTGGCGTAACTGTACTATTGTGTCCCTACGGGTCGAATAAATGAGTATAAGTAAAAAAAAAGAAAGATTAAAACGAACCAAAAGCCAAAGAGCGATGGAGCGCAGCATTTTGGGTGTAAAGCGGACCGACCGGATTCCAAACTCCAGGCTGCGCTCGAAGACTGGCATCGCTGACGACATCAAAGCTGAAATGGGACTGGGCGCGTCATGTCTCCCTTATGCAATACAGGTAGGTGGGCCAAGGTCACAAGCATATGAACTCCTAAAGACGGAAAGCGTCGCCGAGGAAAGCTTAAAAAGCGCTGGAGCGACGACTTGGACGTCTTCCAAAGAGAGTGGCGGAATCTGTATCTAGACCGTGATAAGAGGAAGGAAGAGGAGGGAGGCCTTTGCCCAGCAGTGGGACAGTATGGGCTAGGAAAAAAAGAACTTTTTTACAGACATTTGATGTGCCCAGAACTGTTTTGTGTGCTCACTTGTACCTAGCCATAAAATTGAAGTTATGAGTAAGAATATAAAATCTTTATGATTTGTAGATAAGAAGCTTTACGTAAGTGTTTTAAGTCCTATGAATTATTAATAGGCTATTTTAATAGTTGAGCTTCTCTTGTGATATTAAATAAATAGTATGTTTAAGCATTGTATATAATAAAAGAATCAAATTGTCAAGTAAATATAATAATTAACATAAATACTCTTTCAACAATATAAAAAGAAACAGTTAATCATCTAAAAACTGTTGAAAACTATTTATACTGTTAAAGACAACTCCGTGGCGCAGTGGGCGAATAGTCGGCTGAGACGCAGGAGGTAGCGGCTTCGATTCCCGCCGCAAAACAAATGTTTGCATGATCTAAAAATATTTGTATCAGATCTGAATATTTTTCTATAAATTTACAAAAAAAAGTATTTATGTATTATATGAGTTAACTGGTTCTCATAGTAGTTCTGCTTAGTTTGGGGCTAGATAGCGCTGTGTAAAATGTCCAGCAATATTTGTTTATTTATTATTCTATAGATAGTTCAACTGTTCCAGATCGCTACTAGTACAGAAATCTGTACAGTACAGAAATCAAGTAAATTGATTGAAGTTTAGACACGACGAAGAAGAAGAACCCTATTTATTTATGACTAGCTGACCAATCCGCAGCTTCGCACGCGTAGTTTTTCAATAAAAACATTACCCTCCTTCTGCGCAGTTGGGTAAAAAGTAGCATATGTGATAGTGTAACTTCCCAACATTGATATAATTTTTCAAAACAGTCCTGTAGTTTCGGAGCCTATTCAATGCAAACAAACAAACAAACAAATTTTTCCTCTTCATAATGTTATTTTTGTAGATATTGTAGCTCTTTGATATTGTAGAACATACTTTTGTTCTATCATCAATAGTTTCCGCAGCGCATGCGACGAAAGACGGGAACTTTTTTTACACCTTGGGTTACGTTACTTATGTTTTAGTAAGGATCTCTTATCTTTTCTAGCAATAAATATAACCTATGCCACTCAGGATGAATGTAGCTTTCCAATGGTGAAAAAGTTTTTGAAATCGGCATAGTAGTTTTTGAGTTTATTCATTACACACATACACACACACACACACAAATACAAATCTTTCCTCTGTATAATAATATAAAGTAAGTATAGATAGAGTATAGATGACACTAGGGCGTGTAGTTCGAGACGAGACGCAGTGCGGACCGGATCACTCACTATGATGAAAATTCACTAATAGCGGGTTCCTAAATCCGTCGGTAAGCAGCTACGGCTCGTTTCTCCTTGAAAACCTGTCAGAAGTTTGACACTAGTTTGACAGTTTTTAAGGAGATACGAGGCGTAGTCGGTTGCCGACGGATATATTATAGGAACCCGCTATAATGGAACCAAAACATTGTCGGTCGAAACACCGATAAAACGAGTTGTGATAAATCCCGTATTTATAATAACTATTGGTTCGCCCCGAACTGAGATCTCGCGAGTCTCCTTGGTTACACTTTTTTGGGGTAGAAATAGCAGTTATTCTGGATTTTAGACTTTTCTCTACTTACCCTGTGTCTACATGCATACTAAAGCTACACGCATATCAAACTTCAGCACTGTGGGGTCACTGGTGTACCCTGTGAATTTTGTCAATTTGTCAGTTTTTATTAAGTCTAATAACGTAAAAACCACACAGTTTAAACTAAAAATAAAAACGGGGTCAAAATCAAGACCTGAAGACCTTTCGTTAAACGTAAAGACGCCACTTGACTGGATAGACCCATTTTGTGTTTCTTTACTCCTCTTGAACCCCAATTAGTTTTAAAGATCTCAAAATGAACTGGGGCAAATCGGCGTTGTATGTATGTATGTATGTATGTTTGTTTGTCCGAGAATAACTTTCGAAGCGTGTATCTGATCATCGTGAGATTCGGTATATAGGTAGGTAGTGATGGCAAAATTTTGGTGTGACTAAATAAGCTAAAAATGTGTTGGGATTGTTGAGATATTGGGGTTCAAGAGGGGTAAAAACACCAAAATGAGGAAAAAAGATACGTTCTCTAAAAGGTCTTTTTGAGTATATTTCGATCCCGTTTTTATTTTCAGTTTAAACTTTGTAGTTTTTAAGTTATTAGCCATAACAAAAACTGAACTTTGACAAAATTCACAGGGTACACCGGTGACCCACAGTACTGAAATTTGGTATACGTGTAGATTTAGTGACACAAATATAGGAAAAAGTCTGAAATCCAGAATAAATGCAATTTGTACCCTAAAAAAGAGTATCCAAATTACATGAACTCCCGTTACCTGTAATTTGAATGAAACTGTAGGTCAAGTAATTTGGTTTATTATTTCGTGGCACTATTTTATTACTCAAAGATTGAGGCCGGCTTGCACAATGATCCCTAAACGTATTAGCGACTAATTAAATTTTACGTATTTACATGATATGACAACTCCTTAAATCATATTTAGCCACTATGTACGTTTAGGCGTCGTTCCGAGAGACTTTTTTTTTGTGTTTTGGAAGACTCAGTTTGGGGCGAACCAGTAGTATTGCTTCCAACACTAGCCTTACTGTGGGAGCAAGATAGCGAGCGCTGGTGGTGGTAAACAGACAGAGTTAATACTTCATAGATACACCGACCTCGCTGGCGAGGTCAACGAGTCACTTAAGTCGCCGCCTATACGAGGTACAAGCCGGGCGTTTTTTCCTATTCCCGTCCTGGCAACGACCCAAGCCGAGGTTCTTACCTAAGTTGCCCTGGCGCTAGTTGCCTCATCAAAAACTTACAGGGCTGAGCGCCATCTGCGCTTGCCAAAAGTCCTGTTAAGCTGCAACGGCCTCAGAGGCCAACATTGAGATTAGTCCATTCGATAATAAAACTCGGAACGCACTTTGTAGCCCGATCAATTGTCTGTAAAACCTTTGGAAGGGCTTTCCTTTAGGCACGGTTTGATAGAGGGATGGGGGTTGGGGGGGGGAGGAGACTTGAACACCCCTCCCCCCCCCTAGTGTGTAAGGACTTGCGAAAACCTATAATTTTTTGATAAAATAAAAAAAATATATTTTGAGGTTAAGTATGAAAAAAACTATTTTTTTATATTGAAAAAAGGCAGAGTCCAGGGGTTTGGAGGAAAAAGTGGTCTATGAAAACGTTGCTCCCCACGTTTTCATAGACCACTTTTTCTTCCAACCCCCCGGACTCTGGGTGGGCTCCCGCCAGAAGCTCTTAAGGTCGCCCCTGAATGAAGCAAGTCATACGAGGCCAAGTGAAGCGAAGGGGGGAGGTGGCGAGCGAAGCGAGCCGGCGATCTCAGTAGCGGAGCGAATGAGAATGTCAAAATTCCCGCCAATAAAAATGTAAAACTTATGTCACTGTCATTGCCAAATTCGAAATTTCCGCCCATAAAAATGTTAAATCTATGAAAAAAAACCGTATTATCTGTCACTGTCATGTCAATTTTGTGTCGCGTGTTGGACACCGATTTTCGAGCGAACTTCACAATCGATTACGGATTATAAAAATAAATATCTCAAATACTATAAGGTTGCGGAAGTTGCCACTTCACATGTAGACTTTTTTTTATGTGAATGTCAAATGAAAAAAAAAAATGAAAGTCCTAGCACATTTTTCCTAAAGGAAATTTCAGCCAAACCTTTGCCCAAAGTCTGTATGAACCACAGTTTGGAAAATATATTTCAATGTGCAAAGGTAATATTTTTATTATTGTTACCAGTCACCCTTTAATATATACATGTAGGTAGTCATATCAGTATTATTTCACGTATATACTTACATACATACAACGCCGATTTGCCCAAGTTGATTTGGAGATCTTGCTTCACTCGATCAATGACTTACGTTTCTGAGATTTTATATAAATCCGTCACAAAAATTAACTTAACGAAATTCGATCCGGTGACTTTTCTCTGCATATAGATATGCGATTGCCTTTTTTTTTTTTTTTTTAGCGTGTGGAAATCCCCTCGGACCGTCACCCCGCCGGGGCTCTCGTTTGGCGGGGCGGTGTGTCGGACTCGAACCGACCAAAACCACACGGTGTGCCCTCTTTGCGCTTCCAGTTTAGGAGGGGACCAGGTAGTTATCGCCTTCTGGACCCCTCCCAGCGCCGGCCCGCTCCTGGCGCGGGCTCCGTCTCAAGGACCTCTCTTAGGCGACGTCCGGCACACGCGGACGCCGCCCCCTCGCGGTTGGCCAAACTAATGCGGGTGGAGGGGAGAACCCATCCCGTCCACCCGCGGCCACACTCAGGGCGGCATGAGGTGCAGGAAAGCGCGCCTCCGCCGTCCGGTTCGCCGGCGGCGGATCGGGTCCGAGTGGAGGTCGTCCTCCCGGGCCTTCTCCGCCGCCTCCTTCTGCGAGATTACTTCCTCGCAGAAGGAAGCGACCGCGGTAAAACAACTGTCGCTACCGGCCATGGAGCGAACTACGGCCGGTAGCGAGAGATCCGCTCCGATGACTGCAGTGAGGGCCCGGCGCTGCGTCGCCCATGCGGGGCAGACCGCCAGCGTGTGCTGGGCCGAATCCTCACTGCAGTCGCAGTGGTGGCAGGCGGGACTCGATTCCCTCCTAGCGACCGAGTACAGGTACTTTCCGAAGCAACCGTGCCCGGAAAGCACCTGCGTCAGCCGGAAGGAAAGAGTCCCGTGCTGCCGCCCTGCCCACTCGGCGATGACCGGCTGGAGAGCATCCACGGCGGCGAAGCCAGCGCGTGGAGTCTCCAGCCGGAACGACCATCTGACCATGGTGGCTCGGCGAGCGGCTTCGCGCCACTCGCGCACGTCTTCGGGCGGAGGGCGAAATCCGCTCTCCGCCCGGAAGTCAGCCACTCGCCGATAAACTTCGGCGAGCACTTCCGCCTCCAAATCCCACGGGGGTGTTCCGGCCAAGACGCAAGCCGCCTCGGTGGACACCGTGCGGTATCCGCGTATGGCTCTGACCGCCAATACCCTCTGGGGGCGCCAGAGGCGCGCCCTATTCGGAGCAGTCAGAGCCGCCACCCACACCGGTGCACCATACAGCGCCATGGACCGGACAACCCCCGCGTACAGCCGCCTCGTGGGAACACTGGACCCGCCCAAATTGGGCAAAAGTCGCCCTAGGGCGGAGGCAGTGTCCACCAGCTTCGGACCAAGCTGTCGGAAGTGCTCGTCGAAGAGCCACCTACCGTCTAGGACCAGACCCAGGTACCTCATCTGGGCCCGGACCGGTACGAGGACCGAGCCGACCTCGATTGAGGCGCCGGCGGGTGGACCACGACGGGGCCCATGAAATAATAGGGCCTCCGTCTTATCCAGGGCCACCCGTAATCCCAACGCCTCAATGCGCCCGACCACCTGGGAAACTCCCGTGGCGGCCAGGCGCGCCGCCTCCTGGAAGTTAGCCCCCCGGGCCGTGAGTATGCGATTGCCTGTCGCAACCCCGTCTACTAGTTTGAAATCATACGTAATCAGAACATAAGTTTGTAATATAGTTTGATTTACGAAGAATATAGCTCAAAAACGAAAGTAATATATTCCCAAAACCAGTTCAAAATTATTTTTGTTGTATATATTCCATATTCCAAGATCATTGTGCCATAACAGGAAAATGCGATGTATGAAGATAAGGTATTTCTTTCACAAATAGTATTCATTGAAAATTATAACTTCTGGACTCAAGAAACAACAGTTAGTGAACCAGTTAGTGAGTTAATAGTATTTCTAATTTGAAAAAATCTTTATTAATATTAATTTACAACCGCCGCGACTATTATCTGAAAATCAAACACTTGTGTTATTAGTAAACCAAACATTCTCTTTTTATAACTTAACTAAATCTGAAAAAACACAAGCTACGTGGATAGAGAGAAACAGAAAAATATATTGGCGTAAGGGATTTGTACCATATTCAAACTTTAAGCAATATTTCGATACTTATTTACAAGATAAACTTATTTTTGTCAAAGGATTTGAAAAAGTATTGTGGTTAAAAAATATTATTAATAATGATAACATTTTTTTCGAATTTAAATGATTGTCCGAGTCTAAGAACTTTGCATGAAAATTATTCTATGTCTAGTGATGTATTTATTAGTATTTATATTTAGTGTCTATTATTTTCATATATGTGCCTTAAAAATGTAACCTGTTTAAAGAAATGGTTGTGTAGTAAAGATCATTTTAATTAATTTACTTTGAGTTTCATTTATCTATATAATTATAATAATAACAATCGAAATGATAAGTGATACACATTATATATGTGAATAATAATTCAACTACGTACCTACAACACAGGAGCCGCCTTTTTACCTTTCTTAACTGATTCAGGCATCACCTGCTCCTCCTCGCTGTCCGACCCAAACAAGTCGTGAGCAGTGGCCTTGTTGATAGTGACCAAGCTGATTTTTAGCTTTTTGGCCTTCTTCGGCGGGCCCGGTTCAGGTACCGCAGCTGATTATCGCTTCTTCAGCTTATCGGCTTTTTTAATTTCTACGTCTGAGCAGCCACTAGCAGATTCATCATCTGACGGAAACAGGGGATCCGCGGTAGTGTAGCACGGTTGCTTGGACCTGTCAAAAAGTAACTGATGTGTATAGGTACCTGAGCATACATATTTATAACTAGTGGAATAGTGAAAAAAATATTTAAAGATTTGATTCAACTTTATTCTATGAGTAAATGAATTGAATAATGATTGAATTAGGTATCAATTGAATTATTACTATTGAATTATATAAATTGACGATTGTCTGAATCTAGCAAATGAATGTGTGAATTGAAATTGAATTGAATCGTGGTTCGAAGGATTACTCTAAATAGTAGGGTAAGTAGGTAGCTTCATACACCAATGACTTTTAAAATCTAGGGCCTTCCCCCAAAAAAGTCGTTGAACACCTGTTTATAAAATTACCAAGCAATAATTAGTAAGGATTTTTTATACAGATGTTCAACTGGTGTTTAATTTTTTTGTAGAAATACAAGTTTTTAATACCCCAAGAGTTTATTTATTTTAAATAATTTAATTTAATAATCATATAACATTCGAAACTATCATGATTAAGAACACTATTTGTACTAAAAACGTGATATTTACCATGATTTGTGAGTTTTTGCGTATCCCGATATTTTGACGCAGTCGCATGCGCCATGATCACGGGTACACTGAAGTCTTTGCGAGTGGGTGGTTATTGGCTGATATAACGATCTACCCTCTTTCTTAGTCTCTTGCTAGGAATCAATATATAATAGCTATTAGCTGATTATGGAGGATCAAAATTTTATGTTTATTTTATCATTTGCTGCTATGTTATTTTACCCATTTTCGCAATGAATAAATAAAATAAAAAGCTTATTAGCCAAAGTCCAATGTTGGCTGCCAGCACACAATAAACTTACAGCTTTACAGCATTTTGTCGCCCATAAGTTCAAAAGTCCGAGTGCGCGACCCACTTTCGTGGCAATTAGATTTCTTTTGCGCTCTAACCGCATTTTTTTGATAAATTGACAAGAGGGATTTGTACCCCACGCTTCCGGATGCGTTTTTTTAATTGATAGAGCGAAGCGAAATCTTTAAATCAACTTGGGCAGATCGGGGTTGTATGTATGTTTGTTTGTCCGAGGATAACTTTCGAAGCGTTTAACCGATCATCGTGAAATTTGGTATATAAGTGGGTGGTGATGACACAATTTTGGTGTGACTTATGGTAGGTTCCTATGTCCGTCGGTAAACAGCTACCACTCGTTTCTCCTTGAAAATCTGTCAAAAGTTTGACACTATACTAGAAAAAACATAGCTTGATCTCTGGGACAGCTGTCAGTAAAATCGCGCCTATGAAGTTCTGAATTTAACAGTACGGACAAACGTACCAGGCAATGTTATACTTTATGGGCATGCTGAGCTAATTATAGTGAAGAGCGATGAATCATCGTGACCACAGACTATAAACTATCGATATTTTGTATAAAACTTAATTCAAAATTAATTTATCATTTAATTTAAAAAAATAACATTATTGAATATTTTAAAAAAATAACATTATTTACAATAGTGAGTAAATAAAATCTTAATTCTAACCTACTCATAACATTCCTTCCGACAACTTTGGGGTTCGAGAGAAGTTTGGCCGCGGCGTGTCTTCTTCCGCAAGATGGCGCCAACGCGCCGCCATCTTGTTTGACATGACCCATTCTCCTCAGTACGAGTGCTAACGCCTTGTATAGGCCACGTGTTTTCCGTTCTCATCACTTTGTTTTTGTTACTATTGCTGTTAATTTGTTAAGTTTATTTATTATTGTTAGTTTCTTTGTTGTTATTGTTTGTTTTTATTGTTTGTTGGCAAAATGTGAAAGAGAACGAAGAAAACTGTTATGAACAGTCAAAGTCGTGAGTTTGTGATTCGCTTGCGTGAATATTTTGAGCGATATAACCAATATGGTGGACCGCTATTACTCATGGCAAAAGTTTGTGACAGAGTTGCAGATGCTCTTGGCATTGGACGTGCGACAGTAATTCGCATCAGTAAAGAAAATATGGCAAATCTTCAACCGCAGTATTGACTGAAGACGAGGAAAAAAAACTTTCAACGCCAAATAAAAAAAAGAAGAAAGGCTGCAATATCCTGTCACAAAAATTGACGACTTTGACGCCGCTGCGATTCTCAACCATGTATATGGTTATTATACACGGAGCGAATTACCTATATTAAAAAAACTGGCGGCGTCCTTAAAAGACGCAGACTTGTTTAAAGGAAGCTTGCCGTCACTATCGAAGGTTTTGAAAAATATTGGATTTTCCTACAAAAAAAGTGACAAAAGAAAAATAATAATGGAACGAACCGACATTGCTCTTGCTCGAGTGAATTTTCTCCGGAAAGTCAAAAAAATTACAAATTGGGACAAAGTCGTATTTCTAGACGAGACATGGCTAAACGCGAATCATACCGTATCCAAAGCTTGGACCGATGATACGGCACAATCGACCACCAAAGTACCCGAAGGCAAAGGTCAAAGATTAATAATAACTCATGCTGGGACGTCATCTGGTTTTGTACCTAATTGCCTATTGGCATTCAAATCTACGAAGACCAATGAATACCATAAAGAAATGAATTTTGAAAAATTTAACGAGTTGTTTTTAAAACTATTAGATAATTTGAAGGAGCCACATTATATAATTATGGATAACGCCCCATATCACTCGGTCCAAAAGCACAAACCACCAACTTCGGCAAACATGAAGTTAGAATTAATTGCATGGCTTCAAGAAAAAGTTATAGAGGCCAATGAAACAATGCTTAAAAACGAATTATTGAGACTCGTTGGTCTGCACAAACGCAGCACACCAACGTATGTCTTAGATGATATAGCCCAAGAAAAGGATCATAACGTCACAAGACTGCCTCCATATCACTGCCAGTATAATCCGATCGAGCTTATCTGGGCCCAAGTAAAAGGTTTGTTTGCTCGAATTTCAGTTAGATAGATTCTTTACGTATTAACTCCTGTATAATTTATGATATTAAAATATGTTTTTCTTTCAAGGTTACGCTGCTAGACATAACACAACACCGCCTTTCACGGCAAATAAAATGTTGCAGTTACCAAACACTGCGGTTGAAAATGTATCTGTAGAAGATTGGAAAAAGGTAGTTACAAAATGCAGAAAATTAATGGAAGAAGATTGGGAGCGGGACGTTCGATTTGATAATATTTGAGAACAAGAGTTCATTATAAATTTACAAGATTGCTCTAGCGATTTTGAAAGTGATTCGGATATTAATTTGGGGTGTACTCCTTTGGAATAAATAAATGTATGTATAAAAATATTCGTTTCATTTTATTACCCAAATCATAATATAATCCAATATACATATAATTATGGCAGACAGCCTTCGTGGCGAAGCGGTAGTGAACACGACTGCTGCGCAGGAGATCGCGGGTTCCATCCTCGCTCAGTGCAAATATTTGTATGCATGAAGATTTGGTTTTTGCACTTGTCTGGTCGTGCCTCGGAAAGCACGTTAAGCCGTCGGTCCCGGCTACCATACGAATATCTAATGGCAGTAGTTACGGGTTGTTGGAGCCCTCAAAAGTCCAACAATTGGTCTTACTGCAAAGCTTCTATCGATAATTACTATCGATATTTTTTTCTGTATCATAACAACCTTAGGAATGTCAGTTTAACAAATGTCGCAGAGATCAAGCTATGTTTTTTCAAGTATAGTTTGACACTTTTTCAAGGAGATACGAGGCGTAGTCGGTTACGAACGGATATAGGAACCTGCCATAAAAGAGCTAAAGATATGGGGGTTGGGGGGGGGGGGGTTGTTGAGATATTGGGTTTCAAGAGGGGTAAAAACAAAAAATGAGACTATCCTATCAAGTGGTACATTTAATAAAAGGTCTTTGTATCATTTCGACCCCGTAGTAGACTTGTAGTTTTTAAGTTATTAGCCCTATTAAAAACTGAACTTTGACAAAACTCACAGGGTACACCAGTGACCCCACAGTGCTGAAATTTGATTAACGTGTAGCTTTAGTGACACAAATATAGGGAAAAGTCTGAAATCTGTCAATGATTGAAATAACTGCAATTTGTACCGCAACCAAAAAACCAATTCACTTGAACTCCCGTTACCTGTAATTTAAATGAAACTGTAGGTCAAGTTAAATGGATATCATTTCGTGGCACTATTTTGATACTCAAAGATTACAAATTATATTTTTTTTATGTGAGACTCGCGAGATCTCAGTTCGGGGCGAACCACTAGTAACTCATAGTCCAGTGGTTATAGTGACCCTGACGAATAAGGATTCCAATCTCGGTATATTGTCAAGGACACGTTATTAAACTTTTTTTTAATGTTATTTGTGAGGAAACAGGCTTACGGCCCACCTGATGGTAAGCGGTCACCGTCGCCTAATAACACTGGCAACACCCGGGTATTGTCGAGGTAGAAAAGATCGCTTGAAGCGTGTGGTGTGTGGTGCGCGATAACCAATTGTCGGCGATATGTGGATGAGCTTTATTCCGTGGCCGAGAAGTGCGGTGGTAAAATCTAGACAACCATAACTTTAGGTATATGTGGTGTAGAAAATAGATATATCCAGCTCCCGATGTCTTTATCGATCACTAGCTAACCCGCCTATGGCTTTGCACGCTTGGAATTTCCCGTTACCGTTACTTCGGGATACAAAAGTAGGTATGTAAAGGATTGAAACGTTGAAAATGAAAATATTTTCAAGTTTCTTAACTTGCAATAAAGGTACGTCAGTATTATAGATAATCTATAATATAAAAATGAATCGCAAATTGTGTTGGTAAGCGCATAACTCAACAACGCCTGGACCAATTCTTTTTTTGTTGTATTTCTTATTGTCAGGAGAAGGTTCTTATGAAAGAAAAAAATAAGAAAATTGCACGCAAAATTTAAAAATTTAAAAATACTTAACCACCATATAAAATTATTTATAATCTAACCTTAGCGCTTTTATAATGTAACCTTATGACGTTTGACATAGAGTTGACAAAATGCGTGCTGCAAATATCGTCAAAGAGGATGTAAAAAAAATGAATATCGTTTGAAACAGGATGCTTCGGTAAGAGTTATCCCAAAATATATTGTCTATATATATAAAAATTAATTGCTGTTCGTTAGTCTCGCTAAAACTCGAGAACGGGTGGAGCGATTTGGTTAATTTTGGTATTGAATTATTTGTGGAAGTTATTCATTTTCTAATATATAATGATGGCCGGGGACAACAATTGACAATTCTACCAGGGTGACTTATATTGACAGCCCGCGTTATACCTATGCATGTCAAGCCGATACGAAGTTCGGCGGGACCACTAGTAATAAATAAATAAATATTGCTGGACATTTAACACAGCGCTATCTAGCTCCAAACTAAGCAGAGCTTGTACTATGGGAACCAGATAATTGATAGAATACTTATATACATTTTTTGTAATAACATACTTATAATATATAGAGAAAAAACCAGACTGGGAATCAATATCTGTAGATCATGCAATAATTTGTTCCGCTACCTCTTGCGTCTCAGCCGGCTATTCGCCCACTACACCACGGAGGTCGTCTTAAACGAATTTCAAAAGTGAAATTCTATCACTATTATAAGAATAACTTCATTCAAAGATATAGGAATACAGTAATTTTACTAAACTATTCCATATTTCAAGTCGATAGGTTCAATAGTTGCTGAGATAATCAGCTGTGACAGACGAACGGTCGGACAAGTCGCACCATAAGGGTTCCGTTTTACCATTTTGGTCCGGAATCCTAAAAAATATGTCGTAAACTAAAAATGTAACTGAAAATATGCGCGTGCTTATAGTTTTAGCCTTCAAACCAGGGGCGTAGCTACCGCCGTATTTGCCGTATCAATTATACGGGGCCCCCGGGCCACGGGGGCCCCCAAAGTGTGTAAGGAAAAAGAATAAAAACTTTCTAATTTATTTTATTTTACAAATGACAAAATTCTATAAAGCAATTCCTTTTTTTCCCGCCTTAAGCGTGCGTTCATAAGTTGGCAACACTACATCGTTATGGCGGGCTGCGGGACTTCCCCGTTTTACTTACTTCATCTTAAAAATCTTTACCTCCATATAAGGGCCTCCAAAAAAATTTTTATACGGGGCCCCGACAAGGCACGCTACGCCACTGCTTCAAACCGAAACAAGCTAATGCCAACATTACTGCCTGGCGGTAAAAATAGGTACGATGGTAGTAATTCCCCGAGCGAACTCGAGCTTCACAAGGGGCGCTTCTACAGAATAATTAGATTAATCCATTTATTGGCAAAATAGGTTTACAAGTTAATCTAGGTAGCGGGTTCGATTCCCACTGCGGAACATATGTTTGCATGATGTACAGATATTTGTTCCGGGTCTGGTTGTTTCTGTATATATTATAAGTATGTATTTACAAAAAAAAAAGTATATACGTATTCTATCAGTTATCTGGTTGCCATAGTACAAGCTTTGCTTAATATGGGGCTAGATAGCGCTGTGTGAAATGTCCAGAAATATTTTTTTATTTATTATTTAATTAACAAGTCTACGAAACTATAACCACTGTATATGGGTGTATATCGACGCTGTTCTAAGTGACGTAGCCGATATTTTGGAGTAACTGACATTTGTAATGTTACTTTTATCTACTTTTGAAGATGAACCCATCTGTCTAATCGGCGTATCTGTATCTTCTACCTATTTCTAGATGTATGTTTGACGTATCTTTCGTAAGATTTTCATCCACACAAAATTTACTCAAACAAGTCGTGAGTGTCAGTTAGTGTCTCAAGTCAGGTCGTGGAGACTCCATTACTGAAGATCGTCAGACATCCTTTTATATTTCTCTTTATCTAGGGCTAGCATGAATAGATCTTCACACAGCGCCATCTATCCCCAAACCAGATAACTGATAGTATACTTATATACTTTTTTAATACATACGTTTACTACCGACCCGAAACAAATATTTGTAGATCTAGCAAACGTTTGTTCCGCGGTGGGGATCGAACCCGCAATCTCCTGCGTCTCAGAAGGCAATGCGCCCGCTGCGCCACGGAGGTTGGTAATGCTAGTCCATTGCTTAATATTGCGACGGTTTATTTTCCTTCCAAATAAATAAATACCAAATTGATAAACGTAGCGTCAAAAATAGGCCCATTATCCTTTATACTCTCAAAACAATGTTACAAATGAGAGATCGAAGACACACACAGAAAAATATTTGTGTCAGCTAAAGCAAGTTTCAGTGGAACAAACACTGTATTGATCTACAAGCGATATTGAAACGTAAAATCTGCATGCGATGACTCAAAACCATTTCATGTAACTATTGAGGGCATAACCGTACTAAATTATATATTCGAAATTAACTCTGTTTCTCTGTCTCTCTGTCTGTTTGTTACATTTTTACGGCTAAACGGTTGGACCGGTCTTGATGAAATTCAACAATGAAATAACTCGTGTAAAATTACATGGAATAGTTTTTTTTTAATTAACGTTATTTTGCCATAAAAGTAATCAATAATCACTCTAATATTATAAATTTGTTGTTGTTGAAAGTTTGGATGCTTGTTTGTTTGTTACTCAATCACGCCGTAACGGCTGAACCGACTTCGATGAAATTTGGTATATACGTAGAATATAACCTGGACCTGGACATAGGCTACCATTTATCCCATAAGTCAGTTCTAATGGAATAAAAATGGGGTGTCAACTCAAGTTGCAACAACGAGTTCAGCTTTATTTCCAGGTTACCTACACATTTAGTAGTGTAACGCGTATGAAGTCGCGGGCAACAGCTAGTCATACAGTAGACCACGCAAACGACGTCGCGGGTAAACAGCTCTTTTATATATGATATATGATTTGATAATTATGGCTACCTACTCGTATAACTATGTTTATTTAATTCTTAATTGCACAGAAAAACATATATTATGTTTGTACACGACTTAATGAACATGAGAAACAGAAAAGTAAAGATTAACTTAAAAAATGCTCGATATAAATTTAACCCTGTATGATATCGATGCATATAAACCTTAGTCGAAAGTAGTCACAATGAAGTTAATTTTTGATAGATATGCGTTCTTCAAATGCATACCTACTAAATTCCTTGAAAATTTAATTAATATATTATGTTTTTTAATCACTTTCTCTAGTTAAAGAATTTATAGAATATACAGATATTTTATCTGTTTCCAGTTAACGTCTGCTTGATTTGTAAGTTGTTTAAGCTGTACGCACATGTGTTTATGTTGCAATCCAGATCAAAACAGCATTTTTGTAATATTTAATTAAAGTGATTGTAATGTGTTTTGTGCGCTTAATTAAAACTAAATATGTGACTGATTACATAAAAGATAAGTCTTAGATATTCTTGTTTATATTGTTGACAAGTGCTGTTGATTCTGTAATGCTTGTCTGTTTCTGGCACCTCTACTTAGATAAAGACATGTAATTAAGTAAGTACTATTATTGACGTAACCAAGTGTTCCATTGTATCCCTACGGTTTGAATAAATGAGTATGCGTATGAATAAATAAAAAAAAAAGAATTTTAGTATATCAGCGTCATATCGACCACAGAATATCCGCTGTTGAACATATGCCTCCCCCATGGATTATCAGATCAGCCGATCTTGCGCAGCCTACACCCAACAGTTACTGCCAACTGCCTTTACTACTAGTGCGGGTTATACTTTTCGGTACCGCTCTTCTTAATATTTCTTTCTCTTTCTTTTTAAGTGATACAGCCTGTTACAAATAAACTAGAGAGCAGGAAACAGGCACTTATCGCTCTGAGAAGGATTTGTTATTCAATTTCCTGTATCGAGGATCTTGGCATATTTAGCTTATACCTTTTTGATAGACAGATGAAATGATGTAAAAACCATTGCTTTACAGAAAACTGAATCTTGTTACCTGGAAATAAGTTACAAAATTGAGTGCAAGGTAACTGATGGTTGAAAATGTGTCAGTTCATTCGGAAAGTGATGAAAGAGTTTTATCTTTGTTTTACTTCAGAGCGATTAATGAAAGAAGATAAGTGTTTTATGGATTTTCGGGAATATAAGTTAATGGTTCATTAAATTCGCGAGTTTATCACATTTCGCTTGAATACCGATGTATTTTATCGGAAATTATTTGATAATATAAATATTTTTTTCTATTATTATTTATTTATTTACATTAGGTAAAATGACAATGCGGTTTTTTACAGCAGCTACGATTTGACCATCACTAATGCTCTGTTGGTCATTGTAAGCTTGATAACAGCTCCGTAAATGCACTTTACGGCCCGAGAATCGTAAATGAATTTGATAATAGAATGAAGCTCATTGCATTCTTAATATGCTATAATAAAATAGAACGTTGATGACAATTCCTTATTCATATCTCTTCTTGAACTTTTCTTCTTGAATTTTTGCAGCGTCAATGTTTCAACCGTTCTCAAACTGAATGGTCTGATACGTGACGATGGTAAGAGGCCTGACGGTATGACTATTGTATCTTGGGAGAAGGTTAGGCGTTTGGTGTAGGACGCCACGTGCGTCGATACCCTTGCGTTATATCATCTGTCTGGTACAGCAGTTGGGGTCGGTGAGGCGGCTTTAGTCGAAAAACTCAAGTGGCGCAAATATGGAAGTCATGGGGCACCTGGGCCCATCTCGTTGTCAAAATTCTTTCTGTGCGTCTGGTCGAAGCGACGTGTGATCCGAGAGCTGGTGCTTATCCGGGTCAACGCATAAACTTCAGCAGAGCAATGCATAAGCCTTGGACACTTCCGCCTGGTAGTGGAGGATCTGGAGCAGGTGAGTTATCTATAGATTATCTACAATAGATAGTCTAAGTAAGTATCTATAAATAATTATGAGTAGTTATTATTTAGATTCATGTAACTTTATTTTATGTAAGTTTTATATTTTTATTTTTTCTTTTTATTTTTATATAATTAGTATTAGTATGTATGTACATGGAGTATGTTAGGTACACCATTACACCCCAGGTAATGTCTACACAGTCAATTCAATCCAAAGGTTGTTTGGTAGAGATCGCTAATTAGCGATAAGACCGCCAATTGTATCCATAGATTTACGTAGTTGTTTTTTATATGTATTTGATTCGTGGTGTGCAATAAAGTATTATCTAATCTAATCTAATCTAACATGTTTCAATCAGCAGATTCTGTCATTAATTGTTTACAATTATTAAGACATGGACAAGACAATTATTAAGACATGGACAAGACAATTAATAAGACATGGATTAAATCCTCCGGTACACTGCAGAGATCACAGTTCGGTGACGGGACTTTACCTAGTAGAAAAGCAAATGTCTTCGATGGAATATGACCTGAATGAAGCCTCATAGTCACTATTGTGGCTCTTCTGGACATACTATGATTATCAATCCATGGGATTCCAAGGGATACAATTTAAAATATCTAATGTATTCTTTGAAATGCCCTTTAACATTAGCAGCTAAAATCCTTAGTATCTAGTTTCTGTTTAATATAGTGTGTATGTATTAAATGCTTGTCTATTTCTGGCATCTCCAAAATTATAGTGCATTAAGCGACTAGGGTACCTGAAGATTGTATGCGATTAGTTAAATATAGGTTGGTATGTAACGGGGTAATATAGGTAAATACGTAACCAAGACAAGTGTCCGATTGTGATCCGTGATCCTATGGTTTTTTAAAAAATGAAATACCGAGTTTAAGCGATACTATTAAATTTTTAAGATTATTTTTTAAAACTCAGAACAAGGCCTTAGAAATGGTTAAAATGTGAATTAGCACTAAATATATATAAAACAATAGCAGCTGCCAATACAAAGTGCCTAAATAAAGACTTCGCTTTAAAACTACATTCAACTCGGAACGAAAAGCAGAGTTTGCCAAGTACAGTCCTTAGTAGTGACGTGACGATGCTGAAGTAAATCTGTAGATACGGAAAAAAACTTTACGGAAGAAAAGTTTAATGTTTATTGGGAACCATAAACAAACGATGTCTAAAACTAATAAAAACAAAAAATGACAACAAAACTCAAATACACATAAAAATTAAGGTAATGACGGGTAGTCATGACTCCTATTTAAACAGTCCTATCGTATTTTTTTATAATAGCTGTACCTAATGTCTTAGTGGTTTTAAAGGTAGCATGATTTGCCTCCGATAAAAGCAGT
This sequence comes from Philereme vetulata, assembly GCA_918857605.2. NCBI lineage: Eukaryota > Metazoa > Arthropoda > Insecta > Lepidoptera > Geometridae > Philereme > Philereme vetulata. The sequence goes on from OU975421.1 coordinate 11,492,340, forward strand.
CGCCATTTTATCTGTCCCGCCAGTTCTCTGCTTGTAGCTCACGCAGTTTCGCTTCCACTACATCTATCCAGCGGTATCGCGGGCGTCCAACGGCTAGTTGACCGGCCGGCCGGTGCAACTGAGATAGGCGCTATGAACGTGTAGATCCTCTCCCATTCTGTCTAAATGGCCGAGCCAGCGAAGGCGATGCGCTTTCATTTCGCCGATGATGTTGTGTTCTTAACAACTCACTAGAATCGTAACAATATTTGAGACTTCCGTATACAGATACGGAATCCGGTACACCACCACACGAAACATATAAAAGCTTGCACTGAACTAGTAAAGTATAGTCTTTAGTACAGAGTTTATACAAAGTTGTGACGGCGTGACTCTGAAGATAAACTTGGGTAAACTTATGTGTAGTAAGTCAAAAACTGCGACTTTATATCGAATGTATGTCTCACTTTGGAATTTAGATAAAAGTGATACAGTAGCATGTGCTCTTTAATCTTTTTTTTACACCGTATAATTTGTTCTAGACGACTAATCTGCTTCGATCTATTTGCATTGATATTATGGAATCATGAGAGAAAGTAGTAAAAATGATGAATTAATTAGTGTTAGGTGTTGTAATATACACATTTTGAGAATAAATATCATTGAAGAGGACTGTATAACCTCTTAAATGATATTTATTCTCAAAATGTGTATATTACAACACCTAACACTAATTAATTCATCATTTTTACTACTTTTTTATACCACTTAGGTAGCAAACAAGCAGACGGCCCACCTGATGGTAAGCGGTTACCGTAGCCTATGGACGTTTGTAACACCAAAGGTAATACTCGCGCGTTACCCTTTAACATTATCAAAACGCCCTTTTTGAAGAACCCCATACTGTAGTCCCTGGAGAAAACCTCGGCAAGGAGACCATTCCACAAGCGAAGTGGTCGCGGGAGAAAATTCCTCTGGTACCTCACGGTACGCGACCACTTCCTCTCCAAGGTGTGTGGATGAATTCCCTGCCGATTGCGAGCATTGCGATGATAAAAGGAACCTGCAGGCACCATATCAAAGAACTCCTCAGAACACAATCCATTATACAAGCGGTAGAACAGACACATGGAGGCAAAGTCTCTCCTGAGACATAAGGGCTCAATACCGCTTGTGAGAATGGGATCGTCAACAATTCTCACAGTTTGCAAACGGCCCTAGTTGATATCCAGGTGCTCCTGCCCATAAATGACAGCAGTACTCCATGTGGGGCCGGACTTGCGCCATATAGAGAAGCAGTCTTTGCGCCGCACTGAAGTACTTTGTTTTTGTTTTTAAAAGGTCTTTATTGAACATAAATTTTAACAGCGTATTACAACTAAACTCAGTTTAGTATGATAGTACCTTAAATTAGAATAACTCAGCAGGCTATAGCACTTTTATAAGTTTTTTGATACAATTAGTATTTATGGGAGTTACACTATGTAAATCAGTGTTCTTAATTTTATGTAGCAAACATAATACAGAAGTACTTATTAAAAAGTTGCTATGAGGACTTTGTATAACGCGCATTTTTAAGGTCAAGAATATAGAGAAGCAGTCTTTGCCCCGCACTGAAGTACTGCTTTGCCCTATTGAGCACAGCGAGCATTTTGGATGCCAACTTTGCCTTGTCTTCTAAGTGATTCCGAAACTGCACGCCACTGGAGATGAATACGTCTCCTAAAGGACACCTGAGGATAAATCATCAGGTTAGAATTAAGGTATATTTAAATAAGCAGGTACATAACACCCTTAACTCGCATAATTACAAAGTTCTTAATGTGGAGCATGTTGTGTCTGGCGACAAGAATTGCGAGTACCATGGTGCGATCCAGATCTGGATCGAATATTTGCAAAACATGAAAACATTCGTACCGCAGCGGGAATTATACCCGCATCTCTCCCGTCTGTCAGCACTTAATAGCGATAATTAAGTTGATTAACATATTTGAATTTTCGAATCGATTCTTTCAAGAATAACAGGAAAATTGTGTTTTTGACACAACTGACAGATAAAGAACGAACATCCTAAAGTCTATTGACCGTCTTCGTTTTTAGGGTTCCGTACCCAAAGGGTAAAACGGGACCCTATTACTAAAACTCCGCTGTCTGTCTGTCCGTCTGTCACCAGGCTATGGCTGTCTCATGAACGTATTTCTGTTTCCCCTGTAACAAAAAATACTAAAAACAGAATAAAATAAATATTTAAGTGGGGCTCCCATACATGATGTTTTAGTCGTTTTTATAGATACGGAACCCTTCGTGCGCGAGTCCGACTTGCACTTGGTTGGTTTTTAAAACGTATCGACGTACGAATATAGATTTATTAAAGACTTTTAATTATCATTAAACTTATTTAAATCGTATTCAATTTATATATACCACCGCCTATACATTTTTTTCTAATGTCCTTTATCAGTCTTTAGTCGAAGGGCCACTTGAGGTGGTTTACACGATCGAAATAAAACAGTGACTCGCTACTATACTTCGACAAAGTACTTGTCGTGTAAACCAGTCATTAAACAAACTTACTTATCAGTCTGCAAATAAGATATCGATTCAGTAATGACCTGGCCCAACTTATGCAATAACTCAAGCCCATTGGCACCGTCTATTATTTCATTTGTATCTAAGGTCCGGAAATTGAAAGCTCCAAAGTTGACCGAACCGAGCGTATCTTTGATGTATTGAACAATGAGATACCACGATATTGCAATATGTCGGATGTTGTCAAACGCCGCGTGATTGAGTAGAACTGATAGATACTACTTTGTTGCGTAACTTTAGGGGTTATTTTTCTGAGGTGTTTATAGTGGTAGTTTAGGAAACTATGCGACGTCTTCTCGTCCAAATTACAGTGTCGAAGACAAAAGTCTTTGAGCAGTGTGAGTGCTACTAGTAATGTCATAAGGCTTAAGTAAGGCCGGTTTTAAACCAATTAAACCAATCCGTTTAAAATGAAATAAAAACCGTTTAAAATCGAAATAAACCATTTTTTTAGATTTAAAACGGTTTCTGAATGATAACTACATTTTATTGAATTTACCGAGGTAGCGATATAACGAAGTACCTATAAACTGTGTAAATATTTGTAAATATTGTGTAAATATGTGTGATTTCTATCCACAGCCTGACTTCACCCATTGTTGGGTATAGGCCTCCACCACGATCCTGCGCTAGTCTCACTCACTGACGGCCCACGACCTTTACGATGTCGTCCACCCATCTTGCTGTTGATCGTCCTACCCTTCTATACCCGCTCCTCGGCCACCATTCAGTCACTGTCTTGTTCCATCTGTCATCACCACGTCTAGCCAAGTGTCCCGCCTAAGACCATTTGAGCTCCATAACTCGAATCCCAACGTCATGAACCTTCGTTCGTCTACGGATCTCGACGTTTAGAACTCTGTCTAACAGTCTTATGCCGAGCATGGTACGCTCCATGGCTTTCTGTGCAATTTTTAACCTGTACACAGCCTCCTGCGTGAGCGTCCATGTCTCGGCATCGTAGATCGGTAATGTGTGATTTACTGATATTGATAGACGTACTTACTTATCGATATAAATAATCAATTTGATTCGGTTTAAAACCAAACTCAGACTCTCGCACTTTCTTTCACGTGCAAGTAAAACGGACGGCATTGTGTTAATGATTCATCAAATCTAGCGTGTGTAATATAATTTAATAAATAAGTATAGGTAGGAATACCTACATACTTAAGTTTTCGTCTTAAAGTAAGTAGGTATTTTCTATTGATTTTCTATAAACAAATAAAACGAAATATAACGTCAGGTGGTCAAAAATTTCCCGTTCAAAAACACAGTTCTTTTATTTTTGTAGGCGAGTTTTCAACCGTTTTAAACAATTTATTTGAGGTTTAGAACAGCAACATTTTATTAAAAACGTTTTTAATCGGTTGTTTTACATCTATACATATGGCACAAAAACCTGATCTCTCACTAAGAAGACTTACAGACCCTCAGCGTGCTACGGAGAAAGCTATGCTTGGTATTTCTCTACGAGATCGAATCATGAGGAGATCCGTAGTCAAGCTAAACTCACAGATATAGCCAAGAGGATTGGCTAGCCGAAGTGGCAAGGGGCGGCGCACTCAGCTCGAAGAAATAACGGCCGTTGGGGCAGGATTATAGAGTGGATAATACGGACTAGAAAGCGCAGAGTAGGACGGTTCCTACTAGATGGAAAGAAGCTTACAAAGGTTGCTAGGAGACGTTGTGTGCAGACCACACAAGACCGGCCAAGTTATTCGCAGTGCTTAGTAGAGCGTGCTATGTCCTTATATGTAATAAATCTATGGTTGTATTTCTCAAGGTAACGGGCAGGCTAATGAAAGAATGGTCAAGTCTATGGTTTAGTCTTGTTTTAGTTTAGGAAAACGGACTTAATATGAATAATGCAGACAAAAAAAACAGGTCAAGTACGGAACTCTTCGGTTCCGTATTATTATCTATAAAAATGGCAAAAAATCGTATCCGTTGTATGAAAGCCCCACTTAAATATTTATTTTATTTAATATCACAATTTTATTTATTTACCTTATTTGAGGTTGGTGCCGATTAAGCTAGTCCTCTAAATTTTATGAGCGCCCATACAACTCAGAGGACTATCTTATTTGGCGTCAACTATGTATGTATGGGGATACCTTTAATTTTCAACATTTTTTTATTTTTTGGAATTTTTCCTCTATTTGTGCTGCCTTGCCTTTCTTAGAGTGATCTTATAAGGGTTCCTTTTTTACCTTTTGACCTACGGCACTCTAAAATACTAATACTACAAACGAGTGAATCTAATTTTGCATACCAATTTGCTTAATGACCTTCCTAGTCCAAACATACCTGAGCCTCATATATTTTATCCCACACTGCATTTATATCCTCGAGGGCATCCTTCAAACTTGGCCAGTTAACCGAGACCTCTAGGGGACAAAACTAGTTACCAGAAAATAGACTGGGGACCTAGTCTAGTCTAGATTTAACTATTTGCTTCGAGTTCTCACGTTTATAGAGAATATGAATGTTTTATATAAGGTTTTATTAATCAGAAGATAATACAAACAATACAATCTTAAATATATAAAACAAAGTCGGGTTAGTTACACCATTTATAACTCAAGAACGGTTGAACCGATTTTTATGAAATTTAGTACACAGATAGATTATGATCGGGATTGACACATATTCAACTTTTTATTTGACCGCGCAGAAGGAAGGTAAAATTTAATTGACAAACCACGCGAGCGAAGCCGCTGGCGGGTCAGCTAGTTAAATATAAATAAGAGTTTTTAATATTCCGAAGCAGAGTAGCAGAAAGGAAAAACTTGTAGAATCATCATGCTTAATTAAGAACTAGATTTTTACTAAACAAAACATTGTAAATATCCCCTCTATATGCGACTTCAAAAAAGAAGGAGGTTCTCAATTCCACTGTATGTTTTTTTATGTTTGTTACTTCAGAACTTTCGACTGGGTGAACCAATTTTGATGTTTTTTTTTTATTTGAAAACTGGTGCTTATCGTGTAGTCCCATTTCCATTTGGTCTAGCTCTGACGACGGCATCCATGAGAAAACCATACAAGTCTTACATTTATTTAATTTTTATATTATGTTATGTTTGTTAGCCTATAACTCCGTTAAATATTAACCAATTTGGATAAATAGTTTTTTATTTGAAAGCATATACTTTTATACTGATACTATGGAAATTTTATTACAATTGGTTATGTAGTTTGGTTTTTACTGCTATCTGAAGTCAATGATATTTTTGTTAAAAAGTTACTCGTTAATAATAATATTAGGGGCTGATAGCTCACTGGGCAACGTGGCTGCAACAGCCTGGCCGATATTTAAGCAATAGGGAATACGCAATGACAGCCAAGAAGTATTGGCTACAAAAAGGATAAAACGCTCATAATTGTACTGCCACTTACTAGCTGCTGCAAAAAGAGCGCTACAAGCTGAACATCTTATATAGCTACCTCTATTTTCTGCGCGTTTGTCAAAGTAGCCACACGTATTTTGCATTCTGAAATGACTTAGGGCTTGCCTTGGCATGTCTTTTTTGACCGCTGTTAATAAATCTAGTGACTGCCTAAATTTGGTTTAAGCCCATATTTTAAAAATGAAATATAATTAAAAAAATAATCCCGACCACAATTTGTAACCACGTTTTACATTCAAAGAAAACATGCCCTACACAAATAAGATCACATAGTATCAATACCCATTAAACTTCCAAAAAGTAAACACCGAACTCGATCAAACTAAACAAAACGGTTGTTGCTATAAAAAAGCAAAGTCATTTAAACTTTCTGCTTTAAAATACTCGGTACGAGTATCGCCATTCGATTCCACTGTTTGTGTACTTTGCTTGAGTTTGGTAAAATCAATATTTCCAGTCTGATACTCTGAGTGCTTGAAACTCGAGAATTTAATTCAAGTTGACAATAAAATTGTTAGTACCCTTACGTGGAAGTGGTCTACTAACAAATATGGTTCTGTGACATCTGAAATAAATAAATTGAAATAAACTATGCTTAAACTATTCTCTCAGTTATCTGGTTCCTACAGTACAAGCTTTGCTTCGTTTGCGGCTAGATAGCTGTGTGAAATGAACACCATGGAAGAAGAAACGATGTTATAAGGAATGTTTTTATCACTCATATGGGAGAACACTAGCCTATTCCTTGCTTCGTTGAAAGGTATTCGGGAAGCGTATATACCTCTTGACCAGATTCGGCGACTATTGCATAACTTTTATCTATTTATCCAGCCCCCAGCACCGATTGTTGGGTAAAGATAAGATAGGCTGCCTCCTCTGTTAGATAGATAGATAATGTCTTTATTGCACACCATTAAAAATAAACAAACGAAAGAAAAATACACATTTAAATCATAGGTACAATGGGCGGCCTTATCGGTAAAAGCGATCTCTTCCAGGCAACCTTTGGATGGACAAGTAGGAATAGAATTAGAATATTTATTTCCAAGCTTTATATTGTTTATCCAGCAATTATGTTTGATACAAACCACAGATCTGAAATCAAGGGTTTAATTTGTGGTGTGTGGTATTAAACCATGCTAGCCAATTTACTCGTAGATCCGGTTTCCATTATCCGATTTTTTTTTTGAAATTGCAATTGAAATTAGTGCTCCAAAATATTATAAGTACGTTAGTTTTGTAACATGTTAATTTTATTTTCATTATCTAAATAAATAAATAAATATTGCTGGACATTTCACACAGCGCTACTAGCCCCAAACTAAACAGAACTTGTACAATGGGAACCAGATAACTGATCAAATACTTATATACAGTTTTATGTATTATAAATATGTATTTTTTTGTAAATACATATTTATAATATATAGAAAAACAATCAGACCTGGAACGAGTATCTGTAGATCATTCAAACATTTGTTCCGCGGCGGGAATCGAACCCACTACCTCCTGCATCTCAGCCGGCTATTCGCCCACTGCACCACGGAGGTCGTCTCGAATATATTACTCAGGTTAGGTTAGAAGGTTAGAGACACACTGACGTCCCGCATTGGGGTGTATTGTGCATTACCCCCCAATGCGGGACGTCAGTGCAGATCTCTCATGCCCCCCACACTTTAATTAGAATTATAGTTATTAGATAACTCATTTAATTCTCTGCATTACGCCACAGAAATAAAACAAATGCTAAGCTAAATTAAAAAGGCAATCCATGGGCGACCTTATCGCTGAGAGCATTGTCTGGATGGAAAGAAATTAGTTAAGCTATAACAGTGCACTATACACTGGGTTAGGAGACAGTAAAGTTATTAGATTAGAAAATATAATTTCTTACAACTTTTAGAATATTTTAAAAGTACCACCATCTTAACAGCCATAAATTTTGACGCTAGCGTCGTTGATCTATGCGCCTAATTGGCTTCTAGGGTTACCCCTTTCGGCTATTTCAAGGGTGACCCCCTTCGGCGTTGTTTAACGTGACCCTCTTCGACTATTTTTTTGGGTTACCCCCTCTGGCTATTTCTAGGATGACCCCTTCAACTAATTCTAGGGTGACCCCTTTCGACTATTTCTAGGGTGACTCCCTTTGGGCTATTTCTTGGGTGACCCCTTCGGCTATTTCTAGGTTGACCCCCTTCGACTATTTCTAGGGTAACCCTTTATGGCTTTTTCAACGATGACCCCCTTCGACTATTTCTAGGGTTACTCCCATTGGCTATTTCAATAGTGACTTCCTTCGACTATTTCTATGGTGATCCCATTCGGCTTATTCTAGGTTGACCCCCTTTTACTATTTCTAGGGTGATTCCCTTTGACTATTTCTAGGGTGGCCCTTTTCGGCTATTTCTAGGGTGACCCTCTTCGACTATTTCTAGGGTGACCCCTTTCGGCTATTTATATGATGACCTCCTGTGGCTATTTCTAGGTTGACCCCCTTCGGCTATTTCTAGCTTGACTCCCTTCGGCTATTTCTTCTAATGCACCAACTAATCAAAGTTTAATTTCCAAAACTATACTTTTCAATTAAACAGGTTTATTATAAAACGTTGCATAAAATAATATTCATTTTTGCAAACAAAGGGCAGAGTCCGTTTTCAAATAATATGATTGACTCTCAAATAGCACCCCTCAATCAAATAGAAACCACAAATTCGCGCCAGTCCAACTCCAGCCAATAAATATAAATAATTGCACCCACTTGTAATAATATGTCCCCAGAAATATACCTAGTCAGGTCATAAATTCTGTCACATGTTTAATATAAAATAATTGAAACAAGTTTATTCATTATGTAACCATTTATATACCAAAATGAACTTAACAAAACATAGATTCTTATGACACTAAAGTTTATTCAAAATGACCTCCGTGATTTTGAATACAGGCCTTCAATCTGCGCGGCCAGTCGTCTATCGCAGCACGAACGAGGTCCATGTCAATATCGGCGGCTGCCTTAATCAAGGATGTCTTGAGTGACTCCAAATTAGAATGAGGTTTTGAGCACGCTTTTTCCTCCAAGTGTTGCCATATCTTGTAATCTAACGGATTCAAATCTGGACTGGAGGAGGGCCAGTCTTCGTGCCGGATGAAGTCGATTTCACGCGCCGACAGCCATTCTTGTGTGCTCTTCGCTCTATGAGCTGGCGCCGAATCTTGTTGGAATACCCAGTGCCTGTTATTGAACATGGTATGAGAAACAGGTTCCACAAGGTTCGTCAGGACTGTATTTTGATACACAACTGCATTCGTTTATACACCTTTCTCACAAAAATGTACCTCTGTTAAGCCCCAATAAGAAACTCCCAACCATACCGTGAGCGAGGATGGAAAAAGACCTCGTTGGACACGCGGAATACGGTTGCTCGCTTCTTCACTACTGCGTACACCTTATCATTTTGTTTGTTGTAGCTCTCTTCTACGGTAAAATGTTTTTCATCCGAAAAAAGAATTTCCCGATATTTTTTTCCGGCGTACCGCTTCAACAAAGCGCGGCATCTCTTCAGTCTCAGGTCCATTAGACGAGCATTCAAACGATGTCCCGTTTTTCTTCGATATGCTCGAAGCCCTAAGTCTTCATTTAACACCCTTTTCACTGTGGTTCTGCTTAACCTCATCTAAAGGGCCAACAGTTTCTGCTTACGTTTGGGATTTCTTTGAATTCGCGCCTTCACAGCTTTTATCACTGCTGGAGTCCTAACAGACCGAGGGCGACAACTTCTTGACCTGTCATCTACACTAGAGTCTTCATTGTATCGTTTGATGGTGCGATAAATGAATCTTTTGGTTATATTCAAATTTTTCAGTATGTCAAAAATTTGAATTGGCGCGTAACCGCAACGATGCAACGCAATAACTGCAACACGGTCTTCTTTAAGCGTCCACTCCATATTTTAAAATGAGTAAAATTCTAAAAAGTATACATTTTTATTTTCATGAACAATTCGAAATTCGAATTCTATAAACTTTTTTGTGGCCAGTATTCTAAAAGAAAAGTTTTTACTGTTTTACTTATGACCTGACTAGGTATATTTAATTGTTCAGAATGGTTTCTCTTCGCACTCGTGTCGACTCGTCAAAAGACGAATGGCTAGCGCGCGTGCAATAGCTTAGTACAGAGAGGAAGTCGATTATAAACTCTTCTAAATTTAAGGTTCTAGCATAACAAATGTGTGAAATAAGTTTAGGATGAGTGCTTTATTTTTGCTGTGATAAACTTTACATTGAGTTTTAGTTTTCATGTTTGAACGGTACACTCGTCACTCGTCTCGAACACGAGTAGCGAGCGCTAATGTATACACGCGGTATAAATGGTCGCTTGCATCTACATATCTTATTTTTTATCCAGCATGGGTATGGAACAAGCAAATAGCCCGATGTTGTGTAGTAACCATTGCCTCATACTAGTAGTGTCACGTACTTTACGAGCAGTTTGATGAGCGATGACGCGCTGTCTAAAAGCTTTATCTTATAAAGAGCCTTTACAATCATAGCACTTTGTATTGTGTTAAGTGGCCGGTGACAGTGTATAAATGTGAGCGTGCTACAGTTACAGAAGGTGGTCACAAGATTCTAGCAAGTATAAAATTGGAAAAACAAGATTTCCGCCGACACGATTTCGATTGTTTAACATTTGAATACCTGTTGTGTCTTATTTCCGAGGTTTGACTAGTCAAGGCTCGGACTATATGGCGTCCTGGTCTCCCCGATCCGAGAAAAAACCAAATTCGGTATGCTATCGACTACACAAGGTCTGGTTGAATCAGGAAAAAAATTCCCTCAGTCGACCGCTAGCACTTGCGTTGGACAGACGTCCCGATGATGCCTACTTTTTTAGAATGGTTTGTAAGATTTACAAGGTAGCTGGTAAAAACTCTATTTACTCAAAAACTAAAGTGAGAAGCGAAAAGTTGACCCGTATACAAGACGTTTATTTATATTAGTACTACGTTTTGGAATAATTAAAATGGCACTTTAATAGAACAACAGACATGATCAAAATATTTCATTCTGCCACCGAGGCATTTACTGGAGATTGAAATTTTTTTTTACTGAACTATTATTTTTTCATTATATAGAGTACATTAAATTTAGGCTTTTGTATTCTGGTAATGTTTTTAATCCGAGTTACATATTCGTTGGAAATGGAGGTCAAAGATACATCGGGTTGCTTTGTGGCTAATTTTGAGCATGTGCGTACGTCGTACTGCGACGCTGTCTGTCATAACACTGACGCAAAACTCGCCCTGAAGCCTTCGGAACGGATAGTTTTTGTTGCCGGTGTGGTCAACGTCATACAACTACATACGTTATTGTTTAGCTCCACCTGCTTGTACCTTAAAATAACGGGGGAGCGGAGCCTGCAAATCCGGAACATGTCCGGTTGCTTCCAGGGGTCACGGTTGCTTCCAGGGCAAACACCGGGGTCAGATGGCCTCCGATCGTGTGTAGTCGATACAGGAAAAATTCAAATGTTTGGTTGTGCGACCGATTGGTCAGGGGCTGTTAAACAACGGCCTCTGATACGCCCGGACGCCATATAGTCCGAGCCTTAGACTTCACATTGCCATTTTGAATTTAAAACCCGTAAATTATTTCCGTGGTTGGATTTTTTTTACTTGGCTGTTTAAAATTATTCTAATACTATAATTTAAAAAAATAGTAGTAAAATTATGTACTTTAATGAAAATCCTATTGTATAACTTACAAGCATTTTGACTAACAAACAAAAAATCAAACTCTTATCTGCTTATCAGCCGGTTCTAGCCAGCCAGCAGCGAGAAAGAAGCAATCTCTTCTAGACTACCTTTGGAAGGATAGAACTATAAAAGAAGATTGACTTGAATTATGTAAGCTATTTATATTATTTTATTTTTATTTATTTTATTTTATTTTTAGAATTTTAGGAAAACTCACAGCTAGGTTACAGAAGAGGTATTTAAGTAAAAAATAAACAACAATAAATGCTACTTATTCTAAGAAGGCCAATTAAAAGTTTCCGCAGATAAGAATTTATTATTTTTTATTATCTTATCTTATAAAATTAAGTTCGTCTAGGGTACCACTGAAGTATGTAAATTAGTTTAATTTAATTTTTTTTTATGTATATTTCTTTCACACTTTTATTTATTTATTTTATTTTGTTTGTTTTTATTTGTTGTCTTATTTTGTTAAACATGTCCGCAACTAGTGAAATGGCCTTGACGGAAGACCAGCGCTGGTTGTTGCAACCAGCACATGCTGAGTTAAGGACCATTTTGCAACTATACTTTGTGCATAAGTACATTTAGATTTGTTTTGTGTTATGTGCTTTTTTTTACTTTACTTGTTTTTTTTTAAATTGTTTTTCTGTGTTAAATCTGTATGTTGCAAATAAATAATATTCTATTCTATTCTATTCTATTCTATTATATAATTTATTCTGTCGCAATAAAATATGACGTGTAGTGATATAGCTTGACTAAATCTCAACCCTCCGTAATATGATCTGTCAAAGTGACTCAGCTTTACCGAATGGATTGACAGTTCTGACGAATCGATGGTTACAGTGATAGATTGAAACAGGCGATGTATCGTATGGCGGTCTTAGGTTAAATTGAGATGATTTACTTTCTGTAGGCCAAAAGGATAGTCGGTATAAGAGCTACATTATGAACGAAAAACCTCAATGGTCTTCAACCGCCAAAACAAACGCTTGGGTGACAGTAACGGGAGGTGTCTGCCCCCACTATCGACAAGCCCTAAGGTGGCCCTAAAGTTCCGCGAGCCTCCCGAGAAAGTGGTGAGACCACCCATCTAGTAGAGCTCGCGAAAGCGGCACCGTGTACCATGAAAGAGTGCTACGCGTACAAATTCCCGAACAAATGGCGTTCAGAGGGAACCCCCTGAGGTTTTAGTTAGCAAGAGTCTGATATAACGTTTCGCCTGCCTAAAGCAGAAGGGAACAATGAAAGAGGTGCCCTCGTAAAAAACGACATCCATTAATTAGAAGCTAGGTAAGCCTGTTCAAAGCTCCTGTGTCTAGTTATATATAAGTTACGGGATTCGATGTTATTATAATGACACACAGATTAATTCTTTCTTGATGAAAAGGTTGGAATTAGTAGATGCATCATGAAGACCTCCGTGGCGCAGTGGGCGAATAGCCGGCTTAGACGCAGGAAGTAGCGGGTTCGATTCCCACCACGGAATAAATGTTTGTATGATCTACAGATATTTGTTCCGGGTCTGGTTGTTTCTCTATATATTATAAGTATGTAAGTATTGTAAGTCGTGCTCGAGCCGTCGTACAGTGCGGACGTCTCTGGGGCGTCGTTACGCTGCCCGTTGAATATACGAAGATTCGATCGTCGTTAGTGGTCGAGGCAACATCGCCTATAAAAGGCTCCTCAGATCGCGCGGCACGCATTCGATCGTCGTTAGTGGTCGCCGCTATAGCATGCAGCGGCCACACCTTAGGAACCTAGGCTGGTAGAGGGGGGCTCGAGTGCCGAAACACTTTGTTGTAGCAACGGCGTGTTTCGGCCCTCGAGTCGGCACGGTCACTCCCCGTGCTAGTGCTCGTTGCTTCGGCGTCAACGCAATCCACCTCAAGTGGCGAGGCAACCAGGCAACTGTAGAAGGCCTGAAGGTAGCGATAGGAGTTTTTATCGTTGCCAGATACTGCGTCCTGTTCCCTTCCAGTCGTAGCGGTTCTCCGTTCCACTGGGTCAAGGGGAGTAAGGAGGAGAGGGTGCATCTGTGTACGGCGCGCACACTTATGCAACTTAATATATCCTGCGCATCTGACTTGGCTTTGTCATTCCGAGTTTAAAAAAGTCCTGGGCTTGGTCTAACACCTGGACACGGGTGGCCTAAGGAGAGGAGAGTGGTCGCTCTAGCACTGCATCGGGGTGACAGTGTGGTTCGGCAGCACTCTTTGAGACAAAGCAGCTTTATTTAGAGAGGCACTGCTTTCCTCGCTCAGCCGGGGAGGGGGCTAGAAAAGGTGCCCCAAACAAACGCTCATTCCTCGCAATAAGAATAAATCTAAAAACATGCAGATGAATATGACTTTTGGTGCGTGGAATGTACGTACTCTTTTAGACCGACCCAACAACCTCTGCCCAGAACGTAAAACCGCCATTGTGGCTCGCGAGCTCAAACGCTATGACGTCGACATAGCCGCTCTCAGCGAAACACATCTAGCTGACGAAGGTGAGCTTGTTGAACGTGGTGGTGGGTACACTTTCTTCTGGAAAGGCACACCAGCTTCTGAGCCTAGACGGTCAGGAGTAGGCTTTGCTATTAAAACTACTTTAGCCTCTAAGTTGGAAGAACATCCAGTTGCTATCTCTGATCGTGTCATGTCCTTACGTTTCCATCTTCGAAACAATAAATACTTAAATGTTATCAGCGTATATTCGCCAACACTCGACAAAAGTGATGACGTCAAGGACAAATTTTATGAGGAAGTGTCAGAAGTGCTGACTAAAATCCGGCGCTGTGAGAAAGTTTTGCTTCTTGGCGACTTTAATGCTCGCGTCGGACGTGATTTTGAAGCTTGGCCTCGGGTGATAGGGCGACATGGCATTGGTAACATGAACAGTAATGGGCAACTGTTACTAAGCCTCTGTTCCCAATTTCATCTGGGTATTACCAATACCATGTTTAGACTCCCAAATAAATACAAAACTACCTGGATGCACCCAAGGTCCAAGCATTGGCATCTTATTGATTATGCTATAGTCCGTCAACGGGATATAGCGGATGTCAAAGTAACGAGAGTAATGAGGGGCGCAAACTGTTGGTCGGATCACCGACTTGTTGTTACAAAACTATTTTTGCGTCTTAGCCCTTGCCGTAGACCTCGCAGGGCTAAGCCTAACTGTCTTCATCTGAAAAAGCTAGAGTCTGCTGAAATATTGGCAAATTACAGGAAAGCTGTCAATACCTTTACAGCAGGCATACACCCCGAAGATGAACAGTTAGACGAGGGCTGGAAACTGTTAACTACAAATACCATCAATGCGGCTACTGAGATCTTAGGCCAAAAACCTCGTGTCTGTGAAGACTGGTTTGACGAAAATGATAATACATTGACAGTCGCCCTAGAAAAACACCGCCAGCTCCTTCGAAAGGGAAATCAGACAACTGCTTCTGAAAAAATAAAGGAGAGTACGAGCCAAATAAGGAGACTAACTCGAAACGCAAAAGATGAGTGGTGGCTGAACAAGGTTCGCTATATTCAGTGGCTTGCTGATTCGAATAGACTCGGCGATTTCTTTAACGAGATTAAAAAGTTAGTAGGAAGTCCACATCGAGTAAACGTACCACTGAAATCACTTTCAGGTACCCTCCTGGTAAGCAAAGGAGAAGTTCTTACTCGCTGGGCAGAACACTATAACAGCTTACTCAATGTGGATCGTTCTGCTGACATAAACTATTTAGCATCACTTCCTGCCTTACCACAAGCCGTAGATCTGGATCAGCCTCCTTCTCTTGAGGAAGTTATCATCGCCATCAAAGCGCAGAAAAACAATAAGGCTGTCGGCATCGATAACATACCAGGAGAACTATTAAAATATGGCGGAGATGAGTTGCACTACAAGATTTGGCAATTTTTCCAGCGCATGTGGGAAATGGAGTTCGTTCCTCCTAGTTTTGGCGTATCACTAATTTGCTCTTTGTATAAAAATAAAGGTGATCGATCTGTTTGCAACTCTTATAGGGGTATATCACTTCTGTCTACTCCAGGAAAAACTTTTGCCAGAGTACTCTTAAATCGTCTTATGGAGCTCTCTGAAAGTATATTGCCTGAAACGCAATTTGGGTTTAGACCCAATCGCGGCACATGCGAGGCCATATTCTCTCTTAGACAACTGCAAGAGAAAAGCAGGGAACAGTGTCAACCTCTGTTTCTCTGTTTTGTTGATCTGGAGAAAGCTTTTGACAGTGTACCTCGCGAAGCTTTGTGGATTGTGCTTTCGAAACTTGGTTGCACCGACAAATTTATACGCTTGATAAGACTTCTTCACGACAACATGACTTGTTGCGTAACCGTCAATGGTGAGCAGACAGAGCAATTCCCTGTCACTTGTGGTGTAAAACAAGGCTGTGTATTAGCACCCACTCTTTTTGCTCTGTACTTTTCCGTTGTCGTGAGGGAGACTTTACAAGCCAACACCGAAGGGATCCGCATACGTTTTCGCACAGATGGCAGTATCTTTAACCTGGCTAGGTTAAAAGCGCACACAAAGGTATCGTATGACCTCATTACCGAATTGATGTATGCTGATGACCTATGTTTCGTTGCGGAATCTTCTGAGGGACTCCAGGACTTGATGACTCGGCTTGACGCTGCGTGCTGTAGATTTGGCCTCAAAATTAATATTACAAAGACAGAGGTGATGGCCATGGACACTGTTAACCAAGCTCCACTGAATCTGCAAATCGATGGAAAGCCCATAAAACAGGTCGATACATTCAGATATCTGGGAAGCAGCATAACAACAAAATGCGACCTTGACTCGGAGATCAACAGCAGATTTGGCTCCGCTATGGCTGCTTTTGGTAAACTACGAGTCCAGGTATTTCGCTCCCATAACATCAAATTGAGTACCAAGATTAAGGTGTATATGGCTATTGTACTTCCTAACATCTTGTACTCGTCAGAGACATGGTGCCTGTATCGCAGACACATACGCACGTTAGACAGATTCCATCTGAAATGCCTCCGCGACATTCTTAACATCAAGTGGTCGGATCGGGTCCGTAATACCGATGTTCTACGACGGGCTAATGTCTGTGGCATAGAGGCATATTTGATGCGGCGTCAGCTGCGTTGGTGCGGGCACCTGTCTCGGATGTCTGATGAGCGAAGGGCGAAACGCATTTTCTTCTGTGAACTAGAACATGGTAAGCGGAAATGCGGAGGTCAGTTCCTACGTTTCAAAGACGTACAGAAGAGGCACATGAAGAGGTGTTGTATCGATCCGTCGCGCTGGGAGGCTCTCGCTGAAAAACGACCTGAATGGAGGCGTCATGTTCAGGACAAAGTGTACGAGTTTGAAGAAGAAAGGAGGCAAGAACTAGACTTAAAACGAGATCAGCTTAAAAGTCGACCGCCGGCTAATATCAATTACAACTACATTAATGGCGCCTTAACTTGTGTTCATTGTAACCGGACTTTTAGCGCAAAAATAGGGTACATCAGCCACATACAGGCTAAACACCTAGGCCAATAATCACAAAGTCAAGTCTCTGTAGCCGAAATCGGCTAGGAGGATTATTATAAGTATGTATTTACAAAAAAAAAATGTATATACGTATTATATCAGTTATCTGGTTCCCATAGTACAAGCTTTGCTTAGGTTGGGGCTAGATAGCGCTGTGTGAAATGTCCAGCAATATTTATTTATCTTCCAATTACCAATTTATATTTTCACAGCTGTACATGGATTTACTGAATGACGACTGGTGTGGCGACACCGCAACAGCGAGCATCTTCTTAGGTACGACTTACCCGAGTCAGCTATTCTGTAGGTATGTAGTCCCTACACAGCGCGCCCTACACCCAGCTAGAGCTGCAATATACAATCAGGCTCGCCACGGCTTCGCGTAATTTTTATCAAAACAAAATACCTAGTCAGGTCATAAGTATTGTCACACAGTAAAAACTTTTCTTTTAGAATGCTGGTCACAAAAAAGTTTATAGAATTCGAATTTCGAATTGTTCATGAAAATAAAAATGTATACTTTTTAGAATTTTACTCATTTTTAAATATGGAGTGGACGCTTAAAGAAGACCGTGTTGCAGTTATTACGTTGCATCGTTGCGGTTACGCGCCAATTCAAATTTTTGACATACCTACTGAAAAATTTGAATATAACCAAAAGATTCGTTTATCGCACCATCAAACGATACAATGAAGACTCTAGTGTACATGAAGACTCATGTGATGACAGGTCAAGAAGTGGTCGCCCTCGGTCTGTTAGGACTCCAGCAGTGATAAAAGCTGTGAAGGCGCGAATTCAAAGAAATCCCAAACGTAAGCAGAAACTGTTGGCCCTTCAGATGGGGTTAAGCAGAACCACGGTGAAAAGGGTGTTAAATGAAGACTTAGGGCTTCGGGCATATCATAGAAAAACAGGACATCGTTTGAATTCTCGTCTAATGGACCTGAGACTGAAGAGATGCCGCGCTTTATTGAAGCGGTACGCGGGAGAAAATATCGGGAAATTCTTTTTTCGGATGAAACAAATTTTACCGTAGAAGAGAGCTACAACAAACAAAATGATAAGGTGTACGCACACAGTAGTGAAGAAGCAAGCAACCGTATTCCGCGTGTCCAACGAGGTCATTTTCCATCCTCGCTCATGGTATGGTTGGGAGTTTCTTATTAGGGCTTAACAGAGGTACATTTTTGTGAGAAAGGTGTAAAAACGAATGCAGTTGTGTATCAAAATACAGTCCTGACGAACCTTGTGGAACCTGTTTCTCATACCATGTTCAATAACAGGCACTGGGTATTCCAACAAGATTCAGCGCCAGCTCATAGAGCGAAGAGCACACAAGACTGGCTGGCGGCGCGTGAAATCGACTTCATCCGGCACGAAGACTGGCCCTCCTCCAGTCCAGATTTGAATCCGTTAGATTACAAGATATGGCAACACTTGGAGGAAAAGGCGTGCTCAAAGCCTCATCCCAATTTGGAGTCTTTCAAGACATCCTTGATTAAGGCAGCCGCCGATATTGACATGGACCTCGTTCGTGCTGCGATAGACGACTGGCCGCGCAGATTGAAGGCCTGTATTCAAAATCACGGAGGTCATTTTTAATAAACTTTAATGTCATAAGAATCTATGTTTTGTTAAATTCATTTTGGTATATAAATGGTTACATAATGAATAAACTTGTTTCAATTATTTTATATTAAACATGTGACAGAATTTATGACCTGACTAGGTATAGCCTATAACACTCAGAGATAATGTAGCTTCCTATTAAATAAAGAGTTTTCAGAATCGGATTAGTAGTACGAGAGATTACCCCCCAACACCCAAAACTCACTTTACCTCTTTATAATAAGTTATATTACATAATTTTAATACTCTTTTTAAAGATGGGCAGCAGTATCTTTTCGTGTTTTCAACACCTTATACTGCGTTCGCCAACCCGCCTGCCAAGCGTGGCGAGTATGGCAACAACCCCCTCATGATAAGTTCCTGGAGATCAATGAGGGAGGTCTTTGTCCAGCAGTGGACGTCCTACTGCTGATATGATGATGATGAATACTCTTTATAATACAACAGCAATTGATACATGAAAAAGCTTTCAGTTTTTACTTTCAGAGGTAGGTATCTTAACTATGCAATCATAGCAAGTATTTTTCTACACCAAAGAAATGTATTTATTTAAAATTGTGTTTACAAATACGTATAAAATATATAAATGAATTACTCTATCTAACGACCGTTACAAAATATCTTTAGATAGCTCAACTGCTAAATATCATGACCAGGCGGGAGTGTCCCTAAATATTGGTTTCATTTTAGCCCAAAAAATGTATGTGTTCATTACATTTACACATGCTTATATCGACGAAGGAAAACACCGCGCAGCTTAGTACTCTGCACGTAATAACTATGCCTAGTTTACGGCTTGAGCCAATTAAGCTAAGAAGGTGCTTAATGTAAGAAAGTTAAAATTTGAATGCCTTCAATACAATAATCAGTTAAAAAAATATTCATATGAAATACTGTTGCTATGAAAGTTATATATTTATTTTTATTTTATTTATTAATTCGATTTGCGTAAGAATAGAATAGAATAATCATTTATTTGGTGCACACAAAATGACACATGAACAAATAAGAAACAGTAGATACAATTGAATCCAATAAAACAAGTTCGACTCATGTGTCTGCGTACCAAAATGGCGTTCATTTCAGTATAATGTTGGATGTTAAGAGTTGACTATACCTCAGCCCAAATTCGAATTTCACCCCCGCTTCTCCGCGCGCCGCTGCACGTCCTATCTCACCGTGGTTCTTATGTTTGCGGGTTTTTTATCATTCAGTCCTTTCATTATCTTGTTGTGTTTATTTCTCATTACTGCGTCTTTACAAAAACCAACTAAATATAAATTCCACCTAAGAATTACGTGTTTGTTTGGAGCGACAAGCGTCACTGGTACCCCATCTGAAAGCCGAGGCCAGACTGAATCGCGGAACGGGCGTCCGGAGCAAATGGTTTCATTAGTGCAAAACTTAAATATTTTCATTTTATGGTAAAATCAAAAAGTATTTTGAAAATGTAAAACACAGGTGCCCTTATTTATGTTGTTTTGAATTACTGTATAAAGATCTAAATTGTAGTATTCATCGCATAAGAACGGTTTTAAGATAAATTTGGAGTCATCTTTGGATTTTTTTTCTATCGAGTAAATTTTACGGAATCGTGTTTTCACAACACAGGTGCTCTAGCACGTATCCTTAACTATAACAGTTTATGAATTACAGATTGAGAGGACATAATTTGTTGAACAAAACATTGTTTCACAATAAGCGATTTAACGTCTCCCCAGGTATAGTGCACCCTTAAGCATTTTCAGCTGAAACGTAAGATTGTGGTTTTGATTTTTAATTATATAAACTAGGTAGTTATTCTACTAAGATGGAAGTAGACTAAGATGGAGATGAGACGAACTAGACAAATTCTTATAGGGCTAAGGGACTAAGTACAGGATCGGGATGCCTGGAAAAGATGTAGGGACTCCTTTGCCCAGCAGTGAGCTAGAACTAGTTGGTAATAATAATAAAAAAAAACTAATACAAGAACCCGGAAAAAATTAAACCAATAATTGGTTTAATTTTTTCCGATCATAATAGAAGTCAGAAGTCATGTGACACCCTACCTAAATGAACACCTATGTATAAGAAATACATATTTTTTTGGGCCTATAGGGTAAGTATATAAACTCAATAAAGATCTAAATGCATTGTCAAGTGGGCCTCCATGCAACCCACTTACAACTGTCACTGATAGTCCCTAGTGTCCACGTACGTGTAGATATGTATGTATGTGTCTCTGTGTGTTGTTATTAAGTGATATTTGTAATAGTTTTAAATTTCTATTTCTATATCCTTTTATTTGTAATCTTTAAGAATCAATGATTTGAAATATGTTTTTTTATTTTTAGTAGCTTCCGCCCGCGGCTTCGCACGCGTGTTTTGTCAAACAATTAGCCTATGTATTAATCCATATTATATTCTACGTACATACAAAACTTCATCGAAATCGGTTGAGCCGTTATTACGTGATTGAATGACAAACAAACAAACAAACAAACAAATAAATAAACGAACTTCCAAACTTTCGATTCTTATTAATTATTAATTTCATATTTATTTATTTTATATATGATATTTATTTATTTAAAATTATTTATGTACCTATTATGTATGTATATAAATATATAAGGTTAAGTATTTTTTCTTTTTCTATTATTATGTTTATTCTTATACACCTCGGCCAATCTTCCATTAAGGAATGATCCTATCCATCCAAAGGTTGTCTGGAAGAGATCGCTTTTTAAGCGCTAAGACTACCCATTATGCTTACATTTATTTGTTTAATTCTTTATAACTGTTGTGTTGAAGTGGCAATGGGCAGGCCATATAGCGCGCAGAACAGATGGCCGATGGGGCCGAAAGGTTCTCGAGTGGAGGCCACGGACCGGCAAGCGCAGCATAGGACGTCCACCCACAAGATGGGCAGAAGACTTGGTAAGAACCGCAGGTCGGCGTTGGATGCAGGCCGCTTCCAACCGCAGTTCCTGGAGATCAATGAGGGAGGCCTTTGTCCAGCAGTGGACGTCCTACGGCTGATATGATGATGATGATGATGATATGTTGTGTTTAGCTTGTAAGGTATATAAGGAATTTTCATTCATTCATTCGAATTTATAATATTAGGGTGATAGTGTGGTTTTATTGCCACTGTCACAATACTGACACCTGTTAATATTGTCTGTTTTTCTCTTGCACTACGCCTCTTATGCAGTCTGTAAGATCCTGAATAAATATCATAAATATACTGAAATCCTAAAATTCAGCTAGAATCCTCCAATACTCACGTCCATTTGTCATCTAATTTGTTTGAGAGTACTGTCATCTACATTAATGCTCATGCAACGTTCGTGCATCGTTTTACTTAATTACTGCTGTTTACTGTTCGGTCGGACGCGTTTGAATCAAATGCAAAATGTCTGACATAGAGACGTAGATGACCCTTGAAATGATACTTCATTGAGCTGTCATATTCGTCGTTAAATATATTTTTTAAGCGATTTAAAAAAAGGAGGAGGTTCTTAATTCGACTGTACTTTTTATATTTGTTACATCAAAACTTTCGACTGGGTGAACAGATTTTGATGGTTCTTTTTTTATTTGAAAGCTAGTGCTTTCCGTGTGGTCCCATTTGAATAAGGTCCAGTTCTGACAATGGCATCCATAAAAAACCATGTACGTCCTAAATTTGCATTAAGTATTTGCGCGACAAATGGACGAATGTGATCACGCAAACCTTTCGATGATTCTTTTTTAAGCGACTTCAAAAAAGGAGGAGGTTCTCAATTCGACTGTACTTTTTTTAAATGTTTGTTACCTCACAACTTCGTCATTTATCAAACGATTTAGAAAATTCTTTTATTATTTGAAAGGATCAAGATTGGTCCCAAAGAAATTATATCGAAACCGTTTTAGTAGTTTGTTTTTTCTGTTATCTGAAGTCCGTTATATTTTTGATAAAAAGTTACTTGTTAATTTTAATGGCGATCTTTTTACCGGGTGTATGAAGACTACTTGTCCTTAGATTTTAGTCCTTAGATATCCAGAAATCGGCCACCTAATAACGTACAATCAAACTGCAGTCAAATTTACTATGGGAAAATAGTTCTATCTGTTGTCCGTAAATTTGCTGGTGGCGCTAGTTTCTACGTGCAAATTAACTTTGCGCTACCGATTGTTGTAGTGTTGCCGTTGCTGGTTTTACATAGTTAGGTAGCCGGTACATTTTTCTAGTTTCTACACCACCCGCCCGCGCAGGGCCCGACACTTGGTCGTCGAAATGACCACCAGAAGACGTAATTTTAGGATTTTTATCTATAAAAACTACGCACCCTCTGTAGATTAATAGCTATAATGTTGTAATGTAAAAATTTATGAATAACAAACGGAACAAATAGGTGGATTAAGGATAGATTGAGAGATAGATTATTATAAAACCAAATATGTCCTCACTTAGAGAAGCTTTCGAGCTCGTCGTAGGGATCTGAATACCTTTAATTAGTACTAACTATTCTTATCATCTGTACGGTTTCTAAATTCTAATTTCAAAGAGTCGTTAAATGTTGTAACTAAGTAACTAACCTAGTAAGTAAGGAAACAAAAAAAAAGAAAATGAAAAAAAAATACATATTAAAAAAAAAGAAAACAAATAAATGAAACCATAAAAATAAAAAGAGAGAAAGAACTGTAAATATAAGAAAAGAAAAAAACATTAGTATGTAGGTCATAAGGTATATGAGAGCATGTTAGTAATTAAGATCATATACATCAATTTGGGATCCGATGCACTTCAAATTATTAAAATACAGATCAATTTATCAGATTGATAACGTCTCCGATCTTCATGTCGGAGGGAAAAAAAGTGGTACATACGAAAAAAAAAACTACGCAGCCTGTTCTCCAGTATTAAAATACTACATAATATCTTTCTTCGGGTTTAATTATTGAGGCAATCCCTATCTTTACCATAGTTTTTTATTAAATTTCGTTTTTACAAGTGTAAAGAGAATAATAATATTACACTAATAATACTCTAACTCAATCAGGTCGTAACGGTTGAAAGGTATATACGTAGATTATAACTAAGACTACAACATAGGCTACCTTTTATCCCATAAATCAGTTCCCATGGGGAAAAAATAAATGGGGTGTCAAGTCAAACTGCAACAGCGAGTTTAGCTTTATTTTTAGGTTACATAACCATTTATGGGTATAATACGTAAGAAGTCGCTGACATACATAAATCTAACGCCTTAAAACTTTGGGGGGTTAAAGTCATAACAACGTATACTATACCCAAAACGAGTTTATTTTAAAAGCTGAGCTTGAGCCTCTCAAGCAAACAATATCTTTTCACCGCACTTGACTTGTGTAAACGTACCATAAGTCAAACCGCATTGAATTTTTGTAAATTTCTTGCAAATAAAGGCCGCTGCATTAAAATGTATGCAGTATCTACTGATAAATGATCTCGCAAAATAAATAGTTATGAAAACAAAACCAACTGTATTTTCAAGTACTTCTTAATCAAATAATAAAAAAGAAATCACCAATTAACACAATTAAGTCGAAACTACCTACTCAGCTATATTTTATTACTGAAATACACTTTTTATTACAACACAAATCACCACAAGTTACGACAAGTCAATACAAGTCACGACAGGTTACGCCGAATACAATCGCACCGCACGAAAGAAGACAAGCAAGTCCTAGCTTATTTTTTTTCCGAATGGACTAATCTCGCTGTTGGCCTCTACCGCCGTTGCAGCTTAACCGAACTTTTGGCGAGCGCAGATGGCGCTCAGCCCTGTAAGTTTTTCTATGAGGCAACTAGCGCAAGGGCACCACTTAGGTACGAGCCTTGCCATCCATCCCGTTGCCGGGATAGGGATAGGAGAGAAACGCCCGGGTACATGCGTACCTCGTGTAGGCTTGTTTATCTATATATTATTAGTATGTATTTACCAAAAAAAATGTATTTAAGTATTCTATCAGTTATCTGGCTCCCATAGTGAAAGCTCTGCTTAGTTGGGTGCTGTGTGAATGGCCAGCAATATTTATTTATTTATAGGCGGCGACTGAAGGGACTCGTCGACCTCGCCGGCGAGGTTGGTGTATCTGTTTGTTTTGTCTAATGTAGATGACTCAGAAATATCCTCCGCGATAGCGTAGGTGATTTCGTCATCTGGATCTCCGAGAAGGTGTCTCGGACGACAGAGGGTTTGAACCGACAGACGTTTAGCGCTCGGGGGCCGCTTTATATAGGAACAGTTGGTAGGCAAAGCAAGTTTCCTAATTATAGAACAATAAATGTGAAAGCGAAATAAAATCAACTGTGCCATACTATTTGGCTAAATAGCTAATTTTTGAGCTCTCAGCACAACACCATAAAACAAGTGTACGAAACCTTTCATACTATCGGACACTGCATTTCTATACAAAGGCTGTCTTAAAGGTGATGAAGTAAGCGAAGCGAAGTTGGTTCTCGCCCTACGCCCAAAGGCAATCAAGTGCACACGACTCTGCATTTCAGACTTAACTCACTCTTAGGTATTCGCTAGCGTAGCGACCTTTTACGTCAGGTGTGATCACACGGGCGATTTAAATTGCTCTATTCTGGGTACAATTTGCGTCAAGAAGCAAATTGTACTTTCATGTCCATGCTTTTAACTAAAACGCTCAGCAAAATTATTCTAATTTGGGCTATATAAACGCCACGACCGGTTCAAATAATTTTAAAGTAAGCTCATATGGAGCAACTGGTGCGCTTTTGGAATGCCAAATTGTTAAATTTAGAGAAATTTTGAGTTCGGGAGTTCATGAAGTAAATTAATATTTTGTATTATTATATTACTACTGCCATCGATGAGTACATTTACTAAGGCCAGATTGTCTCCTTCGAAAACAGTCAAGATAAAGAGGTCGACCGCCGTGTCGAAAATGCCTGGAGGAGCTTTTGGTCCACGAAGACGCTAATGAAGAAGACCTTCCATTGTCAATTAAGCGTAAACTCCTCTACATGTGTATTCCGCCTGTCCTTACCTATGGTGCCCAAACTAGGTCATTGACAGCATCTCAAAAATCCAAACTCAAGGTTTGCCAAAGAGCCATGGAACGCAGCGTATTAGGGATAAAGAGAAACGACAGGATCCGCAATACCACACAGCGAGCGAAGACCAGCATCGCAGGTGTTGGTGACAAAACTGCCAGGCTGAAGTGGGACTGAGCGAGTCACGTCAGTCAGACAAATGGGCAACAGTGGTCACACTATGGTACTGTGTAATTAAAAAACACTGTAACTTCATATTCTTAATTTTGAGAAATTGATCAAACAAGTTTTATTCAGTTTTTTGCTGATTACTCTGAGGTTTACTTAGGGAAGTATTTAGTGTTTGGTATCAATTTCAAAGTAATTTAATATGCCACTGAGTCTGATATGTTTTGTATTAAAATATAATATACACAGTGAAATATCTTCAAAAACTTGTATTGCCACAGTAATTATGAACAGCGAAGGAAGACATTGTTACAGCAATACACTGTATCTTAGAGTTACCGTGTATTTACTAGATAAAACATGACCTAGGATTATCCGATAGGAAGTTACAGTCATATGTATTTATTATATTACTAGCAGCGCCCCGCGGTGTTACCCGCGCTATACCCGTGTATAATTTCGGGATAAAAAGAATTTATATTATGTTATTCTAGACTACAATCTATCCCTGAGCTAAGTTTCATCAAAATCCGTTCAGTAGTTTTTGCGTGAAAGAGTAACAAACACACACACTCATATTCCTAACAAACTTTTGCATTTATAATATTAGTAGGATATACTGAAAATAAAAATTCGTTTCTTGTGTAAGCAATTTTATATTTTTTTTTAATTATACATGTCAACTCAATCAGTCGTAAGACTGATTGAGTGAGTCTCATGATGAGACTGAGTTTCATGCAGGAACTTAAAATATATGCATTAAAAACTTCTGATTAAATGAAATAATAAAATTACGAGTACCAATCGGTCTTGAGGATAATAAAGATAAAATTTAAAAAAAACTTTATGAACTTACAAAATAAACTATCAAAATAAGATAAAAATGTCATGAAATTTGAAAATTAACTAAAAATACACAATATTCATCAAATTATTATTTATATGAATATTAATAGTTAGTTTCATTGTCGTTTACATCAAGGTCCGGTTCCAATGATACTACAAGATTTTCATAAAATACTGATCTTGTAGGAAGCATAGACTGGCACAGATGTAATAATTCTTTTTTTTTAAATTTTGTTCATGGCTCTAGCTTCACCTTCTCTTGGTAGTGAACGAAGCAGATCCGTAGTTCCATTTGCTATTTCGTTTAAAAGGTTTTGCGCATCTTTTCTTTTCAAAAAATGAATTTCATTAAATTCCCCATCTTAATCATTTTTACTAAACATGGAAACATGCCCCCTTCTGAATTCAATGACTTTGAGGTTCGAGATATTATAACCTTTGGGGAATGCTGGCTTCGACTAATTTGGAAAAACAATCATATCTTTATGCGTAAGTACCGCCACCTCAATATTTTTTCGTGACGTCTTTATATTATGCACAAAATCGTCAAAGTCATAGATTTCACCAGTCTTTTTAATTTTTTTAGTGATGGCTGCATGCACCGTATCTGGAGCCATGAAGGTGTGTCCACTCTCAAAGTACTTCAACGTCACTGTATCGATTTCTGTCATTTTATCGTTGATTAATCGTACTAAGGCTGATATAAGAACCTTGTTCTTATTCTGTGCGTTGCAGTTGTCTAAGAAAAAGTAAACATGTTTCTGATCCCGACAGTAATTTCTCAGAAAATAAATATAGGTTGTAGCCACATTGTATGCCTTTAGGCCACTTTCGCCTGCGTGCCAAAGAACACAAAACAGCAGTCTTGTTTTTTCTAGGTGGTACAAAAGATTCATTAAAAAGCACGGGTTTGCGGGAAAAATAGTACTCTTTTGTAGTTAGTAATGGCTTTTGGATTATAACCTGGATCAACACATAAGATACCATTTATCCCATAAATCAGTTCAGCGAGTTTAGCTTTATTTCTATGTTACCTCTACACATTTAGTATTGTAATGCGTACAAAGTCGTGGGCAACAGCTAGTGTTATATAAAACGGCAAAATAAATAAAGCAATTTAAATTGCCCGTGTAGATTGGCTATATACTAGATGTCTGGAGTTTTGAATGGAATATTTAAAGAATAGTGGAATTTTAAAGATTAAAATACTTTAATTTCATTTGTTAATACTTCGTTTCAGTTATATTACCGTATATTATAAACTACACCTAAATCCAATACTCTGAACGTGGTGTCCCTCAAGGTTCACTTTTAGGACCAATTTTCTTTAACATATTTCTAAATGATTTATTAGAATTTATAAGTAAAGCTGTCCGGGATCGTTTATGCTGATGACACAAACGCAATAATTTCTTCCAGAAGTATTGAGGATCTCAACCTAAAAATTAATTTTGCTCTTAAATTTTATTGTATAATGAACAGTTTAGTGCGCACAACCTAAATCTTAACATGAATAAGACTAATGCCATACTCTATAAGTCAACTATCCACAAAAACGAAATCATGAACGTTCAACTCAACGGACAAAAGGTTGTTTTCACTGACTGTGTTAAGTTCTCAGATATTCACATTGATCAATTTCTAAATTGGAAAAACAAACTTCTCTCCTTAGAAAACTCTATAAGCGCTGCATGTTACGCGATTAGAAGTCTTAGAGATGAGTTGATTATAGAACAGCTAAAATTAGTGTACTTTGCGTTAGTTGAGTCAAAGTTTCGATATAGTATTAAGTTTTGGGGTAATGGTTTTATATATAATATGGATGGGGCTTTCATCTTATAAAAAAGAACAATACGCACCATGTTACGCTTACCTATGTGGATATCTTGTAGAAAACCATTTAATGACTTAAATTTTCTTACAGTACCTAGTATTTATACATTGGTTCTTCTGACTGACGTTATTAAACATAGATACAAATATGAATCTGAAGAACAAAGGTCCGTTCGATTAGGGACTAGAAGAAAGGATCTTGTAGCACCTTTCTGCCTTAGGTTAAACAGCGAAACACTGCAGCAGGTACCAGGCTGTATAATTATTTAACACCTTACCGGTACATTTGACGACCTCAGGGGTGCAGTGGGCGAATAGCCGACTGAGACGCAGGAGGTAGCGGGTTCGATTCCCGCCGCGGAACAAATGTTTGTATGATCTACAGATATTTGTTCCGGGTCTGGTTGTTTCTCTATATATTATAAGTATGTATTTACAAAAAAAATGTATATAAGTATTCTATCAGTTATCTGGTTCCCATAGTACAAGCTCTGCTTAGTTTGGGGGCTAGATAGCGCTGTGTGATATTTCCAGCAATATTATTTGTTGCTGTTGTTGTAAATAATTATATTTATTTAATATATTTAAAAGAGACTGATAACTTAAATAAATTTAAACCAGAATTGAGAAAACTTTTGCTGGAGGGATGCTTCTACTCAATCGATGCCTTTGTAAATAATACAATTTAATTGCTGGCTATAGGATCGCTTTGACATTTATGGAAGATTTAATTAATTGTTATTTTTGACATAATTTTGAATTTATTGTATTATTCTAGTATTGTGGAATACTTTGAACAAATGTGCCAGAAGAGCAGTGGTGCGAGAAGAACGGCGAAGTGTAGCGCGCCACAACCCTGACACGACGACCACGACCACTCTGCCAAGAGTGATACGACTAAGAAGAAGAAGTATTGTGTGGAAATTAGTTTTAATAATATTTGTTTAATTATTGTATTTTGTGGTTAATTATAAGCATATCAGTTCAAACATGTTTTTATAAATTAAGTTAAATGAATTAATAAGAATGAACATAGCACCGAACTTAATCAAAATTGAATCAACATTAGGTAATGCTAAATGTTTATAATTGGGCGCGGTAAAGTAGCCCACCTGTCTACTATTACTTATTTACTTTTAACATACATACATCGAAATATATAAACTTACGGGATCTTTTTTAATATATAAAATATTTGTAAAAAAATTTCAAGCCTTGACGGGACTTGAACCAACCTTTCTCTGGATACCAGGATGCACTATCCAATTGTCCTACCGGGCTCTGTCGTAATTGTGAGATTGTGAGATCTCACAATCTCACAATTAGTGAGATGATTCAGATTACGACTAAAGCGCCGTTAGCTCCATTTATAGGAAAACTTATACAGTTTTTGACCTGCTCAATGCCTGTCCGTCTGTCCGTCTGTCAATAGGCTGTATCTCATCAATCGTGATAGTTAGATAGTTAAAATTTTCACAAACAATGTATTTCTGTTGCCGATATTACAACAAATACTAAAAACAGAATAAATTACATATTTAAGGGAGCACTTAAATATTTATTACATACAACAAACGTGATTTTTTTGCTCGTTTTAGCTCAATATTGATAACGGCAATAGATAGACGCAGGAAATATTCACTTTAAAAATAAATAAATAAATTAAAATAAAAACAAATATTTAATGGGAACTCCGATGCAACAAACGTGATTTTTTCGCCGTTTTTATAGATAATGGTACGGAACCCTTCGTGCGCGAGTCTGACTCGCACTTGGCCGTTATTTTCTATTGATTTTTATACTTTATTTGAATGTGAAAGCCTTTTAACAAGCAAAACAGATGGATTATATCCATTATGAATAATGCCATTAAAAATGTGGACATAAAAGCATCCCTTCAAAGCCAAACTGACTTTATGGGGAGTTAAAACCATTTAAAATATGTATTTATTTTTAGGAACCTTCTCTCTTCTATCATTATTATAAATACGGGATTTATCACGTACCGTCTTATCGGTGTTTCGACCGACAATGTTTCGGTTCAATTCGTGAACTTTCATCAGGGTGAGTGCGATCCGCTCCGAATAACGTCGACGAAGACGGAGCGGATCGTGATAAATCCCGTATTTATAATAATGATTGAAATCAATCACGAAAGTCTTCTCTCTTCTGTTAACAATGTATTGCGCAGTTGAGTACTTTTAGAGAGCCAATTAAATATTATGTTTTAATCCTGGTAATACTTTGAGTGGCAACATTGCTCAGACTCATGACCAAGCGTGGCTTAACATTTTGCCTCAGAAGTGCACTTCAAGACATCAATGTGCAAACTACAGCGAAGTTTACATGCAGAAACCTATATCCTGCTCAATCTATTGGATGGACCTACCACCTGCACAAAAGATGACTTATTTCAAACCACTGACAACCCAATAGATGGCGCTTTTTGTTATTCATCCTTAATAATATATGATTGTGAAGAACAGTTGTTTCGAAAGAAGAAAAAACTGATAAAGTCCAAACGATCATTCAAAATATCAAATGGTTCTATAAATCCAAAATAGCTAATTTTAAGTACTTAATATTTCGAATATTTACATAATCTCAAACGCGAGACACTCTAGAGAATTCTTAAGATATTATGTCGGATTAAATTATGCCCGTTCCTGCCTTTCGGTAGCCCTTGAGGCCTTCAAAGGCATCACACGGTGACACAATATAACGCTACCATGAATAAGGCGTGTGACACACAGGATATCGCACGATATTTCAAGAGACGGCCAAAATCTCATTTAACGAAAGGTCAAAGGGCTGTCCAATTTATAGATATAAAGCAATATGACATACGGTTAAATGGTGCTTAGAATTAGACCCCTAATTTAGTGCCTCCTAATTTTTTGCTGAAGGACGGGTTGAAACTTTCAAAGCTTTTCAGTGTAGGTGGATATCACATGTCCAGAGTTGACACGTGTAATGCTATTATAAGTCTGCCAAAAAGACCTGTACACACGGCTACACATCAAGCTATACATTCCAGTAAAAGCTGACCTCGCATTGTGTAGGATTTTCGTTAAATGAGAGATCAGCTTATACTGGAAATGTATAGCTTGATGTGTAGCCGTGTGTACATATTACAATGTATAGACGTTCCGAGGATGTTGCCACCTGAAATATCGACGTATGTACCTACCTTTAGGTATCTATGTATTACGACAGATATTACTATGATTGTTTTATAGGTACAACCTGTTTTGTTATGTACGACATCAATTTAAAACACACATCCGGAATCGTATTAACTGATGTTAGATAGTGTGAGCTTGAATGTTAATCCAGTAATCGATATCCAGTAAACAATTTTTAACGTGATTTGGCGGCGCCTTTGCGACGATGCCGCTTAGTCAGTATAACAGGTACACACGCCTACGCATCAAGCTATATATTTCCAGTATAAGCTGACCTCTCATTCTACAAAAAGCCTACACAATGCGAGGACAGCTTATACTGGAAATGTTAAGCTTGATGTGTAGCCGTGTGTACCTTTATATGGTGAATTAGTATGATTTGTTTACCTATTTTTTACAGGTTGTTTCATTAATATTTAATGACTTGATATTAATTTTTTTGTAAATTTAAAATAGTATTTTACAAATCATTACAACTGTATAATTATTAGTACTACGGTAAAAAATTAATAATACTTAGTATACATATTTATATTAGAAAATTCTTTATTGCACTATTATGTTAACACATAGGCGAACTTAATGTTAATTAGCATTTTCTCCCAGCTAACCTTTGTGTAGTATGGATAAAGTGATAGTGTCAGAAAATTGAAAGGTAAACAAACTTTAGCTTAGTTATCATAAAAAAAACTTACAAAAATTAATAACACATATATATAAACGACATACATAAATATATCTACATAAAGTGCTCAATTTTGTTGGGTATCTTGAAGAGAGATGACGTTTTTATAGAGTTTGGATTTGAAGAGGCAGATATTTGGCAGACAACAAGTTGAAAAGTTTTTGTCAAAGAAATGGGAGATTTTCTGGGAGAATGGGGGTCCTGAGACCAACAGGTCTTATTGAGAAGTAGGTATTATATATGTTTCAGTTCTTAGAATATTTTGCTTGCGCGATTTAGGATATGGTCTTGCAATTTGCCGTTTGATGCCGTCGTTGTCTCATCGTCTGCGTATTGACGCTCGCTCTGTAGGTTAGCTTGATGACAAAGTAGTTCTTTTTACCACCAGGTCACCAATTTGGCAGACGACAAGTTGATTTGATAGGTGTGTGTCAAGGAAAAGGGGAGAGTGCCCATCGAATGACCTTCGGCTCGGGGTCCTAAGACCAACACGGGGCTTAGCCAAAAAGCATTTGCTTCGAATCGATTCGTTTTCTACGTAGGTTTGTTATTGATATATCACGTGATATTTCCATAGCATGTGTCAATCTCATACATTTTCTGAATTATCGACTAGCGTCATCGCTAATCGAATGTAACTTGGCTAAGCCCTCAGGTCTAGTCGAGAAGTATTTACAGGAAGATACAAGTGAAAACGGAAGCTCAACGACCAAAAACAATTTGTTCGTCAGGTTTTATAGCTGTATGTATCGAGGGTTATTGAAAAGCCATTGTACGGCGTATTATTGAGATATCGGAAGAATGAAAGGTCTCGGATTTCATATTGTCAGATTTGTGGAATTTTTACCATCGATTTTATTATTGACTCGCTTTTTGCACTTAATAACTAGTGATTGGCATAGGTAGTGCTATTCACGGAAATTAGTGACCGTTAGCTTGACATGGATATGCCTTCTAAATCCCGGGAAATATATTTTTATTTTATAAATTCATTGTAGTTGTACACATGACGACACATTAAACCACCCGTTTCGAGTATAATCAGATCCCGCCTATGGTCCTGGTCCGATATCCTGGCCTATGGTTCGTATCTGGTTAAGACTAGTCCCGCACAGTGCTGTTTACTTGCTGGTGTAAGTATTATGGCAAACAGCACTGTGCGGGACTTGTCTTAACCAGATAGTAGTTTGATATGTCGTCGTGAGTACTCATGGTATCTTAAACAGTTTAACTTCATTGACATCGACATTCAGAAAAATATTCCCGGGAATCGGGGAATAAATCCCGGGGCATATCAATAATAAATAACTTATCATTTCGGTTCATTGACCCAAAATAGCACTACCTATGCCGATCCCTATTAATAACCCTGAAGTTTTGTGATCCCAATGGTTTTTTGGACCTTATTACTCAGGCAACAGATTTAGAAAAAAACTAAAAATATTTCTAATTGAAGCCCGAATACAACATGGTAACATCAATGTCGACCTCTATTTGATCTAGTCATCCAATAACTCTTCTTACATAAGTTTAACTAAATCAATATATTTTAAATGGTTACCTATATTTATACAGGGTGTGGCGTAATGAGTGGATAATAGGGTACCTGCGGGTAGGGGCCATTGTGGCGGTTCAGAAAAGTATTTGTTATGCTCAGTAAAAGTGCCTCGGTTTTCGAGATATTCGACATTTTCGAAATTTAAGAAATATTTCACCCTTCGTCACTATTTTTGGCGCCAAGACTGCAAATGAAATTTTTTTTCTATCTATTTTTTGGATAGTATTCTTGGATAGATGTGCTATCGAATGGAAACTATTTTTTTATAACACAAGCACAGTTATGTTTTTAAAATAAGATTTCACTAAAATTTTACTTGCTTTCGTTTGTTTTCCTGACCTTTACCCTTCTGTGGTGTAAAAAAAATTTATGGTCACTTGAATGCCAAATTTTAAAAAAATTAGCCTATTTCATCGTGATTCCGAAATGGTATATTACATGGTATTTCCACAAGTTGATTCAAAAGTAATTCCTATTAAAATGGGTAGAGCTAATTATTATAAAATTACAAATAGTGCTAAAATTTACTTCATTACTAAAATCACCTAAAAACGTTAGTTTAAAATTCGGTAATGAAATAAAACGAAACAATAAATTTTAAATGCATTTCATTTATTAAATTTACTATCACAAAAGGTGTTCGAAAAGGCCACCACGTGATCTGTTGCATGCTCTGCACCTTTTAATAAAAGATCTTTGAATCCTGTTCGCAATTCTTTGCTCTGTGATTTTCTGAGCAGCTAATCGCACACGCTCCCGTAGCTGGTCCACTGTATTAATTGGGTCTTTATAAACCTTTTCTTTAAGGCATCCCCAGTAAAAAAAGTCCAATGGGTTGAGGTCTGGTGAACGAGGTGGCCACAAAATTGTCCCCAAACGACCGATCCATCGTCGACGATATGTTTCATCGAGGTATTGTACACATTTCGGGCGTAATGAGCGGGGCAACCATCGTGCTGCAGCCACATTCTTCTTCTATCTTCTAATGAAACATCTTCTAATAAAAGTGGAAGTTCGTGCCGTAAAAAATGTAAATACGTTTCTGCAGTCAATGTTCCAGACAATTCGAATGGTCCGATGATTTTGCCATTTAGAATTCCAGTCCATAAATTAATTTTGAACTGGTACTGGGACCTGTCTTCTCTGGCCAAATGAGGGTTTGTACGCTGCCAACTGTGCAGATTGTGCATATTAAAATACCCATCTTTTTTGCACGTGGATTCGTCGCTCCACAAAATTTTATCGAAGAAATCGGGATCAGCGTTCATTTTTCTCAGCATTGTTTGGCAAAATGCAACTCGTGCAGGGTAATCTCTTGGCTGCAAACATTGCACGCGCTGGTAGTGAAAAGGATGTAATTTTTCTCTTTTTAAAATTCGGTGCACTGTTCTTGCTGACATGCCAGTATTAGAGGCTATTACACGCACAGATGTGGTCGGATTAGCAGCAATTTCATCAAGTACGTCCTCTTCATTATGTACTTGTGGTCTCCCAGAACTCGTGCCACCGATGCCACTTCCAGGAATTCGACCTTCCATGTAAGCATTGTGTACGCGAATAAACACACGATAATCGGGATGGCGTGCATTGGGAAATCTTTCCCGATACAGTGCTGCTGCTCGATTGGCGTTACCACCACACTCACCGTAGATTAAATGCATTTGCGCATATTCAGACGCAGTGTATAGCTGAGGCATTGCAGTCAATATGCAATACCAAAAAATCCAAGTTACAAAGCAAATCAAGTCCGAGATCACAGCACAAAATCGTTAGGTTCACAAAATTAAGACGTCCAAATCGCTAGGCAAAACAAAGTCCGAAATCACTGCACAAAATCGACGAGTATCAATCCAAAACAGGATAACACGTTGTTGTACGGGAGTAGTATGATAGCACGAAAATCATAAAAATGCGTTACGCGAAACGATAGTTCTTTTTCACTCATAGCATGAAAGAGCAAGATAGACATAGTGTCGATTGCCGCTGGGCCGGGAACCAATCTGTTCCAAGAATTACTAGTAGTTCTGCGAACAGTAGACAATTATTGCTAATAATAGTTAAAAATATTTCTTTAAATTACGCCTTGATAAGTTTGGTAGGAATTAATTTTGAATCAAGTTGTGACAATGATATGTAATATACCATTTCGGAATCTCGATGAAATAGGCTAATTTTTTTAAAATTTGGCATTCAAGTGACCATACATTTTTTTTACACCACAGAAGGGTAAAGGTCAGGAAAACAAACGAAAGCAAGTAAAATTTTAGTGAAATCTTATTTTAAAAACATAACTGTGCTTGTGTTATAAAAATAATAGTTTCCATTCGATAGCACATCTATCCAAGAATACTATCCAAAAAACAGATAGAAAAAAAAATTTCATTTGCAGTCTTGGCGCCAAAAATAGTGACGAAGGGTGAAATATTTCTTAAATTTCGAAAATGTCGAATATCTCAAAAACCGAGGCACTTTTACTGAGCATAACAAATACTTTTCTGAACCGCCACAATGGCCCCTACCCGCAGGTACCCTATTATCCACTCATTACACCACACCCTGTATATATATATAACCATTTACCTTCATAAGCTTAGAATTAGTAAGTAAGTACATAAGTCATATATGTATATAAATATAATATTATTTTAAAAAGTATGTTTATAAAATTTATATTTACATTTTTAATAAAACTGTACACACCTTTTATTTATTTACTTCTTTATTTATTTTTTAAATAACTTAGTAGCTGCTGCACTACCTATTGCTTCTGGTTTCAGGTGAAAATCAGCGTTGGGTGCTTAACATCCAACATTATGCTGAGCTGAACGCCATTTTGGTACGCGGACACATGAGTCGAACTTGTTTTATTGGATTCAATTGTATCTACTGTTCCTTAAAATTGTTTCATGTGTCATTTTGTGTGTACCAAATAAATGATTATTCTATTCTATTCTTATTAAAATAATATTTTTGTATGCGTAACGTTCTTGTATTAGGTATTAAAATTACTTAGCTTATTTTATGGCCGGTTCCTGTAAACATTGAGAAGAGCCAAGAAGCTTATTTGCAATGACGAATTAGGAGATACAAAGCTTCACAGCCTCGAGAATCGTCGAAGAGTCGGTTTTCTATTTCGGTTTTTTATCGGATACATTTCGGAGAGTGTCCTGCGGAGCTTTTCAACCTGATCCCACTATCCCTATTCTATCATCGGATAACCAAACGCTTAGCAATGCGCCACCGCTACATGGTAGACATACCTCCCATACGCACAAAGCGGTACTCTTCCACGTTTATTGTGCGCACCGCCAATGAGTGGAACGCCTTGCCTGAGTCTGTGTTTCCTGATAATTACAACCTCCCCTAGGTTGTAGTTATCTTCAAGTCGCGAGTGAATAGGTTTCTTCTAGGCAAGTGTGTACCATCGTAGACGGTATCATCGCGATAACCCACAATAACCATTTTTTATCATTTAATTTTAGTGAGAAATAATGGATTATTTACGAAGCGATTTTAAGCAATACAGCATTGATTCTTATCCAATTAAGTACCTTAAATACATTGTGCATTTAATATAAATATTATATCTACAAACATAAAATTAATATATAAAAACATTCTGTTGTATATTTAGTATCGGCATTGCACCCGTGCGAAGCCGGGGTGGGTCTCTAGTAATTTATAAAAAAAACATTAGTTACCGATAAAGATACATTTCTCCTTGAAAACGTAACAAAAGAGTAAATATCTGTTAATGTTTGTTGATTGAAAATTTTTAACGATTGGTTCCTAATTTTTTTTATTTAATTCATCATTTAATTTTCTTTTTCAAAGATACAGTGATGATAAATGATTATTAAGATTCGTCCTACAAGTATTTTAGATTTTTTAGACGATTTTTTTAGATGAGTTCCATTAACCCTTAATTGGTCGCGTGGGGTGTTATACATCGCAGAACGTGTTTGGAGGCTTAGAACTTTTAAAACTTTGAATTTACAGGTCTGATTCTCCCGGTAGCTTCGTAAAAGAGTTTGACTTCATGTTCTAGTAGCGAGCGGCGCTCGATCGTGTGTGGTTGTGTCTGCAGAGTGCGTTTGGGGTGCGCAACACCCCACGCGACTGTTTAGGTTGTTCAAATTTCAGTAACGTAATTATTTGTTTATTTTATTTAAGGTAATGCGGTAGTCATATCACCTGTATAAGCGGATACAGATTATTATTGTTATTAAGAGCCTGTAGTGTCCCACTGTAGGGCAAAGGCCTCCCTTCCTTTTCTCCAGTCTTCTCTATTTTGGGCTATTGTGGACAAATCCTGTAAATGGGCATCAATTTCGTCCCTCCATCTTTGCCGGATACAGATACTGTATATCAAATTTATAATAGTTTAATGATTGCATCTTGTTGTTTTAGGTTATGATAATATTTTTTCATCAATTCAATGTCACTGGTATTAACTCTTATGTCATTATACAAAGCCAAAGTGGAGTCTAAAATATCGCGAAGGGTGTTTCCGAAGCAGCTAGCTGTCGATCTCATCAAACCTAATCAAATAGCAAGATCCAGCATACGAACACTTCCTAGACCTTTGCAAAAAAGGCTAAAACGCAACCTGGAAGTTGAGGACCCAGATACTTCTTCTGGAGGTGGTAGATCGCCATCATATAACAGGTGGCATATGTGTCCAAGAACCAAGAACAGAAAATCAAAGACAATATGTTCAAAATGTCAAGAACATGTCTGCACTGACCACATGATTGTTGTCTGCCAAAAATGTGAGGGAAAAAACTGGTGTTTATGTATGTGCCTATAATGAAAATGCTATTCGTTTTTTTATCTTTAAAATATGTTTATTAATAAGTTAATGCATTAGTTGAAATATACTAATCATTATAAGATCGATTTCGCATGTACTTTTTGTTTTATTTCCATGATCAAATTTGGGCTGCCGTACCACGGCACGCGACCTATTACGTAACTTTTTAGGCGCGAACAATTACGGGTTAAATAATGCAAGCTTATCCGTATACCCAGAGCTAACCACTGGTAATAGTAATATTAGATATTAAGTAATAGTGTTTTTAGGGTTTCGTACCCAAAGGGATAATGGTAAATGGGACCCTATTATTAAAACTCCGCTCTCTAGTTGTCCGTCTGTCTGTCTGTCTGTCCGTTTGTCACCAGGCTGTATCTCATGAACCGTGATAGTTAGACAGTTGAAATTTTCACAGATAATGTATTTCTGTTGCCGCTAAAACAACAAATACTAAAAACAGATTAATATACATATATAAGGCTCCCATACAACAAATGTGATTTTTTTGCTCGTTTTAGCTTGATATTGATAACGGCAATAACGGTAGACGCTTGAAATATTCACAGAATATTTAGTTAGATATTCACTTTACAAACTTATAATTAAATTAAAATAAAACAAATATTTAATGGGGGCTTGTTGGGTATCGAGATAGGGTTGAATATAAAGACTTCGGTTTGATATTATTTATAGGTATAATCTCCTAATTTGCATAGGATCGCTAACTTAGGTGTGGAATGAGGTATAAAAATGACGCGTCCGCGCTGAACGGGCCGCTAGGCTGAATGAGGGCCGGTGACCGACGCTTGCGTAGGTAGTGTAGGTACGCATTGTCGGCTGCGTATGTGTGCGTGCGCCGTGCGTGTAGTAGAAGTTGCTTCAACATACTGCCGGCCTTGGAACATTCTGTTCCAATGTTGGTAGTGGGCAGAGCCGATTGAAAGCTCTCCTGAGGGTCCCTGAAGTGGTCCGAACATCCGCTACTCGGTTAACGCCGTCGGAGCCTGGGTAGACTGTGGTGATCCTTCCAAGAAGCCATCGGTTCCGAGGCAGTCGACCGTCCTTGATCAGGACCATATCGCCGGGATGAGGCTGCCCCTGGTCCTTGCGCCATTTGCTCCTGGTCTGTAATTCTGAAACGTACTCTTTGTAAAAACGTTTCCAGAAATGAGCCTTCAGAGCTTGCGTTCTCATATATCTGGTAAGTGTGGTTACCGGCGAGTCATTTAGTACCTGAGGAGAAGGCAACAATGTGAGAGTACGTCCAATCAAAAAATGCGCAGGGGTCAATGGGACTAGATCTGATGGATCCGATGAGAGAGGAGTGAGAGGTCTAGAATTAAGAATGGCCTCAATCTGTGTTAGAACTGTATTCATTTCCTCAAAAGTTAAGTGCGCCATTCCTAGAACTCTTTATAAGTGAAATTTGATTGATTTGACTGATGCTTCTGCTAAACCATTAAAGTGTGGACTATAAGCTGGACTAAACTTGAAGTTAATTTCATTTTCAGACGAGTAGGATAATATATCATGTGATGTAGATTTTATGAATTTATTTAGTTCGTTACAGGCACCCACAAAATTCGTTCCATTATCGGAATAAATATTTGCTGGCTTTCCTCTGCGGGCAATGAATCTATTAAATAAGAAACCTTGTGACGTTAACTCGGTGACAAGCTCTATGTGTATCGCTCGTATTGCCAAACAGACAAACACACAAATGTAAACCTTTTGTAGTCTACAGCCTCTGCCTTTTCTGTCTGCTATCAGTATTGGCCCGCAATTATCAACAGCCGTGTTAGTAAATGGGAGCTCTGATTGTAACCTTGGCTCAGGTAGGTTGCCCATTATGGGCTGAAAGGTTTTTCCTGAAAACCTGCAACATTTCATGCAATCGTGTGTGGTTTTTCTGACAAGATTACGACCGTTTATTATCCAGAATTTGTGACGCATTGTAGCCAATAATAATTGAGGTCCAGCAAGGAGTAAACATCTGTGATAATGTTACACCAATAGTTTCGTAATCTTGTGTGATGCGTGTAGTAAGATTGGATATTTTGTGTTCTAATTGAAATTAGAGTTCGATAATCTACCTCCAACGCGAATTAAGCCTGTTGTTGTTTCAAAAAACGGGTTTTAATTTAATAATTTGTCCTTTGATGACAGCGTGCGATTGTTAATTAATTGTGTATACTGTTTACTAAAGATTTCCCGTTGTACTATTTTGTAAAGTGTATATGTACTAGATTCTTATTCTGCTACTGTAGGCGTACCTGTTATTTTGTTGCTGGGGTTTTGACAATTGTGTATAAAGCGTTAGATGTATGCAACTACGTGTTGCAATTTACTAAAATTAGAGTAATTTTAAGTGAAATTTAGCTCTTGTGAGTCTCCTGACAACAGGTTACACATAACTTTAGTTTCAGGCAAGTTTTCGATGTGTTTGTTTTGGGGTTGTGTAGGCCAGTGGATTTCTATATGATGCAAGAAATGTGGGGCTCCCTACCACAAAGTTGAAGATTTGAGTTGTGTAGCATTGAGTCCCCGGGATCCTATATCAGCTGGATTCAACTCAGTGGGAACGTAATTCCAGGAAGAGGGTTCAGAAACTTGTATTATTTCGTTAACCCTATTGTAAACAAATTGTTTTAAAGTGTTTTTACATGTTTTTACATGTTTTTATACAACCCAAAACTATTGTTGAGTCACACTAATAAAATTGTGAATCTATTTTGATACGCAGTGATTTGTTTACCTTTTCAGCTGTGTAGCTATAAAAGCTCCACTAAGTTCAAGCCTAGGTACAGTTAGCTTTTGTTTAAGTGGGGCTACTCTACTCTTAGCCAACAATAAGTGTACGCTGATATTCCCACTGCTCGACAAAGAGCGTATGTAGATGCAGCCAGAATACGCCTTTATGGATGCGTCACTAAATGCGTGTAACTCAACCCTTATGTAATGGTCACACAAAACACGACGTGGGATCTGAATGTTTGTTAGATCTGGTAGGTATGTGATAAAGTTACACCACTGTGATTTAATTTCATTAGGCAATTCATCATCCCATGTTATGTTTTTGGCCCAAAGTGCTTTTAAAATAATTTTTGCTTGTAGCATGCATGGATTGATCAAGCCCAGTGGGTCAAAGACTTGAGCTGTAGTGGATAAGATTGTGCGTTTGTTTAAACTGTATTTTGTGTGTCTATACTTGTTGATGAGAAGAACAGCGTGTCTTGTTTACAAGCCCAAAGTAGGCCAAGTGTTTTTGCATAATCATCTTTACTTAAACTTAATAACTCATCATTACTGTTCTGATCAACAATTTGGGTAATTATAGATGCCATGTTTGAACGCCATTTTC
This sequence comes from Philereme vetulata, assembly GCA_918857605.2. Classification (NCBI taxonomy): domain Eukaryota; kingdom Metazoa; phylum Arthropoda; class Insecta; order Lepidoptera; family Geometridae; genus Philereme; species Philereme vetulata. Next base: position 11,534,709 of record OU975421.1, read on the forward strand.
GTAGGTGAAAATGAGCTCTCTCCAGTTTGCGAATAACACCCTTGCATGTGGTGATAAGCTCAGATTCTAGGTAATTTCCAGTGATTAGATCATCGACGTACATGTCTGAGAGGATTGCCTGACCCACCCTTTCGTCAGTGCAATCACGACCTAGCTGTATAAGACATCTAGTGGCTAAGTACGGCGCTGATGCCGTTCCATAAGTGACTGTGTTTAGTTTATATTGTTTGATTTCTTAATCAGGTTGCGAACGCCCGAAAATTTGTTGCAAGCTTCTATAATCATTGTGCACTGAAATTTGCCTGAACATTTTCTCAATGTCTGACGTGACAACAATTTTATGCTGACGGAATCTGATCAATATACTTATTAAGTCGTCTTGTAACATAGGACCAATATGTTGTATGTTGTTAAATGATTGACCAGAGCTTGTGACTGCTGATGCATCAAATACGGTCCTCAGTTTTGTGCTGAGGCTACTTTCCCGTAAGACGCCATGGTGAGGTAAGAAGTATGATACTTGATCCTTATGTGTATTTGTGTTTACTGTCATGTGACCTAAATCTATGTATGTATTCAATTATGAAATTAGAATATTGTGTTTTGAATGTAGTATTACGTTTAAATTTACGCTCCAGTGTTTGAAATCGCGTTAGCGCTTGTTGTTTGGAATCATCTAGACTGTTAGGATATTTCTTTAGTGGAATGTGAACCACGAATCTGCCGTCTGGTTGACGAACAGTTTTTTTAGTAAAAAAATGCTTCACACTCACTCTCAGCCTTAGTGTGGACTTGTAGAGTGGTGGAAACCGATTCAAATTCAAAAAACTTGTTGAGTTTTTCTTTAAGCTCAATGTTGTTTATAAAATTGCAATGGATTGTATTGTAGGTCTGCTGTTTTGTGTGTGAAACTGGTACTGAACCAGAAACAAGCCACCCTAGTTTTGTTTCAACTAAGGTAGGTTTGCCTTTGTCTAGTGGCATTGTGTTGTGTGAAAATACCTCCCAGAAAAGGTCGGCACCTAAAAGAACCTGCACTTCGGATGGTACATGGTACGTTGGATCCGCGAGGCGGATATGATGTGGAATTGTAAATGGTTTACAATTAATTTTAGCTGATGGTATGATTTGTGTGATTTGAGGAACAATAAAACAGTTGACATCTGCATTGTAGCCCTTGTTTGTTAGTGACGATATTGTGATGTCGCATCTTTGAGTGATTCGTGATGATTGATTGTTCAGTCCTTGGACTGTGGTAGCTGTAGAATAGCTTGGAATATTTAACTGTTTTTGTAAACTTTCTGTTATAAAACTAGAAGTGCTACCGTTATCTAAGAGCACCCTGATTTTGTGTAGCTGACCATTTTGGTCTGAAATATTTATAATGGCAGTGGATAGTAGTACCTGACTTTCGTGTATGGAAGATAGTGTGATATTGTTTTCTATTGGTTGCGATTCAACCTGCGCTTGTGTTTGTAAAGTCGTTGGTAAGACTACGCACTCACTGGAGGTGCTAGCTGTAGCCTCAGTGATTGTGTTATTATAAATGTGTAACATGCTATGGTGTCTTTGTGAACATATTCTGCAAGGGCCCAACTTGCAGCGAGGCTCATCGTGTACCTGACGCAAACAATTTTTGCAAAGGTTCAATTGTTTGACTTTATCAATTCGTTTTTCTATTGGTAACGATTTAAACTAAGTGCAATAATAGATTGAATGGTTATTTTTGCATTCAGGGCACCAAAATGAATTGTTGTGTTGTGATTGCTTGGGTAGTGTTTGATTCGTAATGAATGCCTTAGGTCGTACGTGTGTGATGTCACTGTGCCTGCGCGGTTTGTTGTAGGCGTCCTCCATGGTTTCAAGTAGGTCAGCTCGATTTTTCAAAAATAAATTGAAATCCTTTAGTGACGGAAGGTCCTTTATATTGTTTCGTTGGTTTTCCCATTTTAGAACTGAAGTTTGATCGAGCTTAGTCAAAACCATGTGGATCACAAGAATGTCCCAGTGTTCTGTAGGTAAGTTAAGTGTTTTTAACGCTCTTAAATTTTTATAGATTGAGTCAATAGTGTTTCTTAATGACCTTGAGGATTCTTTGTGAATTTGTTCAATGTTAAACAAAGAATTGATGTGATTATTTACTAAAAGTCTATTGTTATTTATTGTACCTATCGCACAACAAACCCCAAGCAACATCATAATTATTGGCAGAGAAGTCTAGTGATTGTATAATTAGTGATGCACCTTCCTTTAGTGAAGCGCGCAAGTAGTGAAACTTATTTATCTTTGGAATGGTGGTGTTTTTATGTATGAGTGAATTGAATGTATCATGATATTCTAGCCAATCCTAATAGCGTCCAGAGAAAGTAGGTAGGTTAATGACTAGACCTCTGAAATACTGTAGATTAGGTAGGTAGATGTACTTAAATCACGTACGAAGTTTCGATTCTTTAGATAGAACCGAAATGGAAAATAAGTAGGCAGATAGATAGAAAGAACAAGAGTGCTAGCAAGATTAAATTCGTTGTATAAAGATTTTAGATATGCGATTTATGCGAAAAAGTCACCTAGATGGTTCTAGGTAGGTAGGAGATCGAAAGAAGAATCTTGAAAGATTAAATTGAGTAATTTATAAAGAAAATGCGCTGCGCTAATAGCCCTACTGATTGGAACGAACTCACGATTGTGCGACTCCCTTTCTAGGTTTCTCGTCCGTAATCTTCGTAGGTAGTGGTATTGTGGTATCTCGCGCGATATATCTCCTTGGATTCTTGAAATCTTGTTTGTTAGGTTGTTTTCTCTCCCAGAAATAATTTGATGTAGGCAGATTACACTTCTTTGTTCTAGAAAAACCTTCGACGAAGTCCGTTGACCTTCACTTGACCCGACCGTTATGTCCAACGCGTGGCTTGTTCGATGTTGTTCGACGATATTCTTTCTTGCAATGGACATCCGGCTCGAAAACTTGTTGGGTATCGAGATAATATGGTTGAATATAAAGACTTCGGTTTGATATTATTTATAGGTATAATCTCCTAATTTGCATAGGATCGCTAACTTAGGTGTAGAATGAGATATAAAAATGACGCGTCCGCGCTGAACGGGCCGCTAGGCTGAATGAGCCTCATTCAGCCTAGCGGTGTGAGGGCCGGTGACCAACGCTTGCGTAGGTAGTGTAGGAACGCATTGTCGGCTGCATATGTGTGCGTGCGCCGTGCGTGTAGTAAAAGTTGCTTCAACAGGCTCCTATACAACAAACGTGATTTTTTTTGCCGTTATGGTACGGTACGTTAACGGTACAGAACCGTACTCAGTCCGACTCGTACTTGGCCGGTTTTTTATAAGTACTCTGTTTCTTGTGGTGGAATGATAAATTCTTTTTCTTTCTTTACGCTTGTTTATGGGTTAGGCAGAGCTTTTTCATTGAGAAATAGTTTGTAAAGATAGTTTTTAAGTAAAAACAATAAGATATTATAAACTCCTAGTATATTTTACTTATAAATTAAAATACTTATAAGTATTTCCAATCATAATATTTATCGGTCTCATGAAATAATATCGACCTCGATGCCTTTCAAGATGGTTGATGGGAAGTGGCGAGTGATCGCGAGATGTGGAGGAATGTGGGCGAGACCTTTGCCTAGCAGTGGGAAAATATAAATTAAGGTCATAAAAAAAGAAAAAAATCATACTGCGACAACGATCAAAGACCGTCTTTACATATAAACCAGATTGATCATTTCAAATTTTGTTTCTTAAAGAAAATAGTCGCAGTTTCTTTTGAGAAACCTTCGTTTTGTCTTTTTCTTGGACAAAAGGCCTCTTAATAACTTTGCGATGACTTGTTACTACTAAAATCAAACTTTTGAAAGTCATAAACTTACACACTAACACACTAGTAGAATTCACATTTCATCATAGTAAAAGATTTTCTACGAAATATATTTGATTGCTATAAAAGTGAAGTTACGTTTAATGCCTTAAAAGTTTGGGTTAGTTACTTGAACGTGCGTAGTTTTTAGTGCAGCTTAGTTATCTCTGCACGTATTGACTGTCTTTCCTGTGTATTATGCCTGACTAAGTATAGGTGGTGGTATCACAAGATCGGTCACTATGAAATTCTATAGAGTAGGCCTTAAAAACTGGCCTTGATTTGTCGTGGTTGTCCTTTAGGAACGGTTTGATAGAGGGATGGGGGGAGGGGGGAGGGGGGGGGGACTTGGAAACCCCCCTCTAGTGTGTGAGGACTCGCGAAAACCTATAATTTTTTGAGAAAATTAAAAAAAAATGCTTTGAGGTAAAGTATGAAAAAATAAATTTTTTTATATTGAAAAAAGGCAGAGTCCAGGGTTGCTCCCCACGTTTTCATAGACTACTTTTTTTTCCAACCCTCTGGACTCTGGGTGGGCTCTTTATATACACTCTAGGGGTGTCACACACAAGACCACGTGGGGTCGGGGTGCTCCGTGTCGATTTTGTCACTCATTTTGAACCTAACCTACTCAAGTTGGGGTGCCCCGTCTCGATTCAGTGTACTATTTTTCATAGTTCAAAAGATAACTTATTAAGAACTATATTAAGAATAAAATATTAATACCACCATTATTATAAATATCCATGCAACAGTGAACGAATCTAATGTAAACTTTGTAAAAGAATGTCGAAATTCCCGCCCATAAAAATGTAAAACTTATGTCACTGTCATTGCCAAATTCGAAATTTCCGCCAATAAAAATGAAAACAGCCGTATTATCTGTCGCTGTCATGTCAATTTAGTGTCGCAATAATCGATAGAACGCAAACTGTAAGGTCGGACACTGATTTCCGAGAGAATTTCGCAATCGATCACGGATTTTAAAAATAAATATCTCAAAAACTATAAGGTTGCGCAACTCCTGCCACTCCACATGTAGGCTATTATTATGTTTATCTGAAAATGTACACATGAAAAAAAATGAAAGTCCTAGGACAAGTTTCCTAAAGGAAATTTCAGCCGAAGTGGCGGTTTCCTGATTCACACATTTTCGAATTTTTTGACCTTGTTTTTCTATGGCCTTACTTGCTTTTATTTTATTAGCAAGTGTATTACCAAAGAGCGTTTCGTGACGCTCAGTGTCCTGTATCATATGCAGGAAATTCTTGTGTAAGCTCGGTGTCACTAGCTTTCTTCTATCACAAGAGTATGAATAGTGTAAGTCCGTCAACAGGCGACACCCGTGGCTTAGAGACTTCAGGGATAGAACTTTATCTTCTTTTTCAATATTGAATTTTTTGCTCGGTTTATCGCAGAGGTACCGGCACCGAGAGCGGACTGAAAACTTTCGGATTTTTTGTCTCGGCCTCTTACTACTTCGGAGACTGCCGCTGAGATTTCAGCATTAAGTTTGGGAGCTTGTAACAGTTTACAGTTGGAAGGAATTAGGTATTCCTTCATGAATTTGTTATTTTCTTCCTTAGCCAACATTAGCCAACCCTTTTCTCAGTAGCGGGAGCAATAGATTTGCTAAACTGTCATAAACAGGCTCACCGTAATCTGGTGTATCCGATGTAGATGCACCGAGCGCCGACTATAGTTGTGAATCTAGACTTGGTTCTGATGAGGCTTCCGTTGAGGCCGCAACAACTCCTTGTTCAACCGCGCCGGCGACACCTCCTTCAGGGCAGGCGACGGTGGTAGCGAGTGGTGCTCAACTAGTTTTCCATTGATTGTATCTAAAAATAAAACAGTCAAAGTAAATTTCTCATATCATATCAAAAATATTTTTGAAGGTAGTTCGAGATTGTATTGTCTCGCAGATAATAACTTGCAGATAAACGTAAATACATTCAGTATTTAAGTAATTTCTGATTAGCATGGACAATTCGCAGCTAACTGTGTTATCGCAATCGACTCGCAGTCAATCCCGATTTTTAGCGACCACAAAAGTAAAATCACACAAACCTACCTGTAAGGTTTTCGTCATCTGACGAGTCCAAAGGGCGTTGAATACGGCGTCGTAGCTTTTATTTTTCTTCTAACTTCCTTATTTTACATTGATAGTGTGCTATTTTATCCTTGGCACTGCGTTTTGGCATTTTTGCGAAAGCGCGTGCGCTTGTTGTCTCGCACAAAAAAGGAATGAGATAATGGCGATACGTTTGAACTAGGGTTGGGTACATCGGTAACAAATCGATTTTTTTAAATTTTAATCGAGCGAATTCTCTCTGAATATTTGTGCAAACTGTTGACTGGAAACTAAAGAATACTACACTGTTATTATACCATAATCTTCAAATGAAGTGACGAATATACATATAATTACAAATACCCCAGCAACATTTCATACGCATTCTTGTGAGACGCGAAGACTGTTGCTTGATTTTTGATCATACGTAGACCATAGGATATTCGTGTAAATATCTGACATAGTTTCGACCAGAGCTACTTTGAACGATAATAATGGTCATGCTTGTACTTGTATTTAGCAAGTAACTTGCTAAAAAGTGCTAGTAAACAGAGCATACACCTTTACTGAAAGTGGTTAAATAGTGGTTTGTCCCTGAAGATTTTCATGATTGGCATCTTCATTTAAAGGAGAAAACCAGGTAGCAATTAAAATAGTACCTTGGATTTAGTTGAAAATCAGGGTTGGATGCAACACATCCAATATTAAGCTGAGCTGAACGCCATTTTGGTAGCACATGAGTCGAACTGTTTAAATAATGCCATTGTACCTGTTATTCTTCACAATAATTTTATGTGTCATTTTGTGTGTACCATATAAACGATTATTCTATTCTACATATGTTTAATATTGAGTTGTTATATTATACGGCTGCATACCTGCATTACCTTAGGTTACGTCCACCTGTCTTGCTCTATATGGTATAACATTGCGACCGTCTTTCTGAGACTCATGTGCTTGTAATTTTAATTCATATAAACCGATTACCCTCACTACCCTTCAAACATATGCGAACCTCTGTGGCTCAGTAGGCGAATAGCTGGCTGAGATGCAGGTTGCGGGTTCGGACCTCCTGTGCAGGAGATTCCCGCCACGGAACAAATATGTGCACGGTCTATAGATATTCTTTGTCCAGGGTTTGGGTATTTTTCTATGTATTATAAGTAGTAGTATTTTTCTATGTATGACCTTCAAATTTATACTCATGCCACTATTAGTAACCTTAACCAAGCCATTTACACCATTAATAGTGACCTGGATCGTATACTCGAGTGGAGCAAGTCTTACGGCCTTGGGGTGAACCCCGCAAAAACGCAGGTCACACTCATTGGAAGCTCAAGGATGCTCCCTAGGGTTGACTGATCTTGTCTTCACCAAATTACTTTTGACGGCATTATCATTCCATTAAGCAAGACTGTCAAGAACCTGGGCATCATCATGGACAGTGAGCTGTCATGGGGACCACATGTTACCGAAATCAGTAGAAGAATTTATGCGTCGGCTGCCTCAATGAGGAGACTTCGCAATTTTCTTCCTAACGCCACAAAAATTGCGCTCGCTCAGTCTCTCTTACTCCCTATACTAGACTACGCTGACGCCAGTTTCCCCGATCTTACAGAAGAGCAACTTAATAAGCTTGAGCGCCTGAAAAACGTCTGCATTCGATTCATATTTGGCTTGCGCAAGTATGATCATATTTCCGAGTTTCGCGTTAAACTCAAGTGGTTGCTAATCCGCTCTCGTCGGAATGCTCATATTCTAACTCTTTTATATAAAATTATATTTACTTCTTCTTCTCCGCCGTATCTCAAACAATGCTTTGAATTCCTAAATTTATCCCATACCCGCAATCTCCGTTTTTCCACTACTCTCCAGTTGAAAACTACATCCCATAAATCAAACTTCTTTAGTAACTCCTTTACGGTACGAGCTGTCGGATTATGGAATGACTTGCCCGTTTCCATCAGACTTGCTAAATCTTTACCTATTTTCAAAAATGAAATATAAAATATATACATATATACTTTTACAATAAATATTGAAAAGAAATACAATGTTTACTCTAAAGAAGCCGCTAAGTATAGTTTGTAGACCAACTATACTTAGCGGCTTCTTTAGAGTAAACATTGTATTTCTTATCAATATTTATTGTAAAAGTATATATGTATGTATATATTTTATATTTATTTATGTAAGTATATGTAGGTATATTTTAGGTTTATCAAATCAAAAGTTTTTATTTAAGACGGTTTACAGTCCATTTTGTTAGTACAACTTATGCATAATTGGTTAGTAAAAGACAAGACATGACAAAATAATAAAGATAATAATAGAAAGAACACATCAGACAAACAACTACTTAATTAATAAATCATTTTTTTTACGAAATGCTTCCAAATAGGAGAGGTGCATCTCTCAGAAACAGTTTTTAGGATGTTGTTGTGACTATCCCGTAATCTGCTCATCAGAGATGCTGTCTTTTTACGGATGATGGCATGAAAGCCATCAGTCCTGTGTTGGGCAAACATCTCCGACGCACTGCAAAAACGCGGCAGCCTCAACAGCATCCTAAAAATATTATTATATTGGATGCGTAGGACATCCAGTGATCTTTTGGCATATGCTACCCACAGATTACCCGTGTAGAAGCTCTGACAGAAGGCCTTAAAAAGCGATATTTTAACTTCATCTGTACAACGGGCAAACCTACGGGCCAACATATTACCACGGACCGCCAGCGCCCTACGCTCCCTCTCAATATCTACATTGTCTTTAAGGTCGTCGGTGAGGAAATGCCCAAGGTATTTAAATTCAAAAACCCTACGTATTTTTATACCATTTAAGGTAATATTCGGTATATTTTCTGGGCACTTACCGGCGGCCTTAAAGACCATATATTCACATTTTTTAACATTGTATACAAGTCCATGTGATATGGCATACCGCTCACAGACTCGCAGCATTTTACTAATAGATCCCACAGTTGGTCCCAGCAGCACCATGTCGTCCGCATAACTTAAATTATTAATACTAATGCCGTCTATACGACATCCGACACGCATGCTGCTGAGCTCAACTATGAGATCATTAACATAAATGTTAAACAGCTTGGGAGAGCTCAACCCCCCCTGCCTCACCCCACACTCCAACCGATATGACTCTGAAAATGTGTTAGACCATCTAACATGGTTAATCTGGTTTGCATACCAGTATTGAAAAATTTTCAGGATTTCCGCCGGTACATTCCTGTCCCTTAGCTTCCTCCAAAGCACATCATATGACACGAGATCAAATGCTTTGGAGAGGTCCAAAAAACAGGCATATACCGGCGTTTTACAGCCTGTGTAGTATTGGACAGTATGCTTAAGCCCCACAATAGCACTTTCAGTAGAAAGTCCAGGCTGAAATCCGAACTGGGCGTCATGTAGTTTTGTATATTTTTGTAGGCAATTATTAAGCAAACCGTCCAACACCTTAGCAATAATCGTGGCCAGGGAGATCGGGCGATAGTTTCCCTTGTCCGAGATATCTCCTGTCCTGTTCTTAACTATGGGTATAACTATCGTGTTCATTAAACCTGCTGGTAAGTACGAATGACTGAGACATAGCGCAAAGAACATGGACAGGGCTCTTGATAAGTGGACTCCAGCATACCTTAAATGTTCAATACTGAGTCCGTCATGTCCGGGAGATTTGCCCCTGCTCATACCCTTTATAACAGCTTTCACTTGTTTCGCTGAGAAACGCAGAAGGGGCTCATCCTTCAGACCGCCGAACTCAGTACCGACCATCTCAGCTGACTGTCCTAGGGGTGAATGTACTTTAAAATGATCCATAAACAATTTTGCAATCTCACCTGGTTCACTTTTCCCCTCAACACTCACAGGGAGGCTAGGCTTGATATTCAATTTACCTGTAGACTTCCAGAATTTACTAAAATCTTTGGTGGCTCGGTGTTTAGCTATTATGTCCATTTTGATCTGTTCTTGGTTATTCTGGCACCACCTTAGTCGACTTTTAAAAATTCTGCGAGTCTCATACATTAATTCATAAATCGGACCAGAGGTGGGCCGATTATAAAATACCCAGTTACTGTAAGCAATCCTAGCCTCCCCGTGAGCAGTGCGTACATGCTTGTTCCAACCACACACTGCTCTCCTACGCCTGATACTAACCTCTTGCTTAATATTCACAGCCGATTCACAAAGAGTGTTCACAATTGTACTGTAAAGCTTATCTATAATAGGTTTATGGTCATCCCGACTGCAACGACCATACCCGCATTCCACAAATTCATGAGGGAAATCAATTTCTCTTAGTCTGTTATTACATAACTCATGGTACCTATCAATTTGACTTATGTTTCTTTCACCCCATATCACAGAGTTAGGAGGTACATGTTGAGCTCCTGACTTCGGTCTTACTACTTCCAGGTTACATTCTAGGTATACAGGTAGATGGTCCGACACATAGACACCCTCTTTTATTCCTACATTGAGTGCAGTGTGCCATGCCGAGAGAGAGACAACACAGTGGTCTAACCATCTTCTACTGCCGTGAGCATCACTAGTAAAAGTATAGCTATTTGAATTTATCCCTAGCTTTTCCACATCAGCACACCGCCATGACTGGTCCACACAGAAATTTTGCAATTCTTTGTAGAACAACTCATGAGGGTGAGCGTTAAAATCGCCTAATATAAATATACTTTCAACATCGCTACTCGCCTCAATAGCGCTAATTTCACTTAAAATTTCCGTAAAAATAGGTAGGTTATCAGAGAGGTTAATTGGCATGTACACAGAGAACATAATAACAGAACGTTCCCTTACAGTTGCCTTGATAGCCGTGAGATGAGTACTCATGCAATGTATCACACTGACAGACTCAAAAATACCCTTTCTCCAGAGAATGGCAACTCCCCCATACGGCCTACCTTTTAATAAACCTTCGGTTGTGACTTACCAGTATATTCAAAGTCATTGTGAATAGGTCCTAGCAGGGGGATGTCGTGGGGGTTTAGGTAATTATTTATTTTTATCTTACATATAGGTCTTTATTGTAACACCGCCTCCTCACACGTCTTTTCAGTCCAGTCCATCCAAAGGTTGCCTGGAAGAGATCGCTTTGAGCGATAAGGGCGTCCATTGTACCACCTTGTATTAGTCTTTAAGTTTTCTAGCTTAAGTTATTTTAATTTGGTGTATACAATAAATAATTATCTATCTATCTATAAGGTATAATAGAAGGATGCATTTACAAAAATAAGCATTCTATCAATTATCTGGTTTCCATAGGAGAAGCTTTGCTTAGTATGGGGCTGGATATGTGAAATGTCCAGCATTATTAATTTATTATTTATAGTTATTAATAATCACATTAAATGCGAGCATTACTGCTTAGCGCGAAAATATGTTGTAATAGGTAAAAGTACTTTCCGGTACTACACAATCAAAATCGATTTATTCAATAAATTCACAAGGATCACTTTGAAACGTCAATTTTACTGCCTGTTCCTTCGCGACCAAGCCAGGAAAGAAAGGCAAGAAACATGGCTGGTTGTTTTTTTAATGATTCTTTTAGAATAATTAACAATAAAGAAAATAAATTACGTCTAAATTGTAACATTTTAAACGAGTTGGAGCAATTTCAATCCCAAGCTTCTCTATCATCTTAATAATCCGGTATTTTATAGTAGGCTTTTATAAAGATTTTTTTCTAATACAGTTTTATATTTGTTAATTGATAATTTTAGTACATAACTTGGGAAAGCGTACACCTTGCCCTTTAAACGATTTACTAACTTTATGGAGTCTACAAGTGGCAACAGCGAGTTTATCTTTATTTCTAGTATTAAAATTAGGGTTATCGTTATTTTATTTAAAAGAACTTAATATTTTTGTGAACATACGTCAGATTTTCATAGATGACAAGGGAATGTCATAATATATAATTCTTTAAACTTAAGGCGTAATTATTATTTGGGCCCATATTATAAATTGCACGAATAGCCCTCTTCTGGTGTACCAAAACGGTATTTTTATCTGCAGCACTCCCAGTATACCGTATGACATAATGCTGTGGAAGTAGCTGAAGTAAACTAGTCTAGCTGTGTCTACTTCTGTAAAAAGACGGATCATTGACTGCGTATGCCGCAGAACTAAGTCTCTTCGACAACCTATCAATATGTAAATCATTATCAGCGACTTCCTATTGTTGGTTTAATTTATATACCTTTCATAAGTGGCTGGACAAAATTTTAACAACGTTTTAAGAATACCCGAAATTAAATCTTAGTAATAATTTCGGCTGCGAGATTACCATAGCTATATATTTATTTTTCAAAACAAAAGCCTGTAAAAGCCTTTTAAAGGTCATTGACACCCACACTAACTTCAAATTACCTCACACGATAGACCCGTATTGTATTCCCGCTTAATAGTCCAATTCCACAATAATTATGACGTCATAACTTAAGTCTAAGCACGGCTAAGTTTGCGTCGATTCTAAGTGATTCGAAACTTGCCTCTATTGTGTGGAGCTATTACTTGCTTTACAATAAAGACCACATAGAGATGTTACTTAGTTTCGGACTCCGAAAAGAAGGTTTGATTTACTGATATTCGAAATCAGGAAGTTTAAAATACTTATGAATTCTTTGAACGCGTGTCAGTGATTCTGTTACAAGCAGTTGTCTTATCGCTAAACAGACAACCAAACAATCTTTGGAGATGAGCTAAGCCAATCGAGTGGGACAGGGACAACCACAGGGGACAACACTTATAGTAGGCAATTTTGACAATCTTTACATAGTATAAAATGAAGTCACTTCCACAGTCTGTTCGCTTAGATCTTTTAAAATACTCAAGGGATTTTAACGCAATTTTCAGAAATAGATAGAGTGATTCAAGACAAAGGTTTATATGTATAAAACATATATAGTAAATGCGAAAGTAACTGTTTGTTTGTTAGTATGTTTGTTACCTTTTCATAACTAAACGACTAAACAGATCGTAATGACATTTGGCAAGGAGATAGATTATATCCTGGGGAAAGACATAGGCTACTTTTTACCCGGATGCGCAAAAAGAGGGTAATGTTTTTATTGAAATGCATGCGAAGCCGCGGGCGGGTCAGCTAGTCATTATTATAAATACGGAAATTATCACGTACTGCGCTGCAGTGCGAGGCGAGACCCTTTTCGGAGCGGATCGCACTCACTCGCACTGAAGGTTCACAAATTTAACGACTTTCTAAGCCTCTGTGTCATTTTTTAGCAATATTTGGTGGATATTCATGATCAATACAGGTAGATATTAAATTAAAATTTTGAATGTCTTTTCATAACGTTTAATCAGTCTAGTTATCGCTAATTATTATCAGTTTAAATGTTTTGTTACTGTAATTAAGGAAGACGGGTAATTTGTGTTATAATTTACGCATACTTAAAAAAATACATAGGCAACTCCGATTTTTATTCGGATATAAGTCCAATCACATCCCTTCATCAAAATAGTGGAGAGAACTATAGAGTTGAGAATTTATGCACAGATAACTTGATTTATGTTGTAACTTAAATATTATTAATGATATTTAATGTGTATTGAATAAATACTTATCTGTTTGTGATTGTTTTATTTGCTTTAAATATTAAGAGATTATTTTGAGAATCATTTTAACTCGATTAATTTAATTATTAATACTTGAAGAGAAATATTTGTACCCCTTTTTATGCTTAAGAGATGACTATACCTCAGCCCAAACTCGAATTTCACCACCGCTTCTCCGCGCGCCGCTGCACGTCCTATCTCGCCGTGGTTCTTATGATTGCCGGTTTTTTACCATTCAGTCCCTTCATTATCTTGTTGTGTTTATTTCTCATTACTGCGTCTTTACAAAAACCAACTAAATATAAATTCCACCTAAGAATTAGAAGAACCACCTAAGAAGTGTTCGTTTGGAGCTACAAGCGTCACGGGTACCCTGTCTGAACGCCGAGGCCAGACTGAATCGCGGAACGGGTGTCCGGAGCAAATGTTTTCATTAGTGCAAAACTTAGATATTTTCATTTTATGGTAAAATCAAAAAGTATTTTGAAAATTTAAAACACAGGTGCCCTTATTTATGTTGTGATTAATTACTGTATAAAGTTTCAAGATCTAAATTGTAATATTCATCGCATAAGAGCGGTTTTAAGATAAATTTGGAGTCATTTTTGGATTTTTTTTCTATGGAGTAAATTTTACGGAATCGTGTTTTCACAACACAGGTGCTCTAGCACGTATCCTTAACTATAACATTTATGAATTAAAGATTGAAAGGACACAATTTGTTGAACAAAACATTGTTTCACAATAAGCGATTTATCGTCTCCCCAGGTATAATGCGTGCACAGAGAAGTGTGAGATTTGTCATAGTTAAAGTTATATGAACAGAAGGGCAAATGCTATCATCTATATTCATATTTAAATCCAGGGTTAATTGTATTTGTCAAAAACGTCGTAGTAGGTATCACACAATTCATTTGTATATAATATATGTGATCGCATTTATCAGTTTATCTTTATATTACATATTATTAATATTTATTATAATTTATATATTATTCAAATCGTAGATGTAGCTAAGAAAGCCGCCAAACTCAAGTGAGACTGGGCTGGTCGTTTTATGCCGTATGTCGGGTGATCAGTGGGCTAAGCTCACTACCGAGTTGAACCCCGACACAGCCCGAAGACGTCGTGGCAGACCAAAAAAGAGATGGAGGGATGAGCTCACTAATTTCCGAGCGGACTGGACCATCTTAGCGCTTGAAAGAAGTGTCTGGAAAGAATGGGGGGAGGTCTTTGCCCAGAAGTAGACACAGTGGGCTGATAATAATAATAATCATCATTATCATCATATCATCCGTAGGATGTCCACTGCTGGACAAACGCCTCCCTCATTGATCTCCAGGAACTGCGGTTGGAAGCGGCCTGCATCCAACGCCGACCTGCGGTTCTTACCAAGTCGTCTGCCCATCTTGTAGGTGGACGTCCTACGCTGCGCTTGCCGGTCCGTGGCCTCCATTCGAGAACTTTCCGGCCCCATCGGCCATCTGTTCTGCTCGCTATATGGCCTGCCCATTGCCACTTTAACGTGCTAATCCATTGGGCTATGTTGGTGACTTGAGTTCTCCTACGTGTCCTACATACCCTCATTTCTGATTCGATCCCGTATAAAAATAATAATAATTTATATTTTATATGAATCTATCGTCAGTCGTATGGTCACATACAAATGGGCAACAGTCGTCACACAATGGGTGCCTACAGATGGGCGTCGAAGCCGGGGCAGGCCGAGGAAGCGTTGGCGTGACGACCTCGATGCATTCCAAGATGGCTGGTGGGACGTGGCGAATGATCGTGAGATGTGGAGGAACAGGGAGGAGACCTTTGCCCAGCAGTGGAAAAATATAGTTTAAATTATAATAATGTATCTATACATATTTAATATAAGTACATAATATTTTCTATTTGCATTCATATTTATTTATAAACTAGTGGTCCCGCCGAACTTCGTATCGGCTTGACATGCCTAGGTATAACGCGGGCTGTCAATATAAGTCACCCTGGTAGAACTGTCAATTGGTATCCCCGGCTATCATTATGTATGAGAAAATGAATGACTTCCACAAATAATTCAATACCAAAATTAGCCAAATCGCTCCACCCGTTCTCGAGTTTTAGCGAGACTAACGAACAGCAATTCATTTTTATATATATAGACAATATATCTCGGGATAACTCCAACCGAAGCATCTGTTTCAAACGATATTCATTGTTTTTACATCCTCTTTGACGATATTTGCAGCACGCATTCTTTCAATTCTATGTCAAACGTCATATGGTTACATTATAAAAGCGCTAAGGTTAGATTATAAATAATTTTATATAGTGGTTAAGTATTCTTAAATTTTCTAATTTTGCGCGCAATTTTTTAACTTTTTCTTTCATAAGAACCTTCTCCTGACAATAAGAAATACATCAAAAAAAGAATTGGCCAAATTGGTCAAGGCGTTGTTGAGTTATGCGCTTACCAACACATTTTGCGATTCATTTTTTTCTTATAGATATATTTTAGTATTAAGTTATATGTATATTTATTTTGGTAGTAGACGCACACTTCATAGATATTTTGGCCATAAATGTACACCCCCGACCATTACTTTTGTTATAACTTAATCCTCTCCATCCAAAGGTTGTCTGGAAGAGATCGCTTCTAAGCGATAAGACCGCCGATTGTACTATTTGTTTTGTGTTTTTTATTTTGTTTGTTTGTATTTTTTTAGAGTATTTTTTAATAAGCACCTTCCTACTCACTAAGTATTTACATTTTATTCGAGCTTCTATCAAATGAAAAAAAAAACAAAATGTTTTTCTTTCTGTAAAGTATAACTTTTACAAGGTTGTTGGGATCTTCTTCTAAGTATAGTATACTTGTGTCAGAAGACTCCGCATTTTTATTGTATGTGTTTTTATGTGTGTACAATAAAGTGTTTTAATTCATTCATTCAATGCTAAAAGTAAGATAAAAAAATAAGGGTGGAATTTAGACCACTGGCAACTAGAAAATAAAGTATAAACAATTATACTAATATTGACTAATTAAATTTTGCGTTCAGTTAACCCGATGTTAGTTTTCGAAAAAGTTATAAGTATGTACTATTTTTTTAATACTTCGTGGAGAGGGAACAGTTATAATTTTTGAATGGACTGGATTAAAAATAACGCGTAAGAGCCGGCGCTGACTGACGCCATGGCATGGAAAAGGATTTTTGTACGCCGAAATTATTTTGAATATTATTATAACACCCTTAGCGATCACATTTCGGAATGCCATGGTATGCCACAGCCTGCCGCGGCATCCCCCGGTCTCCATGTGATATCAACGGAATGTGAGTGCTATTTTTTTTGCTTAAAATAAGATTCAAAATCATTACCGCGTACAAAAATCCTTTGCCATGACATGCCGCCAGTCAGCGCTGGCCCTAAGGAGACGAATACTTCGCGAGCAGCTGTCATCAAATTAAACGGTGTCAACAACTCAATTTCTACCCCAATTACCCACACACTAAGGTTGAAATTCCTATAATAAACACTATCGTTAGTGCGTTCCTTATCAACGAGAGGCGCTTCTGTGTCTAGTTGATAAGCAACGCGCTAACGACTGTGAACTTTGTCCGTAAGATCTTATAAGGTATGCTCTACTTGGAACTCTATGCCCGAAACTATATATGTCAGGTTAGTAAAAACTTTAAGCTGACGTGAAAATTGGTGAAAATTTGTACATACATAGTTTTTTTTTGTGAGCCGGTGTTTTAAGAAGAGAAGGGATAATGTCATTCATCGCGAATGTAGGTACCTTTTTTATTTGATAACCCGACGTTTCGACTGTCTTGCAACAGCCGTGGTCGCGGACATCGGACGTCAGGATAGCAAATAAAAAAGGTACATACGCGATAAATACCCGTTAAAATCAGTAATTATGTACAGTGATCGCGAATGTTTGAAAAATATTAATGTCATTCTTTTTCAGGGGCATAGATTGGGTCTGCCTGTATATCTCTATTATCTATATGTCTGTATTGGGTACCTAAATAGATAAACTGATTTTAAAATAGTTTTCTAAGCAATACAATAATATTTATAAAATATGTTTTAAAGGTCTATATTTAGAAGAAATCCATAAACAATATGAAATAAAAAAAATATTGATCCAGAATTATTCACAAAAAGTTGGTAGGTACGATATTATATTTAGTAGGTACTTATTATAGTAATGAACATTAAGATTCCCTGTGTTGTGGGTCAGTACATAAATAACAATCCACTGACTCGACAGACTGTAGCGCTTCTAAGAGTATTGATTGTTGATGATGAAATATCTGGTGTCCGCCCGCCCGCAGATTGCATGTCTAACGACTGGTTTACAAGAGACATTTGATAGCAGTGATAAGCAGAGATATCACAATATTTGATGTTTTTTTTAATCCCTGACGCAAAAAGAGGGCTGTTTATATATTTGTCTTTCTATGTCTCGGATGTGCTAGTTTTACTGGGGTGGTTCTTAGCTATGTCTGAAGACTATCAGTACTTTTGTCTTTTTGGTTATAGGAGGTCAGCTGTAATTTTTTTTGCATGTTTTTAAGGCTGTATAAATTTTCTTTTCGCTGGTTTTTAAGGGACGGGCTCTGTATAAATTTTAAACAATTTAGTTGTGTATTGCAAAAAAATGTAGTTTGAAAGATAATTGCAACTCTTGTGTTAATAATAAACTGTTCATTTAATTGTAAATACCTATTAATTGTATTCCTGAACTTAAAAAAAAAAACAAAATATCAAATCTACAATCGTAGGTATATTACTGAATGAGCTCAGAACAGTCCGGCGTTAAACTTTCCTAATGAACTTCGCGTCGCTCGCGAACCGCCATCGGTAAATCATCGCGTCGCATAAACTTGTGCTTTTTGGAACACGCCCTTTTATAATGGCGGCTTTTTGAAGTAAAACTTCTTTACGCACGCTTGACTTGGGGAATAAGTGAATGCGTTACGAAAAGTGTGATCGGGCTAGGCCACCGGAAGTTGAGAGGGAGATATAAGTTAATGAAGATTTTTAGATTTAGCCATTCGGGTGAAGATATTAGTCAGCCTAGACCCTGCGTTATCAGGTCTAGCTGCTTCCAGGATGCGCCGCGTGGAGTATATCTTCATGCACCTGAAAAAAGGGCAAGAGAGAGAGGTGCGAGCACACATTTTCTTTCATAGCTTACATTTCGTATATCTTAGATACAATGCAAGCCTATTGTCTGTATTACACTGCAGGAGCAAGAAAGAGCAGTGCGCGCGCACATTTTCTTTCTCTCTTTCTCTCATACCCAGTGCATGAAATATATATATATCTCAGTCAGTAGTTCGTTTGCGAGTTTGTTAGCATTACGCGAACGGTTATTTCCAGATTATTTTTCGTAATTTAATTTCTTTCTTGAACAGTTTTGTGTCTCCATGCGGGCGAATAGCCGGCTGAGACGCAGGAGGTAGCGGGTTCGATTCCCGCCGCGGAACAAATGTTTGTATGATCTACAGATATATGTTCCGGGTCTGGATGTTTTTCTATATATTATAAGTATGTATTTACAAAAAAATCAGTTATCTGGTTCCATAGTACAAGCTCTGCTTAGTTTGGGGCTAGATAGCGCTGTGTGAAATGTTCAGCTATATTTATATTTATTTATTTATTTTATGAATTATTATTTTGAAACAGAAAAAGTTTTACTTCAGTCGTGTGGTCTAAAGCACACTCGTTTTTTTTAACGCAGATATTTCTTTTACCACAATATCACGATAGTGTTATAAGAAAAACTAGCAGAAAGATCTAGAAGATAGAAAAAAAAAACAAATAACAATCAATTTAATTAAAACAATGATAATTTATGTGGTACTTTTTTTTATGCATTAAAGCAGGGATTCCCAAAGTGGACCAAATTTCGACCCCTTGGGGTCGAAATCGGTTTCGCAGGAGTCTACATAAACGAAAACTATTTTTTGGGGTCAACGAGGTCTAAAAGAGTTTAAAACCATCTATACAAAATATGAGCTTAAGCAGAAGTTCAACCAAAGCTATCAGAAGTTCTGGTTGCAACACAACATTGAAACACAGTATTGTGCATTGTGGAACATTGCTGAAAACACCTTATCGCTTTTCCATCATCATACCTACTCAAAACAGATTTCAGTGTGGTTACAAACGTTTAGACCGTTTGAAGAAGAAACCGTTTGAAAATCAACGAACGGGCTGCAACTCACCATCATTGAACCAGATATAGCTAGATTGGTAGAAAGTCACCAGGTTAATCTATGAAACTGATTGATTTAGTTTTATCTTATCTTTACTTTGGGATTTTTTTTCAATACCTACGTATTTTGTATCATTAATTATATATTACACTTGATATTAATTGAATTTTACGTTTATTTATTTTGTTAAATTTTGATAAGAACATTATGTCAAGTTTATGCACTTATCCAACCGCAATTTTTTTTAAATTAGTATGTACCTATTTTATATCAAATAGTAAAAAAACTAGAGGTACTATTTTTAGAGTATTTTTGCTATAGGGGTCTGAGGTATCTGTTCATTTTGGAAAAGGGGTCTCTTGCCCAAAATAGTTTGGGAATCCCTGCATTAAAGGCTTGCGTTTGACCACTTTATGTGTTGTCTACCTTACCTGTTTATATTTACCTATTCATCTCCTTATCTGCTGAAACTTTTAATTGGCCTTTTTAGAATAATTTACTGTTATTATCCACTCAAATACCTTTTACGTAACATAGCTGTATTTCCTAAAATTCTTAAAATAAAATAAATAAATAAATAAGATACATAGCGGTCTTATTGTTTTTTGGTGATATAAGCAGGTAAGTAGGTATCACAGGAAAGTAGGTAAACAGTAAATTAATTGAAACTGATTCCAATTTATCCTTCGTACTTTATACCGCCAAAATACCAAAAAACAGGCCAAGTGCGATTCGGACTCGCGCACGAAGGGTTCCTTACCATTATCTATAAAAAACAGCAAAAAAACACGTTTGTTGTATGGGAGCCCCCCTTAAATATTTGTTTTATTTTAATTTAATTAATAATTTTTAAAGCCAATATATAACTAAATATTCTATGTATACTTCAAGCGTATACCTGTTGCCGTTATCATTACCGAGCTAAAACGTGCAAAAAAATCACGTTTGTTGTATGGGAGCCCCTTTAAATATTTGTTTTATTCTGTTTTTAGTATTTTTGTTTTAGCGGCAACAGAAATACATTATCTGTGAAAATTTCAACTGTCTAACTATCACGGTTTATGAGATACAGCCTGGTGACAGACGGACAGACAGACAGACAGAGAGTGAAACCTCAGTAATAGGGTACCGTTATACGCATTCGGTACGAAACCCTAAAAATAAGGAGGTTCTGATGAGGAGGACTTTGCCCAGCTGTGGGACACAGTGATAATAATAATTTAATTGGTTCTTGTCGTATTTCATTATGCTTAATAAAAAAGACTTATGTGTTAAACTAGGTACACTTATATTTAATATTAAAAAATGGTTTAGTGCTAATAATTTATTACTAAATGTAGATAAAACGAATATTGTAAACTTTTTTTAAGGTCATGGACATAATGATGTATTAATTAAAAATATAATTGATAAGCACTTTTTGAGTAGTCTTGACAACATAAAACTTTTAGGAATAGATATTGACAATAAATTAATTTGGAACAAGCATATTGACACTCTTGTTGGAAGACTAAAGTCAGCAGTATATGCAATAAAGACCATGAGACAGATAAGTGATACAAGAACTGCAAGAACTGTTTATCATGCACATTTTCATTCTATTATGGTGTATGGTATTCTAGCCTGGGGGAATGCCTCACAGTCCAATAGAATGTTCATACTGCAAAAGAGAGCTATTAGGTCCATATTGCAAATGAAGAATATAGAGTCTTGTAGGGAATAATTCAAAGAGCTAGGAATTATGACACGAAAATTGGGGAATACATCTATCGCAATCTAATGTTTGTTAAATTAAACATAAACAAATTTGAGATGAAATGTGACATTCATAATTACAATACAAGAAATAAAAATAACATTTGCTTTCCAAAACATAGACTGGCCAAACTTGGAAAAAGTTTTGTTTGTATGAGCATAAGGTTGTACAACAAACTGCCTAGAGAACTGCGGAATACAGATCCCATTCATTTTAGTTTAAAGATAAGACAATTATTAATGGCAAAATCTTATTATACCCGTGACGATGCACTCGCTGATGACCTAAATACATAATTTTAATGTATTTTTTTTACTTAAATTGTTTATTTGTACTATGTTTCTTTTTTGTGTGTGTTTGTTTTTAATTTAAAACTGTTATATTATTTGTTACGTATGTATTTCAGAAATTGTAATGTTTATTGACTTTTCCAAGTGTACCTACAGTTGTATCGAAGTGGAATAAACGAATCTGAATCTGAATCTTATTATCACTGTTAATGTCATCACACTATATTATTTTAGTATCTAAATCTGAAAGCCCATTTCGGC
Organism: Philereme vetulata; assembly: GCA_918857605.2. Taxonomy (NCBI): domain Eukaryota; kingdom Metazoa; phylum Arthropoda; class Insecta; order Lepidoptera; family Geometridae; genus Philereme; species Philereme vetulata. Next base: position 11,556,795 of record OU975421.1, read on the forward strand.
AGTTTGGATTTAATTTCAATAAATCGTTTTACTTATCTGAAAGCTCATGATTCCTTTTAATCTTAATGCGATAGCTATTAAACTGAAGTTAAAATTATGAGAGATAGTGTAACAGTAAAAAAGCTTTTCTCTGAGACTATCTTCGCATTATAAAATCGAAGGCTTATGGCGTGAGGAACTGAAGCAAGTAGGCTAATGGCTAGGGAAAGCGTTGAGACTTTAATGTCATACTACATTTTATATTATGAGATGCTGAAGTTGCATAACTAGTGGTTCGCCCCGAACTGAGATCTCGCGAGTCTCCCATAAAAACAAAAAAATATGATTCGTAATCTTTGACTTTAAAAATATTGCCACGAAATAAATAACCACCTACTTGACCTACAGTTTCATTCAAATTACAGGTAATGGGAGTTCATGTGTTTTGGGGGTACAAATTGTAGATATTCTGGATTTCAGACTTTTGCCTATATATGTGTCACTTAAACTACACGCACATCAAATTTCAGCACTGTGGGGTCACACCAGTGACCCCACAGTGCTGAAATTTGATGTCTCACTGGTGTACCTTGTGAAGTTTATCAAGTTCAGTTTTTATTATGGCTAATAACACAAAAACTATAAAGAGTTTACTGAAAAAAAACAGTCTAAATGTACTAATGAATACCTTTCATTTTACGTCCCACTTGACCTAAAAGTCTCATTTTAATTTTTTTACTCCTCTTGAACCAATATCTCAACAACCCCGCAACAGTTTTAGCTCATTTAGTCACACCAAAATTGTGCTATCACTACCTGCCTATGTATCAAATTTCACGATTATCGAATCAACGCTTCGAAAGTTATTCTCGGACAAACAAACATACATACATACATACAATGCCGATTTGTCCAAGTTGATTTAGAGATCTCGCTTCGCTCGATCAATGATCGAGAGGTGTCTTACTCTGCGCACCTCCGTATTGCAGTGGCCCAATATCCGGCTGAGACGCAGCAGGTCTTGGGTTCGATTCCCGGCGCAAATGTTTCCATTATCTACAGATATTTGTTCTGGGTCTTGTTGTTTCTACATATATTATTAGTATGTATTTAGAAAAAAAAGTATCTAGTTCCCATAGTACAAGCTTGGCTTAGTTTTAGATAGAGCTGTGTGAAATGTTCAGCATTATTAATTTATTATAAATTTACGTCTTAAGCTGCGTTGGCACTAGAGATATCTGAGGAAGCTAAGCAGTCATCATCATCATCATATCAGCCGTAGGACGTCCACTGCTGGACAAAGGCCTCCCTCATTGATCTCCAGGAACTGCGGTTGGAAGCGGCCTGCATCCAACGCCGACCTGCGGTTCTTACCAAGTCGTCTGCCCATCTTGTAGGTGGACGTCCTACGCTGCGCTTGCCGGTCCGTGGCCTCCATTCGAGAACTTTCCGGCCCCATCGGCCATCTGTTCTGCTCGCTATATGGCCTGCCCATTGCCACTTCAACGTACTAATCCGTCGGGCTATGTCGGTGACTTGAGTTCAGCTACGTATCTCCTCATTTCTGATTCGATCCCGTAGAGAAACCCCGAGCATAGCCCTTTCCATAGCTCGTTGAGCGACTCTGCGCTTATTCATAAGGCCAATAGTGAAGGACCACGTCTCGGTTCCATATGTCATCACTGGTAACACACACTGATTGAAGACTTTCGTCTTAAGGCACTGAGGTATGTTGGACGAAAAGACGTTAATACGCTAAGCAGTAGGTGAGGAAAAATCAACCAATAATACGTACTTCGTTTTCCTAGAGGTATTAGAACATAGAAAATAGCGAGGAGCTTGAGTTTGCTACATCGTCTTGCATACAAAGGCGGTGCAGCAAACTCAAGCCACAAAACTACTAGTCAATAAATGGCGACAGCTGACACGTAACTTTTTAACAAAAATATAACCAACTTCAGGTAGCAGTAAAAACCAAACTACTCCACCAATTTTGATGAAATTTTAATGAGATAAATCTTAAAATGTAGTCTTTCACATAAAAAAACTATTTTTTCAAATCGGTTCATATTTAACGGAGTTAACTTTTTCATGGATACCATTATCAGAACTGGAACAAATGGAAATGAAGCTACGGGAAGCAAATAAAAAAAAATCATATAAAAAAATTATCAAAATGGGTTCACCCAGTCAAAAGTTCTGAGGTAACAAACATAAAAAAAAGAAAAATACAGTCAAATTGAGAACCTCCTCCTTTTTTGAAGTCGGTTAAAAAGAGCCCGCTTCGCATCCTCGCATCGCTCAGTCTCCTCGCGCATCCCTGGTGAAAAAGCAGCCCTACTAGCTTCCTTTACAAACGATCTTTGCACATCCACTAGATCAGAGGTTCCCAATTTTATTTGGCCATGGAACCTTAATTGATCATCCTTTTTTTGGCGGAACCCTAGCTGACTATTTTGATAACTAAAGTGTTTACCTTGTAGTTTGAATAATTCATGTGACACTCGAAGAATGAACAAATATTAAATTAAAATAATTATTATTTTTAGTATTGCAAATAATTTATCATAACAAAGAAATACAATGTACCTAGGTACCTAATAATTTATTGTCAAGAATGATTTTTTTCACATTATTTCTTATAATAGCCGTAAAATTAGGCTTTATGTCTGACAATTGAACGCAAACCAATCTCGCATCGGTAAGTCTTTACAAACTTAATCAGAACCAGGGCAGCTTTCTCAACGATTGCCGGGTATTCATCTTTAAGTACAATTCAACTTTAACTCTCGGACAGACCGCGGAACCCCTGTGACCCATCCACGGAACCCCAGGGTTCCGCAGACCACCTTTTAGGAATCACTGCACTAGATAATTCTACATTAGTATCTATTGCTTCCGTATATACCTTACCAGTTTCCACCAGCGGCTTCGCATGCGTGGTTTGCCAACAAAAAGTAGCCTATGTGTTAATCCAGGTTATAATCTACGTAAATACCAAATTTTATCGAAATCGGTTAGGCCGTTACGACGTGAAAGTGTAACAAACATCCACACATATGTACATACATCCATACAAACTTTCGCGCAAGTAGTGGGATGGGATATACCTTTTTAGTACAATTGTTTTTATATATATACATACTAGCTGTTTCCCGTTACCGTACGCGTTACACTACTAAATGTGTAGATAACCTAGAAACAAAGCTAAACTCGCTGTTGCAACCTGACTTGACACACCATTTTTATCCCATGGGAACCTGATTTATAGGATAAATGGTAGCCTATGTGGTGATCCAGGTATAATCTACGTAAATACCAAATTTCATCGAAATCGACGTTACGGCGTGATTGAATAACAGACAAACAAACATCCAAACTTTCGCATTTATAATATTATTGTGATAAGCCATGAATGTAAGCCTACATACATAAAAAAGTCATCGCTTTATCATCTCGCTTATCTACGATTCTATAAGACAAACGAATAAATAAACATAATAATGATAACGGCGACGAATCGTTTTAAAGGACATTAGATTTCGTCAAAAATGAGTTACAAATAAATTCCATATTCAATTCCTTTTATTTCCCATCCAAAAAATTACTCTTCACGCTCAGTGCCCAAACAGCTCAATTAACCAATTTATATCGGTTTACGCCGGTTTATGCCGGCTGAAACCAGATATTTTAAGCGTTTTATGTAGGTACGTTCGTCATGTAAATTTTATTGTTTCGCATTAAGTACGACTCATGTCGTAAAGTGTAGGATTTAATTTTACTGTTCTTTATTTTATGTACGTATTTGAGAGATACTCGTGAATGCTGATAAATGGTATGACTCCTAAAAACGCACATGACAATTACTTAAGTCAAAAGGTACCCCTTATACGTTATTGAAACACCATAAGTTTAAAGAAATACATGTTATGACATTCCCTTGCGCTTTATATTCCACGCTTTTATTACAAACTCCAAAGTGATGTACAAAAATTGACAATTATCAAATATAAAAAAAAAAATAAGTAGACAATCTTTACAAAAAGTCTACATGTCGGATTATTTAGATGATAGAGAAGCTTGGGATTGAAATTGCTCCAACTCGTTCTTAAATGTTATAATTTAGACGTAATTCATTTTCTTTATTCTCATGTCTTCTAAAAGGATCATTAAAAAAACCAGTATTGTCTTCTTTCCTGCCTTGGTCGCGAAGGAACAGGCAGTAAAATTGACGTTTCAAAGTGATCCTTGTACTTTTAATGAATAAATTTTTTTTGATTTTGTTAGTTTCAGCCAATCATTTAACTAATGTATAAAGCGATGATGACCATTTTTAGCTCTCAATGCAGAAAACGGGTGTTAAATGTGTGTAGTCTTCTCTCTGGCTGCGTGGAAAATGTTGAAGCCTGTTAAACAATCGGAGTCTCTTAATTTGCTAAACATAACAAAACAAATTGCTTATTGTCCAGTGTACTAAAATAGTTTGTATATTATTATAATCTGTAGTTTCTGTGGTTACACCAACAATACAGATACAATAAAGATAAGATAAGATACATTTATTTCGGTAACAAACTTTACTACACTAGAGTACACCAGATTTAGTATATAAGTTAAATATTGTGCTAATCAAAAAAAGTTAAACACTAATTAGCGCACGTTTAAAAACTCCTACTATTTTTAGTGATAATAAGGTAAAACCTATTTGGAAAGGAAAAATAAGCACCTAAACAAGGAAGACCTGTGAGATAGCATGCATATGCCTCCCGCCTGAGTTACACTTGTACAGGAGAAGACTAATGATTGTTTAATAAAAGTTAAGGAAGAGATCGCTCTCAACGATAAGGTCATCCCACCTGTTTTATAGTTAGCAATAGTGTTTATAGGTATCGCGTCTTGGCAGACGTAGTGTAGGACGCCTTTGACAACGTTTGCCAAGGCGGAGTGATGACTTAAAAAACGAGGCAGAGCTTAAAGTAGATGAGAAGACTGGCGAGTATTGAAAGTAGCCTATGTCCAGCAGTGGACAAATGCAAGCTGATAATTATGACGATGATAGCGTTTATATTGCTAGAGTCATCATCATCATCATATCAGCCGTAGGACGTCCACTGCTGGACAAAGGCCTCCCTCATTGATCTCCAGGAACTGCGGTTGGAAGCGGCCTGCATCCAACGCCGACCTGCGGTTCTTACCAAGTCGTCTGCCCATCTTGTGGGTGGACGTCCTACGCTGCGCTTGCCGGTCCGTGGCCTCCACTCGAGAACCTTTCGGCCCCATCGGCCATCTGTTCTGCGCGCTATATGGCCTGCCCATTGCCACTTCAACGTGCTAATCCGTCGGGCTATGTCGGTAACTTGAGTTCTCCTACGTATCTCCTCATTTCTGATTCGATCCCGTAGAGAAACCCCGAGCATAGCCCTCTCCATAGCTCGTTGAGCGACTCTGAGCTTATTCATAAGGCCAATAGTGAAGGACCACGTTTCGGTTCCATATGTCATCACTGGTAACACACACTGATTGTAGACTTTCGTCTTAAGGCACTGAGGTATGTTGGACGAAAAGACGTTGCGAAGTTTCCCAAACGCTGCCCATCCGAGTTGGATTCGACGATTGACCTCTTTCTCGAAGTTGGACCTACCTAATTGGACTGTTTGTCCTAGGTATACATACGCGTCGACAACTTCAAGAGCCGAGTTCTCAACCATAACTGGGGCAGGGACGACATGGACATTCGACATGATTTTTGTCTTGTCCATGTTCATTTTAAGTCCTACCCGTTGGGAGACTCGATTGAGGCCTTCGAGCATCGTGCTGAGCTCTTCCATCGACTTTGCCATGACCACAATATCGTCGGCAAACCGAAGGTGAGTGATGTATTCGCCGTTAATATTGATGCCCAGTCCTTTCCATTCCAGAAGCTTGAAGGCATCTTCCAATGCGGTCGTAAACAGTTTCGGAGAGATGACATCTCCCTGTCTTACGCCTCTTTTTAAGGGAGTCGCCTTCGAGCTCTGTTCGTGTACTCGGACTGACATAGTGGCGTTTTTATACAAACACTTCAACACTTCGATGTACCGATAGTCAATACGGCATCGTTGGAGAGACTCAAGCACTGCCCATGTTTCGATCGAATCGAAGGCTTTCTCATAGTCCACAAACGCGAGACATAGCGGCAAGTTATACTCTTCGGTCTTCTGTATGACTTGCCGCAGCGTATGTATGTGGTCTATGGTACTGTAGCCTTTACGGAACCCGGCTTGTTCGGGAGGCTGGAAGTCATCAAACCTGCGTTCGAGACGGTTCGCGATGACCCTCGAAAACAGCTTATAAACATGGCTCAAAAGCGAGATGGGTCTATAATTCTTAAGCAAGGTGTTGTCACCTTTCTTGAAGAACAGAACCACCACGCCCATGTTCCATGCTTTTGGCGTCGTACCTTCAAGCAAGGCGGAATTAAAAAGCTTCTGAAGGACTTTAAGTACCGGTGCTCAACCCGCTTTCAGAAGCTCTGAAGTGATTCCGTCCTCACCCGGCGCCTTGTCGTTCTTAAGCTGCTTTAAGGCCATCCTGATCTCATACAGGCTGATGTCCGGAATATCTTCGGTATAATGTCGGGTCAGTTTGGCTCTTGGGTCGTTGGCCGCACTGCAAACAGGTTTAGTGATCGAATCGTAGAGCCGTCCATAGAACCTTTCGACTTCCCTTAACACTTCCGCTTTACTTGACGTTATGCTGCCATCTTCCCTTTTCAGCTTCGTCATGCGGCTCTGCCCAATAGAATTATCTCTCGCGAACACTTTGGAGCCTTTATTCTGCTCTATCGTATCTTTATTACGAGATGTATTAAAGGTACGAATATCGTGCCACAAGGATTTCCAAATCTTTCTATTGAGCTGCCTATGTGACTGAGCATCATCGGGAGACTGCAGTTGCAAAGAACGTCGTTCAGCCATGAGGTTAAGGGTGTCATCAGAAAGTTTCTGAGGTCTATTGGTACCGTCCATACGGTGGGGTCCCAGTTCTTTAAGACCCCCCGTCTTAAAGAACTGGGACCCCACCGTATGGACGGTTTCAACGAACCTGTTATTGATCTCGTCCACTGATGCATCTACTTCTAGACAGTCAAAGCGATTTGCAAGTTCGAGTTGAAAGCTCTCGAACACTCCAACACGCACAGGCTCTAAAATGGAGGCAGGCGGGCCACTGGGCACGCACACGAGACGACAGGTGGACCCGAACAGCAACCCTATGGAAGGGCCCAGTTGGCAATAGAAGAAAAGGAAGACCACAAGAAAAATGACAGGACGAGATAGCTGAGATAGTAGGCAAGACATGGGTGGACAAGGACAAGGAAACAAAAACCTGAAAAAACTAGACACTTTTGGAGGAGGCTTATCGTGGGGTTTCCTAATAAAAATTTATAAATTATTAAAGTAAAAAAAAATCGTATTAAGAATTAATATAGCCTTTTTAAGATTCCGTACCCAAAGGGTAAAACGGTACCCTATTACTGAGGCTCCGCTGTCTGTCTGTCTGTCAACAGGCTGTATCTCATGAACGGTGATAGTTAGATAGTTGAAATTTTCACAGATGATGTACATATTTCTGTTGCCGCTATAATAACAGGTATATATAAAAACAGAATAAAATAAATATTTAAGGGGGCTCCCATACAACAAACATGATATTTTTGCTCCTTTTTGCTCAGTATTGATAACAGCAACAGGTAGACGCTTGAAATATTCAAGAATATTTAGTTCTATATTCAATTTAAAAATAAGTAATTACATTAAAATATAACAACTATTAAACTATTACTAAAAACGAGCAAAAAAATCACGTTTGTTGTATGGCTCCCATACAACAAACGTGATTTTTTTGCTCGTTTTTATAGATAATGGCACGGAACCCTGCGTGCGCGAGTCCGACTCGCACTTGGCCGGTTTTTATATATATGTTATTTTTTATTTTACTCGTCAGGCGACATCGTGGTCAAAAGCAAGTCTATAATGTATTAATAAAAAAAATAAGATAGATTACTCTAGCAATCCAGTTACCGTGGGGCGCCGGCAATAGAATGTTGCCCCTCCGCTCTTGCCCGTGGATGCAGTAGGAGTCTGCTAAGGGATACCTCCGAAAGATGGGCAGCAGCGTCTTTTCGTGTTTTCAATACCTATACTGCGCTCGCCAACCCGCCTGCCAAGCGTGGCGAGTATGGCAACAACCCCCTTATGGATATAGTGCAACATAAAACCAGGCCCCAAGTCCCCGGCGGCCCCGCTAATCCTGGCTACGGTAGCAGTCACGGTAACGGCGGGGCCAGGGGTGCTAAGAATCCCCGGGAGACGATCGGCTACCAAACACTACGACGACCACTGGCCTTGGTAACACACAACATCCGCACTTTGAGGACAGACGAAAAGATTGTTGAGCTGGAAGAAGAAATTAGTAGATTACACTGGGACATTTTGGGGTTATCAGAAGTCCGTAGAGAGGGCGAGGACACGATATCCCTTAAGTCTGGTAACCTACTATACTACCGGGAAAGCGACCAACAGTCCCAAGGTGGTGTTGGGTTTCTCGTTCACAAGTCACTCATCAACAACATTATCACCATCGACAGTGTGTCGAGCAGGGTCGCGTACCTGACACTCAGAATATCTAAGCGATATTCGCTGAAGGTCGTTCAGGTATATGCGCCGACCTCTTCACACCCAGATGAAGAAGTAGAGTCTATGTATGAGGACATCAGTAGAGCCATACATACGAACAAAACTCACTTTATTGTTGTTATGGGGGACTTCAATGCAAAGCTAGGCATGAGAAGCGATGATGAGTTGAGAGTGGGGCAATTTGGATATGGGCAACGGAACCCCAGGGGACAGAGGCTGGCCGATTTTCTGGAGAAAGAAGGACTCTTTATGATGAATTCTTTTTTCCAGAAGCCGCCTCACAGGAAATGGACCTGGATGAGTCCCAACGGTTCCACGAGAAATGAGATTGATTTCATCAAGACGGGGGGTCTTAAAGAACTGGGACCCCACCGTATGGACGGTTTCAACGAACCTGTTATTGATCTCGTCCACTGATGCATCTACTTCTAGACAGTCAAAGCGATTTGCAAGTTAGAGTTGAAAGCTCTCGAGGTTTTGGATATGTGCGCGAGTGGGTCGGAGCGTAGATTTCATCAAACGGGACCTTTCAAGTTTAACGTTCATATTCAATGTGGCTCTAACAATTCGGTGATCACTGCCGGTTTTCACCCTGTGAATCACAGAGACATCATTGAATATCCGTTTCTTGTTGGTCAAGATGAAATCAATCTCATTTCTCGTGGAACCGTTGGGACTCATCCAGGTCCATTTCCTGTGAGGCGGCTTCTAGAAAAAAGAATTCATCATAAAGAGTTCTTCTTTCTCCAGAAAATCGGCCAGCCTCTGTCCCCTGGGGTTCCGTTGCCCATATCCAAATTGCCCCACTCTCAACTCATCATCGCTTCTCATGCCTAGCTTTGCATTGAAGTCCCCCATAACAACAATAAAGTGAGTTTTGTTCGTATGTATGGCTCTACTGATGTCCTCATACATAGACTCTACTTCTTCATCTGGGTGTGAAGAGGTCGGCGCATATACCTGAACGACCTTCAGCGAATATCGCTTAGATATTCTGAGTGTCAGGTACGCGACCCTGCTCGACACACTGTCGATGGTGATAATGTTGTTGATGAGTGACTTGTGAACGAGAAACCCAACACCACCTTGGGACTGTTGGTCGCTTTCCCGGTAGTATAGTAGGTTACCAGACTTAAGGGATATCGTGTCCTCGCCCTCTCTACGGACTTCTGATAACCCCAAAATGTCCCAGTGTAATCTACTAATTTCTTCTTCCAGCTCAACAATCTTTTCGTCTGTCCTCAAAGTGCGGATGTTGTGTGTTACCAGGGCCAGTGGTCGTCGTAGTGTTTGGTAGCCGATCGTCTCCCGGGGATTCTTAGTACCCCTGGCCCCGCCGTTACCGTGACTGCTACCGTAGCCAGGATTAGCGGGGCCGCCGGGGACTTGGGGCCTGGTTTTATGTTGCACTATATCCATAAGGGGGTTGTTGCCATACTCGCCACGCTTGGCAGGCGGGTTGGCGAGCGCAGTATAGGTATTGAAAACACGAAAAGACGCTGCTGCCCATCTTTCGGAGGTATCCCTTAGCAGACTCCTACTGCATCCACGGGCAAGAGCGGAGGGGCAACATTCTATTGCCGGCGCCCCACGGTAACTGGATTGCTAGAGTAATCTATCTTATTTTTTTATTAATACATTATAGACTTGCTTTTGACCACGATGTCGCCTGACGAGTAAAATAAAAAATAACATATATATAAAAACCGGCCAAGTGCGAGTCGGACTCGCGCACGCAGGGTTCCGTGCCATTATCTATAAAAACGAGCAAAAAAATCACGTTTGTTGTATGGGAGCCATACAACAAACGTGATTTTTTTGCTCGTTTTTAGTAATAGTTTAATAGTTGTTATATTTTAATGTAATTACTTATTTTTAAATTGAATATAGAACTAAATATTCTTGAATATTTCAAGCGTCTACCTGTTGCTGTTATCAATACTGAGCAAAAAGGAGCAAAAATATCATGTTTGTTGTATGGGAGCCCCCTTAAATATTTATTTTATTCTGTTTTTATATATACCTGTTATTATAGCGGCAACAGAAATATGTACATCATCTGTGAAAATTTCAACTATCTAACTATCACCGTTCATGAGATACAGCCTGTTGACAGACAGACAGACAGCGGAGCCTCAGTAATAGGGTACCGTTTTACCCTTTGGGTACGGAATCTTAAAAAGGCTATATTAATTCTTAATACGATTTTTTTTTACTTTAATAATTTATAAATTTTTATTAGGAAACCCCACGATAAGCCTCCTCCAAAAGTGTCTAGTTTTTTCAGGTTTTTGTTTCCTTGTCCTTGTCCACCCATGTCTTGCCTACTATCTCAGCTATCTCGTCCTGTCATTTTTCTTGTGGTCTTCCTTTTCTTCTATTGCCAACTGGGCCCTTCCATAGGGTTGCTGTTCGGGTCCACCTGTCGTCTCGTGTGCGTGCCCAGTGGCCCGCCTGCCTCCATTTTAGAGCCTGTGCGTGTTGGAGAGCATCAATCACTTTTGTATTTTTCCTGATAAGTGTGTTTCTTTATTTATGTTTTAATGTTATGTTTAGTATGCTCCTCTCCACCGCTCTTTGGCAAACCTGTGTTATATTTTTTAAACATGAATTCATCACTTTGGTTTTTAGTTCATATCATATTAATCAGTAATTGCGATGCTTAACGAGTAGTGAAGATCTACTTATCTAATCTACGCTATCCTGCTTTTCGCTCAGTTCTGACAAGTGCATTATCATCTAACTTTCTCCTAAGAGCATTTATCCATAAATAGCGCTACAGAATAACGGTCATCCTTCAGAGATCGAATAATATTGCAAACTAATTGTGCCACTAACGCCAGTCATGCTTTCGATGGATCACTACGAATGGAATTAAAGTTTACTGCTAAGTCACTTGATGGGGCTAATGCCCACCAAAGCAAGGATTAGGGTAGCTTTCCCTTAAAGCTGTGCGAGGAAGCTAAGCGAGGAAGATTTACCAATAGGATAGCGGAGATAAGCGAAGCTAGGCAACTATATAATCAACTAGCTGATCAATCCGCAGCTTCGCACGCGTAGTTCTTAATTAAAAACATTACCCTCCTTCTGCGCAGTTGGGTAAAAAGTAGCCTATGTCACCCGGGGATAGTGTAGCTTCCTAACAGTGAAATTTTGTTTTAAATCGGTCCAGTAGTTTCGGAGCCTATACAATACAAACAAACAAACAAATCTTTCCTCTTCATATTATTAGTATAGAAAAATATTGCTCGATAATTCACAGAGCGACCAACTATGCAAAGCTTGTGCTATAGGAACCAGATAACTGATATAATACACATGTCCTATTTTTTTATATAAGTACATACTTACAATATATAGAGAAACAACCAGTCCTGGGATAAATATCTGTAGATCATGCGAATATTTGTTCCGCAGCGGGAACCGAACCCGCAATCTCCTGCGTTTTAGCCAGCTAGTAGTTCACTGCACCACGGAGATCGTCAAGTAAACAAATCCTATCGGTGGGTTTGACATACATACATAACTCAGCAACGTAGCAGATCTCTGGTGGGAAGGCAGCCTAGCGGTGGCGGTTGGACGGACACATTTTCACAGATAAATATTTCTATCAGTTCCTAGTCCGCCTATTCTGTATTTGAAACGACTTATCTGTCAGGTGGCCCAGTACGGGCGACGCAAATTTTTCCCTTACCTGCCAGGCGGCCCGTACTGGGCCGCGCAAAATGGGTTCGCCTTTTTGCTTGTTGTATAAAAACTACTGAACTGATTTTATCCATTGGACTTTACTTGTTGAGACCATAGAGCAGGCTTAATTTTGATACCAAAAACAAAATGCCAGGCCTAAAATTTTACAGGAAACGAAGATTAAAAAGTTGTTTACGTTTCCCGCCATTTTTAACGGTTTGTTTGTTTAAATTATATTCATTGTTTGCTGTTGTTTTATAGTAGGTACGCGTGTAGTTTGTGGAATAAGTATTTGCGACTGCAAAAATATTTATAGTTTTTGGATTATTACTTAATCGACTCATCGATTATTATTATTATTTTATTTGCATTTGCAGCTTTAACATCACTGCGGCCACGAGGCCCATTGTGATCGCCACTTGTGTTTATGTCACCCATAGTTCACGGGGGCGTTTAAAGCTCACCTCTATAGTTGTTGGGACTTACCGGCTAACGTTTGACAAAAAAAAATGCTTATCAACTCGTCAAAGTCGGTTTAAAGAACTGTCAAATACCCTTATGAATTGTGTTATTGTGAGAGTACCTCAGTGAGAGTTGGTCACTGAGTGACTTTCAAAATAAAGGTGGGCATACAAAATAAAACAAAAAATAAACCGGCCAAGTGCGAGTCGGACTCGCGCACGAAGGGTTCCGTACCATTATCTATAAAAACGGGAAGTAAATCATGTTTGTTGCATGGGAGCCCCCCTTAAATATTTGTTTTATTTTAATTATTTATTTGTAAAGCGAATATATAACTAAATATTCTGTGAATATTTCAAGCGTCTACATGTTGCCGTTATCAATATCGAGCTAAAACAAGCAAAAAATCACGTTTGTTGTATGGGAGCCCCCCTTAAATATTTATTTTATTCTGTTTTTAGTCTTTGTTGATATAGCAGCAATAGAAATAAATTATCTGTAAAAAAATCAATTATCTAACTATCACGGTTCATGAGACAGCCTGGTGACAGACGGACTGATAGACAGACAGACAGCGGAGCCTTAGTAATAGGGTGCCGTAATACCCTTTGGATACGGAACCCTAAAAGGTGCATACGCGATAAATACCCGTTTTAATCAGTACTTATAAACAAAATAAGGTAACACTATCCTGTGTTAGTTTGTAATGTGTTACAGGAAGATACGGCCTAAGTTAATTTTCCAGCTTAGGGCATCTCAAAAGCGAAGTATCTCTGAAGTGGTCCACCAGCCTAACCATAACAAATTAAACCACTACATAATGCAGAGGATAATGAAAAGAAATAAAATGTAATGTTGTTTCTTTGGAAATTTTATGTTAAATCCGAACGTTTCTATGATTTTCCTTATTTGCTGGCCCTTTGTGTGCACGTGCTTGCTATTATTCCTTTGAGTGTTTTCTGTAGGTTTTAAAAGAATTACCACTGATTTATGAGGTCTTTCGACGTTAACTACTCTGGTTTTTGACTGGTAGTTCATTATACCTATCATTATACTACCTCATATATCGATTCATATATATATACACGGTGTCCTTTATGTTTTCCCAGAACAAACATTGTTCAGACCATGATCTACTAACAGTTTATAGCATCAAACAAGATAATTAAAAAAAAAACCTAGACCTTCTCAAATAAGTCTAACTTTGTTCAAAAACTAGCCGTGACATAATGTTCATTGGCACGCCAGCCGTAGCTTACCGACTACTATATATATATATTTTTTTTCTGGCGTGACTATTATTATTTATGTGGCGATACGGCGGTATGTTGTAGGGCGTAACGTTAAAATAGACGTTTTAAGTTTGTAATTTTTTATGTTTTTCAAAGAACGATTTTTTTTAATTTGTGTTTATAAACCCTTTGTAGACCATGGTTTGAACAATGTTTGTTCTTGGAAAACAGCGATTTAAAGGACACCGAGTATATTTATATATATTTTTAACGGTATTTATCACTTAATTTTTTTACACACAATATTGTTTATAAATAACACTTATAAATCACTAAGGTTTGTATATGAGTCTACATCTTAAGGAACTGAAGCTCGGAAGCACTCAGTCTATAATACACTCAATATATACTTACTAACATAATCTTGAATGGAACCAGGTAAATACATAAATACATTATAATTGGTACACTCTAAGTTAGATATAAAATATGGTTTAAGATTAAATTATAGGTTTTTTAACGTAATTGTATCAGATAAGTCAGTTGGCAGTTCATTAATTAACCGGGGAACTAAGTAGTTAGCTGACTTCTATTATATACGACTTCCGTGGTGCAGTGGGTGAATAACCGGCTGAGACGCAGGAGGTAGTGGGTTCGATTGCCGCCGCGGAACAAATGTTTGCATGATCTACAGATATTTGTTCCGGGTCTGGTTGTTTTTCTTTGTATTAAAAGTATGTATTTACAAATAAAAGTATATAAGTTAAGTTAGTACTTTTTTTCGTGGGTAGGCGTCGTAAAAGCTAATATCGTCGACATAAGCTCCTCATAATATTATTTATATTTAAATTATTATATCCACTAATAAGTAAAGTGAAGTGATTTTTATCATCTATTAGTGTCTATAAATTGTGCCCTAGACAGTTTCTGAGTGTACACATGCTTCAGTAAATATATCTGCACTTACCTGCTGGCCCTACCCCACTGTGCTACATCACATTACACATTTATTTTCACTGCCTATCTTCAACAATGCCCAATCTACAAGAAGTCCTGGACTCCCATAAGCTCCTTGAAGAAAGCCTTGGCTTGCGAATGGCCAACTTTGAAAAACAGTTACAATCGCCTTCTGGGCCAGACAACAAATCCAATTTAGAGAGGTTATCTCAAGAATTTAAAGATTTTAAGAGCTTTGTGTTGAGTGTCTTGAAACATCTTCGATCACAAATTCACTCGCTTTCATCACAAGTCGACGAATTGGACAATCAAAACCGTCGGAATGCACTATTGTTCACTGGTGTGCCCCAGAAGGACGGTGAGAACTGCACTACACTTGTGTTGAATATTATCCAAAACAACATGAGCATGTCTAATGTCTGAGCTTCATCCATCTTCTTGTGCCATCGCCTGGGCGCGTGGAGCGACAAGCGTGCCCGCCCTATACTGGTTCGGTTTACGGATGTTAACATGCGGAATGCTATTTGGAGCGATAAGAAGAAACTTAAGTCTAGCTCCTACGTTGTGAGTGAATTCCTAACTAAACTAAGACTCGATCTATTTGTTACTGCAAGAAAACATTTCGGGATGACGTCGTGCTGGTCCAATAGTGGAGCAGTTTTCATCAAGTTGCCCGACGGCGATCGCAAAAGGGGTTGTCAGTGCACAGGACCTCAGTGACTTGATGGTCAAATTCCCTAACGAAGTAGGCATCGACACTCGCGCTCCATCGTCGTCGGCATCGGCTCCGCTGGTTGCTGCCGCTGCAGTGGCTGCGGTTCGCCCCAAGGCGACCTCAAAACAGACCGGCGACCTCATTGCCACAACCTCCGGATCCCCGCAGACCCGCAGGACCGTTGCGGGCAAGAGCAAGCCCACGAAGTCAAACCTAGTTGTTCCCGCATTGGACTTTGTACTCCTGTAATTTTTCCGCTGACTTCGGTAATACTGTGCCACCCTCATAACCAAAAATACCATTTTATGCGGAAATATGCGAAGTCGGTGGAGTCGAAATCGCTTGTAATGTTTGACTGTTTTATACACGTTTGACATGACAACCAAACCAACTAAACTTTTGACAACTACTTTGGTCAGACTGATCTCTTGTGTCTGTTGCATGCAAGTCAGTCATGCGTGTTGTTTCGGTACTCATAACGAGCAGTATATTTGTAGCATAAATACTGTTTGTCAGTATCACCCTTCATAAGTAGTTGATAATTTGTAATTTATTTTTTTGTATCTTTTACTTTTATTTCTTAAATCACGAAAGATAACATTGTAAACAAACTAACAAAACAGTATTTGAGAATAGCTTTTATTTTGCTAAAATGCTCGTTAATGATGTTATAGTAGGTACATTATTGTGTAAGTAGCTATTTAATCACATTCTGACTATTTTTAGCCAGAAGATTGTGTAAATTAAGTTTATTATTATTCATCCAGATTAGACGTTTTAGTTGCCAACTTCCTATTTTTTTTTATTGTACAACTTTATATTTTATTTTATTAAGTAAATATATATATTAGGTATAACTTACATAACTGTAGGATATTATTGTAAATATTATATTACTAACAGCTAAGTATTCACAGATAGTATCTGATGAGCTCAGGTGAAATCCCAGTTACTTTATGTGATGAGTTGAGGGCTGTCTTTGATCCTTATCCCAAGAATTTTAACATCTGCCACATTAATGCCCAAAGCATACCTGGGCACTACACTGATGCCCTTGATACTTTTAATGTTAAATCTCTTGATGCAATACTTGTCTCAGAGAGCTTCTTTAAGCCTACACTGCCGTACACCTCCTTTCCAATACCAGGTTTTGCTCTCATACGCAATGATCGCACTGGGTCAGGTTGTGGCGGTGTTGCCATCTACCTGAGGGGCCACATTCCGTTCAAAATTATTGTACAATCCCCCTCAGCTTACTCTTTATCCCCTGAATTTCTCTTTATAGAGATTGATGTTGGGGTCAAGGTTGCTCTTGGTGTTGTGTATGTTCCTCCAACGATTGAGCACACAAAACTAGAAAGTGTATTTGAAGAACTCTCCTCGAACTACAACCGTATTATCATTATGGGTGACTTTAACTCTTGTATGATTGAAATGAAGCCCCGAGCCAAAAGACTTTGCA
This sequence comes from Philereme vetulata, assembly GCA_918857605.2. Taxonomy (NCBI): domain Eukaryota; kingdom Metazoa; phylum Arthropoda; class Insecta; order Lepidoptera; family Geometridae; genus Philereme; species Philereme vetulata. The sequence continues at coordinate 11,573,964 of OU975421.1, forward strand.
CAATGATTGAGTCCTCAAATCTCAACATTCTGAAGTTGTCCCCCACTCACCACACCTCTACCGCTGACACCCTAATTGATTTGATTATTTGCTCGGAAACTGACCGTGTATCTCCCTATGGCCAATTATCAGCACCTGCGTTTTCTCACCATGATCTTTTATATGTATCTGTTAAAATAAAAATTCCTAAACCCAAGCCAATAATCTTGAATCAAAGAAATTTTTCTCGTATTGATGTTAGCTGAGCGACAAGCACTAGACACAAATTGGAGTGATGTCGAGGCCCTTTTGAGTGTTGATGAAAAGCTAGACTTTCTACTTGGGAACATTATTCAAATATTTAACAAATATGCGCCCGTGCACCCTGTTAGAATAAAACATCGTCCGACCCCATGGATTAACGATACAATCCGTAAAGCCATGTCAAAACGCGATCGAGCTTTTCGCAAATTTAAAATGGACCGATCGGAGAATAACTGGGCTGAGTACAAAAAACTTAGAAATCGATGTAATCACGTCTGTCGAAATAGCAAGCGTAAGTATATTGCAGAGCAAATAGAATTATCGACTCCCGCGGGGTTGTGGAAGTTCCTAAAGTCTCTTTGGTTTGGTAAGGTAAAGTGTCGACACTAAAATTACTCTTAACCTCAACGACCTGAACACACTTCACTTCCATAGCGAAAATCACCCCAAACATTAAATTTGATACCCTTCTCGAAATAAATGACTTACCTCGACCTAATACTACTCCTTTCGATTTCGTAAGCGTGTCTCACGACACGGTTAGGAAAATTTTAAACACTCTCAAATCTAAAGCGGTTGGTAGCGATGAGATTGGCCGGATCATGGTAATTCGCCTAATTGACCACATTCTTCCGTCTCTTGTACATATAATTAACCTCTCCTTGTCAACTGGCCATTTCCCTGACCAATGGCGTAAAGCTCATGTCCTGCCATTACCAAAAACACCCAACCCGCTTCTCCCTAACCAGTTTCGTCCCATATCAATCCTGCCTTTCCTGTCTAAAGTCATAGAGTCAGTTGTCCACAATTGCTGCCTTGAGTCATCTGAATTTCTCGCCGTTAGACGTTCAGTGGTTCTCGTCCTATTTAACGGGGCGTCGCCAGTCCATCCGGAGTGGGCAGACTTTCTCTGATTGGTGTGAGCTGGAGGCTGGAGTCCCTCGAGGGGGAATCCTATCACCCCTGCTCTTCAGCCTATTCATTAACTTGCTTTCCTTCAAATTCCACTGCAACTATCACTTCTACGCCGACGATCTGCAGCTTTATTACTACTCAAAGACTGAAAACTTGAATGCTTCATTGGATGCTCTTAACACTGATCTTCTCCAACTTAAGACCTGGTCTGAGAACTACGGCATCCAAGTGAACCCAAACAAATGTCAAGCAATCATTATCGGGATACTCGCCAACTTGCAAAAATCGACCTACCCTCAACCACTCCCTTAGTATATAATGATTGCATCATACCTTTTGCACCGGTGGTCAAAAATCTTGGCCTCCTTATCGATGCTTACCTAAACTGGGTGGCTCAGGTAAAGGAAGTATCCCGTAAATTTTTTGCATCTCTCCATTCTATTATCCGTTTTAAAAACTTTCTCCCAACAAATACTAAAATATCCCTAGTCAACTCTTTGCTCCTACCTATAATCGACTATGCGGGATATATCGTACCTAGACCTTAATCAGGACCTCCTTAACCTATTAAATCGACTGCTCAATACGTGCATTAGGTTCATCTACGGTCTCCGTAAGTATGATCATGTGTCTGAGTATCGCTCCAAACTGAAATGGCTCTCAATTCGTGACAGGAGAAAGTTAAGAGTTTTATGTCTTCTTTTTTCGATCCTTAGGGACCCCTTTACTCCCCATTATCTTAAATGCAAATTTTCCTACCTCTCTGACACCCATGACCAAAACATCAGATCCACTGATTCTCTCCTTCTCGCTACCCCGAAATACTCAACGGCCTTCCGTGGTTTTGAGGTGGTAGCTGTCGGTCTATGGAACTCACTCATATTAAAAAGGCGCCTAGTAAACCGGTTTTCAGACGACTAGTCTATAGTCATTTCTTGCAGTCCTCCACTGGCTGTTAAAATATTTGAAAACGTAGTACCTATGTGTGTTGTATGTAATAGTATTTTTAGTTTTATATCTATAAATATATATATATATATATATATTTGTTATATTTCTCATATATATATTCTATATGTATTATTATTGTTATATCAAGTAGGTTTATGTATTTATTCTAACTGTAATCGGAGTTTATTGTTATTTGTGTTTCTTTTGTTTTTTTTAATTAACATTAATATTGTTAAAAGTTAGCACGCCAACCTTTTTTGTTACCTCTGATGTTGGCAGGTAGAAATGCTATTAGCATTAAGCCCACCTTTTGTACATGTAATTTGTATTTTTGTGCAATAAAGTATTAAATAAATAAATAAGTATTCTATCAGTTATCTGGTTCCCATAGTACAAGCTCTGCTTAGTTTGGGGCTAGATAGCGCTGTGTGAAAGTCCATCAATATTTATTAATTTATTTATTTTTATGCGACGGTGACACGAGTAATATTATGAGGGTTCTACTAAGGGTTTTAATAACCAGCATTGTTTCTTTCCTGAGTCGCGGAGTAACAGGCGGTAAAATTGACGTTTCAAAGTGATCCTTGTGATTTTAATGAATAAATGAATATTCATCATCATCAACCTAAAGGAGTCCGCTACTGGACGTAGGTCTCTCCCAGGATGCGCCATTGAGCCCGACTCTCAGCTCTTCTAATCCAATCTTTGCCAGCCACAGCACGCATATCGCCACTACATCTAGCCGGTTATCAGTTCTGCAGCAGATATTGACTATTCTTTTTGATATAAGGAACCATTAGAGAAAGAGTAAGAAGCGGAAGAACAGCGCCGCGTTATATTAACATGCTATAGCATCAGTCTGAGCTGAGTGCCAATTCATACCCAGACAGAGCTTTTTAAAGTTCTTTACACCTACAAGTAATACAAGTTTGTTAGAGCACCAAAATAGTATGTTAAATCGTAGGTAAATATCAAAGTATTTTGATATTAAACTATTTGAAATTTCAATAAACAAGGATTTTTTTCGAGTTATTAATTTTTTTAATACTATTTATATGGCAAACGAGCATGCAGTCCATCAGATGTTAAGTGGGTACTGCAGCCCATGGATATCCACATAGAATTCAAAACAAGGTATTATATTGTCTTGATCTCTATGTGGATATGTTGCCATACTGTAGGACTTATCTTTAATGCCTATGTGCCAGTAATTACAGGAACATACCATTACCATCTAACCGGAACACAGCAGCACAAGTACTGCTATTTGGCGGCAGATAAAGATAAGGCGGTGGTGCCCACTTCCTAGAGCCCGTTCACAAAAGCTCTACCACCAGTAAATTATGTCTTTATATGTTATTTAATAATGTCTTTAAATTATATATTATGTCTTATAAGAATGAAAGTATGCGATTTTATGGTAAAAGAACCATTTTGGTGGTTCCATCACATTCTTGATGCATACAGCTAAGGTATGGAGCACTACCGTCGTCTCTTTTTCCTAAAGAATACAATCCGGGCCTCTTAAAGGTAGAAGTGAATAGACTTCTTTTAGATCTTCGTGCTTGATCATAGACCACATCATCGCTTACAATCAGGTGAGATTGTGGGTCAAACGAAAAACTATCCAGATAATTAAACATCAATACGCATAATGTTAAGACATTTGTACTGTTCAGTTCGTAAATGTGCACTGATGGTTTGTATAGGAATCAAAAAACCATAAGTGAGATATGGTTTTGTTGCGTTTTTCTTTCTGTTACTGTGTGGTCGTTTTGAATAAAGATAGTCACGGCTAAATCACGTTTATAAATAAGACGGTAAATGAATAATTCAGTGGAAGAAGTATTAATTCACGGGTTCTCTCTTGAATGAATTCCTGAACAATGGGAAGTTTTTTAATAAAATCCTGGACCGACAGGTACGGAACTCAGATTTATTGAGCGGTTTCTCGTAGGGTCAACTATTATAAATGTTTTCATCACTAATGCTGTATAATTTGGTAATTGTAAACTCGATAGCGGATCCGTAAATGTAACTTACGGCCTTAGGGGCGTAAGTAAATTTAAAATAGAATGAGGGTCATTGCATTCATAATATACTACACTGAAATACAGCCCCCATGACTAAACTTTATTTGTATTAAATGGAATTCTAGTAGTTTATTAGTGAAAAAATAAATCAATGAATAAAGTATGTTATTTTTGTCAACAAACTGTAAGGCACTCAACACACTGCCACGCGCCACGCTGCATGTTGCGTGAATGCGTGTTCTAACGTTGCTTGTAAGTATCTGCGTTTGTACAGAAAACACGCACAGTCCAACACACAGGAAATACATCCACGCGCGTTAATGCAGATCACGCGTTCAAGCGCGGAGAATCATGCACCCCCGCGCGTAAGTGCGGGGCGAGATATAAGATATGGCACACCGAGTCCTGTAGGGCCGTGCGTCATTTTGGAAGAACACTATTTTGGAACTGCACTAGCGAACATATTTAAATGAAATGAGTCAGAGCCGCCGTGAATCCACAAAACCCAAATACGCGCGTAAGTGTGTAAAAACTCCGCACGATGATGTAAATCTGTACTCCCGCAAGTACGCGCGTAGGTGCGTCGACACGCAACATGCAGCGTGGTGCGTGGCAGTGTGTTAAACGCCTATTAAGGCCGATTTACATCAGGCGAACGAATTCTTATTCTATCCCCACTCTCTCAAATTCTTTTAGTGTAAACAGACATAGAGCATAAGAAAAATAATATTTTTTACTTGCCAGAACTTAAAAAACAGTTGTACATAAGTGCTAAGTTCTTAATATATAAATATACGATTTGTTGAGGGTAGATTTACATTACGTACTAAAACCATTACCTCCCGCGCTAGTTGTAAACTGTGTTACGGCAAGGTAAGATCCTCGTCCCATACAAATAAGGTTCATATTACTAATGCGATAATAGCAATCTTTCGTGGTTTTGTCTGCTTTCGCAAAGATTATATAGAATATTCTAAGGAGGCTCGCTCGCTTAATATAAACGTTACCAAAGCGTGCGAGCAGTTGCTTAGATCATTCTTACGTGTTTGAACGTGTTCGATCCCCGGAGCGGTCTCTTTAAAGTGTTCTTGTGAATATATACTCATCGAGCATTCGTTCGGTTGATCTAAACATCTATCGTGCAAGATTTCTAGTTCTTGGTTCTCATTCTTGCTTGTTGATATTTTGGTGTGAATGCTAAGATAGAATCGATCGAAGATATAATCGATCGATCGTATAGAAGATCGAGGAAGAATGCTTTTGTTATGGATCTAGCTCTATGTTCATTTGATTTAAATCAGTCTAGAAAAATACTTTTTCATCCCCCCATCTCGGAAAGTGTATTTTTGCTCTTCAATATCTGAGTGTAAAAGCCGTTTTTATCTGCTAGAGGATAAAGTAAATTGAATTTATAACATCGTGTGCACTAAGTTTGTGAATTCAAAACATCATTACTTCTACCTCCATGGTGCCGAATTAATTATTCAACCTTTTTTAATTTGTTAAAATCTCAGACTCGGAACCTTGTATTTTTTTTTTTGCATTTGGGCATTTCCTCGCTGAGGTGGGATGGAAAGTTACGTGTGGCACTCGAGTGCGAAGATTTTTGACCTCGTGCTCTTTTGATTACCTCGCTAACACTCAGGATTCTAATTTTTTTTAAATAAATTTTAAATTTTAGGATATTTCCCTTGCTTGGTCATCAAAATTGAACACGTGGTTAAAAATCAACTTTGCACTCTTGTATAAAAAATAATTATATAAATTTCCTCGCGTTCGTGATGAAAAGTTATGTTTTACTCGGGTGTACAGATGTAAGCGATCAATAACGCCCTCAATAACAGATGTATGATTGACTTTCTATCCCAGGCCACTCCATAGAGGATAATGTATTTAGCGACTCTTCTTTTAAAGTAATCATCATCATTTACATATCACGACGTCCACTGCTGAACTTAAGACCTCCCCCATAGATTTCCAGCGCGACCGATCTTGTACGGCCTTAACCCAACGGCTCGCAACTTTTAACAGCCTTGCAGCAGAGCACATAGCTCGAAGAAATGACGGCCATTGGGGCAGAAAGGTTCTTAAGTGGAGACCATGCACTGGAACGCACAGTGTTGAATGGCTTAACACTAAGTGGGAAGACAACTTGTTTGTATATATGGCTATATCTGTGGCCTGAAATTATTACTATTATAAGCCTATTGTGTCCCACTGCAGGGCAAAGCCCTCCCTTCCTCCTTTCCACTCGTCTCTGTTGTTCAGAAGTAAGGACCAATCCTTGAGGAGTTTAGCTCATTCCGCCACCTTCGCTTGGGTCTTCCACGCGGGCGTCGTCCCTTGTTTGGAACCCATTCTGTGGTGGTCTTCGCCCACATTGTGTCTGACATACGGCACACGTGTCCGGCCCAATCCCACTCGAGCCTTCCAGCTTTTGAGCGGCGTCGGCTGCTCGGGTTCAGGAGCATATAACCGAGTTCCTGATTCGGTCCGTGAGTTTCACGCCCAAGATACTACGCCCCATTGCACGTTGGCATATCCCAAAAGAGGACTTTTGACGATTTTTAAGCGACCAGGTTTGCGTCTGAAATTACATTTGAATTTTTTATGGTTTAGTTTAGATGCCTGGAATGACTCCAATCACTGTCTTACGATGAAACGGAAGAACTCATGGTTGTCTTTAAGTAGCCTAGCGAATACACATGCACACACACATGCATACACACAAGCTTACACACACGCAAGCACCCACAAATCCACCCTCGCGCATACACGCACACACACACACACACACACTCACTTACAGGCATAGACTCATTAATATATACATACACGTACATATTGTATGTGTAACTAATGCACTTTGATTGGGACCTACTGTAATATTTCCCGGAGGAGGGCGTTGATGTCTGAGACACAGTTTAATACTTCTGCAGATATCATCGTTTCTCACATCATTTGTACCATAGTTTATGTTCCAGTTAAATAATTTTATGATTATGATTATGATACGGTCACTCGCGTCGGCTCATCTACGCGAGTATTTCAATGAGCGATGAGTGGCAACTGATGGTCATATTACAAAATTGAGCACTGTTCAGCCTTTTGTCTAAAACTAATAGTCATATTAAATTATATGAGGCTATAATCTTCAAAATAACCGTAATAATTTTCATCCCTGTTACGGCCTGTTATAACAAGTCGTTATCTGTTAAAATTGCCTACCCCTACGAGTATCACATTAAACACGTTAAATTAATGAATATTGTAATTTTAGTGGTCGCTTGAATTGTGGCTCGTGGGTTGACTCAAATTAATCGGTTATAATTTACCCAAATCTGACGTTAAATCTGCGATTACTCCTAAAAACTTCAGTGCGTAAAAAATACACTTTATAACTAGATCGAAAATTCTCGATTGCACAAAATAAATACATTTTGTTTTTATATTACGTGGTCCTTTACTCATGGCCTCATGACCAAGCTCAAGGTCGCTCAACGAGCTATGGAGAGGGATATGCTCGGGGTTTCTTTGCGTGCCAAAATCCGCAATGAGGAAATCCGCAGAAGAACTAAAGTTGCCAACATAGCTCTCAAAATTAGCAATTTGAAGTGGCAATGGGCGGGCCACATCGCTCGTAGAACCGATAACCGTTGGGGAAGAAAGATTCTCGAGTGGAGACCACGGACTGGAAGACGCAGCGTAGGCCGGCTCCCTACAAGGTGGACCGACGATCTAGTAAGAGTCGCGGGGAACCGTTGGGCGCAAACGGCTGCCAACCGCTCGTTTTGGCGATCTAAGGGGGAGGGCTATGTTCAGCAGTGGACGTCTTCTGGCTAATGATGATACTAATGATGATTTTTATATTTTCACGACTTCCGTGTCATACTAGACGAAGAGCCGGCTGAGACACAGAACGCTGTGGGTTCAATTCCCGACGCGGAACAAATCTTTACATGATCTACAGATATTTGTTCCGGGTGTGGTTGTTCCTCTATTTAATATAATTTTTAAATATATATTTACAAAAGAAAAAAAATTAGTATTCTATCAGTTATCAGGTTCCCATAGTACAAGCTTTGCTTAGTTTGGGGCTAGATGCAAATGAAACATTTTATCGTGGTTAGATGATGAAGCCTGGGAATCTACAGAATTCCTTATTAACAATAGAAGGATCGTATTTGGCTTCTATAAAATTGGTCTTGCGAGATGTTTGACGATATTACCAGGGCCTAATGATGAAGCCAGGAGAGAATAAAGTGAACTCAATTTTGGATAACAGTAGAAGGGTTGAGTTTGGCTTCTTTTAAATCGATTTTGCAAAATATTTAACGATACAATTGACTGCCAGAGTCTGAAGGAAGGGTAGATTGACAGTTCCTAATAGATAACAGTAGAAGGGCCGTGTTTTGGTTTTTTAATAACAGAGTATGATAACTTAAATTTTAAATAAATAACTATTGCTGGACATTTCACACAGCGCTACCTAGCCCCAAACAAAGCAGAGCTTGTACTATGGGAACCAGACAACTGATAGAATACTTATATACTTTTTTTTTGTAAATACGTACTTATAATATATAGAAATACATCCAGATCCAGAACAAATATCTGTAGATCATGTAAACATTTGTTCCGCGGCGGGAATCGAACCCCTGCGTCTCAGCCGGCTATTCGCCCACTGCGCCACGGAGGTCGTCGTAATGTAAAAAGCTACATAGCATAGTGCACCACTTTCACAATCAAATCTTCAGCTACTGTAAACGTTTAATAGTTCTACACGTACACACGGCTACACATCAAGCTATACATTTCCAGTATAAGCTGACCTCTCATTGTAAGAAAAGCCTACACAATGCGAGGTCAGCTTATACTGAAAATGTATAGCTTGATGTGTGGCCGTGCGTACGAAGTCGGATACATCTATTGACGTATAAAGAAGTTCAAATTACGACAATTGATATACATAGAACCACTGTCATAAAAAAAACGTGTGAAAGTCTCATTATAACAAAACAAATACTAGGTATTGAAAATGAATCCAATACAAATACCACTTAAATACTTAAACATTTCCTTTCAACAGAATTCGAAACGAAAATCTTTCTTTAAATTGGAAGAAATCTCCGAGAAAATCAGAAACTTAGAAGCGCTTAGTCTTGATTGGAAACATTTATGTAGTTAGAGAGTACACACGGCTACACATTTCCAGTATAAGCTGGCATCGCATTGTGTAGGCTTTTCGTAGAATGAGAGGTCAGCTTATACTGGAAATGTATAGCTTGATGTGTAGCCGTGTGTACAATAAACCCACGAATCCTTTAAGCTGATTGACTTTGTGTAGACGACGTACCTCGCGAACCTGTACTAAAACTATAAAAGGTAAATAAACGTATGATTAAAATATTTATTAATTTTAGTCAATGTAGGTAGGTAAATTAATATAAATACGGGACTTATCACATACCGTTTTAACAGTGTTTCGACTGACAATGTTCCGGTTCAAATCGTAAACCTTCATCAGGGTGAGTGCGATTCGCTCTCGCCTAAGCACTGCAGCCCTCTGCGCGCGAGTTGACGCGGTGGTGGGGATTGCGTCAACTGTGGCCCAATGTATTGACAGGCTGCATCATCATTATCACTACTGCTGTTCTCTTCAGTAGTTCTCGGTACAGGCAAACACACAACATTAACTATGTCACTACCAGGTTCACACAGTCGTCTGTCGCTTGTATCTGAATACCTCCAGGCTGGCAGTAGAACCCATTCTCTATCTGTGTTAAAGTTAGGCACTTGACTTATTTCTACCGCCTCTCGGATATTGCGAGGAACGAAGAACTTCTTTCTTGCTAAGACTCGGGTTTTGTCCAAAAGTATGTAGTGCGTCGAATTAGAATCTAGGGCATGTTCCGCCACTGCAGAACTGTTGGAGTCAACATTCTTCATTACGCGTATGTGTTCAGTCAACCTAGTAGATACGTTGCGTTTTGTTTCACCAATATAAAAATTAATTACGAAAATTTTCGAAGTAAAAATGTAGGTAAATGTCAAAAACTCACCTTTGATTATTTCTATAAAGCGAATATCTACCCTCCGTATGCGCGCAGACGAAACATGCAGTTGGTCAGTTGAACCAATACATACAAAAACCTTGTAGACGCGGATCGTTCGGTATATCTTAATTATTACTTCCAAACTCACGTCCGCGACTTATTGCTTACACAATTACTGATTTAAACGGGTATTTATCGCGTAAGTACACAGCGTTGCAACAGCCGTGGTCGCGGGCAGACAAGAGTACTTGGAGCTACAGTCGAGAAGTGATGGCAGCTACAGCAACTACCCTCACTTGGTCTTCAGAATTAGAAATGTCCTCGTTCATATAACGACACACTACGCTAACCTTATCTACGTACTGAGATGAGCGATTACGACGCGCACACCTAATGGCCGAGTTCCAGGACGCTGAGAGTCTATAGCTATCTTTACGAATGAAATTTGGTAAGTTCTTGATTTCAATCACTTCGCGAACAATTTTCTTGTAAAAATAGTGAATAGACCTTTAAATCAGTAAATATGTACACTGATCACGAAATTTTGAAAAATATTTTTGTTTACTGTTTGGATTATATCTACGTACTAATGTTGATTGGCCAGATGCGGCATAAGTCGCGTCTGATAGTATGTTTCTAGTTTAACACAATACTGTAAGACTTGACGCAAAATAAATATATTTTTGTATTACTATCCATCGCCATTCAAAGAGGTAATGTTGCCAGTTTTTTGGGCACCTTGCAGATGGAGACTTAAATGCAGTTTTTTATTTATAGGATTTTTTTTAAATTCAGTTTGAGTTATTTGTCGTTTTTATAGTTAATCTGTTTTATACCTTTCAGTTAATAAATATGTTATGTTTACAATCTTGTAATATATAAAATTCTCGTGTCAGAGTGCTTTTAACACAATTCCTCCGAAACGGCTTGACCGATTCTTATGAATTTTTTTGTGTTGGTAGGTCTGAGAATAGGATGTTAATTATTTTTGATACTCCTATGTGATAAGGGTAGTCCACACCAAATTTTATTTTCTTATTTTTTTGACAATTTTTTTTTAAATTTTTTTTTATGTTTTGGCAATAAAAATTATATACAAGCATAACTTTTCACTCTTCTACCACAAACCCTTCTTTTTTAATAGCGATATTATTATTTTAATAATATTTTACTTTGAAAATAGAGATAGTTGATTAAAGTGGGTACGTGCACAGAGAAGGACTTTTAAAAAACAAAATGAATTTAACTCATCAACACAACATTTATTGATTTTAAGGCAGTACAAAGTTCGCGGGATTAGCTAGTAAATGTATACAATTGTTTGTAATGAAACATGCTTTTTTTTTGATAGGCCATCTAAAACACATCTTAGATATTCCCTTATTCTTGTGGTGGTCTGCATTCAACGCTGCATTTTGTGCGTGATAATACTCCACACAAGATAATAATTAGGACCTTTTTAATTTTTCGTACTCAAAAGGTAAAACGGAACCCTATTACTAAGACTCCGCTGTCTGTCCGTCTGTCACCAGGCTGTATCTCATGAAACGTGATAGTTAGACACTAAAATTTTTACAGAAGATGTATTTTTGTTGCCGCTATAACAACAAATACTAAAAGCAGAACCACATAAATATTTAAGGGGGACTCCCATACAACAAACGTGATTTTTTTGCTCGTTTTAGCTCGATATTGATAACGGCAACATGTAGACGCTTGAAATATTCACAGAATATTTAGTTATATATTCATATTAAAAATAAATAATATTAATAAAATTAAACAAATATTTAAGAGGGGCTCCCATACAACAAACGTGTTTTTTTTTGTTCGTCTTTAAATATACGAAAAACGAAACGTACGAAACTCGTCGTGCGCGAGTCCGACTTGCACTTGGCCGGTTTTTTATTTACTATCATAATTAACCACATAGTTCTACTACTCAGCATAGTCTCTCCATAGATCTTGTGTGGTGTGTAGGATAGCCCCCCGCGGCCTGATAACTGTTGCTAGGAGCCGTTGAATGCATACCGTACAAGATGCATCGATCACTTTTAGCGATAAGACCGTCAATGGCTAATAACTCAAAAACTACAAAGACTTTACTAAAAATAAAAATAGAGAAGAAATGTTCTAATTTTAATTTTTTTACCCCTCTTGAACCCCAATATCTCAACAACCTTTCGAAATTTTTAGCTCATTTAGTCACACCAAAATTGTTTCATCAACTATGTATCAAATTTTGCGATGATCGGATCAACGCTTCGAATGTTATCCTCGGACAAACAAACATACATACATACAACGCCGATTTGCCCAAGTTGATTTGGAGATCTCGCTTCGCTCGATCAATAAATAGATTAACGTGGAGTTCTCTGAAAATAAATTTAAAGTTAATATAAATAAATATATTTCACACAGTGCTATCTAGCCCCAAACTAAGCAGAGCTTGTACTATGGGAACCAGATAACTGATAGAATACATTTATTATCTATACATTTATTTCTGTAAATACATTTTTAAAATATAAGAAGAAACAACCAGACCCTGAACAAATATCTGTAGATCGTGCAAACATTTGTTTCCTGCATGTCAGCTGGCTATTCGTCCACTGCACCACGAAGGTCGTCAGAGGTCGTCGTCGTAATGAGTAAAGCAGAGGTTTCCAAACTTTTTTCTCATAGACCACTTTAGAACCACTAGTAGAAATTTTGAAAGTGGTTTACATTTTAACAGCTTACTGCTTTATTTTTACTATATTCGCAGTCGACAAAAAACGTGAAGATTAGATCCAACTGTGGAAATTTGTGTTGATGCTGAGTTTTTGAAAAAAAGTTGGTATTGATTGGTTAATTAAATAATCAACTTTTAATAAATCTTTAATAACAGAAAGAATATACAGTTAGTTACAATAAAACACAAAACAAACAGTTAAACAATCAAAAGACTGATGCAAACGGTATATATACGAGTATAGCTCAACTGCTCCAGATTACTACCAAGCGGAAGTTTCCCCAAGACACTGACTGCATTCCACCAAATCAATTAATTAATTGATTGTGCTGTGAGTGGATGTCATAAAAATGAAGTTGGCCAATCAAAAAAGTGATTCTATCCAACTTTACTTTTTGACATCTACTCACAGCGCAAAAAACCAATCAATTTTCAATTATTTTATTTAGAAAACTCCCCGTTTATAGCGGTAAAAATAAAACGAAAAATAGTATATTTTCTTGTGTTGTATTTATTCAAATAGGTAATTAGCCTAATATACAGTACATGAGTACTTATTTATTACTATTGATTATTATTAATATCATATTACAATATAATATTATAAAATGGTCGTAATTTAAATAAATTTAACGTTACGTAACTTCTACAATGACAATCACAATATAGTCATAATTGTAATGGGAGGGATGTACTTGATGGATTGATTTAGTTCTTCACTATCGGAACCAGATACATTTTCGTGGACTTGTGAACCCCCATTTTTTAAGCCAACGTAGACCCCCGTGGACTCCGGGGGGTCCACCTGGACCACTTTGGGAATCAATGGAGAAAATAGTAAATAACTTGCTTATCCCAGGGCTAAAGCGTTATTTAGTTTGCTTTTTTTTTGTTGGAAGCTGACTTTTAGAAACAATAATCTAAGGTCACTTGAATGAAAACATGTTTTTTATAAGATTTATTTGTAAGTGTTGAAAGACAGACCGTCTAGAAGTCTGTCTGTCTATGTCAACTGTCGGTCAGTAAACATGGCCTCCCGTTACGTGTAATTTGAATGAAACAGTAGGTTAAGCAATTTGGAAAAGAATTTCGTGGCATTATTTTGATAGTCAAAGATTACAATAATATTTTTTTTTGTTTTTATGGGAGACTCGCGAGAACTCAGTTCGAGGCGGATCACTAGTATTTGACTGTTACTTTCAGCTCGCTAACGTGAGTCGTACGTGCTAGATCGTTATTACGATTCCAATACGGCCGTCATAACACTAGCCAGTGAGTGTCGGGTGTATTGACTAATATTAAGGCCCAGCTTCTGACCAGTCAGTTAGACTCTAATAAATTATTAAATTTATAATTATATAAATTATTTATATAATTATAAATATATAAATATATAAATATATAAATATATAAATATATAAATATATAAATATATAAATATATATATATATATATATATATATATATATATATATGTATGTTCTCCATCTATTCAGTCCGACGTCTGTCTGTCTATTCATCCCGATGTCTTTCAACTATCTTTGTCCGTGATGATATACTTACACACTCCCCTTCCTCCCTCACCCTTCTCAAGTATACACATTGACACAACACCCCTCCCACCCTTACTTTCTTTAAAAGCGTACCTACTAAATTATTAAAAAAAATGGTTTTAGCTAGCTTACATTTTCCCACTGCTGGGCAAAGGCCTCCCCCAACTCGTTCCACCTATCGCGATCCTTGGCAGATTCCCACCATTCCTTCTCGTATCCACTGATGTCGTCGCGCCAACGCTTTCGCGGCCGACCCCGACGTCGCTGTCCATCCTCCGGTACCCAAGGTGTTACGATGTTAGCCCATTTTTCCGGAAGCATTCGACTTACGTGCTCGGCCCAATCACATTTGAGTTTCGCGGTTTTGTCTCCCACATTGGCAATGCCAGTTAATGAACGAAGCGTGGTATTCCTCACCCGATCGGTTCTCCGAAATACTAGGACGCTGCGTTCCATTGCCCCAAAAAATATTGTGTTTTAATAATTCTCTGTCGGTGAATAATCTTTTACAAGTTAAGTCTATAAAATGAGAATCTGTTATTGGCATTATAAGCATTAGCTATAGGAGTTTGTTTACATTGATATCAAGTTCTGTTGATTCTGTAAAAAATTAATGAATATAAATAAAAATAACTACCTTTTTGTGTATTACATTCTAATTTGACGCTGATTGTCTGCTGTTTGCCGACACTGACCAGTCACTGCCTGAGTTCGTATGAAGTGTTGGACCAATAACTAACCCATTGAGGTGAGTGGACAGTGAAATCGCGAGTAACTGACCAAAAGTAACTGGCTCCATGTTAGAATTATGGGGCCTGTAACTGTTCCTCATACCCATCAGCTATTAAACATTTGAAAAGAAGAACAACTCCAATACCATTTAGGCAAATGGTAAGCTTCGATCATTTTTATTTCGTCAATTTTTACATCTATCCTTCCCGAAAATTCAAAATTCTGGCTTAAAGCGTAAAGCTGAGACATTGAAACCCGACCCCACATAAATCCCGCTCGCCTCGCATGTAACTTGGCGTAGTTAACATAATATATAGCAGCGGGTGCACAGGCTAATGCCAATTTAAGCTGCCCATATTACTGGCAAAACGGTTTTATTCGCGCAAGAAAGCTTGCGTACACGGATATAAGCATGTGTTGATAATCTATCATGATTTTATAGACCTTCTGTGTCTTGGTGGGATTGTTATGATAGGTTAAAAGAATTACTTGCAAATTAACGTAATTAGCCAGAAATCAAGGTATCCCACCATCTGTTACCTTGTTTCTTGTGTGTGTCATGTCGTGTCAAATAAATGTTTTTATTTCATTTCATTTACTTTAACGTTTTAAAAAATTATCAGCGGATTTAGCAGAATAGAAATTGCACTTCTCAATGTTAGTAAATAGTTTGTGCAGGGATGAAAGCGCGACCAATAGGGTGTAGTCGTACAAGCCAACGCATCTGCGCCCGAGCTGCGAGGGAGCGGCGCGGAGAGGCGCGCGGGGTGGAGCACGGCAGTTACGGCCGAGTCTCTCATCCAACGTTTTCAAAATGACGGTAGTCGTAAAAAAGGTGGCTGAAAAACAAAATTCATCTACCCTATATTTATAATGAGCAAGGGCCTAAAGCAGATCCTTCCAGATCCTCTCCTTTTCTGTTCATACGCGAAGTTAAATTCTTAGAATATAGATAGGAACACACTAAAGTATGAAGAACTAGTAGCTTATTTGAGGAGAAATAGACAAGGCAACTTTAGGAGAATGAGGCAACTGAGTTACGCGCTAACAACTTAACCTGGGATAATTTAAACTCCCTACAGAGAAATTGTAACAAAATACCAGGATAATCATCGTGTGAGGTTATTAGGAGTTGTTGTGTTGTTGTAGTTTGTAGCTAAGTCGGAGGAAAGTTTGTATGAGATGTTCGGAGCTTAAGGGAATGTTTAAGGGAGGACCATCATTAATAAAAAAAAGCTGGACATTAAAAAAAAACATAAAAAGTCTATTACAATTATCGTCTCGAAGCAAATTTTTGTATGATCTACAAATATTTGTTTCGGTTCTAGGTGTTTCTCTATATTTTAATAGTATTTATTTCCAAAAAAATGTATGTAAGTATTATATCACTGATCTGGCTTTCATAGTACAAGCTTTGCATAGTTGCGACTAGAGAGCGCTGTATAAAAAGTTCAGCATTTTTTTCAAATTTACGAATAGTTGGACCATCTTGGCGCTGAAAAGAAGTAACTGGAAATAATGGGGGGAAGCCTATGCCCAGTAGTAGGACATCATTATCAACCTATTATAGACAACTGCTGGAAGTAGGTCTCTCCCAGTGTGCACCATTGAGCCCAATACTCAGCTCTTCTCATCCACAACGCGCAAATCGTCACTTCATCTAGCCGGAAGCCGTCCTACACGTGCTTGCATAGACGTGGTCTCCACTCCCAGAACACGTTTACCCCAAAGTTTCTGCAGCAGATATGACCGGCCCACTGCCACTTCAGCTTGCTGACCCTCTGAGCTATGTCGATCATCTTGGTTCTCTGTCGGATAACCTCGTTTCAGATTATTTCCTTCAGAGAAATTGCGAGCATAGCCCTATGCGTAGCTCGTTGATCGATTTTCAATTTGTGGACCAGTCCCACCGTAAGTGCCCACGCTTCGGCTGTATAGGTTATCACAGGTAAGACGTACTGGTAGAATACTTTCGTTTTTAGGCATTATAGGATGGGTGCGGAGAAGACCTGTCGAAGTTTCCCAAACGCTGCCAATTCGCTGGTTGTCTTTTTTCTCGAGATTGTCTCTATCCAATCACAGAGTCTGCTCAAGATAGACATACTTTTTTACAACCTAGAGAGGTCCCTGCAACGATGATAGATCGATTGGCGATTTATCGAAGTGGTAAGATGTTTGTACACACGGCTACACATCAAGCTATACAAATCCAGTATAAGCTGACCTCTCATTCTACGAAAAGTCTACACAATGCGAGGTCAGCTTATACTGGAAATTTGTAGCTTGATGTGTAGCCGTGTATACAATGAGGCTACCATGTCAGTACATATCCAAAACCGGTAGTCAGAACCGATCCAGTTGCGCTGCAGACCACAAGGGGATGTTATATCCCCCAAATTGTTTACAAACGCACTGGAAGATATGTTCAAGACGCTGAGTTGGAATGGGTAGGGCATCAGTATCAACGGTAAATGCATCTCGCACTTACGATTTGCTGATGATATCGTTATAATGGCGGTGCTGGAACTGCAAAAAATGCTGAAGAGCCTAGCTGCTGCGTTTAGACGCATCGGCCTGGGAATGAACATATATAAAACCAAAATCATGATCAATTATCTTCGTACCCCAGAGCCGATTGCAGTCGCTGGAACTCCTCTCTCGAGAGACATTGAGCGCTGAAATAGTAATTAGGATTTATTTATAAAGAAGATGCAACCATTTGTCTATGACACCCAGTAGAGGATGCAAATAGATGAAAGAGATATTTCATAGAGAAATTATGAAATATATCAGCGGGTAGCGTCATCTTCCTTATGTTACGTATAACGATGTCCCCTTAGCTTACTGCTCTGAAGTAAAGAATCTTGGCCTAATCATCACTGAGAACTTATCATGGGAACAGCACATTACTGAAGTCAACAGGAAGATGTATGGATCAATGCACGCTCTAAAGCGCATGCATAATTTCCTTCCTTTTGCAGCTAAAATTACTCTTGTAAATTCTATCCTACTCCCTATACTAGATTATGCAGATGTGTGTTATCCCGACGCTACTGAGGAGCAACTTAATAAACTGGAGCGGTTGTTAAACCTCTGCATCAGATATATATACGGGTTACGAAAGTACGACCACATCTCACAGTACCGCTCACAGTTAAAGTGGCTCAAAATCCGGTTTCGTCAGGATACTCATATACTCTGTCTTCTTTATAACATCTTTCAAAATCCTCTGTCCCCTTGCTATCTTAAAGAACGTTTTTCTCCTCTTTTTCCACCTGATCGCCCTTCTCGTTCTTCTCAACATCTATTATTCAAGACGCCTGAGCATAAAACTTCTTTCTTCACTTACTATTTCACTGTGACTGCTATCTGCTTGTGGAACTCTCTTCCAGTGGAAATCCGCAAGGCCGCCTCTATGGGAATCTTCAAATCCAAACTCTTTAAATAGTTCATCTCTCTTCAAGATACCCAACAAAATTGAGCACTTTATGTAGATATATTTGTGTATTTCGTTTATGTATGTGTATTATTATTATTTTTAATTTTTGTAAGTTTATTTCTAAGCTAAAGTTTGATTAAATTTCCTTTTTCTGGCACAACCACTTTCTCCACACTACACAAAGGTTAGCTGGAAGAAAATGCTAATTAGCATTAAGTTCGCCTATGTATCTTTTTATTCGTGCAATAAAGAATTTTCTTATCTAATCTAATCTAATCTTCCGCCGTTATCATCATCATCCATAGGATATCAGCCATAGGACGTCCATAGCTCCTCAATAAATCTGCAAATCTTATCTTAATATTATCTTGTGCGGTCCGCACTCAACGGCTACCACCTAAGGTCGTCTTTCCATATAATGAGGGCCATCCTACTCTACGCTTTTTAGCGCGAGGTCTCGCCTCAAGAATCGTTCTACCAAAACGAGCCTAAGTTCTTCAAGCTATGTGTCCCACCCACTGCCACTTCAACTTGCTCATCTAGGATAAATCAGTGGCTTTCATTTGGGTATGGATCTCTTAATTTCTGCTTAAATGTACGCACGCTGAGTGACCTTCTACCTTTCTTTGTGGCCTACAGTGAGGGCCAACGTTTCTGTGTCATAATATGGCAGCTCGTGGCAAGCTGAATAATAAACCAAGTCTCTAAATATATGTGCCAAGTCTTTTCTATCGAAACAACAAGAAACTAACTTCCTTTAAACTAGATATAAGTTGTTCAGGTAGCTAGCTTCTGCTGGAAAACTTCAGCTTTTTTAAAAGAACTAAGTTTCAAATTGAAAATTCTTTGCACTTGGAAACTCAACTATGCGTTGCTAATAAACTAAGAATACCTTCAGATGGAAAAGTTGAGATACATCCATGTCGTTGCTTAGTATAGGCAGGCCTTTGCCACTTCGTAGATATGAGCTAGTTTAGTTACGTCTACGTCTACATGCGCAATGGCCTGTTCGCACTCGATTTGTAAGTGAGCTAAGCCAATCTAGTGGGATAGGCACAGTAACTAAGGAGATGCCTCTGACATTATTTTATGTGAATGACACATACACGCCGCTAGCTTGCGGTGAGAACCGAAAGACGTCGGCACTGCAATAATTACTGCTACGTCACGGAGGACAAAGAATAGTTCGGGAGGGGGGGGGGGGTTGCATTCACGTAGTTAGATATACGTAGTCATAGAACGAGAAAAACTAAATTGAGACTCCAGAAATAGGAGTAAGTCGCTAGGTTTAACTCTCGGCATACCTGGTGGCGAAAAATAACTAGGTATGCCTAGTGGTCTATTAAACCCTACTATGTACGCCGAGGGTTTAAGTAAGGATCCGGACTGGACATGACCTCATTCTACGGCCAAAAAAGCCACCTTGATATCATTTTAGGCCGAATTTATCACGTCAAATCTAGGTTAATTTCAATAAATTACCTAATTCAAGTCTATAATGGTCTACATCGCTCCAATAACCACAGCCCTGAATATTTATGGTCCGAAAGTACCAAAGCACCGTAATTTGCAAGATATTAATCCGTCGGGATTAAAGAAATCCATTAAGTGTAATGTCGACTACAGCGTTGCTTCGTGGTTTTAGGGAGGGGACCAAAATGGTAAAAAGGAACCATTATTGTGCGACTTTGTCCGTCTGTCCATCCGTCCATCTATCACAGCTGATTATCTCAGAAATTACTGAAGCTATTAACTTGTCTAGAGCAATTATAAAAAATACTGAACCAACTATACGGAAGAAATAAATGTTATATTAGTTACCTACGAGTATCTGCCATAAATGTGTTCTTGCTGACAAATCAATATAAATCAAATCATTTATTTCTCAAATCAAGCATTATAAGAATACAGCAATAAAGAATACAATTTTTACAATGGCTTGTTGTGAATATTGGCGTGCAGTACCTATACTAAGTACGGGACTTGTGCTGTAGGCACTGCTTTACCTTCCATACAATAATAAAGTTTTTAGCCATATTGAGGTTATATAATACTTAATTAGATTCAGGTTGTAATTGTGTATATTATAAACTACTCAAAACAAAATAGGGCCCACCCAATAAAAAATGATTTAAAAAAAAATACATACAATTTATTTCAAGTTTAATTTTAGAAATAGGTTAACACATTCAGAATCATTAAAAAAATATTACAATGCCTTATTTTTGGCAAAAATATCGTCAAGAAATGCACGTTTTACACATTAACTTAAAAATACACGGTTTTCCAAAACAACACGTTGAAGACACGAGCACATTTTTTAATCATGTTCTTAGGGTTGCTTCAATGCCTTATGTTTAGTAACGCCGAGGTCCTTCCCTATTGCGCACACACTCTCTGAGTCGGTTCGGAACACTCTCTATAAGGTGGATGACTTTTTCATCTGGAATTTGCTCCCAACACACTTTTAAAGCAGTTATCAACTCCTGTCGGCTATGAATTTCAGTGTGGTTGTCTTTAAGGCTTCTTTTCAACTGGTCCCAGATATGCTCGATCGGATTCAGGTCCGGACTCATGGCAGGCCAGGGTAGAACTGCGATACCAGCTTCGGAGATTGCACTTTGGGTTACTCTGGCAGTATGAGGGCGAGCGTTGTCTTGCATAAGAATAAAGTTAGGGCCTACTCGCTGTGAATATGGGATCACTTGAGGTCGGATGACATGCTGAACATAGCTGGCGGCCGTTACATTGCCCTCATCTAAAATCACTAGCTCGGTTTTGCCCATTATGCTAATCCCACATCATACCGTTATACTGGGTCCACCAAAGCGGTCAGTTTCACGAATACATGGTTCTGTAAAACGTTTTCCAGGTCGTCGCCAAACTCGTACGCGTCTGTCATCATTAAAAAACTTTACTTTAGATTCATCTGTAAAAAGCATTGTCCTCCAATTATTCATGGTCCATTCGAGGTGATCAAGTGCAAACCTTAATCGCGCTACACGGTGGGCTCTGGTCAATTTGAGCCGAACAACTGGCATTCTGGAGCGTAGTTGGTCTTCATGAAGTCTGTTGCTAACAGTTTGGTCACTCATTCGCGTTCCAGTGGCGTCACGTAAGCGGTTTCTCAATATGCGTGCAGTTACAGTTCGCTCGCGACGTGCAGAGAGTCGGATGTATCGGTCTTCTTGGGAGGTTGTCGCTCGAGTTCTACCTGAACCGAGCCTCCTACTCACACTACCTGTCTCTTGAAAGCGTTCCCACACATTTCGAATAGCTCGTCTTGACACACCTAAGCTTGAAGCTACCGATCTTTGCGAATTTCCCTGCTGAAGCAAAACAATGGCTCTAGTCGCGGTTTCCGTGTCCATGTGATGTCGAGAACCAGGCATTGTTTATGCAAACAGTAATGCAATCGATAATTAAAGGTAAGGTTACGATAACTTTTTCGTTAGACACAACAAATCCCACTGAGCAACAATGTAATGGCACTCACAGATTCTGCGGTATATCGTAAGATTTTGTTTCTTGTCTACCTACTTAAGAACTACCCTAAACTTGGCGTTTAATTGTTAATTTATGATCAATAAATATGCCTACTTAACATTTCCATACATCAGTATGCCAACAACTCGCAAAAAAAAAAAATGTGTCGGGCAAAATATCGAAATATTTCAAGTGGGCCCTATTTTGTTTTGAGTAGTTTATTATGCTATTTTATTTTATATCAATATTATCTTTATAGAACATTCAATCTTATTATCTATTATTTATTATATCCATATATACCTATCTATATTATTTATTTATATTTACATTAATTTTAACTATTTTATTAATCAGCAATATTTTAATGTTAATTGTTATTTAATGTTAATTGTTTAAGGAACTTAGCAAGGTTTTACGTATCTGTGTAATTTATTTTATCACTTTTAACAATTCCTCATTTTCCTCATACCCCAGATTTAGAAGCCAATCAAATAAGGAACTTTTACTTTCTGCTTGGTTCATGTATACCAAATTCTTGATTACCTTATTGGCTTTATTATACAATAGTAATCACTCGCATTTGATCAATCTTGTTTTTATATTAGGATCAGGCACATGAAATGTGATTTCGAAGCACGGAGTTTGGAAGATGTTGCTTTGAAGAGCACGTTAGGTTATTGACTTAAGCTCAGACTATATGGCATCCGGGTAAATATCAAAGTCGGATGGCCTCGGATCGTGTGTAGTCGATGCAGGAAAAATTCAAATGTTTGGTTGTGCGACGGATTGGTCAGAGGCCGTTAAAAAACGGTCCCTGACAAGCCCGGATGCTATATTGTCCGAACCTTAGTGTGAAAACCATTAATCAACCTCTTAGGGCTACTTGCGCAACGATGTCTAAACGTATTTAGTGACTAAATATGATTTAAAGAGTTGTCAATACAATACGTCAAAGGAGAACGGGCATCCTGGTCTACAGTCCAATAAAAATGAGCATCACATTTTCGAATTGGCATACAATAGTACATCAAAATATACTATTGGAACTTTCCCCAAAAGTCTGTCCGTTTTGAGTTACAGCCATGCAAACACCAGCATTTTTTGTTTTAAAGAACATAAAATAACGGTTTCACGATTACTATATCCATACATAAAGGCTCCTATACAATGCAGTAGCAAGAGCGAGAAGGGAGAAGAGCGATGTAAGGGCCGTGGGGAGAGGGATGCGTACGCGGGGGAGGGCAACGGTTGTGTACGCGCCGCGCCGGACGGCTACAATAATCAGTCGCATCGCATCAAGTGAGTGGCTACGTCACGTCTTGTTACGATAGTGCTGTGTTTGAACTTCTTTCTCTGTTTTTACTGACCCTGGCTTGCTTTTGGACCCTGTTTCTTTCCCTAATGTGTTAACTTTGGCTCGACTTATTGACTTTTGAACTGCCTACCGATAATGGAAGTTTTTCGAAACTGTGATGTGTCGTCGAGGACTTTACCGCGGACGGTACCAGCAGCATATCTTGGCTGATAACCTGCAAAGGGAACGACCAGAATTCGCCGCGTTTATACAACAACATGCTGTGTTGGAGGTTAGTTACCTTTTATTTTTATTATATTGAGTAGTTAGGCATAGGATTTATTTATTTTAAGTATTAATTGTTATTATTTTCAGGTGGTGTTCGACAGTACTCGAAGCTTGTGTCACCGATGTTGGCAGAGGACTGAGCGTGATCATAGACCTGCACAGCAAGCGGCGCGAGCGCCTGGTACATTGCACTCTCAAGAATACACGAGGGCACCGAACACTTCGGTGCATTGTATTTACAACAACTGTGCTAATATTACCCGTAATCATATACCAAACGCGATAAGAATTAATGTATTTTGTGAGAGCAAGCTTTTTATTCCTGATAGCGCTAGGGTGTGTACAGAACACTTACAAAATAATGAATGGAGCAACCTGCCGCAAATGTGTAATGTGACACATGATTTTAATGACGCTCAGTTTACATCGCTCTGTGACTTGATGAGAATGGCTGCTAACAACCAGCCCATAATCGACTTCGAAAACAGAGGCACCTTGTCTAATGAAGAGATGCACTTATGGACTGGGCGCACTTACGATCAGTTCGAAGCTATATTAGAACAAACTCCGTCACTAAGTGAACGTTGTAACCAGCCTAGAACTGCATTAGGCATCTATTTAACAAAACTTAGAACTGGAGACTCTGATGAGAGACTGGCAACGTTATTTCATATGTCTCGTCGAAAACTAGAACGTTTTTTGCCTATAGTTCGAGAATGTCTGAGCAACGATTACGTTGTGCTGCATCTAGGTGTGGACCACATTACCAGAAATGATATCCTTCAAAGAAACTTAACAATTCCAAGGGCTTTATTTGGAAACGATGAAAACATCAAAGCCATAATTATATGTGACGGTACATATATATATATATTAACAAAAGCTCCAACTTTTTGTTTCAACGGCTGTCATACAGCTTACACAAATATCAAAACTTGTTGAAGCCGTTTTTAATGGTATTTACGGACGGCTATATATTAGATGTCAAAGGGCCATTTGCCGCTACCAGAACCGATGCCCAGATCATGAGTGAAATAATGAATAACGAAGATGAGCCGCTGCATTGGTTACTCGAACGTAATGATGCGTTTATCCTAGACAGAGGATTTAGAGATAGTTTGCAGGATATAGAAGCTTGTGGCTACGAACATCATGTGCCACCAACTAAAGACAGAAGAGAAAATCAACTCACTACAGAACAAGCTAATCAGTCTCGTTTGGTCACCATGTGCCGATGGGTGGTGGAAGTAGTAAATGGGAGATTTAAGCGAGATTTTAAACTTTTGCGTCAAAACTATTTTAATAAAACGTTGCCAAAAATGTTTGTTGACTTCAAAATAGTTGCAGCCATTCTAAACCACTTCCACGCCCCCATCGAAGATAGTTCACACGCAGCAGCCTTTTTGAATTCAATAAGAGCTAAAATACACATACCAAACACATTGCACAATTATGTGGAAGCAAAGAGATTGAATTATAGGAGAGCAGACTTCATGCGAATCGAAGCAAATGAAATAGAAAACTTCCCAAGGCTTAGTGAAGAACAAGTCATACATTTTGCCTTGGGAACTTACCAGTTAAAGCTCGCTCGATCATATTGTAGCGAGCACTTACAAAATGGTCTTTATATAATCGAGACGTATAGAGATAACGCTCTAGAAGACTTGGCACAATATGATATCAACGAAGAGGCTTGGCTATTACGTGGACGTATACAATCTCGACATGTCCGAGCCAGGAAATATTTTTGTTATATATTAATCAATAATATTAATAACAATATTACACAATATTATTGTACCTGCTTGACAGGGCGACGTACTATAGGTACTTGTGCCCATGTACTGTCAATTATATGGTACGTAGGTTATGCCCGTCATGAAGGGTTCAATGAACCTGCATTGTTCCTTAACAGTATTCTCATCGATGATGATGATGATGATAATGTTTAATAACATATTGTTTTGATTTTTTAAGAAGATGTTGTTTTTATTTGTATTACTACTTACCTAACTTAAATAAAATCATTACATTACACAAAATGTTTTTTTAATTACCACGATA
Source organism: Philereme vetulata (assembly GCA_918857605.2). Lineage (NCBI taxonomy): Eukaryota > Metazoa > Arthropoda > Insecta > Lepidoptera > Geometridae > Philereme > Philereme vetulata. The sequence continues at coordinate 11,599,755 of OU975421.1, forward strand.
TTCAATGTTTGGCACTAAATATTATCAGATTCAATTTTTACTAGAACTCAGATCGGACAATACTTAGAGAAATGCGACTTTCTACATATGAAAATACATAGAATTACCTTTATATTGACATATGACTCATTTTTATTGCAAGGTAGACCAGCTTCCATACACTTATGCCCGTTCTCCTTTAAACATGTTTAGTCGCTAAATACGTTTAGCAAATGTTGTGCAAGCTGGCCTTAAAATCTTTGAAATATGTCAATTTCAACACTATTTTAATGAAATCTGTGAACTATTAGTGTCGATGTTGTATTTTTTTTTATTTTACTTGCGTTACATTTTACTAATAAATTATCCTTTGCAAGGTTGGTTGGCCAAAAGTAATATGAGCCGGTGACACTAATTGTGACTAGCAATATTTTTAAGTGGGTATGTACTTACTATAAAATCATTGTTTTTAACATATGAACTTGGCAATGAAAGATTTGAAATTTAAACCTTCTTCCTAACGGACCGTCGGTCCGATTCAGTCCTAACGGAAGACCACCGTTTTTAATACGAATATAACAACCCGCATTATGCTGAGTTAGAGTCCCTTTTGCAACTTATGGCAGTAGATTATTTAGTTTTAGGTTATTGTGTTTTGTATCTTTATCTTTTTTATTATATTAAGTATTTACTAAGATGTTGCAAATACATTTTTATTCTATTTTCGTCTAGTTATAACTTATGTTTCTAGCACCTCCAAAATTATGGTGCAATGATCTACTAGGTAGGTACCCAAATACCTATGTAATTATCTTATTTTCTTTATTTTGTATTGCACACAAGGAAATACAAGTAAAAATACGGAAATAGAGGTCATGTACAAAGGCGAGCTTAACCTTAAGAAAAGTTTTCTTCCAGCAAACCTTTGAGGACAGAGAAAGAGAGAGATAAAGGTAGGTGAGTGTACAAAAACATAAATAAATATATTTACGCAAAACTACCTACAGTATGATATAATATTACAATTAGAATAAATAAATTATATGGAATAATAATACATATATACGTAATATAAATATATACCTTTAATAATAATATAAATATACAGAGAAAAATAGTGCTCTTTAACTTTCCGTTTGATAATGTTGAGTGATGGACCAGCGCGAACTTCATGAGGAATGGCATTCCAAATTTTCACCGCATAAACGGCGAAAGAGCCTCCATAGCGGCTAGAAGTGTGTTGTGGTACTTTTGTGGTACTTGGAGATAAAACAACCTTATGGCCCACCTGATGTTAAGTGGTTTCCATCGCCTATAATAGAGAATTGCCTCGTAGGTCACGCACCTTAGAAATGTGCCCTACGATGTACGGCCCTGCGTCAATCAATTTGAGGCCTACAGGTGTAAAGCCTCATGTACTTTCACCGGCAACCATACCCTTCAAAACGAAATGCATACCATCTGAGGTTTTCCTGTGAGGCTGTTACATGGCACGCTTGAAGAGAAATGTTAATAGGTTTGTACAGTGTAGGGAACGCATCGACAATACCCCGGGTGTTGCCGGTGTCATTAGGCGACGGTAACCGCTTACTAGCAGGTGGGTCGTAAGTCTGTTTTCCCACAAATAATATATAATATAAAAAACCGGTCAAGTGCGGGTCGGACTCGCACACGAAGGGTTCCGCACCAGTATCTATATTTTTTTTAGTTTTATCATTCTCTTATTTTAGAAGTTACAGAGAGGGGGGGGGGGGGGGGGGGGTAGACACATTGTACGACTTTGGAGGTGTCTCTCGCGCAAACTATTCAGCTTAGATAAAAATAATATTAGAAACCTCAATACTATTTTTGAAGACCTATCCATAAATACTCCACACGTATGGGTTTGATGAAAACATTTATTTTGAGTTTCAGTTCTAAGTATGGGGATCCCTCAAAATTGAATTTAATTTTTCCATTTTTGTGTGAAAATCTTAATGCGGTTCACAGAATACGAGGGGCGTTCAATGTATTCTCGGTATAGGCATGAAAGAATAAGCAGAAAATTTAAAAAAAAAATATTTTTCCCTAGAATCTGAACACACTTATTTGTCCTGGAAAATAACTTTTCAATTCCCTCCAAAAAATATTTTTCTTCCTGGTCTGAAAAATGATCCTTAATTGCTGCCTTTAACTCTTCATCGTCGGAAAAATGCTTGCCTCGAAGTTCTTTTTTGAGATTTGGGAACAGAGAGTAATCACTAGGGGCTAGGTCCGGGCTGTATGGTGGATGATTTTATTTATTTAATACTTTATTGCACAAAAATACAAATTACATGTACAAAAGGTGGGCTTAATGCTAATAGCGTTTTCTACCTGCCAACCTCAGAGGTAACAAAAAAGGTTGGCGTGCTAACTTTTAACAATATTAATGTTAATTAAAAAAAACAAAAGAAACACAAATAACAATAAACTCCGATTACAGTTAGAATAAATACATAAACCTACTTGATTTATTGATTTCTTCAAATCCGCAATCCCGCACAGCAGCATTGGCAATGCGCGCCTTGTGAACAGGCGCGTTGTCGTGCAGAAGCAATACACCTGCGGTAAATTTCCCCGTCTTTTTTCTTTTCTTGTCTCCTTTAAATTGCGCAGGGTGTTAGCGTAAGTTGCGCTAGTAATACTCTCACCTTTTTTGGTGTACTCATTTAATAAGATTCCCTTGGAATCCCAAAACACTGTGGCCATGAGGTTTCCGGCGGATGGGCTGACTTTGAACTTCTTCGGTGGGGCTGTTCCTTTTTTATGACTTTGCATAGACTCCTGCTTGCTTTCAAAATCATAGTGATGAGTTTTATTATCAGTAACAATCCAATCATAAATACTTTGCGGATTTTCACCACAGAGCTCCAAAAACTCCTTGCAACAATCAACTCGCACTTGTTTCGAAGCGCTGTGAGCATTCACGGCCCCATCTTGCACTGACCTTTGAGAAATTCAGATGGTCATGAAGGATAGTGTGAATGATACCCACAGATAGCTTGGTTCTTTCTGCTAATATTTTTACTCTCACACGGGCATTTTCGAGTACAAGTTTCTCAACAATTTTTACGTTTTCTTCAGTAGCGGCACTAACCGGTCCACCGGCACGAGGGTCGTCTTCAATACTCTCTCAACCCCGTTTAAATTCACTTGACCACTTCTGAATTGTAGATAATGAAGGGGCATAATCTTGGTAAACAGCCAGTTTTATGAGGAGTTTTATCACAGCGCGATGCTTGATTTTTTTCAACATTGTCGTATCAGTCATCGTAGTTGCCTTTCCGAAATGATATTTTGAATACTAATGGTGACATTCAAATAAAATTTTGTATTTATACCCTCAATGAGTGTCATAAACTAATGAGATAATTTAATTACCCTTGTAACGTGACAATTTTATGTCGCGTTACATCCTTCATTTAACCTAACATTTATACTAATAAACAATAAAACGATATACCATTACACTCATATACCAACAACAGACTGCGACATCTAGCGGTATGGCGGCGTACTCACTGCCCAAACACTCGATTAAATATCGAAATCCAAGCGTCTTCTTAACGCAGTTCGCCAAGTTTACCGCAGATGGCGTTGCATGTATCTTGTAGAAATCCACTACTTAATTTTATTGATTTATTATCAATTTTAATTATTAAAACATCTTTATTTTCTAATAAGAAACAAAATATAAATAAAATTTTAAATAATAAAAGGCCGAATTTAATTAGTGTCTTTGACTGAAGCAAAACTGATGGGAGCATCAAACTTTATCTTGAGTGACACCTGATAGGTGTCACTCAAGATAAAGTTTGATGCTGAAAGTGAAGCTTTTTCTATATGGGATCACCAAAAATATTGCATCATCAAATTCTAGAAGCCTTTGGAACATATTCGATTTTAATAATGATTAAAGGCCGGTAGATTGTTATCGGGTATAAAAGGACGAAGAAGGAATGATCAGTATAGACCGTAGTAGGGCAAGGGGAACCTTCAATGTAGCCTCTGAATTTTTCAAGGGCGAAAATCAGGGCATATTCACAAACGTACATAAACACATGGCACAGGCATACTCTAAATATAAAATGAACTACAACAAGAATAGGCGTGACGTCGAAAACTCTGAAGGACAAACGGTATGGAAGAGAGATTATCCCCTTTCTGATGCTGCTAAATTCTTCACTGCAAAACTAGCACCAAAATTTACAAAATGCATAATCAAACGGAAAATCTCTCCTCTTATCTACATTCTTCAAGACTTTCACACTTCCAAGGACTTAGGCACTTGGCACATAAAGGACATACTAAAGTCTATAGCTCCTCAAAACTAGTTCATAATCCACATTAACACATTTCTCTCCTTGTATAATTCTACTCTCCCCGTATAGTTCTCGGGCTTAGAATAAGACCATCGCTCTCCCCTGGCGTGTCGTAGAAGGCGACTAACAGATCCATTCTCCATCCTTATACCTAATCCTAACCAACTACCCCCACCCATTCCTCCTAATCCTACTCTTATTCCTACACCCTTATTCCTTATCCTGACCAACTTCCCCACCCCTCCCTCATAATCCTACTCTCATTCATAAATTCCCATATAAATATCACTGTATGTACTTTATTTTATATCTATGTTTATTTATAACTATGTATGTCTATATTTATATAACAATATTTATCATCATAAGGGCGGGTGGTGACCCTCACACAAAAGCCTATAGCACCCAGAGCGGATTCGTTACTCTGTAAAAAGAAGGCTAAACAAACGACTATTTTCTTATTGTAGTATATTATAATATTATACCACTATGTATATATACAGAGCGGCTGCAACTCTTTAAATAAGCCCTGGCACTTCTTATATTTGTCTATGTATATTATATAGTTATCTAGTATACGCACACTACTCTTACTTCGGAAAGGCGCACAGTACCGGCTGGAAGTAAGACCTACCGATAACAAAGTATGTATGTTTATGTAAACAACAGTTTATATAATATTTATCTATGTAGACCAAACCTTTAGCATGTAATATATTTAATACATCAACATATTTATCACCTCTCCTCTCTCATCCTATTTTTCATCCTTATATCCTTACTTTATTTATCAATACAGTTCACAGTTTCATTACTTAAACTTAGCTTCCTCTACAAGCTTCACTTGTTTTTTTTATTGTTTTATTTTTTCCTTTGTTTGTTGGGGTGAGCATTGGGCTGTCTACTCTCTTAGTCAGCACAATGCCACCTCAAGAATTTTTTTCTCTTTTCTCCTTATTCTTTTAAATAATTTTTTTTTCTCCTTCCATTTGTTTTTTTTTCCTCAACTAGGGAGGTATTGTAACGTGACAATTTTATGTCGCGTTACATCCTTCATTTAACTTAACATTTATACTAATAAACAATAAAACAATATATAGTTTGGCAAAAATGAGTAGAAACGGAACTAATTTTTTTGTTTGCTGGCATCATTTAAAAAATGATGACGTTTGAATTGTTTGAAGTAAACAAAGTTCGGAAGTTTATACAATTTATAATTTGTGCCATAAAAGCGTGATAAAACTAACTTAAAAATGAATAAAACCATCCGAAGTGCTGGCAGACAAATTATTTATAAGGTTTATAGGCGATGTTTGGCAGAAAAAGAGGCCAAAACCATTCTTACCGATCTCAACGATGTTTGCCAAAGAACCGCTGATATGACAGGTATGTAACTGTTTGTATTGTTGTTTTTAGATGAATTAAGTGTAAATTGATGAATGCTATTCTGTTTTGAATAGCTTGCATACGAAATAAGTGGAATTTTGAACAATAATCATCGAGCACATAGGTTATGTTTACATTTTGTCTAACATTACTTTGGTATAGTGCGACAGATCAGTGTTGATACTTGAGTGGCGTACTTTGCAATATGTACCTAAATTTAAATTCGATTTCTACATAACTTTATTGTTGAATGAAAATCATTACAATTAGAAATTTACCAAAAATGTATTTTTATTAATATTTTGTTTGTATATTTATTTATTCACCTCAGGTAAATCAGTAAGCACTGTAAGAAGAGTCGTGCTGGAAGGAGATCGAAACAAAGGCGTATTTTCTACACCCGGAAAAAATAGAAAAGGTCGTCCTAAAAAACAGTTGGATAACTTTGACTTATGTGCCATCAGACAAAAAGTTCAATTTTTTTACACTGTGAGAAAACAGGTACATTTATCATTATTATTATTGGTATTAAAATTTAACTGAATAAATAATACGTACTAGCAGTGTTCATTCGTTTGATACGTCACTGCAACTTTCAAATTTAAAATTTTTACATAGTTATTTTATTTTCAGGTACCAACCTTACGAAACTTACTGCCAGTAGTAAGAGAAGATTTGGGATATGACGGAAGCCGTGAGCATTTACGGAAAATACTTATCGCCCTAGGATTCAAATATAAAAGATGTCAGTCAGAAAGAAGTGCATTAATTGAACGGCCGAATATAGCAGCGAAACGGGCAGCGTATTTAAATAAAATTATCAGCAATAGAAATTTGCCCGAAGAGCTTAGAAAGCCCATAGTTTACCTCGATGAAAGCTACGTTCACCAATCGTATAAATTAAAAAAGTGCTGGCAGTCGATTGATGTAAGTGGAGTAAAGCAGAATGTTTCAAAGGGTAAACGCTATATTATTGTTCATGCTGGTAGTGAAAAAGGGTTTATTCCTAATGCTTTGCTCATATTTACTGGAACAAATAAAAATGCCGACTACCATTCGGAAATGAATAAAACCAATTTTCAAAAATGGGTTGAAGATAGGTTGATTCCAAATTTACCACCTGCATCTATTGTGGTAATGGATAATGCGCCGTATCATTCCGTGGTATTGAACAAAGCGCCTACCTCTGCTACTAAAGTAGCCGATATAAAGGAATGGTTATTCAAAAATGGAATTCCATTTGATGTGTCGTTGAAAAAGCCACAGCTGTTGATGCTGGTCAAACGGCACAAGCCCGAGCCGAAATTTGAAATAGACGAGCTGTTAGGAGAACATGGACATACAGTGGTAAGACTTCCACCTTACCACTGTGATCTGAATCCTATTGAGCTGATTTGGGGAATAGCGAAACATAAAATTGCAGCCCAAAATGTAGGCTCGATCGACATAAAGGTACAGTTTGGCTTATTAAAGTATGATATTGAGAGAGATTATATTGATGTTTTACTTTTAATGTTGATAAAGGTATAATTAAAATGTTTCGTCTTTATAGGAAGCAGCTGAGCGCGCATTCCAATCAATTACGGAGGAAGATTGGAAGAATTCATGCCAGCATGTAATCAAAATAGAAAAAGATTATTACGAGCGGGAACTAACTATGTACGAAGACATGGAGCGAATTATAATAAACCTCGAAGACGATAGTAGTTCCTCTGAATCGGAGAACGATTTAGACGAATATGCGGCTAACTCTAGCCAAGACTCGGATGAAATGGAGAGGGTGGAATATTTGGAGGAAAATATATTAGATTAATTACAATAACATTGTATCTGCGTCTTATTTTAATCCTAGAAAAAAATAGAGAGAAAATTTTAAAAACACAGTATTACCTACTAGCATAATATATTTATTTTTAGGTAATAAATTATTGTTTAATTAAATGATATTTACTGATTTTAATAAATAAACTATATGTACAAAAAAATAGTAACAAAAGTATCAAGACTATAGGTTGGTACGCGTACGCTATACGGTCACAGCGGGTTGCCATAAGAGCAGCACAGTGGCGCCCTCCGGATTTTCTACTCTTTTTTGCCAAGCTGTACCATTACACTCATATATAAACAACATACCACGACATCTAGCGGTATGGCGGCGTACTCACTGCCCAAACACTCGATTAAATATCGAAATCCAAGCGTCTTCTCAACGCAGTTCGCCAAGTTTACCGCAGATGGCGTTGCATGTATCTTGTAGAAATTCACTACTTAATTTTATTGATTTATAATCAATTTTATTTATTAAAACATATTTATTTACTAAATTAAATAATCCTTTTCTAATTAGAAACAAAATATTAATAAAATTTTAAATAATAAAAGGCCGAATTAAATTTGTTTGTTTGACTGAAGCAAAACTGATGGGAGCATCAAACTTTATCTTGACTGACACCTGATAGTGTCAGATTTTTCTATATGGGATCACCAAAAATATTGCATCATCAAATTCTAGAATCCTTTGGAACATATTCCTTTTTAATAATGATTAAAAGCCGGTAGATTGTTATCGGGTATAAAAAGACAGTGTTGTCTGTGCTTAGTCTCTTTTCCACGCCTGGACTCAACAATAAAACTTCTCATCAACGTGCTACAAATTTATTCTCTGGACAGTGATTCCGTGGCTTTTTATTGTAAATTCGTGCAGACTTCCAAGTCGTGAAGTCCTTCACGGTGTTTGCTGCTGGTTTTTCCAATTACCTCTTGATATCTACACTTTGACACAAGTCAAAATCTAACACCGGAGCCGTCGAGAAGCGTGGTGTTTCTTCCGTCACCCTGCTGGCTGAACCACGCTTTCACACCAAGCCTACCGCCACGAGCTCGTTCGCCAAGCGTCTTGCTAGCTGCCTTGACAAACACCAGAGACCACGCCTGCCCACAAGGTCTACCACCCGGCTCAAGCCCACTCCATCTCTCCGAGCAGACGCCAGGGACGTTCGACGAAAATAACATAAGGTGTATCTATTCCATTATTTTATCCTGGCCAAACCCAAGTAATCTTCCTCTCTCTTTTAACTAAGACAAATCTGTTGGACCAGGTACTCAACGTTCTGTAATTGCTGTACTATAGGCTATAAGCCCTAATACTCTAAGCTCCTCAAGCCAGCATCTGTCTGTACTACCTTCAATGTAAAATATTTAATTTAAAATCTATAATCTATAAATCTGTAATCTGTAAATCTCTAATCTAAGTATATATTCACCGTTAAACCAAGTCACTTGTGATTAACCTCTTTTTATCTTGCCACATGTATGAGAAATAGAATCAAACGAACCTACTCGCTCTACCGACTACTCTTGTTTTTATAATTATATGTACTGAAATCAAATTTAGTTTTATTTATCTCTAATATCTAAACTATATCGTTACACCCTCATCATTAGTATATTACCCCGATACCGAGAATACATTGAACTCCCCTCGTACATCTACTTACCAAGTTTGATCAGTATAGTTCTTATAGTTTTGGAAAAGAGTGGCTGTGACATACGGACGGACAGACAGAAAGACATCACGAATCCATAAGGGTCCCGTTTTTTGACATTTGGCTACGGAACCCTAAAAAGTACTTCCCCGAGCGAGCCCTTTCACAAGGAACTCTAGTAATACTATCTAAGTATTAATGACGTCGCCAAGTTCATTTGTGTACCTACATTTTTAACAAATTGTGTATGAATACTTCTATTTACATATTTATAATTTGGTAGAAAGTAGGTACTTTTAAAATGAATATTACGTTCCTCACTTAATTTTATATCGCGGACCTCAAAGTACCCTAAATGGGTTTGCAAATTGGCATGCCCATTTGCGGACGGATAAGGCATTGTCTTGTCTTGAGACTTGACCTGATTTTTGTGAAACCTTATTAAGGCTCCAATTTAAAGTTTGAGGAGTGGGACTTGTGGTAAGATTCTACTTCTTACCGGAAAACAGTTAAATTAAATATTTAAAAAAATATGTTAATAACGCCAGTACATACTACTAGCTTCTTTGACATTTATTTTACTGTCCGAACAGTACGTCTATGGAATGCATTACCAGTAGCGATACGGCACGGCCCATTCTTAAAGCTTGTCCAGAAAGGGTGAATTAGTCGCGATTCTCTCGCGCGTATTATGCGCGACCAGAAGTTGCGTACAAACGCGCGAGTATTAAACAATTCAGTATCACAATTTTCGCGCTCCATTTCTCTTGATACGTGCACTCGCTCTGAAGTTCGCGCGTAATCTGGACGCAACAAGGCGTCTCTAGTATCTCGACACGCGCGAGACTGGCGAAGTGCACGCGATTTATGGCGTATTTGAAATTCGCGCGATGCTTGTGGACGCAGTGTATTGGCACCAAGTATTTCGCCAATGCGCGTATCGATTCGCGGTAAATTCGTTCCTTCTGGATAAGGTCTTAACTATGTTTGAATCCAGGGTAAAAGCTTACTCTAGGGTAAAGGTTGCCTGGAAGAGATCGCTTTTAGCGATAAGGTCACCCATTGTACCTTTGATTTAATTTTGTATTCTCTTTTGTTTGTTTTATTTTTAATGGTGTGCAATAAATAAATTATCTATCTATCCATCTAACTTACATCTATCAGAAATGTCGTACGTAGTATCGCACATAAATTAATTTTGTTTATCGTATCTATCTAATGTATGTGTACGGAAACCAACCAAATTCGGCGGTATGTGCTTGTAAATAAAACAAACAGACTTGGAAGAAGTAAGCAAATATTTATTTTCAATGAACTCGATGTTGTCTTACGCTTCGATAGCGCGATTCAGAAAATGGACAAATTTAGTTGCGACATCTAGTTCTGTTTACCCTCATTAAACATGAGTCCATACATTTTCATACTTACGTTACGTTCAACATATATATTATATATACCATAATTTTTATATATAATACGTTGGTGTAGGTATAAGTTTATGTATGTCTATTTGTAATAAAAAGTATTTAGGTATTAGTTGCACTCCCTTCATCCGTATCTTAGACTTGAATGTGCACCCCGACCATATCTTTGACATAACTAAATCCTCTCCATTGTACTATTTACGTTGTGTCTTCTATTTTGTCTGTAATTTTTATTTTATAATGTGTATTATTCTATCATTCATGTTTCACCTGACTTTGAGTGTTTACAGAAATCCAGGTGGACTGTAAATAAATAAATAAATATTGCTGGACATTTCGCACAGCGCTATCTAGCCCCGAACTAAGCAGAGCTTGTATTATGGGTACCAGATAACTGATAGAATACTTATATACTTTTTTTTTGTAAATACATACTTTTAATATATAGAAAAACCTCCAGACCCGGAAAAAATATCTGCAGAGCATGCAAACATTTGTACCGCGGCGGGAATCTAACCAGTGTCGTCTGGATATACTATAGAATATATATCTAGTCAGGTCATAAGTATTGTCACACTGTAAAAACTTTTCTTTTAGAATGCTGGCCACAAAAAAGTTTATAGAATTCGAACTTCGAATTGTTCATGAAAATAAAAATGTATACTTATTAGAATTTTACTCATTTTTAAATATGGAGTGGACGCTTAAAGAAGACCGTGTTGCAGTTATTGCGTTGGATCGTTGCGGTTACGCGCCAATTCAAATTTTTGACATACTGAAAAATTTGAATATAACCAAAAGATTCGTTTATCGCACCATCAAACGATACAATGAAGACTCTAGTGTAGATGACAGGTCAAGAAGTGGTCGCCCTCGGTCTGTTAGGACTCCAGCAGTGATAAAAGCTGTGAAGGCGCGAATTCAAAGAAATCCCAAACGTAAGCAGAAACTGTTGGCCCTTCAGATGGGGTTAAGCAGAACCACGGTGAAAAGGGTGTTAAATGAAGACTAAGGGCTTCGGGCATATCAAAGAAAAACAGGACATCGTTTGAATGCTCGTCTAATGGACCTGAGACTGAAGAGATGCTGCGCTTTGTTGAAGCGGTACGCGGGAAAAAAATATCGGGAAATTCTTTTTTCGGATGAAAAAATTTTTACCGTAGAAGAGAGCAACAACAAACAAAATGATAAGGTGTACGCACACAGTAGTGAAGAAGCGAGCAACCGTATTCCGCGTGTCCAACGAGGTCATTTTCCATCCTCGCTCATGGTATGGTTGGGAGTTTCTTATTGGGGCTTAACAGAGGTACATTTTTGTGAGAAAGGTGTAAAAACGAATGCAGTTGTGTATCAAAATACAGTCCTCACGAACCTTGTGGAACCTGTTTCTCATACCATGTTCAATAACAGGCACTGGGTATTCCAACAAGATTCGGCGCCAGCTCATAGAGCGAAGAGCACACAAGACTGGCTGGCGGCGCGTGAAATCGACTTCATCCGGCACGAAGACTGGCCCTCCTCCAGTCCAGATTTGAATCCGTTAGATTACAAGATATGGCAACACTTGGAGGAAAAGGCGTGCTCATCCCAATTTGGAGTCACTCAAGACATCCTTGATTAAGGCAGCCGCTGATATTGACATGGACCTCGTTCGTGCTGCGATAGACGACTGGCTGCGCAGATTGAAGGCCTGTATTCAAAATCACGGAGGTCATTTTTAATAACCTTTAAAATCATAAGAATCTATGTTTTGTTAAGTTCATTTTGGTATATAAATGGTTACATAATGAATAAACTTGTTTCAATTATTTTATATTAAACATGTGACAGAATTTATGACCTGACTAGGTATACTATAGAAGAAAACTTTTGGAAACTAGAGAACCTGCATAAGCAGGGAGTGTTTGTTTTCGAGGTTTTTTTGTTTTTCGCTAAGTCTTTTATGTAAAACATTGATCAGGATTTCTAGATTTTTTACTTGTCCTGCTAAACATAGCAAGAATGCTATAAGTTTAAATTGTATTGTGTGTGTTACCACCTGTATAATGGGGAATGTTCTGAGGAGCTATTTGATCTCAAATTTTCTTGTCAAAAGTCTTCGAGAATTTACCACCGCACTTCTCGACAACGTAATAAAGCTCATCCACATATCATCGACAATTGGGTATCGCGCACCACACGCTTCACGAGATCTTTTCGACCTCATACATGCAAGATGTGGAATGAGCTGCTATCTAAGGTTTTCCCATTAGGTTACGACATGGCACGCTTCAAGAGAAATGTAAAATGGTTTCTACAGTGTAGGGAACGCATCGACAATACCCCGGGTGTTGCCGGTGTCAATAGGCGACGGTGACCGCTTACAATCAGGTGGGCCTGTAAGCCTGTTTCCATAAATAACATAAAAAAATTAAATTAATACTATTTGAAATGGACCCCTTTAATGATTTATTCTGACTCAAAGAACTATTAAAAAACCTAAACTGTAAAGTGCCATTGAATAAGTTCATTAACTCGTGCATAAACCCTCGACTTTACAATTTTACGAATTTTACGACGATTTCCTTTTCAAAAGAGCTTTGCAGTTCTAAATCAATCGCCTTTTACGAGTGAAATGGTGATGAAAATAAAGATTTAAACAAGAAACTGTACAGTCAACATCAGAAATATATAATTAACGTATTTTAATGTTCATACCCGGTATTCTGAGATTACTAATGAAACCATTTCTTTGCACAAGCCTCTAGAAATTAGAAGAAATTCTTTTTTTTAGCGTTTAAAAAAATTAAATTACTTTTGAGGATTTTGCTTTCTATACTAGTGGTTTACCCCGAACTGAGATCTCGCGAGTCACCCATAAAAACAAATAAATATTATTTGTAATCGTTGAGTATCAAAATAGTTCCACAAAATACATTGCCAATCTAATTGACATACAGTTTCATTTAAATTACAAGCTATGGGAGTTCATGTTAATTGGTTTGTTTTTTGGGGGGTAGAAATTGAAATTATTTTGGATTTCAGACTTTTCCCTATATTTGTGTCACTAAAGATACGCGCTTACCAAATTTTCGTACTGTTGGGTTGCTAATGTACATACCTGTGAATTTTGACAAAGTTCAGTTTATATTATGGCGAATAACTTAAAAACTACTAAGTTTAAACTAAAAATAAAAATACCGTATCATAATTTACTCTTAAAGACCTTTTATTAGACATGCCACTTGACCAGATAGTCACAGTTTGTTTTTTTAACCCTCTTGAATACCAATATCTCTACAACCTACCCACATTTTTAGTTAATTTGGTCACACCAAAATTGTGCCATCACAACCTACATATATAAAAAAATTCACAATGATCGGATAAAAGCTTCGAAAGTCATCCTCGGACAAACAAACAAACACATATACAACGCCGATTTGCCCAAGTTGATTTGGAGATCTCGCTTTGCTCGATCAGTTAACGCCCATTATGTTCACATTTATTTATTTTTACTATTGTTGTGTCTAGTTTGTAAGGTACAATAAAGAATTGTCATTCATTTATTCATTCCTGGGAAGCTTTTATCTCTAAATGAGACAAAAACCGATCATAAATATTAATACCTAATGATTTCAGACTGATAGTTTTTTTACATGGGTAGATCTTCGTTTGACCACAATCTCACCTGATCGTAAGCGATGATGTGGTCTAAAATGAAGCAAGAAATATAGAAGAAACCTATTTACTTTTACCTTCAAGAGACTCGGATTGTATTCTTTAGGGAAAATAGACGACGACAAGTGTTCCATACCTTAGCTGTACGGATCAAGAACGTGGAACCAAAACGGTGTGTGCGAATAGGTGGTATATCAACTAAGTACGGATGGTACTGAGCCGTGCGCCTGCTTAATATCCCAAAACCGGCCAAGTGCGAGTCAGACTCCCGCACGAAGGGTTTCGTACCATTATCTATAAAAATGGCAAAAGACTAATATATATATATATATATATATAATATTTGAGTAGATTGAACGAAAGGTAAATTGCGGTTTTCGATTTATGACGTATTAAAAAAAACTACTTACTAGATCTCGTTCAAACCAAGTTTCGGTGGAAGTTTGCATGGTACATAATATATAGGTATATATTTTAGTTTTATCATTCTCTTATTTTAGAAGTTACAGAAAGGGGGGGGGGGGGCACACATTTAACCACACTGAAAGTGTCTCTCGCGCAAACAATTCAGTTTAGAAAAAAATGATATTAGAAACCTCAATATCATTTTTGAAGACCTATCCATAGAAACCCCACATGTATAGGCTTGAAGAAAAAACCCTTTTGAGTTTCAGTTCTAAGTATGGGGAACCCCCAAAATTTATTGTTTTTTTTTGTGTGAAAATCTTAATGCGGTTCACAGAATACATCTACTTACCAAGTTTCAACAGTATAGTTCTTATAGTTTCGGAAAAAAGTGGCTGTGACATACGGACGGACAGACAGACAGATATGACGAATCCATAAGGGTTCCGTTTTTTGCCATTTGGCTACGGAACCCTAAAAAATGCCCTTGTTGCACATATCCATTTGAAATTAGCCTACAATTGCTACTGTTGATAAAATGCAAGTCTTTCATTCGTTTATTGATTTAGCTGCCACCCACTGCTTCGCACTGTAAAAACATTACCCTCTTTAGATTAGATTAGATTAGATTAGATTAGATTAGATAATACTTTATTGCACACCACGAATCAAATACATATAAAAAACAACTACGTAAATCTATGGATACAATTGGCGGTCTTATCGCTAATTAGCGATCTCTACCAGACAACCTTTGGATAATTAACCCTCTTTCTATAATAATCGGTTACATGTAGTCAATATCCCGGTTCTATCTGTTAACCATATTCTATTGAAATCAGTCAGTTACTTTAGGGTCTAGCTGACTTCATCTGAAGATAGTTTTCAAACTAATACGTTACACAAACTTCGCTCGTTTGCGACCTCGGTAGTCCGTTCTCGCTCTGTTACCTCAAAGACATTCAAACGCCTCTAGCTCCGGGTTCCTAAGCAGCGCCGAAAGTTATATGACGGCTTTGATCATCATTATTATCCACGGCCCAACTTCATCAACTGCTGAGTACATAAATAAATATAAATATATTGCTGGACATTATACACAGCGATATCTAGCCCCAAACTAAGCAGAGCTTGTACTACCACTACATGCCTCTATTATGGATGGATGGAAAAATGTAATGTACTTATGTCATGCCTTTTTACGTGTCTATTTTGTAAGCTGTGTCTGTCTGTTAACTATTTGTGTACAATTAAGAATATTTTTTTTATACTACTTATATGGCAAACGAGCATGCAGTCTACTAGATGTTAAGTGGCTACTGCAGCCCATGGATATCCACATAAAATTCAAAACAAGCTATTATGTTATCTTGATCTCTATGTGGATACGTTGCCATACTATAGGACTTAGCTGTTATGCCTATGTGCTAGTAATTACAGGAACATACCATTACAATCTACCCGGAACACAGCGGCACAAGCACAGCATCAAATAAAAATAAAACCGGTCAAGTGCGAGTCAAACTCGCGCAATAAGTGTTCCGTATCATTATTTATAAAAACGGCAAAAAAATCACGTTTGTTATATGGGAGCTCCTTTTCAATATTTTTTTTATCTTAATTGAATTATTAATTTTTAAAGTGAATACATAACTAAATATTCTGTGTATTTCAAGCGTCTACCTGTTGCCGTTATCAATATCGAGCAAAAACGAGCTAAAAATCACGTATATGGGAGACCCCCTTAAATATTTATTTTATTCTATTTTTAGTATTTGTTGTTATAGCTAAAACAGAAATACATCATCAGTGAACATTTCAACTGTCTAACTATAACGGTTCATGAGATACAGCCTGGTGATAGACGAACAGAGAGACATCGGAGTCTTAGTAATAGGGTCCCGTTTTACCCTTTGGGTACGGAACCCTAAAAAAGAGTGGACCTAGCAGTGGGTGAAGTTGGGCTGTGGATAATAATGATGATGATGGTTAAAGCCGTCATATAACTATCAGTGATGCTTAGGAAACTGGAGCTAGAGGTGTTGAGTTATTGAATTATATGAAAGATGGAAGCAAAATTTATTGCATAATATAAAATATTATCTGTACATATGCAAACTTAATGTTCTAAAGCATTTTCTCTCAGTTAGCCTTTATTCCTCTAAATATGTTCTTTACAATACAAAACATTATGTCGAATGGCAGTTCAAACATATTTACATAGTTCATTGATGTGCCCTTACACTTTGTAAGGGCACATCAATGATTAAATCTAAAACTAGGTTATATTATGTATTTGTACACTTAGATCCCGTCCATCCAAAGGTTACCTGAAAGAGATCGATTTTAACGATAAGGCCGCCTATTGTATCTATGATTTAAAAGTGTATTTTCTTTTATTGAAGTAAAACTTCTTTACATACGCTTGGCTTCGGGAGTTAGCTGGTGAATTCAACACGAAAAGTGCGAACGGAAGTTGAGAGGAAGTATAAGTTAGTAGAGATCTAAAGAGAGAGAGTTACTTTTCGTATATTTTTATATGCTTAAACGTTAGTGTGCGAGTTGCGTCTATCCAGAATAAACATAGGCTGATAGACCTACAGACGTGTGGACAATAATTAAATAAATAATAAATTAATACTTATATAAGAAGTTTTACTTCAGTCATGTGGTTTAAAGCACACTCGTTGTTTGAAGTAAAACTTCTTGACGCACGCTTGACTTCAGGAATAAGCTGGTGAATGCGTTACGAAAAGTGCGAACGGAAGTTGAGAGGGAGATATAAGTTAGTGAAGATAGAAAGAGAGAGAGTTACGTTTCGTATATTTTTAAACGTTAAAATGCGAGTGCTATGCGTCTGTCCAGAATAAACATAGACTGATCGACCTACAGACGTGTGGACAATTTTGTAATTGAACAATTAAATACGAGTAAATTAATATTTTGAAAAAGAAGTTTTACTTCAGTCGTGTGGACTAAAGCACACTCGTTTTTTTGTTCCTTTCTAATGGTGTGCAATAAATACAATATTATTTTATACTTAGACTATAGTAAGAACTGAGAAGTATACTTGTACCCACATTGTGTAAATTTCAGCATTGTGGGGTCACTGGTGGACCCTGTGAATAAGAATTTACAAAAAAATAAAAACATAGTCTAAATGTAGTAATGAATACCTTTCATTTGACGTTACATTTGACCTGATAGCCTCATTTTCATTTTTTACCCCTTTTGAACCCCAATATCTCAACAACCCCCCCACATTTTTAGCTCATTTAGTCACATCTAAATTATGATATCACTACTACTTATTATATTATTTTAATTATTATGATTATAGATAACAAATATCTGAAATAAAATTATTACAATACAATACTACCTATCTATGTATTAATTTTCACGATGATCGGATTAATGTTACAAAAGTTATCCTCGGACAAAGTTACATACATACATATGATAGTTTGAGATCTCGCTTCGCTCGATCAATAAATTAACGCTGTAAGGCGCACTAGTTTTACATTGTTTTTGAGTTTACTCTGTAAGTGAATTACTATTTTTTATGAGAAATAAATATTTTGAACCGTACAGTACAGTAAATAAAGACCACAACTAAAGAAGAAATCAGAAAAGAATAAGTAAAAACGCACCCATTGTTCATTTGTCAGGCAAAAACACCAGTGCACGCCCCGCTTTACTCATGTTCGGTTTTCAAAGGTCTGGTAACTAGAAAGAAAATAAAGAAGGGGAAAATACATTTAATTGACACACACACAGGACTTATCATTCATAAAAAAACAGTATCTACACACCTACTTACATAATAATAATTCATTTATTCAGCAACAAACTTTAGTATATCACAAACAAAAAAATATTCTCGGACAAACATACATACATATATACAACGCCGATTTGCCCAAGTTCATTTAGAGATCTCGCTTTGCTCGATCAATAAAGACCTAAACTAAAAAAGAAATAGAAAAGAATAAGGAAAATCGCCCCCATTGTTGATTTGTCACCCAAAAAATACCAGTGCACGCCCCGCTTTACTTATGTTCGGTTTTCAAAGGTCTGGTAACTAGAGAGCAAAATAAAGGAGGAAAATACATTTAATTGACACACACACACAGGACAGACCATACATAACAAACAGTATCTACACACCTACTTACATAATAATAATAAATATTATTTATTTATTCAGCAACAAACTTCAGTATTACACAAACAAAAAATTACAATGGTTTACTCGATTTAATACAATCAGGATGGAAAACATACGTACCCAAACTAGAATGGACTTGTATGATGGCATACCTAAACGTCCCTCCGGACTATGGCTCATAATGGAATGTTCAGTGAATGTATGTATTAGTGTGGGAGTGTGTTCGATTCGTGATTTGAGTGAGTGTGTGTGTGTGTCTGTGTGTGAGTGTTTGTCCATGTGCATGCGAGGATGTGTGTTTAGTGTTTGTGTGATAAGGATAAAGATCATAAATGTAACTTACCGGTCAGTTGGTCAAAACTGACCAATAATACCTTTCACTTTGAAAACCAGACAGCGACCATTTGGAACTGGCTCCTTGTTGTTCCAGTTACTGACAGTAATTGTCCGTCACTGACCAGTCAGTTGCTGGGCCTTTGAAAACCAGGCTTTAAGGAACGAAGGATTAGCTGAGAATTACTAATACAAGCCTGTCATATGGCTTGCAACACCCTGTAACTTGGTACTTCCTTAGAGGGTGCAGACTCGGCAATTTGCTTCTACCGACGACTATTATCCTCCGTCCGACTGCATAGTGTCTAGTAGGGAGGGGGTAAGATAACCGGAAGTTATCGATGAGTTTTTTATTACTTTTTGATGCTCTATTAATAAGACTAGAAAATTATTTATTGCACTAATAAAATAATAGATAGGCGAACTTATTGCTACTTAGCATTTTTTTCCCGTTAACCTTCGATTAGGTTTGTGATCGTCATGATCAATGATAGTTTCGCAACTATATGTATCATACGTCCGACTGCACACTTTAGATGTATTAGGAATGAGGGAAATTAGCATGCAATTATCGATATAGTTTTCACTGAAAAAATTGCACTAATTATAAATGCGATAGTTAGGATGTTTTTTTTATTTGTTACGCAATCAAGTCGAAACGGCTAAACCGATTTCGATGAAATTTGGTATGTACGTAGATTATAATGGATTTCCACTTAAGCTACTTTTTATCTCATAAATCAATTATCATGGGATAAAAATGGGATATCTAAGTTTCTATATGTATTTTTGCACCTCAAAACAATACGGGCGAAGCCGCTGGCAACAGCCAGTATATGTATAAAACAATTTACAAAATACAGTAGGTAACCACAAATATAAAAAATATAACAGAAAATCAGTATTTATAGATCTTAGTATAATCTGAGAGATTTTTGAGATTTACGGCGTCACTAAAAACCAGCGCTGCGCAGCCTCTGCTGTAAATTCTGCATGGTGGCCGTTATATCACAGAAACTTTGTTTGTAAAGTAGATCTATCTCCTGAATAAATATTTTCTATTTGGATACTTGACCACTCTTAACGCTAACTACTGTAAGCTCGATAAAAACGGCCTTTAAAACAGCTCAATAGTATCGATATCGATACATTTAATGCCCTTACTATACAGTCGCGTGCTCAGCCACACCTTAATGGAACCACTTTTATTCCGCGCGTTATTTTATCATCGTGTCAAGCGTCATTGTGTTTTTATTTATATTTTATTGTGGACGTGTTTGGAATAAGGGTTGTTTTTATTGCGCCTGTTGTGTGCGTAATTTTATAACTAGGATGGGCTGTGATGTGACATGCAAGCTGATGGCTCAGATTTAAATGATATTTTTTCGAACATTGAACCCAATGTTGTGTGTATTTAGGGTCTGGATGTTTCTCTTCATATTCTTTTTTTACTTATTGATTATAGACAAAATGCTCACAAAAGGAAATTGTAGGTTTTTTTTACATTACTACCTTCCACCCGTGGCTTCGTAAGCGTAGTTTGTCAACAAAAATTAGCCTATGTGTTAATCCAGGTTATAATCTACGTACATACTATATTTCATCGAAATCGGTTTAATCGTTACGACGTGGTTGAGTAACAAACAAATATCCAAACTTTCGCATCTAATATCGAAAGTTTGTGTGGATGTACATATATGTGGATGTTTGTTACTCTGACGCAAAAACTACTAAATGGATTTTAATTAAATTTGGTAGATTATAACCTGGATTAACACATAGGCTACTTTTTATTGACAAAACACGTGCGCGAAGCAGCAGGTGGAAACTAGTTTATAATATTAGTGTGATAGACTTGCGTTTGACAAGAATCTCACCTGATTGTAAGCGATGATGCAGTCTACAATGGATCACGCTTGCCTAGAAGAAACCTATTCACTCGCGATTTGAAGGCACCCAGGTTGTAGATATCAAGAAATACAGACTCAGGCAAAGCGTTCCACTCTTTGGCGGTGCTCATAATAAAGGTCGAAGAGAACCGCTTTGTGCAAATAGGAGGTAATTCAACCATATAGCAGTGGCGCACCACAGAGCGTCTGGTTGTCCGTTGATAGAATGTAGATGGTGGGATCAGGTTGAAAAGTTCCGCCACACACTCTACGAAATGTACTCGATAAAAAACTGAGAGGCTAGCAACCTTTCGTAGTTGTTCCAGGCTGTGCAGGCTCGCATCAACTAGCTCATCGTTGCCTAAGAGCTAACTACTAAGAAAAGGAGAGTATCTTCTTGCAAAATTTGAAACAGGTAGCTGATTCGACACCGTTCTATTTTCTGTAAAGTTCTTTCGTTATTATGGTGGGCTGGAAGAATTTCTTAAAATTGTATACGAGTATATAATGTTGTCTTTAGTACTTTAAGTATTTTTTTTCGGTATTGTGGGATCACGCAGGCTAGAATATATTAGATTAGATTGTTGTGGGCAATTATTTGTACTTTCTGAATCTAATGGTAGGTATCCACACACAAAAAGGTATTAGGGAACAGAAAATTATTCCAGCTATTGCGCCTATGTACGCTCTCTAAATGGTTTATTTAGTTGACTATATTTTAACGACGGAAAAGAGCTACTACGTTCAAACTAAGAATTTTATAATAACGCACGAAAAAGTGCATAAATGACGAAAAAGTCCTACAATATGCATACAAAAAATCGGCGAACAGATTGTAAAAGTGAAGATTGGGCAGGCTAAAAAAATTAAAAAGCCTTTTGGAGATGCAACTTTGTAACAAGTAATATTACTTCCCTGAAAAACTTTTTCTAGAAAACAAATCAGGTGGCATTCAGGAAACTTTTGAGATTACTTTATTTGTATATTTTAAGATTAGTTGATGGACGCAAGGCTGTGCCTCGTAGGTCAGGTTTCTAAGGTGCGTAACCTACGAGGGAATTCTTTGTTATAGGCGATGGTTACCACTTAACATCAGGTGGGCCATAAGCTTGTTCAAACTCTATATAGTATAAACAAACCTACTTTTATCTTATTTATGACACGCACTGAGGTAATGAAGAGTTTACAATCATAACATCATCTAGTTCTGTTATCTGTGCCATGATGTATATTTTTATACCCCGATACAAACAGCCCGTGTGTCTGTGGCATTGTAGCTCTTAAACGGACGAATCAATTTGGATGCAGTTTTCTTAGATAGATAGAAAACGCTTTATTGTATACCTCACTTAAATTAACAAATCATAATTAAAACACTTAAAACTAGACAACGGAAGTACAATTGGCGGTCTTATCCCTAAAAGCGATCTCTTCCAGACAACCTTTGGATGGAGTGGATTTTACGAGAACGTTAAAGGAAGGTAGCTTTATAACACAAGCTTTTTATTTAATTGTAGGTATACTTACATAAGCAAAACAGAATAGATACAGAAATAGATACCAGGGTAGGTAATATTAATATAAATTTTATACATTAACATTCTATGATATTAAATATACTAACAATAAATAAAATATGAAACAGCTGTAACACAAACAGTAACAACGACATATATGATAACAAAATAAGATTACTCAGCTCTTAATTTTTAACCGGGATTTTTGACCCCTTTATTAAAATGAGGCGGTCGGGGTTTTATAAAAAGTTTTTTTTTTAATTGTTTGCTTAAAATGTATCGCAACCTCAAATTCGTTTATGTACACTTAAGTATAACTTTACAGATTTAATCTACTACGCTATATCTAAAACTGCTACAAGAAAAACATACAAAATATTATTATACATTCATTTTCGAACTTACATATTTTAGGAATATATTGAATATAATAAATTAAATTTAAAAAGGTAAACACAATAAATATACAAATACAATATGGACTTAAATTACTAACTTTACATAGGTATACACAATTATATATATATATAAATGTCGCAGCCAACTAGTTAAATTAGCCGTTCAAACAGCCTAGCCTCTTTACTAAACTGCGCCGTTCAACTAGATTCCTCAAACAATGTTTGAGGTACATAATACATAGACACACCGTATGGCAGTAGGTCGTTAGGTTTTTTTTTAATAAATATAAAATAATTGTGTGTTATGTACCTTATAATATATGAAAACTAAGAGTGCAGACTCAGAGAGAAGAACTACCCCAAATAGAATTTACATGTTGTACCAAACGCTACGGCTGACTATCATTCAGGCCGCTAGTTGTACGGCGCTGTTGAGTAAAGAGGCTAGGCTGTTGATTGAACGGCTAATTAAGCTAGTTGGCTGCGACATATATATATATATATATATATATATATATATATATATATATATATATATATATATATATATATATAATTATATAGATCGCGTATCTGTCTAAAACAATTCAGAGGGCTTAGCCAAGTTACATTCGATTAGCGATGACGCTAGTCGATAAGTCCAAATATGTATGGGATTTGACACATGCTACGGAAATATCATCTCAACAAACCTATGTAGAAATCGAATCGATTTGAAGTGTATGTAACTTGGCTACGGGCTTTGTTATGGACTGCAATTAAATATCAATAAGATGTAAGGAGCAGGACAGTGACTGTTTAGTGGCCGAGAAGCGGGTATAGAAAGGTAGGACTACCAGCAGCGAGATGGGTGGCCGATATCGTAAAGGTCATGGGCCGTTAGTGGGTGATACTAGCGCAGGATCGTGGTGGATGGCACAAACTTGTGGAGGCCTATACCCAACAATGGGTGAAGTCAGTCTGTGGATGATGATGATGAAGATGTAAGACGTTGTGTAAGTAAACTAGTGCCTAACTACCAGTGCAAATAAAAAACTTGTTAATCAACCGATCGAGATTTAAATTTGACAATTTAAACGTCAATTTATCAATCAACCTGTTCTGTATTTAACTAAAACCCTTAAGTGATTTATTTCAATCATTATTATAAATACATACTTGCACTTCTGTATAGTAAAACGTTTTTAGCTAGAAAGACTGCATCGCAAAACACGAAACGTATCTATAGTGTTTAGAATATTCGAGCTAACTTTTTACGAAATAGGATCTATACTCTATAGACACTTCGCAAGTCTGTAGCGAAACTGTAAGACAACTTTAACTCGCCCGGGACATAGTGTTGTAGGTTTTTACGTCGATACCGATGTCGCAATCCTGAAGTAGAGAGCTTTGGAAGATTTTTTGTTAATTATTGATATTATGAGGCTTGCCCGTTATTATTTTGGTTCGATATGACAGGTTGATAGATGATAAAATAAATAAATATTGCTGGACATTTCACACGGCGCCATCTAGTCCCAATCTAAGCAAAGCTTGTATATGGGAACCATATAACTGATAGAGTACTTTGTAAATACTTTCTTGTAATATATAGATTATAGAGAAACAACCGGAACAAATATTTATAGATCATGCAAACGGTTGTTTCGCGGTGGGAATCAAACCCGCAACCTCCTTCGTCTTAGTCGGCTATTCGCCCACTGCGCGACGGAGGTCGGATGATTATATTGACGAGGCTTGAAAACAACGCTTCTTAACTGATTATAAAAAAAATCACTTATTCAGAGTTATTCTCGTTGAGCTAACTATATAATGAATGTGTGGTTATCATCATCATGATATCAAACATAAGAAGTCCACTGGTGAACATAGGTAACCCTTATACATAACCAACCATGACCGATCTTGTGCGGCCTTCACCAACGGCACAACGGCTATTAAAATAAAAAAAAAATAATGGCGACCAAACTGTCTCAAATTGCTTTTTGATCGAGCGAAGCGAGATCTATAAATCAACTTGGGAAAGTTGGCGTTGTATGTATGTATGTTTGTTTGTCCGAGGACAACTTTCGAAGCGCTTATTCGATCATCTTCAAATTTAGTATATAGGTAAGTAGTGATGGCACAATTTTGGTGTGACAACACGAGGGGTAAAAAAAAATGGGACTATCTGGTCCAGTGGCACGTCTAATGAAAGGTATTTGTGAGTAAGTTTTGATCCCGTTTTTATTATTAGTTTAAATTTTGTAGTTGTTAAGTTATTAGCCTTAATAAAAACTGAACTTTGACAAAATTCACAGAGTACACCAGTGACCCCAAAGTGCTGAAATTTGGTATGCGTGTAGCTTCAGTGACACAAATATAGGCAAAAGTCTTAAATCCAGAATAACTGCAATTTGTACCCCAAAAAACAGAATAACCAGAGTCATGAACTCCCGTTACCTGTAATTTGAATTAAACTGTAGGTCAAGTTTTTTGGTTATTGTGGCAATATTTTGGTAGTCAAAGATTACAAATATGTTTTTGTTTTTATGGTAGACTCGCGAGATCTCAGTTCAGGGCGAAGAAGTTAATATACGAGTATGTATGTTTTTAAGAGACACAATAAATACCTTCGAATTTGAATTAAAAGTTTAGACAAGCAAATAAATAACTGTTACGTTTACTGTATAGTATACTTGTATACACCTTACACAAGTTACTAAGTAAGTTTCAAACTTTAGGTTTCATGTTTGAAACATAATCACTTAGACCTATGTAAAACAACATGTACGCAATAAATGTTTAGACTTTTGATGTATTATATTGTTATTACAAATCAAAACTTAAAAACAAATAAACACCATACCAACTATTATTTTTATTAATATTTTTAACCCGTGTTGTCCCACTTCAGGACAAAGGCCTCCCATGCTTCTTTCCAGTTTTTCTGTCCCCTGCTGTAGTGGGCCAGTCTGGTAAATGCACATCCAAGTTGTCACGCCTACTTCGTGGTGCCGCGTGGGCGTGTTGCGTTAGGGACCCAATCAGTTGTTATCTTTGCCCATAGATCTTCGGGCATGCGGCAGACGTGGCCGGCCCAATGCCACTTGAGCTAAGCTGATCTTTGGTTGCGAGCTCAGTACGGAGTTCCGTATTGATCTGATAACCGGACACCTAAAATACTGCGCTCCATAGCCCGCTGACATAACTGGAGTTTGGACCTTTGTTAATAGTCAATGAGCAAGTCTATGAACCATAGGTGAGAATGGAGAGAACGCGCATGTCCATGAGTTTGCGTTTAAGGCAGAGTGGTAGTTCGCCTTTCATTAGTTGTTTCATCGACCAGTATCTCCTCTAGGCGTTGTCATACAAACTACTAGTTGCCATAAACTAATCTATCTATCTATCCAGCTTCCAGCAACCACTGTTTGGTATATGCTTCCTCTCTATGTCGCCAATTTAATTGGCCTTGAGGAAGTCTCATCCATTGCTATCCAACTTCCGTTACGAGATCGTCAGACTATCGGGCCGGTGATCTGCCCTGCGGTCGACGTTCATCTTTAAGCCACCACTCTGGAACATAAAATATTACTTAAAATGAATTCTCGGTCGCACTAAACATGATATTTAGTTATGATAACGAACTTAACTTAGGCTACTATGCAAGAACTAAACGCTAAATTGATTTGAGACTCAAAAAGAGATTTTTGACTGAAAATATTTTTTTAGGTATCGATTTCTGCTTGAGTACAGTTTTATAAGACAGGTTATTTATAAGAATTAATAGAAGTATAAAAAAAATAAAAAAACCCGACTACTTCTTTTTGCGTTATGCAAAACAGACAGCTAAAAACCACTCCAGTTCAAATGGCTAAAACAGATCCTTTCCATGCAAAGGTTGCCTGAAAGAGATCGCTGTTAGCGATAAGGCCGCCCATTGTACCTTTGTTTTGATTGTGTATTCTCTTTTGTCAGTTTTATTTTTAATGATGTGCATTATATAAATTATCAAATCTAATCTAACCATAAAAAAACCACCAAATCGGTCCATCAGTTTGAGAACTACGATGCCACAGATAGACAGACATAGGTGTCAAACTTATAACAATCTTTCTTTTAAGGAGTAAAAACAATCCGATGGGATCAAATTTCTGATTCTTCGCGTCGCTTACCTCACTCAAAAAATATCATAATATTGACAGGATCATAAAAATACAAGTTTCAATGATCTTTTTCCATTATCTTGCAACCTGAAGAGCCTATCACGGACATCCATTCTCATATCGATAACGAAGTATGTACATACTTCAATACATCACTATCTCTGCAAATAGAAAAAGATAACACGGGATAGTGGCAAAGACGTCTTAATGGAATTCCATTCGAAGCCTTGTCCCAAACATGGCGTCTCTACCGTTTATCTTGGCCAAGCACAGTATAGATATAGTTTGCGGTACCTACGGTTTATACTTGAATTGGGTCTAGGTGTGGTACCATCTTACTCATAGTGCCTAATATGTGAAGTACTTATGTGGGGCCAGGGGAAGAAGTCTGACAGTGTTACCGATGACTTATCGTTTGCTAAGACTAACAATGTCATTGACGACTTTGGAATTCGGTGACAAGGTCTTAACTGATAATATCAATACTTTGATCCGATATGACATTGCGTCGGGATTAGTTCACTAATTCATCACTAATAATGTTGAAAATAATAACCTTGGACTATAGACTGTGACTGTTGGATGAGTTTTTATAGAAATATCGCTTTTAGCAGTAGGTACAAACAGTTGTGCATCAGTTCAAAAATTACATTATGTTTGTCGCCTGGATGTTTTGGATACCTAAATGTTGTGGAGTTATAAACACTGTAAAATAATTTTAAGTTTTCCTTAATTTTTGGATAACGACTGAAAATATTATAAAATTTGCACTCACACATCTGTTAAAAATCGATAAATTAGTCCTGCATGCCAAGATCGCGCGCTCGTTTCCTAGTGACTTTGTAAAGTCTATACATTTTTCTTACATTATTACGTCGCTCCAGCGCTGCAGTGACGACTTGGACGTCTTCCAAAGAGACTGGCGGGATCTGGCTCTAAACCGTGATAAGTGGAAGGAAGAGGGAGGAGGCCTTTGACCAGCAGTGGGGTAGTACAGGCTAGTAAAAAAAATACATGGCTGGCGAATACCTAAACCTTTTACGATTCGCAGACGATACCGTTTTGATTTCAGAAGACTACCGCGATCTAGAATAAATGATTAAGACCCTAAACGAGGAAAGCCAAAGATGTGGATTGCCAATGAACCAATGGTGAAAAGGTGCCAATTTCAATCCAATCCAGGGAATGTGGACGAATACTTATATGTGGGGCAGAATATTTGTAGAGCAAACGTCGAGGGAGGTAGAACGTCGGAATTAGAAGTACATAAATATACTGGTCTCGCAAATAAATATTCAAGTCGAATATTTCCATCAGACTCAAAAAGAAGGCTTTGGACACTATAATACTCCCAACACTACTCTACGGATGCCAAAGCTGAGCAATCCAAAACCAAGAAAGCAATCCATAAGATCAAAGTCTTACTAAGACTAAGTGATATATTTAAAAATAGCGAGATCAGAAGGAAAACTTAAGTAGTTGATGCAGCAGAACTTGAGTCCAAGCTCAAATGGAGATGGGCTGGCCATCTGGCACGAACTACCGGTAGAAGATGGATTGAAAAAATACTGCATTAGTATTCTCAAGGTATAACCCACCCCGAGGAAGAGTAAGCGAAAATGGCGTGACGACATCGTGGGAATCGTGGGTAGACCTGATTGGCCTAACAAAGAGGGGATTGGTAGCGGTTGGAAGAGGCCTTTGCCTGTAATGGGCAAACCCACAAACATAATTTAGTTAAAAAAAATTAACATAGATAAACAAAACATAAATAACATTTATTTAGAAAATAAAAAGGCTTAATAGATAATAATAATAATTGCATGGACGGATACGTATCTCCATTATGTATCTCTAATCTATCCAATTAGCCCATATCCATCCACTACTAAGAAAAGTATGCCTCATTTGATCACCGTTGTTACCGATTTCTTTAGTTTTTTGAGCATTTATTTCACCAATAGACATTTGATATATTTTGTACAATTAAGAATTTTGCATCTATCATCTGTAGTGTCACTACTGATTTGTTGAAGCTAATCTAAAACTGTGCCTTGTATTTTACATTGTACGTGGATTTACGAATACTTGGCGATTCTCCGTGATTTTTCTTTTGGGATTTCCTTGTCTTTGAGTTAGAGTTATGTGAACGTGGATTTTATTATGGGTTTTCGGGTAATAGTTTATTGTGTTAATGCAAAGATCGACCCACTTCCCACAATACGTAAGTTTGTATGAGGTAAATTAAGCTTCCAAAATGACTTTACGATTAACTTATGAATGTAAGGTTGTGCGTTTGTTTGCATGTTGCGAATGTGTTGGAAACGTTAAAGCCGTTCAATAGTCCTAGGACCAAAAATTCAAAAGCTTGTGCTATCGTTATGTATTTTAATAAGTGGAGATGGGCTTGCAACCTGTCAAATAGGGCACGTACATCGTCACTACTTTATGCATATAGAATTCTTTATTTTTTATTGTACACAAGAAAATACATTAAAAAGTACAGAAATAGACGACATGTCCAAAGGCAAACCTAACCCTAAGAAGAGTTTTCTTTCAGCATACCTTTGAGACTAGACAGAAAAATGATTTTAAAAATAGTATCTAAATTTCTTTAAAAATAGTGGACATGTTTATAAACGAATGAATGAATGAAAACTCTTTACAAGCTAGACACAACAGATATAAAGAAATAAACAAATAGAAGTAAGCATAATGGGCAGTCTTATCGCTTAACAAAGCGATCTCTTCCAGACAACCTTTGAATGGAGAAGATCATTGCCTAATGGAAGATTGGCCGAGGTGTAAAAAGAATAAACTTAATATTAGAAAAAGAAAAATTACTTAACCCTAAATAGTTATATACATACATATTAGGTACATAAATAATTATAAATAAATAAATATCATATATAAAATAAATAAATATGTAGGTACATACTTAAACATATATTATTAATATTAGAGATCAGATGAATCACGACTCTTCATGGAGATAAAAGTTTTTGAGTCTAGCTTTAAATACGGAAAGTGAGGGTAATTTTCTAATGGAGATCGGCTGAGATTTACCTCTCACTACCCACTGGTTTATTTACTATGAATACTAAAACCCTGTTGTTCTACTGACAATATTTAGTGTTTACATATGCAAATGAAAAATTTTAATGCTATCATAGGTATAAATCACAGACTACATACATTCATATTATATGCCGAGCTTGTTAAATAGTCACTGACTTAGCTCAAAGAAATAGCAAGCTGAAATGGCAATAGACACATAGCTTCAAGAACTGACTGCCGTTAGGACAGAAAGGCTCTCGAGTGCAGACCACGTACTGGAAACCCCAATATAGAATGACCCCCCACTAACTGGAAAGGCGACCTGATCCGAACAGGTGCAAGCCGTTATAGATCGGTACAGAATCGACGATGGAAGCCTGTCCTATATTGGACGTCTTTTGGCTAAAATAATAAGTATAAGGAAAGATTTTACTGAAGTAATTAATAAACCGTAAAATCCAGTTCATCCAAAGGTTGCCTGAAAAAGATCGCTTTTAGCGATAAGACCGCCAATTGAACTATCGCGTGTCTAGTTTTAAGTGTTTTAAATATGATTTATTAATTTAATTGTGGTATACAATAAAGTGTTTTCTATCTATCTATCTAAACCGTCTCCGAACCCAAGTGAGTCGCTGCAGGCATAAGCAAATGAGGTTTTATCGCATAGACGGCGACGCGCTGTAAATGTGGCATCAATCCACAGACCATGGAACATCTGCTGTCCTACTAATTGTGCCCCAACAGCTTACTTTAAAAGAAGTAGAGTTCTGAAAGGGCTTAAGTACACCATACCTATTTCTGCTGCCGAGCAGCATTGCTGTGTTTTTATTTGAAGGGTATGGTTGCCGTTTAATAACAGGCACATAAGGCTTTACACCTGTATGCTTCGAGTTGATGGACGCAGGGCAGTGCATCGTAGGGCACATTTCTGAGGTGCGTGACCTACGAGGCAAATCTTTTATAGGCGATGGTTACTAATTAATATCGGGAGGGCCATAAGTTTGTTCCATCTCCTTGTAGTATAAAAAAGCTGCACTTTGAGTAACCTCTATGCTGGTACGGGGAACTCCGTAGACGTCGCAAATACTTGGAGCACATAATTTGACTTTACAATGTTTTGTAATATTGACACTTTAGAATAAGAAGACTGTGGATCCACAGGTACCTAATATGTATCATGTACTATTTAAAATGTAATTAAATATCGATATACTTAACTAGTAAAACTCCTGTTTGTCAAAAAAACGGCACTTAAAACAGCAATTCTTAATTTAATACATCTAAAAATTATACATTACGCTGAAATTGATAGGTTCTGTAAGCAAAGCTTTTAAAAGCGTTTTTATCAAAGAGCTTTCTAGAAGATTAATTTCCTAAAGCTGAGAAGACAGTTAAATAATAATATTTCATGAAAATGATGCTACATAATATCTTAGACTTAAAACTTTTGATCGCGAGAGCCACATTTCCTTTGTAGTCTGAGAGGCATCCACTGTTTTGAAGTTAAGGTATAGCATTCAATAATTTGATTTCAATATGTTAGTTTACATATAAACTTACTAGCCGTTTCCCGCGACTTCGTACGCATTACGCTACTAAATGTGTAACTTAGAAATAAAGCTAAACTCGCTGTTGCAACTTGACTTGACACCCCATTTTTATCCGATGGGAACTGATTAATGGGATAAAAGGTCGCCGATGTGGTGATCTAGGTTATAATCTACGTATATACCAAATTTAATCGAAATTGGTTCAGCCGTTACGACGTGATTGAGTAACAAACAAACAAATAAATAAACACACTTTCACATTTGTAATATTAGTCTGATTAGCCGATCCGCCCGTGGCTTCGCACATGTGCTTTGACCATAAAATCTATACCCTGCTTTTGCGCAGTCGGGATAAAAGTAGCTTATAGTTCTATATCTCAATCACATTCATAATTTATGAATATAATTTCATCGAAATCGGTCCAGTTCTTTAGTCATAAAGACGTAACAAACAGACAGAGAGAGAAAGAGCTACTTGTAAATTATATAATTAGGGTTATGGATGTAACAATGCTGTATTTTAATATATACGATTGCAAGTTGGTTTTCAATAAATAAAAATACTTTAATCGCTTATTGTACTGTTAGCTTTATTTTTTCTATTTATATGTTAATTTTTAGGGTTCCGTACCGAAAGGGTAAAACGGCACCCTATTACTAAGGCTCCGCTGTCTATCCGTCTGTCTGTCTGTCCGTCTGTCGCCAGGCTGTATCTTATGAACCGTGATAGTTAAGCGATTGAAATTTTTACTAATGATGTATTTCTGCTGCCGCTATAACAACAAATAACAAAAACTGAATAAAATACATATTTAAGTTGGGCTCCCATACAAGAAACGTGATTTTTTTGCTCGTGTTAGCTCGATATTGATAGCAACAGGCAGACGCTTGAAACATTCATAGAATGTTTAGTTATATTAATTTTAAAAATAAATAATTAAACTAAAATAAAACAAATATTTAATAAACCTTTCGTGCGCGAGTCCAGCTCGCACTTGGACAGTTTTTTGGTTTATAATGTGTACAATAAAGTATTTTCATTCATTCATTCATTTAAAAAAAATATTTTGATTCGTAAAATAACAATATTCACACTGAAGTTACTGAAACTTTCCAAGGCCTTTTCCAAAAGCAAGTAATAAATTGGTATGTTATAGTCACTAGCTTAGGTGTTTGGGTTTGAACACTTTAATAATGTGTTTTGTTTAGAAAATAAGCCTAATAATTTAAATGATGAATTTATATGATTGGTTTCTAGGCCACGTTATAACCGTTTACATTTAATGGAATGGAAATACGAGGAATCAATTCTCACCTTGCAACGCGTGTCGTAGCACTTCGTAGCAAGATGTCTACGAAACGCTACGAAAACAACTACTACAGAATTAAGTACTGTAGCCCGATTTGCAGTGCTAACGTTAGCGCTGTAGGTACTGTCGACAATTGGTTTAATTAAACGAAATATGGGCAATAACAAATCGAGTGAGTTTTATACCACACGACTGAAGTAAAGCTTCTTTTTCAAAATATTAATTTGTAAAATTGTTCAAGAACGAAATGAAATTACGATAAATAATCGAACAAAATACTGACTGAGATATATATATTTAATACACTGGCTATGAAAGGAAGAGAGAAAGATAATGTACGCGCGCACCTCTCTCTCTTGCCCCTACTGTAATATACGAAACGTAACTTTTTTCTTTCTATCTTCAATAACCTATATCTCCGTCTCAACTTCCGTTCACACTTTTCGTAACGTATTCACCAGCTTACTTCACAAGTCAAGAGTGCGTAAAAAGATTTTCTTCAATAATATGGCACAAATAATTACAGCTTTCAACATATAAATGCGACCATCCTACGTATCAAAAACCTTCATTAAAAACGATTATGTACATAAGTAAACTTTAAAGTCACCCCGCGTGAGTTAGCCACTGAGTTAGACAATTCGTGAGGGTATTTGACAATTTTTGAAAGCAGCTTTATGCAGTTGATAAGCATTTCACTTGTTAAAATTTAGTCATCATGTGATTCTTAATATACAGAATAGGGGACTTTATAGTAGTCATTATTTCAGCCACATAACATACTGCTAAACATAGGCCTCCCCTATAGATTTCCTTAGCAACTGATCTTGTAAAGCCTGCACCCAACAGCTCCCAGCATTCTTTATTACGTCGTTCTAATGGCCGTCCCACTGCACTTTCCAGCACGTGATCTCCACTCAAAAACCTTCTTCCTAGCAACCTTTATAGTAGTCAAACGACGTAAACTTAGTATCATTATTGAGATAAAACGCAATATTTTTAAATTTATTTTAGGGTTCCGTACCTAAAAAGGTAAAAAAAGGAACCCTTATAAGAACACTCTCTTGTCCGTCTATCCATCTGTTCGTCTGTCTGTCCGTGTGTCGCCACTGATTTTCTCAAGAACGAGTGGTCCTAGCAAGTTGAAATTTATAGCAGATACTGAAGTCTATAGTCCCTATTAGGTGTATAAAAATCAAGGTCCTGATTTAATACGATAAAAAAATATAGGCACATTTTGATTTTTGCGAAAACTTGTAAGTACCAAAACTTATCATAATTTGAAGCTTTTTTAAAATTTCGGAATTTTTCTTTATTTGTGCTTTACCTTGCTTTTAACCAAAATTGACAATTCTAGATCAACAGGAAGTACCCTATAGATTTTGGGTCGAAAACCTATATGGTAGTTCCCGTTTCCGTTGACGTAGAATCACGAAATTTGCCAGAAAGCCAGATCTTACAGCACAAATAAAGGAAAAATAAAAAAAATAAAACAAATTGAAAATTAAAGGGTGTCCCCATACATAAATAGTTGACGCCAATTAAGATAGTCCTCTGAGTTGTACGGGCGCTCATACTTCCTTGGAAAAAGTGATGAATCATTATTACAAATCCGCTCCGAATAACGTCTCGCCTCGCACTCGAGTGTTTAGTGTTTTTAGTGCGAGGCGAGACGTTATTCGGAGCGGATCGCACTCACCCTGATGAAGGTTCACGAATTGAACCGAAACATTGTCGGTCGAAACACCGATAAGACGGTACGTGATAAATCCCGTATTTGTAATAATGATTGAAATCAATCACGAAAGTTTTCTAAGTAAAAGTGATGAAATAAGCGAATGCTAGACAAGCTCGCAAAACCTAACTTTGCAAGCTTGTCTAGGCTTCGCTTATTGGTAAATGGGACAATTACTATTTTGTCAGCGTTGACTAAGAGGTCACTGTTGCCGCCCCGGTTACTGACAATGTATAGAGCTTTTTGCTTGATGCTGATAATAGATTGACAGAATCCCCGCACGACGATCACAAGGTCATCTGAATAAACATGCGCATCGATTTTAACATCGCCTAACATTTTTATCCACTTTGTATAAACGGAATAAAAAACTGAATACTGAATACTGGATTTGGTGGTCTGTGGAGGAACTGATCCACTGCTAGGGTTCACAAAACAGGCGTTAGGACTCCGACCACTGGCTTCCACTCTATAATTAAAACTAATTAAAGGCTCAGTGGTAATGTTTATTCATTGTTCCGAGGCAAAACAAAGAGAATTTTAAAATTCAAAACTCAAGTCACAAATTAAATAAAGCGAGACAGTAAATGACATCTTTAGGAGATCCGTGCACTGCAAAGAAGCATTCGTTAATGAAGGATGTCAGGAAATGCCAACTCTTTTTGGCCACGTTTTGGTGCGGACATATTTTGGCCCTCGCGTTTTTGAAATATTAGATACTTGCTTATTTGACCCATCACAAAAAATATTTTAATCTGTTTTTTTTTATAAGCTAACCGGTGTAACTTGTATGTATATATCTCATTATTTCTGTCGTTTTTTCATTCATTCACAGTTTGACATAGCTACATTATTTTGTATTTATTAGTATTTTCTATATATGTACTTCGTGTTAGTAGTACCATCTTCTAGAATGGCACAGAATATCTGTGCCATGTTTCTGACTGCGCCACAGTTTTTATAACTGTAACGAAATCTTGGCTCTTTTGTTTGTATTTATGTAAGAAAGTCATAACATTTTTTTATTATCTGTACATTTATAAAAATCTCCTATATGTGAGTAACCAGCTGACACACCCGCAGCTAAACACGCATGATTTTTCAAATAAAACATTACCCTCCTTTTGTGCACCCGGGTAGAAAGAAGCCTATGTCCTTCCCCAGGATATAATCTATCTCCATGCGAAATTTCATTACGATCCGTTCAGTATTTTTGTTATGGAAAGGTAACAAACAAACTTACATGGCCTTAACGGAAGACCAGCGCTGGTTGTTGCAACCAGCACATGCTGAGTTAAGGACCATTTTGCAACTATACTTTGTGCATAAGTACATTTAGATTTGTTTTGTGTTATTGCTTTTTTACGTTACTTGTTTTTTGAATTTGTTTTTATGTGTTAAATCTGTATGTTGCAAATAAAATATTATTCTATTCTATTCTATTCTAACAAACAAACAGTTACTTTCGCAGTTACTATGAATGTTTTATTCATATAAACCTTCCTCTTGAATCAATCTATTGTTGGTTGGCGGTGGTCTATTGTGGTTTTGCATGCGTGGTTTGTCCATGAAAAGATTACCCTTCTTCTGCGCAGTCGGGTAAAAAGTATCATATGTCCTTTTTCTAGTTCTAAGCTACCTCCTCATAAATTTTCAGCCAAATCGGTTTAGCCGTTCTTGAGTTAAAAATACTGTAACTAACACGACTTCCTTTTATGTATATAAGATATGTACAATAAAATTTTGTAGGGTATTAAAATTTGACAAAAATTTGTTAATTTCATTCACTCATTCACAGTCCATGTCTTCACCGCTAAGACAAATCAGCTGTTTAAGCTATGAGATATCCCCCTAGCTTTGGGATTAATTTTGCAAATGAGCCCTTCGCGCCCTCATGAATATGCAAGCTTTTTGCCTGAAAAAGTTATTTTAAAGCGAGCTTTATTAAACCTCTTGAATCCAGGAAAAATCCTCGGCCCTCATAAAGACGGTTAATATGAAGAACTTAATGGCTTAATGGATTTGATTAACAAAGGATAAGGTCTGGGATACTTAGGTTCAACAGATATAAATAAAAGTTTTGGATGGACGTTTGTCAGTTAGACTGATATAATAATTTTAAAATCGAATCATACCCAATTATTTTTAAAATTACTTACACATATAAACATTTCTGGTAAAGTGAGCGAATAGCCGGCTGACACACAGGAGGTAGCGGGTTCGACTCCCGTTACGGAAAATTTTTTTGCATGATCTATAGGTTTTTGTTCCGGGTATCATTTTATAATATTATACGTACGCATATGAATTTACAAAAACATAAATGTATGTAAGTAGTCTATCAGTTATCTGTGTTCCGATGTACAAGCTCTGCTTAGCTTGGGGCTAGATATCACTGTCTGAAATGTCCAGCAATAAAAATAAATAAACAAGTCTGGATATTTCACACAACGCTATCTAGCCCCAAGCTAAGCAAAGCTTGCACTTTGGATACGATGTATAGAAAATTCACAGACAATTGTCCCGCAGTAGACATCGAATCCGCAACCTTAGATCTCTGCCGGCTATCCACCCTCTGCACCATAGAGGTCAATAAGATACTCGTATCTTACGATAAAAATATCTTAATTATTACTGTATAATTAATTTTTTTACATTATAGTAAACTTATTTTTCTTATTAAATCCGGCTTCGGAATCCTTTTTTTGGGATTATACTGCATCCAGCCTTTTAGTATAAATGATATTAATATAATAAATGCAAAATTAATGTTTGTTTTTTATGCTTTCACGCCGTAACAATAAATCAATTTCGATTTAATTTGATATGTAAATACATTGAGACTTACTGTTTCTCTTTATTGACAAAGCATGCATACCATGATGCATCTGACTGACTCATTGACATGTTTGTTCTCCCAGATGCCCCCTCGTAGGGTAGAAATGTTTGGTAGGTTCGTATAGAGGGAGTTGGGAATAAATCCTAAAGTCCTTCTTTTCTCCCCCATTCGCTCCAATCCACCTCATATCTCTGAAAGTAAAAGTCTTAGAGCATTAGCGCCAAAACTAATGTTGCTTAGGAAGTATTTTATATCCGGATCCATAAAAAAATGGCTTTTCATACCAAAAAAATTGTTGCATACAACATATTATTGTGTGCATACCGTACACTGTATATTTCGTTTGCCGAACCTTTCATACTGTTTTTGTAGGGAGACAGACGGATTGTGGGTACTATACTATTAAAATTACTATAAAATTTGCTTGAT
Organism: Philereme vetulata; assembly: GCA_918857605.2. Lineage (NCBI taxonomy): Eukaryota > Metazoa > Arthropoda > Insecta > Lepidoptera > Geometridae > Philereme > Philereme vetulata. The sequence goes on from OU975421.1 coordinate 11,637,813, forward strand.
TCTATTTATTTGTGCTAGAGGAGTATGAAATAAATTAGTAAATTTTCATGTTTATGCGACATCCATCATCATCATTCTGAGACGTCCCATTTTTTTTTTTTAGTTTTTGAAGTGCATAAGGCAACTTTCTTAGAGAAAGTCCTGATCCAGGGTGTCCTGATCCTGGGGGTACAGGTCCAAGGGGTCCAGGTCTAGGAGCCCAAGTCCAGAGGGTCCAAATCCAGAGAGTCATAACCCAGGGGGTCCAGGTCCAGGGGTCCAAATCCCGGGGGTCCTGATCCAGGGGGTCCAAGTCCAGGGGGTCAAGGTCCAAGTCCAGGGTGTCTTGATCTAAGAGGTCCAGGTCCAGGGATCCAGGTACAGGGGGTCCAGGTCCAAGTCCATGGAGTAAGGTCCAGGAGATCCTAATCTTAGGGTTCAGGTCTAGAGGGTCCAGGCCCAGGGGGTTCAGGTCCAGGGAGTCGAGGTCTTAGGGATTCAGGTCCAGGTTCAGGGAGTCCTGATCCAGGGGGTCCTGATCCAGGGTCCAGATATAATGGGGCCTGGTCCAAAGAGTCCAGGTCTAGAGGGCCCAGGTCCAGGAAATCCAGATCAAAACGGTCCTGATCCAGGAGGTCCTGATCCATGAGGTCCAGGTCCAGGGGGTCTAAGTCCAGGCAGTCCAGGTCCAGGTTCAGGAGGTCCTGATCCAAGGGGTCCAGGTCCAGGGGGTCAAGTTCCAAGTCCAGGGGATTTTGATCTAAGAGGTCCAGAAACAGAGGGTCCAGGCCCAGAGAGTCCAGGCTCAGGGGATCCTGATCCAGAGAGTCCTAAACCGGGGGTCCGGATTCAATAGGGCAAGGTCCAAAGGGTCCAGGGGGTCAAGATCCAAAAGGTCTAAAAGTCCAGGTCTAAAAAGGTCCAGGTCCAGGAAGTATTCAGATTCAGATTCAGATTCAGATTCAGATTCAGATTCAGATTCAGATTCAGATTCAGATTCAGATTCAGATTCAGATTCAGATTCAGATTCAGATTCAGATTCAGATTCAGATTCAGATTCAGATTCAGATTCAGATTCAGATTCAGATTCAGATTCAGATTCAGAAGAAGAAGAAGAAGAAGAAGAAGAAGAAGAAGAAGAAGAAGAAGAAGAAGAAGAAGAAGAAGAAGAAGAAGAAGAAGAAGAAGAAGAAGAAGAAGAAGAAGAAGAAGAAGAAGAAGAAGAAGAGGAAGAGGAAGAGGAAGAGGAAGAGGAAGAGGAAGAGGAAGAGGAAGAGGAAGAGGAAGAGGAAGAGGAAGAGGAAGAGGAAGAGGAAGAGGAAGAGGAAGAGGAAGAGGAAGAGGAAGAGGAAGAGGAAGAGGAAGAGGAAGAGGAAGAGGAAGAGGAAGAGGAAGAGGAAGAGGAAGAGGAAGAGGAAGAGGAAGAGGAAGAGGAAGAGGAAGAGGAAGAGGAAGAGGAAGAGGAAGAGGAAGAGGAAGAGGAAGAGGAAGAGGAAGAGGAAGAGGAAGAGGAAGAGGAAGAGGAAGAGGAAGAGGAAGAGGAAGAGGAAGAGGAAGAGGAAGAGGAAGAGGAAGAGGAAGAGGAAGAGGAAGAGGAAGAGGAAGAGGAAGAGGAAGAGGAAGAGGAAGAGGAAGAGGAAGAGGAAGAGGAAGAGGAAGAGGAAGAGGAAGAGGAAGAGGAAGAGGAAGAGGAAGAGGAAGAGGAAGAGGAAGAGGACGACCCTTTGGACCTGTACATTCTAGAACTGGAACCCCTGGACCTAGACCCCTTGGACCTGGACCCCCTGGGTACCCCTTGAAACTTGACCTCCTAGAACTGACCCCTCGACTTGGACCCCCCTGGATACCCCCTAGACCTGGACCGCCAGGATACCCTCTGGACTTGGACCGCCTGGATACCCTCTGGACATCAATCTCCTGGACCTAGACTCCCTTGACCCTCTGGAGCTGGACCTCCTGGATACCATCTGGACCTGGATATCCTAGACCTAGACACCTTCGAACTGGATCCCCTGGACTTGGACCCCTGGATACCCCCTGGATATGGACTCCCTGGACCTGGACCCCCTGGACCCCCTGGACCTGGACCCCCTGGATACCCCCTGGACCTGGACCCCCTGGTCCTGGACACTCTGAACTTGGACCCACCTGGATACTCCCTGGTCCTGGACCCTTTGGACCTGTACTTTCTAGACCTGGAACCCATGGACCTGAACCCCTGGACCTTGACACCTAGATAACCCCTGGACCTAGACCCCTGGATACCCATTGGACCTGGACCTGGACCCTTTGGACTTGGTCCTCCTGGATATCCCCTGGACCTAACAGCCCCTGGATCCTTCCTGTATCTGGAATCCCTAGATTTGGATCTAGACTTCCTGGACCTGATCCTTCTGGACCTGGACCCCCTGGATATCTCCTGGACCTGGACCCCTGGATACCCCCGTTAACTTGACCTCCTGGATCTGGACCAACTGGACTAAGACCCCGTGGACTTGGACCCCCTGGTAACCCCTGGACCTGAAACTCCTAGGCCTGGACCCCCTGGATACCCCCTGGACCTGAACCCCCTGGATCTTGACTTCCTAGGCCTGAACTCCTTGGACTTGGACCCACTGAACTTGGACCCCCTGGACCTGGACCCCCTGGATCCTTCCTGGACTTGTACCTCCTGGACCTGGACCTCTTGGACCTGGACCCGCTGGACCTGGACCTCCTGGATACCCCCTGGATTTGGAACTCATGGACCTAGACGCCCTGGATACCCCCTCGACCTGGACCCCCTGGACCTTATTCTTTTGGACCTGTACTTCCTAGACCTAGAACCTCTGGCCCTGGACCCCTGCACATGGACCCTCTGGACATGGAACCCCTAGACCTGGACCTCTTAGACCGTGACCCCTGGACCTTGATACCCTGGACCTGGACCCCCTGGACTTGGATCCCCTAGATCCCCCCTGGACCAGGACCCCCTGGAACTGTACTTCCTAGCCCAGGACCCCTTGGAACAAAGGGGTCCAGGTCCAGGGGTTCTAAGTCTAGGGAGTCCAGGTCCAGGGGATCTAGGTCCAGGGGTTCCAGGACCACCTGCACCTGAATCCCCTAGACTTGAACACCCTGAACCTGGACCTCTTAGAGCTGGACGTTGGAACTGGACTCCCTGGACCTGGACCCCCTGGACCTGCACCACCAAAATTCTCTCTGAAATAAGACTCCCTAGACTAGGACTCCCTGGATCAGAACCCCTGGATACCCCCTGGACCAGGTCCCTCTGGTTTTCCTGGGCCTGGACCCCCTGGACCTTTACACCCTGGATACCTCCTGGACCTGTTCTTCCTAAACCTGGAACCCCTGGACCTAGACTCCCTGGACCCCCTGGACCTGGACCCCTTGGATGCCCTTGAACCAGGACTCCCTGGACTTGGACCCTCTGTACCTGTACTTTCTAGACTTGGACACTCTAGACCTGGACCCCCTAAATCCTCCTTTGACCAGGACTCACTACACTTTGACCCCCTATACCAGGACACCCTGGACCTGTTCTTTCTAGACCTGGACCCCCTGGACCTGTTCTTCCTAGACCTGGACCCCCTGGAGCTGGTCCCCTGAAACTCCCCTGAACCTGGTCCTCCTGGACTTCCTGGAACTGTACGTCTTAGGCTTGGACCACCTGAATACCCCCTGGATCTGGACCCTCTGGACCTGAAACCTTTGGACCTGTACATTCTAGTACTGGAACCCCTGGATCTAGACCTCCTGGACCTGGACCCTCTGGGTACCACCTGGTCCTGGACTTCCTGGACCTGGACTCCCCGAACTTGGACCCCCTGGATTCCCCCTGGACCTGGAACTCATGGACTTGGACCCCCTGGATACCTCCTGGACCTGGACCTCTGGATACACTCTGGACCTGGACCCTCTGGACTTGGACTCCCTGGATACCCCCTGGACTTGGACTTTTTGGACCTGTACTTCCTAAAGAAGAAAAAGAAGAAGAAGAAAACCCCCTGGACCTGGACGACCTAGACCTGAACCCCCTGGACCTAAACCAGCTGGATCTGGACCCCCTGGACCTGAACCCTCTGGACCTAAACTCCCTGGACCTGGACCCCTTGAATCCCTTTGAACTAGGACCCCTTGGACTTGGACCCCTGAATACACCCTGGACCTGGACCCACTGGACCTGAAACTTTTGGACCTGTACTTTCTAGACCTGGAACCCCTGGACCTGGACCCCCTGGACCCAGACCCTTTGGACTTGGACCCCTTAGAAATGGACCCCTAGACCTGGACCCTCTGGACCTGGACACTTTGGACCTAAATCCCTAGACCTGTAAATTCTAGACCTTGACCACCTGGACCTGGACTCCCTTGAACCCTCTGGACCAGGACTTCCTGGACTTAGACCCCCTGGACCCCCCCTGGACCTGGTCTACCTGGACACCCTAGACCGGGACCTGCTTGACCTGAAGCCCCTTAAACTGAACCCCCTGGATACCCCCTGGACCTGGACTTTTGGACCTAGACCCGCTGGACTTAGACCCTTTGGACCTGTACCTTCTAGAACTAGAACCCCAGGACTTAGACTCCCTGAACCTGGACCCCCTAAATACCCACCGGACCTGGACCTCCTGGTCCTGGACTCCCTGGACTTGAAACCCTGGATACCCCCTGGACCCTCTGGGTATCTAGTGGGACCTGAAGCCCCTGGACCTAGACCCCTTGGATACCCCCTGGCCCTGGACCTTTTGAAGTTAGAACCCCTGTACTTGGACCCTTTGGACCTGTACTTTCTAGACCTGGAACCCTTGGACCTAGACCCCCTGAACCTAGACCTCCTAAATATCCACTGGACCTGGACCTCCTGGACCTGAATCCCTCTGGAATTGGACCCCCTGGATACCTCCTGGACCCTATGGACCTAGACCCCTGAACCTGTACATTCTAGACCTGGACTCCTGAATCTTGACCCCCTGGACCTGCATCCCCTGGATCCCCCTGGACCAGGACTCCCTGGACTTGGACCCTCTGGACCTGGACCACCTGGATACCCCCTGGATCTGGACCCACTAGATCTGGACCCCCCGGACTTGGATCCCCTGGACCTGGACCCCTTTGACCTGTACTTTCTAGACCTGGAACCCCTGAACCTAGACCCCTTGGAACTGTACCCTTTGGATACTCCCTGAACCTGCTTCTCCTGGACATGGGACCCCTGGACTTGGAATCCCTGGATCCCCCTGGACCTTGAGCCCCTAGACTTGGACATCCTGGATACCCTCTGGACATGGACCCCCTGGAACTGGACCCCTTAAACTTGTACCCTATGGATACCCCTTGGACCTGGACCTATTGGACCTAGACCTTTTGGACCTGTACTTTCTAGATCTTGAACCTCCGGTTCTAGACCTCATGGACCTGGACACCCTGGATCTGGACTCCTTAAAACAGAACTCCCTGAACTTTGACCCACAAGACCTGGACTCTCTGGACCTGGACCCCTAGGCCTTGACCTAGACCTGGACTACCTTGACCTGGACTTTCTGGTCCTGGACTCTCTGGATCTGGACTCCCTGGACCTGGACCCTCTGGATCAGGACCACCTAGACCTGGATTCCCTCCATAAAACTGCTGTAATTAGTTGATAATATTGCGGGGTCCAGGGGGATCTCCTTCTTCTTCTTTTTCTTGTTCTTCTTCTTTTTATTGTTCTTCTACTTCCTCCTTCCAAGATCTGGACTCTATAGACCTCTCCCTGGACCATGACTCCCTGAACAAGGACCTCCTGGATCAGGACCCTTGGACCTGGACCTGGACCCCTTGGAGCAGGACCCCTGGACCTGGACCTAGACCCCCAAGACCTGAGCTTTCTGAAACTAGACCCTCTGGACCTGAACTCCCTGGACCTGGACTAATCGGACCTGGATCCACTGGATCTTGAACCCCTGGGTTAGGACCCCCTGGACCTGGACCCTTTAAACCTGGCTCCATTGGACCTACACCCTTTGGATCAGGACCCCCTGAATCAGGACCCTTGAACCTGGACCCCTAAACCTGGAGCCTTGGTTCAGGTCCCTCTAGACCTGGACCTGAACCCCTAAGACCTGGACTCTTTGGACCTGGATGGACCCTCTGAACCTAGACTTCCTGGATCAGGACCCCTGGATCAAGACTCCCTAGATCAGGACTTTCTTGACCTGGACCCCTTAGATATGGACCTTTTGGACCTGGACCCGCTGGACCCGGACCCCCTCTATAAAACTGCTGTAATAATTTGATAATTCTGCAGGGTTTAGGGGGATCTGCTTCTTATTCTTCTTCTGTTTCCTCCTCCTCCCAAGACCTGGACTCTCTGAACTTGGATCTAGACCTGGACTCCCTGGATCTCTCTTTGGACTCTGGGGTCAAGGTACAAGTCCAGGGGGTTTTGATCTAAGAGGTCCAGGTTCAGGGGTCCAGGTCCAGGGGGTCCAGGTCTAAGGGGTCCAAGTCCAGGGGGTTAGGTCCAGGGGATCCGGATCCTGAAGGTCCAGGTCTAGGGGGTCCTGAGCCAGGTGGTCCTGATCAAGGGAGTCCTGATCCAGGGGGTCCAGGTCTAGAGGGTACAGGTCCAGGGAGTCCAGGTCTAGGGGGTCAAAGTTCAGGGAGTCCAGGTCCAGGAGGGATCCAGGGGGTCCATGTTCAGGGGTCCTGATACAGGTCCAGGGGATCCAGGTCCAGAGGGTCCTGATCTAGGGCGTCTTGATCCAAAGGGGTCCAGGTTCAGGGTGTCAAGGTCCAGGTCCAGAGGTTCAAGGTCAAAAAGGTCCTTATCCAGGGAGACCAGGTCAAGATCTAGGAGGTCCAGGTCTAGACGGTATTGATTCAGGGGTCCAGATTCAGGGGTCCATTCCAGGGGGTCCTGATCCAGGGAGTTTTGATCCTGGAGGTCCAGTTTCAGAGGGTCCAGGTCTAGGGGGTCTAGCTCCAGGGAGTACAGATTCAGGGGGTCCAGGTCCTAGGGGTCCTGATCCAGGAAGTTCAGGTCCAGGGGGTCTTGGTCCAAGGGGACCAGATTATCAAGTCATTACCATGGCATTATCAACTCATTACTGCGGTATTATTAACTTATTACCTCATTATTATCAACTAATTACAGCAGTATTATTATTATAAATACGGGATTTATCACGTACCATCTTATCGGTGTTTCGACCGACAATGTTTCGGTTCAATTCGTGAACCTTTAGTGCGAGGCGAGACGTTATTCGGAGCGGATCACACTCACCCTGATGAAGGTACACGAATTGAACCGAAACATTGTCGGTCGAAACACCGATAAGACGGTACGTGATAAATCCTGTATTTATAATAGTGATTGAAATAACAGCAGTATTATCAACTCATTATCGCAGTATCATCAACTTGTTACCGCAGTATTATCAACGCATTACAGCAGTATTATTAACTCATTACCGCAGTATTTTCATCTCATCACCGCGGTATTATCAACTCATTACCGCAGTATTATCATCTCATCACCGCGAGCTGGTGGGGTACCCAACTATCGAGCTTTTTTGTGTCCCAGTTTTTTTCAAATGCGACAAAACCGTTTTGTGGTCAATTCCTTGTTCTTCAGCTACGTCGTAACTACTGATATGTCGATCTTGCTTCACTTTTTCAAAAATGGCATCAATTTTATCCGTAATAGTGCGATCATCTTCATCAACGAAGATATCGAAGTGGAAGAATCTATCAAATAAGATATCTTCTTTGATTGGTTCTTCGAATATCCTTTTAACAAAATTATCATTTTACTTAAAAAACTTTTATCGCTCGTATTTTTTAAACGGAAGTAGATAGACATAGTAAACTTTTACAAAATGGTAATACAAGTTTTTTTGTGGAATCGTTTTTTATTGTCATAATATTCTCTTTGAATTATTTATCCATTTTGATATCCTCTTTGATGATTGCTTCTTCCACTTTAATATCCTCCTTGATTGCGTCTCCTACTTCCATATCCTCTTTGTTTGCTTTTTCCATATTGATATCCTCTTTGATAGATTCTTCCACTTTGATTACCTCTTTGATTGCTCTGTCATCATCTCCTCTTTGTTTGCATTTTTCTACGATATCCTGTTTGGTTTCTTCTTTCACTTCGATATCCTCTTTGATTGCTTGTTCTACAAACAGAAAAACAGGCGAGCTGCGAGCAACTCACGCACTACGCGACCTCTAGTTTAGATATATACTTATATACATATTTTATGTAAATACATACTCTGGTATAATAAAAGGTTGGGGAAAAAATCTTTTGGTACTTTAATTATTTTAATTTATTTTACTTTAATTACTTTTTCTTTTAATCTTTTATAGTATGTATGAAATTGTAATAAAATCTCTTTGGCTACACTATTTGTATCTGGCTGGTTTCGGTATCATTCAAAGTTTAAATTTTAAAGAAGAGAATTCCAAATTCAAATTAGGAAAATGTGTATATTTATTTGTTTTTAATACTGTAAAGATGAGTAAATATAATGAAGAAATTCGATACATTTTAAAATTTTACTACAAAAAAGGTAAAAACGCAACGCTAGCCGCAAAAAAAATTTGCGGTGTTTATGGACCTAGTGGAGTGTCTATGAGAGTAGCACAAAATTGGTTTAAGCGTTTACTTTCCGGAAATTTTGATGTCAAAGATGCACGTCGCTCTGGTACGGATTAATGATTTGGATTTGATCTGGATTAATATTACGGATTAAATTGATGCCATATTTGAAAAAGTGGAGCAAGATCGGCGTATCAGTATTTACGACGTAGCTGAAGAACTGGGAATTGACCACAAAACAGTTTTGGCGCATTTGAAAAAAACTGGGTACACAAAAATGCTCGATATTTGGGTACCCCACGAGTTCACTGAAACAAACCTAATGAACCGTGTACTCATTTGTGATTCTTTATTACGACGTAATGAAACCGAACCATTTTTGAATCAGCTGATAACTGGTGATGAAAAGTGGATCACGTACGACAAGAACTTGCGAAAAAGGTCGTGGTCAAAAGCCGGTCAGGCTTCACAGACTGTGGCGAAACCCGGGTTAACTCGCAACAAGGTGATGCTGTGTGTGTGGTGGGGTTGAAAAGGCGTTATTCATTATGAGCTGTTACCACCAGGCAGAACCATCGATTCTGAACTCTACTGCGAACAACTGATGAGATTAAATCAAGAAGTTGAGAGAAAGCGGCCAGAATTAATCAAAAGAAGGGGTTTGGTTTTTCATCTTGATAACGCTAGACCTCACACATCTTTAGCCACTTAGCAAAAATTAAGAGAGTTTGGCTGGGAGGTGTTAATGCTTCCGCCGTATAATCCTGACCTTGCACCTTCAGATTTCCACCTGTTTCGGTCTCTTCAGAATTATTTAGGCAGTGTCAGGTTAACATCACGAGAGGACTGCCAAAACTACTTGTCGGGGTATTTTGATCAGCAGCCCCAAAATTTTTATAGCAAAGGGTCCCTGCCTACAAGATGGCAAAAAGTTATGGTACAAAATGATACCTACATACTTTAGTTAAATGTAAATAAACAATATTAAAAAATGTTTTGAATTTTTTAAAAAAATGAGAAAAAAAATTTCCCCAACCTAATATATAAAGAAACAACCAGACCCGGAACAAATATCTGTAGATCTTGCAATCATTTGTTCCGCGGCGGGCATCGAACCCGCAACCTTCTGCGTCTCAGCCAACTTCACCACGGAGGTCATCAATTTTAATAATATGATACAATTTGTTTCACTTTATCTCACAGCTCTACAAAAGTTGCCATTACCAAAAATGTGGTTATTACTCAACCTAATGCTTACAAGTATAGTAAGTATATTAAGAGGTAGAGCTTTATTTGAAATTAGCTTTTATTCTTACAATTCTACCATCTTAATTACACACAATAAGAGAACATAACACACATAACATGTCCAACAGTACATGTATCTCCGACAACAAAAGTGTTTCGCTTAGTAGAGAATAATATTTGATGTGAAACATCTATTGGCTCGCCTTCTGAGGTAAAACCGACTCGTATGTCGACATCTCGTCATATGTCGTTTCCGATCCTCAATTTCGGTTCCTACATTGAGTCAAAAGCCCAGTTTGCTGCTTAAAAGCTTGGTATATGTGGAATGTGTTGCCGAGGCGTGGTGTCCTACCTGAGTCCAAGAGTAGATGAGTAGGTTTGCCTTGTAAATAATGTAGTCTACACAATATTCTCGATGGTAATCCTTTTTATTTAGCACTTCACAAGCAAGGCAATCAACAAGCATAGAATGTTAGATAGAACACAAGCACGATAGATCGAAAGTAGGAAGGTATGAATACGAGCACATTGAAGGGATAGTAGTAACAATTTCACTGGAGAAAGATTCGTAAAGCGAAGGGAACAGACGTAAGAGCGCGATCGAGTGTCTGGATGCCGAGTCGAGAAGTTAGCTCCAACTGGCGGTCGCGGATCGCTCTGAAGTTCGAGCGGTACCGTTACGCAATAAAAAATGCGTCTAAATACAATGCCCAGTGCATGGGTTACGCCTGACTATGCTTGGGGATTTATTATTTTAGTGTACCCACTATTTATTTGTTTAGTTTTTGATAGTAGTTAGTAGTTTAAGTAAGTAAGAATAAATAAATGTTATATTTGTAAGATGTATATGTAATGTTATTAGACGTATTAATATCGGGTAAGTAGGGTGTTCCCTACAGTATATTCGCAAAAGTGAGGCACTACTTCACACCGGGACAGTTGCTCAACTTGTACCAAGCACAAGTCCGATCGTGTTTGGCGTACCGTTCTCACCTTTGGGGCTGATCAGCGAAGTACCAACTTGAAGCTCTGGAATCAATTGAGAGAAGAGCCAAGAAGCTCATAGGCAACGATGAGCTAGTTGATGCAAGGATCCTCCGCCTGGGGCATCGACGAAAAGTTGCTAGACTCCCGGTTTTAAATCGAGTACATTTCGGAGAGTGTGTGGCGGAACTTTTCAACCTAACCCCATCATCTCCATGTTATCATCGGACAACGAGACGCTCTGCGGTGTACCACCGCTATATGGTAGAAATATCCGCACATAGCGGTTCTCTTTGATATTTATTATGCGCAACGCCAAAGAGTGGAACGCTTTGTCTGAGTCTGTGTTTCTTGGTATCTACCACCTGGGTGCCTTCAAGACGCGAGTGAATAGGTTTCTTCTTGGCAAGCGTGATCCATCGTAGATTGCATCATCGCTTAACCATCAGATGAGATCGTTGTCAAACGCAAGTCTATCACACTAATATTATAAACTAGCTACCACCCGCGGCTTCGCACACGTGTTTTCTCAATGAAAAGTAGCCTATGTGACTATGTGTAAATCCAGGTTATAATCTACGTTCATACCAAATTCGGAGAGTGTCAGATGTAACTTTTCAACCTAATGACACCATCTTCATTCTATCATCGGACTACCAGACGATCTGCGGTGCGCCACCGCTATATGGTAGAAATACCTCCCATTCGCACAAAGCGGTTCTCTTCGACCTTTATTACGCGCACTGCCAAAGAATGGAACGTCTTGCTAGAGTCTGTGTCTCCTGATAGCTACAACCTGGGTATATTTAAGTCGCCAGTGAATAGGTTTCTTCTAGGCAAGCGTGTACCATCGTAAACTGCATCATCGCTTACCATCAAGCGAGAACGTGGTCAAACGCAAGCCTATAATGTAAGTACTTTCTTAGTTACTACGTATGTATTATGCATGTAAACGTTACTCTGGAATCACTCTATCTATTGCTGAAAACTGCATCTTCCCACTGAAGCTTGCGTAAAGAAACCGTACATGTGTGGGGCCTATTACAGCCTCGATGCAACTGCCACACAGATTTACAGACTCTCAGATAATCATACAGCTGGGTAGAGTTAATTAAGTAGGCCTTTTAGTCTATCAGCTAGTACTTGACTCTACAAGCCATCACACATATATTTTAATTCTTATCCTAAAAACCATTAAAATACTAACAAATTATTATTTTGCATCAAAAGATCTGAAATCATAATTATCAAAGAGTTGGTTCAGAAGTCTTTCAATAGAGAGTTAACAGAGTTTCATAAACCTGTTGTTTCTATATTAAAGTTAATTTATTTTATTTTATTAATTAATGAACAATAAACAATTGCAATATCTGTAAAGGTGCAGTCTGTGTAAGTACATGATATATCATGTGTGAGCTAGTATTTTAGTTAAGCACTTAATAATTTACTATTCATGCATCGCTTAATACTGAGATCTCACGAGTCTCCTATAAAAACCAATATATATTATTTGTAATATTTGACTATCAAAATAGTGCCACGAAATGACCTAACTTAACTAACTTGACCTACGTTTCATTCAAACTACAGGTAATGGGAGTTCATGTTAATTGGATATTCTGTTTTGGGGTATTAATTGCAGATATTCTGGATTTCAAACTTTTACCTATATTTGTGTCACTAAAACTACACGCATACCAAATTTCTGCACTGTGGGGTCACTGGTGTACCCTGTGAGTTTTGTTAAATTTCAGTTTGTATTATGGCTAATAACTTAAAAACTACAAGGTTAAACTAAAAATAAAAACGGCGTCACAATTTACTCACAAAGACCTATTATTAGACGTGCCACCTGACTGGATAGTCCCATTTTGTTTTTTTTTACCCCTCTTAAACCCCAATGGCTCAACAACCCTCCCATATTTTTAGCTCATTTAGTCACACAAAACTTGTGCGATCACTACCTGCGTATACACCAAATTCACGATCACAATCAAAATTAAAATATCATGTAATTATAAAAAAAAAATATCGTCACGGGGTGACGGCATGGCGTTGGTAGCTGGGCCGTTGCGTCGTTGGGCCGTTGGGCCGTTGGGTCGTTGTGCTGTCACGCGTATTTATATTGCGTATGATAAGATAAGATGATTATAAACGGTTATCTTTCATTATAAATTATTTTATCAAATTAGATGTTACACATCTCCCTCGCATCCCGTGACGGACACATTTTTGTTTTGTTTTAGGCAATTCTATTTTGTTTAACATACCTGATGTCAAAGTAAATAAAAATTAAATATTTTATATAACTAATATATAAAACTCTCGTGTCACGGTGTTTGTGGTCGCACTCCTCCAAAACGGGACGACAAATTATTCGAAAGTATTTTTCACCCTCTTACCCCTACCCCTATTTTTAATCAAGATTTTAGTATTTTATCATATCCATATAATTTAACCGTCGTTCATTGACGCCGCGAAGTCATTTATATGAACTGTCGCGTTACTTCGAACGAGTGTTTTATATATTTTATCCCGAAGTTCCCACGGAAATGGGAAATTTCATGCGTGCAAAGCCGCTTGCGATTTAGTTAGTATATAAATAAAAATAGTTAAGGCGCTAACCGTAGCCGATGACCTTGAGTGAATGGGTGTAGCTATTGTTTCGGCCCCGCACCAACCGCACCTTCCGCCACACGCATCTAACCGACCAGCAACAAGGTGAGCGCGAGGCAGACAAGCACAACCCTTCCGTACAACAGTCAGCGGTACACCGCCGCCCGTCGCCCGCGCAACCACCTTCTAAAAGTACGCCTACTAATTATTCGGAAAAATTGAAAATAATTAACTGCCACGTGAAAAACCGTCGCAGCACAGCACCATTTGTTCAATTTGAAGGTATAATCTTTACCCATATTTATGTGAAAGAAAAAATTACAAAGTTTTACGTCGTTTAGAAGTTGAATCAAATTGAAAGTTGAAATCAGCTATATTTTGTTATTTTTTTCTCATAGTAAATAAACAGGTAGAACTTTTTTTTATGTTCACTTTGCAGATAAAAGGTCAATGAATGACATACATTTTTTTAAGTACATAAAATGGATTCCTCCCTGAGGAGAAAGCCTCCAAATAAGACCATTCAGCTACTTTATTCGCCTTAATACAACATTTATATTGTTCAAGCAGTATGCAAAAAATTGTTCATATTGTTCAACCTCCTGCGTCTCGACCAGCTATACACCCAATAAAAAATAAATAGGCTCACAATTTTATTAATTTATTCATCGTGGAGCCCTGAAGATCTTCTCATTTGGAGGACAGCGGCAAGTCTAAACACTCCGTTAAACACATTGGCCGTGTATTTAACGTAGTGTGAAGACTATTTACTAATTAACTTTACATACGTGGCAGGTTGCAAGCCCAGAATTAGGTTAATTGGTCGATCGAAGCGAGATCTCTAAATCAAATTGAGCAAATTGGCATTGGATGTATTTATGTATGTATGTCCGAGGATAACTTTCGAAGCGTTGATCCGATCATCGTGAAATTTGATACATAGGTAGGTAGTGGTAGGTTAATTTTGATGTGACTAAATGAGCTAAAAATGTGGGGGGGTTGTTGAGATATTGGGGTTCAAGAGGGGTAAAAAATATGAAAATGAGATTATTAGGACAAATGCGATGTCAAATGAAAGGTCTTCATTAGTACACTTAGACTTTGATTTTATTTTTATTAAATTCTTTATAGATTTTGAGTTATTTCCATAATAAAAACTAAGCTTTGACAAAATTCACAGGGTACACCAGTGAACCCACAGTGCTGAAATTTGGTATGCGTGTAGCTTTAGTAACACAAATATAGTCAAAAGTCTGAAATCTAGAACAACTACAATTTGTACCTGACAAAAAGTAACCACATTACATAAACTCCCAAGTCAAGTTAATTGGTTACGCATTTCGTGGCACTATTTTATTGGTCAAAGATTAAGGCTGGCTTGCGCAACGATCCCTAAACGTATTTAGCGGCTAAACATGCTAAATTTTACGTATCTATATGATTTGACAACTCCTTAAATCATATTTAGCCACTTAATATGTTTAGGCGTCGTTGCGCGAGACGCCCTAAGAATATTTTTTTTTTGTGTTTTAGGAGACTCGCGAGATCTCAGTTCGGGGCGAACCACTAGCATAAAAAAGTCTGAAAACTATTTCTGGACCCACTCGGCAATATAAAACACTTTATCTCTCGCCTGTAGTACTATCATATAGAAAGTGTTTCCAGCTCTTAGGCAGACAAACGGCGGTACAAAGTTTATTCGACTCTTCGGAGCTTGATTCATTACACTTCGCTTTCTTGGTCGGCGGTTTCTTTATTACTCTTTACAATTGCCGTGGAACATCTTTTTTACACAAAGAAAAATTATTTTATACATATATATACTAGTTCTTAACAACAAAAATTTAGACAAAAACTTTTGAAGACAACCATACCTAGCTAAATCCTTAACCGATTATGTATGTATTTACTGATTAAAACAGGTATTTATTGCGTATGTTCCTTTTTTATTTAATATGCCGACGTTTCGATTGTGTTGCAACAGCTGTGGTCGCGGGTGGACTGGAATACTTGGAGTTACCGTCGACAAGGGATGGCAGCTGCAGCAACTACCCTCACTTGGTCTTCAGAATTAGAAATGTCTTCTTTCGATAATAAATGAGCTGTTTATAAACCTAACTACAAAAATGGCCACATTGTAGCTTTTTATTTCGTAAATGAAAATAAATTTCTCGAAGAACTAAAAAAAAAATTATCCACCTTATTACTAGTCTTCATTCATTCTAGTCCATTAAATCAGGCAAGTTATAGCATAATTTGTCCGTTTAAATCTTTCTTACGCGTCACGCAAAAAGGCTCTTAAACTTTATCCCTAAACTTTTCATTCAAAAACCGGCTACAATTTAAATTATTAGCAGCAGATATTTTTCAACTATTTATGAATCAACGGCACGGACACGACACGTAAAATTCATTTCCGGAGTAGTTTTTCCCTTGGATTAAAATGGTTCTTGCAAAATAATGAGGGAAGAGGTGACTTTTACTCCGTAGTGAGCGATATATTAAAATTCATCTTTATAAGTAACAATAAAAGATTAATAACAATAAAAAGAAAACCGGCCAAGTACGAGTTGGACTCGCGCACGAAGGGTTCCGTACCATTATCAATAAAAACCGCAATAAAATTACGTTGTTTGTATGTGAGCCTCCCTGTAAACATTTTTTTTTATTTAGTTATTTATTATTAAAGTGAAAAACATAACTCAATAATCTGTGAATATTTCAAGCATATACCTATTGTCGTTATGAATATCGAGCTAAAACGAGCAAAAAAATCACTTTTGTTGTATGGGAGCCTTAAATGTTTATTTAGTTATGTTTATTTATAATATATAATTATAGCAGCAACAGAAATACATTATCTGTGAAAATATCAACTGTCTAACTATCACGGTTCATGAGATACAGTCTGGTGACAGACGGTCAGACAGACAGACAGACAGCGGAGACATAGGAATAGGATGCCGTTTTACCATTTGAAAACGGAACCCTAAAAATGGAACGATGATACCCTGCATATATGTATAATAATACTGTGTCGCAGATAGCAATTATATATATAAATATGTTAGTCTTAGTTTTTTTTGCTTCGTTAGGGTTCCGTACCCAAAGGGTAAAACGGCACTTGGCCGGTTTTTTATTATAATGTGTTTTATTTTGGGTGCGGCACTAACTTAGATGTCAGAAATAATGTTACTAACAAAATATGGATATTGTCGGAAATAAATGTATTTTTAGGGCTCCGTATCCAAAAACTAAAAATTTACTCTATTATTAAGACACCGCTGTCTGTCTGTCCATCTGTCACCAGACTGTATATCATGAACCGTAATAGTTAGACACTTGAAATTTTCACTGATTATGTGTTTCTGTTGCCGCTATAACAACAAACGCTAAAAACAGAATAAAATAAATATTTAAGGGGGCTCCCACACTACAAACGTTAGTTTTTTGCTCGTTTTTGCTCGATATCGATAACGTTAATGCTTGAAATATTTCTAGAATATTTAGTTTTATATTCAATTGAAAAATAAATAATTAAATTAAAATAAAACAAATATTTAAGAGGGGCTCCCATACAACCAACGTGATTTTTTTGCTCGTTTTTGCTCGATATTGATAACGCCAACAGATAAACGGTTAAAATATTCACAGAGTATTGAGTTATGTTATTCACTTTAATAATAAATAATTAAATTAAAATAAAGTTAATATTTACGGCGAGGCTTCCATACAACAAACGTGATTTTATTTATATTTTTTTGATAATGGTACGGAACCCTTCGTGCGCGAGTCCGACTCGCACTTGGCCGGTTTTTATTGTTATATATTTTTTCTTTTTAACGTAAATCAATAATAGCTTTTTACACTTACTCAATCACAGTACATAATTACTGATTAAAGCGGGTATTTATCGCGTATATGCCTGTTTTATTTGTTTTAAATACCCATTTTAATCAGTAACTTAATAATAGCTATAACTGATATCTTCTTTTACAAAAGCCTTCCTTCTCTTTGCCAACCCTTCGCAAAAGAATAAGTATTAAAAAAAAATTATTTCTAATTAGGACAGTAGACTGGTTCAAATGGGCCCATTAATATATCGATATTATAATCGATCAGTTATGGAAGCCATTGATGGATAATAATCGTAATATCCATAATTAAATTCAAAAGAATAAAATATTGATAGTTGTCAATATAACGCTTCATTTGACGAGTCAATCGTCAACTCGCCCACTTAAAACTCGTCCCGTCAGGCGAGATAGCGATTTAAAATATATTTTTGATCGTCAATTCGCCAAATTCATCAAACGCGCGTTACTAAAGCGCTAAGCTACTAAGCTTCATAACGCCTAATGTGTACTAACTCTTAAAGTTTCGAAAATTTAAGTACAGGCTAAGGTATAGTCACTATAAGTTTAAGCTATCTGTGAAGGAAAGAGTACGGTAAAAAGATTAGTTATTGTTTCATAAATTGGCAATTTGCCTTCCCGTGTCGTCTCGATGTCAAAACCTTTTAGTACTAAGTCGATTACTATGCAAAGGTATTCTTATAAGAAAGTTCCTAATGCAAACTCGAGTAAACCCGGGCCGGATGCAACTTGGCTATGAAATTTAAATGAGAGCTGTTCAGGTACTTTGTGGCACTCTAATTTGACGCTTGTAGAGTCTAGAAGGATTAGACAGAACATACTGTTCTGTTTTAAGCTAAAAATATGAGTACCGGTATTGACTTTATTGAGCGAGCGAAGCGTCTCGCTTTTGAGATTGACCAAAAAATGCTTTTGTCCGTCTGTCTGTCTGTTCTCGCCTCTATGTCGCATTTTTCCACCGATTTAGACGAAATTTGGCACACAAGTTCCTTCATTTATTTAAGTTTTTAAGTCGATCGCTATTTTTGACGGGGGAAAAATAGGGAGGAGAAAGGGGGGAAGTTTGCTGTAGCATTATTTATCGACGGATTTCAATCAAATTTGAGAGGCACACTAAGGACTTCATTCTACACAAGATGTTGCGAAAATTAAATCAAAAGGGGAGAGTGGAGTGGGAAGGGAAGGGGGGGGGGGAGGTTTGCTGTAACGTTATATATGGATGGATTTCATTTTCAGAATTTTTTTCCGAAAATTTATACCTACCTAATAGGTACCAATCAGACTACGCAGTCATTTCCGCCTTCACAAGACGAACTCGTAGCCACCAATGATCTACGTACATACCACGTTTTACCGAAATCGGTTAAGCCGTTTCGACGTGATTGAGTAACAAACAAATAAATAAGCAAGCATCCAAACCTTTGCATTTATAATATTAGTGTGATTTTTATGTTATATATTTATTTATTTGAACAGAAAACTTTTGTAACATATACAAATGGAGGAGTTAATGCTAGACAGCATTTTCTACCAGTAATCCGTGGCGGGTAGCCGTGATTTTAGTGTACAATAAATACCTAGTCATCCAATATAATTTAATCTAAGATTAGACTAGTGGTTCGAACTGAGATCTCGCGAGTCTCCGATAAAAACAAAAAAAATATCATTTGTAATCGTCAACTATCAAAATAGTGCCACGAAATGCATAACCAAATAACTTACAGTTTCATTCAAATTACAGGTAACGAAAGATCATGTATGTGGTTAATATTTTCGGGGTAGAAATTGCAGTTATTCTGAATATTAGACTTTTCCCTATAGTTGTGTCACTAAAGCTACACGCATACCAAATTTCATCACTGTGGGGTCACTGGTGTACCGTGTGAATTTTGTCAAAGTTTTGTTTTTATTATGGCTAATTACTTAAAAACTACAAGGTTTAAACTTAAAATAAAAACGGAGTTGAAATGTACTCACAAAGACCTTTTATTAAACGTGCCACTTGACAAGATGATTTCATTTTGGTTTTTTACCACTCTTGAACCCCAGTGTCTCAACAACCCCCCCCCCCCCCCCCACATTATTAGCACACCAGAATACCTATATATCATATAATCGGATAATCGAATCAATGCTTCGAAATATCCTCGGACAAACATACATACATACAACGCCGATTTGACCTAGTTGATTTGGAGAATTGCTTCGCTCGAGACTTTGCTTGATCAATAATTTAAATATATTTTCATGCATTTCTGAAGATGCCTGAAAGTTTTCTGCATTTACAAAACACAATAATTCTATTCACTTGTACAAAGTTTTTCTATATTCCATAGTAAATCAAACTAATGGATTCTAACAACGACCGTCTTCAAAGTACCGGCTGAGTAGTTAGAGTGCGATGTAGAGTAGACAAGGAGGGTGGTGTTAAGTAACCATACGTCATCTAGTACCAGACATTTTTTGTGTCACACTGTTAACAGTATAAATGTTGTTAATGTTTGTAATGTTTGGGTCTGGTTGTTTCTTTATCTATACTAATATTATAAAGAGGAACGATTTGTTTGTTTGTTTGTATTGAATAGGCTCTGAAACTACTGGACTGATTTAAAACATTCTTACACTATTAGGAAGCTACACTATCCTCGGGTGGCATAGGCTACTTTTAACCCAAGTGCGCAGAAGGAGGGTAATGTTTTTATTGAAAAACTACGCATGCAAAGCTGCGGATTGGTGAGCTAGTATATTATAAGTTAGTATAATATAGTATTCTATCAGTTATCTGGTTTCCATAGTACAAGCTCTGCTTAGTTTGGGGCTAGATAGCGCTGTGTGAAATGTCGATAAATATTTATTTGTGTTTTATTTATTTATTAAAGTATGTAATTACAAAAAAAATATGTTAGTATTCTATCAGTTATCTGGTTCCCATAGTACAAGCTCTGCTTAGTTTAGGGCTAGAGAGTGCTGTGTGAAATGTCCAGCAATATTTACCACATCGCTAATTTGCATACCATTGTAAATACGGGATTTATCACGTACATTTTTATCGGTGTTACGACTGAAAATGTTTCGGTTCAATTCATTCATGTGCCTCGTTCATGTACCCTGAACGAGGGAAGATCTAACCTTCTTATCATCAATAAAATATCTAGTTTTATAAAGCATCGACACGATAAGAACAAGAAAAAGTAAAGAAACAAAAAATATTAATCAGATCAACACAAATGGACACAGAAACAAATGACACAAAAAATATATAAATTAACTAAAAATTGTAAGTGTGGTGGCGAAAGAGTCCTTAGCTAAGCTTTTGCTACAGCAAACTGCAGCACTGGTGTTTTGCTGAGGCCAGTGTTGACCTCACGGACACCTCTCTAGACAATTATATATAACTATATCCAACATTATATCTAGCACCTAGCAAGTAGAAGGATGAGGGCGATCCGCACCGCATCCCCGGAGGTAATGCTTAATATCCCTGTACTTTTTTTTCCGACGATCTACTCGCTGTTGGCCTTTGGGGCGGATGCAGCTTAACCGAACTTTCGGCGAGCGCAGAGGGACTATAAGACTATAAGTACACCCCTATGCTCCCGCTCCTCTTCCGCTCTAGAATTTTTGTATCAAATGATATGGTTTCTCGCACTACAAACTCGGTCTAAAAGAATTCTATGTTGATTCAAATCCCCTACCGGCATCCTACGGGAAATGAATTGGAATTCACAAACTAGTTGGAATTAATTCTGTCTGAATTATGTATTTTTAAAAGGCACGTTTCAGTGAAGAATTGTGAAAACTTTTGTGGATAAAGTGAGGTTTTGTAGCTTTTCTTTGACAATTTTCTTTGAGCGGTTTCTTGTTAGCATTGTATTTTATTTAGTTTCTATGTTTGGTCGTAAATGTATAGTCGTTATTTTACTAGTGTGTGTGTGAAATGTGATGCAAATCTTCCAAATAGCTGAACCCATTAACTGATTGAGTTGAAGTGTACCTGTCAAACAAGCTAAATAGATATATGGACATCACATTATTATTGGGATCACACAGTATAATTTTGTTCTCAAAGGGTCTAGTGGGTTATTAATGGCGGGTTCCTAAATCCGTCCTAAACTACGATGTATCTCCTTGAAAAAATATGAAACCAGTGTCTAACTTTTTACACGTTTTCGAGGAGAAACGAGTCGTAGCTGATTACCGATGGATATAGGAACATGCCTTAAGATGTCTCGGCAGAATAACAGCGTCCACTCCTAACCCAGTAGACATAATGCTGAGTCGAGGTCCTTTTGCTGCTATACCACACAACATACCTACCTCACTATTATAATGTATGTTGTTTTCTGTTTTTGTATGTTTCATTTTAATTTTTTTATGTTCGATAATATTATTTATTTCTATTTCTTGTTTCAAATAAATGATTATCTATCTCAATAGAAAAAAATATTTCAACACAAGTACCAAACACATAGAAACTACTTAAATACAGGTGATAATTTTTTGACGATCTCTGTGGCAGTGGGTGAATAGCCGACTGAGACGCAGGAGGTTGCAGGTTCAACTCCCACTGCAGTACAAATCTTTACATGGTCTACAGATTTTTTGTTCCAGGTTTGCGTTCCTTTACTATAATTAAATAAATTAATACAAATATTGCTGGACATTTCACACAGCGTTATCTAGCCCCAAACTAAGCAGGGCTTGTACTATGGGAACCAGATAACTGATAGACTACTTAAATATATTTTATTTTGTAAATACATACTTATAATATATAGAGAAACAACCAGACCCGCTACCTCCTGCGTCTCAGTCGGCTATTCGCCCACTGCACCACGGAGGTCGCCATTTATGAGTATGTATTTATAAAATAATATGTAGGTACTTATGTATTTTGATTCTTATAGTACATGCTTCCTTAGTTTGGGGTTAGATAGCACTGTGTGAAATGGCTGGCTTAAGAAAACTACAGACATATCAAATAATCAGAAACAAAACCATACCTAGTAACTAGCCCTGTGCCGAAAAATAGGTATGGCTTAGCATTATGCTGAACAAATTTATTACTCAGCGCTGGTTTTAAGCCATGAAACCTAGTGCCTTGTCGCCAAGGAAGTACCTTTTAAAAACGGATCGATATAGTATTTCCATTTCTTTATTTTCTCGATGAGAGTTCTAATTTGATAGTTGTAGTGTTGTTACCTCATGGGGAGAGCTCATCTAGTCACAGTGACGATTTCATCAGATTTTGATTGAAATAAATAAATAAAGATAACCTGTCGTTATAATTATTTCGTTTCATTGTCGAGTACCTACCTATACCTACTTATTTTACAACAGCTTCGAAAACTTAAAAGAAGTTGGCATTATCAATCAAGAATTAATACGTGTAACATCTTGTAATGAAATGTAATATTAGTTAATAAATTTGTACAAAAGTATCCGGCAGTAGTTTAGTTTCTAACATTTTGTAAAAAAATATCGGGTCTGTTATCGTGTTACGTTTATCGATAGCTCCATCCCTATCAGTTTCTCCGACTCTGCTATAACCTTGTACGTGCGTAAGCGTCATATTTTTATAAAATAATGTATACAAAATGTAAAAAAGACGCTCGTTCAAGTTTTCACAGGAGCTGTCATCGAGAAAATAAAGAAATGGAAATAATAGGTAATGGATAATAAATGAATAATAAAGTCGCTTGCATAAATTAATGATGGCCAGTACGCTGAAATGGCAGAGGCGGTTAAATCTGAAAACAAACTGATCGAAGCGACGTAGGATTCGAGAGCTGGTGCTTATCTGGGTCAACGCATAAGCGTTGCAATTCGGTGGGGCAATGCAGCCAGTGTCTTGGGAACACTTCCGCCTGGTAGTGACCTGGAGCAGTTGAGCTATCTATAGATCGTTTGCAACGGTCTTAAGATGATTCAACAGTTTCTTCTATGTTTTATTTTCTTGTAAATAATTGTATTTCATTTTTAAAATAAAAGGTGCTCAAAATACTGTTCCGTTAGTAAATTGAGAATACCGGTGTAGTGTAGATCCTGATTATTTTACGCCGTTGCAGGCAACATTAGAAACTTTGTCTATAAAAACTATAACTGTGCTATAACTTGTAGGTAACACTCAATAGGTGAATACGGTTCAGTTAAATTGTTCCATGCGAAAGTTTTTGAATAAACGACTGACTATGCAATTTGTTCGTGTTTTGTTTCCTTGGGTCTGTTTTGGGACATAGTATCGGCAGTAGGTAAAATTTACGATTCTGCGGTGTAAGTACGAAACTGTTCTATCAAGAAATTGACGTGTAGATTCGATAGAATCGTTAAAATTTCTTAATTTTGACGAATTTAAACGTCAATTTGTCGATTGATGAGTTTTGTACTTGTATTATAGACATGCAACATGATAATCATATCCTGGGAGTGTTTCTCCCTAATTACCTAACTCCTTGTTCAGTCACCTAGTGCATTCGTGCTCCATCTTGGACTATACTTACCATCAGGTGAGCGCCTGACAAAAATCAACACGAAGAAAACCGGCCAAGTGTGAGTCGGACTTGCGCACAAGGGTTCCGTACTATTATCTATAACAACTACAAAAAAATCACGTTTATTGTTTGGGCGCGCCCTTAAATATTTGTTTTATTTTAATTTAATTATTTATTTTGAAAGTGAATATAATAACTGAATATTCTGTTAATATTTCATGCGTCTACCTGTTGCTGTTATCAATATCGAGCTAAAACGAGCAAAAAAATCACGTTTGTTGTATGGGAGCCCCCTTAAATACTTATTTATTCTATTTTTAGTATTTGTTCTTATAGCGGCAACAGAAATACATCATCTGAGAAAATTTCAACTGTCTAACTATCACAGTTCATGAGATACAGCCTGGTGACAAACGGACAGACAGACAGACAGCGGAGCCTTAGTAATAGGGTGCCGTTTTACCCTTTGGATACGGAACCCTAAAAACAATATTTGTCACCCCAAGACATATCCAAAAGACGATGCCTCTATATAAAGAGGATGAGAGATGCAATTTGACCAAAAGTGGACCGAAACTAAAATTATGAGAAATTACGTAGAAATTAGATTGAATTATGAATTGAATGATTGACTTGAATTTATCTATATAGATGTTACTGTTAAGGAGATGCTAAAAACCAGCTTAGATAAGCCCGCGACCTATTTATCTTCTACCTATCGCGACCTTCTACTTAGGTGCTACCTACAATAATGTACTAATGTTTCTTAGAATTAGGTCTACCGCTATTATCTAGCTTTATTCAGTACTTATTGTCGCCTATTTCTGTCAGCCTATTGTGTGTATAAATTTTTATTTTTTTTACTAACCAACATTGTCCCACATCTGGGCAAAGGTCTCCCCATCTCCCCTCCATCCATCGCAATCCACAGCCAAATCTGACCAATCTGGTTTGAATGCATCAAGGTCGTCTCTCTATCTTTTTCTGGGCCTACCACAGCTGTGTCGCCCGTTCGGTATACACTGGTTGACTAGATTCGCCCAACGTTTCGGATGCATTGGAACCACATGGTTTGACCAATCCCATTTTAAGCGGGCGGTTATAATGCCTACATCGGCTATGCCGGTTTTAGCTCGTAGGTCGGTATTTCTGACTCGATCGATTCGTTTCACTCCAAGAATGCTTCTCTCCATCGCTCTCTGGCAATTCTCGAGTTGGAAATTTTGTGCTTTCGTCAAGGAACAAGTTTGAGCTCCGTAGCTCAATATGGGCAGGATACACATGTCGATGAGTTTTTGCTTCAGCGTCAGTGGATGAAAACCCTTCATAATCTGCTAAATGGGTGTAAATGAAGGCCTAATTATTTGTTTAAATTAATATTTTCGAAACCAATGATTTTAATAGCTGCATTGTGAAATCAAGTATTGAGATTTTGTAGATTATTTATATATCTACGTTGTAACAAAATAATAACATGAAAAAATTATGTAGTACTATAGTTTTTATTCTTTGTTTGGACGTGTCTCTTACACTGTGGTATTTAGGTCGCTGTGTCTTCGGGCGCTGTCTTGACACCTATGCTCTTTCAAGAAAATGTGCCAGGAATTTATTTTCAGTATAAATACATTGTACATTATACTGCATGCGATAAAGTTCAGAATAGCATGTAGATAGTGTCATATTAAAGTGTTACTGTAAGAATTGTTACATTTCAGTTATCTTCACAGAAGAACAGGATTTTTTTACAACACAGAGATGAAACAAGTAACTGGCACATGATGCTAAGTGGTACCATCGCCTATAACAAATTAACTAAAAAATAATTTAAAACCCCTCTTTTAGCGTCGGGGGTATAACTGACATAGCTAAAAAATACTCCAGTAAAGCACTTGTCTCACCGCCGGAGTGTAAGAGATTAGGTATCAACTACATATTTTCTCGCTCCAGAAACGAACAAAAGATATAGATTCCGTGTAAGTAAAAGAGACACCGTTGGGGTTAACGAGTTCTTGAGTGGAGACCGCGTCTTGGAAAACTTAGTGTGGGGCGTCCCCCGGCTAGGTGGAGCGATGACATAAGAAAGGTGGCGGACAGAAATTGGATGAGAGGAGCCGAAGACCGGGCTCAGTGACGCATATTGGGAGAGGCCTATGTCCAGGAGTGGACTAATGTGGGCTGATGATGATGATGATGAAAAGAGACACGTATATTAATAGTTGATCGACTGCCGACGAGAACTTCCTCTCCACTATTTAGTCGCAGCGACTACAACTCGCTCAGCGATACTCGCTCAGCGACACTCGCTCAGCAATACTCGCTCAGCGATACGCATTCAGCGATAACGCGCTCAGCGAGTGACCCGAGTATTGCCTTCCGCACTTGCTCACTCACTTTATAGCCTAGCGAGACAACTATAGGAACTAGCCACTCGCTGCTCGCTAACTCGTTTCTTGTGTCTAACGCACTCGCTTCTCGCTCATCGCCGGCGGCGGTGAGACAAGTGCCTTAATCAAGCTTTCTATTAAAATACGCCGCGTCAGAATCGGGCCATCCGTTTGGGAGCTATGATGCCACTGACAGACACGCAGACAGACAGAAGCGTCAATCTTACAACATACCTCTCTTTGTGTCGGGATTAAAAATAATAAAAGTCTTCAAGAGGGAATAGCAACATAGTTTCGAGTTATTAGATCCCATTTCATCATATAAATAAATTAATGTAAATTCTTTAATACTACAAAAGCTAGGTACAACAAAATGAGAAACAAGAAAATGAAAATTGGGTGGTCTTATTGCTACCAAATAAATTTTATGTGTAATAGCCGATTCCAACTGATTTATCATTACATAAATCAATCTAATATAAATTAACTGGCCCTAATTCACTACGGTAAAGTCAAATACAACTTAATTACCTGAGGCAATCAATACTGATTCAGAGTGAAATTTGGTGTACAGTCAGCTTAATATACATCATTCTAGTTTTCAACAACAATTTTAAGGCTAAGACAAGACAAAAGCTTATGGTGTGATTGTAGAAACAAACTACCCTACTACTTTACTTTATTTCTTTTGACGTGAATACGTTCTTAAAATTGCTTCCATAGTGCGAGGCCAAACGAATGATAACACGTTACGCTAAGTGATGACTGTGTTGCATCGCGCGTCGTGGAGGAGGAAGCGTTGCCATTTTGAGGTAAGTTTACTGCGGTTTGAGATTTCCATTTAGTATGAACCGAAGGACTTCTAAGTATTCAAACATGATTTTAACATACATAAAATAGGGTATTTTATATTTTATTTATTTATTGAAGCGCTTGCCCACTACCTCACCTGGTGGTACTCGTAAGTGGTGGTGTGATCGAAGATGGAGCATGCTTGCCTAGAAAAAACCTTTTCACTCTGGACTTGAAGACGCCGAGGTTATACTGCTTCGGAAAAACATACATATTTTGTATAGAAAATATCACCTGTTACGTACACGTATTTGCGTACAACATTATGAAAGTTGTGCTATGACTCCCTTTTTTTTCATGTGTTTTAATACATAAAAAAAGCCAACATGTGAAGTGGCAACTTGCGCAACCTTATAACTTTTGAGATATTAATTTTTAAAATCCGTGATCGATTGCGAAATTCGCTCGGAAATCAGTGTCCGACCTTACAGTTTGCGTTCTATCGATTATTGCGACACTAAATTGACATGACAGTGACAGATAATACGGCTTTTTTCATTTTTATCGCCGGAAATTTCAAACTTAGCAATGACAGTGACATAAGTTTTACATTTTTATTGGCGGGAATTTCGACATTCTTTTACAAAGTTTACATTAGATTCGTTCACTGTTGCATGGATATTTATAATAATGGTATTATTAATATTTTTTTAAAATAAGTTATCTCTTTAGCTATAAAAATGGTACACTGAATCGAGATGGGACACTCCAACTTGAATAGGTTAGGTTCAAAATGACTGACAGAATCGACACGGAGCACCCCGACCCTACGTGGTCTTGTGCGTGACACCCCTAGAGTGTATACAAAGAGCGTGGGAGCCAGAAGCTTGCAGGAGGTCCTGAGTGAAGCAATTCATACAAGGTCAAGTGAAGCGAAGGGGGGAGGTGGCGAGCGAAGCGAGCCGGCGACCTCCGTAGCGGAGCGAGCTTCTGGCGAGAGCCCACCCAGAGTCCGGGGGGTTGGAAGAAAAAGTAGTCTATGAAAACGTTACCCTGGACTCTGCCTTTTTTTCAATATAAAAAAAATGTTTTTTTTATACTTAACCCCAAAATATTTTTTTTTAATTTTCTCATAAAATTATAGGTTTTCGCAAGTCCTCACACACTGGGGGGGTTCAAGTTCAAGTAGATAATGTTATGGAAATGTTAAAATCAAAACAAAATTTGATTTATAGGATAAAATTGCATTCCTTGAATTTTGATGTCGACCTCCGTGGTGCCGTGGGCGAAGACGCTGAGACGCAGAAGGTTGCGGGTTCGATTTCCGCCGCGGATCAAATGTTTGCATGATCTTCAGATATTTGTTCCGGGTCTGGTTGTTTCTCTATGTATTTTAAGTATGCATTTACAAAAAAAAAATATATAAGTACTCTATCAGTTATCTGGTTCCCATAGCTTTGCTTGGTTTGAGGTTAGATAGCGCTGTGTGAAATTATTTATTTATTTATTAGTTGTTTTTCTTTACGATGTTATTATCGTACCAATCGCTGCAGGTCGTCATCACGTGATCATTCAAAGATAATTTCTTTTGGTTGTTATACACTCTGCCTGTTTCCCTCTCCACGAATTTTTTATTTTTAATATCTTACGTGTGTTGTTAAGTATGACATTAAATTAAAACATGAGAAATAATTTGGACTTGATCTTAAAGTTATTTGAAAATTTTAAATTTACTTTGATATTGAATTTGAAAAAAAACTATTTTACAATTTAACATTGTTGTAAAATAGTTTTTTTTCTAAGAAAATTTTAAATTTTCAAATAACCATAACATTAAGTCCAAATCATAATCATTCATTATGTAAGTAGGTACCTGTTAAACTGGCTAAGCGGCATCGTCGCAAAGGCGCCGCCGATTTACTTTAAACATTGTTTATTGGAAATGTATCGGTTACTGAATAAATATTCAAGCTACCGGTATTAAACCCAACTCTTAAATCAGTTAATACGATTCCGGATGTGTGTTAAAAGTTAATTTCGTACATAAAAAACAGGTTGTATACGCCATTGCCCGCGTTGTGGTTAAAAGCAAAAGCATCTGTATTCATTAAAATTCCTGAAATCCACGAAGTAAATACTCAGTAACTAGGTCAATCTTCATATTTTAGTACATGGCATCGCTGAGTACAATACAAGGTAAAATACAAGGTACATAGTAAAAAAAACGAGTGTGATTTAGACCACAAGACTGAAGTGAAACTTATTTTTCAAAATATTAATTTATAAAATTGTTCAATTACAAAATTGTCCACACGTCTGTAGGTCGATCAGTCGATGCTCATTCTGGACAGACGCAACTCGCACTCACACATTAAATTTACGAATACACACACATAAAATACATATACGAAACGTAACTCTCTCTCTCTTTCTATCTTGACTAACTTATATCTCCCTCTCAACTTCCTCAACTTCCGTTCGCACTTTTCGTAACGCATTCACCAGTGGACTCCCCAAGTCAAGCGTGCGTAAAGAAGTTTTACTTCAAAGATTCTTTGCTGACTGTACATTCCTTTGGTGAGTGTACCAAGTTGGGTGACAACCGTTGATTTAGGTTCCAATTAATGAGGTTTTGATCTGAGATAAAACATTTACAGACCTAAGGCCGAGATAAATTCACACCAGTGTCATTACGAAAAATACGCGAACAGCAGGGCTAGCACAGCGATTTCCTTGTATACTCTTCAAAGAGACGACAAGGCAATATGTATTTCTGCGTGTATTATTTTTTTATATTGTTTTGAAATTTACATGTGATGTACAATAAAGCGTTACTCTATTCTCTTCTCTATCGGTTCTTCTGAAATTGCCGTTGCTCCTAGCAAGCTCAATAAGTTTTATTCCTAGACAAGAAGGATACTCTGTTTATAGCAACGTACGTTGTATACATACGTATAATTAATTAAATATCTAACTAAACATTGTTGGCAAGCGCGCGTTTGAGACGAGTGCAAAAGAGACAAATTGAGAAGACAGTGTTGTCTAGGCATCGCAAGACCTAGAAAATTTCAGAAGAAAGTTGTCTATCCTCAAATGTCAAAGATAGAGAAAATGATGGCTATCGTGATGCGAAATTTAGACTACTGTCGAGGAAGTGTCGACAACGTTTCTTCCCATTCACTTTCGCAATCGCCGTGCTCGAGACGGTCGACAAGTGTCGTATTTATTCCGAAAAACTATTCTTGACTAAATCCTTCTCTACAGTTACTGTGCTAGGCCTACTGAGTATGCTAGTCATTAGTATTGTCTATGTTACTATCCAATTTGACATTTGTATACCTTTGTTTGGAATAATTACCAAGCATGAGCAAATAAGCACAATCTATTTATTACTTTCGTAATTAATTTCAATCATTATTCCAGTTATTACTAGTTGTTGCCAGCGGCTTCGTCTGTGTTGTTCTGGGGTGCAAAATACTTACATAAATTTTGACTTTCCATTTTTATCTGATGGAAACTGATTTATAAAATAAATGGTAGCCTATGTGGTGATCCAGGTTATAATCTACGTATATACCAAATTTGATCGAAATCGGTTTAGCCGTTACGGCGTGATTGAGTAACAAACCAATGAACAAACATCCAAACTGTCGCGTTTATAATATTAGTGTGATACTGGATGTATAATGCACCTTTTTATCGGTGTTTCGACCGACAATATTTCGGTTCAATTCCAAACAACCGAAACACCGATAAAACGTTACGTGATAAATCCCGTATTTATAATAACAATCTATTTAGTTTGTTTTTGTCAATTTGATATCTAAAATAGTGAAAATCATTTAAAAACATGAGCTGCATCTAATTTTTGCCTGGTAAAAATCGCTTTTAACGATAAGGTCGCATTGTCCCTATGATTTAACTTTAATTTTTTTTTTCTATTTTATATTTTAATTCGATTAGATTAGAAAATTCTTTATTGCACTAAAAAAATAATACATAGGCGAACTTAATACTAATCAGCATTTTCTTCCATCTAACCTTTGTGTAGTGTTGAGAAAGTGGTAGTGCCAGAAAATTAAAACTTAATCAAACTTTAGCTTAAAAATTAACTTACAAAAATTTAAAATAATAATAATAAATGATATACTTAAATATATTTACGTAAAGTGCTCAGTTTTATTGGGTATCTAGAAGAGGATGACACACATGCATCATAACAACGCAACAAAATACTGGTTCATCATCATATCAGCCGTAGGACGTCCACTGCTGGACAAAGGCTTCCCTCATTGATCTCCAGGAACTGCGGTTGGAAGCGGCCTGCATCCAACGCCGACCTGCGGTTCTTACCAAGTCGTCTGCCTGTTCTGCGCGCTATATGGCCTGCCCATTGCCACTTCAACGTGCTAATCCGTCGGGCTATGTCGGTGACTTGAGTTCTCCTACGTATCTCCTCATTTCTGATTCGATCCCGTAGAGAAACCCCGAGCATAGCCCTCTCCATAGCTAATTGAGCGACTATGAGCTTATTCGTTTTTTTAATAAATACTGGTTATTATGGTATATGTATATATAATGTAAGAATTTGTGATATAACTACTTATATATGTGTATTCTATGTATTTTATCAACCTTTTTGTGTTCTTACACGTAATTTGTTTTGTTCGTCTTTTTAGTTTAATTTAGACTGTCTATTTATACATTCTTTTTTATATAAAGTAAATCCGTTTTTGGCCGTATGCTACGCTTAGTATAAGTATGTAGCTTACGTAATAAGGGCTGTGAATTTTGTTAAATAAATAGAATAAAATATAATCAAATAAAATAAAATAAAAAAGAGATGAAGTGTTTAAATTGGATTTGAAGATTCCTATAGAAGCGGCCTTGCTGATTTCCACTGGAAGAGAGTTCCACAAGCAGATAACGTCAGAAAGAGTTAGTGAAGAAAGAAGTTTTATGCTCAGGCGTCTTGAGTAAAAGATGTTGAGAAGGACGAGAAGGACGATCAGGTGGAAAAAGAAGAGAAAAACGTTCTTTAGGATAGCAAGGAGACAGAGGATTTTGAAGGATGTTATGAAGAAAACAGAGTATATGAGTATCCCGACGAAACCGGATTTAGAGATTTTGAGCTGTGAGATGTGGTCGTACTTACGTAGCCCGTATACATACCTGATGCAGAGGTTTAATGGTGTCTATCTATCTGCTTCCATTAAATAACAGTTCAGATAATTTTAGCTCCAATAATCTGAGCAATCTAGGTCTTAGCTAATAGCCTAATAAATTAGTTCAATTAAAAGGTCACTAAGGTTTTTCTCACAGCGTGGGCTTATCCCTATTTAGCCTAGATTCATTGCTCAAATTACGAACAAGTTTTACGACACCTTTTTTAGATAATAAAATCTTCGCTAATGCCTATATAATGTATTTACATAAAAAGATTAATTATTCCCAACACACTAAACCGGCCCAACAGTGGGCTCTTTGGAAAAATAATCTTTAAAAGAAGAATTCTACAATAAAAACAATTTACGCAACGATGCTTTAACGTATTTAGTGACTAAATATTGTTACGAGCTGATGGTTCAGGATAAAATAATGAAAATCAATCTAACCAAAATAACACTTTTATTCAACACAGAAATGATAAATACATGATGTTAATCACAAGCAATCACAACACTTATTTACATTACTGTTGCATCACTAACCACAAAAAGTCACCGAAATATTCGCATGTATCGCCAAAACCAAACTGAACAGTACATACAGTGGTGATCACATAATTAGAGACACCCTGTCACCTGTCCCTGACACAATGGATCATAAAAATCTTGATTATGGTACAACTATTAGGTAAATAGGCATTAAATGTAATGTAATTGTTACTAAATCATACATGACGTTGTATGGAGGGACAAAAAAGTTGTGTTCCTTACTTTGTTCCTTAATTTGATTGAAGATACTGATAGTGACGAGGAAGTTACACCTAGACGTCCAAAGTGGATAAAAGAAAGAACAAATTTATTTGATTATTACGATGATCATGATTTCGCGATCAGGTTTCGTTTGAGTAAAGAAACAACTTTATTTCTTCTGACGAAAATTGAACATAACTTGGAATTCATTTCAGATAGGTAAGCGCCTATGCATTAGTATTTAGTAGATACCTAAATAGTTATAAGTTCAGGTACTTATAACTATTTATGTATTATGTAGGTACCTACCGGCCTGTACCTAACAATAGGTTATTACCTGCCTGTCCGGCATAAAATAGGATGGTTTATGGACGTTCGTTTTGCTATTCGCGTATAGTAATTCCAAGAATAGTTATACTTCCGATAGCATGGTAAAACGACTTTTGACTTACTCGAGAATAAGAAAGTGGAATAGATCTAACCCTGGTACAGTTACTCGAGTGTTTGGTAAAATTCACCCTTAGTAGTTTAGACACTGCTCACTATGGGAACGTAACACAAACTTTTTTAAAGTGCTTGTATCTGGCCAGCTAATTAAAGACAGTAAAAGCGGTGTTCTGAATTTACAAAAAGAAAAAAGTACTACATTCTGTTTTTTCTTTGTTTTGTCGCGTATAATCACGAAACGTCGATATTATTTATAAAATTTTACTTTTTGTATTAAAATTAACACGTTTGAAAATTTAAAACCAATAAATATGGAAAAAAACAAGAGTTGCGATTCGTACACTAGATCGCAAACCACTTGAACTGTTTAAGGACATGGTTATGAATGCTATAAAACATTTTAAGAAGTTCAATATGACTGAAAACGTATCTAGAAAACCGAGACCTAGAAAAACTACTACGCCGGAAAACTCTAAGATGGTATTGTTGGCAAAAAAAAAGAACCGTTCAAAGGATCAGAACTGATACGTTCGAAATTATTTGGTGCAGGAGGGTCGACGGGTGTGTCTGCAAGAAGAAGTAGACGGAGACTATGTGAGGCAAACTTGAACGGAAGAGTGTCTCAGAAGGTGCCACTTTTGAAAAAGCAAAATGTTAAGGCAAGGTTTGCGTTTGCTAAAAACATATGAACACTGAACTGAACGACAGTGGAAAAAAGAGCTATTTTCTGATGAAACAAGAGTTAATATGATTAATTCTGACGGAAAACAATATGTTAGATGCCCCCCGAACAATGAAATGTATCAAAAGTACACCAAGAAAGTAGTCAAACATGGAGCCGGAAATATCAAAGTGGGGAGCAGTTTTTCAAGACTTGGTGTCGAACCCGTCAGGAAGATAGAAGGCAATATGGATAAATACCAGTACAAGAATATTTTAGAAGAAACCATGCTGCCTTATGCCGAGCAAAATTTACGGGTCTTTTGGACTTTCCAACAGGATAATGATCCGAAACACACTGCAAAAGTAGTAAAAGACTTCTTAAGGAATCAGTCTGTGACAGTTTTGTAATGGCCCCCGTACAGTTCGGATATCAATCCCATCGAAAATTTGTGGAACCAGGTGAAAAAGACAGTGGCGACAAAGCGTACATCAAACACCAATTAACTTTACTCAGCTTTTACAGAAGCATGGAAGCAAATTCCGCTACAAGCTTGTACAAAATTGATCGCTTCCATGCCCAAGAGATGTCGTGCTGTTATTGCTGCAAAAGGGCATGCGACCAAATATTGATTTATACCAGTATAGGTTAGCATCGATAAGGAGGCCAAGATTTTTGACCACCGGTGCAAAAGGTATGATGCAATCATTATATACTAAGGGAGTGGTTGAGGGTAGGTCGATTTTTGCAAGTTGGCGAGTACTCCCGCTAATGATTGTTTGACATTTGTTTGGGTTCACTTGGATGCCGTAGTTCTCAGACCAGGTCTTAAGTTGGAGAAGATCAGTGTTAAGAGCATCCAATGAAGCATTCAAGTTTTCAGTCTTTGATTGGTATAACTTCGAGAAGCCGACTATTACTTATTCTGTAACAGCCTCGGCGTAACACTATGATTTTGATTTAGAGAGCTGTCAAATCATACAAATACTTACGTCAAATTTAAATATTTTTTGTCGCTAAATATGTTTTAGAATCGTGCTAACTAGGCTAGGTCTCCCTAATATGTCGTGGATAACTTTGAGTACCATGGCAAGACAACATTCAGTCCTGGAACAAATATTTGCAGACCATGCAAACATGTTACAATATAGGCCTCATAATGAAGGCCACAGTCGTAACGATTTCTGTGGGAAGATTTAGTTCAAATTTCGAGGCTTGTGCAAGGCTTGCGCAAAAAAATAGTAGACGTATGTGAAGGCCATAAAGGTAGCTTTCCACCAGCGCTTTGCGAGGAAGCTATGCGTGGAGCGTGGAAAAAATAAACACTAATAGTATACTAGTGGTTCGCCCGGAACTGAGATCTCGCGAATCTCCTATATAAACAAAACTAATATTATTCGTAATCTTTGACTATTAAATAGTGCCACGAAATAAACTACCAACCTACTTGACCTACAATTTCATTCAAATTATAGGTAACGGGAGTTCATGCAATTTGGATTATCGTTTTTGCGGTACAAAATGCAGTTATTCTGGATTTCAGACTTTTGCCTATATTTGAGTTACTAAAGCTACACAAATAACAAATGTCAGCATTGTGGGGTCACTGGTGTACCCTGACAATTTTGTCACATTTTTGTTTTTACTATGACTAATAACTCTTAAACTACAGGGATTTAATTAAAAATATTAACAGGGTTGAAATGTACTAATAAAGAACTTTCATTTGAATTCTCACTTGACCTAATAGTCACATTTTCATTTTTTTACCCCTCTTGAACCCGAATATCTCAACAACTCCCAAACATTTTTAGCTAATATAGTCTCACTAAAATTGTGCTATCATTACCTACCTATGTACAAAATTTCACGATCATCGGATTAACGCTTCGAAAGTTATCCTCGGATAAACAAGCATACATACATACCTACATACATACAACGCTGATTTGCCCAAGTTGACAATTATTGATTAAAACGGGTATTTATCGTGTATGCACCTGGTGTTTATAGGATAGACTGTAGCTGTGGCCGCTCTTACATCGGACAAACCAAACGTACCATAGCCGAGCGTGTCAAAGAGCATATCGCAGGCGTCAAAAATCGCCAGGTAAAGAAGTCAGCGATAGCAGAACATATGGTAGACTCGGGACCGAATAATTGTATTGAACTTCATGATCCTATGGTTCTCTTTAGTGAACGCCATTGTTACAAGAGAATGGTTCGTGAAGCGATTGAAATCTAAAATTTCCAAATATCAACCGGAAAGATGGCTATAGACTCTCAGCAACCTGGAACTCGGTGATTATTAGGTATGCGCGTCGTGATCGGTCTTCTCAATGTCTAGATACGGTTAGTATAGTGTGTCGTAATATGAACCAGGATATTTCTAGATCTAACGACCAAGTGAGGGTAGTTGCTGCAGCTGCCATCACTTTTTGACGGTAGCTCCAAGAACTCCAGTCAACCCGTGACACGCATGTTGCAACACATCCGAAACGTCGGGATAACAAATAAAAAAAGTACATACGCAATAAATACCACGTTTTAATCAACAATTATGTAAAGTGATCGACAGAGTTTGTAAAATACTAATAGATGCACTGTGCAAAGCTAGACGAATAAGCCAGCCTATTAAAAAAACCGGCCAAAGTGCGAGTCAGACTCGCGCACGAAGCGACTCCGTACCTTTATCTATAAAAACTATAACAAAAATCACGTTTGTTGTATGGGAGCCCTCCTTAAATATTTATTGTATTCTGCTTTTAGTATATTTTGTTATAGCTGTAACAGAAATACATTATCTGTAAAAATTCAACTGTCTAACTATCACGGTTCATGAGATATAGCTTGGTGACAGACGAACAGACAGCGGAGTCTTATTAATAGGGTCCCGTTTTACCCTTTGGGTACGAAACGGTAGACCTTCTATAGCTTATACATATATGTAATCATGATAATGAATATCGGAGGTGTTACAGCTGCCAAAAAACACCAAGCGTGTGGTGGAATTATGATCTGTACTGATGACGTCACGGGAGTACAGAGCTGGCCACTATCTCATGCGAAGTTACTTTTCTGTTTTAACATACTCGTAATTATGTCAAAGCAAAATACATTACAGGAGAGTACGTCTCGTGAAAGTTTACGATGCTCCGAGTCCCACACTCCCGTGAGAGGTGAACTGTTGTGACATGAGCCAAACTAATTAATTAATCCATTTCACTGAACTCCTTTTCAATGCAGAGGGAATGGATCTTACACACGATGTTTGGGTTTCTTTTCCCTGCAGTGCGACATGCCGCAAGTTTTTTTAAGATTGGGTGGTCTAATCTTTTTGCTTTTTTTAATGATGACGATGATATTTAAGCGCTTGACCACTACTTCACCTGACGGTAAGTGCTGGTGTAATCGAAGATGGAACACGCTTGCCTAAAAATAATCTTACTTCTCTTTATTTTACACTAGCTGCCGCCCGCGGATGCCGCGTTTTTTAATGAAAACATTTACTGTGCACGACAGCATCATAAGGACTACATGCGGCGAGAGGGGTGCAAGTAGTGACCGTCGCAACCCATGACCATAGTATGAAAATTGTATTATTTTACCTCGTTTACATATTAATCAATGTACTTTAAGAATAATCTTGTTTGTAAATAGATAGTAAGAATAGATATCTAAAAGATAAGAATAAACGTTTGGAAGTATTATAATAGGAATAATTAGATAAGAATAATATTCTTCAGTTATGATGCAAATAAAGTTACGTATATTTGTTGTTTTACTATAAAATGGGTAAATGTAGGTAGGAGGTAACACATTTTTATGTAATAAGAGTAGAAATGAGTGCGCATACGCCCGTTCCGACGCTCGAATTGGAAATAACGCGCGGCCGCCACTTAGGGCGAGTATATATAGTAGTGAAGCGGGGGACAGGGTAGTATTTATAGCGCCGCACCGAAAACGCGCCGCCATTTCTAAACCGAGCGGAGCCGGGTGAAGACGCATGTATTATTCATGAGGAATAATCATAGTCTATAAGATAAATATAGTAATATATAACAAACAGTATGTAAAGTATGAAAAAGTAATAAATAAAGGCTAGAGGGGGTGAGGCAGTGAATGTTCTAGAAAATTGCGAGGAATAGTATAAAAAACGGCGCCTATTGGCCGTCAGCAGTTCAGTGCTCGGGCAACATCGGAAAAGGAAGCAACAGGAAGAAAGAAGAAAAATAGGAAGAAAATCTGCCTCGCCGCCTCGCTACCTATTTGATCAAGACTGGTGTTTTTATTTTTTCTCCTTCGCAAATACGGGACTACGTAGACACTAACCCTCGGCAATCTATACACAACATCAAATGGTCCTGCGTAAGCCGGATAATTTTTGAAGACTAACAGCGCGGGTTATCAACGTATTTTTGCGAACGAATTATTCAAGATGCCTGTTACGCGATCGAAGAAAGGAAGCGTCGCCGACTTGACAGAACAACGACCAAGCCCGACGAATCAAGAACCCGGCAACACAGAGGGCGCTACTAGCGCTCCGCGAAGTACTGGGATGACGACACGAAGTACTACGAGCTCCGCGAGAGTTCCGCCAGCTTCTGCACGTCAAGAAAAATCTGCGACAACGTCGGAAGGCACCGCGACTACGGAAACCACGGCCACAGAATACACGACGTCAACAGAGAAAACAACAAGTACGGAAACCAACGTCACGACACAACGGGCTGAAGACTCCAACACATTGAAGCCGTCGAAGCGCGCCAAGTCACACCGCTCCGAAGCGCATCGAAGAAAATTATCGGAGTTAGAAGCGCAAGAAAAATTGGCCGAATTAAAATTAGAAGAAATACGCGCGTCGCTCGCACTCGCCCAGCTGAAGTTACAAAAACAGCGCGCCGCCGCCGACGATGATGAAGCAGCTTCTGCGTCAGAAGATGAAGAAGAAGAGGAACGATCAAGTCGAGTTCAAGAATGGTTGGATCACACGAAGAACGACCCACCAGAAGAAGAGAAGAAGCCAGAAGAGGGGGAACAGAAAGGACGAGGACAGGGAGTTCACAAGGAAAAGGAATGTGAACACCGGGGGGACCATGAAGAGACCCGGCCTGCGCGTCAGCCACAGAACGTGGACGTCACCTCACTGGCAGCAGCCCTCACTCAAGCAGTAGGGATGACCAGGGATGCACCGAAGTACCTACAGGAGTTACCTGTTTTCAATGGACAATGTAACGGCTGGCTTGCGTTCCGCGCCGCCTACTACGAAACTGAAGCTTTATTCTCGAAGACCGAAAATGTAGCAAGACTAAGAAGAAGCGTCAGGGGGGTAGCATGGGAAGCAATCAGCAGCCTCCTCATCAGCCAACCGGATCCAGCAGCTATCATGGAAGCCCTGGAAAGAAGATTTGGACGACCGGATGCACTGGCGATGAACGAGATTCAGAAGATTAAGGCACTAGGAAAACTCAGCGATAGTCCACGTGACCTATGTATATTCGCAAACAAGGTGGCTAACATCGTGTCTACTATGGAAGCCCTCAAGAAAATTCACTACCTGTATAATCCAGAGTTAGTGAAGATTACCATCGAGAAGCTTACGCTGATTATGAGAAGCAAATGGTATGACTATGCCGCGAAGAACAAAGAAGATGTACCCGACTTGAAGAAACTCACCAGCTTTTTGAATGAAGAGGCTGACAAGTGCGGAGCATACGCGCAACCCGAAGACATCGTCACAAATACTACGCAGGAGAAACATCCAAGAAGAAGATTCGAGCACACCTTCGCTACTGATACCAAGAAAGAACAATGTCCAGCATGCAAGCAGAATCATCACTTACCTGAATGCAAGAAGTTTCAAGACACAGATGTCAACGAGCGCTGGGAAATGGCTAAGAGACATCGCATCTGCTTCCAATGCCTACGAAGCACGCATCGCCGCGGTACCTGCAGAGCAAAGAAGTGCGGACAAGACGGCTGCGCGATGGCTCACCATCACCTCTTACACCATAAGAGGTCAAGAAGGACATCATCACCATCACCACCAGCAACAGAAGAAGTGACATCAGCAGTGGAACTAGTGAAGAACATTGATTGCATCAGAAGCCGTCAAGCCTACCTAAAGATCGCACCAGTAACACTCATCGGTCAAAATGAAGCAAGAGTGGACACCTACGCCTTGATGGACGACGGAAGCACTATCACTCTCGTTGATGAAAGATTGGCAGAGATACTGGGCTTGGATGGCCCACGCGATCAGATGTGGGTGCAGGGCCTGAACGAGACAGTGAAGCATGAAAATAGCAAGAGAGTCGACATCAAAATACGGGGAAGATACAGCGAAGAAGAATACACAATGCGCAATGCACGCACAGTACAGCGGCTGATGTTCACCAAGCAGAATATAGAACGGAGAGATCTTCAAGACTGCACTCATCTACGGGACATCGAAGACCAGCTGATCTACAAGGACGCCTCACCCAAGATACTGATAGGACAGGACAACTGGGAACTTCTAGTGGCACTCGACATAAGAACAGGAAGACAAGACCAACCGGTCGCAACTCACACGCGACTGGGCTGGGTGCTACACGGATACCGTACGTCTTATCAGAAACCAGTATCCTTCTGCGGACATACCACCATAGCGGCTAAAGAAGACTCGATGGAACATATGATGAAGAGGTTCTTCGACCTGGAAGCGCTTGGAATAGAACACAAGAAACAGAAGAACGATCCAGAAGAACGAGCAATGAAGATTCTGCAAGAAAAAAGCAGAAGAATGCCCGATGGCCGTTTTGAGACTGCACTTCTGTGGAAAGAAGACGAGTGCCAGATCCCAAACAATTATGAAGACGCCTACAAAAGATTGCGGACGCTGGAGAAGAGACTAGATCGCGACCCAGACTTGAAAACAAAGTACGAAGAAAGGATAAACAACCTTCTCACGTCGGGATACGCGGCTCCAGCTACCACACCTGCACCTAAAGGGAAAACATGGTACCTGCCACATGTTGCAGTGTGCAATCCTTCAAAACCGAAGATACGCCTGGTACATGATGCAGCAGCAAGATCACGCGGGAGGAGCCTGAATGACATGCTACTCTCCGGCCCTGACCTTCTGCAGTCACTACCCGGAGTCATTATGAGGTTCCGGCAGCATCCATTCGCGGTCTCTGCCGACATTCAAGAGATGTTCATGCAGATCAAGATCAGACCAGAAGACAGAGACGCGCTGAGGTTTCTACGGAGAGGAGACTGCAGAGGAGAAACGAAGCCGAAGGAGTTTCAGATAACATCAGTGATCTTCGGAGCAACGTCCTCACCGTGCACAGCGTTGTATATAAAGAATAGGAACGCAGAAGACTTCGCAGAAGCATTCCCCAGAGCAGTGAAAGAGATAAAGAAAAATCACTACATGGACGACTACATCACAAGCTTCCCGAGTGAAGAAGAAGCAATAGAAGTATCGAAAGAAGTGGACCACATTCATCGTCAAGCTGGCTTCGTTCTGCGAGGTTGGGTGTCGAACCGACAGACCATATTACGTTGCTTCGACACGAACAGCAAAACCGCTACAATACCCATAGGTGGCACCGACGTCGAGAAAACCCTCGGACTGCTGTGGGAAGTGAAAGAAGATTGTATCGGTTTCCACTTGAACGATAAGAAGACTCCGCCAGAGGTGCTGTACAACAATCGCCCACCTACGAAGAGAGAAGCACTGAGCGTGATAATGTCGCTGTTCGATCCGCTCGGACTGGTATCACCCCTGACAACACCTGCCAAGAGACTGATGCAAGAAACATGGCGATATGGGACCGGCTGGGATGAACCAATCCCTGAAGAGCTGCAACCGCGCTGGACAACGTGGCTGAACAACCTGCGCGCCATAAAAAGACTTCACATTCAGCGATGTTACGACATGCAGCAATCAGTGGCTTCGAGAGAATTACACACGTTTGTCGACGCGAGTGAAGAAGCATATGCAACAGCGGTCTATATACGTACGCAACACGTCGATGGGTCAGTGAACGTCGTATTGGTAGCAGCCAAGAGTCGCGTCGCACCCCTGAAGCCCACGTCTATACCACGACTTGAGCTGCAAGCGGCCCTGATAGGCGCGCGACTAGCGAAGACTGTGGCCGAAGAACACGACCTGGAGTTCGAAAGGAAGACTTATTGGAGCGACTCACGCACTGTCCTCGCGTGGATAAGAGCGGAACCGCGTGCCTACAAGACGTTCGTCGCACATCGCCTGGCTGAGATTGAAGACCTCACCAAAGAAAACGTTGCAGACGACGCCACGAGAGAAACGCCGAGCG
This sequence comes from Philereme vetulata, assembly GCA_918857605.2. NCBI lineage: Eukaryota > Metazoa > Arthropoda > Insecta > Lepidoptera > Geometridae > Philereme > Philereme vetulata. The sequence goes on from OU975421.1 coordinate 11,680,125, forward strand.
ACTTCACAGCGCAGCACCGATGGTTTCAGGGTCCTGAGTTCCTAAGACGGCGAGAAGAAGACTGGCCAACAGAAGTAAAGGTCACCAACACAGAAGCTGGGGAAGAAAGATGCCACGCGTCGCAAGACATAAAGACGCACGAACACTTGCCGAACATAGACAACATAGCTAAGTGGCCGATACTTATACGCGCCACAGGAAGAGTGCTACAATTCATAGATCTGTGTAGGATCAAGAAACACAGAGCAGCTGCAACAAGACACAAAAAGACTAAAAAGAATGCAGAAAAAGATGCCGCATGGAGCCGCGGTAAGAAAAAGACCGACAAGAGTAAAGGAACGGCATCAACCAAGAAAACAGAAAAAAGAAAACTAGTGTGCCTGGACGCGAGCTACCTGTTACGAGCGGAGAAGATGTGGATAAGGAAAGTACAGGATGACAGCTACGCCGATGAAAAGACGCGAATAATGCACGGCGACACGCCCTCGTCAAAGGACCGCCTTGCCACTCTGAGTGTGTACATAGGTGAAGATGGATTACTACGCCTACGAGGAAGAATCGCCGCGACGCCAGGTATACAGGAGGAAACAGCCAACCCTGCCCTGTTGGACGGACAGCACAAGTATACAAGAATGTACATCCAACATGTACACGAGAAGATGCTCCACGGGGGGGTAGAAACCACAGTGAATGAAATAAGACAACGGTTCTGGGTGACAAGAATACGACCCACAGTGAGGAGCGTAATAAGAAGATGTCCACAGTGCCAAATGAGAAAAGCGAAGCCCGCGATCCCTTCGACAGGAAACCTACCTCCAGCACGTCTCACCCATCACGCGCGTCCCTTCTCCTACACAGGACTGGACTACTTCGGACCGCTGGAAGTCACCGTGGGAAGACACCGTGAGAAGAGGTGGGTCGCCCTCTTCACTTGCCTCACGACAAGGGCCGTCCACCTAGAAGTAGTGACATCATTAAGTGCGGATTCTGCCATCGCCGCGCTAAGAAGATTCATCGCGAGGAGAGGACAACCGACTGAACTGCGGTCAGACAACGCGACGTGCTTCAAGGCAGCAGATAAGGAATTGAGAGAAGCCCAGCAAGAAGCTTGGGAAGCAACGCGAGAAGAGGCCAACGCACGCCGCATCAACTGGCGTTACATTCCCCCCGCCTCCCCCTTCATGAGCGGCGCCTGGGAACGACTCGTGCGTAGCGTCAAAGAAGTCCTACGCGTCATCCTGCATGAGAAGCACCCAAGCGACGAGGTCCTGCACACACTCCTCGTGGAAGTCGAGAACATAATTAATTCGCGGCCGCTCACGCATGTCGCTGTGACGCCAGAAGAACCCGAGGCCTTGACCCCGAACCACATCCTGCTGGGGCCAAACAGTCACGTGCCAACACCGGGCAGCTTCACTCAAGAGGATCAATCCGCACGACAACTCTGGAAGCGCGCACAACTTCTGGCCGACGAATTTTGGAAGAGATGGGTGAAGGAGTATCTCCCTTTGCTCCAACACCGGCGGGAGCCCAGAGCCACCGGGACCGCCCCGAAGGTCGGTGACCTGGTGATCATCTGCGACCCAAACCTGCCGAGGAACGTCTGGCCAAGAGGAAGAGTGACCAGAACCTACCCTGGAGAAGACAACGAGATACGAGTCGTGGACATCACTACGAGCAACGGGCACGTCCTGCGCCGACCATGCAAGAAGATCGTCGTGCTACCAGTGGAGTCGCGTGCTGCGACGGCGGGAGAAATGTGCACGACAGCATCATAAGGACTACATGCGGCGAGAGGGGTGCAAGTAGTGACCGTCGCAACCCATGACCATAGTATGAAAATTGTATTATTTTACCTCGTTTACATATTAATCAATGTACTTTAAGAATAATCTTGTTTGTAAATAGATAGTAAGAATAGATATCTAAAAGATAAGAATAAACGTTTGGAAGTATTATAATAGGAATAATTAGATAAGAATAATATTCTTCAGTTATGATGCAAATAAAGTTACGTATATTTGTTGTTTTACTATAAAATGGGTGAATGTAGGTAGGAGGTAACACATTTTTATGTAATAAGAGTAGAAATGAGTGCGCATACGCCCGTTTCGACGCTCGAATTGGAAATAACGCGCGGCCGCCACTTAGGGCGAGTATATATAGTAGTGAAGCGGGGGACAGGGTAGTATTTATAGCGCCGCACCGAAAACGCGCCGCCATTTCTAAACCGAGCGGAGCCGGGTGAAGACGCATGTATTATTCATGAGTAATAATCATAGTCTATAAGATAAATATAGTAATATATAACAAACAGTATGTAAAGTATGAAAAAGTAATAAATAAAGGCTAGAGGGGGTGAGGCAGTGAATGTTCTAGAAAATTGCGAGGAATAGTATAAAAACGGCGCCTATTGGCCGTCAGCAGTTCAGTGCTCGGGCAACATCGGAAAAGGAAGCAACAGGAAGAAAGAAGAAAAATAGGAAGAAAATCTGCCTCACCGCCTCGCTACCTATTTGATCAAGACTGGTGTTTTTATTTTTTCTCCTTCGCAAATACGGGACTACGTAGACACTAACCCTCGGCAATCTATACACAACATTTACCCTCCTTTTTCGTAGTTGGGTAAAAAGAAGCTTATGTCTCAATACTACTTATCGTTTATCAAATTACCAAATTTCATCCAAATTGGTCTAGCCGTTTAGTCGTAAAAACGTAACAAACAAACAGACAGAGTGACAGAGAGACAGAAAATTCAATTTTATAATATTTGTATGGAAGTCTACAATTTATTTTTATTGTATTGCAAAGTATGTTGGTTTTATTTTGGTTGCCGTGTTTTGTGGCAATGAGCATTAGCTAATGCAATGCTGAGTTAAGTATTCTAACTTTACGCCTAACGAGTTGTAGGTAACGGATACTGAGATATAAATACATAAAAAAACCTTCAGTGTACTCCATACTAGAATATATTTTTAATAACCTATACTGTCCCACTGCTGGGCAAATATCTCCTCCTTTTCCTTCCCTTCCTTCGAAAATACCTCCTTCACTGAGCACAGTGAAGGAGGTATTTTCGTACCGGCTCTCCAAGGGACAGTGAAGTGCCCAGCAATCGACTGTGTCCTCGAGAGGTGGACAGGAAGCGATCCCACCACTCTGCGTTTACAGTAACTTTTAAAAAAAACAACTACCAATCAGAGAGTTACATACTACCGGTTCTACGAAGTCAAGAGACTTCTTAATTTTAAACTTGGTGCGCATATATTTTCGCTTAATGTTATGGGCAAGTGGCAAATAATAACAGTCATCGAGCAGTTTTGTAAGAAGAAAAATGTGTGACAAATGCATGCTGTTTATTATTTTTAATTGATGATCTGAGAAATTGTGATAGCAATATACCACAGCAGCATACCATGTAGCTTGTGTCATAATGTACAAGCCATGGAAATATTTGGTAAGTGAAAAGTTATTCAATAGCATTATACGAAGTTAATTTAATTTGCCAATTTAGCTTATTATTTAGCGGGAAATAGGATCGGACTAAATTACCCGAATTTTCCCAGCTTTTCCCCATCTATTTAACAATGTACATTGTTAATTTATTTTGTATGAAAACTATATTTTCGTTCAATATTTTCTTTACGTTTACCTATTAAACGAAGTTCTTGTTGTTTTTAGGGTTCCGTTTAATAAAACCTGTCTGTCTGTTTGTCTGTCTGTCCGTCTGTCACCAGGCTGTATCTCATGAACTGTGATAGTAAGACAGTTGAAATTTACACACATGATGTATTTATGTTGTCACTATAACAAAAAATACTAAAAACAGAATAAAATAAATATTTAAGGGGGCTCCCATACAACAAACGTGATTTTATTTTGCAATTTTTTGCTCGATATCGATAGCGGCAACAGATAGACGCTTGAAATATTCACAGAATATTTAGTTATATATTCACTTAAAAATAAATAATTAAATTAAAATATAATACACATTTAAGGGGGGCTCCCATACAACAGACATGATTTTTTGCCGTTTCTATAGATAATGGTACGGAAACCTTCGTGCGCGAGTCCGACTCGCACTTCACCGGTTTTTTTTATTTAACACAAGGCATTGTAAAATAATGTATACCTATTATGTACGTATGATTATTATTTTATTTGAAATGTTTTGTTAATTCAGTAATTAAAAATTTATTGGTTGTTTGTAGTGCAACATATTAATTTAAAATTATATGTAACCATCACCGCACACACAGCTATACATCAAGCTATACGATTCCAGTATAAGCTGAACTCTCATTCTACGAAAAGCCTACACAATGCGAGGTCAGCTTATACTGGAAAGTATAGCTTGATGTGTAGCCGTGTGTACCAGACCTGTGGTCTGCGAATAAATTGAATTGATTTGAAGATTAATGAAAACAATATAAACACTAGTCGAACATTACAAAGTTCCACATATTAGTTAATGTTGTGTTAATGTGTGTGAAGTTAATGTATTGTGTATGTACCTCGCTAATATTATAAACGCGAGAGTTTGTACAGATGTATGTATGGATGTTTGTTACTCTTTCACGTCGTAACGGCTGAACCGATTTTGATGAAATTTGGTATGTACGTAGATCGTAACTTGGATTACCACATATACTGTTTCTTGTTGACAAACCACGCGTTCAAAGCCGTGGCGGAAGCTAGTCACACTAATATTATAAATGTTCAAAAGTTTGGATGTTTGTTTGTTTGTTACTCAATCACGCCGTAACGGCTGAACCGATTTCGATGAAATTTGGTATATACGAAAATTTTAACCTGGATCACCACAACTGCTATCTTTTATCTCATAAATCAGTTCCCATGGGATAAAAATGGGGTGTCAAGTGAAGTTGCAACAGCGATTTTAGCTTTATTTCTGGGTTACCTACACATTTAGTAGTATAACGCATACGAAGTCGCGGGCAACAGCTAGTATTGTATAAAAATGAATCCCTGTTTCCCTTGTTCACGACATTACTTGAGAAAGACCAATTTTGATTATAATTTGTGCGTGTTTGAGTGGGTCTCTGGATGGTTTAGATTCACAATAGGACCAGGTAGGTGGCGCTGTAGTTGAGATCTAGAAAATTGTGGATGAAGTTGCGTACATACAGTCAATAAATAAAAATAGAAAGAAAGAAAAAAAAAACATTTATTTGTGACGGTACAAAACACAAGTAAGATACACACAATAAAACAAATTTATACACACAAAAACAGCAATACCTAACAAATGTGTGTATCACAATTACCTATATACATATAAATGACCGACGTCACAAAAAGGCGTCCAACTCAGCATTTGTTGTGCTTTTAGCACAACGTTGATCTTCCGTTAGAACCATTTAAAAATAGAATGTCACGGATGACTGCCCGCACAGTACCACAATAACAAAAAATATGAATAAATAGATAAATATAAGTTACCACCCTTAGAAAAAATAAAACTATATACCTATGTATAATTTTTATTTCAGGTTCGCGAAGTACTTCGGGTAACAGTAAGCGACATTATAACGAGCTCTCCTTTAGTTGAAAATGTCACTAGCGGTCACCAAACTGAATAGTAGCCTCGCTGAACATTGCAACCTAGCTGATCTATTAAAATTGACTAGGCATATTAAATGAATGAACTTGACGCGCACAGTGCGAACTGGTCAACAGAAGCTCTAGACCGGGATGAATGGAAGAAGGGAGGACTTTGCCCAGCAGTGGGATCCAGCGGGCTCTTTAGATTAGATAAGGCATACTTTATTGCAAACTGGTCGTCAGAAGCTCTAGACTGCGATGAATAGAAGAAGGGTAGGCGTACTGCTGGGCAAAGGCCTCCAGCGGGCTCTTTAGACTCGATTTTAGACAAGCGCTAAGATCAACAACTTATCGGTTTCTACAAATCACAGTCGCCTAAAACTGTATTCACAGACTAAATAAACAGATTCTAGCGATACAACCACAGTTATACTGGTTGAAACGGGTGACGATGTAGATTTAGTGGGGCTACATTAAGTCTGCATAACGGTAGGATGATCGTATAAATTATTTTTTGAAATCCTAACTTTAAAAACCTGTACAAACACATTTATTTTGCACATAAGATCCTAATAACAAAACTTAGTTCAAATAAATTATGACCAAAAACTTAACCTTTCCATTCGCATTTTAGACTTTGACAGATGAGACAAATAGTGACAAATTGATGGGCAAACTTGTTAACTGCTAACTACTTTTTATGTCAAGTCCTCGTTATCAATACAGTACTTTGAATTCTGTTATTTCGTGGATAAAACTCAAGCAAAGAAAGAGTTAAAGAAAGAAAAGGTATTTATTTACCAACAGAATGAGTGGTGCCCTGTAGATGCTCTGTTATTTACCCACTCTGTTATCTTTATTTCTTACTACCTGACCCGCCCGCGGCTTCGCATGAAGGTTTGTCAATAATAACATTACCTTCCTTCTGCGCAGTCAGGTAAAATGTAGCATATGTCCCAATCCCAGTCACAATCTATCTATATACCAACGGTACATACGGAGTGCATCTAAAGAATACCTCATAATTTTAAGCCCTTACTTTATCCCTTACCCCCTCCCCCCTTTTTAGGGATGATTTTTAAAAATTAGTTGAAACACGTATTTCTTTATTTCTTAACAATAGCCTAAATATTTTTATTTTATTTTATTTTAACCTCTATTTTACCCCTATATAGATTATTTTTTGAGACAAAAGATAGCCTTTGTCCTTCTTGAGGATATAATCTATCTTCTTTCCAAATTTCATTATTTCGTTTAGCGGTTTAGTCGTTGTAGGTAACAAACAAACTCTGTTTATTTGTTAGTTTGTTTGTTTGTCAACAAAAAGTAGCATAGTATCCAGGTTATAATCTACGTACATACCAAATTTAAATGAAATCGGTTCAGCCGTTACGACGTGAAAGAGTAACAAACATCCGCACATACATCCATACAAACTTTCGCGTTTATAATATTAGTGGGATTATTGTAACTAACGATGTGTAAATTAGAAAGTAGTTTTAGTGAAAAGTAGATTTAGGTATTTGATGTTTGGCCATATTTTGTTTTTTTTCTCAAACTTATCCTGCTACTTGTCGTCTACTAAATATTATATTTTCCACATAACGCAAAGATTAACGGAAAGAGAATGTTTGCTAGCATTAAGTTCAGCTAAGTACAGATATACACATCAAAAAAATCGAAACACCTCTGAAGTTTGGTTTTGAATGAGTTTTTGTGTTTTTCTTATATATTAAACAAAAAAAATAATAATGCCAGTTAATTGCGGATACTATATCGTATAGTTTACCAAAATTTAAAATTCCAAATTAAAATTAGATTTCTTTAACTATCGTGTTTTGTTCAACAGGTTTTTACACTTAAAGAAGAACTTCTTGTATTCAGTATCTTGTATTTCCTCCCCGAGCTATAATGACTGCTTCCATGCGGCTTCTCATGGAATGGATGAGAGACACAATCTTGTGTTGTGGGATACTACCCCATTCTTCTTGTATAGCTGTTTTAAGCTGGCCAAGCGTCTCCGGAGCAGGATGTCTCGGTCTGAATCGTCTGTTTAACTCATACCACAGTTTTTCTATGGGATTCATATCCGGGCTTCTTGCTGGCCAGCCCATAACCGTAATACTGAATTCACTCAGGTATTCATTTACAATGCCTGCGGTATGAGCCCTGGCATTATCCTGTATAAAAATGAACTCTTCGCCAATAAAATGTGCGTAGGGTACCACATGAGGCTCCAAACACTCTTCGATGTAACGTGACCCATTTAATCACGGTAAGCGAGGTCCAGATACAAATGCAAGTTCGGTTTTTCCATCGGCGCTTATGCCTCCCCAAACCGTCCATTATTTGCAACCGTAACTGACTCTTTCTTCAATGCAGCTTTGTGCAAAACGCTCTCCCTCTCTTCAATACACCTTCTTTCTTCCGTCGTTACCATACAACATGATCTTACTCTCGTCAGAAAAGAGAACTTTGCTCCATTGAAGTTGTGACCATTTTAAATGCTCACGTGCAAAGTTAAGGCGCGTTCTTCGGTGGTCTACCGCCAACTTTGGGCCATTAGCTGGTTTATGAGGTTTCAGCCCACGCTCCGTCAATCTTCTTCTAATGGTAGAATAACAGACAGTCAATCCTCGAACCTCACGGAGCCGCTGCTGTAGTTGAATAGAGTTAAAGTGACGATTTCTTAGAGAAACTGACACAATATACCGGTCATCTTGCTCAGACGTGACTCGATATATACCAGATCCTGGACGGCGAGTAAACATACCAGTATCCCGATAACGTTGATACACTCTATTGACAGCAGAGAGGCTAAGATGTAATCGTGCAGCCACAACACGCTGACTACGCCCTGAATCCAGCAAGGCAACATTTTGGGCGGCTTTCGTGGGCGAGGTATCCATATTTGTTAGGAAAAAATCTCTTTGGTAAGATGTCACAGAACTTAGTTTACAATCACGCTCAGCTCAGCTCAGAGCTCAATTAAAAAAAACGATATTTTATGCAAAAAAAAATGTGATTAAATGCAGAAATTCCGAAGGAATACACATTGAACACAATCTCTACATTCATTTATTGTATGAAAATTCGAAAATTTACATTTAAATTTTGAATTGTGCTTCACCATTTTGTATACTAAACCGCCAGTTGATTATTGGCGTATTTTTTTTTAATAGCAATCCTCGTTTTTTAAAAATGCCACCTGAATTGTACTTGCAGTACTGTTTTGAATTTTTTGATGAAAAGTGTATTATTTTTTGTGCAATAAAGGATTTTCAATCAATTATTATTCCAATCGTTATGCAGAATTAGTGTGGACGGGTTAAAGCAGTGACTGTCGGGACATAATTAGCGTATATCAAAGCATCGAATAGCGTTTCATTAACGGCTCAAAATGTTGCCGAAACGGTGGTCCAAGTTATAAGAGAAATAGCTTCTATGAGCATTTGACGTTAAATCGAAGCCCTAATATTTTACTTCGTCGCTGCTGCACTACCTTTGGTTCTGGTTTCAGCTGAAAATAAGCGTTGGGTGCTTAACATCCAACATTAAAATAGGTTGGGAAAAAGGCCTTTCGCATTATAGTATGTATGAACTTGTAACAAAATCTCTTTGGCTATACTATTTGTATCTGGCTGGTTTTGGTATCATTCAAAGTTTAAATTTTTAAGAAGATAATTCCAAATTCTAATTAGGAAAATAAGTGATTTTTATTTGTTTTTTGTACTGTAAAGGTGAGTGAATCTAATGAAGAAATTCGATACATTTTAAAATTTTAAAACAAAATAAGTAAAAATGCAACGCAAGCCGCGAAAAAAATTTGCCATGTTTATGAATCTAGTGCAGTGTCTGTGAGAGTAGCACAAGCTTGGTTTAAGCGTTTTTAATCCGGAAATTTTGATGTCAAAGATGCTCGTCACTCTGGTCGCCCTAATACGGATAAAATAGATGCCATTTTTGAAAAGGTGGAGCAAAATCGGCATATCAGTAGTTACAACGTAGCTGAAGAACTGCGAATTGATCACAAACAGGTTTGGCGCATTTGAAAAAAACTTGGGTACACAAAAAAACTCGGTATTTGGGTACCCCACGAGCTTACTGAAAGAAAACTAATGAACCGTGTACTCATTTGTGATTCTTTATTACGACGTAATGAAACCGAACCATTTTTGAAGAAGCTGATAACTGGTGATGAAAAGTGGATCACGTTCGCAAGAACGTGCGAAAAAGGTCGTGGTCAAAGGCTGGTCAGGCTTCACAGACTGTGGCGAAACCCGGGTAAACTCGCAACAAGGTGATGCTGTGTGTGTGGTGGGATTGGAAGGGCATTATTCATTATGAGCTATTACCACCAGGCAGGACCATCGATTCTGAAATCTACTGCGAACAACTGATGAGATTAAAGCAAGAAGTTGAGAGAAAGCGGCCGGAATTAATCAACAGAAGGGGTGTGGTTTTTCATCATGATAACGCTAGACCTCACACATCTTTAGCCACTCAGCAAAATTTAGAGAGTTTGGCTGGGAGATTTAATGCATCCGCCGTATAGTCCTGACCTTGCACCTTCAGATTTCTACCTGTTTCGGTCTCTTCAGAATTCTTTAGGCAGTGTCAGGTTAACATCACGAGAGGACTTCCAAAACTAATTGTCGCGGTATTTTGATCAGAAGCCCCAAAATTTATTAAGCAATGGGATCATGTCCCTACCTACAAGATGGCAAAAAGTTATCGAACAAAATGGTACCTAAATAAATTAGTTAAATGTAAATAAACTATATTCAAAAATAATTTAAATTTCCTTAAAAAATGCGAAGAGACTTTTTCCCCAACCAAGTTTATAAATAATAAAAATAAAAACGTTTATTCCAGACCATACAGGGATCCATAATTTTTGTTAATAACACAGAAAAATCTTACATAGAAAATATTGTTAGTAGGTACACAAAAAGACACGACAAAAAATAATTGCGGCAATGTTGGAACATGAGCGCATGTACTGAGACACCAAGCATGTGATCGGCTTAAGCAACGCCATCCAGAATGCTTAATTCTAAGTGAATTATCTGAATCTGATTATAATGAGCTGACCGCTATTTTGGTACGCAGACACATGAGTCGAACTGTTTTATTGGATTCAATTGTATCTACTGTTCCTAATAATTGTTTCATGTGTCAGTTTGTGTACCAAGTTAATGATTATTCTATTCTATTCTAATATTTTGTTACCCATATTAATACTAATGATGGACATCTTCGGATCTCTTACTCTGTACACCCATGTTCCAGCTAGGGCTGTGCGATACACAAACCTGCAGATTCTGCAATGAGGTGGCAGGATCGCCCCTACATCTGTAAGGTGAGTGTGCTCTACTAATCCGCAAACGTAACAGTCATCTGGGCAAACATATTAATTCAAATTTTTAAACAACTTTTAAGTAGAAAAATATTGATAAAACAGCCTGTATGAAATAGGTAAACAAATCATATTCATTTATCATCTAAGTAGATACCTGTTAGAAATGTATTAAACTGTATGTGTGAGTTGTCCTGTCTGTTATTGTATAACCGACACGTCCAGAAACGGTAGGCATCCATCTTTTTCCAGCTCTACCGTAAAGCATATCTTAGGATGTTTACAATTGAGATAGCTAAGTGAGGTGTCTATGCTATCTCCTCGTACTATTGCGAACACAACACCTACATACCGCCACCAGTATCTCGGTCAACAGGGTACGCTATCCAGTACCGTCTTCTCAAACCACTCCACGCTGGGCCTTCGTTGACGCAATCCCCACCACCCCGCGCGTCTACTCGCGCGCAGAGGACAGCAGCGCGCAGTGCGAGGCGAGACGTTATTCGGAACTGATCGCACTCAATCTAATGAAGGTTCACGAATTGAACCGAAACATGGTCGGTCGAAACACCGATAAGACGGTAGGTGATAAATCCTGTATTTATAATAACGTTAAAAATTTATAATTGGAAATGTATTTCTAGATAAATATTCAAGTTACCGGTAATACACCCACCTGTGAAATCAGTTAATATAATCCCGGATGTTTGCAGTTAATTAATTTAACATTAAAGTCGCCTTTAACCTACACCATACTCCGTTGCCACGGGCAAGTGATGAATACTTCATTACTACGGAAATAGGGCGAAGGTTGCCTTTTTAAACGCTTTGTACCATTTTAATTTCCTTTACATACTCGTAGCACACGTTTTGCTAATACGTGAGGATTTTTTTGTTTTAACACTGAAATCTACGCGATTCTGAAATATATATTTTTACGCATGTTTTAAATGTCTAAGAGATGTAGATAGATGTATTTCTTTTAAGTTTATTTTTTATTTTTGTGACCTAAAAGCGATTTTTATAAAAGCAGTTTGGAGTAAATAATAGGTTGGGGAAAAAGTATTTTCACATTATAGTATGTATGAACTTGTATGAATCTCTTTGGCTATACTATTTGTGTCTGGCTGGTTTTGGTATCATTCAAAGTTTCAATTTTAAAGAAGATAATTCAAATTCAAATTAGGACAATGTGTGATTTTTATTTGTTTGTCGTACTTTTAAGATTAGTGAATCTAATGAAGAAATTCGATACATTTTAAAATTTTACAACAAAAAAGGTAAAAATGCAACGCTAGCCGCGAAAAAAATTTGCGATGTTTATGGACCTAGTGCAGTGTCTGTGAGAGTAGCACAAAATTAAGCGTTTTCAATCCGGAAATTTTGAAGGCAAAGATGCACGTCGCTCTGGTCGCCATATTACGGATAAAATTGATGCCATTTTTGAAAAAGTGGAGCTAGATCGGCATGTCAGTAATTACGACGTAGCTGAAGAACTAGGAATTGACCACAAAACAGTTTTGGCGCATTTGAAAAAAACTGGGTACACAAAAATGCTCGATATTTGGGTACCCCACGAGCTCACTGAAAAAAACCTAATGAACCGTGTAGGTGATCTGTGATTATTTAGTACGACGTAATGAAACCGAACCATTTTTGAAGAAGCTGATAACTGGTGATGAAAAATGGATCACGTACGACAAGATCGTGCGAAAAAGCTCGTGGTCAAAGGCCGGTCAGGCTTCACAGACTGTGGCGAAACCCGGGTTAACTCGCCTCAAGGTGATGCTGTGTGTTTGGTAGGATTGGAAGGGCATTATTGATTATGAGCTGTTACCACCAGGCAGGACCATCGATTCTGAACTCTACTGCGAACAACTGATGAGATTAAAGCAAGAACTTGAGAGAAAGCGGCCGGAATTAATCAACAGAAGGGGTGTGGTTTTTCATCTTGATAACGCTAGACCTCACACATCTTTAGCCACTCAGCAAAAATTAAGAGAGTTTGGCTGGGAGGTGTTAATGCATCCGCCGTATAGTCTTGACCTTGCACCTTCAGGTTTCCACCTGTTTCGGTCTCTTCAGAATTCTTTAGGCAGTGTCAGGTTAACATCACGAGAGGACTGCCAAAAACTACTTGTCGCGGTATTTTGATCAGAAGCCCCAAAATTTCTATAGCAGTGTGATCATGTCCCTACCTACAAGATGACAAAAAGTTATTGAACAAAATGGTACCTACATACTTTATTTAAATGTAAATAAACTTTATTAAAAAAAGTTTTGAATTTTCTTAAAAAATGCGAAATTTTTTCCCCAACCTAATACGAGTATATCTGTTATCATCAGTACTCTACACATTTTGTTGATATTTTGGATACATAATAATATACATACAGCCAAAGGGCACCCACTGCTGAACATAAGCCTCCATAAGTTTCCATAGCGAGCCATTTTGTGGAGCCTGCACCCAACGGCTCCCAGCAACCTTTATTAGATCTTTTTTTCCATCTAGTAGGCCTATTTACATACTAACTATCACGATAAACTTACTACTTAACATCCATAAAATATGCTAGTTCTATCTCCACGGCGCCTAAATAAAAGCTGTTACAGTATCCTAATCGGTGATCTCTGTGTATGTAAGTAACAGGTTATATTTTTCTTAAATTCATAACACTTAATCTACCGTCTGGGTTATAAAAGAGTTATTTATTTATTTATGTCATGGAAAACCAACAGCTATATTAACTTAACAATTAACTAATACAAAACAGAAAGCCAATTATAGGTTTTCACGTATAGAAACTTTTTAGCAACACATCTAAGTAAGAACATAATTTGTACCAACACTCGATGAAAGTGTTACTACGAGTAAAATATTAAAACGTTATTAATTTACCTAATTAGTACGTTAAACCAAAGCAACGTTACCGCCAACGTAAAAGTCTTTGCTCAATCGCTGTCTAGCTGAGTTGACACTTGTGCTGAATAGATCGAAATCATTGCTTTTGCACAATTTATTAAAATTGTCGCTTGCACACCACATAAATGAATTTGCTCCAACAACAGGATAATAAATGATAGGAATAAATCGTTATATTGGTCTTAAACTCATAAGAATTATTGTAATGTCAGGGTTTTAAAAGAGTTAAAAACTAGTCTATTCATTACTTTTGAAACTATCATGGTTATGAACACTGTAGGTACTGCGTGTCACCTCATTTACAATATTAATTTAAACCACGGGCAGGGCTGAAAATTCATAACCATGATTTTTTTTATTTGCAATCTACCTTAATTTCAACTCCTAAAATATCAATAAAACAATCTATATAAAATAGGTAAGCAAATAATATTAATTCATCAAGTAAGTTGGTGACCTCCGTGGCGCAGTAGGCGAATGGCCGGCTGAGACGTAGGAGGTAGGGTTCGATTCCCGCCGCGGAACAAATGTTTGCATGATGATACAGATATTTGTTCCGGGTCTGGATGTTTTTCTATATATAAGAAGAATGTATTAAGAAAAAAAAGTATAAAAGTATCGTTTGTCAGGTCCATTTCAATATTTCATCTATTATATTCATTTCAATATTTTATCCATTTCATCTGGTTCCCATAATACAAGCTCTGCTTAGTTTGAGGCTAGTTATCGCTGTGTGAAATTTCCAGCAATATACAGTGTTTTTTTTAAATTAAAACAGTACGGCAGCACCCATAACAAGAGGAGATACAGATGCAGTTTCTTTTAAAACATCAGCTCGTTTTCGAAGAAAAATATTTTGGCATTAAATTTTTTTTGGTCAAGCGTGAGTAGCGCCTTAAAATGAATCAAGTTAGTAATTTTTTTAATGCCGATCGATGCAATCTTTTGTAAGGATCATTTTATTGTATTGGATGAAAAAAATCTGAACAGCGGAAATTGGTCAAATTTGATAAAATGTATTCTCATACAACAGAACAAAGCAAAATTCCTTCAACAAACATTTTATTAGATTCTAATTGCACATTAAAGAAGTATTAATACTGTAGCGATTAAGAAGTTTAGGAACTCTATGCTCTCATGAGCAATTCAAACACATTTCGTATATCAGAACAATTTTGAATTTCGAACACGGTTCTTGCATCTGTCGGACTTTTATATCAGTCATTGCATTATCTTATTTGTCCTATCATGGCATTGTAAAATACGCAAAAAGTAGACTTAATTGAAGCAAGTAGGTAAACTGAGTAGGCGGCATCGGCGCAAAGGCGCCGCCGATTTACTTAAAACATTGTTTTTTGGAAATGTACCGAATACTATTCAAGGATAAATATTCAAGCTATCGGTATTAAACCAATCTCTAAAATCAGTCAATACGATTCTGCGTATGTTTTAAATTAATGCCGTGAATGCAGTGACGGACTAAAAACGAAATATTTACCGTCTTTGAGAAACTGAGAAAGAGGGTAGATCGTTATATCAGCCAATAACCATCCACTCGCAAAGACTTCGGTTTACTCGTGATCTTGGCGCAACTGCGTCGAAATATCGAGATACTCGACTCACAAATCATGGTAAATATCGCGTTTTTAGTACAAATAGTAGTTTATGCAGTTTAGCTGTCACAAAGTCATCGACAAAACTAGAGTGGAGTTGACTAAATTGAAACTATAAATCGATTGCCAAACCCTTTGAAACCAAGCATTTACAATGCACCAACCAGAATTCTGTTGTGCAAATGGAAAAACCTTTTTTCCACTGGATAAAGAGTTGCGCAAAAATGTGTGAAAAATCCACCGGGCAAAGCCTTTTATTGGGTCCAGTGTGTGAATAATTTGATCTTTTGTGACGGATGACCGCACATTAATGTACTCGTAGTTGGCAAGGGTGTTTGAGGAATAGGACTAATTTAAAATCGGATCAGAGCGTTTTGTTCTCAATTGTAGAGTTCGGCATCTTTTAAACCGACTTCAACAAAGGAGGTTCTCAATTCGATTGTATTTTTTTATTATTGTATCCTCAGAACTTTTGACTGGGTCAACCGATTTTGATGATTCTTTTTTTATTTGAAAGCTGGTGCTTCTGGTGTGGTCCCATTTTCATTTGGTCCAGTTTTGACAATGGTATCCATGAGAAAACCTCATAACTCCGTGATTTATTAACTGATTTGGAATTTTATTATTTAAAAGGATATACATTAAGATTAGTCCCATAGAAATTAAATCGAAATCGGTTCTGTAGTTTATTTTTTCTGTTATCTGAAGTCGGTTATATTTTTGTTAAAAAATGACTTGTTTCTTTACATCAACCTTAAATGTCTACTGCTGATTATTTTTGAAGTGAAAATTTCTTTAGGCGCGTTGTGCATTTTTTGAGATGGAAAAATACCATTGAACTCGCGACACTGTTATCGTTACCTTCTGTATTTAAGTATCTCGTAATTGTTCAAGTTTCACTTCTGTCAGCACTCCCGGAGTGCCACTTGTTTTTTTAGCACCAGGAGATAGAACATGCGTATAGCCCACCTGATGGTAAGTGATAACCATTGCCTTTAATTTAAGACGACCTCCGTGGTAGCAGTGGGCAAATAGCCAGCTGAGTAGGCAGGTAAAGGGTTCGATTCCCACTGCGGAACTAATGTTTGCATGATCTACATATATTTGTTCCGGGTCTGGTTGTTTCTCTTTATGTATTATAAGTGTGTATTTAAAAAAAATGTATATAAGTATTCTATCAGTTATCTGGTTCCCATAGTGCAAGCTCTGCTTAGTTTGGGGATAGATAGCGCTGTGTGAAATGTCCAGCAAAATTTATCATTTATTTTTTATATAACAAAGTAATGTATTGCCTCAAGGTCACACGTCTTAGAAACTTGCCCTACGTCGATTAACTTGAGCCATACAGTTGGAACATAGGGGAGGCATAGATTTCCAGTGCAATCCATCATATTCACAATTAGCTTCCAATCTTAAAGGCCAATTCTTGTAACGAAATCTTGTTAAATTCAAGCTTTAATTTAATCTGAAAGGATTTTTTTAATACGTTTTTTGAATAAGTTTTCGTTACACCACAATTTCACCTGATATATAGCTATGATAGCATGTAGGCTATGATGTCTATAAAATCTGCCTCTTTTGTAATACGATCGAAGGTGATACGAATTTATAACTACGAGCAGCTCTAAGGCTAGTGAATAATAATAAAAGGATTCAGAATCCTTGCCAAGAAGTATTTCTTACCTACTTGTTATGCGATTTCAACCAAGAACCTTCTCAGAGCAATAATAAAATAAAATTTATGCGCTCCACATGAGTTTCCAAGTTTTCTAGATGAAGGAGTATGAATGCGAGCCTGATATATTTAGCAGAGGTAAAATCAAGTCCTTCAAATCGATTATTATATGAACTAATGACACGTCCCAGCTTTGTATAGGTTCAATTTTAATTTCAATTGATATATTTAATTAGAACGGCCTTATATAATAACGAATTAGACTAATCGAGAAAACAATAATAATTCACGACAAGTAACTTTTTAACAAAAATATAACCGACTTCAGATAACATTAACAACCAAACTACTACACCAATTTTTATGAAATTTCCATCGGATTAATCTAAAGGTATAATCCTTTCAAATAAAATACTATTTGTTTAAATTGGTTAATACATAACGGAGTTCTGAGCTAACAAACATACCATAATATAAAAATTAATCAAATTTAAGACTTACGTACTTATGTGGTTTACTCATGGATAACGTTGTCAGAACTGGACCAAATGGAAATGGGACTACAGGAAGCACTAGATTTCAAATAAAAAAAGAATAATTAAAATCGGTTCATCCCGTCGAAAGTTCTGACGTAATAAACATAGTCAAAGTCAAAATCTTTTATTCATTAAAATCACACGGATCACTTTGAAACGTCAATTTTACTGCCTGTTCCTTCGTGACCAAGCCAGGAAAGAAAGGCAAGAAAACAAGGGTGGTTGTTTTTTTTAATGATCCTATTAGAATACATAACAATACAGGTAATAAATTACGTCTAAGTTGTAACATTTTGAACGAGTTGGTGCAATTTCAATCCCAAGCTTCTCTATCATCTAAATAATCCGATATTTTATAGTATTTTATATAAAGATTTTGTTTAATTGCGTTTTTAAATTTGTTAATTGTAAATTTTTGTACATCACTTGGGAGTTTTTTATAAAAGCGAACACCTTGCCCTTTAAACGATTTACTAACTTTATGGAGTTTACAAGGGGCAACAGCGAATTTATCTTTATTTTTAGTATTGAAATTATGACTATCGGTATTTTTCCTAAATAAATTAATATTTTTGTGAATACATCAGATTTTCATAGATATATTGACAAGGGAGTGTCATAATATTTATTTCTTTAAACTTATTGCGCAATGATTTTCTGGGGCCCATATTATAAATTACACGAACAGCCCTCTTCTGCAGCACAAAAACGGTGTTTATATCTGCAGCACTCCCCCACAGCAGTATGCCGTATGACATAATGCTGTGGAAGTAGCTGAAGTAAACTAGTCTAGCTGTGTCTACGTCTGTAAAAAGACGGATTTTTTTGACTGCGTATGCCACAGAAGTAAGTCTCTTTGACAACTTATCAATGTGAGGGCCCCATTGAAGCTTATTATCTAGGGTTATACCTAAGAATACGGTAGTCTCCACAAGAGCCAACTCCTCGTCTTTGATTTTTATATCTGCTTTAACTTGTGTAACATTAGGCAGTGTAAATCTATTACACTTTGCTTTCTTTTTATTTAGAAGTAAATTGTTTACATTGAACCATTTTACGACCTTCGAGATTGCACTGTTTACATCGTCAAAATCGGTTTGTCGTCGCTTTAATTTTAACAAAAGTGACGTGTCATCTGCAAACAATACAACTTCATGATCATCCCTTACAAGATGGGGAAGATCATTAATATATACTAAAAACAAAAATTGATCCCTGTGGTACACCCATTTTAACCAGAGACCCCAGAGAACGCCTCCCATTCACGTCAACTCTTTGCACTCTGCCACTTAAATAAGAAGTGAGAAAGTCTAGAGCAACGTTCCTAATGCCATAATGGTGCAGTTTCCTGATCAATGTGTCATGGTCTACGCAATCAAATGCCTTGGACAAATCACAAAAAACATCTAAAGCGTCATTAGACTTCTCCCAGGTATCCAGTACGTGCGATATTAACTCAATACCAGCATCAGTGGTTGAGCGACCCCTGGTAAATCCGAATTGTTTATAATGCAGTAAATTATTAGAATTGAAATGTCTAAGTAGTTGATTTAAAATTAGTTTTTCAAATATTTTACTAAATATCGGAAGTACTGAGATTGGTCTAAAATTACCAGGATCAAAACTAGTGCCTGATTTGAAAAATGGAGTTACTTACTGTCTTTCATTAAATCAGGGAATACACCACAGTCAATACACTCGTTGAATATTAAAGCTAGTTCGGGAGCAATTATGTTAATCAACGTTTTTACGGCGCTTACAGAGATACCCCAGAGGTCCGTGGTTTTTTTAACATTTATCAGTTTGAAAGCTTTTATGATGTCACCACTATTTACTTAATCGAATTTGAATTGTGTTTTGCATTCCGTTAAGTTTTCTTTCAACAATGCCTCTGCGACTATGGGACTATGGGACATAAAAAATAACGTCGAATTGAGAACCTCTTCCTATTTTGAAGTTGGTTAAAAACAATGCAGCAATGATCCCGCGATTTAGACATAATATAATAACCGATTCATTTTTGGGTTCTTTACGACTTGATTGTATGAATAATATCTACTTTTATCTTATTTTTAATTCTTTATAAATAAAATATCCATGTTTTATAACAGAAACCTCTGGAGGACATTCGGTAAATTATGGTGGAAACCGTATCAAAATCGTAGTTTTGAAGAAAAAATAGACAAGCGCGGATAGCTACTTTGTTTTATTATAAACTAGCTGACCCGCCCGCGGCTTTGCATACGTTTTTTCCTAAAACATTACCCTCCTCCTCATTACCTTCGTCAGGTACACGATGTTTTAAGATATACAATTCCGTAGTACATTTATTCTATCTCGTAAAGTTTAGCCAGAGTTTGCAATTTAAGCACCCAAAAATATAAATTTCTTTTTTTCTGTACTATAATATATATGTATTATACAATAAACAATTTATCTAATGTTGAAAACTGTATTAAAATCCGTTGAGTAGTTTAAAAGATATAAGCGAACAGATAGCGGAAGCGACTTCATTTTACACTATGTAAAGAAGATGTAAAGTTCACCGTTATTGGTAAAATAAGCTTTTTTTTCATCTAGGTGTTGCTTATTGTAACACTTTGTATAGTTGGCCACACAAATAAAAAATAATAATAGACTATTTAGAAAAGAAATATACTTATATGTTATATCTATGCAAAAGTAATGGTAATATAATGATCTGAAAGAGATCGGCGAGCGAACGTCTAACGTGGGACCCAGAGCCTTTCACTAGCAATTCACTTACCCTACGCAATAATTGACTTGATACGTGGCGCAGTGGGCGAATAGCCGGCTGTGGCGCAGAGGGTTCGATTCCCGTCGCGGAACAAATGGTTGCATGTTCTACATATATTTGCTTTGGATCTGGATCTTTCTCTTTGAATGAATGAATGAAAACACTTTATTGTATACAATATAACCAAAAAAGATATACAAACAAAATAAAAAACACAAACCAAATAGTGCAATGGGCTGTCTTATCGCTTAGAAGCGATCTCTTCCAGACAACCTTTGTATGGAGAGGATGTTGTTATAACGGAGATAACGGTCGGGGGTGTTCATTTATGGCAAAACTATTTAGACATATATTTATTCAAACTTTAGGATCACTAGAAACGCTTAGTTACGTCAGGTTACAAACAAATGTATACATAAAAGCCAAAAGTGAAAGATGCAGCTGTATAGGGGCTTTGTCAAATAATATTAAAATTTAAAAACAACAAATAATTAAAATTTGAGCGGCTGTAGAAAGGCCTTGTCCGATAAAATACAAATTTTGCAGCTGTACAGGGCTTTGTCAAAACTAAAACTATTCATTTCAAATTTATGCGTCTAAGATAAAGTCATTGATGCTTTTAAAAATATGCTTTTTTCGTAAAGTGATTTTTTATAAATTTCTTTAACGCATTTTCTTTTAATTCTATTACATGTTTGGGTAATTTATTATTAAACCGCACCGCATTGCCAACAAAGCTTTTGTTAGATTTTTGTTATCTAAAGGCAGTGTTTTGGATGATTTATGGAGAGAGTGCGTCTAATACCATAATAAAAATTTAACTAAATACTGAATATTATAAATATGAATACAAATAGAATATATGTATACTTACTTTAGATATAATATAAAATATAAATCATAGTATATATACCTAGTCAGGTCATAAGTATTGTCACACAGTAAAAACTTTTCTTTTAGAATGCTGGCCACAAAAAAGTTTATAGAATTCGAATTTCGAATTGTTCATGAAAATAAAAATGTGTACTTTTTAGAATTTTACTCATTTTTAAATATGGAGTGGACGCTTAAAGAAAACCGTGTTGCAGTTATTGCGTTGCATCGTTGCGGTTACGCGCCAATTTTTGACATACTGAAAAATTTTAATATTACCAAAAGATTCGTTTATCGCACTATTAAACGATACAATGAAGACTCTAGTGTAGATGACAGGTCAAAAAGTGGTCGCCCTCGGTCTGTTAGGACTCCAACAGTGATAAAAGCTGAGAAGGCGCGAATTCAAAGAAATCCCAAACGTAAGCAGAAACTGTTGGCCCTTCAGATGGGGTTAAGCAGAACCACGGTGAAAAGGGTGTTAAATGAAGACTTAGGGCTTCGAGCATATCAAAGAAAAACAGGACATCGTTTGAATGATTGTCTAATGGACCTGAGACTGAAGAGATGCCGCGCTTTGTTGAAGCGGTACGCGGAAAAATAATATCGGGAAATTCTTTTTTCGGATGAAAAATATTTTACCGAAGAAGAGAGCTACAACAAACAAAATGATAAGGTGTACGCACACAGTAGTGAAGAAGCGAGCAACCGTATTCCGCGTGTCCAACGAGGTCATTTTCCATCCTCGTTCATGGTATGGTTGGGAGTTTCTTATTGGGGCTTAACAGAGGTAAATTTTTGTGAGAAAGGTGTAAAAACGAATGCAGTTGTGTATCAAAATACAGTCCTGACGAACCTTGTGGAACCTGTTTCTCATACCATGTTCAATAACAGGCACTGGGTATTCCAACAAGATTCGGCGCCAGCTCATAGAGCGAAGAGCACACAAGACTTACTGGCGGCGCGTGAAATCGACTTCATCCGGTACGAAGACTGGCCCTCCTCCAGTCCAGATTTGAATCCGTTAGATTACAAGATATGGCAACACTTGGAGGAAAAGGCGTGCTCAAAGCCTCATCACAATTTGGAGTCACTCAAGACATCCTTGATTAAGCCAGCCGCCGATATTTACATGGACCTCGTTCGTGCTGCGATAGACGACTGGCCGCGCAGATTGAAGGCCTGTTTTCAAAATTTGAATTCAAAATCACGGAGGTGATTTTTAATAAACTTTAGTGTCATAAGAATCTATGTTTTGTTAAGTTCATTTTGGTATATAAATGGTTATATAATGAATAAACTTGTTTCAATTATTTTATATTAAACATGTGACAGAATTTATGACCTAACTAGGTATATGTCGGCGCAAGACCATTTTAATTATAAGCTTATTGTTGAAAACAAAGACAAACAATTACGTTCCGTTTAACGGAGAAAGCTGAAACTTACATTGAGAACCGAAACATAATTCGTAATTTGATTTGATATTCAATAATTTAATTAATGAGCTTATAATTAAGATGGTCTTGCGCCGCCATATATAGACTTATATATATATATATATATAGACCTATATATATATATATATAAAGGTCTATATATATATATATATTAACAGTATGGTATATAAAGATAAGCTGATAAATGCGATTATTTAATATATAAATGAATTGTGCGATACTACGACGTTTCTGACAAATGCAAACTTTTAACCCTAGATTTATTAGATACAGATTTACTTAATTATATGGCTAAGGATGAGGCTTGCCGTATTGTTGCTGGTAACGCGTTCCAGAGACGTACTGCACTGACGGTAAAAGATTATTTAATATGAATCTTTTTATACAAAAAAGTTTAAATGAGTATGTGTACTCTATCGGTTATCAGGTTCCCCTCAGTTATCTGGGTATCAAGCTTTATTTAGTTTAATTGCACTACGGTCGCCTAGCTTTTTATAAACTATCGATCATCAGCACGTAATATACCCGTATGTAATAACTTACTGTGCCCTGAAGATTTACGCGCAATAAGGCCTAGCCTGAATGTAGCCAACGAACAATTTTGATACCCCAAATAATTTATTGGCATAAAATAACAAACGCTACACAATCTCGCTATAGGAAAAGGCTTTTTGGGATTTCAAACATAAGGCTTAAAAGGTATATGTGTGTTGTGTTGTTTATGCTGTAAAAATAAACAAGACAACAGACAACAGGACTCGCGTACCGAGGGTTCCGAACCTCCCCCTTATCTTCAAAGTTTGCGAAGTGATATACTTCTTATTTTGTTATGTACGTACGATATTAAATGAAAACACGAGTAGCGCTAATGGCTAGTATTGTTGTAATATAGGTTTTTTTTAAATTCAATATGATAGAGAATTTCAAATTTACCACTTTAATTTGAAGTCCAAAAATACAATGCAACAGCCTGTATAAATTTGTAAACAAATCATATTCATTCATCATGTAAGTAGTTAGCTAGAAAACTTTCCTGATTGATTTCAATCATTATTATAAATACGGGATTTATCACGTACCGTCTTATCGGTCGAAACACCGATAAGACGGCACGTTATAAATCATGTATTTATAATTACGTTAAAAATTGTGTATTGCAAATGTATACTAGATAAATATTCAAGTTACCGGTATTAAACCCACATGTGAATTCAGTTAATATTGATCCCCGATGTGTACAAATAATAAATTTTACATTAAAGTCCCCTTTAACTTACACCGTACTGCGAGGCGAGACGTTATTCGGAGCGGATTTCACTCACCCTGATGAAGGTTCATTAATTGAACCGAAACATTGTCGGTCGGAACCCCGATATGAGAGTACGTGATAAACCCCGTATTTATAATAATGATTGAGTAGTTACCTGTTAAACTGACTAAGCGGCGTCGTCTTAATGGCGCCGCCGATTTACGGTACAAATTGTTTATTGGAAATGTATTGATTTCTGGATAAACATTCAAGCTACCGGTATTAAACCCACCTCTAAAATCAGTTAATATGATTCCGGGTGTGAGTTTAAGATTAATTTAGTACAAAACAAACTAGGTTGTTTAAACAAAGTTTACAAGAAAATTATAACGAAGAGTCTATCTAAAACAGTTTTTTAGATATATCTTAAAAGTTTACTTGGGTTACCGGTCACATAACTAGATGGTGCTGCTTATTTAATATAAATAACCCCATCTAAGTTTAGAACTTTCTGTGCGCCACCGAATAACGTCTCGCCACGCACTACGCGCCGCAGAGGCACGCGAGTAGACGGGCGCGGTGGTGAGGATTGCGTCAACGATGTCCCAGCGTGTTGACAGGCTGCGTCATCATCATTATCATCACTTCTGCTCTCTTTGGCAGTTGTCGGTATAGGCAAACATACAACACTAACTATGTATCTCCCAGGTTCACTGCATGATTGAAATCAACCACGAAAGTTTTCTCAGTAAAATACTTTCTTGACTACACTCTTGAATTAACGGCTCGGAATACAAACGCCGGAAGTTGAATACAATGAAAGTTGAAGATAATCGTTTGATGCGTCAAGGTGATATAGTGCAGGTAGAACCGCGTTTGTAAAATAAAACCTCTGCTTTGTGTTTTTCTACACAATCCTTAGAATTATATTAATTCTGATGAAAACCAGGTTTAAACCAATATCAATTTCAAAGTGCACTTCTTTAAGTGCAATTATTTTCTACGGTTTAATTTCTAGAAAAGTATTTTAAGGCGCTGCGCAAACGTAGACACTTTTTGATTCAGGATCAAAACCACAGGACACCATCACAGAAAACCGTGGTGTCTGTGTCCAGTTACGGCAACTCGACACAGTCATGAGATACTACTTCTACTCTACAGTTGGACACTGGTACTCTTATTTTTGGTCAGCTTAACAATGGACGAAGAAACATTTATTTTTCTTGTGTTGATTTTACGTAGACCGTCAATTTACACCTAATTCTGCCGCCATGCAGTATTGCTGTGTTTCGATTTGAAGCGTAAAGTTTCCGGCAAAATTACACGCAAATTAGGCCTTACAACTGTATGCATCAAGTTGATGGACGCAGCGAATCATCATAGGGCACAAATAGAATGGAAATGTATTAAAATTGTATGGAAATTTATCAACGTTGCTTGTGGCTGAAACTAACAACATTTACTTAGAAAACTTTCGTGAATGATTTTAATCATTATTAAAATACTAGAGCAGCAGTGATGATAATATAGATAAAGATAATTTATTTCGGTAAAAAACTTCACAACACTAGGGTAGGTACATCAGATTCAGTATTTTAGTTAAATATTAAAATTTATTTGCAAAAAAAAACATAGACACCCAAACTAGGAAGACCTGTGATATGCCATGTCTATGCCTCCCGCCAGAGTTACACTTAAACTGAGGAAGATTAACTCTTGTTTTGTACTTACAAACTTATACAAAATAAAAATAAGTTATTATTATAATATTTTTATATTCATAAACGAGAAAAAATAATATATAGGAATGTTATAGTATGTATATTAATCATGATAATGATGATGACAGCCTTTTAACATGCCGGGCCATCGTGTTGACGCTATCCCCACCACCGCTCCCGTCTACTCGCACGCAGAGGGCTGCGGAGCGTATTGCGAGGCGAGACGTTGTTCAGAGCGGATCGCACTCATCCTAGTGAAGGTTCACGAGCTGAACCGAAACATTGTCGGTCAAAACACCGATATGACAGTACGTGATAAATCCCGTAATTTTAATGATAATATTTAGTTAGTTGCTTACACCGAATACTTGTGGCAATCCGTGTGTGTCAAGTATCATCGTCTGCGCAAGTTGTAGTTGATTTAATATTGATGGATTGCATGTAAATAAAAAAGTCACTGGTAGCGTTGTACCCAACACTAAACGCAAAAGTTTTGCGCAATGTCTAAAACCATCTGACAAATCGCCTTCCCGGCATAACCATAATCGTGGGAGAAGCTAACCGCGTCCTCCTAATGCTGTGTGTCATTCAAAAACAATTTGCCACAAGCCGTGCGGTCTTTCTTTCATTACTCATATTTAGAGATGTACTACCAACCGACTTTCAGCAAAAAAGTTGAATTGAATAGCGAATCGCCTGGATAAAAAAAACATGAATTAATGAAAACACTTTATTATACACCACAATATAATTAAACATAAAAAAATTACAAAGCAAAAACTGTAATGGGCGATACTATCGCTTAGAATTGATTTCTTTCAGAGAACCTTTGGATGGAGACGATTATTGTAATATTACAATCACACTAATATTTTATATCGAAAGTTTGGATGTTTGTTTATTAATATATACCTATATGTATAAATTTATAGCTAAATTGACAATAATATACCTACAACAAATAAAATAAAATACATTTATCTATAGCGATACTACGACGTTTCTGAGTGATAAAAGCTATTTTATCACTCAGAAAACTCTTGTTAAATACAAACATTACCCTTTAATAGAGGACCATTTCCTGTACTTACATGTTTAAAAATAAGTAAAACCATTAAAACATTACTTTCTGCGCAGTAGGGTAAAAATAACTCGCGTAATTGGGTCAACGCATCATTGAAATTCAGCGGGCCAATGAAATTAGTGTATTAGGGACCCTTGCGCCTGGATCAGTTGAGCTATCTATAGATCGTTTGCAATTGTATTAAGACGATTTAACTGTTTTTTTTTTGTATATTTTATAGTTATGTAAACAAATATTAGTTCCATACTACATATTTCAATAATAGCTTATGTCACCAAGAAATAAAGATTCCATTAACGCTTTATTCATCAAAATTGGATGAGTAGGTAGTTCAGGTGCTACTTTACGGTGGAACATACATCCATAGGCTGCTAAAAACATAACCTTTCCTTTTTGCTTTGGTATTATCCGGAAAGTTCTCGAATGGAGGCCACGGACCGGCAAGCAAAGCGTAGGAAGTCTACCTACAAGATGGGCAGACGACTTGGTAAGAACCGCAGGTCGGCGTTGGATGCAGGCCGCTTCCAACCGCAGTTCCTGGAGATCAATGAGGGAGGTCTTTGTCCAGCAGTGGAAGTCCTACGGCTGATATGATGATGATGATGATAATCCAGTAGAAATGTAGCCTTTGTCATTTGGACTATAATACAAATCGATAGCACCTCATTCATTAAAATCGGATGAGTAGCTTAGGCGCAACGGTGGAACATAGATAAATACATAAATACATATACAGACTTCTACAAACGTAACAATTCCTTTTGGCTTTGCCGTAGTAGAGAAAAAAACCTCCCAAGTGCGAGTCGGACTCGCGCACGAAGGGTTCTGTAGCATTATCTGTAAAAACGGCAAAAAAATCATGTCTGTTGTATGGGAGCCCCCCGTAAATACTTACTCCATTGGCGCAGGGACCCAAAGTGAGTCTTGGCCTCCGATATGAGAACTCTCTACTTTCCTCTGTCCATTGCCATCTCTTGTCAGTTGTCGGCTCCCAGGTCGCGCAGATCAGCCTCCATCCGTTCCAGCGATACTTGGGACGACCAACCGGTCGGCGGCCAGTCGGTCGGCCCAAGTATGCTCTCTTTACGCTTCGATCTTCACCCATTCGCAGTAGATGGCCAAGCCAGCGGAGTCGGTGTGACTTGTATGCTCCTATGATGTTAGGTTCGGCCACAAGATCTTCTATTTCGGCGTTTTTACGGACCCTCAGGCTACCATCTTCTCTTCTTACTGGACCCAAGATTTTACGGAGAACTTTTCTCTCTGCTAGTAAAAGCTGATTCTCCTCCTTCAGGGTTAGCGTCCAGGCTTCAGAACCATACATAAGAATGGGCCGTATTACGGTTTTATAAATTCGGATCTTGGTTCTTCTGCTGAGAAGCCTGGATACCAGTACCTTATGTAGTGCAGCACTGCATCGTAAGCAATTCTGTATGCGAATTTGAATTTCTTCTTCACGGGTGTTTGTGTCTGTAATAGTGCATCCCAGGTACTTAAATCTCTAAATATTTGTTATATTTTAAATTAATTAAATATTTTAAAGTGAATATATAACTTAATATTCTGTGAATATTTCAACCGTCTACCTGTTGCTGCTATCAATAGGTATCAAGCAAAAACGAGCAAAAAAATCACGTTTGTTGTATGGGAGCCCCCCTTTAAATATTGATTTTATTTTAGTTTTAGTATTTGTTTTTATAGCGGTAATAGAAATACATCATCTGTAAAAATTTCAACTGTCTAACTATCATGCTTCATGAGATACAGCCTGGTGGACAGACCGACAGACAGACAGCGGAGTCTTAGTAATAGGGTCCCATTTTACCCTTTGGGTACGGAACCCTAAAAAGCGACTAGTCGCCAACAATCTGTATGAAATGTAAGCTACAAGTCGATTTTCTGGCTATTTGGCTTCTACTTAGTACTTCTCTACTCATCCGTACATTCTTACTAAGCTTGATGCCCAACATAATTTGAAACCTAATTTACAAGAACCGGAAAGTTGAGAATCGCCTGCAGTGAAAATGTGAGTTTAGACGTTTCGTAGGAGACGAAGCTAGTTTGAAAGGGGTCCAGCTATGTTTTTAAAGTGAATTATTTTAAAGGAAGAAAGCTTCTTTATTGAGCTTTCATTCGGGAATTTTAAGTTCATGGCGTCTAGTATTTTCAAGACTTGTGTGAAATGTGACTGGGTTTATCAAGCTCTCGAGACATTTGGTACATTTTCAAGAAATATGTGATAAAGATCGGAGTTGAAAAGTGCCCGTCATGAAAATTATTTTTCACGAATGAGCTCCATTATTTGTTATATAGGTATATAAGTGTTCTGTGTCTAGAATATAATTCATCTACATATTGTCCCTTTTAAGTTTCAATCGAAAACCCCTATCTCTATGTTCACGCTTCAGAAATCTACCTGCATACAAAAACCGTCGAAATATCCGACATGGACCACTGAACCGATAACAAAAACGGCACAAAAGCCCGGGTCGATCTAGTGCCAAAATGCGACATATAGCTTAGTCTACCGTAGTGACGTTTTCAAGAGTTTATTACATTGCAGTAAGGTGGAGTTTGGCGTGAGGTTAATGAAATATGGCTGGAATATGGAGTAGTTAACGTGGTAGAAAGCAGAGTAAAGATAACCGGAGGCTTAACACGGGACTGTAGCTTTTGAGGAGTTTGCTTGCGATCTAGTGTTTGGCTGAAGTGTTCAACGAGATTTTGGCAGAGTTACTGATGTTGTTTTATGTAGTACAATGTGTTGATGTAACGATGTAGTACCTGTCTGCAGCCAAGCAGTAATGCTAGCATTGCTATGCACCGGTTTAAAGGGTACGGATACCGGTGAAATTACAGACACATGACACTATGGCAATACCAATTATTATTTTTAACAAGTTACCTCTTGTAATAACAAATTAAAAAGGTACATACGCGATAAATACCCGATTAATTCAGTAATTATGTATAGTGATTGCGATAGTTTGAAAAATGATATAAAGATTGTAACATTGTGGGTTCGATTCCCGCCACGGAACAAATTTTTGCATGATCTACAGATATTTGTTCCGAGTTTGGTTGTTTTTCTATGTAATATAAGTATGTATTTACAAAAAATTATATAAGTATTCTGTCAGTTATCTGGTTACCATAGTACAAGCTCTGCTTGGTTTGAGGCTAGACAGCGCTGTGTGAAATGTCGAGCAATATTTATTTATTTTATAACATAAAATATGTTTTCAATTTAAATAACCCATTATTATTTAACCTATATTTTCCCACTGCTAGGCAAAGGTCTCTCCCTCCCTGTGCCCAAACTTGGTCATTGACAGAATCTCAAAAGTCCAAACTCAAGGTTTGCCAAAGAGCCATGGAACGCAGCGTGTTAGGGGTAAAGAGAATCAAATTCAAAATAATTTATTTCAGATGATTACATCCATAATTTGTTAGTAAAACCTGAAATATTAAAACTATGTTAGTGCAGTTGGTAATAATTCATATTACTTAATTAAATAAACAATTCAAGTCAAATTCAAGTACAGATTAAAAAAAAACAATTAAATTACTGAATTATTTTGAGAATCAGTCCGCCATAATAATTGTATTGTATTGTATTAACTTTATTTCAGATATTTATTATAATCCATAATCACAACAATTAAAATAAATACATTAAATTAAGTACAATCAAAATAAATCAAATTAAATTAAATCTATATTATAACATAGTAGGTAAGTTAAAATTAAAATAAACAACAGACAAATAAATATATCAATTAATTACCGAAGTGTTTTATATTGCCAGTAGTTATCCCCATCCAGTGCCTCTGAATAGGGCAATCAAAACGACCAGCAATAATCTTCAGAATACTGTTGGGACTACCGCGCAATCTGTCAAAAAGAGACGCGATTCTTTTCCGCATGATGGCGTGAAAACCGTCGACGTGCGCGTTCGCGAACATTCCTGACGCACTGCAATGTCGCGGCAATCCCAACAGCATTCTGAAGGCGTTATTATACTGTACACGCAGGACGTTGTAGGCTCGTTGCGTGTACCGACTCCACAGGCTGCTCGAGTAAAAAGATTGGCAGTATGCTCTGAAAAGAGTTATCTTAACTTCATCAGTACATCGAGCAAACCTGCGAGCCAGCATGTTGCTTTTCACCGCCAGCGCCCTGCATTCTCGTTCCACGTCAAGATCGTCTTTCAGATCCTCAGTGACCAAGTGTCCCAGGTATTTGAAATTAGTCACTACCTTTAGGACCGCTCCGTCTAGCACAACCGGCGGCACAGTGCTAGGCTTGAGTTTACCCGCTTTGAAAACGAGCAACTCGCTTTTCTTAGCGTTGTACCTAAGGCCGTGCTCCGATGCATACCGCTCACACGTACGAACAAGTGTCCTCAGCGCGTTTATCGAGGGAGCCAGCAGCACCATATCATCAGCATAACTAATATTGTTGACACAGGTACCGTCAATGTAGCACCCGACATGCATGCTGCTGAGTTCCTCGATCAACTGATTTTCATACAGGTTGAACAACCCAGGGGATATTAGACCACCCTGTCTTACCCCACATTCGAGCTTATACTCGTCAGACAGAGTATTTACCCACCTTACTTAGTTGACCTGATGTTTATACCAGTATTTAAAAATTGAGATCACTTCTGCCGGCATGCCTGTTTCGCTGAGCTTTCCCCATAGCTTGTCATAAGCTACTAGGTCAAAAGCTTTTGACAGATCGAGGAAACAGGCATACACTGGCGTCTTTCTTTCCGTGTAATACCTGACGGTCTGCTTAAGACTTAGAATAGCACTCTCTGTAGATAACCCCGCCCTAAATCCGAACTGAGCGTCATGGAGGTGAAAGCATCCACCGAGGTAATCATTAAGCAAACCATCAAGTACGTTGGCTGTTGTAGTTGCAAGTAAGAAGGGTCTGTAATTGGTCTTATCTGAAACATCTCCTGTTCTGTTTTTGAGGATGGGCACTACCACGGTTTGCATCAAACGCTTCGGCAAAAAGGAGTGACCAAGACACAGGTTAAAGAGTAACGCCAACACGCGAGGCAAGTGCACGCCAGCATGTTTCAAGTGCTCAATGCTGAGACCGTCATGCCCCGGAGACTTACCTCTCTGCATACCTTAAATCACTAAGGCAACATCTTTAGCTGAGAACCTTACCTCCCGCCCCGCTGACAGGATCATCGACAGGATCCGCAATACCACACTGCGCGCGAAGACCGGCATCGCAGATATTGGTGACAAGACTGCCAGGCTGAAGTAGGACTGGGCGGGTCACGTCAGTCGTATGGCCACATACAAATGGGCAACTGTCGTCACACAATGGGTGCCTGCAGATGGGCGTCGAAGCCGGGGCAGGCCGAGGAAGCGTTGGCATGACGACCTCGATGCATTCCAAGATGGCTGTTTGGACGTGGCGAGTGATCGTGAGAAATAACACATAAAGATCCAAAATTCCAAAGGTATCCAAACAAATAGTTGGTTCAAAAAGCATACTACAATTTAAAAGAATAATATGATGAGTAGGGTCATGTTTTTTTCTTCCGCTATGCAGCATTTCTGTGTTTAGGTATGGTATGGGTATTTTGCCAGTGTGAGATTACAGGCAATTAAGGCTTTACATCTGTATGTCTTAAATTGATAGACGCTGGGCAGTGCGTATATACCTTATAAACGCGGGCACGTTTATAAGGTGCGTGACTTATGAGGCAATACTTTGTTATAGGCGATAGTTATCACTTTACATTAAGTGGTGGATATGCCTCTTATATTTTAAGTTGTAAATAATTCGGATAAAAAATATTTTACTAAATTAATACTGCTTGGCAGCTAAAATAGGTATCTAAGAGGTACTTCCCCGGACTAATTTTTGTAGAAAAACGTTAATGGTCAAAACTGTGTACTGTGTAGGTTTTAAAATATGAATGACCCTTTTCAGCCTTACAAAAGAAAATATTTTTTATGTTACAATCTTATGTCATTTTTCAAACTATATGTTTAAAGAACTTTATTTCTCATAAGAACTACATGGTTCACTTAAAATGAGATATATAGAGATTTAACAATGATAATCTTACCCTAATCTTACCACGTAAGACGAATGCACCCGGAGAGATGGGCAACGATCGTCACGCTGTGGGTGCCTGAAGACGGGCGACGGCGCCGAGGAAGGCCTAGTAGACGCTGGCGTGACGATCTTGATGCCTTCGAGACAAATTGGTGGGATTTGGCACGCGAGCGAAAGTCCTGGAAGACAGTGGGGGAGACCTTTGCCCAGCAGTGGGATGACATAGGTTGAAAAAAATCTTACCCTCTGGGGCCTTATAACTATAATAATAATTATTGTTTAAGGTAAATTCTTCAATGTTTGTACATATTTCATTAGTTTGTTTTTATTTTTTTTAATATTAACAAACTCTTCTATATTGTTAGGTAATTTGTTGTACAGCTGTGCTCCCTCAAACAAAATCATTTTCTTTCCACAATTAGTTCGAGTCTTAGATATATGTTATTTTTTTTTTCGTAAATTGTGTATATTTAATCGCGATCAATATACATAATTACAAAATTTATCGGGTATTTATCGCGTATGTACCTTTTTAGTTTGTTATCCCGACGTTTCGGCTGTTTAATATTTTTATTAAAACAATTATTGACACCTTACTTAACCCACGAAATTTTCTAAATTTACTTTGGTATTACATACTACAATTTATTCATAATGAGGTACACACGGATACACATCAAGTTATCCAGTATATTAAGCTGACCTCTCATTCTAAAAAAGCCTACATAATGCGAAGTCAGCTTATACTGGAAATGTATAGCTTGATGTGTAGCCGTGTGTACTACTATGATATAGAGGTCTCAATATTACACTAGAAGGAGAATAATGTTTTTACTTTTTCGTGTCCAAAGGGTTAAACGGGACCCTATTACTAAGACTCCGCTGTCTGTCTGTCCGTCTGTCTCATGAACCATGATAGTTAGACTGTTGAAATGTTTACAGATGATGTATTTCTGTTGCCGCTATAACAACAAATACTAAAAACATATTAAAATAAATATTTAAGAGAGGCTCCCAGGCAAAAAAACGTTTTTTTTTTGCTCGTTTTAGCTCGATATTGATAACGGCAACATGCAGACGCTTGAAATATTCACAGAATATATAGTTATATATTCACTTTACAAATAAATAACTTAATTAAAATAACACAAATATTTAAGTGGGGCTCCCATACAACAAACGTGATTTTTTTGCTCGTTTTTATAGATAATGGTTGGTGCGCGAGTCCGACTCGTACTTGGCCGGTTTTATTTTTTCTAACACTTTCCTACCTACTTGCCAAACTTCGCGGCTGATCATATATTGTGGAAAACTCTTACCCAAAGGTTTCATTTGAAACCCGAAACTGCCCTTAAGAGGCTCCTCGTAAAAACGAAGGCTTATGATAGCCTCGTAGAAGTTTTTACATTAGCACCGTTATTATGTCATTGCGAACGTTAAAGCGCACTCTTGGAATTAAAGTAATAATGTTTAATAGTGTTTTAAGACTATTTGACTATTTCGTAGACTATTATGAATGTAGGTTGAAGATAGTGGCCAGATTTGTGTCTAGTTTAATCTTCTTCGCGTATTCAAGAGCTTTGGTGCTACTGATAAAACTCCCTTCATTTAATTCGTTCTAAGGCGGTCTCTCGGAGAGGCAAGTTGATCTAGAAATTGGAAACGAGTTGGCGAGCAAGTTTTATCGTTGATAGTTCTTGTCGCTTCGACAAATAGTTCTCACCGACGGACGCTATGACGACCGGCGACCAACTGCTCGAACAGACAGCGATCAACTATTCATATCTTTTTTATTGATACGGAATTATACATCTATTGTTAGTCGCTTCCTCGTTGGCGGTGGGACAAATGCCTATACGACATGACTACAATCTTCTTCTTTATCTGGGTCATCTAGCTTTTTTACAGCTTTCCTCTGCTTCGTTTTCTTTCTATTTTTGTTATTATTTTCCCTTGTATTTTATATGAAATTATCTAGTTTAACAGACCGTTCTAAAGTCTCACATGACTTATTGACATGGACTATTTAGCCTTCTCCAGAACTTAATGTATAAGGCATTCATACACGCGCTTTTCACTACATACTGACGAGTGACGAGTCTCGACTCGCCTCGTCGCATGCGCGAATAAATACTTTTAAATAAGACTTCAAGAATAAGACATGTCAATGCGCCCGCCACCCTGACATAAACAGGTGAAATGTCTCATGTGCCGTAATTTTGTTGAAAAATGACTTTTTTCAAAACAAGCTACAAAATTCATAATCAGAACCGCAGATTCAAATAAGCCCAAACGCACACACGGCACGCCGTGAAAGCAAACCCATCAAAAATTTAATTTGTAAGCACAAAGTATAAGCATTTTGGCCGTTTCCATATTAGGCTATATAGCAATATCCTTCTCCTAGATATAGATTTCAAACCAATTCCGTTGACGCCTATCTCGCCAAATTACAGTAGTCAAAGTATGAAGTCGACCAAGGCATACTTTTGTTAATATTCAGTTGTTATTGACTTCTGAAAACCAGAAAACATCCTCCGCCATCTTGGAGATCCCGCCATATTGGATTTATGGATGGTCCCTTATATTTTGGATTTAATGTGACGTTGTATTAGTCTTCGTGTTCTCCCCAGCAAGCCCTTCCATTTGATACCCATACGTGTGTTATATGTGTACATATGTGTTAGTGCAGAAAAAATAACTAGTCCGCCATCTTGGATGATCTACCATATTGGAATTAGAATGACGTCACATAGCTAAGCATGCAATGTCATCCAAAATAAGCGTGTATACCAAATTACATCAGATAACTGATTTAAAATTCAGATACAAGATTCCACCCGGATAAACATAGATACATTGTAAGTTAAATAAAAGCTTTTAGAATAGATAGGTACAGAGATAAAGTTTGGGCCGAATTTGATTCTAATTACCTAAGCTCTAGTGTAGCACTAAGGCTGGCACTAATAATATTTTGTAATATTAACAAATATGCAACAATTTTAGAACGTTTATTCATTGTAACGTAAACATTATAACGTAAATTATCCCAATTTAATTCACAACCAGCTAACACAAGTTGAGCATATTGGTAAATACAGTTTAGGTACGGTTACCGGTGCATAGAAGCCTTGTATGTTTATTATAATCATCTACAGCATTATCATAGTTTGGTAAAAGCTTCTTCGAGTTGGTGTCATCCACCACGATCTTGCGCTAGTCTTATCCATTGACGACTACTGACGGCCATTGACTTTAACCATGCTGTCTACCGTCTATAGTTATATAGCTACTCCTCGGCATTCATTCTAGGTATTATAACAATTAGTAATATACTTCTTTTGTTATGAGAAAACATAACAAAAGAGTACAAAAACATAAAAATGAAACGAAAAAAACACATGATGAAATAAGTAAGCCAAAAGTTGTGAAAGTTGTAGGTTGGGGAAAAAGTTTCTTCGCATTTTTTAAGAAAATTCAAAACATTTTTTAATATAGTATATTTACATTTAACTAAAGTATGTAGGTACCATTCTGTTCGATAACTTTTTGCCATCTTGTAGGTAGAGACATGATCCCATTGCTATAAAAATTTTGGGGCTTCTGATCAAAATACCGCGACTAGTAGTTTTGGCAGTCCTCTCGTGGTGTTAACCTGACACTGCCTAAAGAATTCTGAAGAGACCGAAACTGGTGGACATCTGAAGGTGCAAGGTCAGAACTATAAAGAGGATGCATTAACACCTCCCAGCCAAACTCTCTTAATTTTTGCTGAGTGGCTAAAGATGTGTGAGGTTTAGAGTTATCATGATGAAAAACCACACCCCTTCTGTTGATTAATTCCGGCCGCTTTCTTTCAACTTTTTGCTTTAATCTCATCAGTTGTTCGCAGTAGAGTTTAGAATCGATGGTCCTGCCTGGTGGTAACAGCTCATAATGAATAATGCCCTTCTAATCCCACCACACACACAGCATCACCCTGTTGCGAGTTAACCCGGGTTTCGCCACAGTCTGTGAAGTCTGACCGGCCTTTGACCACGACCTTTTTCGCACGTTCTTGTCGTACGTGATCCATTTTTCATCACCAGTTATCAGCTTCTTCAAAAATGGTTCGGTTTCATTACGTCGTACTAAATAATCACAGATCACCTACACGGTTCATTAGGTTTTTTTCAGTGAGCTCGTGGGGTACCCAAATATCGAGCATTTTTGTGTACCCAGTTTTTTTCAAATGCGCCAAAACTGTTTTGTGGTCAATTCCTAGTTCTTCAGCTACGTCGTAATTACTGACATGCCGATCTAGCTCCACTTTTTCAAAAATGGCATCAATTTTATCCGTAATATGGCGACCAGAGCGACGTGCATCTTTGCCTTCAAAATTTCCGGATTGAAAACGCTTAATTTTGTGCTACTCTCACAGACACTGCACTAGGTCCATAAATATCGCAATTTTTTTTCGCGGCTTGCGTTGCAGTTTTATCTTTATTGTAGTAAAATTTTAAAATGTATCTAATTTCTTCATTAGATTCACTCATCTTTACAGTACAAAAAACAAATAGAAATCACACATTTTCCTAATTTGAATTTGGAATTAGCTTCTTTAAAATTTACACTTTCAATGATACAAAACCAGGCAGATACAAATAGTATAGCAAAAGAGATTTTATTACAAGTTCATAGATACTATAATGCGAAAAGACTTTTTCACTAACCTTTTATATTATTATACAATTAACTGTCTCTATGGCTATTTGTACGTGCGCCTATAATTACTAAACCTAGGCCGGTTTGCACAACGATTCCGATTTGTATGATTGAACTACTCATCATCATCATCATATTTAGTCACAAAATACGTTTAGTCATCGTTGCGCAAGTTGCCCGTATAATTATATGTTTTGGTACTTATACCCTTCCGGAACAAAGCAAGGTAAGTCACAAGCGCTTCTAAATTACCAAAGTCACGTTCGAAGAAGTTTATAAAAACTCAAGTCTCCTTATGAAGTGATCGATAATCAAAGTGACAGAGACCACTTACCCGAAGCTTGTTTGTCGCTCATTAAAGTACAGAACCCAGCAAATTGAAACTGGAGTATTCGGTTAACGAAAAGGATTTATTAAGCGACAGCCTCCTACAAAACAAGATGAAGTTTCAATTATTTAAATTGATGGTATTAAAACTTCAAAGTGGCGCCCGCGGGTGCTCTTTATCGGGACTTGGCGTTAGACTCCAACAATAGCTGGTACAAATCATGTCTTTGAAGTCAGTTCGAACGTTGAATGAAGTTCGTAGCCATTAAAACGGATGTCAATCTGCAATGAAGTCACAGTATGCGTGCATATTCGGCCATTTGAGGTCCTGGCCAATTGTACCATTTGCCGCGCAAAGCTGCCACTCTACAGAAAGTAATATTAGATTAGCCAATGGTCGTATTTTTCAAACTTTCTCGATCATTGTACATAATTATTGATTAAAACGGGTATTTGTCGCGTATGTACCTTTTTTATTTGTTATCCCGACGTTTCGGCTGTGTTACAACAGCCGTGGTCACGGGTGGACTAGTGTACTTGGAGCTACCGTCGAGAAGTGATGGCAGCTGTATCAACTATCCTCACTTTCTTCAGAATTTGAAATGTCCTCGTTCATATATTACAACACACTACACTAGCCATCTACGCACTGAGACGACCAATCACGACGCGCACACCTAGTAATCACTGGGTTCCAGGACGCTTTGAGTCCACCTATAGCTATCTTCCCAATTGAATATATACAGTGATCACAAAAGTTTCAAAAATACTATAATGTACCAAATGTGATAATAATACCAAATGTGATATTAATCACGTCATGTGATATTATCCAGCTTTAATATTAATACCTGTCAATCTATTTATTTAATTATTGTATATGTACATATATATACATGGTACAAGCTCTGCTTAGTTTGGGGCTAGATAGCGCTGTGTGATATGTCCAGCAATATTTATTATTTATTTATTCAAATCTCTGTAACGTGGGTATGAGGATCACAGGGCTAAAGAGGAGATGGGTTGGACACTTGGCTAGGAGGAGCGTTGGACGACGGCGATTACAGAGTGGTGGCCAAGGGATGCTCGTAGACCAAGAGGCAGACCAACCGCCCCATGGTCGAATAACATTGAAAGCGTAGCTGGGTGTCAATAGATGAGACTCGCAAGGGATCGAAAAAATGGCGTAATAAAGAGGAGCCCTATACCCAACAGTGGATGCAGACGGGCTGAGATGATGATGATGATATCTATGTAACATTTATGATTTTATTTTGCGTTTGTAAGGCTACCCATAGGTCTCACCTGAAAACCAGCGCCGCATACCATCCTCGGATGATTGACAGCAATACGAGGCCTGTTTATACTACAGAAGACTTCTTGCTTCTCGCCTACCTATGTACTTTTTCTTTCTTTTCTTGTGTGTTACCTGTAGTTTTACAAGTTTTTTATTATATTGCAATGTATTTTGTGCAATGTGTTTGTCCGGGTGGAATCTTGCAACTGAATTTTAAACCCGTTCCCCTCAACCGATTGAGCTGAAATTTGATATACATATGTAACTTCGGTGACAATGCAATAATATATAACCATGAAGGTGGTCTCATGATGGAGACGGATGATAGACAACGGAATTTAGGAATGGATTATAGAAGGCTACTAGTGTTTGGGCTCATTTGAATCTGCTTGCGGTTCCGATTATGAATTTTATAAAAGCTTGTTTTGAAAAAGTAATTCTACAACAAAAAAAAAATATTCTGTTGTGTATGTACTATGTTATCTACTCCTGGATGCACGCAGCGCTGGACTGGGTAGAGTGGCGTTTACAAAGAAAGACCTACACTCAGCAGTGGGTACTTATGGGCTGTGTATGAAGTTGATGATGATGTACAATGTGGTCCATCCTGTGTATGTCAAATAAACCTATATTATTTATTTCTTTCTTTGAAAGAGAAGAGTCAAACATCGGGTACGTACCTTAGGAAAGAATA
Source organism: Philereme vetulata (assembly GCA_918857605.2). NCBI lineage: Eukaryota > Metazoa > Arthropoda > Insecta > Lepidoptera > Geometridae > Philereme > Philereme vetulata. The sequence goes on from OU975421.1 coordinate 11,720,059, forward strand.
CGCCCAGCAGTGGACTATCATAGACTGATGGTGGTTTCAGATGAAGCCAGCTGTTTCATATTGACTGTGGCGTCAGAGTCTTGGAAGACAATTAGCGAGACCTATTGTAGCCTTAGCTTTTGTGATTAATAGATTTGTTAAAATAATTTCAAGTTACAAGATTATGAAGTAAACTGACAGGAAATGAAGGGAGTTCGCGGTACTATGGAGTTAATACACTGGACAAGCTCTTAAGTTTTTGTTGTTTTTCCGGAGAAGTTGAAAGTAAGGCTTCTGAACGCCTGAAAACTATACGGGGTACTTATGTATGTGTATGTTAATTTTTAAGGTTACTTACGAGAATCATTATGTGACTTTTTTTTAATGCAAAGTTTATTGGGCTTTAAATCAAACACATAAATTCTGCATATTATTTTCCAAAATAAATATAACCTTATAATTACTGGGGGGCTTGCAGGCCGCAAAAGATCGGCCGTTGGGGCAGAAATATTCTCGAGTTCTAGAGAAAGAATTGAATAGAATAATTCTTTATTGTACACCAGGAATCCTTAATATATAAATATATATATTGTAAATACCTTCATAAAAGTATAGAGAAATACCCAAACCCGGAACAAATATCTGTAAACCATGCAAACATTTGTTCCGCGACGGGAATCGAAACCGTAACCTCCTGCGTCTCAACCATTCGCCCACTGCGCCACAGAGGTCGTTATTCACGCGAGTGATGAGGCTGTGACGAGACGAATAGCGAGCGTGCAGTATGCGAAAGTTATACTGATCTCTCGTCTCGATCGCGAGCAGCGAGCGCTAAGTATAAATGCTCGAAGATGGAAGACGCTTGTCTTGAACCTGTTCTCTTTTGACTGCAGACCCCTAGATCCTCTAAATTGGCATTGGAAAATCGTTCACTGTCGAAGCAGTGCGCCTGTGGAATGTTTTGTATGTGGAAATTAGACGGATTCCTTCACAGCACTCTTTTAAGCTGCCTATGGTCTATGCTGTCTGTTTTAAGCGGTCTATGTCTGTCAGAGCTTCACTATGGGAACCAGATAACGGATATAATACTTATATATATCCGTTATCTGGTTCCCATAGTCAAGCTCTGCTAAGTTCGGGGCTAGATAGCGCTGTGTGTAATCCATCACCAGCATTATTTTATATTAATGTGTAAGCTGTGGATGGAAAGCGACACCGTGGAAGACCTAAGAAGCGGTGGTGCGATGATTTGTACGCTTGTGATAGGGACTGGCGGGATTTAGTACAAGATCGAAAAAAGAAGAGAGATGAGCAGCTAGATAAAAAAAATGTGTAAGCGCAGTACAGGGTATTTTTGAGAAAAATGTTTTCACTAAAAACTTTAAGATACCAACCTAATTTATTCTTGAAACTAAGTTTCGTTGCAATTTTATTGAATTAAAGAATGGAAATGTTGTTTCAAACTTTTATGAGTTCAAAACTTTTCGTTATAATGAGATAAAACTTTGTTTTTAAGCGAGCACTAGATTTTCTTGAAAGCTGTTTAAATCGATATTTATGTAGGTACAGACAGCGTCACTGGTAACCCCTATATACAAGTTTTTATTTCATTCTTTAAACATGCATTAGAAAATTCTTTAGTGCACAAAACCTTTTTTTTTGTTAACCTTTATCTATTTGCAACGATCTGCAATATCGTGCAACGTAAGAAGCCACCCAAAACGAGCCTCTACCAACAAAAAGCCTTTGATATTTTTCGACTTATACTTTATACAGACAACACGTACGTTATAAGTTGTTTTGTAACATTCGACTTAAAGTACAGTTACACTGTATTGTGTCATGACTTTTATTTATAAGATAAGATGCTAAAATGAGTGTGCTTTAGACCACAGGACTTAAATTAAACTTCTCTTTCAAAATAATAATTTATAAAATTGCTCAAGAACGAAATAAAATTACAAAAAATAATGAAGAAACAACTGTTCACGTAACGCTAGCAAACTCGCAACAGATCTACTGACTGAGATATATTTATTATATATATATTTCATGCACGGGCTATGAGAAGAAGAGAGAAATAAAATGTGTCTTCGCACCTCTCACTCTTGCCCCTACAGTAATATACGAAACGTAACTCTCTCTATCTTCACTAATTTATATCTCCCTCTCAACTTACGCGTCGCCCGATCACAGTTTTCGTAACGCTCTCGTCACGCATTCACCAGCTTACTCCCCAAGTCAAGCGTGCGTAAAGAATTTTTATTTCAAAAAACACATAGCCAAGAGGATTAACAAGCTGAAATGACAGTGGGCAGTGCACATAGCTCAAAGAAGTCACGACTATTAGGGCAGAAAGGTTCTAGAGTGAATATTTAGGTCAGCGACCCACTAGACAAAAAGACGGCCTGATAATGGTTGTTGTTAGCCGTGGGTGCGGGATCGGTTACTCTGGAAAGCCTATATATTCTTCTGGAAGTCGTTTGGCTGGAAATATGTAGATTATGATGAAACTAGTATATAAAAGACTTGAAACAAAATAATTGTGTGTAGAGTAAGGTGTGTGCTGCCATGTCGATTCCAGCGGTCGTTGCCCGGGTGATTAGTTCATTTAACACCAAACAGAGAGCAATATAACCGTGTTCGCGACCGTGCCTACTTTGGGCAACTTTAACTTTTTTCAACTATTTCGTGTCAGTCATCGAATGCTAGGCGACAGCCTGAACACATTCATGCCACTGGCGAGACGGGCGGCCGGGACCCGCTGACATATCGGCGCAGACGTACGCATGACCGACGTATTCATTAACAGCTACTTTTGAATGTTATTGTCAGTCAAATTCGGTTTTGATCGGCTATGAGCTTGATTGTTACCTATACACATAGAAAATACATTATTGCCTTCATGAAAATTAAAAATTGCACTGATACAACGTAAATTGGTGACACAATAGCTGAATATTAACCCTGGTATTTTATTACAAATCGGTGTAATTGCTGCTTGTCGAACGGGATTGCTAGGTCCAGCAAATAATAACACATTAGGTGCTATAATTGGATTTTAGAGTTTTCTGATATTCGTCTAGAGGTCGTGACTTTATAGTACTGGAGTCAGTTAAGATTTTGTACCGTCAAATCTGAAGATCATTTATTAAAGTTAAATACCTAAAGTAAAATAAATAATATTTAAAACAAACTAAAAAACAAACTTTTGTAGATAACCTAATTAAAAAGTGTAAAATAACTTTTATTAAATTTAAATTAAGAAAAAAGTGATTAACACAAAAAATATTTTATTGTAAAAAAGCGTTAATAACTATTATATTATATATTTTCTATTTTTTAGTTCAACTAATTAAAAAAGGTATTTTTTATTATTTTAATTTTTATAATGCTATTGTCATCAGTCCTTATAAGTGTGCAAAATTTTAATTTAATTCGGCGTTGTTTTTATTTAATTTTTTTTTAATTTATGCTAGCTGACCCGCGCGCAGCTTTGCATGGATGGTATTTCAATAAAAACAATACCCTCCTTTTACGCACTCGGGTAAAAAGTAGTTTATGTTGTTTCACAGGATATAATCTATTTCCTTGCTAAATTTCATTACGATCCGTTCAGCCGTTTAGTTATGAAAAGGTAATAAACAAACTAACAGTTACTTCCGCAGTTACTATGTATGTATTTATACATATAAACTTTTCTCTTGAATCACTCTATCTATGCTGGAAACTGCATTAAAATCTGTTGAGTTATTTAAAAGATCTAAGCGAACAGACAGCGGAAGCGGCTTCATTTTATACTATGTAAAGATTATGCTATTGTCATCAGTTCATTTGGTAAGGGTGCAAAATTTCAATTTAATTTGACGTTGATAAGTGGTTGAAGTGGGACTGGGCGAGTCACGTCAGTCGTATGGTCGCATACAAATGGACAACAGTCGTCCCACAATGGGTGCCTGCAAATGGGCGTCGAAGCCGGGCCAGGACGAGGAAGCGTCGGTGTGACGACCTCGATGCATTCCAAGATGGCTGGTGGGATGTGGCGAGTGATCGTGAGATGTGGAGAAACAGGGGGGAGACCTTTGCCTAGCAGTGGGAAAATATAAGTTAAAAAAAAGGTTGAAAATCGAGTTCAAAGATTCTGTTCGCGCCACTGTGCTCGACACTTTTTATTTTCCTACCCGCAACTGTTAGCAGATCGCCAACAGGTTTTTCGTTCGTCACTTTCAACGTTTGCACTAGCATCTACGCGTAACTTCAAGTCATTCCGCAATTGAACCATATCGATTGTGGATGTTTTCTGCCCGCTCGAGTTTTAATCGTTTTCTAAACCGCATAAACTTCTTAATCCCAAAATCTAACTATACAACAACTTTGTGTCGTAAGCAAATTCGGCAATCCAACGTCGACCGCCTTGCTGTGTCTGCGTTACCGTGCCGCGTCTGCTTCTGTCACTGACAGATATCGAAGGCCGCTACTGGATTAATCAAGAAGACAGAAGAAGAACATCCGAGAAGAAGCGCTACTAGGCTCAGGATCTGTCCGGAAGACCTATCAGCGAACAAACCTTTTGGACAGACGGCAACATGTCCATATTGAGGTGATCGTAGCGTGTTCAGTGCAACGTTTAAAGAAGACGAAGGTCAGTTTAATTCTTCTATCTCTTGTACCAGTTACTTTCTTTGCCCGCAAGTGGAGTCGCGTTTAATGTTAAAGTTTCATTACCGCGCCGAAACAGATTCCATTATATACATACATACCAAGCTTATAAAAACGTGTTTATATAGTTGGTGCAGAAAAGCTCACGATTGGAGACCACACACTGGAAAACACAGCGCACGGCACATCCGCTTGATGTAAATGCGACCTTATAAAGGTAGAAATGAAGATGATCATCTTGAAAATTATACTTTAATCCTGATGGTGGATATCCTCATATCATTTAGGGGGTAGTCAAAAGGAATTCCTAACATTACTTATAAATTATATAGCTATATAAGTTATGTTAGGAATTCCATCTATGTATTATAAGTTATAATACATGCCCAATTTTTGCGTAGTGACTATTAATTGCGTGAGCCGGTTAGAAAAATTTAATCACAAATTATTAGTAAAATAATGTTAGATTATTTCCATTGGCTCCTGGACTATAGATATTTACAGTAATTGGCTTATCAAGAAAAATAATAAGGAATGGAGTTTAAATGTAATTTGGTCTATGATGTTACTAAAACATTGGAAATTGCGTTAAAAATAATCAGTTTAATTGAAGTTATAAGTTAGGTATCTACCACAATTTTACGACCTTGCTATCGGGATTAAAATTAGTCTTATCTATTTTTATAGGTGATATATACCTGATGTTAAGTAGTAGCCATCGCTTATAACAAAGAATTGGGCAAAACTTATGGTAACTTATGGCAATTTAAGGCTTAAAGCTTTATAAAAAAGTACCTATTGTAACATATCCGATTAGTTAGATGATAGAGAAGCTTGGATATGAAATTGCTCTAACTCGTTCAAAAATTTTATGACGTAATATTTTAATAATGTTATGTATTCTAAAAGGATCATTAAACAGAACAACCAGCCTTGTTTCTTGCCTTTCTTTCCTGGCTTGGTCGCGAAGGAACAGGCAGTAAAATTGACATTTCAAAGTGATCTTTGTGATTTTAATGCATAAAGAGATTTTGGTTGACTGATTGATTGCGTACAGGTGTAAAGCATATTTAATTACACCGGCAACCATGCCCTTTAAACTGAAATACAACAATGCTGCTTGGCGGCAATGTTAGGTACCTATAGTGGTAGTACTTTCTCGGGTGGCCCCTCTCACAAGGAACTCTACTACTCTTACCGTTCTTCTTTAAATGCGTAAAATTTGTAAAATAGGTCTCATAGAATGATTTACCACACAGTGTTATTATTACGTAAATTTGCAAAAAACTACACGTTCCAACTTTTGAAACTATCATGGTTATGAACACTATTTATACTAAAAATGGAATATTTACCATGATTTGTGAGTATTTGAGTATCCCGATATTTCGGCGCAGTTGCATGCGCCATGATCACGGGTAAACTGGCGCATGCAACTGCGCCGAAATATCGGGATACTCAAATACACAATAACAATAATAACATTGTGTACTGTGACTTCGCATTGTGTAGGCTTTTCGTAGAATGAGAGGTCAGCTTATACTGAGATTTATAGCTTTATGTGTAGCCGTGTGTACCTCAGAACTTTCGACTGGGTGAACCGATTTTAATGATGTTTGTTTTAAACTTAAAAGCTGGTGCTTCCTGGTCCCATTTTTATTTGGTGCAGTCTTGCCTGACTATGGCATATATGAGAAAACCATATAAGTCTTAAATATATTTAATTTTTTAGTTATGTTATCTTTGTTAGCTCAGAACGCAGCCAATTATCAACCGATTTAAAAGAATATTTTATTAATTTGAAAGGATTTACTTTAAGATTAGCCCCATAGACATTTTATTGAAATCGGTTTAGTAGTTTGGTTTACACTGCTATCTGATGTCGGTTATATTTTTGTTAAAAAGTTCCTTGTTTAGTGGTTAACTTATACGAGTACAACCTGTTTTGTTATGTACGACATTAATTTAAAACACACATCCGGAATCGTATAAACTGTTTTAAAAGGTGGGTTTAAGGGCTCGTACACAAAACTGCGATGGACGTCGCATCGCAGTTTTGTGTACGAGCCCTTAAACCATACCTTAAAGCATCGTAAAAATCTGCGAGCTCCCTCGATGCATCGCAAGAACTTGCGAATTAATTCGCATCGCGCATCGCATACGTTCAGCATGGTTGACAGTTGTCGAAGGAATGGTCACCTTGGGAGGCGCCTTGCCGCACGAAATCTCAACGCAGCAATTCCTGTCACAATTTTTTGCCTTGCGAATTCGCATCGCGTCGCATCGTAGTTTTCTGTACGCGCCCTAATGCTTGTGTTTTAAATATTTATCCAGTAATCGATACATTTCCAATAAAATATTTTTAACGTAAATCGGCGGCGCCTTTGCTAAGATGCCGCTTAGTCAGTAATGTACATACTTACACGAATAATGAATATGTGTTGTTTACCTATTTTATACAGGCTGTGTTTATTATTGTATAAATATAGCATCCATCTCATTCGAACACACTCGCTGTCTCGCTCTCTCTCAATCGGCCGCCAACACGGCACATGGTCTCCTTAAAGTAAAATATTTTCAAATAGAATAACGATTGTATTAGCTTTAAAAACAGTGTAAAACAATAAACAGTAAGTGTGCTACTAGAATACATATATAAATACAAAAAGGGAGTTTTAATCATCGAGATTGCCCAACAGACTGTTTCATTGATATTTTAGAACTTGGTATTAAGGTTGCTAGAACATTTAAAATAAACCGGCCAAGTGCGAGTCGGACTCGCGCACGAAGGGTTCCGTACCATTATCTATAAAGACGGCAAAAAAATCACGTTTGTTGTATGGGAGCCCCGTAAATATTAATTTTATTTTAATTAAGTTATTTATTTTTAAAGTGAACGTATAACTAAATATTCTGTGAATATTTCAAGCGTCTACATGTTGCCATTATCAATATCAAGCAAAAACGAGCAAAAAATCACGTTTGTTGTCTGGGAGCCCCCTTAAATATTTATTTTGTTCTGTTTTTAGTACTTTTTGTTATGTCGGCAACAGAAATACATCATCTTTGAAAATTTCAACTGTCCAACTATCACGGTTCATAAGATACAGCCTGGTGACAGACGGACAGACAGACCGCGAAGTCTTAGTAATAGGGTCCCGTTTGACACTTTGGGTACGGAGCCCTAAAAAATGGTATTATTGTATTAGAAAAAAACCTATTTTACAACAGTACTAACTAGCCCTACTCGTGTTTTCATTTAATTTAATTTTATGTTTTTAATTATATATTTTATGTAATAATTTGGCCTTACGAATAAGCTCAGAGTCACTCAACGAGCTATGGAGAGGGCTATGCTCGGGGTTTTTCTACGGGATCGAATCAGAAATGGAGACATACGTACTCAAGTCACCGACATAGCCCGACGGATTAGCACGTTGAAGTGGCAATGGGCAGGCCATATAGCGCACAGAACAGATGGCCGATGGGGCCGGAAAGTTCTCGAATGGAGGCCACGGACCGGCAAGCGCAGCGTAGGACGTCCACCTACAAGATAAGCAGACGACTTGGTAAGAACCGCAGGTTGGCGTTGGATGCAGGCCGCTTCCAACCGCAGTTCCTGGAGATCAATGAGGGAGGCCTTTGTCCAGCAGTGGACGTCCTACGGCTGATATGATGATTATGATGATAGTGGAGTCTTCGCACTGAATAATACAGTGTAGGACGCCCTCTCCAACTGGATGGAAAGACGTGTTAATAACTTTTTTTTTTTATTCCACTTGTAGACACACAAGCTGACGGGCCTCCTGATGTTAAGTGGTCACCGCCACCTATAAACTCCTGCAGCACTCGAAGTACTGCAGTCGCGTTGCCTAGCACTTAATACTCTATTTACACCTCACTTGAAGGCGCTCATTTTGAAGCCCACCGGAAAAACCTCTGGAGGAAGGTCATTCAGCCGTTAGGTTAGAGTCGCACAAGTCTATCACCTGTTAGCGCCCACGTATTTGTGTAGCTCTTGTTAGGTACCTGCCTATAATGACCGTTTCTAATTCTGTTGTTTCATGTCCTTCTGTATTTTTATAGGTACCTTCTTTTTTTAATTATGTTATTTTTAATGTATTTTTCAATGTTTTATTTTATTACCTTCTGTTTTGTCTGTACTGTACTGTTGTTCTAAATAAATGTCATTTACATACTTTTACTTTATCTGGAAAACTATCGGGGAGGCAAATGTTTAGCAATGGACGTCCTAAAGCTATATCCTATGACCATGTCCGTGGCGCGGTGGGCGAATATCCGATTGAGACGCAGAAAGTAGCGGGTTCGCTTCCCGCCGCGGAACAAATGTTTGCATGATCTACTGATATTTGATCTGGGTCTGGATGTTTTACTATGTATGTAAAATATGTATTGACAAAATCAGTTATCTGGTTCCCTTATTACAAGCTCTGCTTAGTTTGGGGCTAGATAGCGCTAACATGTCCAGAAATATTCATATGTATTTGTTTATTGAAAATTTTCCTAAATTTAAAATGCAATAAGTTGAGAAAAGTCTTAAAGTAATCACCACACATTGTTACCCAAAAAAAATATAAAATTCATACCAATTTTTGTATAGGATTTTTTTAAACACTCGCTAAACAGTGTTAAAATTTGTTTATGGCAAGACCTTTATATTTTAAAGTATTGTGTCTATGGTGAGTCGGTATGGGTTCCACGCTTTTAGGCTTTCGCCGATCTTTTTTTGCAAGATTTGATTTCAGCTTCCTCATTTTGAAAGTTCAAGTCACCACCATTAACGATAAAATCATTATTAAAACTTTCCTTTAAACCCCAATAAATTCCGTACTTGAGACCGACTGCATTTAAAAGTCTTCAACCAATCTCGATACTGCACTAAAACTTCTGACCGAGGTCAAACAATTCACATATTTTAAATATTCCATCACTTCCAAAACCAAACAATAGACTCATAAAATTGACCTATAAACTCGAAAGCACTGCGGTACACTATAAACAAACTCTTAAATTTGTGGTATAGTCACCTGCACAAGGCATACTTTGACATCAAAAGCAATTGAGAATACAATTAAGTTACAGACACATGAGGCTTATCATCTGTATGCCCCAAGTAGATGGACACAGGGCAGTGCATCGTAGGGCACGTATCTAAGATGCGTGATCTACTAGTGGTTCGCCCCGAACTGAGATCTCGCGAGTCTCTCATTAAAACAAAAAAATATTATTTGTAATCTTTGACTATCAGAATAGTGCCACGAGATAAAAAAACAAATTGCGTGACCTACAAATTCCTTCAAATTAAAGGTAACGGGAATTCATATACTGTGGTTACTTTCCTGGGGTACATAAATTGCAATTATTCTAAATTTCAGACTTTCGCCTATATTTGTGTCACTTAAGCTACACGCATACAAAATTACAGCACTGTGGGGTCACTGGTGTACCCTCTGAATTTTGTCAGACTTTAGTTATTATTATGGCTAACAACTCAAAAATTATCAAGAATTTACGAACAATAAAAACAAAGTCTAAATGTACTAATGAACACCTTTCATTTGACGTCCCACTTGACCTAATAGACTCATTTTCATTTGTTTTTACCCCTCTTGAACCCCAATATCTCAATAACCCCCCAACATTTTTAGCTCATTTAGTCACACTAAAATTGTGCTATCATTACTTACCTATATACAAAATTTCACGATGATCGCATCAACGCTTCGAAAGTTATCCTCGGACAAACAAACATACATAAAACGCCGATTTGCCCAAGTTCATTTATGGCGGGTTCCTATATCCGTCGGTAACTAGCTACGACTCATTTCTCCTTGAATACCTGTCAAAAGTTTGACACTAGTTTGACACTTTTTCAAGAAGATACCTACAAGGCGTAGTCGGTGTCCGACGGATATAGGAACCTGCCATTAGAGATCTCGTTTCGGTCGATCACCAAGGCAATCTATATTATATTTATAAAAGGCAAAAGTGGTTAACTGATGTATCAACGCACAGGCTAAACCGCTGCTCCCAGAGAGTTGAAATTTGGAGGGTATGTTCTTTGTGGTGCGTAGGTGTACACGGAAAACGGATTTTACGAAGTTCATATTCTAAAGGGATCAAAAGAGGGTTTTACGTTTGTATGAAAACAGTGGTTCCTGGGTTTAAAAACTTGAAAATAAATAAAAATAAACTTATTGTTATTGACTCAAAAACACTTTGTTACATACATTCTATGAAGTCTCTGACATCTGAGCTAGGTACAAAGACCTGTGTTACAGGAGTCTTATCCCATAATTAAGGTTCATTCATTCATTAAGGTTCTTCTTAGACCATATCATCGCTTACCATCAGGTAAGATTGTGGTCGAACGAAAATCTATCCTGTTTATAAAAGAAATGGGTCACTTAGTTTAAGTATTATAATTTAACTGGGTGGTGCTATGACTATTATATCAGTGTATTTGAGGGTATGTATGTGTGTGAGGGTATGTGGGTGTGAGAGGGTGTGTATGTGTATGTGTATGTGTGTGTGTGTGTGAGTAACTGTTTAGTATTTATGTTGTTAAATATATACTTTGTTATAGACGATGGTTACCACTAAAAATTAGGTGAGTCATATGCTTGTTCCATCTCCAGATGGTATAAAGAAATAATAATATTACTACGTCAAGAAGCGACACTCCCAGCCCCTTCCAATTCATTGTCCCCTACGCCACCTGGAACTAAGCCTGGGACTTAATTCTACTAAACCAATCGCTTTACTATGAAACGAGTCTTTATCGGTTACTGACGTTCATAGGAACCGACAATTATACATATACAATAGTTATTTGTTATACAAGAGTGAAAAATTTCTTTTTAACCGCGTGCACAATTTTGATGTCCGAGCAAGTGAAAGATTCCACTAAGCCTGGGACTTAATTCTACTAAACCAATCGCTTTACTATGAAACGAGTCTTTATCGGTTACTGACGTTCATAGGAACCGACAATTATACATATACAATAGTTATTTGTTATACAAGAGTGCAAAATTTCTTTTTAACCGCGTGCACAATTTTGATGTCCGAGCAAGCGAAAGATTCCAAAATTGAATCACGAGCGTAGCGAGTAATTATAAAATTAGAATCCTGAGCGTTAGCGAGTGAAACAAAAGAGCACGAGTTGAAAAATCTTTTCACTCGAGTGCAACACGTAACTTTTCATCCCACCTCAGCGAGGAAATGACTAAATGCAAAAAAAAAGTAATTCACCAAGAAGGTTCCGGGTGTGAGTTTTTAACAAATAAAAAAGGTTGTATAATGAATTCGGCACCATGGAGGTAGAATTAAATAGGTATAATGTTATTTTGATATCACAAACTTAGTGCACATGATGTTCTAAATTCAATTTACTTTATCCTCTAGCGGTTAAAAACGGCTTGTGCACTCAGATATCGCAGATATTGCACTAAGAACAAACATGCTCTTTCCAGGATAGGGGAATGAAAAAATATTTATTTTCTGTCCATTTTTACTATCTATGAGTACAACAGTTATACTTATACCAAATACAAGACAACACAATATGTCGTCACTCAGCGGTGTGCCACTGTAACGTATAGCTACTGTTGCGCTGGTAATATGTGACGCCTTTAGTGTGTGTGAACAGCAGAACATAGAAACACGCTTTAAATTATTATTTAATATATAAAAAATTACAAGATTCACAAAAAACTAAATAAAGCATTGAATTAAATAATATTACACAAAAACGAATAAACACTGTATATAACTTTTTAAAACGAGACTATTCGGTGAAATCAAAAATAACAGTAAAAAAACAACAAATTTCTGCAAATTATTAAATTAATAAAATATAAAATATATATATATATATATATATATATATATATATATATATATATATGTATTTTATGTATCTTAATATTAATATTTATTAATTTTATGATAATATTATTTAATATAATTAAGCATTTTATTTTATATTAACTATATTTTTTATAAATTGTAATATATGCTTGTTTTTAAAAAAAAAAAAAAAAAAAACTGATTCTAAAAAAATCTTATGCCGCCGTCCTTATTTGTTCATATAGATTCTGTCCATCCAAAGGTTGCCTGGAAGAGATCGCTTTTAGCGATAAGGCCGCCCATTGTACCTATGATTTAAAATTGTATTTTCTTTTATATGTTTGTATTTAATGGTGTGCAATAAAGAAATTATCTATTTATCTATCTATCTATCTATAAAATGTATAACAATTTTGAGGACTTATTAATATAACATACAGAACAAAAGTAACCTTTGCAACTAAATCAAACTAAATGTAAGCTCTGAACGACTACCTACTGACGAAGTAATTTGTGTTATTATTAGATATAGTTAGATGTTTTTTGTCAATTTTATACCTTCAGTAAAACTTCTGTTGACAACTGTAGCGAACTTTAAAAATTCATCCAATGCGGGCATCTTCTGTATTCCTTTTACTTATACTTCTTTGGCCACAAGTTTGCCTCTTTCGCATATGGCCTTTAATTCAGTTATTACTGGAACAGCATTGCCGTTTTAGCGTGACTGGAATTAGTTTTTACTTTTTACTGGAATCTATAGTTAGATTTGGTACATGTGATTGCGGTACATTGGGGTCAGCGGTAAGCCGGTAATTGATTTTTAAACGGTATACATATTGACGCACCTAATTCGACAAAAAGAAATAGATCCAACACAAGAGCCGTCAACGACCAAATACGGGCACATAATATATTATCTGGCCTATTTCACGAGACGAGTGACGACGGTACACCGTCCCACAGACACCTACTTTACAATTTGTCTGCTTAATAAATAGTGTTTTCCATGAAGGATGAAATCTTAAGTAGCTTATAAACCGAAAAGATCGCGTTTGAGACGCTTTTAAGTTTATGAGCTAGAAAATATTACAGAAGGAAAAATATCCCTGTTTAAATATTTTAAATCTGTCTACGTGAACATTTAAAAGAAAACTGAAAGTTCTTGGTACAGTATAAAAATGTGTCTTTGTAATTTTTTTAAGAGATTGAAATATAATATGATTTATAAAACCATCTCAAAAAAATCCGAGGCAGACGGGAGTAAATCTTAGGATTTCTCATAAGTGTAACTTAAAAAATCATAAAAATTAAATTAAATTGTGCGGGCAGTCATCCGTGACATCCTACTTTTAAATGATTCCAACGGAAGATCAGCGTTGTGTCAAAAGCACAACAAATGCTGAGTTGGACGCCTTTTTGTGACGTCGGTCATTTATATATAGGTAATTGTGAGACACACATTTGTTGGGTATTGCTGTTTTTGTGTGTATTATATTGTTATATTGCGTGTATCTTACTTGTGTGCTGTGTATGTTTTGTACCGTCACAAATAAATGTTTTTTCTTCTTCTTCTTTAAATAAAATATATGACGTATTTAGTGGCTAAATATGTTATGAAGGAGTAACAAATCGTATAAATACGTCAAATTTAAACAAGTTTAGCCGCTAAATAGGTTTAGGGATCGTTGTGCAAACCGGGCTAAGTGTCAAAAAACAATATAAAAAACCGCTTGTCTGATAGTCTTTGTTTTATTTTTATAAATTATAGGCCAGCGTTTGACCACGATCTTGCCTGATGATAAGCGATGATGCAGTCTACGATGGTACGGGCTTGCCTAGAAGAAACCTATTCACTCGTGATTTGAAGATCCCTAGGTTGTAGTTATCAGGAAACACAGACTCAGGCAAGGCGTTCCACTCCTTGGCGGTGCGTATGGGAGGTATGTCTACCATGTAGCGGTGGTGCATCGTGGAGCGTCTGGTTGTCCTATGATAGAATGGGGATGTTGGGATCAGGTTAAAAAGCTCCGCAGAACGCTCTCCGAAATGTATCCAATAAAAAATCGAGAGGCTTGCAACCTTTCGACGACGCTCGAGGTTGTGGAGCCTTGCATCTGCTAACTCGTCATTGAAATTGAGCTTCTTGGCTCTTGTCTCAAAGGAACAAAAAATAATAATTAAATAAATACTGCTGGACATCTCACACAGCGCTATCTAGCTAAGAATAATACTTGAACCAGATAACTGACAGAATAGTTATATACTTTTTATTTAGTAAATACATACATATAAATATAGAAAAACACCCAGACACGAAACAAATATCTGTAGATCATGCAAACATTTTTTCTGCGGCGGGAATCGAACCCGCTACCTCCTGCGTCTCAGCCAGCTATACGCCTACTGCGCCACGGAGGTTGTCAACGGAATCTAGAGCCTCTAGCTGGTATTTCCCTGATCCGTCCCAGAGGTGAGAACAGTACTCCGGACATGATCGGGCTTGTGCTTGGTATAAGTTGAGCAACTGTCCTGGTGTGAAGTATTGCCTCACCTTTGCAAGTATACAAAGCGGCCAGCTGGCCTTTCGACTTAATGTAGGAGCCGAAATAAAGTGTCGATGTTAATGATATACCAAGAAGGTCAAGGTGGTGGGAAATCAGCACGGGCACGAATGCATTACAGAAAGTAGGAGCCAGATTAAATTGGCTCCGTTTCACGAAAAACAGACACACCTGGGTTTTATTTGCATTAAACTTAACCAAGTTGGCATCACCCTAATCGGAGATCGTCTTCAAGGACAAGTTTAAGCGTTCAACCATGGCCTCCCTGAGTGACTGAATCTGCGCCCCAATGGCTTATGCAGCAGGTGTGTAACTCTCCACAACCGCAGTATCGTCTGCAAACCATAAAGGTTCCGGGCTTTAGCAGATCGTTGATATGCAGCAGGAAGAGAGTTGCAGAGAGTACGGACCCTTGAGCGACCCCGGCGTTAATTGGTAATTGATCGGACGAGCAGCCATTAACGACGACTCGTATTGATCGGTCGTTCAGAAAGTCCGAGATCCAGACACAAAGACCAGTGGGTAGACCGAAAGCTTTCTTATAAGGCTAAATCTGTGTTTTTTTCTTTCTTAGTTAAAAGTAAAACTTTTTCGTTGGATTATTTTTAAACACATTTAAAGTTTTTGTAAAGCTTCAATAAAAAGTGTACTTTAAAAGATACTAGTATAAATAATATGTATGCTTGTTTATGAAAAAATTTTGAAGACATTTCCACCAGGTGTACAAAGTCATTCTACCCCATTAAGCTCCAAGAAAAATATTTCTCCCATCCACATCATTAGAACCTTCAAGGTTGGTAGAAACGGGAACAATTCTATGTGTTAATCCCGTAAACTCCCCAATTCAGGTTAACGATCGCGCCAAAGCGAACTAACGTTTATTTTAACTGTTTGGGATCGCTCCTGAAATGTTTGACTTTGTGTGTTATGGGAACATTGTTAGGAGTTGGCACGATCGTGTGTTTGAAAGCAAATTTGGAGTGAATGAGTTAAATAAAATTATTAATTACAAATTCATTTGTTTATAAACTATAGTATATTTCTACTCTTATTTGTTTATAAGAAAAAAAAACTCTTTAAAACCTCTGTTCCTCCAAGAAATGAGCGTCTACCTTCCTCTATTTATATTATACGCTAGTACGCTCACAAGTAAAATTTACTGTCCCCATCTGGAAACCTTTTTACAACAAATTGTGAGGGTTCAACTTAAGTACCTACACACTACATTAAGTATGTGCGGTAGCACTTGTAGGTAACAAGTGCTACCGCACATACTTAATACCGAAATTCTTTCTAAATACAACATATTAGCATTGGAATCTTGACGTAAATATCAGTAGGCTGTTACTCTACTGTACAAAATCATTTATAACTATGACTGCATCGAACTATAGTGTGACCATTAGTGCTGTGCACTCCCTGAGGCATGCGCGGCGAGGTGGGAGGCAAAGAAAAAACTGCACGAGTTCACATGAGATCAATACATGTCTGACATATCTAACGATATCAGTTTGCATTTCTAAGGCAAGACTTGTGGCGGGACGATGGTCGGAGGCTAGCTATCTGTAATATATTATACTTACTTAGTTGATTAAAATGTAACTTAAATATACTCATATTTTATTAAAAATATGCAGGTGATAAATAAGAACTAAACTTATAATTCAAAGGACTTGTTTTATTGAACATTTTTTATATTTACAAACAATTATATATTCTAACGAAAGTTATTCTGACATAGATTCTGTTTCAACTTCATCTTCCATTTCATATCACGAGATAACGCACGACCCATCTTTGAATATTTATCTCATGTGCGTCTGACATAGACAGTCCGATACAAATAAAACTACCTGCCGCCACGAGCGTTGACGACGAACTAACAGAGCGCAGCAGCCGATTCTCCCCCCGTCTCGCCGCGCGCATACCTCAGGGAGTGCACAGCACTAATGGTCACACTATAATGAAAATGCTGTGTTATGTGGATCCCAGAACGTGCACTTCAAGAGCAGTTCGCTCCCGTTCTCTGTTCATAATTGTCACCTGCCACACTAAGAGAGAGGCTCCATCAGGGTGTTGCGTTGCGTTGCGACGCGTCGCCGTAACTATCAACGCATTGTATGCCACAACTGCGTTGCGGCGACGCATGACGTCACAACTCAAGAGAGTACGCACGCGGTCGCAGTCGCAGCGTGTTCTATTGTTGCTTTTGTTACGCCACTGCCGAACTAAACGTACAAACAACAAAAGGTTCTGGATATCTCCCTGGATTACATTAAGAAATAGTGAGTGTCCGTTGTCGCACCGAAACGCCCACAGCAGCGATGCAGCGCATCACCCTCCCCCCGCTCCGACCCGTTGAAACAATCACAAAATATATTATGTAAAACGTCGTAGCGTTGACGCTGCGACGACGCAAAGCGACGCAACGCAACGCATCGTACTAATGGGGCTTCACTCTAACGCGGGAATAAGCGCCCCTATCCGACGCATAATTGAGTACATAAGTCATTCGAAGCTGTCGATATAATTTGCATGCTCAACTTATCTATTTAAGAACTTAGTGTCTTTGGCAGTCTCAGGCGACTTGCGCAACGATGCCTAAACGTGTTCAGTAGCTAACTACGATTTAAAGAGTAATCAAATACGTCAAATTTAAATATGTTTCGTCACTAAATTCGTTTGGGTATCGTTGTACAAAACGGACTCAAAATACCACCGTGCGTCGCTTTTGCTTAATTGTGTTCTGTGCTTTTCCTTCTACTTTCTTTTTTTTCCTATAATATGTTTTAGTTACATTGTATTTATTACATGTTAATATATTAACAACACTACTTTGTAATAGATTTAAGCCTTCCAGCCGTCCAATTGCGTTTAATATTTGACTATGTTTTACCAATATATGGATGACATAGTTACATTATTAATACATAACTTAAATACTGTGTCTTACCTAATGTTTATAGTATAACTGTTAGTTGTTCCGAAATTATATTAAACAAAATCTCGTGTCGCGGTTTTAGTGGTCGCATTCCTCTGAAACGGGTCGACCAATTTTAATGATTTTCTTTTTGTATATTCGGTAAGTATGAGAATAGGTCGTAGCCCCCCCCCCCCCCCCCTCATTTTTAATCGTGATTTTAGTATATTTTAACCAAATTTCAAGAGTGCAAAGCCGCTGCCGGGTCAGCTAATAAATAAAAAAAAAAGCAATGTTTGTAGTATTCGTGCAGTTCGTCACCATTATCTCAGCCTAGAATCATTCACTGCTGGGTACAGGCCTAGCTTGTTTTCTGCCAGCCTCTATCTAAGCATATCTTATCCAGATGTTTTCCGCAATCTTCACTTTTTATTTATTTTTCAATATTGACAAATAGTTTTGAAAGGAAATGTAATCCACTAATATACCTATATATAATGATGTTTCATCTCAAAAAAATGATTATTTATATTGAGAGTAGTATAGCGCTTGCTCTCTACCTCACCTAATGGTAAACAATGGTGTGGTCGAAGACAGAAAACTACCTAGAAAGAACTAGTTCTCTCTGGATATGAGACTTAGAGATTGTAGGGGTACAGAAAATAGACGACGGATTCGAGTTATACATTCTACTTCTTATTACTAGATCTCGAATGGAGGCCATGGACCGGCAAGCGCAGCGTAGGACGTCTACCTACAAGATGGGCAGACAACTTGGTAAGAACCGCAGGTCAGCGTTGGATGCAGGCCGCTTCCAACCGCAGTTCCTGGAGATCAATGAGGGAGGCCTTTGTCCAGCAGTGGACGTCCTACGGCTGATATGATGATGATGATGATGATTTCACACAGCGTTAACTAGCCCCAAACTAAGCAAAGCTTGTACTGTGGGAACCAGATAACTGATAGAATACTTATATACTTTTTTTTTTGTAAATACATACTTATATTGTCCAGCAGTGGACGTCCTACGGCTGATATGATGATGATGATTCTACTTCCCACTCATACTAACAATGAAAATTTAATCAAATCTTTTGGTCGTCAAGACTAAATTTTGGCAATTCTAAAAAGGGCCTAATCCGATGGTGGAAAAATCAGCGTAGCAAAAGGTTCAATGTACCGCACTCGTTTGAAATTTCAATAAAATACAAATCGGATTTGCATGATACCTAGCTATTCTAAATTTATGTCAACAATCTTGTATACCTGCTAACAGCGCTAAACCCAATTTATTGGTTCAATTCAGTGGTTTCGCTCGAATAAGTTATGAAGCCGTCAAATTTTATTGTGTTCTACAATGTCATTGCTCGTTCCAGTTACAATGTTCGTTAATGGATCCGATTTGGATCGCAATTTGAATAAATTACGGGCAGGTATCGAAGTTTATGTCTGAAATACTAATAAAGTTATAGCTTGCGTGACTTCAATTTAATTCTTGGTGTTTTAGTAAGATTAGATTAGAAAATTATTTAATGCATTAACAAAATAATACATAGGCCTAATTAATGCTAATTAATTTTTTAGTTAGTAATTTTTCCAGCTAAACTTTGTGTAGTGTAGATAAAGTGATAGTGGTAGAAAATAGATATTAATAGAAAATATATAGATAAAAAAAACTTTAGCTTAGGTACCATAAAATAAACTTGCAAAAATAAGCATAAAATGCCTAGGTACGTAATTTTTTTTTAATTTTTTATATCTGTATTATGCACCGTACGTAGTTTCAGTGTGTTTGTTACTTATGTCGAAATAAATGTGTAGATATCTACCTATCCAAGCTTTTGTTAACGAATTTGCGTGTGAGTTAGATAATATTTTTTTTAAAGAGATTTCCTTTGGCTTTCCGTTTTGAAGAGCAGAAGATCGTGAATGTCTAGAAGCCACAACAAGTTAATGTCTGAAAAGTTACGCTAGCAAGTCCTAGGACTATTAATAGTTCCAGGTTGTCTGGAAGATATCGCTTTGTTAAGAGATAAGACCGCTCATTATGTTTAAATTTATTTGTTTAATTTTTTTATATTTGTTGTGTCTACCTTGTAAGGTATAATAAAGAATTTTCATTCATTCATTCAATAATTTAATAGTTATTTGGAAACTAACTCTTTTAAAAGTAATGGAATTCCCCAGCATCTGCTAAAAATCCACGCGTCAGTTAAAGTCCAACAAAACGGAAAATATCAATTCGTATTCCAAATTTACTTATAAACCTTTTCCGCAGTCGGGCAATCCTGTCACTCAATAACTCGAATTTTATCGTGGGAATTAAATAAAAGTTTGGTTGAGTACTCGTTTGTAGATTTCAATACAAATGTCAGTTGAAAGCAATAACTTCATACTGTGGCGTTTAAATATTTTGACGTTCATTTGTCGCATCTGTACTTAAGGATTTAAAACGCGATTCCACTGCTGCGCAGTGGCATACTACGCACATGAACTAGCCTTAGCTTTGTATGAAATAGAAGGTGGATCAATCCATTGCGGCCCACGGCCCCGATACGGACAGATGCGTGGCTTGATGACGTCACTAAAACACGCGTTCTGCCCGGATGCGTCACCCACACACGCAACGAGACGCACGCACGCAACGCGACGCATGCAATTTTTTTGAAGTAAATCTTCTTTAAGCACACTTGACTTGGGGAGTAAGCTGGTGAATCCGTTACGAAAAGTGCGAACGGAAGTTGAGAGGGAGATATATGTAAGTTAGTGAAGATATAATGAGAGAGAGTTACTTTTCGTATATTACTGGAGGAGCAAGAAAGAGGTGCGAGCATACTTTTCTTTCTCTCTTTATTTCATAGCCAGTTAATTTGTCGCATATCTCCTATCCCAAATTAGCCTAAATTATATAAACTGCAAAAACAAAACACTCCTTCATGCTGTTTAATAGAGTTCATTTTGCTATAGTAAAAAAAAAGTATAAACGACGTTTCGTATTTTGAATCTACCAGTTTCGATTTACGAAAAATTTCAGCTATTCCACAACAGATGGCAGGCAGCAGCAGAAGTTTTACTTCAGTCGTATGGTCTAAAGCACACTCGTTTTTTTATTTAATTTATTTTCCACTGTAGGTACTTTAAAGAACACTAAGATACGTCATATTTTGAATTTATAGATAACAATTGTAATACAATTAACATTATAGTAGCTGAAACATTCAGGTATCGGGACTAATTATGTTATTATATGTCGCAAAGAATCTCAACTAAATTTAATGATTAAATATATACTATACATGTGGCACACGATAGCGTAGCTTATAGCTGGGGAGCTTATAACACATTTTACGAAAGTGTTAAAGGCCACATGAAGTCATGAAAAATCCATAATAATATTATACATATGAAAGTGAGCTCGTTTTTTTGGTTGTTTGTTACACTTTCACGTAGTTACGGCTAAACTGATTTCAATAAAACTTGCTATAAATATAGGTTATAAACTGTATTGATACATAATTTACTTTTTAATGAAAAACCACGCGTGAGAAGTCGCTGGCAGCAGCTAGTAATACTATTGAAAAAAATCAAGGGCAACGGATAAAAGCGTAAAATACTCAAACTTACATGATCCAAACCTTCCCATACTTAGTCTATTACCAAATTATTCAGTTCCATCTTCTAGTTGAGAGCTGTCTACTTAATACAGTGCCAACCTCAAGGGTCCAATACGTTTTACATAATAAATCGATGCCTTAAGTTTATCATGTCTTGTCTCGTATGAGCGAATATCGTTGAGGGAATACATACTAGAAACTTTCAAGGTTTGAATTTTGATGTGCCTTTAAACTTCTTCGTAAAGGGTTATGTACTATGAAAGATGTGTTTGAACTTTGATAAAATGACCTTTAATATAATCATTATTGGCTGTGGGACGTTCACTGCTGAATATAGGTTTCCCCAAAGATATTCCTTAAGATATGTAGCCTGGATCCAACGGCTCCAAATAACTTTTATTACATCGTCTTTCCATCAAGTAGGGGGTCCTACCGGGCTAACATACGCGACTTGCCCCTGATTACAAAAAAGGAATGACTTACTTTAACTCCTTATACTATATAGAAACGAACAAATATAGCTTGTTATGAACACTCAATATTCGAGCTTCACTTGAAAGTTTAACCCTCTATTTTTTTTTAAATAAATGGGCAATTTTACACATAAACAAATCTAGGCATCTTTAAGTCAAGCGTCAAGTCAAGTCTTTCTTTGACCATAACTCACAATCATGGGACTAAAACAACGATAACTTTCGGAGCGGGAAGGGGGGGGGGGAGGGTGGTTGAGATATTGGGATTCAAGAAGGTTAAAAAAATGAAAATGAGACTTTTCAGTCAAATGAGACGTTAAATGAAAGGTTTTCATTAGAACATTTAGACTGTTCATATTTTTAGTAAATTCTTTAAAGTTTTTGAGTTATTAGCCATAATAACTTTTAAAACATTCACACCCCACAGTGCTGTAATTTGGTATGCGTGTAGATAAGTGACACAAATATAGGCAAAAGTCTGAAATCCAGAATAACTGCCATTTGTACCCCAAAAAAAATAACCATAATACATGAACTCCCGTTACCTGAAATTTGAATGAAACTGTTGGGCAAGTAATTTGGTTATTCATTTCGTGGCACTATTTTGATAGTCAAAGATTACAAATAATATTCTTTTGTTTTATTTGAGACTCGCGAGATCTCAGTTCGGGGCGAACCACTAGTTAAGTAAAAAATAACCTGTTCGTATTTGGTTATACGATTTTATGGTACTTATTGCTTTGCCTACGTCTCATTATACCTACATTTTTTTATCGTTCTTATTTTCTAAACCAGCCCCACTGTAAAGGCCTGTGCAAACAGGATGCGTGTGCGCTTACGTCACGTATACGGGATAGACACGTATTCGATTTACACTGGCTATAAGTGTTGGTGAAAAATTTTAAAAAACAATAGACAAGACTAATGAAAAGTCCTTCACATTTCGTTTCGGCACATTGTCGTGTACAAATATTATCGGCAGTGCCTTGTCAATTGATCAGTACATTCGGTCCAATTTGTCCGGCGCTACCCACAGATCCACAAATACTTAGGCGATTCAACTGTTGGATTCTACTTTTTTGTGCTCTAGTTGATGATAAAAATATATCAAAAATTGTCTAGTGAGCATTTGGAAAATGCTGATATTTTATTACCGCTCACATATTCGGAATAGAGATGATTCTAGGAATGAAAGCTAGTACATTTTTCACAAATATATTCGCTTTTCATCTAAAAAATCTAGTTTAAATTTATTAATTTTGATGCTTGTTAAAAGGAACTTAATGAACCTACAATAGTCCCTCATTTGAGACGCCAGTGCAGATAGGCAACCCTAGGGTTGGCAGAACAAAATCTAGATTAAAAATTAGAAGCGCAACTTTAAATATAGAATTTATTGTCACCATATCTTACCGTGTATAAGTTTTATATATAGCTTTGTGTCCACCTACAATAGCTAAATAAAAGTTTTTATCACGAAAAACATACATTTTCCAAAGAACCCTGTTGAACCATCTTTATGCTGACGACGTACAAATACATCGCCAGTTCAAATTGGACGAGATGTCTATGGTATATAGACCAAATTAACTCTGATCTCAACCATATATATAGGCTGCACTAAAAGTATCGGGAATGGAATATTTCCACTGTTCCTGTCATATTAAAATCTTTTTAATTGAAAACTCATTGGTTTTAAAAATCAAATACCATTTATTTATTTAAAAAAATATTCTCGGTCTTGTCACAAGGTCTTGTCAAACTTGTTTATCGTTGAGAAAATGGAATTGACTCGAGAAAATTCAAGAGCGATGATTTATTATGACTTTCGAAGTGGTTTAACACAAAAACAGTGTGTTGACCGGATGATTTCTGCATTTGGTAATGAAGCCCCATCCAAAAGCACAATTTATCGCTGGTTTGCTGAATTTCAACGTGGACGTGTCAAGCTGAGTGATGATCCCCGTCAAGGTCATCCAAAAACTGCAGTCACCCAAGAAAACTGTGCGTAAGCTGATTGGGGAAGATCGACATGTGACATACCGCGAAATTCAGGCAACTTTAGACATTGGCATGAGTCAAATACAAATAATCTTGCATGAACAATTAGGTGTAAAAAAGTTGTTTTCCCGATGGATACCGCATTTGCTCTGTGAAGAGCAAAAAGCGGCTCGCGTTACTTGGTGCGTCAGAACTCTCGAAAGATTCCACGCAGGATCCTCAAATGCTGTATACAACATCGTATCAGCTAACGAATCCTGGATATACGCGTACGAACCCGAAACAAAAAACCAGTCACGAGTTTGGGTGTTCTAAAATGAGTTAAAGCCAAGAAAAATTGTTCGTTCACGGAGTGTTGCAAAAAAAATGGTGGCCACGTTTGTCTCCAAAACCGGCCAAGTTGCGAGTATTCCTCTTGAAGGACAAAGAACGGTTAATGCAGAATAGTATGCTAGCATTTGTTTGCCACAGGTCGTTTCTGAACTCCGTAAAGAGAACTGCAACCGCCGCATCATCCTCCATCACGACAATGCGAGTTCTCACACCGCGCACAGAACAAAAGAGTTTTTAGAGCAAGAAAACATAGAATTATTAGATCATCCGCTGTACAGCCCCGACCTAAGCCCTAATGATTTCTATACTTTCCCTAAAATAAAGAATAAATTGCGTGGTCAGAGATTTTCATCACCTGAAGAAGCAGTGGACGCCTACAAAACGGCCATTTTGGAGACCCCAACTTCCGAATGGAATGGTTGCTTCAATGATTGGTTCTATCGTATGGAAAAATATGTCAAATTTTGCGAAGAATACTTCGAAAAGCAATAAATACATTTTTAAATAGTAATGTTGTGTCACTTCCTTGATTCCCGATATTTTCAGTGCCGCTCGTATACTCGTGGGCAAAGGCTTTTGGTCTTCTCGTCAACCCATCGAAGTTTCAGGTTTAACTTTTTGGGAGCCCTTATATGTTAAATCTTGTCGGTAAGTGTGGTCCTCCTCCGGTTTTATAAGCTGGCGCACCGATTAGCTACTCAGCCAATGCCAAGAACCTTGGCGTCTATTTTGACAATCTTGGGTGCGGCATGTTAATGAGATTAGTAAAAGGGTTAATTTCTCTTTTCAGTCTCTTAAGCGTCTCCAAAAGTTTTTACCCTTTGAAACTAATATTCCTCTTGCTTAAACCCCTCATATTACCCCTTTTAGACTATGCCAATGTCTGATTTCTTGATGCCACGGAGGAACTTCTAAATAAACTGGAACGTCTTCAGAACTTGTGTATCTGATTCATATTCGGGTTGCGCAAATTTGATCACGTCTCCATGTTTAGATCCCAACTAAAATGGATTCCCATTTGTTGTCGACGTGATCTTCATGTTGTGACTTTTCTCTTCAACACTCTTTTCAATCCTCTAGCTCCTTCTTACCGCCGTGAGCGCTTTGATTTTCTTGTCTCACCGGAGATGACTTGTAGGTCATCTAAGTTTCTCCTTCTCAAAAGCTTTCCCCATTCTTCCAGTCGCTATGGCGGTTCCTTCACTATCCATGGAGTCAACCTATGGAATTCTCTACCACATTCTATTCGCGCAATTTAATCACTAAGCACTTTTAAGCTTAGAGTCAAAGAGCATTTACCTGTCCTTGCAAACTTTTAGGTTATTATGTACCTGGCATGCCTTTTAAGTTCTGTGGTTTCCATATTTTCTGGCAGTTTTGAATTTAGAACTGTTCTATATTCGCATGTGTTTAAATTTTGAATCTCAAAATTGTTGAAAGTATTAGGATTAATGCTATTGTTTAGTCACAAGGTCGATTGGAACCTGTCAGGTCACGTACGAAAATGAATCTTTCTAAGGAAAATGTTCATGCAATAATTTTCTACAACTTTAGAAAAGATCTGACACGGCTTCAGTGTTTTGAAGAGCTAACATCTGTATTCAATGATAAAACCCCATGTCTGCGGACTGTCAAACCGTGGTATTTGGAATTCCAGCGTGGACATACTAGTGTTAGTTACAAATCTCGCGAAGGACGCCCAAAATCCGCCTTCACATTCATAACATCATTGCTGTGAGACAACTAATTCTCGAAGATCATCATGTGAAGTATCGAGAGATAGAAGCTCTATTAGTGATCTCAGGGACAACCATTCAGAAGATCTTGCATGAAGCGCTTGGTGTGAGAAAGCTAGTTTGCCGTTGGATACCGCATCTGCTTTCCGACGATCACAAGGCGGCCCACGTCAGATGGAGTAAGAAAACTCTGCAAAGGTTCAACCGAGGAGAGTCAAATCATGTCTACGACATCATCAATGGTGACGAATCTTGGATACAATGTGGGTCTTTCAAGACGAGCCAAAGCAGACTAAAGTTGTTCGTTCTCGAAGCACTTCAAAGAAGATAGTGGCCACGTTCGTTGGAAAAACCGGTCATGTTGCGACTATTGCACTTGAAGATCGTAGAACGGTTAACGCAGATTGGTATACCACATTTTATTTACCACAAGTCATCGCCGAACTTCGAAAATCTAACTCAAAGCGACGCATCATCCTGCACCACGACAACGCAAGCTCACACAGCGCTCGTCAAACGATTAAGTATTTGAAGCAGGAAAACGTAGAAATTTTTGACCATCCTCCATACAGTCCTGACCTACGCCCGAACAATTTCTTTACATTTCCTAAAATTAAGAAAGGTCGACGCTTTCAAGTCAATCATGTTGAACACCCCCACTTAAGAGTGGAATAAATGTTATAATAACTGGTTTGAGTGAATGAAAAAGTGCATTAAGCTACGTGGTGAATACTTTATTCCGAAGTTTAGTCCGCCGCGCTGCGACCAAAGAATTCGCAAAATACGAATTTTTACACGCTCTCAACTAATATGTTTATTCTGTGATTCAGTGTAAGCTTCAGAGTTTGCATTATTTTCAAAATTTAATTGCAAAAAATCTTAATTTTTCTGGAAAAAAACTAACCTATGTCCTTTTGCACGTTACACAATATTTCCTTGATAATTTTCATTAAGACCTCATTACGACCAGCGGTTTAGTCGTAAATACGTAGCAAACGGACAGAGAGAGAGAGAGAGATAGACAGACAGATAGAGATACAGACAGACATATAGAGTTACTTTCATTTATAAATTGTGAGTATGAGTACGGATTTACCCCATAAATAAATGTAGCCAATACTATAACTGCTGCACTACCTTTGGTTTCAGCTGAAAATCAGCGTTGGGTGCAAAACATCACACTAATATTATAAAAGTGAAAGTTTAGATGTTGTTTGTAATGGCTAACCCGATTTCGATGTAATTTGATGTGTTGATAGATTATGACCTGGATTCAAATATAGGCTACTTTTTGTTGACAAACAACGCGTGTGAAGCCGCTGGCGGAAGATAGTTTAACATTAAAAAATGTATAAGTATTCTCCTTCCATCTATCGTGATCCTTGGCAGATTCCCACTATTCCCTCTCAAATTCACTGAGATCATCGCGCCAACGCTTTCGCGGCCGACCCTGACGTCACTGGGGGATGCCTTTGCCCAGCAGTGGGAAAATAAAAAAAAAGTATATATATTCTATAGGGATAGATGGCGCTGAGTGAATTGTCCAGCATTTTTTTTTGCCCGAGTTCTTCTATGGCTGAACGCCTTTTTATGCAGAAAATGAGGCGAACTATCTAAATAAATTCGATTATTGTTCTTGATAATTTCTGAAGAACAGTGGGCACAATCCTGTCAATTTATTTCTACCAAATAAATGAATATACTACTGAATACGTACATCGGCGCAGGTGACCACGTCTGTTCGACGTGCCCCGAGACAGAACCAACTTACTGGAGAACGCGCCTCTGACGCGCACCCTGCACACGCTCAATTGTAATTGCGGAGAACATAGATGTGGTCTATATTTCTCAGAATGAACTCGCAAAGGTCACATTGTTTGTTTTATGTTTGTAAATAAATAAATAAATATTGCTGGACATTTCACACAGACCTCCACTCGAGAACCTTTCGGCCCCATCGGCCATCTGTTCTGCGTGCTATATGGCCTGCCCATTGCCACTTCAACGTGCTAATCCGTCGGGCTATGTCGGTGACTTGAGTTCTCCTACGTATCTCCTCATTTCTGATTCGATCCCGTAGAGAAACCCCGAGCATAGCCCTCTCCATAGCTCGTTGAGCGACTCTGAGCTTATTCATAAGGCCAATAGTGAAGGACCACGTCTCGGTTCCATATGTTATCACTGGTAACACACACTGATTAAAGACTTTCGTCTTAAGGCACTGAGGTATGTTGGACGAAAAGACGTTGCGAAGTTTCCCAAACGCTGCCCATCCGAGTTGGATTCGACGATTGACCTCTTTCTCGAATTTGGACCTACCTAATTGGACGGACCGGCAAGCGCAGCGTAGGACGTCCACCCACAAGATGGGCAGACGACTTGGTAAGAATCGCAGGTCGGCGTTGGATGCAGGCCGCTTCCAACCGCAGTTCCTTAAGATCAATGAGGGAGGCCTTTGTCCAGCAGTGGACGTCCTACGGCTGATATGATGATGATGATGATGATTTCACACAACGTTAACTAGCCCCAAACTAAGCAAAGCTTGTACTATGGGAACCAGATAACTGATAGAATACTTATATACTATTTTTTTGTTAATACATACTTATAATAAATAGAAAAACACCTAGACCCAGAACAAATATCTGCTGATCATGCAAACATTTGTTCCGCGGCCGGAATCGAACCCGCTACCTCCTGAGTGTTAGCTGGCTATTCGACCACTGCGCCACGAAGGTCGTCAATAATTTAATTAAGTATAATATAAAGTATATAGTATAAAGTAAATAATAAATAAAGTGTATTATATTAACTAATTGAAATTCAGTAGAATAGGTTAGATAATTAGGTTAGAAATTAAGTTGGCTACATTATTGTATTAGGTTTAGGCTTGTAATGATAGATGTAAGTGGAAATAAAAAAATACAAATACTTTATTAGAAAGTTTAGGTCCAAATGTTAGTCAGTCTCATAACCAATACAACGGTAAATTCTACCTGCGTGTCCGACAAATTTTGCCGATATGTTAATCACATTGAATCGGTTATTCATGTTTCAATATGTTTGATTGGTGTGAAATGAATAAAACGATCGATGGAATTATAATATGTGTATTGTGCACATAAAAACGACTGGTACTTATAAACCAAGACATCAAAAGTAAGAATTTGTTTCAAACTGGGGTCATAGAATAGAATCGAATAATTATTTTCACTAAAAACGGGATATGCAGTTGTATGCGCCATGATCACAGGTAAACTGAAGTCTTTGCTAGTGGGTCGTTATTGACAGATATAACGATCTACCCTCTTTCTCAGACTCTTGCTGGGAATGCATTCGCTAATACTATTACTACCACCGGCTTCATTTTCGATCATAACTCGATTCCGACATACAACACATACGGTTTCAGGACGCGTAATTGACACTTCTCTTCTACGGTTCTTACATATTCTCACCACAGGATTCCAGGCTCCAGATAAAACAATCTTCACGATTGAAATTCTTGTGATTGGTAATCTCAATTGCCTCTTGAACCAGTACAAATTAGACGTAATTTATTTCCTGTATTGTTATGTATTTTAAAAGTAAAAAAAGGCAAGAAACATGATTTATTGTTTTTTTAATAACAATAAATCATGTTTCTTGCCTTTTTTTCCTGGCTTGGTCGCGAAGGAAATTTCAGGAAAATTGACATTTCAAAATGATCCTTGTGATTTTAATGAATAAAATATTTTGACTTTGACTTAAGTGTTGGCATGTTATGTCACTCAGTCAAAATCACGTAATGTCAAAAGTTAGAATCGAATAAGATGTATTTGCAACAAATATTTAGTAAACAACAATAAAATGTATAAGTACCAAAATTAACAATCTTAATGTCAACTCGGCATGATGCGGGTTGTAATCACACTCTGTACCTTATACTGTGAGTGTTGTGTGTTGGAATCGAGTTAAAATCGAGAATGAAACCGGTAGTAATCATATTAGTGAGTAAATTCCTAGCAAGAGACTGAGGAGGAGGATAGATCGATTTAGCTGCCGATGACCATCCACTGGCAGGCTTCAGTTTACTGGTGATCATGGCGCATACAACTGTGCCGGAGTATCGGGAAACTAAAAAACTCACAAATTTAATTATCCTCTTTTTAATGGAAACAGTGTTGTTTAAGCCCGATGAAAAACCATTCAGAAACTTTGAATCAATAAACCGGGTTAATACCGAGGCCTAAATCTCGAAGGATCATAAAATAATAACCGATCCGGCAGGACGTAAACGTTTTATGTCCGCTGCAATGCGACTGTCAATGAAGTATTGTGATGAATGGGCTTCCAGAAGTTATGTTGCATACTGCTGAGTATAAATATTAGTTGAATTGCAGAAAATCAACATAACATGACGTAGTGCTAAATAAGATGGATGTATTTTATCTAGGACTAAGTCATATGATATTAACGTAATATGAATGAATGAATGAATATTCTTTATTATACCTTACAAGCTAGACACATCAGCTATAAAGATAAACAAATAAAATTAAGCATAATGGGCGGTCTTATCGCTTAACAAAGCTATCTCTTCCAGACAACCTTTGGATGGAGAGGATCATTGCTTAAAGGAAGATTGGCCGAGGTTTAAAAAGAATAAACTTAATAAATAGAAAAAAAAATACTTAACCCTAAATAGTTTACATATATATTAGAAACATAAATAAATTTATATAAATAAATATCATAAATAAAATAAATTAATATGTACTTACATGCTTATACATATATTATTAATATTAGAGATCAGATGAATCACGACTCTTCATGGAGATAAAAGTTTTTGAGTCTAGCTTTAAATACGGAAGGTGAGGGGGATTTCTTAATGGAGACCGGCAAGGCGTTCCATAATCGGACAGCTTGGACGGAAAAGGAGTTTGCATAGAAACTGGTACTATGCATCGGGGTTTTGAGAAGGAGGTTTTCAGATGATTGGAGTGTTCGGGTCTGGTTGTTACTCTATATATTATAAGTATGTATTTACAAAAAAAATATGTATGTAAGTATTATATCTGTTATCTGGTTCCCATAGTACAAGCTTTGCTTAGTTTGGAGCTAGATAGCGCTGTATGAAATGTCCAGCAATATTTATTTATTTATTAATTTGTGCAATGAAGGAACTCAAAGCGTTCCTTTAGATAACAAGGCGAGGAAGGATTACGGAGGATGTTGAATAGGAGGGATAGGATGTGAGTACTCTGGCGAAGTCGAATAGGGAGCCGTTTGAGTTTATTACGAAATTCAGAGATGTGGTCGTATTTTCGGAGTCCGAAAATAAACCTTATGCAAACATTTTGAATATGATGATGATGAGGGCGTTAACTGCTGATCATAGGCCTCCCCATGTGTTTCCAGAGCGACCTTTCTACTAATTGAAATGACGACCTGATAACGGTTGCTGGGAGCCGTCAGGTGAAGGCCGCACAGAATCTGTCGCTCTGGAAATCTGTACATTCAAAAGTGTGTATTTGTTCAAACAATAAACTCAACTAAAGTTATAAAAAATTGCGAAACTAATAACTTTGGTTTCGAAGGCATTTACTTTCAGTTAGTAAATATCACACTTATACTATAAACGCGAAAGTTTGGATGTTTGTTTGAATGTTTATTTGTTTGTTTGTTACTCAATCACGCCGTAACGGCTAAACCGATTTCGATGAAATTCGGTATATACGTAGATTATAACCTAGCTCACCACACAGGTTATCATTTATCTCATAAATCAGTTCCCATGGGATAAAATGAAATGTCAAAGTTTATATATGTATTTTGCACCCCAGAACATAGCGGGCGAAGCCGCTGGCAACAATTAGTATTCTAATAAATGACCTGTCACGTATAAAATGCTTAAACGAGGAAAGCCAAAAAGTGGGTTTTTATCGAATGTAATGTTTGGACATGTCTCTGCCACCGCCTTGTAGAGTCTGCGTACTGATTCATCAAGCCTACTTCAGAGAACAGGCCTAATCTGGTCTATTCAGGTCTTTTAACCTGCAAGAGTAGTATCAATAAAACCACTAACCGCTTTTATATTTCCGATGCATCTATCACCGATAAACCAACCCAATTCGTACCAAGTATTACTAGCTTATTCACTCGGCATCGCCCATAATTTGTAGCTTGGGGCGCCGTATAACTAGACCATAAATATGTAATAGAATTGAAACTCCCAAAGCAGAAATTAATCACTATGTAGTGTCTTTGAACGTTTGATATTCGCGTCACATAACTGATATTAATGATATTGTTATGTTGTGTTAACGGATACTATTTTGGTGTTAAAAAAAGAAGTGCTTACAACTATCGTTATATTATTATACGTTAAGGTAGTTTAATTTATTTAATTGATCAAGTGAAGCGAGATCTCTAAATCAACTGGGGCAAATCGGTATTGTATGTATATATGTTTGTTTGTCCGATAATAACTTTCGAAACGTTCATTCGATCAATGTGAAATTTGGTATATAGATAGGTAGTGATATCAAAGTTTTAGTGTGACAAAATGAGCTAAAAATGTGCGCGGGGGGGGGGGGGGGGGGGGGTTGTTGAGATATTGGGGTTCAAGAGGGGTAAAAAAAACCAAAATCTATTCAGTCAAATGGAACGTCTAATAAAAGGGCTTTGTGGGGACATTTCTACCCCGTTTTTATTTTTAGCTTAAATCTTGTAGTTTTTAAGTTATTAGCCCTAATAAAAACTGAACTTTGACAAAATTCACAGGGTACACCGGTAAACTTACAGTTCTGAAATTTGGTATGCGTGTAGTTTTAGTTACGCAAATATAAGCAACAGTCTGAAATCCAGAATAACTATCTGCCCCCAAAAATTTAACCAAAATACATGAACTCCCTTTACATGTAATTTGAATGAAACTGTAGGTCAAGTATAGTGGCACTGTTTTATTAGTCAAAGATTAAGGCCGGCTTGCACAACGATCCCTATAAGTATTAGCGATTTGACAACTCCTTAAATCATATTTAGCCACTAAATACGTTTAGGCATCGGTGCGCGAGTCGCCGTAAGAATTTTTTTTTGTGTTTTGGGAGACTCGCGACTCTTTTCTTTTTATACATTATAGGCTTACGTTTGACCACGATCTCACCTGATGGTAAGCGATGATGCAGTCTACGATGGTACACGCTTGCCTAGAAGAAACCTATTCACTCGCGACTTAAAGATACCCAGGCTGTAGCTATCTGGAAACACAGACTCTGGCAAGGCGTTCCACTCTTTGGCGGTGCGCATATTAGAAATCAAAGAGAACCGCTTTGTGCGAATGGGAGGTATTTCTACCATATAGCGGTGGCGTACCGTAGAGCGTCTGATTGTCCGTTGATAGAATGGAGATGGTGGGATCAGGTTGAAAAGTTCGGGGCGAACCACTAGTTTATTTAAGATTTCCAATGAGTAACACACAGACTTAAAATCAAATAAAATACAATAGACGCGCTCCCTGTACTTGCTTTGAGATGGCAATAACAGCTAAAAAAGTTATTGAGTGCTGTCAGTAGGCATGGAGAAAGTTCACGCAGGTTTACTGAGTACTCTGTACTACTGTACGATCCAACATAACACCAGTCAGATGTCGTAGTGACTCTTTCCATATCGTAAATCTGTCAGGTAACGGACTGACCCATATAAAAGTATAGAAAAAAGAGCTGAATTAATCCTCTTCATAGCATACTACATTTCTTACTACGTTGATTTTTTCTTAGGGCGCCTAAAGATGTTTTCACTTCAAAAATAAAAATGAGACTTTAAGGTCAAGTAGGACGTAAAATGAAAGGTATTCATTAGTACATTTTAATCCTGTTTTTATTTATAGTTTAATTTTTGTAGTTTTTAAGCCATTAGCCATAATAAAAACAAAACTTTGACATAATTCACAAGGTACACCAGTGACTCCACAATGCTGAAATTTGGTATTCATGTAGCTTTCGTGACACAAATACAGGCAAAAGTCTGAAATTCAGAAAAACTGCAATTTGTACCCCAAAAAAGTAAAACCAATTTACATGAACTCCCGTTACATGTAATTTGAATGTGATTTTATTTTTATATTACTTATATGGCAAACGAGCATGCAGTCCATCAGATGTTAAGTGGCTACTGCAGCCCATGGATATCCACGTAGAATTCGAAACAAGTTATTATGTTCTCTTGATCTATATGTGGATACGTTGCCATACTATAGGACTTAGCTGTTATGCCTATATGCCAGTAAATACAGGAACATACCATCTAACCGGAACACAGCAGCACAAGTACTGCTATTTGGCGGCAGATAAAGGTAAGGCGGTGGGGCCCACTTCCTCGAGCCCGTTCACAAAAGCTCTACCACCAGTAAAACTATAGGTCAAGTAGTTTGGTTAAGACTTTGTGGCACTATTTTGATAGTCGAATATTACCATTAATATTGTTTTGTTTTTATTAGAGACTCGCGAGATCTCAGTTCGGGGCGAACCACTAGTTATTCGACTATCAAGTCTTTTTCATAGTCACAACATCACAACCAGATCATTAAACAGTGTGCCTAAAATTTGTCTGATTAAAATTATTGTTCTGATTTAATTAATGCGTCTGCATTTAATTGCTAATCTTTATGTAGTTTCTGCGTGTTAATTACTGGTGTCGATTTTTTATTTTCTACCACTAACCCCCTACATTTAGTCAGAATCTTTCAAGCGTTACGAGTTGCGCATCTATCAAGTAATATCATTGACTGTTTTACGACTGGACGAAAATATTTTATACCCTACCGAGCGGTTTTGAACGTACAACTCAATTTTCTGTATCGAGTTTATACGTGCACTGAATCCGATGGCCGGTGTGTTTGTGACGAGCGAATGTAATGTTGATGTTTGTAGGCGCTATGCATAAACAACGCGTGCGTATCGCTCATGGGTTAAACTGGGTATTTAATAGAGACTACTCTTTTTATTTTCACTTGTCCAACCAATTCAATATTTATTTGACACACAGAAACACAGAACGGATTTATTAGACAATGCATGAGTTGACACACGAGAAAACAATCAAACCGAAATAAATATAGATACGTACACTACCTAAAGAGTAGGTACCTACTAGTCTTGAGTGGTTAAACAAGTCAGCTTTATGCTGCTTTGCATTGTACCATGCAAAGCAGTGCTGGTTTTCAGGGGACGTCCACGGATAAACACAGGCTATCAAACGCCTCCCATCCATGATGTAGCCTTATTTATTTTAATGTTTTCCTCTACCGTATATATAACTGTTAGAATCACTGTCCCTAAATTATGATATTTCTGAGAGTAGTATAAAAACCCGGCCAAGTGCGAGTCGGAGTTGCGCATGAAGGGATCCGTACCGTAATCCGTACCCATTATCTATAAAAACAGCAAAAAATCATGTCTGTTGTACGGGAGCCCCACTTAGATGTTTATTTTATTCAATAGCATAATTTATTTATTTACCTTATTTGAGGTTGGTGCCGATTAAGCTAGTCTTCTAAATTGTATGAGCGTCCATACAACTCAGAGAACTATCTTAATTGGCGTCAACTATTTATGTATGGGGACACCCTTTAATTTTTAATATTTTTACTTTTTGTAATTTTTCATTTATTTGTGCCGTAAGAAGACTTTGCTTTTTACAAAATTTCGTGATTCTGGGTCAACGGAAACTGCCATATAGGTTTTCGACCCAAATCATTTTTTGTTAAAAGCAAGGTAAAGGGAAAATTCCGAAAAATAAATAAGTTGCAAATTAAGGTATATTGAGTACTTACAAGTTTTCGCGAAAATCTAAATTTACCAATATCTTTTAATCGTGTTGACTTAGGGCCTTGATTTTTATACACCTAATAGGGACTATTAGGCTGACGATTTTTGTCCTCTAGTGTTAATTGCTATCTATTTGTTGGGTTAAATATTTATTGCGTATTTTTCTGGTGTGAGAACTACGTTTTTAGGGTACCGTACCTCAAAAGGTAAAACAGGTATAGACCTCAGTATCTAGTATAAATTTAAATTTGCTAGGTCCATCCGTTCCTGACAAAATCGGAGGTGACACACGGATAAACAGGAGGACAGACGGACAAGAGAGTGATCTTATAAGGATTTCTTGTTTTACCTTTTGAGGTACGGAACCCTAAAAACGTAGTTCTCACACCAGAAAAACACGCAATAAATATTTAACCCAACCAATAGATAGCAATTAACACTAGAGGATAAAAATCGTCAGCCTCTATAAACACACACCACTCACATCGATGGATCGAAGGCTTTGCACCGATACAAATAAAATTCGCAATATTTCTGGCGTCTATTATTCGCTTCGTTACGTGAGCGGACAGGCCACCTTTGAAAGGGCTGTGATGAAATTCTCTAGTCCGCACACGGCTGGCTATATTTTCTGTTATAGTATGAATGTGCTTGAAATCCGCAAACACATTCATAACATAGATTTTTATGATTTTTAAAACCATATCAAAAACCTTTGTGATAGACGGGACTTGAACCTGCAACCTTCCTCTTGATGTGAGGATGCACTGAGTCGAGATTAGCGCTAAGACTGTTGTTATTTATTGTATTTTTCCTTTGTTACTGTATTTTTATTTGTTGTGCAATAAAGAGTATATCAATTATTCAATCAATTAGCGAGATGATTCAGTTTACGAATCAAAGCGCTGTTAGCTCCATCTACAGGGTTTTTGACGTGATAAACTTCTTATAAATCAATAAACGCCAGTTTTTATATTATTATTCTACATATCTTTTGCATCGAGCTATTGTTAGAATGGTTAACAATTGCCATAAATTCATAGTGATCAAAGGTAGATATGTCAAATGTAGGTCGGTAATCCTACTAACATTATAAACACGAAAATTTGTATGTATGGATGTTTGTTCCACTTTCACACAAAAACTACCGAATGGATTTTATTGAAAGTTGACAATAACATAGCTTATACATTAGAATAACACATAGGTTATAATTTTTATAGATTGTGTGTGAATTGTCCAAGATATAATGATAATTGTCAAGTAATTCGGAAGAAAATATGCCATCTGCGAGCTATTCTGGCGTACACTGCAAAAACTGTAGAGTTTACACTTATATAATGTGTAAGAGAAATGTTTATCTTAATTAGCCCTACAAAAAAGTCACCGACAGCATATATATATCTTTTATGAGTAAGCTATTGTCGCCAAAAGAGTAAACCGTAAATCCAATAAAAATGGATGACATATTTCGTGTCCGTTTTGCGAATTTTCAAGGCGCAAACTAGCATGTTGTTATAAACGCACTGTACCTATGTAATGTAGTAGATAGGTATTGGCAGATTTTTTGTGTGTTTAGGAGTTACACGTATAGGATATCATTACTTTTACTACTACTCGAAGTACTTATTAATCCTGCGCAGACGAAGTCGCGGGTACCAGCTAGATTTCAATAAAATCACAAGAACAGTCTTTAGCTTATAATCTGTAGTACTCTAAGGCAACTAAAGAGGTCCATTAGAAAGATGAATTACCTACAATTGTGTCTATTACTCTTTTCCTGTTCCGAGTGATAAGAAACGATTTCCACTTCTAAATAAAGCGAAATGTGTCTTTTGAGGGACATTTTGAAGAGTTATAGGTGTTAAAGCGTATAAATGAATGAACATTCTTTATTTATACCTTACGAGCTAGACACAACAGTTTTGAACTACTAACTTTATGTGTGAACAATTCTGGATCAATAAAATTTTTATAACTTTTTTTTATTATATGGCAACACCAACAAAATGGAGGATCATTATTTATGACAATTACAAACCGAACAATTTATTCAACAAACAAATAACACAACATCTAAATGCTCTACTTACGTATGAAATGTGATACCATTTTTACACGTTGGGACGACACAAGAAGGCATAATCCAATTTAATTGAACACTGTAAAACACGTCATGCATGACGACGGCCACAGACTGACTAATGGCGGAGTACTCTACTTGTAGCAGATGTTGACGTTTCAGTATTAGCCGCGTTCACTTTTTATGGGGTTTTATCTATTCTGTGGGTACGACTTAACCGAGTCAGCTATTCTCTATGTAGTGTATCCCTACTATAGGCTTCCCCCATATATCTCCAGAGTGACCGATTTTTGTGCGGCCTGCACCTAACGTCTTTCCATCTAGTGGGGGCCGTCCCACGCTGCGCTTTCCAATGCGTGGTCTCCAAACAAGGACCTTTGTGCCCAACGGCCGTCAGTTATTCGAGCCTTCGAATAACTTCGTACACCTTTCATCTTATAGGCCAATATCGATTTTGACTTGATATTTTTTCACAACAAGTTCAATTTCAAGAAATTGTGTATTAAGGTGGAAACCAAATAATATGTTTTTCACACCACCTGCTCGACAATGACAAAGTATATGTCATGTAAACCTCACAGAAAGCAGGTGATAAAGTCCCTACGGCTGAGCCGGGAGTAAAGTTGTACTTACTGAATTTCATTTCAGTACAACTTTACTGTGATTTGAATTTGGAACCTCATCTGTATTAAAATTTGAACCAAAGAAACCCACACAATAAGAACTTATTCGTAAATTGAACTAACCTCTGCACAGAATGCACCAACCTAGATTTGGTTGTTATTGTCTCGCAGAAAGTGTAAAAAGTAGAGTATTCTCCTCGTGGATAAAGCTGTCTGCATCTTGGGCGTGCTTATCTCTCTGCACTCTGGATTTAAGTAACTGCCTCGCTCCGCTCGTGAGTTAAATCTAGATTCCTTCGTTACGTTCGGGATTTAATAAAGCGCCCATGACGCAAGTAATCTACTATTTAGTACACACGGCTACACATTAAGCTATACATTTACAGTATAAACTGATCTCTCTTTCTACGAAAAGCCTGATTACATTCAAAAAAGTTACAATGCGAGGTCAGCTTATACTGCAAATGAACAGCTTGATGTGTAGCCGTGTATACGTATTAAAACAGGAAGATTTCAATCAAACACTACACTTTCGTGTGTGTTACTTGATCGTAAAGCCATCTATTTAACTCAGCGTTAACTTTAAAATACTTAGATTTTCAATATATATATATATATATGTTTAATTGGAAGTAACTCCGTCTCTATGTCTCTGTTTAAGATTTCATAACTAAGTGACTGCACTGATTTATATGAAATTTGGTACTATAGATTTGATTTGATATTGATTGGTACTATGATTTGGATTGAGACAGACAAACTAAGCGTGTGAACTTAAAAATTAAGAAAATTTATTCAAACTTTTTTGCCTTCAATTAAAACAAAGTCCGAGTCTGACTCGCACACCGAGTGTTCCGTAAAATACTTTTTATTTGATACAACTACAAATTAACCATTGTTGGATTTTTTTTTATAATTTGTGCTTTATTTCTTGCCAAACTTCATGATTTTAGGTCAAAGTAAGTACCCTATAGGTTTTGATTTATTTGCGAGAAAAATATACGGCACAAATGGCTGTATTTTTTTGATTGCCATGACTTAGAAGCTTGAATTTTTTACAGCTCCAAGGAAAGACGAACAGACAGACAACGAAGATAACCTTTAAGGGTTCCTTTTTCGCCTTTTGAGGCAAGGTACCCTTAAAACAATTACTTATTCTAACTTTAGGTATTTTCAAAACAACCGAAGCAAATCACGGAAAAATTTATAAGTAAAAATTTATTTCTTATAATTTATACTAATAAATACTATAGAAAGACATAAATGCTTCAATCGGTCTTAGGTTTTCTTCACCTCATATTGTATTCTGAAGTGCACCTATCGGATAACAAAATACAGGAAACGTCGCGTCGCCGCCTCGTCAATCTACCTGATAGATATCTCGAATAGATCTATCTCATAAAGACCAAGTTGATACTGTAAACAATCCTACCTCATTGTGTACCTAAACAGTGCCCCAATTCTGCTAAATAATAAGAAAAACTATTATGGAACCATACCATTATTGAACGGTTATGATTGTTGTTTCTGATTATTGTTTTTTATACCCTGAATAATTATCGTCATTGCCGCAAACACAAGTTGTTTCGTTGTTGGTCTAAGTTATCGTACCTACTGTTGCGCGGGCTTTCTCACTAGTGCCCCGCGTCCTCATCGCGCTCAACGCTCTCCTCGATGCCAATCCTTGTGTGACTTGGTGTGACTCAATCATTATTATAAATACGGGATTTATCACGTACCGTCTTATCGGTGTTTCGACCGACAATGTTTCGGTTCAATTCGTGAACCTTCATCAGGGTGAGTGCGATCCGCTCCGAATAACGTCTCGCCTCGCACTGCGCGCCGCTGCTATCTGCGCGCAAGTGGACGGGCGGGGTGGTGGGGATTGGGTCAACGAAAGCACAGTGCGTTGACCCGCTGTGTCATTATCATTATCATCACTGCTGCTCTCTTCTGTAGTTCTTGGTACAGGCAAACACACAACACTAACTATGTCTCTACCAGGTTCACTCACTCTTCTGTCACTTGCATTATGAAGACATGGCCTCCAGGCTGGCGGTAGAACCCATCCTCTATCCCTGTTAAAGTTTGGCACGCGACTTATTTCTATCGCCTCTCGGATCTTGCGAGGAACGAAGAATTTCTCTCTCGCTAAAACCCGGGCCTTGTCGAAACGTATATAGTGCGTCGAATCAGAATCTAGGGATTGTTCCGCCACTGCAGAACTGTTTGAGTCAACATTCTTCATTGCACGTATGTGTTCAGTCAACTTACACCGATAAGACGGTACGTGATAAATCCCGTATTTATAATAATGATTGAGATCGGTCACGAAAGTTTTCTAAGTAAAATTGGTGTGACTCGTTTGCGGATGGATGGACGAACTTACTGTCTGAGTGTCTGATGTTCTGTGAGCGTGATCTATGATTATAAGTTTCATATTATTATTGTTTATTTATTTAATCAGATAACAATGAATCTATTTTGTTAGTAAAAAGCGTATATCTAGGGAGTTAGTACTTAATTACTAATTGCGTTTTAGTCCTCTGCGTGAGCTTCCACATCAGAGGACAGTCGAGTTTGTTGGCTATGACGTTCAGAGGATGGTGTTGCTGCTGTCGCGTACCGTGCACAGTAGTGAGGCTGTTTCATACGCCAGATGGCGTAAAAATTGTCTGCGCGTGCTTCGGCGAACATGACTGAAGCACTACAGAAACGCGGAAGCTGCAACAGTGCCCTGAACGCATTATTAAATTGGACTCGCAGAGCATTGTAAGCCCTTTGTGTTTACTGAAACCACAGACTCGCGGAGTACAGCGATGTACAGTACGTTTTAAACAGAGTCACTTTGACTGCGTCTGTACATCGCGCGAATCTGCGGGCCATCATATTCGCCCGGACCGACAATGCTCTGCGTTCCCTCTCCATATCGGTGGCATCTCGCAAGTCATCATTTACCAGATACCCTAGATATTTAAATTGGAATACCCTTTTTAGTGGTCTCCATTGAGAGTCACGGGAGGAACAAAGGTAGGGCACTTGGTATCCGACTTGAAGACTATGAGCTCCGACTTTTTGACGTTATAAGGCCATATGACGTCACATAAGACACACAGACCACCAGTAACTTTCGGAGAGCGCTAATCGAGGGAGCCAGCAGAACCGTGTCAATTATTTTGCCTTTAATCCTATTATTATTTTTTTGTTACAAATTAAATGTTTACTATGCTTATTTTTATTATTGTTTTATATTTCATTCATGACATTTATATGAATTGTGGACATAAGAATAAGAATAATTTATTTAGTTCTTAAAATTGTTTGGTACTAGTAGGTATCTAGGTTACATAAAATGTTAGCCCAAATTTAAAACAATTACAATGTCCAGATGACAATTTGATGTGGCATGTAAGGCTATTTTATTTGAGTACAGTACCTGACGTAGCTCTGTTTCTCACACTAGGTCTCTAGCGAGCATGTGTTGTGAGGATTACAGTGATTTGCTTCGGACTCGCGTCAAACAAAAATAGTAATCGCCCCACTTTGATTGGCTATATACATAAATTATAATCTAAATTAGAAGCTAGAATTAAAGTACTTAGGTAATAATAACAATGGAATCAAAAATGAATATGTACCTAGAATATTGAATTAATGTAATTGGTTCTCACCGTGTTGATTAAATTAAAATAAATCAAATTACTTAATTAGTTCTGCCCTAAGCTGCAAAATTTGTGTTGTCGTAGCAACGGTGATCATTGAAAAAAGATACCAAAGGGCATTTATAGTGGCTATTCTGTGACGATACCATTGTCATAGTGAAGCGATTGGTTTGGTAGAATTGGGCCCCTGTAGTACCTACAGAAACAGAATGGAAATGAGTATATACAGAACAACAGCACTATCTAAGTCCAAACTAAGTAAATCGTAAACTTACTCTTAGTTTGGGAACCATATTAAAACTGACATTTAAACTTTTGTAAGCACTCTTTTGTAACAACATACTTAATATAATCTAAAAACAATTAGACCCGAAAAAAATATCGTAGATCATACAAACATTTGTTCCGTGGAAGGAATCGAACCCGACACCTCTCTCTCTCTCTTTCGCCTCAGGCGTCTCAGCCAGCTATTTGACCACTCCGTCTCGAAGGTCATCAACATTTATATTACGTATATTGCGCCCTATTTCACCAAGAAT
Organism: Philereme vetulata; assembly: GCA_918857605.2. Taxonomy (NCBI): domain Eukaryota; kingdom Metazoa; phylum Arthropoda; class Insecta; order Lepidoptera; family Geometridae; genus Philereme; species Philereme vetulata. The sequence goes on from OU975421.1 coordinate 11,762,926, forward strand.
AAATTCTGGCACTAGATGAAGTAAGTTTAGCTACAGGCCTCTTCCGGTTGACAAGTAACACATATAAATGTGGGCCATTCTTCACGGGCATTCAGTTCGTGGATGTATAGGCACTAATAAATTGCTAGAAAAAGTCACATTTCTAGAAAACGTTTGGAAGCCGACCTTTTGAACTAAATTTGGTACGCTTTATTCTCGCAATGTTTCGTTCGATGTATAATGCTTGCCGTTGGGTGAGGGCCGCACTAGATCAGCCGCTCTGGTAATCTATGGGAAAGGCCTATATGTTCAGCAGTGTAAGTCATTATGTCATTATTATAAATACGGGATTTATCACGTACCGTCTTATCGGTGTTTCGACCGACAATAACGTGCGAGGCGAGACGTTACTCGGAGCGGATCGCATTCACACTGACGAAGATTCACGAATTAAACCGAAACATTGTCAGTCGAAACGCCGATAAGACGGTACGTGATAAATGCCGTATTTATAATAATGATTGAAATCAATCACGAAAGTTTTCTACGTAAAAGATACGTCATTATGGTTGATATGGTGATGACATTTCAAAACTATATTTATTGGTCCACGTTCAAGATTCGAACCCAAATCACGGGATTAGAAGTTATGGTACCATTCCGCAAGGATCATTTTGCATCAGAGATGTGAATGTTAGCAAAACGGTAAGGAGCTAGGGAAAAAAACCGGCCAAGTGCGAGTCGGACTCGCGCACGAAGGGTTCTGTACGATTATCTATAAAAACGACAAAAAATCATGTCTGTTGTATGGGAGCCTCCCTGAAATAAATAATATTAAATTTTAAATATTTATGGACATTTCACACAGCGCTATCTAGCCCTAAACTAAGCAGAGCTTGTACTATGGGAACCAGATGAACTGAAACTGATAGAATAATTATTACTTTTTTTTAAATATATACTTATAATATATAGAGAAACAACCAGAGCCGGAACAAATATCTGTAGATCATGCAAACATTTGTTCCGCAGCGGGAATCGAACCCGCTACCTCCTGCGTCTCAGCCGGCTATTCGCCCACTGCACCACGGAGGTCGTCAGACATATTTGTATTATTTTAATTTAATTATTTATTTTTAAAGCGAATATATAACTAAATATTATGTGAATATTTCAAACGTCTACCTGTTGCAGTTATCAATATCGAGCATAAACGAGCAAAAAAATCACATTTGTTGTATGCGAGCCCTCATAATATATTTATTTTATTCTGTTTTTAGTTTTTGTCGATATAGCGGCAAACAGAAATACATCATCTGTGAAAATTTCAACTGTCTATCACGGTTTATGAGATACAGCCTGGTGACAGACAGACATACAGACGGACAGACAGACAGTGAAGTCTTAGTAATAGGGTCCCGTACTCTTTGAGTACGGAACCCTAAAAATCACCAATGGAATTGCTTCATTTGCCTAGGCCTCATAGCACAGCTATTCTATTGGTGGAGTTTTTCCTAGCTCACCGCTTTGCTTTCTCGCACAGCTATGGAAACGCACCCTAAATCTGAGAAGCTGCAAGTAATATGATAAACTCGAAAACTTCAATTTCCATCGAGTCCGCTACAGAAATTCATAACAAATAAAAAATTGCTACAAGGAAAAGTTTCCGCCTCCAAAATTCAAAATACAGACAGGTTCAAAAATTTAATGTCCGTTCAGGAAATTTGCATGACTTTACGATAAGGCTGAATAGTGCATTAAATGCAGGTACGCGGAATGGTTAATTTACTCTGTTGAAACTTGAAAAGGTTTAATGGGAACTCCACTTTTGATGAAATTTCTGTAAGAGTAGATTTTATTGTAGTCTAGTAATTAGTATTGTTCTGGTATTTTTTGATTAAGTGATTTATAAAAATCAAACGGTCATAAAGTTTACCTTCACTCTTTACAAATGTTAAAAAAATCACTGAATGGCTCCAATTTCTCTCAAATGCAGAAACAGAGGAACTGTTGATCATCTTCAAGTAACAAATACTCATAAGCTTTACACATGTATTCACACACTCACACACATACACTCACAAACTCAAACACAAACACACACACACACACATGCAAACAAACACCCTTACAATCATGTACACTCAGTCCAGCTTTATTTATAGTGTGACCATTAGTGCTGTGCACTCCCTGAGGTATGCGCGCGGCGAGACGGGGGGGAGAATCGGCTGCTGCGCTCTGTCAGTACGCCGTCAACGCTCGTGGCGGCAGGTAGTGTTATTTGTATCGCATGACATAGACAGTCCGATACAAATAACACTACCTGCCGCCACGAGCGTTGACGGCGTACTGACAGAGCGCAGCAGCCGATTCTTCCCCCCGTCTCGCCGCGCGCATACCTCAGGGAGTGCACAGCACTAATGGTCACACTATAAATAAAGCTAGGTAGGTAACGCTGTGATAGGTTACGTACAGTGACGGAATGAAAAGATTCGTCAATTTTCAAATTGATTCCTTCAACGTATAATAGTACCTTTTGAAACTTTGTTACATAATAGACTGAGTTAAAGAAAAATGAGCAAGCCTTCAAATTTGAACAAATTCTACCGACAGAGGCTTGCGTAAGAAATCGAGACCTGGATTCGTCCTGCCATTCCTTTCTTGGCCTTCCACGTCGTGACCTTGCGTTAGGTCCATTCTGTTGTTCTCTTTACCCAAAACTCAGGTAGAGGTGTCCGGCCCAGTTTCATTTCAGATGGGCTGCTTTCAGGTCTGAAACTACGGTAAAAAAACGAGTGTACTTTAGACCACACGGCTGAAGTAAAACTTCTTTTTCACAATATTAATTTAAAAATTGTTCCAGAATGAAATTAAATTACGAAAACTAATCAAGAAATCAGCGTTCGCGTAACGCTAGCGAACTCGCAAATGAACTACTGACTGAGATATATATATTTCATACACTGGCTATGAGAGGAAAAGAGAAAGAAAATAAGCGCGCACTGCTCTCTCTTGCTGCTACAGTGTAAAACAAACATCAGGCCTGCACTGTATCTTAGATTTACGAAACGTAACTGGCTATGAGAGAAAAAGAAAATGTGTGCTTGCACTTCTCTCTCTTGCCCCTTTTGCTCTCTTGCCCCTGGAATGTTGAAACGTAACTCTCTCTCTTTCTATCTACACTAACATATATCTCCCTCTTAACTTCCGTTCGCTTCGCCCGATCACACTTTTCGTAACGCTCTCGTCACGCATTCACCAGCTTACTCCCCAAGTCAAGCGTGTGTAAATAAGTTTTACTGCAAAAATGTTTGTGGAATAACAAAAATTAGGATTTAGTTATATTTTTATTTTGGTATTGGACGCACACTCTTATTAAATAGTTTGGCCATAAATGTACACCCCCGACCATTATCTTTGTTATAACAAAATCCTCTCCATCCAAAGGTTGTCTGGAAGGGATCGCTTCTAAGCTACCGCCATTTGACCGCCCATTGTACTATTTGCTTTGTATTTTTTTTTTGTTTATATTGTGTACAATAAAGTGTTTTCATTCATTCATTCATTCATAGTAACAATCCTTTCAAACCAATATTTCAGCAATCACTATCATCATATCTGCCACAGGACGTTCACTGCTGAACATAGACCTCCGCCATAGATTTCCAGAGACCGATCTTATGCAGTTTGCACCCAACGACTCCCAGCAACCATTATCAGGTCGACTTTCCATCTAGTGGATATTCAGTAATACCCACTCTTTAATAAATTCACCCCACCCGATGTCAGCTTAAGGATGACATCAATCGATCTCATACATAAACATGCAAACACGGCTACTGAGCGACCCTATACAGTACTTAGAAGAATTAACTTCTTGCCCGGCCCTTACTCATTTCACCCGGGCTGTTCCTTAAGGCTGTCAGAAACACGTTTTATATTTTCTTTTGAATATTATTTATGGTTATGAGAAAATAAGGAACCTCCATCAAATAAACGTGTAGCCTAATATTTTAATAGTACTTACCTTTATAATAAAACTCTACGGTTAAAATAAAACAAGTTTTTGGAGAAAAATAAATTTCAGTTAATTTTTTCTTATGCAGGATAATGCAGTCAATGTCTTGGGGACACTTCCGACTTAAAATTTGGCCTAATATGTTTTTTATTGGCGGTTTAACTCCAGATAGCGCCATAAATTACGCAAGCTGAACTAACTATTTTTAATCGAAAAACACCTTTATATAGTACAGTTAACCTTGCATACAACTCTATTGGGCCCTAACGACACATCAGATAAAGTAAAACCCTAAAAAAGCAATCTCATCTGTACAAATTGGCAACAACGATTTGATCAAAGTCACGACACGTGATGACGGATTTCTAGAAAATCTTGAAAGCTTTTACAACTTCCTGAGTGAGTAATAGGGATTGACACACCCACTGCTGAGAATAGGACTTTTTAATAGGGCCGTTCAGTATAGGGGCTTTTTAATAGGGATTTACTAGTCCTTTAATGTTGAAACTAGAAAACTACAAATCCTTTGGATATTAATTATATAAAATGACGTCTGCTGTTGGTCACTCACGACTGCCAAGGTACGGTCCTGCGCGGGACTTGAGTGATTTTTTTTTTATTTCTGATAGTCAAGCGCTTGACTACTACCTCACCTGATGATAAGTGAAGGTGTGATTGAAGATGGCCTAGCACGCTTGCCTAGAAAGAACTTATTCACACTGGACTTGAAGACTAAGATTATACTATACTGGTTTGGAAAAAGGTTGGAAGTTAGTTCCACTCCTTACTTGTAGTAACAAGTGCCTATATATATTCACCTGATATTTCAGCACAGTTAAATGCGCCTCGATCAAGGTTAAACTAAAGTCTCTCAATTAATGGTTATTACGATCTACCCTCTTTTTTCATCAAAATAGTTTGGAATTGAGTTTTTTGTTGTGTGTTGGAGTGAGTTTGTATTCGATTTAAAAATATTTAAAGCTTATGTTAATTTGGACGATTTAATTTTATTCAAATATGGTTTTAAAGGTTGATATGTGTCAAGTGTTAATCCTAATAGATAATCGAATACAATCAAATAACATTTATTTGTGGCAACACCAATACAGAAACCACTATAGTCTAACTTTTTATTAGCTGCAGTAAAATGACGTTTTGTGGGTTGCCGGTTTTTGAAGAAAAATAAATAGGGATGTAGCTAAATGAGTGAATCATAAATGAATAATCAGTTTGTTTTTTTTTTGAGATTTAATATTAAGTTGTAATGTATTTTTTTAACCTATTATTATTACTATACTAGAGGATTGATCTTTTTTAGTGGAAGTATAGGGAGGTACATTCAAAATGAAACAAAAACGTCATAATAATGTTATTTAATTCTTTTTGGGAACTGAATCACATCCCTATTGAGATTAGGCTGGCAACATTATTTTACGGAATGACATTTAGAAACGTCATTTTACTGCAGCTAATAAAAAGTTAGACTATACAGAACAAACACACACAGGAGACATAACAAAAAGAACAAAGTAAATATAACATATATAATAAACGTTCCATATAAATATAAAATATTGCAGTGTGTGTCTCATTATACTTACTGCATGTGTCACTAAAACACAACATGTGTTAATAGGTCAAACACCACAACCATACACAAACGTATTGGCATGATCCATAAAAGGTTTAGTTTTTAGGCTTTTTTTATACCACTTATATGGCCAACGAGCATGCAGTCCACCAGATGTTAAGTGGCTACTGCAGCCCATGGATATCCACATTGAATTCAAAACAAGGTATTATATTGTTCTAATCTCTATGTGAATACGTTGCCATACTATAGGACTAAGCTGTTATGCCTATGTGCCAGTAATTACAGGAACATACCATTACCATCTAACCGGAACACATCAGCACAAGTACTGCTATTTGGCGGCAGATAAAGTTAAGGCGGTTGTGCCCACTTCCTCGAGCCCGTTCACAAAAGCTCTACCACCAGTAAAACCACTTTTTGTTATTGTACCAAGGTTAATACGTTCCGTTTTGTACATTTTAAATTGGTCTATTGTTTTTTGTACGTTATTTCTAGGGCGTGGTTACTGCATCCGATCACATTTTTCAAAAGTTGTTTTGATAAGTTTGTTGTCAATATTTCGAGTACTGTCAGTGAAAAGTGCGCATGTGTTCTAACCAAGTCTCAATATAGACCAATTTGTTATAACCACATGAATAACTTACAAATGAATTATTTATACGAAGAAAAAGGGTGTACAGTAGTTAATAATAAGATACTAGCTGTAACTAAATGTGTAGGTAACCTAGAAATAAAGCTAAACTCGCTGTTGCAACTTGACTTGACACCCCATTTTATTCCATGGGACCTGATTTATGGGAAAAAAGTAACCTATGTGTTAATCCAGGTTATTTACAAACATACTAAGTTTTATCGAAATCGGTTAAGCCGTTACGATTGATTGAATAACAAGTAATATTAGTGGGATGGGATGAGATTTGTAATTCCACTATTTCAACCAATACTTGTATGAATGTTTTAGACAATACTTATTAATCAAAATAAATCTTGTTAACAATGAATACTAGTGAAATAATAATGATTGAGAATAATGAAGAATACAACAAACTCGGAGAATACAAAAAATAAAAACATAATTCATTTATTCATTCGCAAACATGGGTAAATATGTATAAAAACATGTGACAAAATTTGACAAACATAAGTTCCAGGTTCCAGGCATGTTTTACCAAATTATAGTCTTACCATTTCTTTATTTTCTTGATGTGAAATCTTGAACGAGCTTCTTTTTTACATTATGTCTGCATTATTTTATAAAAATATGACGCTTCCGCACGTACAAGTTTATACCAGAGTCGGAGAGACTGATAGGGATGGAACTATCGATAAACGTAACTCGATAACAGACCCGATATTTTTTTACAAAATGTAAGAAACTAAACTACTGCCGGATACTTTTGCACAAATTTATTATTAACATTATATTTCATTACAAGATGTTACACGTATAAATTCTTGATTGATAATGCCAACTTCTTTAAAATTTTCGAAGCTGTTGTAAAATAAGTAGGTATAGGTAGGTAAGTACTCGACATAGAAATGAAATAATTATAACGACAGGTAATCTTTATTTATTTATTTTAATCAAAATCTGATGAATTGTCACTGTCACTCGATGAGCTCTCCCCATGAGGTCACAACACTACATCTATCAAATTAGAACTGTCATCGAGAAAATAAAGAAATGGAAAGACTATAGTTGGCATGCAAATGCAGATAATATATCTACGTAGTCTATTAGAAACATTTCTAGAATTCAATTTAAACAATGTCAATGTTTAAAAATAATAACAATAATGGAGGTTAGGAAATTAAATTAAAAAAGTAGGTTTACATAAATAAATAAAATAATCAATGTCAAAAAAAAAATCAGGAATATATATCAATATCATATATTATGAAATTATCCTTTCACTGTCTACTCAGAGTTGACTTATTATTACCACTATACATTTCAAAAGGCACTGAATTCACTTACTACGAATACTCCATAACTTTTTAGAAGCATTAGACCATTCAAAAAACCATAACGGTTTTTTCAGCAACTTTACGACAACGATTTGCAAACATTCTCGCAGTAATATAACCGAGCTCTCATCCTGATTACATTCAAAAAAGGTACAATCGTAAACAAAAGTAATATAGTATCGGGAACAGGAAAATGAGGCTACGTCGGTAACTGAACGGAATCAAAGTTGCGCCTTAGTTCCACAATTCGCAAAACACGCGAGCTTTAGGTTTGTTTCCACTGTTTTGAAAGGTACGTTATTAAAGCCGATATAAATAAATAAGTAATGCTGGGCATTTCACACAGTGCTATCTAGCCCCAAGCTAAGCATAAGCTTGTACTATGTGAACCAAATAACTGATAGATTACTACATACATTTTTTTAAATACATACTTATAATATATAGAGAAATACCAGACCCGCCCCCTTATTACCTAAGCCAAATTGCTTTCGTGTCGCTATCGCTAGTCAGGCCATCCTTTTCACACGTACACTACATACCTAACATGTGAAATGGATGACCTGACTAGCTAATAAGGCTACCGGAACAAATATCTGTAAATCATGCAAACATTTGTTCCGTGGCGGGAATCGAACCCGCTGCCTCCTGCTTCTCAGCCGGCTATTCGCTAGTTGCACCACGGAGGTCGTCGATATAAAGATTGAATATATAAATCACATTTTTCCATGAGTATTGCAAATAAACATGAGTACACTTTTAATATTACGAGCTATTTTGATTGCATCCTATAAACCGATTCAAGCAGACAATAGCTTTTATCATGAGACAATGGTAGTACCGATTCCATGAAACATGACAATGCCATTTTGCAATGGAAACAAGCTCTGTGGATTACTTTGCAATATTTTGTAGCCATTACATTGTTTTATTCGCTCTTTTTGGTAATGCTTGGTGAGCGCAATTGTATCGGTAAGGCTTACGGACGTTTTGGAATTAATGACAGGTGAAATGCCTAGTGTTTGATGGTATTTGATTGTGTTGTGATGTTGAATGTAAATTGTGCGTTTAGTTAAATAATCAATGTAAATGAAACGTAGGATGCTAGTGGTTCGCCCCGAACTGAAATCTCTTGAGTCTCTCATAAAAACCAAAATATATTATTCGTAATCTTTGACTATCAAAATAGTGCCCCGAAATAACTAACCAAACAACTTGACCTACAGTTTCATTCAAATTACAGGTAACGGGAGTTCATATAAATTGGTTAATTTTTCATGCTTACGAAATTCCAGCACTGTGGTGTCACTGATGTACCCTGTGAATTTTGTCAAAGTTCACTTTTTAAAATGACTAATAACTTAAAATCTACAAGGTTTTAACTAAACATAAAAACAGGGCCGAAATGTAATCACAAATACCTTTTATTAGACGTGCCATTTGACGGAACAGTCCCATTTTGGATATTTTACCCCTCTTGAACCCTAATATCTCAACGACCCCGTCACAGTTTTAGCTGATTTAGTTACAACAAAATTGTTCTATTACTACTTACCTATATACTAAATTTCACGATGATAGGATAAACGCTTCGAAAGTAATCCTCGGACAAACAAACATACATACATACAACGCCGACTTGCCCAAGTTGATTTAGAGATTTCGCTTCGTTCGATCAATAAGTTAAACATATCTAAAACCAGGGTTAAATCTGTCTATGTAAATGAATTTCAATTCAATTATTCAGGAATAATTATTTTACAAATTGTGTACGTATTTCAATTAAAATAACTAATTAATTACAAATACATTTAAATGCGTCAATAATCACATGCTGTTAAAACTGTACTATAATTTTGATAAGTTGAATTAAGTTTTAAAATTCGGAAATTTAATTTTTGGTATGGCAAATGCCGTTGGGTCAATATGGATATTTCTTTATGTCTGTTTACTCAGACTATCCATCCTCTGTTAGGTATAGGTAGGCCTTGCTATCACGCCACTCTCTTCAATGATGTACCAAGGAACGGTTTAACAACCTAAGCTATAACAACAACGCTTCAAAAATAAGAGTAAGCACATGAGGCTTTACACCTATATACCTCAAGTTGGGGACGCAGGGTAGGACATCGTAGGGCACGTATGTAAGGTTTATCGAGGCAATATTTTGTTACGGGCAATAAATATAATAATAATAAATAATAAATATTGCTGGACAATTCACACAGCGCTATCTAGCCCCAAACTAAGTAGAGCTTGTATTATGGAAACCAGATAACTGATATATTACTTAAATACTTTTTTTTGTAAAAACATACTTATAATATATAGAAAAACATCCAGACCCGGAACAAATATCTGTAGATCATGCAAACATTTGATCCGCGGTGGTAATCGAACCCGCTACCTCCTGAGTCTTAGCCGGCTATTCGCCCACTGCGCCACAGAGGTCGTCAAACTCATACTCGTTTATTGAATCCGTAGAGACACGATAGAACACTTAATTACGTCAATAAACAGTACCTAATTAATTACATGTCTTTATCTAAGCAGCTTATTGCACCATAATTTTGGAGGTGCGAGAAACAGACAAGCATTTCGTATACATTATATTTATGCATATAAATACTGATTAATAAGTATGTAGGTAGTTAAGATTATAGCTGTTGTAGAGGGGCATTGTCAAAGAATTGATTAAACTACTAATTTGAGTTCTAAATTGCTGCGTTTGTCAGTATGTAACAATAATTATAAATATTGAATTGCATTAGTTATTGATTATATTTCATGGAATGTCAAGATATGCATTATGAAATGTCAAGCAAGCAAATGTCATCTTATCTAAATAACGAATAACAAAAAAAAATTATATACCTAATCCTAATTTCACAGAAACAACAATTCAAAATGAATAACACGTACCTACTCTTAAATAGTTTCCTGTGAAATGGAGTCATCCTTGAGAGCTTCTGTCTCAGTCAATGGTTACTACTTAACATCAGGAGGCCCACATGCCTGTTTAACTCCGGGTAGCAAAAAAAACGAAGTTAATTTATTACTTTTATTCACCTGTGACACATTTTAATTCAGCCCAACTGTGACACGGATCTTTCTAAAGCTGGTTCGTTTTGTGCTGTTTTTCATACTGATTGAAAGGGCCTAATTGGACCACCGCACTACCAATCAGGTTTATATACTCAGCTGATAGCGTTACGTCGTGAATAGAGGATTTAGCGATCATTAAGGCACCTATGGCACAGAGAAACAAATGTATAACATAAGTTTAGATGGCAAAACGATGTAATAAAAGCTGCTGGGAGCCGTTGGGTGAAAGCCGCACAAACCGTATGCTCTGGAAATCATTGGGGGAGGTATGTGTTCAGTAGTGGAAATCCTATGGCAGTTAAGATCACAATGAAGTTTGTATGAGCTGGGTCCACGGGAATTGGCATTAACTATTTGTAGCCCCCGACGCAAAACAAGCATATTATAAGTTGGTCGCCTATGTCTGTCTGTCCGTATGTGTTCATAGGATAAATTCGAACGTAGAATGCTTAGTTTAACTTGGGAGGGTTCTTAGATATGTGTGACGAAGATCAAGTCAGTCGATCCGAAGATTAACAGCACTTTCTTTTTGGTGAAGGGATATCAGCTGTAAAATGGAAATTTATTATGGGTTTTTAATGGGTTTTATTCATTTAGGGGAGAGGGGAGGCATCCTACGCTGCGCTTTCCAGTGAGTGGTCTCCACTCTAGAACATTTCTGCTCTAACGGCCGTTGGTTCTTCGAGCTATCATTTCAGCTTGCTAAACATTTTGTGGTATGTCAGTGATTTTGGGTCTTCTACGAATCTCCTCACTTCTTATTCGAACTCGAAGAGAAACACCAAGCATAGTTCTCTCCATAGGACGCCGTGGGACATTGAGTCTTCTTATGAAGCCCAAGGTGAAAGACCAATTTCTGTATGCGAAACGCAGATGCCTCGAAGTAGACCATGAGGCTTACTACTTCGCTTATTCCACGAATTTACTATCACACAATAGGTGAAGATACATTGACGAGACTGCGTGAACTGAAAACATAACAAATAAATGTTATGGTTTCCTGTCTGTTTCTTGTGGTTCTCATAGTTCCTAATACCCATGACAAGTGAAATCCCTAATTAGGTATTATTAATTAAGTAAATTACAATGATACTCACACACATCTTGTTATATTTTGGTAGGAACTGCAAATGAAAACAGTTAACTGCGACGATATTCCAGATTGTTCCACTTTCCCCTGTGATGACCTACGCAGCCAAAACGTGGACACTTACGGTCGGACTGGTCCACAAACTGAAAGTCGCTCAGCGAGCTATGGAAAGGGCTATGCTCGGAATTTCTCTGAAGGATAGAATCCGAAACGAGGTTATCCGACAAAGAACCATGGTCATCGACATAGCTCAGACGGTCTGCAAGCTGAAGTGGCAGTGGGCCGGTCATGTCTGCCGCAGAACGTATAACCGTTGGGGTAAACGTGTGCTCGAGTGGTGACCACGTCTAGGCAAGCGAAGTGTAGGACGCCCTTCGGCTAGATGGAGTGACGATTTGCTCGCTTTGGCTGGCAAGGATTGGATGAGAAGAGCTGAGGATCGGACTCAATGGCGTACCCTGAGAGAGACCTACGTCCAGCAGTGGACTGTTATAGGTTGATGATGATGATGATCTCACTTTCTTCAGGTAGGGGCAAGTGTGACAGTTAGCGATCTTCATGAGATAAAATTAATTTTTGTATTTAATAATGATTATAAAGGTGTTAATGTGCAGGATAAATTAAACTACGTTTAAACAGTAAAGGTTTACAAATAAACCTACTAGTATTTAACCAATAAAAAGTAGGGTTTCCTCCATAAAAACTATGACGTCAATAAATTTTTCGTCACACTTGCCTCAGTTCAATATTGCTCAGCATCACCTTACTGATGAGTATTTGTTGTATATACATATAACTTTTTTATTTGAAATCCCGACGTTTGGACTATATTGCAACAGCCGTGGTCACGGGTTGACTGGAGTACTTGGAGCTACCGTCGAGAAGTGATGGCAGCTGCAGCAACTACCACTTGGTCACTACACTAACCGTATCTACGCATTTAGAAGACCGATCACGACGCGCACACTTAGTAATCACCGGGTTACAGGACGCGAAGACTTAAGAAACTTTGGAAATCTGTAGATTTTAATCGCTCATGAACCGATTTACAATAGGTGTAATTATTCTTTAGTAGAAAAAGTTGACCTACTACATTAATTACACTGTGGCGCCACAGTGTTTACCTATACGTCACAGTGTCAGTATAAAGAACGACATAGTGCCGCTCGCAATAAACCTAATCCAATCAGTGTCAATCAGTTCACGTTGATTAAATCCCACTCGCGGCGGTTTTACCGATAACTACTCGTTATTGACATCGGTAAATATAATCAATTTAAAAAAACAACTAAAATTCATTTTTAACATCATTAAACATTCTGTCCTGAGGGGTTTTCAAACCATCATAAATCAAGCTTTCTATGTTGCTACTAAATGAAGTTGCTGTTAATGATTAGTTTACATTGATTTATAACAAATAAATAAATATTACTGGATATTTTACACAGCGCTATCTAGCCCCAAACAAAGCAGAGTTTGTACTATGGGAACCAGTTAACTGATAGAATACGTATATACATTTTTTTTGTAAATACATACTTATTATATATAGATAAACAACTAGACCCGGATCAAATGTCGCGGCGGGAATCGAACCCGCTACCTCCTGCGTCTCAGCCGGCTACTCGCCCAATGCACTACGGAGGTCGTGAAACATGTTGTTATTGTTTATGCAACGTATCCAAGTATGTATAACTTAAAACGAATACTAGTGGTTCACCCCGAACTGAGATCTCGCGAGCCATCATCAACACATTTTGCGATTCATTTTTATATTATAGAAGATAGTAATAACTTAAAAACGACAAGGTTTAAATACAAACTAAAAATAAAAACGAAGTTGAAATGTCCTAATAAATACCTTTTATTAGACGTGCCATTTAAGCCGATAGTCCCATTTTGTTTTTTTTTACCCCTTTTGTACCCCAATATCCCAACAACCCCCCACATTTTTAGCTCAGTTAGTCCCACCAAAATTGTGCCATCACTGCCTACTTATATACTAAATTTCACGATAATCCGATAAACGCTTCGAAAGTTATCCTCGGACAAACAAATATACATACATACAACGCCGATTTGCCCAAGTTGATTTAGAGATTTCGCTTCGCTCTATCAAAAATTATTGAATTTTTTTAAAATAATTATATCAAGTGAAAACAAGTACTTCAAATCAAATCCAATATATGTATGTCAGTAAACTTAATTTAAATACATTTCATGGGTTCGGGACCATCTTTTAAGTATAAAATACCTGTGTTAGAATGTCTCGCTCTGCCGTTAATTCGGTTCTTCCGATTGAGTATACAATCCAATTATAATAAATATCGATATTGATAAATATATATCAATATTGACCAATAAAATAATTTATGTTAAATAAAATTAAGTTAATGTAGCTTAAGTTAAATTGGGTTGCTGTCGATTCGGACAAAATATATTGGGACACAATGTCCCAATTGACAATTTTGTTTTTAATATTTTTGTTTTAAAGTAGGCAAAAGTTAAATTAATGTAGCCTAAGTAAGATTATTCCTGTTTATGATAAATTATAATGATGCTTGAAAGGACTTGGGGGAGACCTTTGCCCAGCAGTGGAAAGCGATAGGTTAGGAAAAAAAATATAAATTAAAGTTTCCAAGTACCGCGAGCGGATTGGTCAGCTAGTTATACAATACAGAAATTAATATTATAGGTATATACATTTTTTATACGACCCTACATTTTCCCACTATTGCGCAAAAGCCAACTCCGCCTATCGCGATCCTTGGCAGATAAAAATAAAACATATTAACTTTATGTACCCTTGTAACTTACATTATTTGGCAATATTGAAGCAAGTTAAATAAGTTAGGTGGGTAAGTACATTTTTACCAACTTATCCTTCGTACTTTACGGACCGACAAAATACCTAAAAAAATTTTTAATTATTTATTAATCCTTGTGGTCGTCACATATTCACCATAAAACCGATACTATGTAGGTACGTCGCCACCCTGTTTGTGAGATAAGTTAATTAAATAAATATAAATGGTTTAATTAAAATTTTATCATAATCATTTTTATGACAACTGCTACAAAATCCTAACGATCACACTGTTGTGCAAAATTACATTATTTAACCGCAAAACGCTTCATTTCAAATAGAACTCGCCGCAAATTAGTACAAAACTCTTACTTATTTTATGCTAGTTGCGTTTACCCGCGTCTTCGTCCGCGTGGACTTAAATTTATTTTTTTGTATAACATAGCAAGTTTTCTCAAGATTAGTCAAGATTATTTTTTGGCGAACTCTTTGGTCGCGGTCAAAGAGTTCGGAAAAAACTAATCTTGAATTGCTTTCAACTAATATTTTTTACTCTGTGGTGCAGACTAAGTTTTAGGTGTGATTGATTTTTAAAATCATACGCAAAAAAACTTTATTTTCTTCTAAACTAAATTTCCTAAGTTTCATCATGATCGGTCCAGCTGTTAAGTTGTGAAAACGAAACAAACACGAGCATTGACGAAAGGTTGCAAGTCTCTCGGTTTTTATCGAGTACATTTCGGGGAGTGTGCGGCGGAACTTTTCAACCTTATCCCACCATCTCCATTCTATCATCGGACAACCAGACGCTCTGCGGTATGCCACCGCTAGGTATATGGTAGAAATACCTCCCATTCGCACAAAGCGGTTCTCATCGACATTTATTATGCGCACTGCCAAAGAGTGGAACGCCTTGCCAGAGTCTGTGTTTCCTGGTAGCTACAACCTTGGTGTCTTCAAACCGCAAGTTAATAGGTTTCTTCTAGGCAAGCGTGTACCATCGTAGACTGTATCATCGCATACCATCAGGCGAGATCGTGGTCAAACGCTAGCCGAACAGACAGACAGTTAGAATTACTTTTGAATTTATAATATTTGTATGGATTAGCGCTAGTTATTATTATAAAGGGTCAAATAATTTCATTTAACAATTAAAAAAAAATCCTTTAACACATTTTCCGCGTAAATCTCTACCACTCGCTGCAAATACACTGCAGTGCAAAATAATTGACACTAAGTATCAAACTCAAAATGTTCGAAGCCAATCTTGCTTCGGCGAAAGCCTAAGTGTGATATATGGCCGCTCGAGACTGTAAATTCAGATGTGGTTTCCAATGTATACTTTTGTTGCATGCACTGTATTTTTATAGGCACTTGGAGAATCGGATACGAAGTTGAATATTTGAATTTCGAAATAGAATTTATTCTAGTACTTTCTATCTGGAGAGCGTGTCGACACTTGCTAGGATATATGGCTTTTTTTCTGGTCTCATGATTTCAAAATTGATTTTCATTCTTATCCAAAAAAACTCAAACTAATCGGGTAATACCTAATACATTCTGCTATAGGATATATGTAGTAGCTTTATTACGATCAGTTTCAATCAGTCGTTGGTAGAAAACCCGACCAATTTACAAAGTATTACTGCCCGAACCGTCTATAAACGTGTGGTAACCAATTTCAATCATCCATGTTATCCATATTTACCGGTTTCGAATTGTAGCATAATGCAACGAAAATTACGTAACGGGGACAAAAATCAAGGTGTTGCCAACCTTGGAGATAAGGCTCTTAAAATGTATTTTATTATTTATATTGAAAAAAACATACCATAAATACATATTTATTATATTTGATTTATTCAGTTTGGTAATTAAACACTTAACATATATGCCGTAAAAGGAGGTCTGATTACAGGGTTTCCGGTCTAGAGTGGATTCCTTTATCACTTTCCTTATTTTCAATATTCATCATTATCATATCAGCCATAGGACGTCCACTGCTGGACAAAGGCCTCCCTCATTGATCTCCAGGAACTGCGGTTGGAAGCGGCCTGCATCCAACGCCGACCTGCAGTTCTTACCAAGTCGACTGCCCATCTTGTAGGTGGGCATCCTACGCTGCGCTTGCCGGTCCATGGCCTCCATTTGAGAACTTTCCGGCCCCATCGGCCATCTGTTCTGCGCGCTATATGGCCTGCCCATTGCTACTTCAACGTGCTAATCCGTCGGGCTATGTCGGTGACTTGAGTTTTCCTACGTATCTCCTCATTTCTGATTCAATCCCGTAGAGAAACCCTGAGCATAGCCCTCTCCATAGCTCGTTGAGCGACTCTGAGCTTATTCATAAGGCCAATAGTGAAGAACCACGTCTCGATTCCGTATGTCATTTTCAATATTACTCATTACTGTATTAATAAAGGATATTCAATCTACGTTGCAAATAATTAACTATATACCTTAAATATTTATGAATTAAAACCCTTTCACAAAATATCAACATTTAAAACAAATTCAATAAAGATCGATTTAATACATTTTTCTCGAAAAGGTCTTACGGCCTTTTCGAGAATATTACTAATTACCCTGAGTATACTAGAAGGTAACTGAATAAAATTCATATAATAGGCCTTAATTTAAAGGCATAAGGATTGTTTTCTAATGCAGTTGTGAAGAATAGGGAGGGTCTCAAGCTGAAGTTTGAAGGAAGATATTATAAGATTAGCTTTCGAAATAATGACCCTCATATTTCTAACTGCATTATTATTTCGATGTTGGCTTGAAGTTGCAAGATCAGCTT
The DNA here is from genome assembly GCA_918857605.2 of Philereme vetulata. NCBI lineage: Eukaryota > Metazoa > Arthropoda > Insecta > Lepidoptera > Geometridae > Philereme > Philereme vetulata. The sequence continues at coordinate 11,780,286 of OU975421.1, forward strand.
ACTTTTAACAGAGGTATTGAACTTTTTAAATGATTTTTTGGTGAGACTGGAACCAAGCAATATGAAACAACGTTCATTATCATCATCGTCATCATCATCATGCAACATATTATTATGAGTTTTATGAAGCATCGATACGACAGTAAGAAGCAGAATACGCAATGTAATGAATGAACCATATATAATATCAAAGACACGCAAAAAGTACAATGGGCGGTCTTTTCAGGACACACGAATATTTCGAAAATGGCAAAGCGAAAACGAAAAGGCTCGATTTTATAATACTTGTTCTTTCTTTCTTTCTCAATAACATCTTGATTCAACATTTAAATATCTCTACTGATTTCCACATGGCAACCCCAACTTTCATTTGTTATTCTTTTTTCATAAGACAAATAAATACTTTACAAACGTAGCTCCAACTCGTCGAGTCAGTTCCCAGAGGTGCGATTTATCTCAATAATTGGGTTTCCCTGTCAAGGGGGGAAACGATTTGTTTGAAGAATTCGCCATTTTATTATAGAACTTACTCCTAAGCCATTTGTCTTATCGCTTTTAGGTAGTGCTGATTTTTTTTTAAAGTAGGTGTTCTTTTTTAAATTGTTTAAATAGCAGAAAGACGGTGAAATTTCTAAGATTATTAAAACCATCTCAAAAACTTTTAAGCCGGATGGGACTTGAAACCGCAACGATGAAATTAGCCAGGGAGTTGCAGATCATAGAAGATCAGTCACTCTGGATATGTATAGATAGATATAAATAAAATACGTTTGTTTTAGGCTGAAATCCACCATGCACACACAAAATAAAAATAAAATTAACAATATCAGGTACCACAATAGTAAGTAATAGTATATACTACTATAGTATAAATACTACAAGTAATTTCTTGGTGGACGGAAATTCAGTGCCTATATATGGGGTTTGAAAAATAGTCGGAGACGGCTTTCAGGATGCCGTTGCTGAAGCATCGCATCTGATCCCAAACAGAAGCCTACACGTGTCCTAACAATGGCATGGAAGTCAGGAACCCCCACCTCCTACCTTATTCTATTCTATTCATTATTAAACTGGACCCTTATGATGTTGATGGACTTTTTGGTATAATTAGACCATAACTGGCATGTATACATACCTAAACAGTAAGCCTTGTACAGGGCTGATCTTTACATCTGAACTGCAGTTGGTGAAACGGCATGCAAGCATATTACACCTGACGGCGAGGGCTCTCCTCTCCCGTTATATGTATTTGTCATCCTTTTTCTGTTACCAGGTGGCCCAAGTATTTGTACTGCTGAACTATTTAAATATTTGAGCCGATCAAGCACACATAGGAATAGAATAGAATAGAATAATTCGTTATTGTACGCCAGGAATACTTAAAAAAAACTAATTTATGTTAAATATAGTACAACGGGCGGCCTAATCGCTGAAAGCGATTTCTTCCAGGCAACCTTTGGATGGAAAGTAAAGAACAAAGCAGTAATGGGCAGCGGTGCACAGAGTATATTTACAAATGAAAGAAATACTTATAATCCTAATACATAAATAAATACCTAAAGATAGACTAATATATACCAAACTAATAACTTAATCAATATTCTTACAAATCTAATAAAACGAGGAAAATAAAATTGAAATAAATAATAAATAAAAAAATAGGTAACTCAAATGACAAGAAAGCTAGGCATTTAGGTAATGCTGCTTTAATCTCAGCTTAAAAGAGTGCTGTGAAGGAGCCTGTTTAATTTCCACATGCAAAGCATTCTAAAGGCGCACTGCTTCGACAGTGAATGATTTTCCGTAGAAGAAACTAGAGTGTACGGGTGTTTTGAGAGATAAGTTTTCCGATGACATGGGAGAAAAAGTATTGGAAGAATGGAGATTTTACTTAGGGTACTATTTCTGGACCTGCCCCTGACCTAAACACCATCATTTCTGTTTTGGCCACATTGTTTTTTAAGCCGTGCGCAATAGTACATTGCTCTTAGGTTAAAATCAGTTTACTCAGACTTTTGATCGAGAGACTGAGAAGCACCATATCATCAGCATAACTTAGATTATTTACGCAAACATTGCTGAAGTAACAACCTACCCTGGTCCTGCTCAGGTCCTCGATCAGACCGTTTACGTATACGTTTTTGTGCTGCAGAAGAGGGCTGTTCGAGCAATTTATAGTATGGGCCCCAGAGAATCATTACGCAATAAGTTTAAAGAAATAAATATTATGACATTCCCTTGTCAATACATCTATGAAAATCTGATGTATGTTCACAAAAATATTAATTTGTTTAAGAAAAATAGCGATAATCATAATTCTTATACAAGAAATAAAGATAAACTCGCTGTTGCCCCTTGTAGACTCCATAAAGTTAGTAAATCGTTTAAAGGGCAAGGTGTTCGTTTTTATAACAAACTCCCAGGTTATGTACAAAAATTGACAATTAACAAATTTAAAAACGCAATTAAACAAAATTTTTATAAAAAAGCCTACCATAAAATATCGGATTATTTAGATGATAGAGAAGATTGGGATTGAAATTGAAATTGCTCCAACTCGTTCAAAATGTTACAATTTAGACTTAATTTATTTTCTGTATTGTAATGTATTCTAAAAGGATCATTAAAAAAAATAACCAGCCTTGTTTCTTGCCTTTCTTTCCTGGCTTAGTCGCGAAGGCACAGGCAGTAAAATTGACGTTTCAAAGTGATCCTTGTGATTTTAATGAGATTTTGACTTTGACTTTAACATATAAATTAAACAGGTCAAGAGAAGTCAATTACCATTGACGAACCCCGCACTCTAGCTTATAGTCGCCCATCTAACATTGTTGGTTTGGTTTTCGTCCCAGTATCTCAACAGACTCTGCTTAAGATGTGGAACATTTGAGTCTTTCAGTTTGGACTTGAGAATTTCATAATTAACGAGATCAAATGCGCGGACCAGATGTAGAAAGCATCCATAGACTGTCGTTTTCTAATACGTGTAGTAGTTCACTGCTTACTCATTATTGCTGAGTCCGTCGAGAGACCGGGGCGAAAATCAAACTGCGCGTCATCGATTTTCAGATTCTTCCTTAGAACAGGATAGATAAGTCGCTCCAACACCTTGCCAATATTCATATCTAAAGATACAGGGTGGTAATTAGATGACACTTAGTTCTCATAAGATCACTGGGCAGATATCCATAGCTGATACACAAGTTGTAGAAAGTGCATAAGTGGTCGTAGATTCTGTCGATAACATGGAGAATGTGTTCGATGCTAAGACCATCGTGACCCGGTGACTGCCACGCTTTATTCATTTTACAGCCTGTATTACGTCATCTAGTGTAAACAGTTTTGGATTATCATTTATAGAGGTACTAGCAAAGGGCACACTCCCGACAGGCTGTGGAGCGACCTTAAACCTACTAGCAAACATTTTAGCAATGGTTAATGGATCTTGCAGGCCATCAACGGATACTGATAGACCTTGTTTATGATATAGCTTTTTTGTTGCGTTCCAAAATTTTACAAGATTATTTCCTCTTCTATGTATTGCCAAAATATTAATTTTATCAATTTTTCTTTTAACTTTATTTTTGCGCATGGGCCGGCTTTTTCGCATTTTAAATATATTTCTTTATTTATATTTCCATTACTGTAAATATCACCTTAGACATGCCAGCCACCACCAGCAGCTAAAGTACAATCTAGCATTTCAATAACTGTCTTTAACATGATAATTCCATCAGACTATTTTTATCTGCCTTTTGCCATCATTTAAACGTGAGTTTTCAAGTGCTGCGGTTATTAAAACATTTACAATATGTGTTTATTTTGTCTCAATATATTTACAACTAGCTGACCAATCCGCAGCTTCGCACGCGTAGTTTTTTAATAAAAACTTTACCCTTCTTTGTGAAATTGGATAAAAAGTAACTTTTGTTACTCAGGGAAAATGTAGCTTTCCAATGGTGAAAGAATTTATGAAATCGGACCAGTAGTTTTTGAGTTTATTCATTACAAACATACACACAAAAATACAAATCTTTCCTCTTTATAATATTAGTATAGATAATTGTTTATATGCATACACGTTGATATACTATCACAGACACAATTAAATGTAAAATTATCTATAAAAATTTAGATTCTCATAGCAATTATCTACCATATTCATCAATCTGGGATCGTTGTGATTGCATTTTGATATATAGATATATGTAGATATAGATATATGTAGATAGGTATTTATTTCGAAACAAGTAACAAATACACAGAAACTACATACGGTGGATAATGAAATACAGACTATTAATAAAAAAAACAAGCATTTGTTGAGGAACAACAAATATAAAATTACTTATGTGTATAACTTGAAACGATGATGCCTGTATAATTATGAAAACTGTGTTACAGGGTACTGTACAAGGTTTCTGTATAACATAGGGGATGCCTATATTTAACAGTGGCTTTCCGCGGTCTATGTTTTTACAAATGATGCCACGCACCATCCATCAAGGTGTACATAGCGCGAACGCGAGATGCCAATGAAGTATTTTACCTAAACAAGGACATGATGAGAAGAAGCTGTTTGCTGCCAATAAAGCGTATGCCTGATCTGACTATAGTAAAAATTCCATGTGACTTAGGGAAACTTGCGCAAAGATGACTAAACGTATTTAGAGGCTAAAAATAATTTAGAGACTTGTCAAATTATACAAAAACGTCATGTTTAATCGCTAAATTGGTTTAGTGATCGTTGGGCAAGTCGAGCTTAGAAAGTTGCCAAATCATACAATTACGTAAAGGAGATGTTTCAAATATGTATGGAGCCTGGTCCAGCACTAAGTACAGTACTTATGTAATAATATAGCTAAACAATATATTAACCGTTTTTCTAAAATGCAAAATTAACTAAAAACCAGTTTGCCAAACTTACACAAAAAAAAACATAAAAATCAGTCAAGCCATTTAGGAACACATTAATTACGAACACCGGAATTTTATATCTATAGAAAGAAGATTACCGCATAAAAATAATGTACTATGTGGTATTACTTATTGTTAATGCCAATTTAAGAATGGACTCTTCGTGATGCAATTTTCGTGCTGATGGATAACAGAAAATTCTTTGAAAAATTGCATTCTCCAAAATGCAATCACATTCGGTTAGGGGAAGTACACTCAGGTACAAAATAAATAAATAATGCCGAACATTTCACGTAGGATTAGCAAGCTGAAGTGGCAGTGGGCAGGGCACATAGCTCGAAGAACTGACGGCCGTTGGGGCAGAAAGATTCTCGAGTGGAGACGCACTGGAAAGCGCAGTGTAGGACGGCACCCCACTACATAAAAAGACAACCTGCTGAAGTTTCTGGGAGGCGTTGTGTGCAGGCAACACAAGATCAGTCCCTCTGGAATTCTATGAAGGTGGGTTGGGGGAGGGGGGGGGGGTATGTTCAGCAGTGGACGTCCTTTGGTTGATATAATGATGACGACTTCACACAGCGCTACTAATACTTTTCTAATCGTTATTTTTATAATATTTCAAGGTTTTTCTAAAAATCCATATAAATTGAATAGAATTATGTTTTATTAGTATCAACAAGAACACATCCTACTAATATTATAAACGCGAAAGTTTGTATGTATGGATGTTTGTTACTCTTTCACGCCGGAACGGCTGAACCGATTGCGATGAAGTTTGATACGTACGTAGATCATAACCTGTATTAACACATAGGTTACTTTTTATTGGCAAACCACGCGTGCGAAGCCGCGGATTGCTCAGCTAGTACATTATAAAAAATAAAGTGTTATGAATAGTTTTAAGAATAAACTTATTTTGTATTGAATTGGTAGATACAGATGGTAATGTAAAAATGTCTGCCTGTTTATTTAAACAAATCCAATGCCATTGTTACCTGACTATGGCAAAGCCAAAAGGAAGCCACATACATACATAGACTGAAACACAAAAAAACATAGCCATTCTTTTTGACTTTGGCATAGTTGGTTAACTATGTATGTATTTACATTATGTTCTATTGTAGCATATAACTTGCTCATTCGTGTTTTATGAATAAGGTCTCAATCGGTTCATTATTATGGTCCGGGTGACTACCATCAATATAGGTATTATGTTGGGTTTCAGTTTTCAAACTTATATAGCTCGTTGAATGTAAAAAAATACGCAGACCTAAGTAAATTATGTAAACAAAATTCCTGAAATTTTCCAAATTTCTACCTTAAAATATATTTGGCTCGAAATGCCACGACAGTACACGATCCCACGATACATTCCTTACCACTAGCGCAATGCAACAAATACCTACTTACCTATATATTCATTTTTGAATGCCACCCGTGAAATTGCGTTCCTACCACAGTATTATAACAAGCAGTTAACACACTACATAGTATTTTTATTTGTAGCGACATCTATCGCTACATGGAAGAACAACTTTGACATCAAGCTAACCTACAGAGCGAGCGTCAATAAAGCGATGATGAGACGGCGATGACATCTAACGGCAATTTGAAGAACCTATCCTAGATCGCGCAAACAAGGATTCTAACGATTGTAACATTATCTCAATAAGACCCGTTGCCGTATCCAAGTTACATTCGCTTCGAATCGATTCGATTTCTACATAGGTCGATATATCACGTGATATTTCCATAGCATGTGTCAAATTCTTTACATATTCGGACTAATCGACTAGCGTCATCACTAATCGAATTTAACTTGGCTAAGCCTTATGTTGGTCTTAGGACCCCGAGTCAAAGGTCGCTCGATAAGAAGATCTCCCTATTGCTATGGCGGACACCTATTAACTTGTCGTCTTATGTTAGCTTAATAGGTGTGTGTGTAAATAAATGCCTATTATTATTATTATTTAGTTGTTTTTTTCTCTCGAAATATTGATATTTCGGTTTTTATGAAGCTCACGGACCTTAGTCAAGTGCAAATCATGTTGAGATTGAACGCTTGTGTCTTCTTGTAGAAATATTCTTACAATCCGACACGTATTAAGAATAGCATGCTGCATGCTTTCTGCATGATTATATGTGTTCTCTGGAATATCAATTACCTTGAAATAATGATGAAGGCATTTTGGTATTACTCCAGTGCTGGAGAGTATCAGAGTACACTTTGTTTAACTTCCAAATGCGTATTAATTCTTCTTTCAGTTCGGTATATTTATGAATTTTCTCTATAATGGTTTTTTGTAAATAATGTGAATTTATGTGTGTTAGGAACAGCAATATCTATTAAATATTATTAAATATTTTTATCTAGCTGACCTGCGCGCTGCTTCGCACGCTGGTTTGTCAATAAAAACATTTTCTTCTTCAGCGCAGTCGGATAAAAACTAGCCTGTCTGTACCGGTCATAATCTATTTATATACTAAATTTCATAGAAATCAGTCAAGCCGATTAGTCGTAAACGTAACAAAGACATTTATATAGAGGAACAGATGGAAAAGTTACTTTCAAATTTATAATATTAGTATAGTTACCCGACTATTAAGATTTATGGATGTTATGGATGTCATCCGACACTTACAGGCATTCCTAACATTTTTAAAATTATCTCCAAAATTGCCAAGCTGAACTGGACTCGAACCTGCAACCTTCTTCTTGATACGAAGATGCGCTATCCCATTGCGCCTCAGGTTTACTTCGCATCAGGCGTGACATTAGCGATAAATGATTCATTCAACGACTCAAAGCGCTGTTAGCTTGATCTACCGATAAACTTTCACAGTTTATCATCATCAGCTTAGTTAGCCATTTTACCACAAAAAAATATAACTAAAATAAACACCAAATTAACCTTAATTAAACTTAATTCTAATAATCGAGTTAGTAGTGTTCCTACTGTTTAGTTATACTGTGCACTAGGATATTATACTGGAAATGATTTATACGACCGCGAGAAGGCTTATGTGGGCCTTATATTGCCTTGTGGAGTTCGAATAAATAGTTTAAACTTTAGGAATGACGATTTCGGACAAAAGGATATAGATAATTCTTTTTTACCTTTTTTACTTACATCATCATCATTATAACAGATCAAAGGACTGCCAGCCACTGCTGATTGCATAGGTGCATACACCTCCCCCATAAATTTCCAGAGCAACTGATCTTGTACGGCCTGGGGGCCAACTTCAATCTCTTATAGCAATATTAAAATAATATGACACTGACATTTTGTAGCATAACCCTCAAATAGTAAGCTTACTTTATTATTGTAAAGGCGAAGCAGTTTTGGTGACGCCACCATAAATCGTTCACTCAAAACGTCTCACATTAGAGCGCAAATAAAGTGAAAATTATTCTAAACAGTAAGTAGATCGTGCTTATATTCGCAATGTTATATTTATACTCGATGACCTCCGTTGCGCAGTGGGCGTATAGCTGGCTTAAGGTATCTCCTTGAAAAAGTTTCAAACTTTTGACAGGTTTTCAAGGAGAGACGAGTCGTAGCTGGTTACCGACGGATATAGGAACCCACCATTAGACGCAGGAGGTAGAGGGTTCTATTCCCGCCGCGGAAGAAATGTTTGCATGATCTACAGATATTTGTACCGTTTTTATGTGTTTCTCTATCGATACTGAATAAATATTATAAATTTATATATGATATATATATATATATATAACAAATCATTGCTGTTTGTAATATTATGTATATTATATATATATATATATTTATAATTAATATAAATAATATTACAAAGAGGAATGCTTTGTTTGTTTCTATTGAATAGACTCCGAAACTACTGGACCGATTTAAAAAATTATTTCACTGTTGAGAAGCTACATTATCCCCGGGTGACATAGGCTACTTTTTACCCAACTGCGCAGAAGGAGGGTAATGTCTTTATTGAAAAACTATGCGTGCGCAGCTGCAGAATGGTCAGTTAGTATATTATAAGTGCGTATTTACAAAAAAAAGTATATAAGTATTCTATCAGTTATCTGGTCCCCATAATACACACGGCTACACATCAAGCTATTGAACCTCGAATTGTGTAGGCTTTTCATAGAATAATAGGTCAGCTTATACTGGAAATGTATAGCTTGATGTGTAGCCGTGTGTTCTGCTTAGTTTGGAGCTAAATAGCGTTGTGTGAAATTATCAGTAATTTTTTTTTACTTGGTGTAATCACTAGAAAGCACTAAATATGAACATTATTAGAGTTTTAACAGTAATGTTTAAAAGTTTTGTGGTGCAAATCGAAGGAATGCTGCTACAAGCTGGAAACACAACGCTCCTGAAACATGATGGTTTTCTAAAATATTATGGTCCTGCACTCAACAGCTCGATTTTACTTATCGACATCAGAACAAATTGCGAACAGAAGAGATTTAATTAAATTCAGCAGTTTACGTCCTATGGCTGATATTGGATCCTATGGACTGAATGCTGTGAAAGATTTAATTTATTTAAGTATGATAAAATTTCGACATTTTGAGTATATACTCGTTTCATAATTTTTTTATATACCTTGGTTTAAGAGATGATGGCGGATCTGACCACTCATGGATACCGGATGGAAGACGCGGTCGGGGTCTGAAAGCATGGCTATCGCAATGCAACATCATGCCGAGTCGGACATCATTTTGTGACGTCTACACGTGGATGGCATGATAGCTATAAACGATGAGATGACTCTTTTTGTAGAATGTATTTTAAAAATAAAAACGTGTTCTTTCTTTACGACCTCTGTGATGCAGTGGGCGAATAGCTAGCTTAGACGCAGGAGGTTGCGGGTTCGACAGATATTTGTTCCGGGTTTGGGTATTTTCTATATATTATAAGTATATACATATATGTTTAATATGGTAGTTTAATATCGTTGGAAGAACAACTGAGCTTTATGTTTAGCGGAATTGCGAACAACCATTACGTCATTGAATTAGCAGGGAGAAACGAATGACTTAGCCAGACTATAGCAGGGAGCATCTACTTAAGACTACAGTCAGCTATTCTGTATATACTCGTAGATAGATAATTAAAAAATAGATGAGGAAATTCGTAGACAAACCAAAGTCACCGGAATAGCATAAAGGATTAGCAAGCTAAAGTGGCAGTCGGCAGGGCACATAGCTAGAAATTAAATTGGTTGACAGTTTTGGAAATTAGACACTTGTCTCACCGCCGGCGAGTAAGCGATTAGCTATCTAATAACTATTTTCTCGCTCAAGAAATGAACAAAAGATATAGATTTCGTGTCAGTAAGAGACACGTATATTAATAGTTGATCGCTGGCCGTTCACACTGCCGGCGAGAACTCGATCTCCACTATTTTGTTGCAGCGACTGCAACACATCGCTGAGCGATTCAGTGATGCTCGCTTGGCGGTCATAACACACCCTGTGAGATGATGAGTATCGCCCGCCGCACTCGCTAACTCGCTTTATAGCCCAGCGAGACAACTATAGGAACTACACACTCGCATCTCGCTGCTCGCCAACTCGTTTCTAGTTTCTAGCTCTACTCACTTCTCGCTCATAACTGTAAGACAAGTGCCTAAATGAAAAATACATGTTTAAATAAATACTTCGGTTTACCCGTGATGATGAAGCAACTATGCCAAATCATCGGGACTCTTAAATGTAAGTATTTATTTTATAAAAGGTTTTTACTACAAATAATATCAAATATTCATATGCAAATCATAAAAAAAAACCATTTCCTACTCCTCATTTTTATTTAATAATTCTTGTATTAGGCAAATAACTTACCTACTGAAGTAATTATCCTGAAACTGGAAACTACAAAATAATGATGTTTGGATTCTTTGCTTAACGACCGAAACAATACAACACAACATTAATACAACTTTGGATTTTACATTTAGAGAAATACGGGCTAGACTTCTTTGTACAAGTTTACTCAGAAAAAAACCTATTTTTCCGTTTCCTAAGAAAGCAAAGAGTAATGTTGACAATTCTGTAGAACCAGCGAATAATTAGGGTTGGCAATTGTTTGAATTTATCTGAACATTTGCCAGTCCAAGCCATAACCTGGCAGTAATTTTTCCACATCAGTGGTAATAATACTTCCTAACGGTATTTTTATACATATAAAGTGGTTTGTTAGTCAGCTGCTTATGGAAGAGTTCAACCGGAAAAGTACTACCATTGAAACTATTTCTACCACCGAGCAGTTAACTAGCATTTCTGTGCTATTTGATCGGAAAGGTATCGGATCTTAAACCGCAGTTTTTGTCAGATTGACTTCAAAATGCTATTGTAAAACTATTTTGGGTTGACTTTAAAGCTCGGATACCTTTCCGACACGGATTCAAAGGATATTAGTCATTTATTTCCTCTTTACACATTTTACATGCTTAAGGTATTGTCTAAGAAACCCTTCCTTTTCCCCACCTCTGATCTTTTCTCGCTATGCCAAGTACCCTCGGTCCGACAACTTTTTATTCTGCAGACTGTCCTTCGGAAACACTCCCAACTTTATTATGATCCCGAGTTGACTAAATCTAAACGAAGATCGGACAACGTTTGTGTGATTGAACGTCGCTGCACAGCTTTAGCTAGTCGCCACTTCCACTGCATAAGTCCATCACTGTACAACAGATTAAACCAATTGCTTAACATTTATCCATTACCATACTACAAATGCAAGTTGAAATGTTTAGAATGGCTGATATCCTTATCCTACGATGACACTGAAAATCTTCTGCTTTTTGCTGAATAACACACATTCGCTATACACACCCTAGACTACATTTTCCACACACTTACACATCCTTACATTCTTACACACTGCACACACAATATGTAATCTACTCTGTTATTACTTAAAATTCAAAATAACATATAATTTAGATAATTCAAATTTATCATAGTTACTATTCTTGTTATTATATATTTGTAAATCGTATTGATACTCGATTCTTTTAAATTGTCTGTTTAACATTAAATTAACTTTAGTCTTTCGTTAACTTAGCTTCTCTCTTAGTCTAAATATTAAACTCTTTATTTGCTAAGGTTTATGGAGGCGGGCGATGATGCCTACGACACAGTATTTTTTACTCCTGCAGGTATCACCGTTTTCATATTGTTTCTGTACGCTGTTTATGTACTAAATAAAGACATTTTGATTTTTTTTTGATTTTTTTGACTTAGATATGTCAGACAGTTTATTGAATCATCATCATCATCATATCAGCCGTAGGACGTCCACTGCTGGACAAAGGCCTCCCTCATTGATCTCCAGGAACTGCGGTTGGAAGCGGCCTGCATCCAACGCCGACCTGCGGTTCTTACCAAGTCGTCTACCCATCTTGTAGGTGGACGTTCTACGCTGCGCTTGCCGGTCCGTGGCCTCCACTCGAGAACCTTCCGGCCCCAACGGCCATCTGTTCTACGCGCTATATGGCCTGCCCATTGCCACTTCAACGTGCTAATCCGTCGGGCTATGTCGGTGACTTGAGTTCTCCTACGTATCTCCTCATTTCTGATTCGATCCCGTAGAGAAACCCCGAGCATAGCCCTCTCCATAGCTCGTTGAGCGACTCTGAGCTTATTCATAAGGCCAATAGTGAAGGACCACGTCTCGATTCCATATGCCATCACTGGTAACACACACTGATTGAAGACTTTCGCCTTAAGGCACTGAGGTATGTTGGACGAAAAGACGTTGCGAAGTTTCCCAAACGCTGCCCATCCGAGTTGGATTCGACAATTGACCTCTTTCTCGAAGTTGGACCTACCTAATTGGACTGTTTGTCCTAGGTATACATACGCGTTGACAACTTCAAGAGCCGAGTTCTCAACCATAACTGGGGCAGGGACGACATGGACATTCGACATGATTTTCGTCGTGTCCATGTTCAGTTTAAGTCCTACCCGTTGGGAGACTCGATTGAGGCTTTCGAGCATCGTGCTGAGCTCTTCCATCGACTTTCCCATGACCACAATATCGTCGGCAAACCGAAGGTGAGTGATGTATTCGACGTTAATATTGATGCCCAGTCATTTCCATTCCAGAAGCTTGAAGGCATCTTCCAATGCGGTCGTAAACAGTTTCGGAGAGATGACATCTCCCTGTCTTACGCCTCTTTTTAAGGGAATCGCCTTCGAGCTTTGTTCGTGTACTCGGACTGACATACTGGCGTTTTTATACAAACACTTCAACATTTCGATGTAAGTACCGATAGTCAATACGGCATCGTTGGAGAGACTCAAGCACTGCCCATGTTTCGATCGAATCGAAGGCTTTCTCATAGTCCAAGTGTATGACTTGCCGCAGCGTATGTATGTAGTCTATGGTACTGTAGCCTTTACGGAACCCGGCTTGTTCGGGAGGCTGGAAGTCATCAAACCTGCGTTCGAGACGTTTTGCGATGACCCTCGAAAACAGCTTATAAACATGGCTCAAAAGCGAGATGGGTCTGTAATTCTTAAGCAAGGTGTTGTCACCTTTCTTGAAGAACAGAACCACCACGCCCTCGTTCCATGCTTTTGTCATCGTACCTTCAAGCAAGGCGGAATTACAGAGCTTCTGAAGGACTTTAAGTACCGGTGATCCACCCGCTTTCAGAAGCTCTGAAGTGATTCCGTCCTCACCCGGCGCCTTGTTGTTCTTAAGCTGCTTCAAGGCCATCCTGATCTCATGGACAGGCTGATGTCCGGAATATCTTCGGTATAATGTCGGGTCAGTTTGGCTCTTGGGTCGTTGGCCGCACTGCAAACAGGTTTAGTGACCGAATCGTAGAGCCGTCCATAGAACCTTTCGACTTCCCTTAACACTTCCGCTTTACTTGGCGTTATTGAAAAGTTAAAATAATTATTTCATACTATGAAATAATTATTTTTAAAAAAAATATTTCATACTATGAAATAATTATTTTAAATAATTAAAATAGTAGTTAAAATAATTATTTCATACTATGAAATAATTATTTTAAAATAATTATAAAATAATTATTTCATACTATGAAATAATTGTTTTATATAATTAAAATAATAGTAGTAATTAAAATAGTAGTTAAAATAATTATTTCATACTATCAAATAATTATTTTTAAATAATTATTTTAACTATTCAATAAATTATCTGAAAAATCTAAGTGCATGTAAAATGTGTAAAGAGGAAATAAATGACTATTATCGTTTGAATCCTCCTTTGTTAGTAAACACATATTAAAATTACTACAATTAAAGTTAAAATCATTATATTTACATATAATAATTGTTAATTATTTCATAGTTTGAAATACTTATTTTAACTATTGAATAAACTGTCTGGCATATGTAAGTGCATGTAAAATGTGTAAAGAGGCAATAAATGACTATTATCGTTTGAATCCTCCTTTGTTAGTAAACACAGATTAAAATTACTACAATTAAAGTTAATATCATTATTATTACATATAATAATTGTTAATTATTTCATAGTTTGAAATACTTATTTTAACTATTGAATAAACTGTCTGACATATGTAAGTGCATATATAATGTGTAAAGAGGAAATAAATATTATTATCGTTTGAATCCTCCTTTGTTAGTAAACACAGATTAAAATTACTACAATTAAAGTTAAAATCAATATTGTTGCATACATATAATAATTGTTTAAGTAATTACTACTTATTACCAACTACAAAACTATGGTCATTCAACACAAAAAAAGTATTTATCGGCCAATACTAATACTCGTCAATACTATAATAACATTTGGGCAATACATGTTTTTTATACGTTTAAAAAATTCAACGTCTGATTTAATTCTGATTTTAATGGGAATTGTATTATACAATTTTATAGATACGGACATAAAGCTATTTAATGTGTTGGCCAGCCTACAACGAGGGGCGACAACATTTTCCTTATTTCTAGTATTATAGCCATGGGATTCGAATTTGGATGTCATATGCTTCAGATTTTTGCGTATGTATACCATATTCTGGTATATTTACTCGCCAATCATAGTCATGATGTTCATCTCTCTAAACCTATCTCTACAGGATGAGAGTTTACAAAATAGCGTTCTCGGATTCGAAATCGAATCCGTCAAAAACTGAGATAAAACGTTGTTGGAGCAGAAAGGTTCTAAAGTGGAGACCACGCACTCTAGAACCTTTCTGTCCGTACACCATTTTTTTATAAATGAATTTGAACAATTAATTTGTTTTTATACGATTACTTTTAAACTCCTCATTGTGGCCCTTCTAGCTGGCAACCCTAACTACAGTTAAGAGGTTAATTGCTTCACTAAGTGGAGTTAGTTTAGCAATTGTGTGTTTTCGACGCGACTGTGTCTGGGTAATCGACAATTGAAAGAATTATACTGTTTAGTTTCAAGGAATTAAATTAATTAGGAACAAACAAGTATACATTTCTAAACAACCGGATTTTTGTACTAAAAATGGGATATTTACATTTATATATTGTTTGTGAGTTTAAGTATTTAAAGTGTTCATAACCATGATAGTTTTAAAAGTTAAACCGAACTTTTTACGTCGGCGGTTAAAAACGGAGAAAGCAAAGGAACACCCTCGTTCAATAGTTTTCTATTTAATGAAAAAAAAATACGTCCAAGTGCGAGTTGGACTCGCGCACGAAGGGTTCCGTACCATTATCTATAAAAACGGCAAATAAACCACGTTTGTTGTATGGGAGCCCCCCTTAAATATTTGTTTTTTTTTTATTTAACTTTCTATTCCTAAATTAACTTAAATTAACTTTTTCTAAATTAACTTAATTTCCTAAATTAACTTAATATAACTTAATATTCTGTGAATATTTCAAGCGTCTACCTGTTGTCGTTATAAACATCGAGCTAACACGAGCAAAAAAATCACGTTTGTTGTATTTTTTGTATGGGAACCCCCTTAAATATTTATTTTATTCTAGTTTTAGTATTGTTGTTATAGCGACAACAGAAATACATCATCTGTGAAAACTTTAACTGTCTAACTATCACCGTTCATGAGATACAGCCTGGTGACAAACGGACAGACAGCGGAACCCTAAAAACCGCGTCCAAATTAGTCCATCTATTTGGGAACTAAGATGCCACAGACAGACTTTGGCATTAAACTTAAGTCACCCCTCTTTTTGCATCGGGTTTTATTACTTTATGGTTGGTAGAAAAAGTTGCAACCTAAAAATACATTCTACTATGTGGTGCCTTTGTTTCTTAATATATGTATTCTTTGCTATTACCTAGTCTAATCCTCTAGAGAAACATGTACTACAATAACAGAAGATTATGTACAAATAGTTACTTATTAATACAACTATTTATATGATATATCTCTAAAAAAAACATCTGTTACATCATCATCGTCATCCACAGCCCATAAGTACTCACTGCTGGGTGTAGGTTTCCCTTTGTAAACGCCGCCCTTCCCGGTCCTGTGCTGCGCGCATTCAAGTAGTTGCCCGCGACTTTCGTGTCGTCGACCCACCGCGTCGACGGACATCTGTTAAATAAATACTGTTAATTCTTTAAAGCTCTAGGCAGGTCTCAAATCTGGTTTCACTGCCAAGTAAATTTCTTCGAAACGGCTTTTCAGCGTTCATCTTTATCAAATGAATGTTTTGATATATTTCACGAATTTATACGGTTCTAATAATTAGACATTTTTCGTTCTTATTCATACAAGTAATTACCAATTTGTCTCTAACTTTGTAGCTATTGTTAGACACAAAAGAAAATCAAACCTACTTCAAACAGTAGTTACGTGGCATTTTGTAATATGATGTTGCAATTTTTCATTAAGCCTAATGCGATCTATTTGTGATTTATTTGACTTACAAAATTGAAATATTCCAAAACATTCCTTAGAAAATGTGCAGAAAATCCCCCACAAAATAAACATACCATAAAAAGCCCCGCAACATTCCGATCTCTATAAAGCTATACCCTCTACTTTTTCATGGTTCGAGGGTAGAAATGTTTACGGCCACATCGGCCACCGATGGTCAAGAAATATGCGTTTCGTGAACCGTGAAGAACGCGGTCACGCCACTTAGCCGACTGTTCCAACCTATTAGACAATGTTCTCTGGTTTCCTGTTGCTTTTTTCATTAAGGGACACTATTCTTTGTTTGTATGGGGTGCGAAGAAAACATTAGATTAAGGAAAACGTGATACAATGGAAGCCAGGCTAGCTTGGTCGTACTAAAAAAAATCTATAGTAAAATGACAATTTCTTACCTCAGATCCGTTGATGGTACTGTTGCAATTTTTTTTTTGTCTTTGTACTATCTCATTGATTGGCATGGCAAAATAACATACTACAATTTAGCGCATAGAACGTAGAAACATTCTATGGTATTTTAAAGAAAGAAAAAACATTTATTTGTGACGGTACAAAACATACACAGCACACAAGTAAGATACACACAATATAACAAATTCATACACACAAAAACAGCAATACCCAACAAATGTGTGTCTCACAATTACCTATATATAAATGACCGACGTCACAAAAATGCGTCCAACTCAGCATTTTTTGTGCTTTTAGCACAACGCTGACCTTCCGTTGGAACCATTTAAAAATAGGATATTTGTACGGTTTCGCGTAGCAATAAGGTGTTAATAGCAGTCTAACAGGGCGCAAAAGATAAGGCTAAATCTATGGGGGAGGACTATATTCGGGAGTGGATGTCCTACGGCTAATGATTATGATGATACCATCCTGTCGTCAAATGTTATATCTGTAGGTAACTGTAGACTAGGAAAGAAACCTTTAATGTGCGCGCGAACACAAATCACCCACAGCGGTGGGCAGGAAGGGACTAGGTAGGTAAACATATAGTCCTCCTCATCAATTTCGATGACGGCGACCCTAACTATATTTAAGTTTAAAAATAATGCTATTAAATGCGTTAAACTACACAAAATTTAATTACCTGCGTTTAATTCTACTATTTAAATTCTAGCGTGAGCCCTAATATGGGTTGCTAGATCAAACTTAGTTTTAAAAATCCTATCACAGGTGTCACAATAGAGTCGGTCTGCTGCGTTATAAGTGTAAGTACGAGGGCTGCTATTTATGTATCCGGAATAAAATAAAATAACTATCATTGACTGTTAAATATGGTTTTATTGCTTTTCAAAATATTCGCCATGATGATCAATGCACTTTTGCATTCGGTGAAACCAGTTTTCATAGCACTTTTTCCAATCGGAAGACGGTATCTCCAAAACATGATTTTTGAATGCCTCAACGGCTTCGTCTCGGGTTGAAAATCGTTGACCACGTAATTTATTCTTCACGGTTGGGAATAAAAAGAAGTCGTTGGGTGCCAAATCAGGGCTATATGGCGGATGACCCGTTAATTCCACCGTTTCACCCTCCAAATATCGGGTCGTTTCACCCGAAGTGTGACAGCTTGCATTGTCGTGATGGAGAATGATTCTGCGTTGTGGATTATTCTTCCTGATTTCTGCAAAGACTTCTGGCAAACAAATGGTCGTGTACCACTCTGAATTAACAGATTTACAATTTTCTAGGGGTACAGTAGCCACGTGTCCATCTATACCAAAAAAACAGGCGACCATTTGCTTCAAAGTGCTTTTCGCACGAGCAACTTTTGTTGGGTTCGGCTCATGTTGGAAGACCCAAACTGTTGACTGTTGCTTAGTTTCGGGGTCATATGCATAAATCCAGGATTCATCACCTGTGTAGATATTATATACAGCTTTTGATGCACCACGATTGTATTTTTTTATCATTTTTTTGCACCAATCGACACGAGCCTGTTTTTGATCTATTGTCAAGTTGTGCGGTATCCAACGCGAACAAACTTTTTTTGCAGCCAAGTGTTCGTGTAATATCTTATGTATACTCGTCATACTAATGCCCAAGATCGCCTCTATCTCTCGATATGTCACATGACGATCTTGCATTATTAGTTTACGCACTGCGTCGATGTTTCGTGGCACAACAACTGATTTAGGCCGAACATCTTTAATTTCGTCCGTGAGCATACAACGTCCACGATTAAACTCACTAAACCAGTGATACAGAGTAGTCTTCGATGGTGCTTTATCCCCAAAAGTCGAACTGAGTTGATCGATACACTGCTGTTGAGTTAGACCACGTCGAAAATCATAAAAAATCATCGCACGAAAATTTTCTCGAGATAAATCCATTGTGATAATGACACGCAATTTTTGAAATCGCGCCACACATTGAAAACAATTGACAGACGGACGAAATAACCTGCATTCTACAGCCAAAGAGTTCCATTTTCAAACGTGATAATTTCTTTTTAAATATTATGTATGCAGTGGCCAGTTCCGGATTCTTAAATAGCAGCCTATATATAAGAGGGCTTAGGTCTACAAGGCCCTAATCATCCCAGTTCTCTTATATTGTAGGTATACATGATTACAAGAATTATACTGTTTTGTTTCAAGGAATTAAATTAATTAGGAACAAACAAGTATACATTTCTAAACAACCGGATTTTTTGTACTAAAAATGGGATATTTACATTTATATATTGTTTGTGAGTTTTAGTATTTAAAGTGTTCATAACCATGATAGTTTTAAAAGTTAAACCGAACTTTTTACGTCGGCGGTTAAAAACTGAGAAAGCAAAGGAACGCCCTCGTTAAATAGTTTTCTATTTAATGAAAAAAAAATACGTACAAGTGCGAGTTGGACTCGCGCACGAAGGGTTCCGTACCATTATCTATAAAAACGGCAAATAAACCACGTTTGTTGTATGGGAGCCCCGCTTTAATATTTGTTTTTTTTAGTTTATTTTCTATTTCTAAAGTGAATATATAACTTAATATTCTGTGAATATTTCAAGCGTCTACCTGTTGTCGTTATAAACATCCACCTAACACGAGCAAAAAAATCACGTTTGTTGTATAGGAACCCCCTTAAATATTTATTTTATTCTAGTTTTAGTATTTGTTGTTATAGAGACAACAGAAATACATCATCTGTGAAAATTTCAACTAACTATCACCGTTCATGAGATACAGCCTGGTGACAAACGGACAGACAGCGGAAACCTAAAACCCGCGTCCAAATTAGTCCATCTATTTGGGAACTAAGATGCCACAGACAGACTTTGGCATTAAACTTAAGACACCCCTCTTTTTGCATCGGGTTTTATTACTTTATGGTTGGTAGAAAAAGTGTCAACCTAAAAATACATTCTACTATGTGGTGCCTTTGTTTCTTAATATATGTATTCTTTGCTATTACCTAGTCTAATCCTCTAGAGAAACATGTACTACAATAACAGAAGATTATGTATAGGGCACAGGTAAACCACTTCCTAATTTTATCTCCCCACAAGAAAAGCATCCACCAGGACACAATCTGCAGTAGCCAGTGTGGAAGTCTTAATCGACTCCGCACCCAAGTTGGTCGCTGCAGACTTAACATGTTTAAATGGGGTTTCAGGAATCCAAGCCTAACACAATGTAGTTGCAGCGTTCCAATACAGTCCATGTCATATTTGCTGGTATGCCCCTTGCGCCCAAATATCTGTACGAGGGAGGAGCTAGACGGCGCCACAGACAGAGCGATCCAGGTGGAAACTTTTTATCAAAAACATATCTAAGTTTTATGAAGCATTGACACGCCAGAAGAAGAAGTATGATAATCTGCCAAAGTTAGTACATACTCGTAAGTACTAGAACCCATTTCGGTTTGATATGTTCTCAAGTTAATAGCACTTTAGGATCCGTACCACAACGTTTCATCCCGCGTGCAAACTATTGGCTTCAAGTAAAGAGTGGATCTCTTTAGAGACATTTTTTCGAACTATAATAATCTCAATAACGCTAAATTTACATTGCCGCGGAACAGAATGGAAGCGAAGTAATTTTTTTAATCGACCGAAGCGAGCTCTCTAAATCAACTTGGGCAAATCGGCGTATGTATAATTGTTTGTCCGAGGATAACTTTCGAAGCGTTTATCGTATAGATAGTGATGGCACAATTTTGGTGTGATAAATTAGCTAAAAATTTAGGGGGGGGGGGGGTTGAGATATTGGGGTTCAAAAGGGGTAAAAAAAACAAAATGGGACTATCCGGTCAATTGGAACGTCTAATAAAAGGTATTTATGAGTACATTTCGACCCAAATTTACTCTTAGTTTAAACCTTGTAGTTTTTAGGTTATAAGCCATAATAAAAAACTGAACTGCAAAATTTACAAGGTATACCAGTGATCCCACAGTGCTGAAATGTGGTATGCGTGTAGCGTTAGTAACACAAATATATGCAAAAGGATCTGAAATCCTGATAAACTGCAATTTGTACCACAACAAAATAACAAGCATTAAGCATCAACTCCCGTTACCTGTAATTTGAATGAAACTGTAGGTCAAGTAATTTGGTTATGATTTCCTGGTACTATTTTGATAGTCAAAGATTACAAATAATATTTTTATTTTGTTATTGTGGGAGACTCGCGAGATTTCAGTTCAGGGCGAACCACTAGTAACACTAGTTGTTCATATCATAGTAAAAACAAATCGCTTACCATTTCATTCTGCGGCAATATAAATTGAGTCTAAAAGAACAGTCCTTCTATTTTCTATCTTGTAAGTCAACCAGTGATAGTCACCAATAACTGTTGTGATAAGAATTATCAAAGCTGAGTATACATCACTAGTTTACGAGCAGTAGTCCATCAACGTATGTTGTTGGATTTGCAAACAGTACATATAATACTCATACAAAACCAATAACTGCAAATTTAACTTTCTGTCTTTCTATCTAGCCCCAAACTAAGTAAAGCTTGTATTAAGGGAACCAGATAAGTGATACATGACTTATATACTTACCTATTAATATTATTATAGCCATTCGTGTCACACTGCTGGAAAAAGGCTTTGGACTTTAAAATGTTGGTCAGTGACCAGTTATGCGCACCATATGTCAAAACAGGGAGGATTCATTAACTTTATCTTAAGCGTTAAGGGGAGATCTCCTTTTATCATATCTCCCATGGTCCAATAGCTGCTCCAGGTTTTTTAGATTCGCCGAACGATTTCCTTAACCTGCCTGTCCTCGAAGTCCTATTTGGACCAGATATATATACTCTTGGACGTATGCTAGGTCTTCTCCATCCCCGGTTTTTTGATCTTAAAGCTGTTGGTAATGATCTTGGTGTTTGCCCTGTTCATTCCAAGTCCAATCTTAAAGCTTGCTCTGCTAAGTTCTTAAAGCATCGTTTGTAGTTCTGTGGCTGATGGAGAAAAGAGGATGATGTCGTCAGCAAAACGGAGGTTTGTCAACTTCACTCCGCCGACGTCAACGCCTTTCTCTTCCCAGTTAGCCACCAAGCTTTCTAAACACCTCCTCAAGGGTAATGGTGAAAAGGTTTGGGGAAAGTGAGTCTGCCTATTTTACTCTTTTAATCTGTAGATCATGCAAACATTTGTTCTGCAGTGAAAATCTAGCCAGCATCCTCCTGCGTCTCAGACGGGTGTTCGCCCACTGCGCTGCGGTGGTTGTCAAAACTGATTTCATCTTAAAATAACAGTTCGTATAAATCTAACGTCCAATATACTGAATATGAATTAGTGCTATCCCGAACATCACATATTATAAATTTATTAGCAGACCCTCAAGATCTAATCCAAATTATAGCTCTCAGTTTGAGACGGGTCGGGAATATTGAGTCGGATGATTCATGGCAGTAGTTTAGTTGCTAACTGGTAGTAACGTTGGTAGGATCTACCCTCGTGCAACTAGTTACTTAATATTATATAGTTATTCACGTTTATCGTATGCGATAGTTTTCAGATAGTAATTTCTTAATATTTTTATAAGTACTAAAGAAATATTATATTTGTTTAAAATATACAGTGTGGAAGTTTTTAACCGTACCTGTAACGTACTCTAAATTCAAATCACACTATCATACAAATCCTACTAATATTGTAAACGCGAAAGTTTGTATGTATGGATGTTTGTTACTCTTTCACGCCGGAACGGCTCAACCGATTGCGATGAAATTTGGTATGTACGTAGATCATAACCTGTATTAGCACATAAGCTACTTCTTATTGGCAAACCACGCGTGCGAAGCCGCGGATTGATCAGCTAGTATTATCAATGTGAAAGTTTAATTTCGATGAAAAGTTTTGATGAAATTTGGTATGTACGTAGTCTATAACCTGGAATAACACATAGGCCACCATTTATCCAATAAATCAGTTCCTATGGGATAAAAATGGAGTTTTATAGTTTTTATATGAAAATTATTTTGGTCTCTGTTACCACCAAAACTACTGACGGATTGGACACAAACTTTGCAGAAGTTTAGTTCTAGACCTAGAATAACATAAAGGCTACTTTTGATCTCATAAAGCATAAGTTGACATAAGATAAAAATGGGATGTCAAAGTTTCTATAGAAAAATAATTTGGGCCATCGTTATCACTTTACGACATAGCTACTGAACGGATTGAGCTCAAACATTGCAAAAACTAACTTGTTACATGATTTGAAGAGAGTGAATATATTTTTATGTCTATATAGGTATATACTTTACTTAATTTTTTTTATTCTATTTTATCAAAATAAAAAAAACAAATCCTAAAAATATCCCTAGTACTAATATTTATTTATTATAATATGTATTTGTTAGTTTGTATGTAATAGGTAATCTTCGGAAGTACTGAAACTGACTGATAATTATTTTACTAATAGAAAGCTCAACAATCCCTGAGAGCTCTACGCTATATTTAATTTTGATAAACATCCGTGCTAAGCTGGGGCGGGTCAGTTAGTTTAACAATAAATGAATGTCCTTCCTCCGGAGGTTTTTCCGGTGGGCTTCAAAATGAACGCCGTCAAGAGAGGTGTAAATAGGGTATTAAGTGGTAGGCAACGCGACTGCAGTACCACGAGTGCTGCAGGGGTTTATAGGCGGCGGTGACCACTTAACATCAGGAGGCCCGTCTGCTTGTATGTCTATAAGTTTAATATGAAAAAAAATCCTTTGAGTAAAATTTGCTATTTTTAGTATACTAATACTTTCCCTCCAGATACAGCCAAAAAACCGCCCTGATCGAAAATATAATAATGCGATGCAGCCGTGGTAGGCTCAGAAAAAAAAATAGAGATTTGACCTGATGACCTGGCCATGACCAGATTGGTCAGATATGGCTATGAACTGCGATGTATGAAAAGGAGATGGGGAGATATTTACCCAAAAGTGGAACAAAGTAAATAATTAAAAGAACAAACTTTTTTGCCCTGCAAAAAACGTAAAATGTTTTTTCTGCAGAACCTAAAAACGAAGATTATTATAAAATTACGAAAAATCGCAGAACAGACACGGCGTCTCAAATACCTTGGCAAAAACTTTTAGGCCAAACAAAGATTTTCAGTAATTCAGTCAGTTTTATCCAGAATTTTCCAGATTGTAAAATTTAAATAATTTAAAATTTCCTCAGAAAACTTTTTGGTTGAAATCTACCTAAAGTTTCAGATGGCGAAAAATGCCTAACATAAATAAACGAATTCATCAATCTACTTTTTAGTTAGTGGTCTTATCTCGTTTCTTATTGAAACTTAACCGGTCCCTGGGGCCAGCGGGAGATGAAAAATATCCTACTTTTACCGCATTTTACCCCACTGCAAAAGATTATCGTAGGGATAATGATTGGCTGGTAGGGCTTTAAGTGTTTTTAAGTTGCGGTGTGGGTTAGATTATATGCTCTTAAAAGCACACGTTTGTTTGTTTTTTATAGGTGTTTAAGACGGCTCTTTGTTGGGAACGGTTACATAATGGTAAGAAATGGTGTGGTTGAAGATCGAGTACGCTCGCCTTAAAATAACCAGCCTCCTATTCTATAATCCGCCACCTAATTAAGTAAATTTAGCAACAGCAGTGCAACAATTATTCGGTCGCGAAACGTCAAATTTACTATGGGAAAACAATAAATAAAAATTGCTAGTAAAGTACTTCATTTTCTCCAAAAACAATAAATTTTTTCCCAAAGTTTTTCTGCAGTGAATAAATCATTTGTAAAATTCGTAGAACAGCAAAAATCCCTACAATACCAATATACAATGCCCGTATTATTTTTCTCCATAGTAGAAAAACATGAAGATACCACTAGGTAGTCAGATGGAAGTCCACATAAGCCCACCTTTTTGCAAAGTAGGTATTAAGGGAGTGGGGTCAGTTTTCAATACTCAATCGTTTATTGTATTCCACAATGTAATAATAGGTGGTAAATAATAGGTACATGTTCATTATGGACCCTGTTGGGCACAACAATATCATGGAGAGAGGAGGACGTCATTGTTCTTGTTAGGTTATATTTATTTTAAAAAAGAAAACTCTCAAATCTAGTGTCAAAGTAGATAGTAGGTAAGTATCTAAAATTTGTCATATTCATTAAATTTATCATTAAAATATTCGTCAATTGTATAGTAAGTTTTTTTAGTTAGTAAGTATTTTAATTGTTTTATAAATTTTATATTATTAGATCTCATTTTCAACGCATCAGGTAGTTTGTTAAATATTTTAATCGACATTGCGTAAGGGCTTGAAGAGTGCAGTTTGAGTCGGGAAGCAGGTATCATAAGCTTTCCTGATTGTTCTTCACCACTTCGCTCTATCCTTGACGTCGTCATCAGAAACTTGGCATTCTCTCATGTCTTTTGACACTACATCTCTCCACCGTGTCTTAGGTCTACCTCTAGATCTTTTTCTTTCTTACTGATATGGTCGCAAGTGAGGCCAAATAAAACGCACTGATTTATTTTATACATTTATTTTAGATAAAGATGAGGGCGCACATACGCCGCCTAGCGTGGAACTTTTTCTTGACTCTAATTGTCCTACCCTCGCACATTTTTTTATATATCTACCGTGAAAAAACGTCTAAAGTAAAGTTGGTATTCAGTATTTTATATAATTTAATGATTGGATCAAATTACTGTGGATTTGTTTATCTGATCCAATAAACTTAGTTCTCGAATTCCCGTAAATTAATTTATTCAGACTAAGTAATTAAATCAATCGTACCCACAAATATTTGGTTTGGAATTAATATTGTAATTGAAAATCATAGTTTAATGGTCTATAGGTAATACAACAGTGCCATATGAGAAGATTGATCCCTTATTTGAGAACTGTGTTTTAGAGTTACATATTCTTTTTCTAATTTAGGTTAAATTTTAATTAAGATACTAACAATACTATAGATAATGTTATTTGAAAATAATCTTATTTTATTTATCATTCTTTTAAGATAAAAAAATAACACTTTGATATTCAAAGTAGGTCATTAGTTCTCCAATCAGAAATAAGTGAACCAACTTTAAAAGAATATCTCAGCCTGATCAGAAGGGTTTATGAGTAAAAAGAAAAGAGAATAATACATTGAATAGGTAAAACCCTAAATTATACCTTTTTTGATTTGGAGTAAAAACATCTCGCCAACCACAAACAACTCAATTAACCTCTAGTCAAGGCAAACAAATCAAATTAAATCATACAAGTTGGAATTCAAACAAACTTACAGAGAGACAGATCAATCCTTCAAACATATAACACACTCTTATTTCGTAGTGGGTTAAAATGCGGTATCATGCATCCTTTATCCACTGCACTATCTCATTGAGCATTACTACTAAGCCATTTCAGCTACGTTTAACCTTTCTACAGCAATCCAGACAGAAAACTAGACATTGTAAAACCACAAACATTATCCATCCACTGCTGAAGAAAAACCAACCTTAAGTTAAAGGGATAAGAGTGTGTGATTAGTAAAGTTATGTTGGTTGTTATTCAGGTTCTCAGAGCTTTTATGTAAGAAGTATCCTTTCATCCTCTCCTTTTTACCTGAAGCTGCAATTATAGTTAGCGTGCCTCGGGGTAGTTATATTTCAGGGTTCCGTTGCTCGTTTATTGGATCGAACTATTTTCCTAGACGGTAAACCGTGAAAGCCCATTACGTTCATCTTATTTCTAGTATGTAGATGAATTGAGAATCAAAACCATAAATGTGAAATGAGAGTCATGTTCAATATTATGATATATGGCTTGGTTGTTAACTTCAACGACAAAAGAAGTGAGATCTAAATGGGTGCCAAGTTCAATGGTCAGTCCTGAAATGTATTTATTACAACATAAAATATTTTATAACAACTTCATATATAATTTCTTCTTAGGATAACTTAGGATTATATTGAAGCCTAAAGTCTGGTTTGGCTAGTTCTCATATACGAATTATTATTAAGTACCCACTAAAATAGTCATGGAAGAGCCCTATGTTCGATGGCTAGTTTCTACCAGTAAGCCAAATTTTCGGAAGAATAAAATGAGAACTTACAGCTTTAGAACTTGGATAGGCTATAATATAATTCGTATATGTAAGCAAAGTCAGACCTTAAGAAAGTTGATGAGAAAGAAGAATAAAGAAAGAATGATATTTGATGTATTTATAAATATATTTCAGAACTAAACATTGAACTTGGCACCCATTTAGATCTCACTTCTTTTGTCGTTAAAGTCAACAAGCAAGACATATATAATAGGCATATATTGAACTTGGCTCTCATTTCACATATATGTTTTTGATAGGATATCATTACTTTTTGTACAGAAATTATTAGTAGGTACTTTATGTATAATAAAATTAATAGCAAATGGTTTTTATTAATCTACAGTTTTTTCTACGTTTACGGGATAAACCTGTCTTTTTTGTGTTATTTTCAATCGGCAATCAATTTTGATTGCTAGTTTTTGAATAACAGGCACTATAAGTAAGTGTTCCTAACAGAATCAATTAATTAAAAAATAATAAGAAACTGATCAAAATTTACTAGTTAGTTATTTATTTCTTTGTATTCACTCAATTACCTATCTTAATTCCAAATTTGAACGTTCTAGGTCATCTGGAACTGGCTTAGAATTTTAATCTGTAGGTTGGTCTGTCAGTCAGTGATAAATGTCGATTTTTGGACGGTAATATCTAAATAACCGTTTGAGGTATGTTTATAAAATTAATAGCACATATGTATCTCAAAAGTCTTAATATATTAGTCAAATTTGAAATATTTATGTGAAATAGTTTTTGAGTTATGAGGTGGTCAAAAGAGGCTCCAAATGGTTCGTGTAATATTACATATGGTGCTGCTCGTCAGCTCTGTTAGCTTGAACTTGGCTTGACACGCTACCGCGTGTCTAGAATAAAGACTAGAATTTGATATAAAATTATGAGTGAATGAGAGCGTCTCGTCTTTCGATACACACTTTGAACCGGAAGAGTGGTATCAGAAGTATTTTTTTTAACTAATCTTTTCCATATCAAGGCTGGCTGAAGGCCTCTAATACGGTATAAATACTTACCAAAGTTTTCATCAAATCAGGCAAACTAACAATCACATATCTAAATACTGAAAGCAAACGTAATCATTTTCCGTTAAAATATCAGAACAAAAGCTTTTATTTTACAAAAATATTTCTGTTATACTTTATCAGATTGAATAAAACTTTTCCTCAAAATAAAGAGACATGAAAACAATTTTGCCTCTAATAAAATAATAAAACATTCAAGCATATATCATCATTCCCCTAAGCACAGATAACAACGAAAATTGAACGAGACGGAACACATCACCTCATCTTCCATATAATAAAATATTTATACGGAATCCTCTCGCTTAGTTGTTTCACGTTCTTAGCTGCTTTTAGAGAATTTTCACCTTTTGTGCTACGTAAAGCAGGGTTTTGTCAGTTTTTTGTTGACAAAATACAGGCTTTTTATGCATGTCTATACGGTCTTGGGGGATTGAAGCAAATATTTAATTGCAGGAACTCTAATCCTGAAATTTACCGTGAATGTTTTTTGTACTTACAGTACATTTTTTTATTGCAAAAAGTAGTTCAAAAAGATTTAAAGAGAAAATATTTTTTGACTATTCCATAAGTACAGATAGGTTTAGGGTGTTCGGACCCTGAATCCTCATAATTAATAATTGATCGAGCGAAGCGAAATCTTCAAATCAACTTGTGCAAATCGGCATTGTATGTATGTATGTAAGTATGTATGTTTGTCCGAGAATAACTTTCAAAGCGTTGTTCCAATCATCGTGAAATTTGATACATAGGTAGGTAGTGATGGCACAATTTTAGTGTGACTAAATGAGCTAAAAATGTTGGAGGGTTGTTGAGATATTGGGGTTCAAGAAGGGTAAAATAAATTAAAATGAGGCTATTAGGTAAAGTGGGGTGTCCCCCAATTTTACTAATTTATAAGAAAAACGATTATTGAGAGATACTATTATTTTAAGGATTATGTTTGTGGTTCGTGTCAATAGCTGCTTAATTTTCAATGGTGTTGTCATAGCAACGGTGGTAATTTTAAGATTGTATTAGTAGGTTACCAAAAGATATCGAATGATTTTTAGGTCTTCCTTTTTCTGCAAATTTTCAATGGCGTTGTCATAGCAACGGCGATCATTTTAAGATTGTATTAGTAGGTTACCAAAAGATATCGAATGATTGTTAGGTCTTTCTATTTCTGCAAATTTTCAATGGCGTTGTCATAGCAACGGCGATCATTTTAAGATTGTATTAGTAGGTTACCAAAAGATATCGAATGATTTTTAGGTCTTCCTTTTTCTGCAAATTTTCAATGGCGTTGTCATAGCAACGGCGATCATTTTAAGATTGTATTAGTAGGTTACCAAAAGATATCGAATGATTGTTAGGTCTTTCTTTTTCTGCAAATTTTCAATGGCGTTGTCATAGCAACGGCGATCATTTTAAGATTGTATTAGTAGGTTACCAAAAGATATCGAATGATTGTTAGGTCTTTCTATTTCTGCAAATTTTCAATGGCGTTGTCATAGCAACGGCGATCATTTTAAGATTGTATTAGTAGGTTACCAAAAGATATCGAATGATTGTTAGGTCTTTCTATTTCTGCAAATTTTCAATAGTGTTGTCATAGCAACGGCGATCATTTTAAGATTGTATTAGTAGGTTACCAAAAAATATCGAATGATTGTTAGGTCTTTCTTTTTTTGCAAATTTTCAATGGTGTTGTCATAGCAACGGCGATCATTTTAAGATTGTATTAGTAAGTTACCAAAATATATCGAATGATTGTTAGGTCTTTCTTTTTCTGCAAATTTTCAATGGCGTTGTCATAGCAACGGCGATCATTTTAAGATTGTATTAGTAGGTTACCAAAAGATATCGAATGATTATTAGGTCTTTCTTTTTCTGCAAATTTTCAATGGTGTTGTTATAGCAACGGCGATCATTTTAAGATTGTATTAGAAGGTTACCAAAAGATATCGAATGATTATTAGGTCTTTCTTTTTCTGCAAATTTTCAATGGTGTTGTAATAGCAACGGCGATCATTTTAAGATTGTATTAGTAGGTTACCAAAAGATATCGAATGATTATTAGGTCTTTCTTTTTCTGCAAATTTTCAATGGTGTTGTAATAGCAACGGCGATCATTTTAAGATTGTATTAGTAGGTTACCAAAAGATATCGAATGATTATTAGGTCTTTCTTTTTCTGCAAATTTTCAATGGTGTTGTAATAGCAACGGCGATCATTTTAAGATTGTATTAGTAGGTTACCAAAAGATATCGAATGATTATTAGGTCTTTCTTTTTCTGCAAATTTTCAATGGTGTTGTAATAGCAACGGCGATCATTTTAAGATTGTATTAGTAGGTTACCAAAAGATATCGAATGATTATTAGGTCTTTCTTTTTCTGCAAATTTTCAATGGTGTTGTAATAGCAACGGCGATCATTTTAAGATTGTATTAGTAGGTTACCAAAAGATATCGAATGATTATTAGGTCTTTCTTTTTCTGCAAATTTTCAATGGCGTTGTCATAGCAACGGCGATCATTTTAAGATTGTATTAGTAGGTTACCAAAAGATATCGAATGATTGTTAGGTCTTTCTTTTTCTGCAAATTTTCAATGGCGTTGTCATAGCAACGGCGATCATTTTAAGATTGTATTAGTAGGTTACCAAAAGATATCGAATGATTGTTAGGTCTTTCTTTTTCTGCAAATTTTCAATGGCGTTGTCATAGCAACGGCGATCATTTTGAGATTGTATTAGTAGGTTACCAAAAGATATCCAATGATTGTTAGGTCTTTCTTTTTCTGCAAATTTTCAATGGTGTTGTCATAGCAACGGCGATCATTTTAAGATTGTATTAGTAGGTTACCAAAAGATATCGAATGATTGTTAGGTGTTTCTTTTTCTGCAAATTTTCAATGGTGTTGTCATAGCAACGGCGATCATTTTGAGATTGTATTAGTAGGTTACCAAAAGATATCGAATGATTGTTAGGTCTTTCTTTTTCTGCAAATTTTCAATGGCGTTGTCATAGCAACGGCGATCATTTTGAGATTGTATTAGTAGGTTACCAAAAGATATCGAATGATTGTTAGGTCTTTCTTTTTCTGCAAATTTTCAATGGTGTTGTCATAGCAACGGCGATCGTTTTAAGATTGTATTAGTAGGTTACCAAAAGATATCGAATGATTGTTAGGTGTTTCTTTTTCTGCAAATTTTCAATGCTGTTGTCATAGCAAACGGCGATCGTTTTAAGATTGTATTAGTAGGTTACCAAAAGATATCGAATGATTGTTAGGTCTTTCTTTTTTTGCAAATTTTCAATGGTGTTGTCATAGCAACGGCGATCGTTTTAAGATTGTATTAGTAGGTTACCAAAAGATATCGAATGATTGTTAGGTCTTTCTTTTTCTGCAAATTTTTAATGGTGTTGTCATAGCAACGGCAATCGTTTTAAGATTGTATTAGTAGGTTACCAAAAGATATCGAATTATTGTTAGGTCTTTCTTTTTCTGCAAATTTTCAATGGCGTTGTCATAGCAACGGTGGTCATAAAAAAGAGCTATTTTGCGACGATACCATTGTCATAGTGAAGCGATTGGTTTTGTAGAATTGGGCCCCTGGACGTTCTTTTAATTGCTCCTCGGCCAACTCTCTAAATATGTATAAATAAATAAATATAAATATTGATGGACATTTCACACAGCGCTATCTAGCCCCAAACTAAGCAGAGCTTGTACTATGGGAACTAGATAACTGATATAATACTTAAATACTTTTTTTGTAAATACATATAATATATAGAAACACAACAGACCCGGAACAAATATCTGTAGCTCATGCAAACATTTGTTCCGTGGCTGGGTTCGAAACCAGTACCTTCTGCGTCTCAGCCGGCTATTCACCCACTGCACCACCGAGGCCGTCCATTATTAGTTTATATTGCTCATTCAGTTTCGATATAAAATACTTTAGTTGGTGCTGGTAGGTATATAACGTTTGTTTAAAAGGGCTTGAATAAACCTATTTAATACTAAATGATCTTCTTTGAAAAGATTGAGCGTAAATTCTTTATTGCGATAGAATATACGACTATAGACAAAAGTTATTTTTATAAACTTACAGTAATTACTAAAACGTACATCGCATAATTTGTAACTAACATTCTTGTACAAAGCGGTTTAATCTTTTTATTAATATTTTTTTTTAATTATTAAAAAATTATTATTTATATATAAATTATTTAAATTATTAATTGTTTGTTTATATTTTTACAAGTATTGACTTGGAAGAACTTTTACCTGGTAATATTAGGGATTTATTTTTATTTAGAAAACTTTCGTGATTTATTATTTATTATAAACTAGCTGCTGCCAGCGACTTCGTACGCGTTACACTACTAAATGTGTAGGTAACATAGAAATAAAGCTAAACTCGCTATTGCAACTTGACTTGACTCCCCAATTTTTTTCACAAGGGAACTGATTTATGGGATAAACGGTAGCTTATGTAGGTAGATTATAATCTACGTATATACCAAATTTCATCGAAATCAGTTCAGCCGTTACGACGAGATTGAGTAACAAACAAACAAATAAATAGACAAACATCCAAAGTTTCACATTTATAATATTAGTGTGATACGGGACGCAGTGCGGAGCGGATCGCACTCACCCTGATCACGAATTGAACTGAAACATTGTCGGTCGTAACACCGATAAAACGGTACGTGATAAATCCCGTGTTGAAAATAATATTATTAAATAATAATATTTTGTTTTATTGTTTTGGATGGTTAAACGTTTTAGGGTTCCAAATTAAAATGAAAAAGTGAAACCCGACTTTGTCCATCCATTCGTCAAGTGGCTAGGTCAAGTGGGGTTTCATTTAAAAGAACTTTATTTACACATTTCAAAATCTACTTTAAAAGTTTACATGGTTTGTGGGTCACATTACTGGATGGCGCTGCTAAATTACCATAAATATAGGTAGGTACGGAAACTTTGATGAGTAAGTCTCAGTCGTACACACGGCTACACATCAAGCATTTCCAGTATACGCACTGTGTAGGCTTCTCGTAGAATGAGAGGTCAGCTTATACTGGAAATTTATAGCTTGATGTGTAGCCGTGTGTACTTGACCGGTCTTATTTTTTTATAATCCCTTATTTTTTTTTTGATATAATGAGAAAACGGAAAATGTTGATAGCCTTTAGTTATATAAATTGCATTTACCTCACAGGCTACGCCCAACAATAATATACTATTATTTACATAACCATATAATATAAATGGAACAGTTCAATCATTCAAACACAGCAAACGATCTATTGATAGCACAACTCATCCAGATCTATCAGGCAGAAGTGTCCCCAAGATTGGGCCGCTGAGTTGCAATGCATATGCGTCGTCCCAATTAAGCGCCAGCCCTTAGATCACACGTCGGCGTTCGACAAGACGCCCAGAATCAATTTTGAAAACGCGATGTTTTCCTATCCACTCTTCTAACTTTTATGACAACTCCTTTACTGTACAAGATATCTGTTTATGGAACTCTCTTCCTTCTTCTATTAGATCTGCCAAATCCCTTCCTATCTTTAAAACGCTTTTGTTTAAGCACTATTTGTCTGCATCAGAGAGCTGAGTAATCTTATTTTGTTATTATATCTGTCATTGTTACTGTTGGTATTACAGCTGTTTCATAATTGTTTTTTTATTTATTATTAGTATATTTAATATTATAGAATGTTTACGTATAATATTTTTATTAATATGACTTACCCTGGTATCTATTTATTTTCTTTTGCTTATGTAAGTATACCTACAGTTAAATAATAAGCTAAGTTGTAAAGCTACCGTTCTCGTAAAATCCAGTCCATCCAAAGGTTGTCTGGAATCACTTTTTGCGATAAGACCGCCAATTGTACTATCAAGTGTCTAGTTTTAAGTGTTTAATTATGATTTGTTAATTTAAGTGTGGTATACAATAAAGCGTTTTCTATCTATCTATGTTTTCCAGTACCCCCATGGACCCAAAAAAAACCATACCCAAAGACTTGGCCGTGACCAATAGTATTACGCTCGTCTCCCTGAGAAATACACGTAAAACCTCGTGTACACGGCACATGAGCTTTAGCAAAACTTAATTAGTAGGGTGTCAAGAGCAAAATGAACTCGTAAACGCTCATATAAATCTTCTTTTACGTGTACCACAATTAGTTTCTGCCATAAAATTATACTCAAATTGACCAAACGTTTTCACGTATGAAACAGGCTGGGGTCAAAGCAACTTTTTTATATATTTGTATGAAAAAACACTTTATAATTCGAGCGGTGCGAGATCTCCAAATCAACTTCGGCATATCGGCGTTGTGTATGTATGTATATTTGTTTGTCTGAGGATAACTTTCGAAGCTTTTATGCGATCATCGTGAAATTTGGTATATAAGTAAGGCATGACACAATTCTGGTGTGACTAAATGAGCTTAAAATGTTGTGGGGTTATTGAAACATGGGGTTGTAGTGAGGTAAAATAAACAAAATGGGACTATCCAGTCTAATGGCACGTCTAATAAAAGGTCTTTGTGAGTACATTTTGACCCAGTTTTTATTTTTAGTTTAAACCTTGACGTATTTAAGTAATTAGCCATTATAAAAATTGAACTTTGACAAAATTCACAGGGTATACCAGTGACCCCACAGTACTGAAATTTGGTATGCGTGTAGCTTTTGTAACACGAATATGGGCAAAAGTCTGAAATCCAGAATAACTGCAACTTCTACCCCAGGTACCCAATTAGCATGAACTCGCGTTACCTGTAAGTTGGATGAAACTGTACGTCAAATAAGTTGTTTTTTTTATTTCGTGGCACTTTATTGGTAGTCAAAGATTACAAATAATATTTTCTTGTTTTTATGGTAGACTCGCGAGATCTCAGTTCGGGGCGAACAACCAGTTACCTTACGTTGTTTTGCGTATTTTATTGATTTTTGTTATGCCTCTTGTATTTTATCACCTTCATAATTAAAAAACCCAGTATCCCTAGGCATAGTTCCAATAGAATTTCCTGTAACTCCAAATCCATGGTAGCTAAACAAGCATACCCGGAACAAATATTTGCAGGTCTTGCAGGTCTTGCAAATATTTGTTACTGATATTAGGATAATTTATGGTGTTATGTGGTTAGTTCGTCACCCTTACGAAGTGTATAGTGATATAATACTCATTCTTAATAGTTTTATAACTGAAACCCGATTATCTATGGCTTGGGTGTTTTTATTACCAAAACATAACAGTGCTTAAATTAAAGTGCTAAGCATGTTTGTCTAATTATAAATAAAAATAAAGCAATACTTATACAGGGTATTACTGATTAAACCGGTATTTATCGCTTAAGTACTTATATTTTTTATTTCTTATCGCGCGTACAGTGATCGCGAAAGTTTGAAAAATATTATAAGGGGTCATTGGTAAAACGCTAACAACTTTGCAGGACTACATACATCATAAACAATAACTTTTGTTCTATATTTTTTTATAAAACATAATTTATTACCATAAACTAACTTTCATGATTTTAGGGCACATTTCAGGTCAAGTTCAAGCGCCCACGCCGCCCGACTCCCGCTTTACGCCTCTGCCTTTTGCTCTAGAAACATCCATTTGATCCCTAATGGACTAATGAAGGAGATTTGTTAATGAATTTAAGTCACTGATATAACACAAAAGATTATCAAGCTAAAGTGGCAGAGGCAGGGCACATAGCTCGAAGAACTGACGGCCGTTGGGGCAGAAAAGTATTTGAGTGGAGACCACGTACTGGAAAGCGCAGCGTACGATAGCCCCCCCACTAGATAAAAAATAAAAATAAATAAATATTGCTGGACATATCACACAGCGCTATCCAGCCCCAAACTAAGCAGAGTTTATACTATGGGAACCAGATAACTAATAGAATACTTACATACATTTTTTTTGTAAATACATACTTATCATATATAGAAAAACATCCAGACTCGGAACGAATATCTGCAGATATGCAAACATTTGCTCTAAGGCGGGAATCGAACCCACTGCGCTACGAAGTTAGTCTAGATGGAAAGAAGACCTGATAAAAGTTGCTGGGAGCCGTTGGGTGCAGGTCGCACAAGATCTATTGCTCTGGAAATCTATGGTAGAGCTCTGTGGTCAGCATTGGACGTCCTTTAGCTATTATGATGATTATGATATATGAAGTATTGCAATCTGTACCGGTTAAACGGTAGTAGCTACCCGTCGTCTACCTAAATGCATCTAACGTAGAGTTTTCGCGGAAGAGCATTAAACATTTTACTTCCCCTTCTGACGAAATTAATGGTGTTTTTCTTCAGTAAGAAGAGTTTTAATTATTTGTTGACTCACTGTCAAGATATTTTATAACAATGCGCCATTAACCTGCTCATGAAATCTGGAATTTTTATCGCCATCGGCCTAATTGAATAATGACACGTGCAAATTATGATTCAAAAGCTTACATAAGTTAAAACATATATCGAATATTATGAATTATCATCATCAGCATATGATTGTTAAGATGTCCACTAGGTACTGAACATCCTCCTTGTTAGATCTCCAGAGATATTGTCAGTATCTTGTGCAGTCTGCACCCAACGGCTCCCAGCTACCTTTTTAGGTCATTTTTAGGGTTCTGTACCCAATGAGTAAAATGGGACCCTATTGCTAAGACTGCTGTCTGTCTGTGCGTCTGTCACCAGGCTGTATTTCATGAACCGCGATAGTTAGATAGTTGAAATTTTCACAGATGATGTATTTTTGTTGCCGAAAAAGAAAAACAAATAATAAATAACTTATTGTTAATAAAATAAATATTTAAGTGGAAATCCTATACAACGCACATAATTTTTTTGCCGTTTTTAGGATTCCGTATCTCAAAAGGTAAAAAAGGAACCCTTATAGGATCACTCTCTTGTACGTCTGTCTGTCCGTGTGTCACCACTGATTTTCTCAGGAACAGGTGTACCTAGAAAGTTGAAATTTATACCAGATACTGAGGTATATAGTTTCTATCAGGTGTATAAAATCAAGGTCCTGAGTCAACACGATAAAAAGATATGGGCAAATTTATATATTCGCGAAAACTTATAAGTACCAATATTTACCTTAATTTTAAACTTTTTTTTATTTTGTGGATTTTCTCTTTATTTGTGCAATAAGATCTTGTTTTAAACCAAAATTGACAATTCTAGGTCAATCGCAAGTACCCTCTAGATTTTGGGTCGAAACCCTATTATGGTAGTTCCCGTTGACCTAGAATAACTTAATTTTCCAAAAAGCAAGGTCTTACAGCACAAATAAAGGAAAGATTCCATAAAATAATAGAAGCTGAAAATTCAAGGGTGTTCCCATACATACATTGTTGACGCCAATTAAGATAGTCCTCTGACCTGTATGGGCGCTCATACAATTTAAAAGGCTAGCTTAATCGGCACCCACCTCAAATAAGGTAGATAAATAAATTGTGCTATTGAATAAACTAAATATTTAAGTGTGGCTCCCATACAACAGACATGGTTTTTTTTGCCGTTTTTATAATTAATGGTACGGAACTCTTCGTGCGCGAATCCGACTCGCACTTGGCCAGTTTTTTTCACTGTACGGCGTGTATATCCTTAGTTGTAATAAATCATGTACCAATAATAAGGCTGGCTTGCACAACGATCCCTAAATGTATTTAGCGACTAAAAATGTACCTATATAGTTAGTTCAGTTCAGATCAGTTCTTGTTTGTAGTTACTGTGACAAGAGAGTGTCACGATTCCGCCAATGTCAATGTCATGATATTTTCATAAACATATAACAGATAATGTAGGTAAAGAATATGATCGGTATTATGAATTTTGTCAAAACCCTTGATAACTCTAAAACAAAAGAGACAACACAACATATAAAACAGCACAATGTTAGTTGTTAATACTATTATAGATAATGTGGGTTAGAAAGAAGAAGAAAGAAAGAAAGAAAAAAATATTTATTCAGATTACCACAAATGGACACAGAAACAAATGACACAAAAAATATATTTTAACTAAAAAATTTAAATGTGGTGGCGAAAGGGTCCTCAGCTCAGCATTTGCTACAGCATGTTCCCATACTGCAGCGCTGGTATTCTGCTGAGGCCAGTGTTGACCTCACGGACACCCAGACATTTATATAACTATAAGATTTAAAACATTTACATTAAAATTTTCTAACATTATATCTAGCACCTTTTACAGATCATTAACTTTAATAAATCATACAAACCATGACTGACAATTTATTAATAATTCGTGCCAAGCAATAAACAGAGTGACGACAGAGGAAAGTGAGCTAGTAAGTAATATATACATTTACAACCTTTAATTTATAAATCATATAAATCATTTATAAATTTACATAAAATATAATTAGTTAAAGGTGAAACGGTAAGGGTTAATAAACATTTAAAGGAGGTAGGACGAGGGATTTCAGGAGGAAGGATTTCATAAAGGAAACGCCGCAATTTAAGACAGTCGAAGAACCTGTGGTCAATGTTTTCTTCGTCCAGGCCACACTCACATAGGGAGTGGTTCCTAATCCTAAGTTTCGCCAAAAAAACAGGGGTACACAAGTGAAAATTTAAAGTTTTGAGGTTTTTGTATGATTTGACAACTCTTTAAATCATGTTTAGCCGCAAATTCGTTAAGGCATCGTTGCCCAAGTCGCCTTAAACAAGCGCAAATGACTTGGCACAAACTAAGCCATGATCAATAAAATATAATCACCTCGAAGTGAGCATCTGCTCAATCCTAATTGGGTTGAATTATCTAAAAGGTATTATTCAGAGTTAAGTTTTTCTCGGAATTCAGCTTAATTTGAATATTGGGTACTTAGGAGTCAGTCTCTCGAGCGAATAAATCAGAAAGGTAAGGGCTCTCAGGATTTGCCTTCCCTCCTCTTCAGTTAAGATTATTCTGTATTATTTGGAACTAACATACGCGTGTCTGTAATTTCTTATGTGATAAACTATACATTTACTATTAAAACAAACTATTAAACTACAAATTTACTATTAAAACAAACTATTAAACTACAAATTTAATATTAAAACAAACTATTAAACTACAAATTTACTATTAAAATAAACTATTAAACTACAAATTTACCATTAAAACAAACTATTAAACTACAAATTTACTATTAAAACAAACTATTAAACTACAAATTTACTATTAAAACAAACTATTAAAATACAAATTTACTGTTAAAACAAACTATTAAACTACAAATTTACTATTATGTATGGATTTTGATTTATTTGCGAGTGTCAATATCCCATCAAAAGCATAAATTTGAATTAAGATCCAATTTCAATATTTTAATGCCTTGGTTGTTGACTTCAACGTTAAAGGAAGTGAGATCTAAATGGGTGCTTAGTTCAATGGTCAGTCCTGAAATTTATTTATAACAATATAAAATATTTTTTAACAACTTCAAATATAATTTCTTCTTATAAATTAGGATCTATCGAAGTCTAAAATCTGAGTTGGCGAGTTCTCATATACAAATGATAATTAAGTACCTACTAAACAGTCATGGAAGAGCCCTATGTTCGATGGCTAGTTTCTACCAGCAAACCAAATTTTCGGAAGAATAAAATGAGAACTTACAGCTATAGAACTTGCGAAGACTATAATATAATTTGTGTATGAAAACTAGCCAAGTCAGACCTTAGAGTTCAATGCATTATCATTAGTTAACTATTATAAAATATTTTATGTTGTTATAAATAAATTTCAGAACTGACCATTGAACTTGGCTTTGATTGATCCATTCATAGGAGAGATCTATTGATCTCAGTTCTTTTGTCCTTGAAGTCAACAACCAAGATATATGTCATAATATTGAACTTGGCTCTCATTTCACATTAATTTTTTTGATGGGGTGTCATTACTTTTTGTACAGAAATTATTACATAATAAAATTAATATCAAATGGTTTTAGATAATCTACTGAAATTTCCTACGTTTACGGGTAATAATTGTCTATTTTGTGTTATTTTATATTTGCAATCAAATTTGAATGCTGATTCTTATATTACAAGGACTATAAGTAAGTGTTCCTAATAGAATCAATTAATTGAATAATTATAAAAAATTATAAAAATTAACTAGTTTCTGATTTATTCCACTTCAAACAACTTCCTATCTGGATGCCAAATTTGAACTTTCTGGGTCATCTGGAACTGGGTAGAGTTTTGATCTATCTATAGGTCAGTCAGTCAGAGATAAAAATTTTGATTTTTGAACTAATTAATATCTAAATAACCATTTGAGGTGTGTTTATGAAATTTGGTGAACATATGTATCTCGCATGTCTCAATATATGAGCCAAATTTGACATGTTTACGTGAAATAATTTTTGAGTTATGAGGTGGTCAAAAGTGGCTCCAAATGGTTCGTGTAATATTAGATACGGTGCTGCTCGCCAGCCCTGTTAGCTTGAACTTGACACGCTGCCGCGTGTCTAGATAATATGCGACATTTTTTGGTGTATTTTTTGATTGAATTGAAGCTAGATTTATTTTTATTGCTCCAAGTCACCGTAGACCTCAGTATTTGATTTTAATTTCAACTTGATACCTCCATGCTGTAACTTCCGTGCCAGCGCTGTGTTACCTTGCTGTGACATGGCAAAATGCTGAGTTGGAACCTTTTTGTGGTAGCTACTAATAACTATTATCTATGTTATATATTGTTTTTCTGGATTTGTTTTTTGTGTTGTTAACTATTGTTATTAGTGGTTGGCATAATAAAGGATATTTTCTTTTTTTCTTTTCATGCTTTCCTGCGAAAAAAATACAGACAGACAGACGGACAACGAGGTGATCCAATGAGGTTTCTTATTTTCTTTTGAGGTACAAAACCCTAAAAATAACTTGATGGTATTAAATTTTCATTAATTATAATATTTTACAAAACCTTCCAATCTCAGCATCATATAGCCTTAGTGTGGACCGACTATAACATAAACTCATTGATTATACCCTATATTAACCTCTGAGCCAGTAATAATCTTAATTGAGTCATGATAACGCCACATGAAAGTGATCAAGGGAGTGGAAATTTACTGTAAATTATGTGGGGTAGTTATATCAATGCTTTATGTAATAAATGGGTTAGAACCACACAACCGTACATGGAAAATCTAGAATTATCATCATAATTGGCGGCCCAAATGATAACCCATCGCTGGGTTATCATTGCCTGCTATCCA
The DNA here is from genome assembly GCA_918857605.2 of Philereme vetulata. Lineage (NCBI taxonomy): Eukaryota > Metazoa > Arthropoda > Insecta > Lepidoptera > Geometridae > Philereme > Philereme vetulata. The sequence continues at coordinate 11,821,900 of OU975421.1, forward strand.
AGAACTGCATAGAACGAATTTCAAGTTCTTAAAGGGACTGCAAATGTGTGGTCTTTTGCAATTAACTGAAAGGCTGATATCCTCTGGCAGACTGTTAATCAGTGGAGCCGTTTTAAGATACACACTGTAGGTAGAAAGTGACGGCCTTGCCAAACGACAGGCGGGCGATAGGAACTGGATTACGTAATAAAGGTACCCACCGGAACAAATATGTGAGGTCGGCTACAGAAGGCTGCAGTCAAGGAAGTGAATGGAGATATATGAAAGAAAAGTTAAATTGACATAATTATAACAGCGAAAATTCCAAACTCTTAGATCCGCCATGGCCAAGTTCTGAAAATAAATAAATTAATCCATGGTGCAGTCGAAGCTTTCGCATTCCCGCCATGTCACTAAATATTTTAATATAACTTCTATGCAACCGACTGACGAGTGAATTTAGAGCATAATATTTTATTTAATATAATATTTTTTGATGTAGAAGAGTGGGAGACCGCAAGCTTTGTGTGTCTCGTTTGCTTTAGTGGCGCGCAAAATAACAGCAAGATTTTTTATGCGAGCTCCGGACATTCTACGTAGCCATTGCATAAACCATAAAGAAATGACATGTCCGGTAAACTACGACGATTTTCTAAGGTTGTAAGATGATGATGGTTCATCATGACACGATTCCTCGATTCGATACGATACGATTCGACGATATTTCCTGTGATATTTTTTTACTGTATATACATAATGTATTCTGGACCTTCTTCCGTAAATAAATATTGTCTGTAATAAACAAACCAGCCCCCAAGCTAATCTTTGTTTATGAGAATACCATCGGTTCGTGAAATCGGAGGGCAATAATTAAGTCGGTTTTGCACTTCATAGTGCCCTGCCAGAGACGATTGCGATAAAATTGAATTGGTACAAGCGAGAGGCTGTAGCGATTTGTTTTTTTTTTAAACATGAGATGACGATGACATAATTTTAATTTTAATTCCGGCATCATTGGCTGTTGGAATTTAAAACACCAGCCAGTCGCCCAGCTTGTGACACAATAATTATATTAATATTTAGTTGTTTGATCCAGCTATTAATTGTCTGAATTTGAATTTATTATTATTTGTTTGAATATTGTCGGGCTAGGATGACCGCCCTAGAAAAAAATATCTCTGCGGATGAAAAGTCATACGATATTTTAGTGTGAGAGTAGATATATTATTTCTACGCGAGACCGTACAAAACATTAGCAACTGCAAAAGTTAAATAAGCTGCGTAGCAATGTCAGCTCCCTCCTCCTCCATTTATAGCAGAACTCATGAGAATCATAAAAAATGTATTTACTAACCATTATACTATTATATATTATCATATTATTATTTATTATTATATATGTGAAGGAGAGATTGTTTCGTACTCTTTCACGTCTTAACGGCTGAACCGATTTCGATGGGTAAATAGAGAGATTATGACCAAAGTGAGATACAGCCTACTTTTAACTGACAAACCACGCGAACTTAGCCGCTTTCGGAAGCTTTTTTACTATAATTAACTTATAACCCTATGAAATATTCGTAAATTAGGTTTAAATCAAATCGCTTGCCTCTGATACCTTGTCACCCGTTAAGAGCGACGCTGGTTCACTTAGTCGATGCATTCTCGACCGAGTTTTGTACCATCGAATCGAGTGGTTCAATCGATTCGTGGATTACATACTAATCTGATTGGATTTTAATCGAATTACTTTCAAAATTATTTTCCGATAGATAAAATTTAGCAAAACGCCAGATTTCGATTCGATCGGGTTTGTATTTGTATTGCAATGATTACAGATTTTGTATTACAATGGATGTTTTATTTGTAAATATTTTTTTTAAGTCTGTTTAAAGCACTGTGTGAAATGTCCAGCAATATTTATTAATTAACAAACTGATCAAAGTTAATGGGTGCAGGACGCACAAGATCTATCTCTGGAATATTATAGAAAGGTATATAATAATATACGCTGTTTGATACGCACTAAAATGAAAGCGGTTATTTTTATGAGCTTAATAAATAAATTTGTAAAATGTTTACCATTGAAATGTGAAATTTATTTTGACATGTATAAACCAACACTTTATTAAACTTATGTTGTGCTATTGCATAATGCTTGCCATCTAACCACAGATCTCTTGTTGTCCGGCGTTTCCGGGTCAATGTTCACCAAAGCGTAGAATTGTAGAGATGAGAATAACATGCGACAATAACTAATAGCATATCGATATAACGACATCTCTCCTCTCAGCTTTAGTGGAAACGGTCAATCGGCCATGTCGCAGTCACAGCGCATTCGCAGCGATGTTGTAAGCAGAGAGCGCGTAGAGATTACGGCTTTTATATTTGGATGGTTGCAAGAGCAGGCAGTAAGTTTTGTATCGAATGAATCACCTAAACTTTGTCGATTTTCTTTAAAATGTGATAATATAACTAGTGGTTTTTACATCGAGAAGTCTTTTTTTGTATTCTGAGAAACCGTCACTTGAATATCGTTCGTAAGTATATTAACAAATACCCTGTACCTATTCATGTTCAGCAGTGGCTATAGCTGATATGATGATGGATTTCCTTTATTGTTCCATCATTTTGGATTTTGGATTGATCGAACCACGAAGAGTTTAAGCTCTTCTCAATTGTATCGACTACTAACTTACGTTAGCTAGTAAAGTAAGTTTTTTGTCTCTGTGGTTCGATTTCATAGACAAACCACTAGAAACTTTAAGATTCTGTATTAGTTCAATAGATCGAACTACAGGGACTTATCAAGCATTTTTGTGAAAGTTGTAGTAAAATCAAGCATCTTAATAGTTAATCGTTTTGATAAAAGAAAAATAACTGTAAACTGTATTTTTTGATTTTTTAGGTATATATACATATATCTAAAATTAGATTTTTTTTGTCAACCTCTGGCGTGGGCAGCGGATAACCGGCAAAATGCTGCTGGATATTAGATTCCTGTTAGAGACAAATGTTTGTTTAATCTGCAAATATACAATAAGTTTGATCGTTGAGTTATGTTAACAATCTTCCAACAATAGGTATTACTAGTCTTTCCAGTGATTAGTTGCGAGGAAGTGGCGTTAATTGTCGATGCATTTTCCAAAAGATTTTAAATTGAGAGTTTGCCTTGACTCATTTTTGGCAGAGTCATAGCGGCCCCCTCGTACTTCATACAAACGAACTGATTTAATTAACTATTACTTCTAAAAATGCAAATAGTTGGCCCAATCGAGCGAGACAAGGACAATACTCTAAGTAAGCAAGCTTTGTCAGGTTTTAGTTATATTTAGTGTATTTTAACGATCGATGCATGTATGTATTTAAAACAGCTTGGATCTTTGGATACCTTGTTCGGTAAATAAATAATGCTGATTATTTCTCACATCGCCATCTAGCGCCAATCTGAGTAAAGCTTGTAAATATGGGAACCTGATAACTGATAGAATACTTACGTAATTTTTCATCATCATCATCATATCAGCCGTAGGATGTCCACTGCTGGACAAAGGCCTCCCTCATTGATCTCCAGGAACTGCGGTTGGAAGCGGCCTGCATCCAACGCCGACCTGCGGTTCTTACCAAGTCGTCTGCCCATCTTGTGGGTGGACGTCCTACGCTGCGCTTGCCGGTCCGTGGCTTCCACTCGAGAACCTTTCGGCCCCAACGGCCATCTGTTCTGCGCGCTATATGGCCTGCCCATTGCCACTTCAACGTGCTAATCCGTCGGGCTATGTCGGTGACTTGAGTTCTCCTACGTATCTCCTCATTTCTGATTCGATCTCGTAGAGAAACCCCGAGCATAGCCCTCTCCATAGCTCGTTGAGCAACTCTGAGCTTATTCATAAGGCCTATTGGCCTTATGACGTGAAGGACCACGTCTCGGTTCCATAAGTCATCACTGGTAATACACACTGATTGAAGACTTTCGCCTTAAGGCACTGAGGTATGTTGGACGAAAAGACGTTGCGAAGTTTCCCATACGCTGCCCATCCGAGTTGGATTCGACAATTGACCTCTTTCTCGAAGTTGGACCTACCTAATTGGACTGTTTGTCCTAGGTATACATACGCGTCGACAACTTCAAGAGCCGAGTTCTCAACCATAACTGGGGCAGGGACGACATGGACATTTGACATGATTTTCGTCTTGCCCATGTTCATTTTAAGTCCTACCCGTTGGGAGACTCGACTGAGGCCTTCGAGCATCGTGCTGAGCTCTTCCATCGACTTGGCCATGACCACAATATCGTCGGCAAACCGAAGGTGAGTGATGTATTCGCCGTTAATATTGATGCCCAGTCCTTTCCATTCCAGAAGCTTGAAGGCATCTTCCAATGCGATCGTAAACAGTTTCGGAGAGATTACATCTCCCTGTCTTACGCCTCTTTTTAAGGGAATCGCCTGCAAGCTCTGTTCTTGTACTCGGACTGACATAGTGGCGTTTTTATACAAACACTTCAACATTTCGATGTACCGATAGTCAATACGGCATCGTTGGAGAGACTCAAGCACTGCCCATGTTTCGATCGAATCGAAGGCTTTCTCATAGTCCACAAACGCGAGACATAGCGGCAAGTTATACTCTTCGGTCTTCTGTATGACTTGCCGCAGCGTATGTATGTGGTCTATGGTACTGTAGCCTTTACGGAACCCGGCTTGTTCGGGAGGCTGGAAGTCATCAAACCTGCGTTCGAGACGGTTCGCGATGACCCTCGAAACAGCTTATAAACATGGCTCAAAAGCGAGATGGGTCTGTAATTCTTAAGCAAGGTGTTGTCACCTTTCTTGAAAAACAGAACCACCACGCCCCCGTTCCATGCTTTTGGCGTCGTACCTTCAAGCAAGGCGGAATTAAAGAGCTTCTGAAGGACTTTAAGTACCGGTGATCCACCCGCTTTCAGAAGCTCTGAAGTGATTCCGTCCTCACCCGGCGCCTTGTCGTTCTTAAGCTGCTTCAAGGCCATCCTGATCTCATACAAGCTGATGTTCGGAATATCTTCGGTATAATGTCGAGTCAGTTTGGCTCTTGGGTCGTTGGCCGCACTGCAAACAGGTTTAGTGACCGAATCGTAGAGCCGTCCATAGAACCTTTCGACTTCCCTTAACACTTCCGCTTTACTTGACGTTACGCTGCCATCTTCCCTCTTCAGCTTCGTCATGTGGCTCTGCCCAATAGAATTATCTCTCGCGAACACTTTGGAGCCTTTATTTTGCTCTATCGTATCTTTAATACGAGATGTATTAAAGGTACGAATATCGTGCCGCAAGAATTTCCAAATCTTTCTATTGAGCTGCCTGTGACTGAGCATCATCGGGAGACTGCAGTCGCAAAGAACGTCGTTCAGTCATGAGGTTAAGGGTGTCATTAGAGAGTTTCTGAGGTCTATTGGTACGGGGGGTCTTGAAGAACTGGGACCCCACCGTATGGACGGTTTCTACGAACCTGTTATTGATCTCGTCCACTGATGCATCTACTTCTAGACAGTCAAAGCGATTTGCAAGTTCAAGTTGAAAGCTCTCGAGATTTTAGAAATGTGCGCGAGTGGGTCGGAGCGTAGATTTCATTAAACGGGATCTTTCAAGTTTAACGTACTTTTTTAAACCGAATTAAAAAAATTCTCAATTCGTCGGTATCATTTTTTTAATGTTTGTTGCCCGATTACTTGAAGGCGCCTGGACCGATTCAAGAAATTCTTTTTTGTTTAAAAGGGTATACTTTCCACGTGGTTCCATTGGCACTAAGTCAAGATCTGATGATGGGATTCCACAAAAATTGAGGGCAACCCTCAAATTTTATAGGGACGTCGGTTTTATGTTTGTTATTACAGAACTCCGTCATTTATCAACCGATTTTGAAAATTCTTTTTTTATTTGAAAGAATATATTTTCATATTGATCTCATAATAATTTAATCAAAATCAATTAAGTAGTTTGGTTATGTCGGTTATATTTTTGTTAAAAAGTTACTTGTTAACAGAAAGAATATACAATTATTACAAATAAAAATGCAGAAGAAACAGTTGAATCATCTAAATACCTTTGCAAACAAACTATAGATAGCTGAACTGCTCCAGTGTCCTCAAGACACTGGCTGTATTGCCCCGCTGAATTGCAATGCTTATGCGTTGACCCAGATAAGCTCCAGATCTCGGATCACACATCGCTTCGACCAAAATCCCAGAAAGAATTTTGAAAACGCGATAGGCCCCGGTACGCCATGGAACCAGGGTATCGACCTCAAATGACTCAAATACGTATGCATTGTCAAGACTTCCATACATGCACCGCTTGAGATCTTCGGCTGAATTTGCCGCCGCACCGGCCCCAACTGCTGTACCAGACAGATGAGATAGCGCAAGAGTATCGACACACGTGGCGCCCACACCAAAGGCCTACCCTTCTTCCAAGGTATAAGAGTCATACCGTCAGGCCTCTTACCATCGTCACGTATCAGACCGTTCTGTTCGAGAACGGCTGCTGGAACGTTGACGCAGCAAAAAGCCCGGCAGATGATATCATTATGGCAAGGTTACTTGTTATACTGACAATCTATAGAGAAACCACCAGACCCGGAACAAATATTTGTAGATCTTGCAAACATTTGTTCCGCGACGGGAATCGAACCCGCAACTATCTGCATCTACGTTTAAAGTACGTAATAAAGTAGTATCTAAAAATCATTATAATCTTACCAATCAGCGTTCTTCGCATCAAAGCCACAACTATTCAGCCACTCTCACCAGAACTCGCGGCTTTGTCTCGCAACATCTCTGCGTGTACCACAAACATAGTACAACTATATTACGTATCGCAACTGAGGCCCATATTTCAGAATAATAGTGAATATTAATAGATGTATTAGATTTTATGAGTTTTTTAAGAAAAATCAGCAAGAGTCTAGATGTTATTTTGACATTTGTATTGGAATATAGGTGACTATTATTATTATCGAATTTAATCCGTGTTATACAATAAATGAAAAATTTGGAAGTATAATGAATATTGTGTGTAAATAATCCGCTTAAGGTTAAAATCTAGTAAAATTTAAGTCTATCTTTTGATGCCCCGTCAATACGTTAGCAGTGTATTATGTAAAAACTCACAACAGGTTGTAAAGCAATCGAAAAGATGACTAAAGTTACAATTACGCATGAAAGCATGACTCTTTTATGTTACTAATTCAGATTTTTTTATTCTTTACTAGCTGACCCGCCCGCGGCTTTGCATAAGTGGTATTTCAATAATAACATTACTCTCCCTTTGAGTACTCTGGTAAAAAGTAGCCTATGTCATTCCCCATCTACCTCCTAGCCAAATTTCTTTACAATCCGTTCAGCCGTTTAGTTATGAAAAAGTTAACAAACAAACTAACAAACAAACCGTTACTTTCGCAGTTACTATGTATGTATTATACATATAAACCTTCCTCTTAAATCACTCTATCTATTGCTTAAAAATGCATTAAAATCCGTTGAGTAGTTTAAAAGATCTTAGCGAACAGAGAGCGGAAGCGACTTCATTTTTAAGAGACTTCAAAAATGGAGGAAGTTCTATGTTCGATTGTACATTTTTGTTATCCGTCACCGATTTATCCGTCAATTTAGGACCTATTTTTAAAATTCTTTTTTTATTTGAAAGGATATTCTTTCAGATTGGTCCCATAGAAAAGACAATGCCAGATCCTGCCCCACCCTTTCATAATTTACAAAAAATGTAAATTAATCAAAATTATGCAATGTAATTTAGGACCATTGGTTACATAACTGTTATTCTGTTACACTTGCTGATGAAAAGTTAAAGATAAAAGGAATTTTAAAAGTCAAGTCCTATTTTCTGTTTTTATCGCGGCCATCTGCGTTACGTAGTACGCATACACACGGAACAAAACGATTCATTAATGAGAAAAAATGACATCTATTAATATATTATGTACGGATTTTAATATGTATTTGATTGAAATATACACAACTAATGAAAATGTTGTTTTAAAATATATTATTATGAATGTATATTCTAATCATTACTTATTTCGCATTTGAGCGTTAGTGATTAGGTGATAGGGTAACGAAACGTCTCTGACGCGACGCGCTAATATTATAGTTATGTCAAAAAGTCATTCATTCATTGACATTTGCTCTATTTGTTTGCATTGCTGTTTGTTTTTTACGCTCCATAATCTCTCTTTGATCATATTACTGTTATATTATCACGACGATTTTTGCTTTTGGACACGGACTTGATCTCGCCTACTCGCCGACTGTGCTACTTGCTACGGATTCTTGTCATTGCTTTTGACTTGGATAACGATGTTGAGGTGCATAAATTGTCACTTGTGCGTCGACAGGATGCTAAGACATGTTGTGTCTTCAATACAATCTGGACTGCAAACTCTTCTCGCAAAATGGAAATCGTTGCAACATGTATGTAGATACTACGTTATTTATTGATCGTATTTGATCATTTCTACAATATTATAACTGCAATTAATCTAAACTTAAGGTACCTAACCTAAATGTAACAATTGTTCTTAGATTTAAACAGAAACCGCAAGTTCTAAAGGCATTTAAACATGTTTTTAATTATTAGTAATAAAGCAGCAATAGAATGCTACATTTAGCTTGCTTGTAAACCAACTTTTATTTGATGGGTAAAAGCTCTATAGAGTTTCTGGCATTGTCATTTCATTAAAATCGGTTCTGTAGTTTGTTGTTTCTGTTATTTTAAGTCGATTATATTTTAGTAAAAAAAATTACTTGTATACTATCTATAGATATATTTCTTTTAAAGTTACTTGTAAAGATTTAATCCTTTCACATAAAAATATAGTAATTAGAGGAATTGTTTATATCACTACATCCTAGTCGTACGAGGTAAGGTAAGGTAAGGTAAGGCGTGACATAGGAAAAAAAGGTATTGCAACACTAATAATAATAAAAATTCTAAACCTGGCTCGCATAACGATTTCTAAACGAATTTAGCGTCTAAACATATTTAAATTTGACGTGTTTGTATGATTTGACAAACCTGCATTCCTAAAGTTCGTTTGACCTTCATTCGTTGACCTATGTTTCGTTGCGGAATCTTCTGAGGGACTCCAGGACTTGATGACTCGGCTTGACGCTGCGTGCTGTAGATTTGGCCTCAAAATTAATATTACAAAGACAGAGGTGATGGCCATGGACACTGTTAACCAAGCTCCACTGAATCTGCAAATCGATGGAAAGCCCATAAAACAGGTCGATACATTCAGATATCTGGGAAGCAGCATAACAACAAAATGCGACCTTGACTCGGAGATCAACAGCAGACTTGGCTCCGCTATGGCTGCTTTTGGTAAACTACGAGTCCAGGTATTTCGCTCCCATAACATCAAATTGAGTACCAAGATTAAGGTGTATATGGCTATTGTACTTCCTAACATCTTGTACTCGTCAGAGACATGGTGCCTGTATCGCAGACACATACGCACGTTAGACAGATTCCATCTGAAATGCCTCCGCGACATTCTTAACATCAAGTGGTCGGATCGGGTCCGTAATACCGATGTTCTACGACGGGCTAATGTCTGTGGCATAGAGGCATATTTGATGCGGCGTCAGCTGCGTTGGTGCGGGCACCTGTCTCGGATGTCTGATGAGCGAAGGGCGAAACGCATTTTCTTCTGTGAACTAGAACATGGTAAGCGGAAACGCGGAGGTCAGTTCCTACGTTTCAAAGACGTACAGAAGAGGCACATGAAGAGGTGTTGTATCGATCCGTCGCGCTGGGAGGCTCTCGCTGAAAAACGACCTGAATGGAGGCGTCATGTTCAGGACAAAGTGTACGAGTTTGAAGAAGAAAGGAGGCAAGAACTAGACTTAAAACGAGATCAGCTTAAAAGTCGACCGCCGGCTAATATCAATTACAACTACATTAATGGCGCCTTAACTTGTGTTCATTGTAACCGGACTTTTAGCGCAAAAATAGGGTACATCAGCCACATACAGGCTAAACACCTAGGCCAATAATCACAAAGTCAAGTCTCTGTAGCCGAAATCGGCTAGGAGGATTATTATTATTATTCCTAAAGTTGATGGACGCAATTAAGTGCATCTTAGGGCACGTTTATAAGATGTGTGACCTATGAGGCATTACTTTGTTATAGGCGATGGTTACCACTTAACATCAGGTGTACCATATGATTGCTCCATCAACAGGTAACATAAAAAATAAAAATAGAAAATAAACTTCTTAAATCATATTTAACCACTAAATACGTTTACGCATCTTTGCAGCAAGTCACCCTTAATGACTAAGTAAGTAAGTAATACTTTCGTGGCCATCCGCTTTCATAATTTTTTGTGGTTAAAAGTTTTCTGCAAACATGCTCCACTGATCATACTACAAATTGGTATAGTTTCTTTGCCTCCAAAATTCAAGCAAAATTCCAAGTTTCCACAATCATAACTGAAACCCAGTTCAAACGAGCCGGTGGAAAATGGCACAACGCTATGAACTGTTCGTTTACATACTACTACGAGATAACAAGGACAATTTGTTATTTACAAACACTCACACATACACTAGACACCAACACAAAAGCACACACAATCTCACTCAGAGATACACAACCCTAAAATTAGATATGAACACTTAGGATGAAACACACACACATACTGTTATTAACACTATAACATGAATTGGAGTCAAAGTGACTCTACCTAGATACAAGTTGGCTCAGTACATTTATCATCATCATCATATCAGCCGTAGGACGTCCACTGCTGGACAAAGGCCTCCCTCATTGATCTCCAGGAACTGCGGTTGGAAGCGGCCTGCATCCAACGCCGACCTGCAGTTCTTAACAAGTCGTCTGCCCATCTTGTAGGTGGACGTTCTACGCTGCGCTTGCCGGTCCGTGGCCTCCACTCGAGAACCTTCCGGCCCCAACGGCCATCTGTTCTGCGCGCTATATGGCCTGCCCATTGCCACTTCAACGTGCTAATCCGTCGGGCTATGTCGGTGACTTGAGTTGTCCTACGTGTCTCCTCATTTCTGATTCGATTCCGTAGAGAAACCCCGAGCATAGCCCTCTCCATAGCTCGTTGAGCGACTCTGAGCTTATTCATAAGGCCAATAGTGAAGGACCACGTCTCGGTTCCATATGTAATCACTGGTAACTCACACTGATTGAAGACTTTCGTCTTAAGGCACTGAGGTATGTTGGACGAAAAGACGTTGCGAAGTTTCCCAAACGCTGCCCATCCGAGTTGGATTCGACGATTGACCTCTTTCTCGAAGTTGGACCTACCTACTTGGACTGTTTGTCCTAGGTATACATACGCGTCGACAACTTCAAGAGCCGAGTTCTCAACCATAACTGGGGCAGGGACGACATGGACATTACATTACAACAGTACATTACAACAGTTCAATAGCTCAGTTTGGTAGAATTTGTCCCCACAAATTGTAGAATTAATAGAAAACGCTTTATAAATAGTTTATCACACTTAAATAAACAAATCATATTTAAAACTTACAACTAGATACGCGATAGTACAATTGGCGGTCTTATCGCTAAAAGCGAAAGTGTATTGTACTTTAAAGCAAAATATATATTTTTAACTTTAAAACCCTCATACACACTCTCCAATACACACCCTTAGACACACAAGGGTGCAGGAAAGAAGCCTCCTTGCGGCGCGTTTCGGCATGTTAGCGCAGGCTGATTAATTCATTCATTTGTATACTAAACAACACAAGATGATGATGATCAAGATGAGACAAAGTTACTAAATATAATTTATATTAAATAGATCATCAATCAAATATTGTTCATCCACAATCTCACCTGATGGTAAGCAATGATTGTGGTCTAAGATGATGTACGAAGATCTAGAAGAAACTTATTAACCTTGAAGAGGTCCGGATTGTATTCTTTAGGAAAAATAGACGAAGGTTGTCTGAAAAAGATCGCTTTTAGCGGCAATACCCCACCTCCTAAAAAAACCGACTTTGCAACAAAAACCGGACCGACATCAACAATGCAAAAGCACACAAGCTGCATCGAATCAGCCTCAGAAAAGTGAACACTCTGTTTTACAATAGGTACGAGACTGGCTGTAGCATTTAGTTGAAAACACCCTGTAATGTGGAGCACATGGTCTCATAACGAGAGTTTTACAACATTTTAGAAGTTTTGAAGGTTTTTATATCAGAGTAAAACTACTCAAAACTTAAACGTAGGTAAAGTTTTCGTGTGGCTAACAAAAATATATTTTTAATCACTCATGCTCTGACAATAGGTTATAGTTAAAACTGTTCCGTAAATGCGATTTACGACCCCAGAAACGTAATAAAATATTAAAAAAGAATGATGCAAACATTGCTACTATAAAATATTATTTATTTATTTATTTTAATACTTTATTGCACGAAAATACAAATTACATGTACAAAAGGTGGGCTTAATGCTAATAGCATTTTCTACCTGCCAACCTCAGAGGTAACAAAACAAGGTTGGTGTGCTAACTTATAACAATTATTAACTTATTAATACTTAAAAAAACACAAATAACAATAAACTCCGATCCATATAATCTCCATGACTAATCCTTATTTATATTAAAAAACATGGCACTCCGGGAGTGCCAACAGAAGTGAAAGCTTGAACATTTGCGTGTGTATTTTTTGAATCGTCAAGAAATATTTTTTGAATCATCAGGAACGGTGTTGGTAACGGTAACAGTGTGGCGAGTTCAATGGTATTTTCCCATCTCAAAAAATGGCCAACGCGCCTAAAGAAGTTTTTACTTTAAAAAAAATGGATGTTGCCAAATGATTATGATGGATGTCGCGTAAATATGAAATATTACTAAAAAAGTTGTCTTATGTCCTTCCACAAAAAAAAACTAATCATATACCAAAGGTGTAGGTAACAGTGTCGCGAGTTTAATGGTTTTTTCCCATCTCAAATTATATACAGAAGTGTCGGTAACAGTGTCGCCAGTTCAATGGTTTTTTCCCATCTCAAATTATATACAGAGGTGTCGGTGACAGTGTTGCGAGTTCAATGGTTTTTTCCCATCTCAAATTATATACAGAGGTGTCGGTAACAGTGTCGCGAGTTCAACGGTTTTATCATATTTCAAAAATGTCCAACGCGCCTAAAGCGCCGAAGTTTTCACTTCAAAAATTTAACTGACACCCCAATGCGAGCGAGCACGCTAAATAGTTTGAGGGTGTAATTGATTGCTTACTGCTATTGTATAACAATGTACTATTAACTCTATTGTAAGTACCTACATCATCAAATCCGTCATCCGTCCACTGATGAATATTTAGCCATCCATCCACATGAATATTTCCCCCCTATCAGGTAATACTTCCATCTGGTGGGGGCCATCTTACGATGTGCTTTTCAATGCGTAATCTCCACTCAATAACCTTTGAAGACCAAGAACCTTTAATTTAAAGGTAACTCTGTCTATCTTCTGTTTAATAAGTTTTCACAACTAGTCACCGGGACCGATTTTGATGAAATTTACTATACCTATAATTAGGGATGCAGAACAATGTGAGCAAACTCAGCACTCGGTAATTCTGATATTTTCTGTAAGCCAAACACTAGAGCTAAAGTAAAGATTTCGTCGACAAAGGCTTCGCTGGCGGCAAAATTATTATAGTCCTTTCCACTGTTTGTTGACTGCTGAGTTACCCTTTTGATATTGCTACCAATTGAGCTTTATTAGAACGCTGTCTGCTTTTCTACAGTGAGAAACATTTACGTACTTAAATTTATCTCAATATATATTTTTTTTTATTCAACCAGTATCATACCACTGCTGGGCAAAGGTCTCCCGCACTATCTTCCAGGACTTTCACTCGCGTGCCAAATCCCAACAATCTGTCTCGAATGCATCGAAATCGCCACGCCACCATCTACTAGGCCGTCCTCGGCGTCGTTGTCCGTCTTCAGGTACTCACTGCGTGACGATCTTTGCCCATCTGTCCGGGTGCATTCGTCTTACATAGCCCGCCCAATCGCATTTTAGCCTTACAGCCTTATTTCCTGCGTCAGTAAATGTCTTTAAACGCAGCGTGGTGTTACGGACGGCAATCTGTCCACATCAGTCAACAACGTAATGACGTCCGGGTTGCCAAAGTACCTCTTTTCTAAACTCGACGGGTCGCAGATCAAATATAGGTCAAGACTAACGAAAAATCTTCTGCACTACAGCAAATTCAAGATAGTAGCGTTTAGGGGCAGCTTTCGATACCTTACAACCAAGTGTTGGAACAATCTGCCACCACCACTACAACTCTTGAAATCCAAATACACGTTTAAAAACATTTCAAAAGAGTGGTGATAGGTAGGCAGAAAACTGGGTTGCCTGGAGCAAACGCCCCCTTTACCTGCTAGTTTTAGTGTTTGTTTCTTTATTGTTATAATTCCATTTTAATTATTTATTTGTTTTTTATTTTAATACTATTTTTGTAATTTATTAATGTAATTTGTATAATCAATTCACCTGACATTTGTTATATTTTTATTGATACACATCACATATTTCATTATTGACATCACATATTTCATCCCTGAAATCACACAATTATAATAATTTTGCTCTCACATGGTCTAGTGGGTGATTAAGCGGTCTCGGTTTAATAAGAGCGTCAACTGCTAACCCAGTTGACATAATGCTGAGTCGAGGCCCTTTTTCTGCTATAGCACACAACATACCTACCTCATGTTTAAAATTATTAGTTATATTATATTGTTTGTTTGTGTCTGTTTTGCATGTAGGTACTGTATAATGGTTATTTTTATGTTCATTATTTAATTTTTTTATATGTGTGCTTGTATTGTGTGCTATTTAGCAAATAAATGATTGTCTATGTATATGTCTTATCCTCTTTACTCCAAGCACGCTGCGATCCATCACTCAATATTGAATCTAAGTTGTAATGGAAGAGACACTCAACAATTTAACTAAGGGCACGCTTATGGAGATCCGTGATGGTGGTGTGCGCGTCGTCAACTCGAGCATGTGGTCATGTATGAGAGTGGTAATATGAAACGCGCGACACAACACGCCGTGCATAACTTAGGTCCATTAACGAGACCTAAGTTATTGGAACTGGAAGACCTATTAAAGGCTGCAGGAAGCCATTCGGTGCCGGCCTATGTTCAATAGTGGATGACCTATGGCTGCTAACGATAATTGGAAAACTGGACGTTATTTGACTTAGAATAAGCACCAACTTTCGACTTTTGACGAACAGAATTATTTTATTTTTATGGGACAACACAGTATTAGCAGTAAAACTACCGTTGGTTGTTGTTAAAAAGCTAGCAATGATGACGATGAAGTAAATATTATGTTTTTAGTAGATGTTACTGTGCAGTGTTCATGGTTCATGTTTTTAGTAGATGTTATTGTGTAGTGTTCATGTTTCATGTCTTTAGTAGATGTTATTGTGTAGTGTTCATGTTTTGCTAAGTCAGCTCATTGTATATTATTAATTGTGTATCTACTTATGTAAGTAGAGCAGAATTGTATGTTTCTCAGTAAACAATTTATTATGTAAATTTATGAGAATTAAATAATCTTAAACCCTATGATTGGAGTCTGATTGGATTGGAAGTCGCGTGGAAATTTCTGCCATAAAGCCACTTCGGCCTCTTAATTGTAAAATAGCCTAATAAAGTAATAAGTCAGTAATAAACTTATATAAACCTATATTTTGGCAAAACCTACTTATCGTAGGGTGTCCGCGACTACAGATATTCCAAGGTCGATTCCAAGGTCATAAAATCGATTTTTACATATTTATTTCAATTATCTCGTTTCCTATGTTTAACATATCTTTATAATTACACGAGTTACCTACTCGTGTTAATTAATAAATAGATACTGAATTATTGAAATTATTTTAGTTATAACGTAATAGTTACTAAAAAAATGCAATTATTTGGAATTATATGTTAATTAATAATTTGTAAACTTTATACGTTATGCTTTTGTGTACAAAGTTTGGTTAAAATAGAATTTTATAAAATTTGTGTAATTTTTTATCCCAAGGTTAAATGTCTTGCCTCAGCAATTTACTTAATTGCCTCTTTAAAATTATTACACCGACCTACTATACTAATGTCAAGCGTGTAACTTATAAATTTAATCTTTGTTTTCTGTTTTCTAAAAGGCTCGGGGTCTCCAAAGTAATTCTAAAAGTTATTGAGTGATATTATGTATTATCTTTATTAATACATAACTAGTTGTTACCAGCGGCTTCGCCCGCGTTGTTCTGGGGTGCAAAATAAAAAATAAACTTTGACATCCCATTTTTATCCCATAGGAACTGATTTATGGAATAAATGGTAACCTATATGGTGATACGTGTTGTATTCTACGTATATTTCAAATTTTATCGAAATCAGTTCAGCCGTTACGGCGTGATTGAGTAACAAACAAATAAACATCCGAACTTTCGCGTTTATTATATAAGTGTGATGATCATCTGTCTATCCAACTGACAGCGCATCACAAAGAGAAAAAAAGTGGCACTCCAGGAGTGCCGACAGAAGTTAAAACTTGAATAAAAACCTACTATAATACAGATACTTAAATGCAAAGGTGTCAGTAACGTCAGTAACAACTAGTGACAGGTGTCGGTAACATTGTCGCGAGAGTAATGGATTTAAAAAAATGTTCAAAGCGCCTAAAGAAGTTGTTACTTCAAATAAGTTTTTTGTTAAAAAATTACTTATTCAAAACAAGCTTTTTTACAAACCAGAAAACATCCTCCGCCATCTTGGCGGTCCCACCATATTGGATTTACAGTATTCATCTTGGATGGTCCCCCATATTTTGGATTTAATGTAACGTTGTATTAGTTTTCGTGTTTTACTCAGCAAGCCCTTTCATTTGATACACATACTGTAGTAGGACAGAAAAAATAACTAGTCCGCAATCTTAGATGATCCGCCATACTGTAATTAGAAAGACGTTGCATAGCTAAGCGTGCATTGTCATCCAAAATAAGCGTGTATATCAAATTTCAGCTCAATTAGTTAAATATAACTGACTTAAAATTCAGTTGCAAGATTCCACCCCGATAAACATGTACCCTACATTGCAAGTTAATTAAAAGCTTGTAAAAACTTCATATCAGTTTTCCCAAACCATAAGACAACTAGATGGAACTAGCGATATGAACGGGTTCTTTCTTTCTTTCAAACTTAAATAATAGGTATCTACTACCATTTTTTTATTACCAGGAAATGGAACAAGCATGGCCCACCTGATGTTAAGTGGTAACCATCGCCTATATCAAAGCATTTTAACGTTCCGGCATTATTCATTAACTAATAACACAAGGATAACCACACGGATAATTCACAAGGATAATTTTCACTAAATAACGACGATTTCTTAATCGCTTAGTTTTGAGAGCCACTGCGAGACAAATGTCTGGATGATCTACAAATGAATGCTCATGTCAGGATGCTAGTACTCAAACACAAAGAACTCTAGTCCTTAACCACTGACATACGTCTGTCAGACGTAGGTCTTTGTTTGAGTTGATTTTTTGTAGTTTTTGGTTTTTATTTTTAAAATATATACCTTAAATACTTACGACACTTTTATTTTCATATCAATGAACCAAAAACATTAAATAAACTGGGTACTAACTAAAACATAGATAATATTGATACACTAGCTAGTTATAAGTATTTAAAAAAAACTCACGGTACGTCAGTTTTAATATAAGTATATGCACGTCAGTGGTTAAGGGCTAGTGTGGAGTCAGGACTTTGTGAATTTGGGATGTTATTCATTTATTCCCAGGAAATAAAACTAGTAGAACAAAATTAAATAATAATGAACTACTCCTTTGCAACTCATAGAAAACAATAGTGAAACATATCCCATGACCTATTTTCTTAGTGTAACAGGCGGTTTCTAGAACGATAAAAATTAAAATTTTGAAATGTCTAGACCTCTACATTTGTTCATTAATAATATATACTGTCCATCCAAAGGTTGCCTAGAAGAGATCGGTTTTAGCGACCCTCCTTTAAAATATAGCCTATTGTACCTATAATTTAAAAGTATTTTTTTTAATATTTATATTTAATGGTGTGCAATAAAGAAATTATCTAGTCTAATCTACTCTATCTTTATATAACGATTTGTATCATAATGGTCATAGATATCAGCAAGATTTCGATCGACCTTATTTATTCAGTGTATACTATTACATAAATAAGATAAAATATATTATACCTATGTTAGTAAGTTATAATTCCTTGCTTATTAGAAGTTTTGTAAACTTTTTTTTTTTAGTACTCCTATTTTTTATTTCAAATAATTTAGATTACAGAGAGAAAATCTCTTAGTACAGATATTTTATAATAAAAAGGAGGTTTCAACTACTAGTTAAGCTGTTCTAAACACAAGTTAATGAAATAAAAATATATATAATAGGTCATTATCACGTACGGTTTTATCGGTGTTTCGACCGATAATCCCGTATTTATAATAATGATTGAAATAAATCACGAAAGTTTAATAAGTAAAAAATTATTTTGTATTTGTTATACTGCAAATAATAATAATATAATTTTTATTTAAAGCACCTTGTCAAAATATGTTCAACTAAACAGCGTTCGAGAAACAGGCAGCTAATGTTGCAATACATAATACAATAATGAATGGGTGAGAAAATAAAGATAAAAACCAATACGTGAGAAAATTTTCTATTATCCAATGCATCTAGTAGTATGTACAATTACTAGCTGGGTATTTGTTAACACATTCAAAAATGATCTGTAAGACACCTGTTTAAATACCACCGTAACGTAAAGATGCCAGCCTATCGATCTTTTACAGAATACGTTTTGGGGAATGTGCCCAGGAACTACTATCTGATCCCCCCATCTCCCTTCCATCAAACCGCGCACGGCTCAGTACCATCCGTACCTAGTTGATAAACCACCCATTCGCACACACCTTTTTGATTCCACGTTCTTGATGCGCACAGCTCAGGTATGGAACACTTTACCGTCGTCTGTTTTTCTAAAGAATCCGGACCTCTTTAAGGTAAGAGTGAATAGATTTCTTTTAGATCTTCGTGCTTCATCTCAGACCACATCATCGCTTACCATTAGATGAGTTTGTGGTCAAACAAAGATCTACGCAGTTTATAAAAATAAATAAAAAGATAGAATGTTATTAAACGAGTATCCTTACGTTGGCCATGAGGTATCTTCACTGGTAACATCCAATGATCAAATGCTTTCGTCATGAGACACTGAGGTATTATAAGAGAAGATATTCATAGACAAATCAGTCACATTAGCAAGTGGGCGGAGCACTCAGCTCGAAGAACTGATGAAAACTGGGGCAGAAAGTTTCTCAAGTAGAGACTACGCATTGGATAGCGCAACGTAATTCGGCCCCTTATGACGATTAGATTGCTGGGAGCCATTGGGTGCATGCCGCAAAAGATTAGTCGCTCTGAAAATCTATGGATGAAGCCCATGTTGAGCAGTGAACGTCATTTCGTTGATATGATGATGATAATAAATTAAATAAATATAAATAAATACTGATGGACATTTCACAGACCGCTATCTAGCCCCAAACTAAGCAGAGCTTGTACTATGGGAACCAGATAACTGAAAGAAAACTTATATACTTTTTTTTCGTAAATACATACCACTACCTTCTGCGTCTCAGCCGGCTGTTCACCTACTGCGCCACGGAGGTCGAACATCATTTACTAGTAGAATGTCATCATCTCTTTTGTTTTTAGGGTTTTTATCGAGTAAGTACATTTCGGAGTGTGTGCGGCGGACTTTTCAACGTAATTCCACCATCTCTATTCTATCATCGAACAACTAGACGCTCTGCGGTGCGCCACCGCTATATGGTTGAAATACCTCCCATTCCTACAAAGCGGTTCTCATCGACATTTATTATGCGCACCGCCAAAGAGTGGGACGCCTTGCCCGAGTCTGTGTTCCCTGATTACAACCTGGGTGTCTTCAAGTCGCGAGTGAATAGGTTTCTTCTAGGCAAGCGTGGTCCATCGTAGACTGCATCATCGCTTACTGTCAGGCGAGATGTTGGTCAAGCCTATCTATACTCATATTATAAAGAGGAAAGATTTGTTTGTTTGTATTGAATAGACTCCGAAACTACTAAACCGATTTCAAAAATTCTTTCACTGTTGGACAGCTACACTAACCCTGGGTGTCATAGCCTACTATTTACCCAACTGCGCAGAAGGAGGGTAATATTTTTATTGAAAAACTATGCGTTTGAAGCCGCGGATTGCTCAGCTAGTTTTGTTTAAAAAAATAAAAATCTTACTAATGATCTTTGTTCACTATACCATTAGAAGCTCGCTTTACGAGCTAAATAGATTTTTTTTAGTTGTGTAGTTCAGTTGTAACTTGCGTACGTGTTGATATCTTTTAGGAACGGCGCGTTTTCGTTAATACATGAGATTTAAAGGCGCAGAACATAAATCTTCATAAGACGTTTACACAATGGAACTCGTCGCTGGCAATGTCGTAGATGAGCTGACCGTTTAGCTACCCGCAAAATACGAGTGGCAATTTGTGCTAGGACCTTTTGAAATTCGATATTTTATTGAAGAATCTCTTGGTGAAGATCCGCTAATTTCGGTAAAAACACAGTTTATCGGCTGGTTTAGGTGAATGATACACATACGACTTGGTACGCTTCAAGAGAAATGTAAAGAGGTTTCTGCAGGGTAGGGAACGCATTGAATACCCCTGGTGTCATCGGTGCTAATAGGCAACGGTGACTGCTTACCATCAGGTGGGCCTGTTTCCCCACAAATAACATAAAAAGTGGCACTTAGGGAGTACCGACAGAAGTGAAAACTTACACAATTACAGATACTTATATACAGAGGTGTCGGTAATGGTAACAGTGTCGCAATTTCAATGTTTTTTACCCCATCTCAAAAAATGCACAACGCGCTTAAAGAAGTTTTCACTTAAAAAAATTTTGGGTATTCAAAATTTAAAAGCAGACTACACTACAGATAATATAGATAAACTGAAGTGTCGGTAACCGTAACGATACCACTGTCGCGAGTTCAATGATTTTTACCCATCTCAACAAAAGGCCCAACGCGCCTAAAGAAGTTTTCACTTCAAAAATTAACTTCTAGTCAAACATTTCTTATTTAATGTAAGGAGCAAAGTTTAATAACAATTTTAAAAGCAACTCATAAAAATCGTTAGGTTCTTTTATAAAATGTTGATTATTGTCATAGAAATACGCCTGTTTAGGGTTACATATCGGGATCGAGCGAAATAAGATCTCCAAATCAACTTGAGCAAATCGGCGTAGTATTTATGAATGTAAGTATGTATGTGTGTTTGTTTGTCCGAATATAACTTTCGAAGCGATTATCTGATCATCGTGAAATTTGGTATTAAGGTAGGTAGGGATGGCACAATTTTGATGTGACTAAATCAGCTAAAAATGTTGAGATATAGGGGTCCAAGAGAGGTAATAATAAAACAAAAAAATTACTATCCAGTCAAGTGTCATATCTAATAAAAGGTCTTTTTAAGTACATTTCGACCCCGTTTTTATTTTAAATTTAAACTGTGTAGTTTTAAAGTTATCAGCCATAATAAAAACTGAACTTTGACAATATTCACAGGGTACACAAGTGACTACACAGTCTGAAATTTGGTATGCGTGTAGCTTTAGTGACACAATATATAAAAACTAACCACAGTACATGAACTCCCGTTACCTGTAATTTGAATAAAACTGTAGGTCAAGTGGAGTAGTTAAGCATTTCGTGGTACTATTTTGATAGTCGAAGATTTCGTATAATATTTTTTTGTTTTTATTGAAGACTCGCGGGATCTCAGTTTGGGGCGAACCACTAGTTATTTCTACTAGAAAAAAAAATACCTTTAGGTTGCTGGGAGCCGTTGGACTCTAAAAACTACAGACGGCCTGGAACTTTCTATGGCAAATATGATAATGATATATTTTTGAATCAGCCTGTCTATAAAGAACTAACAGTCCTCTGATTTACTAACATTCGCTTGCGGTATCACATTGTCGCTGTTCTGACTAAGTGACGTAACCGACATTTTGGCGTAACTGACATTTGTAATGTTACTTTTATCTACTTTTGAAGATGAACCGATCTGTCTAATCGGCGTATCTGTATCTTCTACCTATGTCTAGATGTATGTTAGACGTGTATAAATATCTGAAAATTATAAATCATTCAAAGAGTCCTAAGGACACTTACGACTTTTAGTAATATTTTCTAAAATGTCGGTTACGTCACTTAGTCAGAACAGTGACGACATGCTAATATCATGTTACGACAAGTTTTATTTGTATCGTTCACCTTCACCGACTTATTAATTACCCAATACATCACAGCGTGAATAATTTGGTCAGAATTGTGCTACTGTTAAGTATGGGTTCCGTACGTTTCTCAATTTTCGTGTCTCGATTGATCTAATTATAAATAAATAAAATTAATTATATGTATTTCTGGACATTTTACACAGCGCTATCTAGCCCCAAACTAAGCAGAGCTTATACTATGGGAACCAGATACTTATATACATTTTTTTTGTAAATACATACTTACAATTTAAGAAACAAGCAGACCCGGAACAAATATCTGTAGATCATGCAAACATTTGTCCCGCGGCAGCAAGCGAACCCGCTACCTACTGCGTCTCAGCCGGCTATTCGCCCACTGCACCACGGAGGTGGTCATACTAAATAAAAATATATTGCTGGACATTTCACACAGCGCTATCTAGCCCCAAATTAAGCAGAGCATGTACTATGGGAACCAGTTAACAGATAGAATACTTACTATGACTGTACTGATAAATACTTTTTATAAATACATACTTAAAATATATAGAAAAACAACCAGACCCGGAAAAATATAATGTATATCAAGCAAACATTTGTTCCTCTGTGGGAATTAAACCCGGTACGTCCTGCGTCTCAGCCGGTTATTCGCCCACTGCGCCACGGACCTCCGTGGTATATATATACCAAATCTCATGATGATCAGATAAACGCTTCGAAAGTTATCCTCGGACAAACAAACATACATATACATACATACAACGCCGATTTGCCCAAGTTGATTTGAAGATCTCGCTTCGCTCAATCAATTAAGACTACCTAGTCTTAATTGATTGAGCGAAGCGAGATCTTCAATTAAGACTACCTAGTCTTAATTGGTATATAGGTAGGTAGTGATTGCAAAATTTTGGTGTGACTCAACGACTAAACATGTGGGGGTGTTGTTGAGATATTAGGGATCAAGAGGGGTAAAAAAATAGGACTATCTGATCCAGTGGCACGTTTAATAAAAGGTCTTTGTGAGTACATTTCGAACCCGAAATGTACTCACAATTCGAAATTCGAACCGAATTTTAGTTTAAACCTTATAGTTTTTAAGTTATAAGCCATAATAAGAACTGAACTTTGACAAAATTAACAGGGTAAGTACACTAGTGACGCAACATTGTTGAAATTTGTTATGCGTGTAGCTTTAGTCAAACATATATAAGTCTGAAATCCAGAATAACTGCAATTTCTATCCCAAAAAAGTATATCCAATTAACATGAACCCCCGTTACCTGTAATTTCAATGAAACTTTAGATCAAGTGTTTATTTCGTGGCACTATTTTGATAGTTTGTTTTTAAATAGACTTGCGAGATCTTAGTTCGGGACGAACCACTAGTACCTAAATTAAATGTTACGATGGATCTGATATACATTTTTAAATGTTTTTTATTCGGAGTTCTAGAATCCACATATAATAATGGTTCATACAATAAACCCGGCTTGCACAACGATCCCTAAACGTATTTATGATTTAAGGCGCTAAGCGTAGCCGATGACCTGGAACGAATGGGCGAATTATTGTTTCGGCCCCGCACCAACCGCACCTTCCGCTACACGCATCTAACCGACCAGCAAATAGGTAAGCGCGAGGCAGACGAGCACAACCTTCCCGTACGACAGTCAGCGGTGCACTGCCGCCCGTCGCCCGCGCAACCACCCTCTAAGGGTACGCCCGCTAATTATTCGGAAAATTGAAAATAGTTAGTTGCTACGTGAAAGACCGTCGCAGCACAACATCATATATTCAACTAGAAGGTATAGTCTTTGCCCACATTTAGGTAAAAGAAAAATTACAAAAATTTACGTCGTTTAGAGGTTGAATCAAATTGAAAGTCGAAAATAGCTACATTTTGATTTTTTTTCTCATAGTAAATAACCAGGTAGAACTTTTTCTCACTTTGAAGATAAAAAGTCAATGAATGACATATCTTTTTTTGAGCACATAAAACTGATTCGTCCCTGAGGAGAAATAAGACCAATCGGCTACTATATTCGCCATAACAACTCTCTTATATATATTTAGGCACTAAACAAGATTAGGTCTCGTTGCGCAAGTCTTATTAGGCTCGCCTTTATACATGTCCATTTTGTAAGCTTTTTGCATGTAATCTATTTGTGTACATTAAAGAATAAAGCATAAAATAATAATAGATACATTTCAATAAAATTTGAAAATAAACATAACACAAAAGGATAGTCAATATTTATATAAAATTTGGGTTAACTCATAACTACTAAATTTGGTTATTATTATTTTGTACTAGCTGTTGCCCGCGACTTCGTATGCGTTACACTACTTAATGCGTAGGAAACCTAGAAATAAAGCTAAACTCGCTGTTGCAACTTGACTTGACACCCCATTTTTATCCTATGGGCCTGATTCATGGAATAAAAAGTAGCCTATGTGTTAATCCAGGTTATAATCTACGTACATACTAAATTTTATCGAAAACGGTTTATCCGTGATGACGTGATTGAGTAACAAATAAATAAATAAACAAATATCCAAATTTTCGCATTTATAATATTAGTGTGATACGACCTGGAGATGAAACCCGTCTGGCCCACCTGATGTTAAGTGGTAACCATCGCCTATAACAAAGTACTTCCTCGAAGGTCCACGTACTTTAGAAACGTGCCCTACGATGCACTGTCCTGCGTCCATCAACTTGAGGTATACCTGTGTAAAGCCTCATGTTCCTGTAATTTCGCCGGCAACCATACCCTTCAAACCACAGCAATGCTGCTTGGCGGCAGAAATAGGTATGGCGGAAATTATTTATTTATTAATTTTATAGCAACAGTTAAATTAATCTAACAATGAACTAATAGAAAGCAGAGAACCAATTATACTTTTTCACGTACAGCAACATTGTGGCAACATGAACGTTCCCAAATCTAATAAACCATTCGCTTCACTATGACAATCAAAAGTATCTTTGCAAAATGGCCACTATAGATCATTGGTATTCTACTAACACAATCTTTTTTAAATCACCGCCATTGCTGTCAACATCATTGAAAATTTGGTAGCTTATGACAGGAACAACACTAATAATAGTTTCTCCGGTATATTAGCAGAATTGGGCCCCAGCCCCCAGGTATAAGAACATTTATTAGCCTTAAGGCGAATATAATAGCTGATTGGTATTATTTAGAGGCTTTCTTGTCAGGGTGGAATCAGTTTTATGTGCTCAAAAAAATATATGTCATTCATTTACCTTTTATCTGGTTACAAAGCTAAAATAAACCCATTTGCTTTTGTGTCCTTTGATTTATGTCATGTCTGTATGTAGTACTCAATGGTAATTAGAGAAAATCTGAGAATAGGTAACCAAGAAATAAAGCTAAACTCGCTGTTGCCACTTGACTTAACAGCCTATTTTTATCCCATGGGACCTGATTTATGGGATAAAATGTAGCCTTTGTGATAATCCAGGTTATAATCTACATACATACTAAATTTCATTGAAATCGGTTCAGTCGTTACGACGTGATTGAGTAACAAACAATAAAATATATAAACAAACATCCAAACTTTCCATTTATAATATTAGTGTGAAAATAAAAGTCATGGTAGCACATGATGATCTTATTTTTTAAAGCTTGAGTCCAGTTTCGCCAATCTTTTTTACAAATCTCAAAAAGCATGTTTGAAGGAAATTTAGTTACAACTTACAACCCGATCAACAGAAAAGTTATTGTAGTAAAACTTATTTTCGAACGCTTGACTTGGGGAGTAAGCTGGTGAATGCGTGACGAGAGCGTTACGAAAAGTGTGATCGGGCGTGGCGAACGGCAGTTTAGAGGGAGATATAAGTTATTGAAGATAGAAAGAGAGAGAATTACGTTTCGTATATTACTGTAGAGGCAAGAGAGAGAGGTGCGAGCACACATCTTCTTAATCTCTTTCTCTCATAGCCAGTTGCGTTTCTTATATCCAAGACACAGTGCAGGCCTATTGTCTGTATCACACTGTAGGAGCAAGAGAGAGAGAGCAGTGCGCGCACCCATTTTCTTTCTTTCTTCCTCTTATAGCCAGTGCATGACATATATATAAATATACCTAGTCAGGTCATAAGTATTGTCACACAGTAAAAACTTTTCTTTTAGAATGCTGGCCACAAAAAAGTTTACAGAATTCGAATTTCGAATTGTTCATGAAAATAAAAATGTATACTTTTTAGAATTTTACTCATTTTTAAATATGGAGTGGACGCTTAAAGAAGACCGTGTTGCAGTTATTGCGTTGCATCGTTGCGGTTACGCGCCAATTCAAATTTTTGACATACTGAAAAATTTTAATATAACCATAATATTCGTTTATCGCACCATCAAACGATACAATGAAGACTCAAGTGTAGATGACAGATCAAGAAGTGGTCGCCCTCGGTCTGTTAGGACTCTAGCAGTGATAAAAGCTGTGAAGGCGCGAATTCAAAGAAATCCCAAACACAAGCAGAAACTGTTGGCCCTTCAGATGGGGTTAAGCAGAACCACGGTGAAAAGGGTGTTAAATGAAGACTTAGGGCTTCGGGCATATCGAAGAAAAACAGGACATCGTTTGAATGCTCGTCTAATGGACCTGAGACTGAAGAGATGCCGCGCTTTGTTGAAGCGGTACGCGGGAAAAAAATATCGGGAATTTTTTTTTTCGGATGAAAAAATTTTTACCTTAGAAGAGAGTTACAACAAACAAAATGATAAGGTGTACGCACACAGTAGTGTAGAAGCGAGCAACCGTATTCCGCGTGTCCAACGAGGTCATTTTCCATCCTCGCTCATGGTATGGTTGGGAGTTTCTTATTGGGGCTTAACAGAGGTACATTTTTGTGAGAAAGATGTAAAAACGAATGCAGTTGTGTATCAAAATACAGTCCTGACGAACCTTGTGGAACCTGTTTCTCATACCATGTTCAATAACAGGCACTGGGTATTCCAACAAGATTCGGCGCCAGCTCATTGAGCGAAGAGCACACACGACTGGCTGGCGGCGCGTGAAATCGACTTCATCCGGCACGAACACTGGCCCTCCTCCAGTCCAGATTTGAATCCGTTAGATTACAAGATATGGCAACACTTGGAGGAAAAGGCGTGCTCAAAGCCTCATTCCAATTTAGAGTCACTCAAGATATCCTTGATTAAGGCAGCCGCCGATATTGACATGGACCTCGTTCGTGCTGCGATAGACGACTGGCCGCGCAGATTGAAGGCCTGTATTCAAAATCACGGATGTCATTTTGAATAAACTTTAGTGTCATAAGAATTTGTGTTTTGTTAAGTTCATTTTGGTATATAAATGGTTACATAATGAATAAACTTGTTTCAATTATTTTATATTAAACATGTGACAGAATTTATGACCTGACTAGGTACATATCTGAGTCAATAGTTCGTTTGCAAGTTTGCTAGTGTTACGCGAACGTTGATTTCTTATTTTTTTCGTAATTTTACTCCGTTCTTGAACAATTTTATAAATATAAATAAATATTGCTGGACATTTCACATAGCGCTATCTAGCCCCAAACTAAGCAGAGTTTATACTATTGGAACCAGATAACTGATAGAATACTTATATACATTTTTTTGTAAATACATACTTATTTTATAAAGAGAAACAACCAAACCCGGAACAAATATCTGTAGATCATGCAAACATTTGTACCGTGGCGGGAATCAAACCCGCTACCTCCTGCATCTATTCGCCCACTGCACCACGGGGGTCGTCAAAAATTATAAATATATTAATATATATATTTACAT
This sequence comes from Philereme vetulata, assembly GCA_918857605.2. Lineage (NCBI taxonomy): Eukaryota > Metazoa > Arthropoda > Insecta > Lepidoptera > Geometridae > Philereme > Philereme vetulata. The sequence goes on from OU975421.1 coordinate 11,850,124, forward strand.
CTTACGAATCATATATATATATATATATGATTCGTAAGATGTAAATATATATATTAATATATTATATATATATAAACAGATAATAAAATGACACACAATTTTAGCATAAAAAAGTGAAAGTGGCTCGAGATCATGTCATGGTACGAGTATGACAAATTATAAATCTACTTAGGGTTCCAAAGCCAAATGAAAAAAATGTACCGACAAAAAAACGAGTGTGGCACGAGTGTTCAGACCACACGAGTGAAGTAAAACTTCTTTTTCAAAATATTAATAAATAAATATTTAATATGTATATATATTATAATATTATTTATTTATTAATATTTTATTAATATTTATTTATTAATATTTTGAAAAAGAAGTTTTACTTCACTCGTGTGGTCTGAACACTCGTGGCACACTCGTTTTTTTGTCGGTACAATTTTTTCATTTGGCTTCGGAACCCTAAGTAGATTTATAATTTGTCATACTCGTACCATGACATGATCTCGAGCCACTTTCACTTTTTTATGCTAAAATTGTGTGTCATTTTATTATCTGCAAGCGATACTGCTAAAGCAAGCTCCTGATACTCCATAGACACGAAGTGATTTATTTACCTTTTACTTCTATAGACGCAACGGCCCGTCCGCATACGATTTGTATGTGTGTTGATTATCTGGGCTGAGTAATACGTAGGCTATTCAGGTGATGCCGCTCTGTTTTTTATTTATATTTGTTGCTTGTTAACGAATGAAAATTCTTTATTGCAAAAATAACCTTTACATAGGAGAATTTAAAGCTAGATAGCATTATAGTTTTTAAACTAAAATTTTAAATGTCTTTTCGTAACTGTAAGTCATTGTAGTTTCCGTGAAATAACGAGTTTTCATGTTATTTTTAACTTTAATTAAATAATATAAAACAAAAGAATAATAAATAATACTGGACATATCACACAGCGCCATCTATCCCCAAACTAGGCAAACCTTGTAGTGTGGGAACCAGATAATTGATAAAATACTAATAAACTATTTTTTTTTATAAATACTTTTATAAAAAGAAACAACCAGACCCGAAACAACTGTAGATCATGCAAACATTTGTTCCGACGTGGGAATCGAACCCGCAACCCTCTGCGTCTCAGCTATTGACAACTGCGCCATGGAAATTGTCGAAGGTCACGTAATTTCGGAAGATAAGTACATATATCTTGTAATTTTTTTTAAGTTATGAAGTAACACACTTAATGAGCAGCGGTGACAACCGAGTGACGTCTACATGGCAATACCAGGCATACTGCTGCGGTGCAGGGGACAATAAATTAGCGGGAGAGTGCGAGTATCGCTTCTTTACGTAGTAATAGTTAATAATTTTTGACAAAAATGAGGCAAGTCCTTGATCTTGCCAGTTGAGGTTACTGTAGCAATTATTATCCGAGATTCAAGATCAGATAACTAGATTAAAGCTTTATTGTCACTATTATCGACCGTGGCGTAGTGAGCGAATAACCTGTTACGGGTTTGATTCCTGACGCAGAACAATGTATGCGTGATCCATAGATATTTGTATTAACCTCCTTATCCATCTATCAAATGTTTGATTAATTGAAATATATATAAAATTCCGAATTCGCTTTCATTTAGAATGTGTCCATATTTTTAAGACAAAACGGGTATTTCTGAGAGACTGAGCCTCTCGTGACCACGGCCGATGTAACTTGGCCGAAATGTCGAGGTTAGTCAAAACTATGATTTCGATATAAATCTGTGCGCGAAAAGACCCGTTTTGTATTAAAAATATGAGTATAGTTCGCGAAAATTTATAAAGTTCTATTTAGAATGTGTATTGCCAAACCCAACTTGTTTAAGGTAAAAGTTGTTTTTTTTGTGGTACCAAATATGGTAGGTATTGATAACAATAATACCTACAGTAAAAATATATTGACTCAATTAATACTTTAATGGTTAAAAAACCTGAATGACTGGATTTACCTTCTTTCGGCGTAAGCGTGAATTCTCCTTTCTGAATCACACTAATATTATAAATGCGAAAGTTTGGATGTTTGTTTGTTTATTACTCAATTACCTGTGTAGTAACGGCTTAAGCGATTTTGTATTTACGTAGATTTTAACCTGTATTATTACATAGGCTACTTTTTATTCCTTAAATCAGGTCCCATAGGATAAAAATGGGGTGTCAAGTCAAGTTGCTACAGCGAGTTTAGCTGTTTTTTTTAAGTTACCTACACATTTAGTAGTGTACCGCGTACGAAGTCACGGGCAACTGCCAGTTGTTAATAATTAAAGGTAAGTCAGAGCTTGTAACTAAACTTAATTTTGAATTATTTAACAAAAAGAACTTATTTATTAAGATATAGAATGGACAGTAATTTTAATATAAAATTATTGTATGTAATACTAGCTTCCGCCAGCCGCTTTGCACGTGTTGCTTGTCAACAAAAAGTAGCCTATGTGTTAATCTCGGTCAGTTTTTAGGTGAAAGTGTAACAAACATCCTCACATACATCCATACAAACTATCACGTGTATAATATTGTAGAATGTTAGTTGAGCTTTTAATATTATTATTCATTTATTAAACTTTTTTTTATAGATGACAAAGATCCATAATTGTTAGTAAAATCATAATAAACATGTCAAATAGTTATATTTTTATATTTACAAACAATTATATATTCTAACGAAAGTTATTCTGACATAGATTCTGTTTCAACTTCATATCACGAGATAACGCACGACCCATCTTTGAATATTTATCTCACGTGCGTCTGACATAGACAGTCCGATACAAATAACACTACCTGCCGCCACGAGCGTTGACGGCGAACAGACAGAGCGCAGCAGCCGATTCTCCCCCCCCGTCTCGCCGCGCGCATACCTCAGGGAGTGCACAGCACTAATGGTCACACTATAGTACAAGTGCAATTTTACTAATCTGTAACAAACAAAAAATAATAATATATGAATAAGAAGTACAGTGTATGCGGTAAGTATGTGAGCATCTAGTGCAGGTACTGCGCATGTACCATACAATAATGGTTTAGATGCTCACAGTCGAACCTGTTTGAGAACGCATTCAGTATACCGTTGGAGCTGGCCCGAATTCTGCGCCCCAGGGATGTGCACCGCTTGCGCATGGTGCTGTAAAAACAGTCCACTCGCGCCTCGGCGAACATCCCCGACGCGCTGCAGAACCGGGGCAGCCGGTTAAATTGCATTAAGACCAGTGTAAATAAACTTCATCATCAACGTCAGCACTTCTCATCCCACTACTGGGCGTAGACCTCTCTTCGTTGTCGCAATTCGCCTCCGTCCTGCGCTGTTCTAACTGTGGTTCTAACTCACATACGACCTGTGATCTTTATTGTGGTCGACCCATCTTGCCGGCGGATGACTTGCGTTCCTGGTTCCATCTTGGGGCCACCACTCAGTAAAATTGAACTTACTTTCTGCTAATAAATTAACATTATCTTTAACACCAGTTCTATACTGGTCGAAATTTCAAAGTTCGAATTTGACAGGTGTTAAAATAGTACCAACGAACGATTAATTATTATTTGTGCCCCAAACTAATTGGAGCTTGTCCTATAAGAACCAGTTATCTGATAGATTATTAGGTGATATACATACTTTTTATATTGTAAATACCTTCTTATAATATTATGTACTAGCTGACCAATCCGCAGCTTCGCACGCTTAGTTTTTCAATAAAAACATTACCTTCCTTCTGCTCAGTTGCGTAAAAAGTAGCCTATGTCACCCGGAGATAGTGTAGCTTCCCAACAATGAAAGATTTTTTTAAATCGGTTTAGTAGTTTCGCCGCATATTCAATACAAACAAACAAACAAATCTTTCCTCTTTATAATATTAGTATAGATAAAGAAACAGCCAGATCCAGAACAAATACCTCAATAAAAACATTTTTTCCGCGGCGGGAACGGAACCTGGAATCTCCTGCGTCTCAGCCGGCTATTCGCCCACTGCTGCACGAAGGTAGTCATGAATGAAGGTTATCAGAAGTTTAAATTACGAGAATTAAAGTAGATATTTAGATAGCGGGTTTGATTCCCGCCGCGGAACAAATGTTTGCATTATCTACAAATATTTATTCCAGTTTTAGATGTTTTTCTATATATTATAAGTATGTATTTACAAAATAAATGTATATAGGTATTCTATCAGTTATATGGTTCCCATAGTACAAGTTCTGCTTAGTTTGGGGCTAGATAGCACTGTGTGAAGTGTCCACCAAGATTTATTTATTTAATATATGACATACTTCAAGGTTTTATGCAATGGCTTTTGAATATATAACATTGATGTAGTTATCCTGTAGGTATCCTATATACCACGATTTAGTTGAGCTTTGCACGTACTGACCATTTCAGCGGTTTGAAGCTGAGTAAACTGAAAGGATAATTGCGATAGGATAATTTATAAAACAGTTGATTGCTGGGCAAGCCTACGCCTTTCTCCTTCACTCAGATACTACTGCAACTTGCCACTAAGTAACGAGAAATCGTTTTAAAAAGGCTTCCTTAAACAATTCGCCAGAATTCGTCTTTTTGTCGCCAAAAAAATTATGTATCGCGTGATAAGTCACGTGTGTCAAGGCGACGTGTGTTTAAGGTTTTGTGCATGCGGGACGCGTCTATGCGAAGATGCGCCGCGCAAACACTTGGCGAGCGCAAAGCATGCTCAGCCCAGTAAGTTTTGATAAGGCGGAACGGCACCACTTAGGTACGAACCTCGGCTTGGTCCCTTGCCAGGATGGGGATAGGAGAAAAACGTGTGTAGGCGGCAACTGAAGGGACTCGTCGACCTCGCCGGCGAGGTCAATATGTATGTAAAGTGCTATGTCTAATGTAGATGAATCTGATCGCTGAGAGCGTGTCTCGGTCGACGGAGGGTTGTATTGCCAAGTGTTATATTCTAAAAATAGATAACTGCGTTTTCTGTTAGTGCACTTACGCCATCGTGCGCCTACGTTATTTAGTAGCGAGGAGGGGTTGAAAATGAGTCTCAAAATTCACTCTGCACGACCAAATATTTTGTTCTCTCTGTAACTGAAAGGGTTACACAAATTATTTGTGAGTAGTTGTGTGAATATTAAAGTAAAAGGTTAACTAAGCAAAAAAATAGTTGTCGAGGAAAAATTTGCGCTGGGTGATAGACGTGACTGTCCACGAGAGAAGTTTTACTCAACAATAATTACGTTACTAATAGTGTAGCGGTACTACCCAACCCGATTTTTTTTCTCGTATAATTCACGATTTCCATGACCACCGGCATATAAACTCATTTATTCAAATTACGGTCGCATTTAGGTGGATTTGTATTAATCGTAATTATGGCTCAGCTACGTTTATTTATGCACTTTCCCGGAATGGAAAACCGAGGGTAAAGTGCAGTGATTATGAAACTTATGGAATAAGCCAGGTTAAGCTCCGCTAAAAAAGGTTTAGGTAAGTTGAACTCTATGCTTAGTTGGAGTAGAATCAGTTTTACACTCCCAAAGTGTATTGTTTTTAAACCAACTTCAAAAAAGGAGGAGGTTCTCAATTCGCTCGTTTTTGTAAGAATGTAGAACTTCATAATTTATTAACCGATTTAGCAAATAGTTTATTTTCATTTGAAAGCATAAATATATACTTCAGATTAGTTCCATAGAAAGTCCATCAAAATTGGTGCCGTAGTTTTGGTAGATATTCCCAGTTATAGATCTATGCGTCCTATGGGAATCACCTGAGACACGAGAATTTGGAGCCCTATTCTTGTGACGGGAAAATATTTCAGACGTTTGTCGTTTCTGAAAACATGCAAACGTCTAAAATTAAAATAAAATCAATTGAGAGAAGAGCCAAGAAGCTCATATACAACGATGAGTTAGTTGATACAAGGCTCCTCAGCCTGGAGTATCGATGAAAGGTTGCTAGCCTCTTGGTTTTTTATCGAGTACATTTCGGGGAGTGTGCGGCGGAACTTTTCAACCTAATCCCACCATATCCATTCTATCAACGGACAACCAGGCGCTCTGCGGTGCGCCAATACCTCCCTTTCGCACAAAGCGATTCTCTTCGACCTTTATTATGCGCACCGCCAAAGAGTGGAACGCCTTGCCAGAGTCTGTGTTTCCTTATAGCAACAACCTGGGTATCTTTAAGTCGCGAGTGAATAGGTTTCTTTTAGGCAAGCATGTACCAACGTAGACTGCATCATCGCTTACCATCAGGCGAGATCGTGGTCAAACGCAAGCTTATAATGTATAAAAAATAATATTAATAATGCTGATCATTACACACAGCGCTTTCTAGCCCCAAACTAGGTCTTTGAAAACCAGATAACTGACAGAATACTTATTTTTTATACATAATAATCTCATGCATACGCATTTTTTTATAAAAACATACTTAGAATATACAGACCCGAACCCGGAACAAATATTTGTAGATTATGCAACCATAAGCAATTCTTTCAGGTCTCTTGCAAGTCTCATCCATTGACACCCAGCTAACCGTACATCGTCATTCTACCATCGGCCGGAGAGTATGCCTCTTGGTCTACGAGCATTTCTTGGCCACCACTCAGAAAGAATGGCGTAATAAAGAGGCGGCCTATACCCAACAGTGGGTGCAGACGAGCTGAGATAATAATGATGCAAACTTGCCATGCGAACTGCATTAGCGATACCAATCTATAAGCGCAGTGTTGTATTCCGAACTCGGTCTGTTCTGTAGATCGAAATACAACAAAAACACTGAAGTTAAATTACAAGATATGGTCTTCAGTATCTACATCTAGAACCAACAAACAAGCTATTAGAAACTCTAATGACCACATTTCATTCAAGCAAACCTAAGTCCAATGCCGTTCAGTCCAATAACATTTGAACTCGAAATCGGAAATGGTGGCTGAGATACACGGTCATATAATTTCATCGGACTTACCAGCAACCTCCATACCTGTTTCTACTGCTGAATAGTAAAACAAAACTTATTTTGTATGAATGGGAATGGTCAGTAATTTAAATTCTTAATTATTTTCTTATAGCCAAAGAGTCATGGAACGCAGCATGTTAGGGGTAAAGAGAATCGACAGGATCCGCAATACCACACTGAGCGCGAAGACCGGCATCGCAGATGTTAGCGACAAGACTGCCAGGTTGAAGTGGGTCTGGGCGGGTGACGTCAGTCGTATGGTCACAGACAAATGGGCAACAGTCGTCACACAATGGGTGCCTGCAGATGGGCGTCGAAACCAGGGTAGGCCGAGGAAGCGTTGGCGTGACGACCTCGATGCATTCCAAGATGGCTGGGCGAGTGATCGTGAGATGTGAATGAACAGGGGGGAGACCTTTGCCCAGCAGTGGAAAAATATAGGTTAAATAATAATAATTAATATTTTCTGTTCCTAAGAAGACCGCCACCACGTCTGGCATCCTTCACTTCTATCTATTTACTATGCCGTCATTCACTTTCTGATAAAACTTCTGATAATTAGCAGCAAGAATAATCTTCCTTTAACTTGACTGCCCGTGTGTAACGACCCTATAAAATACAGACGACCATTCAGTACAATTCCATTTGCGCTTACATAAACATTTAATATTGTATGTTGAACGGAGCTTCAAGCAACCGTGCAACAATCCCATATATGGAAAATTAACTCAAGATAAGACTATTAGTTAGTTGTTTAGTTAACTTAATTGAAAGTAGGCTTAGAATTCTTGATCTATAAATCTAGAAATAAAGACTTGGACGTATATTAGTCTTATACATAACTGAGGCCTATGTTCAGCAGTGGACGTCTTTCCGGCTGATGATGATGATGATGCTAAACTGAGAGGATTGGAGCGCTACTACAGTGCCTTCGGTATGTTCTTTGAGGCGAACGTAAATTCCTTTAATTGGTCAGAGGAACCAGATCGCTAAATTCATGTCCAAAGTTAACAGGTGTAAAAACTCAATTATAGTAAGTCTTGCGGAGATCGTCAATACGACAAAGGCTTATAGACAATGGGTGCAATTAGTATTTTGAATTTTTAGGAGACTATACCATGGTACTCGTATATAATGTTTTGGCTTATATATTTCAAAAACATAAATGTGAAATGAGAGTCATGTTCAATATTATGATATATGCCTTGGTTGTTGACTTCAACGACAAAAGAAGTGAGATATAAATGGGTGCCAAGTTCAATGGTCAGTTCTGAAATTTATTTATTACAACATAAAATATTTTATAAAAACTTAAAATATAATTTATTCTTATAACTTATTATAGGAAAATATTATTGAAGCGTAAGGTATGACTTGGCCAGTGCTCATATACGAATTATATTAAAGCCTTCGAAAGGTAAGTTCTCATTAGCTGTAAGTTCTCATTTTATTCTTCCGGAAATTTGGCTTACTGGTACCATAATACTAGCCATCGAACATAGGGCGTTCTCAATTAAAGATTTTTCTTTGCTCTGATGCAGTTAATGTCTTTTAAAAGATACTAACGCATAAAACAAGCTTACAGACTAGTTTCACCTTATTAAAATAATTAAGTTTGACTTTTTAGTGATTGATGTCGACTGCAGGTCAAACTTTTCAATTAATTTTATTGTGACAAGTTTTTATTATAAAGTCGATGAATTATTTCTTTCTTAACCTGTCAAAACCTTGTTATAAAACATGCCAGATTTGTTATTGTTATGGCCCAATATCAAATCTGTTGGTAGTCCTTAGGTTAATAACTAATCGATTTAGATAAAATCTTATCTTTAACTGACCGTGTGTAACCATCCTAATACAGCCGGGCATGGCAATTCCATTTGGCGCTTATATAAACATGTTATATTGTATGTTCACGAAGATTCATGAATACAACACGATCTAATTTATGTAACATTTACTCAAGGCTATTAGGTGGGCACCGGAGGGATCCATACAACACGTACTACCAAGATCATTTTTAATTGGAGCATATTTCTACCTTAATAAGGTATTATTTTAATTTGAATAGTATTTATCGAGGTTCCCAACCATATATTAGATCAAAATACTTACCTAAAATAAAAAAGAAGCGTATCGAATTCTGCATGTTTTTACGTCATAAAAACCTGTTTACAACCTAATTGTTTCGTATTAAAAACAACAACATCTTACGTATCCTAGTCATGGGAACATAGATTATATCGTCTAGTTACATAACAACAACACAATGAGAAAAATACAACAAGTTTTCAGTCATCATTTTTGGTATTACGGAACACGGTCAAAATCTAATCAAATTTAGAATCGTTCTATTGCTATCACTGTCGCTCTGCGTGGCTAAACTTCGTCACTAAACAGGGATAGCGATATTCAGGCCGAAGTTTTTGATGTGGCCGAATTGAAGTTGCGCTCAGTATTCGCCGGCGCGTTAAGTAAGTTGGTAAGAATATAGATTTCATATCTGGTTAGACATATTCATAGAGCCAATGAAAAAATCCTTTGACAATAAAGAAAATTAAAAATTATAATATTATTTGACAAGACATTCGATATTCTACGTAGGTATTCATCATTCAGCAAAATTAGGCATAACACATAACACCTATTTAGTCTGACAAAATAATTCGATTTATATCACAAAATAAACTAATGTTCGCCCGGCAATGAGATCTCGCGAGTATCCCATCAAAACAAAAAATATATATACTTTGACTATAAAAATAGTGACATGAAATGAAAAACCAATAACTTAACCTACAGTTTAATTCAAATTACAGGTATCGGGAGTTCATGTAATTTGGATCCTATTTTTCGGATTACAAATTGCAGTTATTCTTGATTTCAGACTTTGCCTATATTTGTGTAATTAAATCTACACGCATACTAAATTTCAACACTATGGAGTCACTGGTATACCTGTAAATTTTGTCAAATTAGGTTTTATCGTGGCTAGTAACTTAAAAATTACTAGTTTTAAACTAAAAATAAAAACCGGAACGAAATGTACTGATAAAGACTTGCCATTAAACGTACCACTTGACTGGATAGTTCCATTTTGGGATTTTTTACTTCTTTTGAACCCCAACACCCCCCTCCCCCATTATTTTTTGCTCATTTAATTACACCAGGATTGTGCCATCACTACATACCTATATACCAAATTTCACGACGATTGAATCAACGCTTCGAAGTATATCCTCGGACAAACAAACATACACACATACATACAACGCCGATTTGCCCTAGTATATTTAGAGATCTCGCTTTGCTCGATCAATAAACAAGTAATAATAAAATAATTGATAGGCACAAATGGACGCGCGTACGAGGATCTTTTTGTGTGCTTTATACTGAAATAAAACTTGTTTTTCAAAATAATAATTTATAAAATTGTGTAATTACAAAATTGTCCACACGTCTGTAGGTCGATCAGTCTATGTTCATTCTGGACAGACGCACTCGCACAATAACGTTTAAAGATATACGAAACATATCTCCTCTTTCTATCTTCACTAATTTAGGTATATGTCCCTCTCGACTTCCGTTCTTTTCGTAACGCTGAATGCGTTACGAAAAGAACGGAGCTTACTCCCCAAGTCAAGCGTCCGTAAAGAAATTTTACTTCAAAAATATTATTATTATTTATCGACTTTAGAGGTTGGGGTTTGACAACAATATAACGCATTTCAATATTTAATAAACGTAAAAAATATGAATCGAATGGTTTGTTAGAGAATATGTATCACTGCTACACATCAAGCTATACATTCCCAATATAAGCTGACCTCGCATTGTGTAGGCTTTTCGTAGAATGAGAGGTCAGCTTATACTGGAAATGTATAGCTTGATGTGTAGCCGTGTGTACGTGTGTTGCATTCAGTTGCAAGTTAACCACAACACTATTGCAAGCACGCTCCAGCTCTTGCATCATGTTTAATCGAACGAATGTCTTGTTCTCTGTATTTTATTGAACTACCCTCGATTTGATCTTTTATTTGATGTTTAACTTTGCACAAGAATTATTATTTCTGTTTGTGTTTAATGTTTTATCATATTAAAAAACCACTTTTTGAATTAAAACTTCTTTACGCACGCTTGACTTGGGGAGTGAAGCTGATGAATGCGTTACGAAAAGTGCAAACCGGATTTGAGAGGGAGATATAAGATAGTTAAGATAAAAAGAGAGAGAGTTACGTTTCGTATATTACTGTAGGGACAAGAGAGAGAGGTGCGAGCACACATTTTATTTCTCTCTTTCTCTCATAGCCAGTTGATTTGTCGCATATCTCCTACCCCAAATTAGCCTAAATTATACAAACTGCAAAACAAACACTCCTGTTCATGTTGTATAATAGAGTTCATTTTTCTATAGATAAAAACAAGTATTTAAGACATTTCGTATTTTGAATCCACCAGCTTCGTTTTACGAAAAATTTCAGCTATTCCACAACAGATGGCAGGCAGCAGCAGAAGTTTTACTTCAGTCGTGTGGTCTAAAGCACATTCGTTTTGTTATTTAGAAAACTTTCGTGATTTATTTCAATCATTATTATATATACGGGATTTATCACGTACTTTTTTATCGGTGTTTCGACCGACAATGTTTCGTTTCAATTCGTGAACCTTCATCAGGGTGAATGCAATCTGCTCCTCAGTATAAAATTACTAGTTATCTAAGTTTTTTTGTTTTATATTCTACGTGGAGATTGAACATGCTTATGGCCCACCTGATGAAAGAACTCAGGGATATTGATGCTTTCTATAAGCGAAATAATTACGTAGAGACGGTAAGCATTTTGGCCAACAAGACGACGTGAGTGAGGAACGCGAATAAAAACGCCTCATTACAAGGAAAAATCAATTGAAAAAACTGCACAATATTCATAATTCATAGATGGCGCGCTCACAATAAACTCTTTTACAAAAGGAACGGCATACATAACGAGCAATATTCCTCTCCATTAGCTCATAAGCCGTCTCAGTTCCACTGTACTGATTAATTGTCATTTTTTCATGAGAACAATGAGTGTTCTATGCAAACTTGTTATTTACACGGACAATACTGTGCTACGCTAATGGATGCGAAACTGGACTGGGCTGGTGTGGTAAGGCACAACATGTTAGCGATTAATTTATTTATTCGTAACTTTTATAGACACACGAAAGCAAGCACTAATATCATACTAATATTATAAATGCGAAATATTGGATGTTTGTTTATTTGTTTGTTACTCAATCACGTCGTAATGGCTGAACCGATTTCGATGAAATTCAGTATGAACGAAGATTAAAACATGAACATAGGCTACTTTTTATTGACAAACCACGCATGCGAAGCTGCGGGCGGAAGATAGTATTATTATATTACTAGCTTCCGCCCGCGGCTTCGCGCGAGTGGTTTGTCAATAATAAAAAACCGGCCAAGTGCAAGTTGGACTCGCGCACCTGGGATTCCGTACCATTATCTATTAAAATCGCAAAAAAATAATGACTTTTATATGGGAGCCCCATCGTTATTAAGACGGAGAAAAAAATTGGAAAAAATCACGTTTGTTGTATGGGAGCCCCTCTTAAATATTAGTTTTATTTTAATTTCATTATTTATTTTTAATGTGAATAATATAACTCAACATCCTGTGAATATTTCAAGCGATTACCTTTTACCGTTATCAATATCGAGCATAAACGAGCAAAAAAAATCACCTTTGTTGTATGGGAGCCCCCCTTAATTATATGTTTTATTTTAATTTAATTATTTATTTTTTATTGTGTAAGCGATCTCAATAAACAAATCTCGGCTTTACGATAGATCGCTTACATCCTTTATAAAACAATGTACTATAATGTGCCGAACTATTATGAGTGTACTACTTATGGAGTATTAACAATTATGTACAATTTTATTAAATTTTATTGCCTAGATTTTGCTACACCGCCCATCCTAATTGAATCATTTTGGAGATATTTGTCTGAAAGTATGAGAGGTAACATTTTTTACTAACATAACAGCAAGCATCTCATAGCTTACATTAGATGATTCTTTATTGCACATCTTAAAAATACAAGTAAAAAGAAAAACGTAAATCTATGGATACGATGGGCGGTTTTATCTTAGTTTATGACTTGATCCCCACAATTTACGTGCCCGAGTGGGCACCTGCAGCTTTGAGTTGTAATTGAACGTCGGATACTAGTTGTTATTCAACTACCCGCACTCATTTACTATCTCTGTCTCTGTCTATTACTTCTTTTGTTCTTTGTTTATTGAATTCTAGAGACAAGAAATTACAGAAATAGGTACTGTAGATTCAGTATTATTTAGTGTCCGACCGAAACAAGTTTTTCAGCCGAAACCGAAACTGAACCTTCGCCCATGCTCTCAGTTTTGGTCGAAACCGAAACTTTCTATTATATACTGAAATCTTGTGAATTTTTTACACATTTTTTTGCATATACAATGTATATAATAGATGCAGACAGTTAAGTAGTGTTGAATAAAATCAAAAGACAATCATTTAATTAAGTTACTTCATTAATTAAATATAACCTCTTGTCTTGTCACTTAAAAATAAGACTTAAAAATAGAAAAAGTTAAATACCTAATATTTGCCACTAATATAAAATAGATAATAATTAATAACAAAATTACAAGTAAAAACCTAAAAAAATATTACCTAAAATCATTTATGTGCAAAACATAACCTCAACTCTATGAGAATAAAAATGGATGGCGGCGACCTGAGCCGGCAGCGCGGCGGGCGAGCACGAGTTAGCCGCGAAATTTGCCGAACGACGCACGATTATTCACGAAAGTATTCGAGTTTCGGCGGAGCCGAATTATTCGCCCATTTATTGACAGAAATCATAACTAAGGCCGTAACTAGATTTCTTGGCCGAAACTGGCCGAAACCGAAACCGAACTTTCGGTCGGTCATTATTAATATTATTCTTTTTGGAAATTTAGAAATTTTCTAATGTAAGTTATTACTACTGTTAGGTTTGTAGTTAAGTTGGGATTTTACCCCACAATGATATAACCAGTATTTGCATACAAACTATTGAGAACTAACACGTTCTTCTTGCTTCCTAGACTGATTGTGACTACCCACCACGTCACAGGTGTTATAAAATTATAATAATAATAAATTAAATATAACTAATATTGCTGGATATTCCACACAGCGCTATCTAGCCCCAAACTAAGCAAAGTCGGAAGAGATCGCTTCTAAGCGATAAGACCGCCCAATGTACTATTTGCTTTGTGTTTTCTATTATGTTTGTATTTTTTTTGTTTATATTGTGTTCTATAAAGTGTTTTCATTTATTCAAATCTTGTACTATGGGAACCAGGCAACTGATAAAATACTTGATCATCATCAGCCACAGCCAGACTTCACCCACTGGTACGATGGCACAAACTTGGGGAGGCCTATACCCAGCAGATAAAATACCTATATATTTTTTTATACATTCATACCTATAATAGGTACATATATGGTACTCCGTGGTGCAGTGGGCGAATAGCCGGCTGAGACGCAGGAGGTAGCGGGTTCAATTTCCGCCGCGGAACAAATGATTGCATGATCTACAGATATTTGTCCCGGGTCTGGTTGTTTCTCTACTTATTATAAGTATGTATTTACAAAAAAAAATATAAATAAGTATTCTATCAGTTATCTGGTTCCCATAGTACAAGCTCTGCTTAGTTTAGTGCTAGATAGCGCTGTGTGAAATGTCCAGCAATATTTATTTTTTATATATAGAAAAACATCCAGACCATTATATGGTACTCCGTGGAGCAGTGGGCGAATAGCCGGCTGAGACGCAGGAGGTAGCGGCTACGATTCCCGCCGCGGAACAAATGCTTGCATGATCTAGGTACAGATATTTGTTCCGGGTCTGGTTGTTTCACTACATATTGTAAGTATGTATTTACAAAAAAAATGTATATAAATATTCTATCAGTTATCTGGTTCCCATAGTACAAGCTCTGCTTAGTTTAGGGCTAGATAGCGCTGTGTGAAATGTCCAGTAATATTTATTTTTTTATATATAGAAAAACATCCAAAACCGGAACAAATACCTGTAGCTTATGCGAACATTTATTCCGCGGCAGGAATCGAACCCTCCTGCGTCTCAGCCTGGTATTCGCCTACTGCGCCAAGGAGGTCGTAGAAAATTTGAAGAACTCTGACTCAATGTAATGCCGAAATATGATGACACTAAACATCATGATAAATATTCATAGCTTTTATCACAAAGCTTCAGCTAAAGCGATAACAACGCCATGTCGGCCTCCTCAAATAACTTTGCACGTTGTATTGCAATGCGGCTAGTTATCGGCGTTAAATCTGGTTTATGTTATGTCGGTTGTCGTCGCTATTTCTTATCTGCAGTCTTAAATAAACGGTTTGTTTTCCGTCTTTTTGTCCGCGTTAGAAACAAAACGCGTAAATATTCGTTTATGGTTTGAACCGTCACAATTATAACTATGTAAGAGCTGTGGCTTCGGGATAAAGTAATTTGGCTCTAAATCAGCTTGGGCAAATCGGCGTTGAACTTATGTATGTTTGTTTGTCTGAGAATAACTTTCAAAGCGTTTATCCGATCATTGTGAAATTTGGTATATAGCTAGGTGTGCGCACGATTCTGATGTCGCAATGAGCTAAAACTATTAGGTTATTTGGGACGCCTAATGTAAGCTCTTTATGATCAGTACATTTTGACCCCATTTTTATTTTTAGTTGCCTTGCCATTTTTGAGTTATTAGCGATAATAAAAACTGATCTTTGACGAAATTCACAAGGTACACCAGTGACCCCACAGTGCTGAAACTAGGTTCGTGTAGCTTTAGTGACACAAATATAAGGAAAAGTCTGAAATCCAGAATAACTGCAATTTCTACCCATAAAAAAAACAATTAATATGAACTCCCGTTATTTGTAATTTGAATGAAATTGTGGGTCAAGTTATTTGGTTGTGCATTTTGTAGCACTATTTTATTAGTCAAAGTTAACGAATACATTATTATTTGTTTATATTTAAACCTTCGAGATCTCAGTTCAGGGCGGACCACTAAATCAGTTTAGTCAAAATAACGCTTACAATTACATAAACTAAAACACTACGGTATCTAGACACACGGTAGCGTGTCAAGCCAAGTTCCAGCTAACAGAACTGGCGAGCAGCACCGTGTGTTACACGAACCATTTGGAGTCACGTTTGACCTTTTCTCTGTCACGGAACGACGCCGGCCTATTGTTTATAATTCTGTCACACAGCTTAGGCGTACACGTAATTCAAACTGTCAATATTTAAAATTAAATTTGTCAAAATGTAACGAGTCACTGAGCTTTTTTCCAAGTTTTTTCCACTTTATAATGTCCTGTAATCAAAAAAAGATAATCAAATCCATAAGTGCTTTCACCCCTAAAGTTTCTGGGGCTTGTCTTTCTATTTCTTGTACGTTTAGTGTTTAAGCTCCAATATAGCTTTTTAACGGCTTTTTACGGTTCCGTACCCAAAGGCTAAAACGGCACCGTATTTCTAAGGCTCCGCTGTCTGTCTGTCTGTCTCTCCGTCTGTCACAAGGCTGTATCTCATGAACCGTGACAGACAGTTAAAATTTTCACAGATGATGTATTTCTGTTGCTGCTATAACAACAAATAATAAAAACAGGTTAAAATAAATATTTAAGGGGGGCTCCCATACAACAAACGTGATTTTTTTTCTCGTTTTAGCTCGACATTGATAACGGCAACAGGTAGAAGCTTGAAATATTTACAAAACATTTAGTTATATATTTGTTTTAAAAATATATAACTAAATTAAAATAAAACAAATATTTAATGGGGGTTCGCATACAACAAACGTGATTTTTTTGCCGTTTTTATAGATGATCCCATCGTGCAAGAGTTCGACTCGCACTTGGCCGGTTTTATTTATTTTCGTTTATTAGCCAGTACCTCAGCCGATGATATATGATGTGCAGTGGTTGGAGATTGAGCACACGATTATTAGAATATCATCGTAATATTTATAACTTCTGGATAAATAACAAAATATATTTTTTGAACACCTCAGTAATTAAAACTACCGACTAAGTTATATTCAAGACCAAAGCATTAAGTATTCAGGGCAGGTTTACATAATATTTCACTAAAGCGCCTTTTAAATTCCTAATTTCAAAGGCAGACGTTTCATGAGAATCCTGTATTCTTAGATTGTTTTATTTACATTCAAATTTTTGTTTTAAATTCTAGTCTTTCGTCATTCTTTGAAAGCATACATATTTATTGCATATCCCAGAAATGTATAAAGATTTTTAAGATGGCGGTGACTGTCATTATATTTTTGAATGGTTCTCTCTTGACGAAGAAGGTTACATTTTTTTTAAAGTGAAAACTTGTTTAGACGCGTTGGGCATTTTTAATAATGGATTTTCATGGGAATAAACCATTGAATTCGCGACACTGTTACCATTACCGTTACCGACACCTCTGTATATAAGTATCTGTAGTGTAGTCTGTTCAAGTTTATACTTTTGTCGGCACTCCCGGAGTGCTACTATTTTTTTGAACGAGCGAAGCGAGATCTCTAAATCAACTCGGCGTTGAATCGAAAATCGGCGTTGTATGTATGTAGTAGTATGTTTGTTTGTCCGAGGATAATTTTTAAAGCGTTTATCCGAGCATCGTGATTTGGTTTGTTTGGTATATAAGTAGGTAGTGATGGCACAATTTTGGTGTGACCAATTGATCTAAAAATGTGGGGGGTTGTTGAAATATTTGGGTTCAAGCGGGATTAAAAAACCAAAATGGGACTATTCGTTCAAGTGACAGGTCTAATAAAAGGTCTTTCTGAGTGAATTTTGAGCCTGTTAATGTTTTTTGTTTAATATAAAAGCTTTTAAGTTATTAGCCATAATAAAACCTGAACTTAGACAACATTCACAGGGTACACCAGTAATCCCACAGTGCTGAAATTTGGTATGCGTGTAGCTTTAGTGACACAGATATATGGAAAAGTCTGAAATTTAGACTAACTGCAATTTTACCCCAAAAAAGGAACCAATTAACATGTACTCCCATTACCTGTAATTCGAATGGAACGAATGAATGAATGAATGGTCAAGTTAATTGGTTTTTTTCGTTGCACTATTTTATTAGTCAAAGATTAAGTCCAGCTTGCACAACGATCTTTATACGTATTTAGTAACTAAACATGTTTAAATTTTACGTATTTGTATGATTTGACAACTTCTTAAATCTTATTGAGCCACTAAATACGTCTAGGCATCATCGTTTCGCAAGTCGCCCTAAGAATATTTTTTTTGTGTTATGGGATACTCGCGAGATCTGGTTCGGGGCGAACCACTAGTTTTTGTTGATAGTCAACCGCTTGACCACTACCTCACCTGATGGTAAGTGGTGGCGAGATCGAAGATGGAGCATGCTTGTCGATGCATTATGGTGGTGCGGTGCAGGTTGCAGGTGCATTTAAAGAGTAGTAGATTTTTTTGTGAAAGTGCTACGTATTCTGCATACTTATTTTATACTTATTTCTGCCTCCAAGCAGCACTACTGTGTTGCAGTTTGAAGGGTATGGTTGCGTGTGAAATTACAGGCACTTGGCTTTACACCTGTATGCCTCAATTTGATTGATGCAGAACAAAATGTAGGGCACGTTCCTAAGGTGCGCAATCTACAAGGCAATAGATACTTTGTTATATGCGATGGTTACCACTTAAAATTAGATTTCTATCTCATATAAATATACAAAATTAGTGATTGGATGGAAGCGGGGTAGGATAGGAGAACCGTCTTTTTGAATTCTAAGAGAGATGCCTATATCCAGCAGCAGACGTCTAACGGCTGCGATAATAACGTTGTCACTATGACGGCTTTAAATAGTTAATGTCTGTATCCGTGTCGTCTTAAGTTGGTATGTACGATTCCTATACAAACTATAGTGAATCACTACTGAACGGAACTGAACTGAACAGCAGATATGTCTAAACATATGAGTATCGAATTAGTTACGTCATATTCTTTCCGCAAAATCAATAAAATTGCACAGTTTCTTTTCCAGAGCAACTGATCTCATGTGGTCTGTGCCCAACGGCTCTATTTTATTATTATTACTTTTGTTTTATATGGACACTGTCTGAAATAAATGATTATTCTATTCTATTCTAATACTATCTAACCGGAACACAGCAGCACAAGTACTGCTATTTGGCGGCAGATAAAGGTAAGGCGGTGGTGCCCACTTCCTCGAGTCCGTTCACAAAAGCTCTACCACCAGTGAAATTAATTATATTAGCAATTAAATTGTATAAGTAACTTTTGACATTGAAATCTAAATTATTTTGACAAGAGTCACTGTTATATAATCACTGTTGACTTTTTTTATTTTTTGTTATATTTTGCATGCTCTTAATTAGACAATGTCTGTGTTTATGATCTCATAGTATTATTTTTTACTATGTTCCCAACTAAAACTATTTTTATGGCCTACTTGCTTACTCGTAATGCCAGGATGTTGTTCCGATGTGTTTGTAACAAAGGGCGCTTAGACTTTCCTTAGGTTTTACTTAGAAAACTTTCGTGATTGATTTCAATCATTATTATAAATACGGGATTTATCACGTACCGTCTTATCGGTGTTTCGACCGACAATGTTTCGGTTCAATTCGTGAACCTTCATCAGGGTGAGTGCGATCCGCTCCGAATAACGTCTCGCCTTAGGTTTCCTCAAAATACGGGTAATTGGTGAACGAAGGAAGTAAATCGGGCCCTCTTTTCTATTAACCCTTGGTCACTGCAACAAAATCGACCCGTAAGGTGGCAAGGCTTCTCACTTGACTATTGTACCTGATTCATATTTTTTTCCTACTTTAAAAAAGGAGAAGGTTCTCAGTTTACTAGTGGTAGAGGTTTTGTGAACGAGCTCGAAGAAGTGGGCACCACCGCCTTACCTTTATTTGCCGCCAAATAGCAGTACTTGTGCTGCTGTGTTCCGGTTAAATGGTAATGGTATGTTCCTGTAATTACTGGCACATGGGCATAACAGCTAAGTCCTATAGTATGGCAACGTATCCACATAGAGATCAAGACAACATAATACGTTGTTTTGAATTCTATGTGGATATCCATGGGCTGCAGTAGCCACTTAACATCTGGTGGACTGCATGCTCGTTTGCCATATAATTGTATAAAAAAAATGACCAATTTAATTTTGTTACGTTTGTTACCTGAGAACTTTCGACTGGGTGAACCGATTTTGATGATTTTTTTTTATTTGAAAGCTAGAGCTTCCCGTATGGTCCTATTTCCATTTGGTTCAGTTCTGACAATGGTATTCATGAGAAAACCATATGAGTCTTAAATTTGTTTAATTTTTATGTTATGTTTGTTAGTTCAGAACTCCGTTATATATCAACCGATTTGAAAAATTAGATTTTCATCGAAATCGGTTTTTTACTGTTATTTGAGTCGGTTATATCTTTGTTAAAAAATTAAATAAACTATTATGAATTATGACTTAAAAGCACGGAATCGCTTAGTTATAAATGCCATGTTAATAAGAAGTTATGAAGAGACATTAACATTTTAATAGGTACGCACGGCTATCGGTCATAATCATCGTCATTATAACAGCTAAAGGACGTCCACTGTTGAACATAGTCCTCTACCATAGATTTTCAGAGCGACGTATCTTATGCAGCCTGCACCCATCGGCTCCCAGCTACTTTTTTTTCGAATGGACTAATCTCGCTGTTGGCCTCTGAGGCCGTTGCAGCGTAACCAAACTTTTGGCGAGCGTAGAAGGCGCTCAGTCCTGTAAGTTTTTGATGAGGCAACTAGCGCAAGAGCACCACTTAGATACGAACCTCGGCTTGGGCTGTTGCCAGGATGGGGATAGGAGAGAAACGCCCAGGTACGTGCTTGTACCTCGTATAGGCGGCGACTGAAGAGACTCGTTGACCTCGCCGGCGAGGTCAGTGTATCTGTGAAGTGTTTGCTGTCTAATGTAGATGACTCATAAATCTCTTCCGCATAAGCGGAGGTGATTTCGTCATCTGGGTCTCCGAGAACGTGTCTCGGACGACGAAGGGTTTATTCCCAGCTACCTTGATCAGTTCGTCTTTAAATCTAGTGGGAGGTTGACCTTCGCTGCGCTTTCCAGTGCGTGGTTTCCACTCAAGAACTTTTCTGCCCAAACGGCTGTCAGTTCTAATCCTTTGTGCTATGTCGGTGAGTTTGAATCGTCTGCGCATATACCGAGCATAGCTCACTCCATAGTGACCTTGAGCCTTCTTATGAGGCCAATAGTGAAATATCAAGCTGTCACTTAAGCTTTAAATATTCCAGAATAACCTGATATTGTATTGTGTAGGCTTTTCTTTTAATGATACACGTACGAAGTCACGGGCAATAGCTAGTTATCAATATTCAACAAATATTTGACGACCTTCGCGGCGCAGTGGGCAAATAGCCGGCTGAGACGCAGGAGGTAGCGGTTTCGATTCCCGCCGCGGAATAAATGTTTGCATGATCTTCAGATATTTGTTCTTGATCTGGATATTATTTATATTTATTATATATTTATATATATTACGAAGCGGTAATCCGATCATCTTAAAATTTGGAATATAGTTAGTGTTGGCACAATCCTGGTGTGACTAAATGAGCTAAAAATGTTGGGGCGGGGGGGGGGGGGGGGGGGGGGGTTATTGAGATATTGAGGGTTCAATTAGAGTAAAAAATGAGACTGTTAGGTCAAATGGGACGTTTCATGAAAAATCTTCATTAGTAAATATCGACCCGTTGTTACATTTAGTTTAATCCTTGTAGTTTTTGAGTTATTACTAGAGTATAAACTCTGAAATGCAGAATAACTGCATTTTCTACCTCTAACAAAACAGTAACCGCATAACACGATCTCACGTTACCTGTAATTTGAATGAAAGTGTAGGTCAAGTTAGTAGTTTATGCATTTTGTGGCATTATTTTGGTAGTCAAAGATTACATATAATATTTATTTGTTTTTAAACGAGACTCGCGAGATATCAGTTCTGGGCGAACCACTAGTATATTATGTTACAATCGTACAAATCTGTCGCTTGCGTGATCTAGGATTGGTTCTTCCAATTGCCGTTAGATCGCGGTCTCATCGTCTCCGCATTGAAGCCAATTTGCTAATTACGTAACGGATCGTTGTGCAAGGTTGCAAAGTCTGTGATGTGTGACACGCTTACGCTATGTGTGTCGTGTAGTCGCCTGCAAAATCTAACATTACCCCTATGCAGATTTAGAGAGGTACTATACTTAAGAAGAAACATACGTATTAAAATGTATATATCACTCAATACTGAATGCTACTGTAAAGTTTTTCACAATCCTAGCTCAGTTCAAAAGAAAAGTTCCTCAAAGAAAGCTGACGAGGAAAGAATACTTAAATACAAAGTTGCATACGACTTGCTTAACGAGGGAAACTGATATTCAAAATATATGTAGCATAACCTCGAATAATAAACTTTAGAAGTGTTTCGTCTAAAAATCCTGTTATATATACAAAACAGTCAAAAATAATAAATAAATAAATAATAAATAAATATTGCTGGACATTTCACACAGCGCTATCTAGCCTCAAACTAAGCAGAGCTTGTATTTTAACTGATAGAATACTTATATACTTTTTTTTTAAATATATACTAATAATATCCAGATCAAGAACAAATATCTGAAGATCATGCAAACATTTATTCCGCGGCGGGAATCGAAACCGCTACCTCCTGCGTCTCAGCCGGCTATTTGCCCACTGCGCCGCGAAGGTCGTCAAATATTTGTTGAATATTGATAACTAGCTATTGCCCGTGACTTCGTACGTGTATCATTAAAAGAAAAGCCTACACAATACAATATCAGGTTATTCTGGAATATTTAAAGCTTAAGTGACAGCTTGATATTTCACTATTGGCCTCATAAGAAGGCTCAAGGTCACTATGGAGTGAGCTATGCTCGGTATATGCGCAGACGATTCAAACTCACCGACATAGCACAAAGGATTAGAACTGACAGCCGTTTGGGGAGAAAAGTTCTTGAGTGGAAACCACGCACTGGAAAGCGCAGCGAAGGTCAACCTCCCACTAGATTTAAAGACGAACTGATCAAGGTAGCTGGGAATAAACCCTTCGTCGTCCGAGACACGTTCTCGGAGACCCAGATGACGAAATCACCTCCGCTTATGCGGAAGAGATTTATGAGTCATCTACATTAGACAGCAAACACTTCACAGATACACTGACCTCGCCGGCGAGGTCAACGAGTCTCTTCAGTCGCCGCCTATACGAGGTACAAGCACGTACCTGGGCGTTTCTCTCCTATCCCCATCCTGGCAACAGCCCAAGCCGAGGTTCGTATCTAAGTGGTGCTCTTGCGCTAGTTGCCTCATCAAAAACTTACAGGACTGAGCGCCTTCTACGCTCGCCAAAAGTTTGGTTACGCTGCAACGGCCTCAGAGGCCAACAGCGAGATTAGTCCATTCGAAAAAAAAGTAGCTGGGAGCCGATGGGTGCAGGCTGCATAAGATACGTCGCTCTGAAAATCTATGGTAGAGGACTATGTTCAACAGTGGACGTCCTTTAGCTGTTATAATGACGATGATTATGACCGATAGCCGTGCGTACCTATTAAAATGTTAATGTCTCTTCATAACTTCTTATTAACATGGCATTTCTAACTAAGCGATTCCGTGCTTTTAAGTCATAATTCATAATAGTTTATTTAATTTTTTAACAAAGATATAACCGACTCAAATAACAGTAAAAAACCGATTTCGATGAAAATCTAATTTTTCAAATCGGTTGATATATAACGGAGTTCTGAACTAACAAACATAACATAAAAATTAAACAAATTTAAGACTCATATGGTTTTCTCATGAATACCATTGTCAGAACTGAACCAAATGGAAATAGGACCATACGGGAAGCTCTAGCTTTCAAATAAAAAAAAATCATCAAAATCGGTTCACCCAGTCGAAAGTTCTCAGGTAACAAACGTAACAAAATTAAATTGGTCATTTTTTTTATACAATTATATGGCAAACGAGCATGCAGTCCACCAGATGTTAAGTGGCTACTGCAGCCCATGGATATCCACATAGAATTCAAAACAACGTATTATGTTGTCTTGATCTCTATGTGGATACGTTGCCATACTATAGGACTTAGCTGTTATGCCCATGTGCCAGTAATTACAGGAACATACCATTACCATTTAACCGGAACACAGCAGCACAAGTACTGCTATTTGGCGGCAAATAAAGGTAAGGCGGTGGTGCCCACTTCTTCGAGCTCGTTCACAAAACCTCTACCACTAGTAAACTGAGAACCTTCTCCTTTTTTAAAGTAGGAAAAAAATATGAATCAGGTACAATAGTCAAGTGAGAAGCCTTGCCACCTTACGGGTCGATTTTGTTGCAGTGACCAAGGGTTAATAGAAAAGAGGGCCCGATTTACTTCCTTCGTTCACCAATTACCCGTATTTTGAGGAAACCTAAGGCGAGACGTTATTCGGAGCGGATCGCACTCACCCTGATGAAGGTTCACGAATTGAACCGAAACATTGTCGGTCGAAACACCGATAAGACGGTACGTGATAAATCCCGTATTTATAATAATGATTGAAATCAATCACGAAAGTTTTCTAAGTAAAACCTAAGGAAAGTCTAAGCGCCCTTTGTTACAAACACATCGGAACAACATCCTGGCATTACGAGTAAGCAAGTAGGCCATAAAAATAGTTTTAGTTGGGAACATAGTAAAAAATAATACTATGAGATCATAAACACAGACATTGTCTAATTAAGAGCATGCAAAATATAACAAAAAATAAAAAAAGTCAACAGTGATTATATAACAGTGACTCTTGTCAAAATAATTTAGATTTCAATGTCAAAAGTTACTTATACAATTTAATTGCTAATATAATTAATTTCACTGGTGGTAGAGCTTTTGTGAACGGACTCGAGGAAGTGGGCACCACCGCCTTACCTTTATCTGCCGCCAAATAGCAGTACTTGTGCTGCTGTGTTCCGGTTAGATAGTATTAGAATAGAATAGAATAATCATTTATTTCAGACAGTGTCCATATAAAACAAAAGTAATAATAATCACAAATATATATGAGCCTTAAAATTAAAAACTTACAAATTAATAATAAAACAGGAAATTAAAAGAAAATCAAATGTCAAATTTCACAGATTAAAATAAAATAAAATAGAATAGCAACATAACATTAAATTATAAATTATAACGGTTATTTAAAATAAAATAAAATACATGATATAAAATTAAAAGCATTTACTTAATAGACCTTCGTTATTTATCCCAAGTGGTATTTTTTTCCGAAAGGGCAATGACGAAACATTTTTTGAAACGAAAGTTTTACCACTGCTCCTCTTCTTAAATGTATCTTATTTGTATTATTATTTAATTAAATTTGCCCAATATTGGTCATGCCAAAAAAGTCGCACCTTACAATTGTTTTAATTTGCAGATTAACTCTACATATGTTAATATATGTTATACATGTAATGATATGTTCCTGTAATTACTGGCACATAAGCATACCAGCTAAGTCCTATAGTATGGCAACGTATCCACATAGATATCAAGACAAAATAATAGCGTGTTTTGAATTCTATGTGGATATCCATGGGCTGCAGTAGCCACTTAACATCTGGTGGACTGCATGCTCATTTGCCATATAAGTTGTATAAAAAAATCACAGCATGCAAAATATAACAAAAAATAAAAAAAGTCAACAGTGATTATAAAGCAGTAGCAGTTTAGTCAAAATAATTAAGATTTAAATGTCAAAAGTTACTTAAACAAATTAATTACATATTACCACGGTAATATGTTTAATAATACCGTGATATTACCATTTCTAAAAAATTGTCTGATAGATATTCAGTCACATTATATAGGCTTTTACATATATTTTAAATGTATTTTTTATAGTCGCCAAATTATTCGTTAAAAATACCGACCGGAACCATGTTTAACCACTAGAACATACAAACTTACATAATTAATAGCTTAAGTAATAGTTAATTATTTTGTTAGAAAAGTGAAAAGTCATTATATTTCTAATTACTAGAAAGTTTATTAGTTTACTACAGTACGCGATTCTAGTAAGTTAATGTAACTCACTTCACGTATACTTATTTCACTGTTTGTTGTTTTCACAAGTTGCGCAACGGATCGCATTTGGTAAATTTCGGTAGGTGGCGTTATATTTTTTCTAAACCGCAGCACACAAACAATTATGAAATAGCTCTAGTGGTTCGACCCGAACTGAGATCTCGCGAGTCTTCGATTAAAATAAAAAAAAATATTATTTGTAATCTTTGACTATCAAAATAGTGCCACGAAATATAAACCAAATAACTTGACCTACAGTTTCATTCAAATTACAGGTAACGGGAGTTTATTTAATTTGGGTCCATTTTTTTTGGAGTACTAATTGTAGTTATTCTGGATTTCGCCTATATTTGTATCACTTAAGCTACACGCATACCAAATTATAGCACTGTGGGTGAATGATATACCATGTTAATTTTGCGAAAGTTCAGTTTTTATTTCGGCTAATAACTCAAAAACAATAAAAACTTTATATAAATTAAAATCGAACTCTAAATGAACTAATGAAGCCCCATTTATTTGACGTCCCACTTGAACTAATAATCTCATTTTCGTTTTTTTACCCCTCTTGAACCCCAATATCTCACAACCCCCCCAACATTATAGCTCATTTAGATACACAAAAAATGTGCCATTACTACCCTATGTGACAAATTTCATGATAATCGTATCACCGCTTCGAAAGTTATCCTCAGACAAACAAACAAACATACATATAACGCCGATTTACTCAAGTTGATTCAGAGATCTCGCTTCGCTTGATCAACAAGCCATGACAATGAGAACCAAAATTAATTGAACAGAGTAATTACCACAAATGGCTTTACAAAAACGGTAGCTTATCTTTTTTTATGATATCAAATCAAAATGATTTTCATATCAAAATTGCAAACGACATCAGCATATGAGACGGGCCCGTTCTAGACCGTGAATGCGCAACATGGGAATAGTACAACATAAGCTCACATGAAGTTATTTATAACTAGTACTGAATCACCTATCAGGTTTAGATTTTAATAGCCGTATCGCGTATTTCTCGGCATTGATTATTGGCACGGTATACTATATACCTACTAGCTCTTTATCTACTTCTTCATCATCAACATTGTCAGTACTTCCTATCCCACTGCTAGATATAGGCCTCTCTTCGTTGTCGCCATTCATCTCTGTGTTTAATGTACTTACACCAAAGAAAAGACAATTAATATAAAAATTACGACGTTTTTTTATATTAAATATTTAGACACACAAGCTGACGGGCCTCCTGATGTGAAGTGGTCACCGCCGCTTATAAACTCCTCCAGGACTCATGGTACTGCAGTCAAACATAATGCCTTTACACCTCTCTTGAAGGCGTCCATGTTGAAGCCCACCGGGAAAACCTCCGGAGGAAGGTCATTCCACATCTTGCAGGTGCGTGGAATAAACGAGCTGGTGAAACGCACCGTGTGGGACTTTCACGCATCTACAATATATGTGTGTGAGCTCGTTGCCAGTTGCGGGAGGTTCGATGGTAGAAGTAGGAAGCAGGGATTAAATGACAGCTCTTCAGATCATTCCCCGTTATATATTTTATAGAAAACGCTGAGCGCTCCGATGTCACGGCGCAGATTCAGTGGCTCCAGATCTTTAGATACTACTGGGTCGTTGACAATACGAAAGGTTCTGCGTTGCAAGGAGTCTAGGGACTGCAGTTGGTATTTCGGTGCACCGTCCCATATGTGAGAGTACTCCATGTGGAGCCGGATTTGGGCTTTGTAGAGCACAATACGCTGGCCCGCCGTGAAGTAAGACCTCCGCTCCGTGGCGCAGTGGGCGAATAGCCAGCTGAGACAAAGAAGTAGCGTGCTCGATTCCCGCTGCGGGGCAAATGGTTGTATGGTCTACACATATTGGGTATTTTTCTATATACTTTAAGTATGTATTTACATACTTAAATATATTATATTCTATTACCCATTACATATTCGGTCTTAACGCTAGAACCGATCCCTTTCAGACAACTCTTTCGGACAGGTTAATATATAAGATTACGTAAGTATACCTACTTATTAGACATAAGTTCATGTGAAGTGATTTATGACCTGAATCACCTATCAGTTGTAAATAGCGTATATTTTCTCAGCATTGACTCTCGGCCCTGAGTATTGAAAGTGATCATGACACACCAATTATATGTATCCATAAAAAGTCAAAGAAATGAGCACAATAAAGAAATAATAGGTATTACTTTTTGCGAAATCTCACGCAATTAAAGAAGTGTTACATAATAGTACTTTTTGCGCATTGACAATTGAGTTCAACGTAGATTGAAAACTTTAAAAAAGGCGCATAATAATTATGATTTTCTTTCGAGTCAATGAGGGCTTTTCTATATCGATTTTAAGAACGGATTTACGGATCTTGACAAATAAGTTGTCAATGGATTAGTCTAAACCACTTAGAAAAAGTGTTTAAATTTCTTAAGAAAAATCACTGCATTAACACCCAAACATCAAAGCAAAATACAAACCTAAATAAGCGTAATCAAAATAGTTGTGCTAATTTTGATAAATCTATTACAATAATCAATTGGAAAATATATTTTAGACAAATATACAGGTTGTTTGGTAATACAACATAAGCTCACATGGGCAATATAGGCAATATACTGGGCACAGGGGCAATATACTGACGATATTCAAGTGACGGTTCATCAAAACTTATCAAATTTTAAAGAAAATCCACTAAGGTTAGGTGATCAATTCGATATAACACTTACTGTCTACTTTTGCAATCGACATCCAAAAATATAGGTCGCTTTCATATCTCTTTCGAAAATGGCGACGGGGTTTGGGTTAGAAAGGGGCAACATGAGATATCTCGAGACGTCACCAATACAGTATCTGTGGTTACATGGCAAGCATTATGCAATAGCACAACATAAGTTTAATAAAGTATTTGTTTTTACATGCAAAAATAAATTTCGCATTTATGGAAAACATTTCACAAATTTATTTATTATGCTCATCAAAAAAACCCTCATTTTTGTGCGTATATTATCAAACACCTTATATGTTTCATCATAATATTATATCAAACACTTTATATGTTTCATCATAATATTATATCAAACACTTTATATGTTTCATCATAATATTATATCAAACACCTTATATGTTTCATCATAATATTATATCAAACACTTTATATGTTTCATCATAATATTATATCAAACACTTTATATGTTTCATCATAATATTATATCAAACACTTTATATGTTTCATCATAATATTATATCAAACACCTTATATGTTTCATCATAATATTATATCAAACACATTATATGTTTCATCATAATATTATATCAAACACTTTATATGTTTCATCATAATATTATATCAAACGTCAATATTTTATTTTTAGGTTTGTTATTGTTCAAAATGTGTCGATATCATCAAGGCAAATGTATAAAAAACACCTACTATTATTTATTTTCCACCGTTTATGGATTGCATAAACAATTCATTAATATAAAATTATCCTGTAAATTTTAAGCATATTTCATTACATGAATTTCGGTGCTATGTCCACTATAGTAATTAACGTAGTTCCTACTTTGGCTTAGCAAACACCTTTATATTTGTACAAGCTTCCGCCAGCGGCTCACGCGTTGTTGGTCAACAAAAAGTAGTCTATGTTTGAATCCAGGTCTTTTATCAACACACCAAATTTCATCGAAATCGGTTCAGTCATTACGACTTGATTGAGTAACAAACATCCAAACTTTCACATTTATTTATAATACTTCCGCACGTGGCTTCGCACGCGTGTTTTGCCAATAAAAAAACTCTTTGTCTGTAGCTAACTTTATCATGTCGCTATTTGGCTCTCAGTGTGCGCGCGCATGAGACAGTTATCAGCTAACTTCATCATGCCGCTTTTTGACTGTCGGTGTGCGCGCGCATAAGACAGTTATCAGCTTACTTCATAATGTCGCTTTTTAGCTGTCGGTGTGCGCGCGCATGAGACAGTTATCAGCTAACTTCATCATGTCGCTTTTTGGCTCTCGGTGTGCGCGCGCATGAGACAGCTATCAGCTAACTTCATCATGTCGCTTTTTGGCGGTCGGTGTGCGTGGATATCGTAAAAATTTTACTCACTTATTTATTTATAAACGCGCCAAAAGAAGTATAACTTTAAATGTGGCCTATGTGTTAATCTAGATTATAATTTACGTACATACCAAATTTCATAGAAATCGGTTCTGTCGTTACAACGTAATTGAGTAACAAACAAACAAAACAAATAAACAAACATCTAAACTGTCGCATTTATAATATTAGTGTGAGTGTGAATAGTGTGATTACGCATGGACTCGATCCTCTACCGTAGTAGGCTAGGTACCTGCAATTTTAATAAGTACGTAATGTTTTACAATGTTCTTTTGTGTTTTATTTTGTCCATTATGTTGTGTCAAATAAATGTTTACATTTTATATTAAATTAATTTATTTGAACTAAACACAAATATAATTTAGTACACCGAACACAGATGAAAAACAACAATAAAAATAGTGGTCGGTTATTTGCTAATAATTATAGCCCCGCACTAGGCTCGGGGCCTCTATCGTGGGAACCGTTATACATTTTTCATTTTCCTATAGTTTGGCAGCACTGACGCGTTGTGCTGAGTTAAAATCAATAGGCAATACCCAACACTGATTTCGTCTTGAATTTGAAGTCAGTAAGTGACTCAAGGTAAAGAGATTTGAAAACTTTTGGTTTTTTAAAATTTGGCTCGGGCACATAAAGATGATTAAAACATGTCAAATTCCGGATGTAACACGTGATGGAGATAATTGGACGTAAATATTACGAAGTGAAGACAATCTTTGTCAAATTATCTTCTGAAAGATCTAAGGGCTACTTTAAGGAAGGAGTGAATAGATCTTCTAGCTAGATGCTTCATCTTAGATCACATCATCGCTTATCATCTAGCGCGATTGTGGTCAAACAAACCTTACCTTACCGCCTTACCTTTATCTGCCGTCAAATAGCAGTACTTGTGCTGCTGTGTTCCGGTAAGATGGTAATGGTATGTTCCTGTAATTACTGGCACATAGGCATAACAGCTAAGTCCTATAGTATGGCAACGTATCCACATAGAGATGAAGACAACATAATAGCTTATTTTGAATTCTATGTGGATATCCATGGGCTGCGTTAGCCACTTAACATCTGGTGGACTGCATGCTCGTTTGCCATATAAGTAGTATAAAAAAACAAAAATTTATTCGTGATAAAAAAATATATACATGGTGAAAATGTTTTGTTCATCTATTTAAACCCAATCCAAATAAAGAAGTTGCATAGTGACACCTGAGTTTGGAAAAAAAAGATCGGGCCTATACCCCCATACAAAAATGTTTATTTTCCTTTACCTTCATTGTTCCGCTTTTGTGGATAATGGTCCTAATCGGATATATTTACTGCTATTTGTGTTAAGTATTGGCAATTATTTAATTTGTACGTTTTCGATGCTCGTTATTACAATAATAATTTTACAGTGTAATTTAAAATTTACTAGTTTGTTCGAGAGATAAAATCAGACTACAGTGATATTTATTGACAAATGGTGTCGTAAATACTTTTTCATCACTCATACTCTGAAAGTTGGACATTGTAAACTCGATAACGGCTCCGTAAAAACGATTTACGGCTTTAGAGCCGTAAGTAAGTTTCAAAATAGAATGAGTCTCATTGCTTTCATAATAAGCTAAAATTAAATACAATCTCCGTGACAAATACCTGTTTCTATATAAATAAGTTTTCTGTTGAAAAATTACTTTTTCAAAGCAAGCATTTATAACAACTAAAACTTATAAAATTCATAAAAGGAACCGCAAGCAGATTAAAATGAGCATAATCACAAGTAGCCTACTATAATGCATTTAGAAGTTCCGTTGTCTAGCATCTACATCCATGGTACCATGTTATTGCATTGTCAACAAAAATCCATAATGTATTCCAAATTTCAGCTTAATCGGTTGAGGGGAACGAGTTTAAAATTCAGTTGCAAGATTCCACTTGGACAAACATACATACATTGCAAGTTAATAAAAAGCTTATAAAATAAAAGAGGTTACATTAATGAATGCTTAAATTAATTACAATATCCATGACAAATCCTTATTTATTTTTTAAAAACGAAAGAGTTTAGTAGTAAAAAAAATAATGTATACTAGGAACGCAAATTTTAGAACGCAACCCCGTTAAACTAGCTTTTTAAAAAAACCGCATTCGAATCGGTCTATCGGTTTGGGAATTGAGACAAATACGTCTAAAGTCTCATGTGCTTGAAATTACACACAATTTTTATTCAGTACTCTTGATAAATTATTTTTTGTTCTTGCCAATTTATCATACCGTTGCTAATGACCGACAGACACACAAGCAGGCATTGCTCCCCCTCTTTTTAATTCGAAGGTTGAAAAACTCATGTTTTATTCAAAAAAACATAAAAACTTATGTGCTACAAGGTTACGTTATTATATTTTTTATGACGCAAACTTTACTTCCTTCATAGTTTGACAAAATTTTAATTAAATAAATGTAAATCATGATGGAGAGGGCTATGCTCGGGGTTTCTCTACGGGATCGAATCAGAAATGAGGAGATACGTAGGAGTCAACTCAAGTCACCGACAAAGCGCGACGGATTAGCACGTTGAAGTGGCAATGGGCAGGCCATATGGCGCGCAGAAAAGATGGCCGATGGGGCCGGAAAGTTCACGAATGGAGGCCACGGACCAGCAAGCGCAGCGTAGTACGTCCACCTACAAGATGGGCAGACGACTTGGTAGGAACCGCAGGTCGGCGTTGGATGCAGGCCGCTTCCAACCGCAGTTCCTGGAGATCAATGAGGGAGGCCTTTGTCCAGCAGTGGACGTCCTACGGTTGATATGATGATGATGAAATCATGATGGATGTTTCATACAACACTATTTATAATATAGCCCCAAACTAAGCAAAGCTTGCGGCAGGATTAAACCCGCAACCTCCTGCTGGCGATTCGTTCATTGCCATGGAGTTCGTGATTTGAACTTTTTCATTTTCAAGAAATTTTACAGATACTAATACAAATTAATTTATTTGTTCGAAACCAGGTATACAATCAAAGTTCGAAAGATAGGTTAGCTTCACAACAGGTCACAAATTATGGTAGTCAGGTCGCCTTCTTCTCAGATAGATAGACAGAAAACGCTTTATTGTAAATCACACTTAAAATAAAAAAAAACAATTAACAATACACGCAGAAATACAAATAACCTTTAGATGGAGTGGATTTCACGACAACGTTATAGGACGGTAGCTATTATTAAAAAAATAATTAAATGTTGAATAAACAGTGTACTTACATAAGCAAAATAAATAAATACAAATATATAAGTACTCATCAATAAATAAGGTGCATAATAATATAGCATAGTAGTATTCCAAACAAAGAATGATAATAAAAGGTATATTAGGTATATAAAATACTACAAGTAGGTACATATAGGTGTACAATAGAAGGGTGAAATAAAAACCAAGAGTAGCATAACGATAGATGAGAAAATGAGAAATCAGCATTTTAGTTCCGACAGATGTTTAAATAGAACTGTTTTTAAGATGGGTAGGGATTTAGCAGGCATAAAAATGTATATATTTAAATTAGTAGATAGGTAGAACTTACTTATGTATCTACTAATTCCGTATACCTATAGGATGTTTGATAATATACGCACAAAAATCAAAGGGATTATTTTAATGAGCATAATAAATGAAGTGTCAAGCTAGAACAAAGTGCCATGCTCAGTATATCACTCTTGGACCACATACCCAATGTAGAAATCCGACGTCGCACAAAGGTTGTGGACGTGGGTATGAGGATCGCAGGGCTGAAGTGGAGATGGGCTGGACACTTGGCTAGGAGGGATGACGGGCGTTGGACGAAGGCGATTACAAAGTGGTGGCCAAGGGATGCTCGTAGACCAAGAGGCAGACCACTCGCCCGATGGTCGAATGGTATTGAAAGCGTAGCTGGGTGTCAATGGATGAGATTGGCAGGTGACTGGAAAGAATGGCGTAATAAAGAGGAGGCCTTTACCCAACAGTGGGTGCAAACGGGCTGAGATGATGAATAAATAAATTTGTGAAATGTTTACCATAGAAATGTGAAATTTATTTTGACATGTAAAAACAAACACTTTATTAAACTTATGTTGTGCTATTGCATATTGCTTGCCATCTAACCACATATACTGTATTGGTGACGTCTCGAGATATCTCTTGTTGTCTCTTTCTAACTGATATCAAATCGGCCTTTATTTTTGAATGTCGATTGCAAAAGTAGGCAGTAAGTTTCATATCGAATTAATCACCCAAACTTAGTCGATTTTTGTTAAAATTTGGTAATATAACTAATATTATTTTTCGAGAAGTCTTTTTTGTTTTGAGGAACCGTCACTTGAATATCTTCAGTATATTACCAAACATCCTGTATTAGTAGGTTTTGTTTTTACTGTAGCTTTGTTTCGCTATTTCAGTACAAACAAGCAGTTAATATGGGTCTAATTACTCAAAATTTAATTATTTCTTCGAGTTAACTTCTGCTGAAATTTATTAGAGCTATAAATTTGTATTCGTTACTGGTATTATCCGAATTCAATGTCAAATACTATTTGCCAATAAATCAATTCTCAGCTTTGTTGTAGGAGATTAGATCAAGAGCTAGTGGCACTAAACTGACGGTAGAATAACAGACACATGATTTTTGTTTTACTCCATTTAGTTGGAACAAGCTTAAGGCCCACCTTATGTTAATTGGTAACTATCGCCTGTAACAAATAATTGCCTCGTAGGACACGCACTGTAGGACACATATTACAGCACTGTGGAGTTACTGGTGTACCCTGTGAATGTTGTCAAAGTTTAGTTTTTATTATGACTCATAACTCAAAAACTATAACAATAAAAACGGGGTCTAAATGTACTAATTAATACCTTTCAGTTGACGTCCTATTTGATCTAATACCTTTATTTTAATTTTTTTTGCCCTTCTTGAACCCCAATATCTCAACAACCCCTAACATTTTTTAGCTCATTTAGTCACACCAAAATTGTGCCGTCACTAACTACATGTGTATTAAATTTCACGACGATTGGATCAACGCTTCGTAAGTTCTCTTCATACAAACAAATATACATACATACAACGCCGATTTGCCCAAGTTCATTTAGAGATCTCGCTTCGATCGATCAACGAGTATCGGTAGGTTCTGAATTTCGTAACCAACCACATCAACAATCGCTTCTTATTATTATATTTTATAAGCCTTCAGCTCTTGCACTATAATGCAAGCCATTTCCCAGTTACTTTCAACTTCATTTGTGCGCCATTGCATTGTAACCTCTCATAAAGAGAGGTACTCTGTTCATGTCTCGCGAGTAAAAAAAGTCGACAAAATGTCCCAAAACTGGGTTCCTCCGGACATCGCCTCAATATGCCCCGAAGCACTCGCGCCCCTAACCCAATGCTCTCAAATCGGATTCATGTATTTATCACTCCTGTCCCAATTATTCGGAAGATCGATCGACAGTGTTTATCAAAACCCGTACGCGGAATACCACAGTGCAGTGAATCATTTTGGATCGCTGGAGAGTGTACACGGACCAAAAATTGTGCAACCAACCCAGTTTTCGCCAGCAACCAAGTTTGTACAATCAACTCAATTTGTGTCACCGACGCTGCCAGTATCATATGGAACACAGAACTCTCAGGCGTCAGGATTCAGTCAGTTGAGACCGACACCGTTCAAACTTTTTGGGATAGAAGCGGACACTGGAATAAGGTCAATATCGCAAACGGATTTTTCAATCAATCACGACACAAAAACGCACAGTCACGGCCCGAAAGGCAGCCGCGGTTTTTCCGAAACTTCGTTCCATCTGAAAGCGAATCCGTTTTTGAAGACCAAGAGCGATTTTAAATTTGGAAATCGTTTCGGCAATCCGATTCTAGATTACAATTTTATTAATAAACGGAATTGGGATACTGTTGCGTCTGATACTAAACAGGTGACTGTTGATGAGAAGGAGAAACATTCAGAAGAGAAGAGTGATAATGAAGAGAAAATGAGTAAACAGAGGAAGAAGAGGCACGCGGTTGAAGAGTATGATTTTATAATCGTGGGTGCGGGGTCGGCTGGGTGTGTTGTGGCGAATCGACTGTCGGAGGTCAAGAAATGGAAGGTATGTATTCATGTATTACAATTTGGCATATGTGGCCGATCTTATTTTTGGTGCATCACACTAATATTATAAATGTGAAAGTAT
The DNA here is from genome assembly GCA_918857605.2 of Philereme vetulata. Taxonomy (NCBI): domain Eukaryota; kingdom Metazoa; phylum Arthropoda; class Insecta; order Lepidoptera; family Geometridae; genus Philereme; species Philereme vetulata. The sequence continues at coordinate 11,886,684 of OU975421.1, forward strand.
AGATGTTTGTTTATTTATTTGTTTAAATGTTACTTAACCACGTCGTAATGGTCGAACCTATTTCGATGAAACTAAGTATGATGATAGATTATGACCAGGATTCAAACATAGACTATTTTTCGTTGACAAACAACGGGTGCAAAGCCGCTGGTGGAAGCTAGTTTGTTTTTATTTTTCTCTTGTTAACCTGAAAAGGGGTGAAACTCACCCACCTTAACCTAAATCTTATCATATATATATTCAATGTTTCTTCAAATACACATACAACAATATTTGTTTTGACAAACGCGGGTATTATGTGACGCCTTTAGTGCATGTGACCACCAGAACATAGAACCACGCGGTTACATTATTATTTAACATAGTAGTGGTCCCGCCGAACTTCGTATCGGCTTGACATACATAGGTATAACGCGGGCTGTCAATATAAGTCACCCTGGTAGAATTGTCAATTGTTGTCCCCGGCCATCATTATGTATGAGAAAATGAACGACTTCCACAAATAATTCAATACCAAAATTAGCCAAATCGCTCCACCCGTTCTCGGGTTTTAGCGAGACTAACGAACAGCAATTAATTTTTATATATATAGACAATATATCTCGGGTTAACTCCTACTGAAGCATCTGTTTCAAATGATATTAATTTTTTTTACATCGTCTTTGACGATATTTGCAGCACGCATTCGGTCAATTCTATGTCAAACGTCATAAGGTTACATTATAAAAGCGCTAAGGTTAGATTATAAATAATTTTATATGGTGGTTAAGTATTCTTAAATTTTCTAATTTTGCGCGCAATTTTCTTAATTTTTTCTTCCATGAGAACCTTCTTCTGACAATAAGAAATACAACAAAAAAAGAATTGGCCAAATTGGTCTAGGCGTTGTTGAGTTATGCGCTTACCAACACATTTTGCGATCCATTTTTTATTATAGATATAAAAGTTTACAAGATTAAAAAAAAAAAAAATAAATAATTTAAATCAAAACATTATTACACATTATCTCCTAAACATATTAAAATTATATTAATAAAAATATTAATTGATATTAATGACAGGAAAGACAATGGCATGAAATATAATAAATAAACACATGAATTATTTTTTAAATCGAAATCACATACAAGAGTACCTTTTAGTCTACCGATACAAAAACCAAAACGATCAGTGTTTTCACGACATACCTAAAAACTTTTATCCCGTTACCTCGTGAGTATTGCAACCATTTTTTGTCCCTTCGGGATTTGGAAAACTCTTTCAGATGCCAATAAAACTATCAATCCGAAGGGATTGACAGGTTTCAGGGAAACGGTGTTATATTGTTGCTATCTACTTATATACATACTCTTTTTAGGGCGTAACTATAGTCTTTCCATTTCTTTATTTTCTCGACGACAGCTCCTGTGAAAACTTGAACGAGCGTATTTTTTACATAAAGTATGCATTATTTTATAAAAATATGACGCTTACGCACGTGCAAGTTTATACCAGAGTCGGAGAAACTGATAGGGATGGACCTATCGATAAACGTAACATGATAACAGACCCGATATTTTTTTATAAAATGTAAGAAACTAAACTACTGCTGGATACTTTTGTACAAATTTATTAACTAATAATATATTTGATTACAAGATGTTACACGTATTAATTCTTGATTGATAAAGCCAACTTCTTTAAAATTTTCGAAGCTGTTGTAAAATAAGTAGGTATAGGTAGGTACTCGACAATGAAACGAAATAATTATAACGACAGGTAATCTTTATTTATTTATTTTAATCAATATCTGATGAATTTTCAATGTCACTCGATGAGCTCTCCCCATGAGGTCACAACACTACAACTATCAAATTAGAACTGTCATCGAGAAAATCAAGAAATGGAAAGACTATAATAATGATTCTATAATATAATTAAAAATAAATATTGGTGGACATTTCACACAGCCCCAAACAAAGCGGAGTTCGTACTATGGAAACCAAATAACTGATAGAATACTTATATAATTTTTTAGGGTTTCCTACCTCAAAAGGTAAAAAGGAGCACTTATAAGATCACTCTCTTGTCCGTCTGTCCGTCTGTCTGTCCGTTTATCACTACCGATTTTCTTAGGAACGGGTGGACCTAGCAAGTTGAAATTTATACCAGATACTGAGGTCTATAGCCCCTATAAGGTGTATAAACATCAAGGTCCTGAGTCGACACGATAAAAACATATGGGCAAATTTAGATTTTTGCAAAAGCTAGTATGTACAAAAATTTACCTTAATTTTCAATTTTTTTTTATCGGTTTTAGAAATAAACTATAAAATGTTCCTTAATAGCTAATACAAGTTGCAACAAAATTGTTTAGTAATTGCACAACCCGCTATTATCTTGTTAATTTCTGAGATAAACTACTGTCTACTCGAGCGTGAACAAGTGGGTATTTTAACACTATTTGTACAGTCGACGATATAATTACAATCGCATCTGAAACTAGAACGTACAATAAGTATAAGTATTTAAGTGGCCTGCACCCAACAGCTTCCAGTAAACTTTATCCGATCGTCTTTCCATCTAGTGGGAGGCCGATTACAATACTCAGTAAATTTTACATAAATAGACCTATGGCAGGTTCTTCTTAGTGTAATTCGAATACAAAAAAGAAGGAAAGTTTTTAAATTAACTATTCTAGTTATTCAAAACTGCATTTTTAGAATCCCGTACCCGAAGGGTCAAACGACAGACAGACAGACAGCGGAGTCTTAGTAATAGGGTCCATTACTAAGACTCAACTGTCTGTCTGTCTGTCTGTCCGTCTGTCACCAGGCTGAAACTTATGAACCGTGATAGTAAGATAGTTGAAATTTTCACAGATGTGAATTAGAAATATTAAAAACACAATAAAATATATATTTAAGGAAGGCTCCCATACAACAAACGTGATTTTTTGCTCGTTTTTGCTCGATATTGTCGATATTGTTTATTTTACTTTAAAATAAATAATTAAATTAATATAACATTTAAATTTACGGTGGAGGGGGGGGGGGTTCCATATAACAACCGTGATTTTTTTGCCACTTTTACAGATATTGGTACGGAACCGTACGTGCGTGAGTCCGACTCGCACAAGATCGGTTTTTGGGTTGCAATCAATTCAAAATTACCATCGCAGTCACAGAAATTATATAATCGCCATCTGTTATTTATATTTTACTTGGTGTAATTAATTAATTTACAAGTTTTTTGTTAAGCTTTAATCAAATTTGGACATTATTTACAAGTGGTTAAATTTTCTTATTATCTGTAATACCTATGCAGTAGTTATTATGTAATATGATTCAGTCGTTCCAAAGGCTGACCAAAAGAGATAGCTTTAAGCGATAAAACTACCCATTGTACCGCCGTGTATTAGTCTTTATGTTGTCTAAGCTAATAAATTGTAATTTAGTATAACAATGACGAGTTATCTATCTGTATTTTCTACGTGAAAGTATGCACAGTACATGCATTCTAATATACAAAATTCCTCAAAAACATAAATAACTTCTCTGTAATGAACATCTAAACAAATACGATATTGAATTTCAATTGTTACTCGATTTTTGCCGCTGATTGTACGACAACACAATGGGTGTCTGATTGATATGCCACCTTGCGTAATTACTCTAGATTTGTGCAAGTCTAGAAACTATCTTGACCTTCGTTCGTTGCAACTACTTGCAACAGTACGCACATACAGGGTGGAGTTTTAAGCCGTATTCTATGGGAAAGTAAACCACAAAAGAAATAAATACCATCATCATCATTAACCTATAACAGTCCACTGCTGGAGGTTGGTCTCTCCTAGGATGCGCCATTGAGCCCGATCCTCAGCTCTTCTCATCCAACCCTTGCCAGCCACAGCGCGCAAATCGTCACTCCATCTTGCCGGAGGGCGTCGCTGGCCTAGACGTGGTCTCCACTCCAGAACACGTTTACCGCAACGGTTATCGGTTCTGCGGCGGATATCGGCCCACTGCCACTTCAGCTTGCTGACCCTCAGAGCTATGTGGATCACCTTGGTTCTCTGTCGGATAACCTCGTGTCAGATTCAATCCTTCAGAGAAATTTCGGGCATAGCCCTTTCCATAGCTCGTTAAGCGACTTTCAATTTGTAGACCAGTCCCATCGTAATTGTTCACGTTTCGGCTGCGTAGGTCAAAAAGAAGTAAATATAAAAATGAAAATTCACAAAGCAAAAAGTACAATGGGAAAGAAGTAAGGAAATATTGATTATAACAAACTTTACTCAAAGGAATAATAATTCCTTTGAGTAAAAAGTGATAAAAGTAGAAGTAGTTTCTTGTGATAGGGCTTGTCCGGGGAAAAACTACCACCATACCTATTTCTGCCGCCAGTCAGCATTGCTGTGTTTCGGTTTGAAAGGTGCTGTTGCTGGTGAAATTACAGGCACATGATGCTTTACACCTGTACGCCTCAAGTGAAATGAAAATGAAAAAATGAAAATGATTTATTGGTTTACATAAGAGTAAATACAAAAGTAACATATATATACAGGTAGCCAATTTGTTACTAGACACTGGGGTACGAATAATTATATACAAATTTATAACAAATCAGGAAATAAGTACCTAAAGTATATAATAACCTAAGTAATAATCAGTATAATGGTGCGTCAAAAACTGGACTAGATTTTCTGTATCCCAGTTTTTGACGTCTTCCATTGGACAATCGAGAGTGATCTTATAGTATTTATCTTAGACCAATGTTAAGTTATGGCATAAATTTAAATTTATTTATAAAGCTAGGTATTTTAATTATTATTTTTGTATTATTAGCAAATCCTCCGTTTCATGGTATGATAATTTCTGAAGCCAGGATTTTACAGTGCGCTTGCAATTATGTACATTTAAAGTCAGTATATTTAGGATTTTATTAATTTTGTTATGGAGATGATTTGACTTAAAGATAAATTGGTGTTGCATGAAGGTGGTTCTGCAAGCAATATTGAGTATGTGATGACCCCTTCTTTTTCGTGTGTGTGAGGGATGCATTGGAATTTTAGTGTGGATTCTAAGGATGATATTAAATATGTATAGTTGACGGATTGTTAATAATTTACAGGATGCATACAAATCTTTGGTAGGGTAGCGGTATCTTTTAAAAAACATAGTTTTGAGCACAGATCTCTGTGCCCTCTCTAAGGGCATCATATGAGTCTTATATGCGCCGCCCCATGCTGTTATGCAGCATGTTTGAACAGATTGACATATTGCTATGTAGACAGAGGTAAGCAACTCAGTGTTTAAAGCGTGTCTGAGTTTTTTGAATATCCATACTAGTTTACAAATACGTGATGAAAGTAAAGTGATGTGGGGTAGCCATGAAAGGCGGTCATCCAGCATCACGCCTAAGTATTTAAGGGTTGGCGTATTTGATAGGGTTGGGCAGTTGCATGGTTTGGATACATTATTTGTACAAGAATGCGCTATAATCTTAAGATTTTGCGGTGGGGCATTTGTGGATGTGATGGAAAATGTGATAAATTGAGTTTTGTCTATATTTAAAGTAAGTAGGTTTGTATTAAGCCAAGAAATAATTCTCGCCAAACCTTTTTCCGCTAAGTTAAAAGACGCTTGTCAAGAATCTTCCTGAAATATAATGGCTGTATCGTCAGCATAAGTAAATATTTTTGAGTTAGGTATCTTCATTTTACATAGGTCGTTTATATATATCAGGAAAAGACTTGGGCCCAAGATACTTCCCTGCGGAACGCCATATGTGATTGGGGTCTCAGAGCTTTGGAAATCGCCAATTTTGACCATCTGTGTTCTTTAAGTAAGAAAGTCAGAAAATAATTTAAGACAGTTTCCTCTTATACCAATATGAAAGAGCTTGTCTACGAGTTTAGGTATCGATACGGTGTCGAAGGCCTTGGCCAAGTCTAGGAAAACACCGATACATTTTTTCTTTTTGTCCAGGGCCTCGGACACCGTTTGACATAGATTTGTTACCGCGTCCTTTGTCGATCTACCAGCCCTGAAGCCAAATTGTTCATCAGCCAAGAGATTATATTTATGCAAGAATGACATTAGTCTGGAGTTAAGTACTTTTTCGAAGATTTTTGATAGGGCCGTCAGGATTGATATAGGTCTATAGTTAGTAATTGTGCACTTATCACCGTTTTTATGTATAGGGTGAATGATAGATTTCTTAAATGCGAGTGGGAAAGAACCTTTTTCAATGCACAAGTTCAAAAGTCTTGAGATGGGAAGAGCTAGAAAACTACAAGCATTTTTTAAGAGCATAGTGGGTATGCCATCCCAACCAGTGGCAAACTCTGCTTTAAGTCATGAAATTATACGTACAATTTCTACTTCGTCTGTGGGTAATATGACCAGTGAATTAGGAGTTGAGTTCATCGGTATCGCATTATGAGTGGGAAAATTAGTAATTTGGTTTGCTAGGTTCTTACCAATGGAAGCCAGAAAGTCATTTACATATTCAATAGAATCTTGCGGGTTGGTTTTTATTTGGAGAAGGTCAGTTGCAGATGTAGTATTTTTGACGGAATGCGAGATTTCCTTTTTAGCTTTCCAAGTCGTTTTAGGGGTATGTAGGCTATTTTCTATTTTTGTTTTGTCATAGTTATTTTTGGCTGCAAAAATAATATCTGAGCAATATTTTTGATATCTTAAGTAAGTAACTTTAAATGTTGAGTGTTTAGGATTACGTTTATACTGGTGATGAAGTTTGTCTTTATTTCGAATACATTTTAGTATACCTGAAGATATCCAAGGTTTAATAGTCCTTTGTTTTTTAGGGATCAATATCTGTTTGATATTTGATTTGATTGATGTTGAAATTGAGTGTATAAAGAGGTCAGTTATTCTATTGACATCGTCGCCTTCTAATATATTATCAAAATTTGTATCTTTTATTTGAGCTAGGACTGCGGGCCAGTCTGTTTTATTACGATATTTAATTGTTTTAATAGGTTTAAGTTTGTTTATAGATAGGATAACGAGTAAGTGGTCAGTTATCTGTGTGTCTACGACTGTGATGAATGATATGAAATTCGATTTTAGCAGGACGTGATCTAAACAATTGTTTTCCCTTGTACGAAGTGTATGTGCCGGTAGTAAGCCTAGTTCAGCTGTCAAGTTAAGGTAACTGTTAACGTTATTGTCCATTGTATGATTTTTTATATCTAGATTTATATCACCAATAACAGCAATATTTGGAAAAAAATTCAGCGTTGTAATTATGTGTTCTAAAGAAAGAAGGAAACCGTCGGTTTGTGTAATTGAAGGTGATCTATAGACGCAAACTATTGCAGTGTCTGTTTTAAGTTTTATTATAAGAAAATCCGCACTATCAGATATGTGTTCCAAAACGGAGTGTGATATTCCCTTCGAAATGTAAGCGACAACACCTCCATTTTGGTTGCGGTAATTTTTTGTGTACAAAGTTGTATAACTATCCAGAATAGGTATGTTTTTAACAGGATGTAGCCAACACTCTGTGAGGATTATTAAGTCCAGTTTAAATTTGAGTCTCGATAAGAAAACTTCAAAGCTAACAAGATTTTTATAAATGCTGCGAATATTCAAAGTTATGATTTTAAGACTATTATTTATGTCTCCTATATTTAAGATGCATTCCTCAGGTTTACATAAAATCGAAGTAGCGATTGACAGCGAGTCTATGTCTTGAATTACTTCATTTGACATCATTATAAATTCGATATATTAGGGGGTAGATCAGATGGGCGGCTAAACGTAAGTTTAATCCGTAAAATACTTGAAATGAGTGTACTCTGTACATTATTCTTTGTTGCATAATAGGTAATAATGATATGGTATTTTGCAGCGATAAAAGTTTTAAGAAGCAGGTCGAGGCAATAGCAAGGTAGGTAGGTCGTAGGTAACTAGGTAGGTGGGTAGGTAGTAGGTATTTAGCTCTATTTGTTTGTATTTGTTGTTGTTCGAAATATGTTAAAGTAAAATAAAATGTTTGAATACTGTCGAAGTACATCAGTTGATCGTTATGAGAATTGCAGGTTAAACGAATAATTACGATAGGTATAATTTTTAGTGTTTTTTTTATAACATTAGTGGGTTGGCAAGTATTCATGATATTAGCAACATATATAAGTACTAACAGGTAAAGATAATAGTTTAATTTTTGTATGCGATGCAGATAAACTATTTGTTGAGTGAGTATTATGCAGTAAAAACTTGTTGTATTTGCTAGCGTAATAATAGGGGTCAATGAACTTTGCCGTGTTAGTATTAAATTGATTGCACTGGAGTAAGGTGTAAGTTGTCTAAGTAGTATAGATTGTGCATTGTTATTGTATTGTGGATTTGTGTGTAGTGTAAGATAAGTGTTATTCTTGTAAGAAATGTGATGGAATTTGTGTGAATAACAGTTTAACTCATATTCAAAAGAATTTGGTAAGTTTTGCAATAGATTCATGCATTTGTATACAGAATGAGAGAAGGTTAGGAATTTACTATCTAAATAAAGTTCATAATATTATTAGAAATTAAATATATTATATTATTAATAATATATTATTAGAATATTATTAATAATATTATTAGTTACTACAATGGTGATAGGAGCAGACGCTGTCAATCCGAGGTTTTTAAGGCCTCGATTTGGTCTTCTTCCTTTAGTAGTATCGCTGTCGATCCTTCAGTCTTACGAATGTATATCCTGCCGTTTGAGGACCAGCAGAATCGCGCTTTACCCGATTTGATAAGTTGTCTACCGAGGTAGTACAGGCGTCTGGCCTTCGGAGTTAAGTGTTCGCCTAAATAAATAGGAGCAGATTCGTCCAAGAGACCAAGGTGCTGGCAGCACAATTTGCTTCTAGGATGGTTTAAATTGTAGGTCTTCGCTGATTTGAGCAGGTTTTGTTTGCTTTGTGCTTTATTCAACTCGATGATGATCGTCTGCCTGCCTTCTTTCTTGGTGGTCCAACGGTAAGCATCACGGACTTCCAGGTCAGTGACATTTAAAGCCTTCGAGATGTTAATGACGTAGTTACGTAGGTCTTCTTTTGTTTCTTTTTCCCGAGTTGGCACGTTACGTAACTCGACGTGAGAGCTATGAGTTTGACGTGAAATATCCTCAAGTTTATTTTCTAGCGAAGTAATGCGTTCTTGCTGCTCATGCATTTTAGATTCAAAATCAGTTAGCTTATGTGATATATCTTCGTACTTATGTGAGAGGAACTCCATGGATTTTTCGATCTCACTGTTCGTTTTCTCTATAGACTTTTCTATCTTGTCGAATTTTGCGTTAATGTCAGTTTTCAGACTCTGAAAGCATTTCATTACGTCGTCTTTGAAGAGCTTAAACTCGGTTTGCCACTCCAAATCGTCCATCGCAACCCTTGGCCGTTTAAGTCTTGACGTGACCGAGGAATGACCCTTCGGCGATGGTTTGTCTCTTCCTCTGGTAAGTTCAGGGTCAGAGCTATATTTTTCTGGAGTCTTCGGCATTTTAATTGATTGTAGGCCTAGAGTATTAGGCCAAAGCCGGGATCGGCCGACAGCACAAATTTGCAGCTAGGGGCGTGGCTAATGCGCTCGCGCCGGTTTTGCTAGCGACGGCTGTCAGAGGGGATGTCTACTGTTTCACTCAACGTCCAGGCTTGTGAATAGTGCTGTCCTTATCGGTCACTGATTTTAGCAAAATAATAAGAGACTGAGGCGAATACGTGTGCTCTGGTCGAGCGTCCAAACAAGTTGATGGGCAGTGCATCGTAGGGCACGTTTCTTAGGTGCGTGACCTACGAGGCAATACTTTGTTATAGGTGATGGTTACTACTTAACATCAGGTGTGTTCCAGCACCAGGCGGTATAAAAAAAAAATAATAAGCCAAACTGTACTCCCTTAATTTACGATACCTTTAGGGGAACGATTTGATCCTTATTTATTTATTTATGTAATTTATAAAATGCTTGCACACTCACAGCAGTGCCAAGGCGAGTGACGAGCCAACTTACAATATACACATTACAGAACAATACAATATAAGAATAAAAGTCAACTGTTATTGCTACTAAATACATAATGTCAAGTTAAAATAATAAAAATTAGAAATTATATTAATCAAATTAAGAATAAGTTTATTAATTAGGTACATATAGACATTAAAAATTCAAAATATTGAATATCAAGTCAAATAATTAATACATAAATTAACAAACACATAAAATTTAAAATAAAATAAGTCAAAGTGAGGGTGATGAGCAACCAAGGCGTTGACCAAAGATACAGCCTGGGCTGTGGGAGCATACTGGGTGGTGTTAGTGCGCGCGCGCGCACTTATCTATGATTGACCCTATCGATTTGTGCCATAAAAGTACATGGTGTTATTTTTATTCAATTTCTTTATTTCAGACTAGCACTAAAATACACGGTCTAGTCCATATTAAATACAATACAACAATATACAATGAAATATGTTTATAACAAAAATAAAATAATAACATAAAAATAACTGCCAAAATCATTGGACTATGGAGACACTAGACGTGCACAGTGTGCGCTCGCATCCAGTGTTCCATAAAGTGACAGTCAAAGTCCAGCCTCACTGCAATGAGTTGCAGGTAGCTGTTGGGGCTGCCACGCACCCACAGCATCAGGGACGCCGTTCTCTTGCGCAGTACCGCTGTGAATCTGTCTACTCGCGCCTCCACGAACATTCCCGATGCGCTACAGAAGCGCGACAGCCACAACATTGATACGAGTCGGTTAGATTTCCAGCAAGGCTAGCACAGCGATTTTCTTGTCTACTCTTCGAAGAGATGACAAGGCTCTGACTGCAACTTGTGTTTCTGCGTGTATTGTTTTTTGTTTTTTTTATATTATTTTTAAATTTGAGTATGATGTACAATAAAGCGCTATTCTATTCCGTTCCTTGTCGATTCTTCCAAAATTATCTTTGGCACGAGCAGACCCAATAAATGTTATTCCTAGACAAGAGAAGGATACTCTGTTAATAGCAACGTCCGTTGTATATATAACTAATTAAATATCTAACCAAAATTTGTTTGCAAGCGCGCAATTGAGAAGAGTGCGAAAGAGACAACTTGAGACGACAGTGCTGTCTAGGTATCGCAAGACCTAGACAATTTCAGAAGAAAGTTGTCTATCCATAAATGTCAGAGATAGATAAAATGATGGTTATCGTGCTCGACGTTGTAGACTACTGTCGAAAAAGTGTGGACGATGTTTTTTTCCGTCCACTCTCGCAATCGCCGTGCTCGAGACGGTCGACAAGTGTCTTCTTTGTTCAGAAAAATGACTCATGACTAAATCCTTCTCAACAGTTACGGTGCTACTGATGGAGCAAGCGTATTATAAAAAAAATATTTTACTAATTTTCACCAAGTGATTCAGAAATGAAAATCATCGATTTGACAACAGTCGTAGAACATTTGTTCTCGTAAATGTTGAAATTCGGCCCCTTGGGGATATCATACTAGTTCCGGGTACCCTATATACACGTTTAGAAATATCCGCAGTATTGTCTCATTATGTTATAATTTAGTCTGTAATGTGTGCTCATCAATCGAATCGATCTGTTTGTCAACAAACATTGTGTTTCGGGCAATGTTTGTGATAACAACATCACAATAAAATAAACGCATAGATACTAAACTCATCAGAAGTGAGAAGATTCGTACGTAACCTCAAGCACACCCAAGTCACCGACAAGGTAGCAAGTTGAAGTGGCAGTGGGCAGGTCACATAGTTCGAAGAATTGACGGACGTTGGGGCAGAAAGGTTCTCGAATGGAGACCACGCATTGGAAAGCGACCTTAAAAATGTCGCTGGGAGCCGTTGGGTATAGGCCGCACAATATCGGTCGCTCTGGAAATCTATGGGGAAAATCTAAATCTATATTGGACGTCCTGTGATGATGATGATAAGATAAAAAAGTAATTTCTGAAACAGTATAGGGTATAGAGAGATAGATTAGACATTTATTTCGACTCAAGTAACAAACATGCAGAAACTACAGCGGATAAGTAAAGGCAGACAATTAAAACACGTTAGCATAAACAAAAAAATAAAAAAATAAAACAAAAGATACGTACCCAGTCACTATGAGCCCTGTGCCGAAAGAGGAGAATTATGCTGAACAGTAAACTTTTTGCTCAGCGCTGGTTTTCAGCCATCAAACCTACATTGATTTCACGGACGTCAGTTACACTATTATGTTAAAAATTAAGGCTGGCATCAGAGCAATGCGTATGGGTAGTGTGGCCCGTACGTGCGGACATCCGGAGCGGAGTTACACGTGAGGCGAAACATCGTGGTTTGCTCCGTACGGTCACGTTCCGCGTGGAGCCCGCAACTGTGCACTTTAAACTACCACTAATTTTAAAACACTGCGGATTATACGCATGCGGAATGCCCGCAGGCAAACACCTCGTACCAACCAAATGCTTTGCTCTGAAACCAGCTAAAGCTAAGGAGATTCTCAATTTGGTGACAAACGAACAAGTTTAATTACCGTTTCTAAAAGTTCCTTGAGATGAGTTTCAGTTTACGAGACTCCATTACTAAGACTGCGCTGTCTGCCTGTCCGTCTGTCTGTCTGTCTGTCTGTCTGTCCGTTTGTCACCAGGTATCTCATGAACCGTGATAGTAAGACAGTTGAAATGTACGCAGATGATGTATTTCTGTTTCCGCTATAACAACAAAAAGTAAAAACAGAATAAAATAAATATTTAAGGGGGCTTCATACAACAAGCGTGATATTATTGCTCGTTTTTGCTCGATATTGATAACTACAACAGGTAGACGCTTGAAATATTCACAGAATATTGAGTTATATTATGTTATTCACTTTAAAAATAAATAATTAAATTAAAATAAAATTAATATATTTAAGTGCGGCTCTCATACAACAGACATGATTTTTTTGCATTTTTATAGATAATGGTACGGAAGTCCGTGCGTGAGTCCGACTCGCACTTGGCCGGTTTTTTTTATAAGAGTCCAGATTGTAATGGTAAGTGCAAGTTTCACGTGACTAATTTCACCTAGTAGTTCGTGAGGCTACCCATGGGGCCCCTCTTAAAACCAGCGCCGCTTATCTTCCTCGGATGGTAGGCAGCAATACGCTGAGACGGGGCCTGCTTGGCCCACACAGCACGGAATACCATATTATCTATACCTACCTATTTTTAAGTACTAAATTTTTATCTTATGTTTTTCCTGTAAATCTGTATCTAAATATTTTTTCTTTTTAATAATATAATCTTTAGGTAAGTAGGTATGTTTTCTGTATTTGTTCTGTTCTGAATGGTCTGTCCTGTGTGTGTGTGTCAAATAAATGTATTTTCTTTCTTTCTTTTCTTTCTAGTAGAGTTTCGGTTCTATGTAAAATGTAATATTCTAATTGGTGTTGGATATTGTTTGTGTTCTATATACGGTATTCAGGAAATATCGCTGAAAATTCGATACGACTGTCTACTAATATACTACCTTATATTATTATTTATTTATTTAATATCATATTGCTGGAATTTGTTTTATTGTTAACTAAAGGAAGCTTGCGCAACGATGCCCCTCGTTCTGGTTGGTTAAGAATTTTAGAATAATAAAAAGTAAGAGCAGCTTGTTTTTAAATGCGTGTATTTTATGAACGAAATATGAGTGGCAGACATCGTTCCTATTAAAAACCGTAATGCGTCGCTGCAGCTATAAAATGAGTACGCGTTCGCGCGGACAACCGCGCGCAGTGAGCAAATAGCCGACTGAAACGCAGAAGGGGGTTCGATTCCCGCCGCTGAAAAAATGTTGGTCTATAGATATTTGAGACGGTTATTTGCAAAAAAAAAATTAATTATTCTATCATTTATTTGGTACCCACAAGCTTTGTTTCGTTTGGGGATAAATAGCGCTGTGCGAATTGAGAACGCTAAGAACGCTAAGAAGCTTCTAATCGGGCCAATATCACGGGAATATTTCCTGGCCATATCTATTATCAATTCACTTTATCATAAACACAGTATAATTTTACACATTTTACTGTTGGTAGAGCTTTTGTGAACGCGCCCGAGAAAGTGGGCACCACCGCTTATCTGCCGCCAAATAGCAGTACTTGTGCTGCTGTGTTCCGGTTAGATGGTAATGGTATGTTCCTGTAATCACTGGCACACAGCTAAGTCCTATAGTATGGCAACGTATCCACATAGAGATCAAGACAACATAATACCTTGTTTTGAATTCTATGTGGATATCCATAAACTGCAGTAGCCACTAAACATCCGGTGGATTGCATGCTCGTTTGCCATATAAGTTGTGAAAACAAAAAAATTAAAACAAAATATACATACGACTTCCTTGGTGCAGTGGGTGAATAGCCGGCTGAGACGCAGGAGGTAGCGGGTTCGATTCTCGCCGCGGAACACATGTTTGCATGATCTACAAATATTTATTCCGGGTCTGGATGTTTTTCTATTATAAGTATGTATTTATAACAAAAAAGTAGGTATATACGTATTCTATCAGTTATCTGGTTCCCATAATACAAGGTCTGCGTAGGTTGGGGCTAGATAGCGCTGTGTGAAATGTCCAGCAATATTTATTTATTTATTATACCATTTAAATTATCACATTAAATGGTACGCAAGTGATTTAGTCTACCGCTGTATAAGGGTCATGATAGAAACAACTTGTGCAGCGACTTTCTTACATAAAACCCATGGATCTCTAATTTAATAAAACACAAAGAAACTCAAACTTTACCTCCCGCTTTGCAACAAGGAAATGCAATCAGCTTAAACCGATCCAGCCAATCTCAAACTTTTTATAAATTAATCCAATTATTCTGTAGCGAAATTAAAAACTTCCGTTTTCAAAGCTCCATTTATTACGATACGGAATATTTTGCGCAAAACACTATTGCCATAGCAAATTACCAAACATCTAGTACACTCACATACTTTCCAAAGTAACACGAAAGTGTGTCTAATCTAACTATCTATACGTGTAAATGTCCCTCAATTATGTCATTATTAATGATAATTGTACCTTAACTGATTTATATGAAATCCAGAACAGGTAAATACAGTTTGTGACGAAAATATTACAATATTTTTATATCAGACGACAACAGTGTATTATTTTTTTTAAATTATTTGCCTTGCATTAGGTCAGTGAAGAAGAGATAAATAATTTTTCATTTGAGATTAACTCTGAACAAATATTTCCCAAATAAAGTCAGCTCTTTATCGATAAAGTTTTGCTGGAAGAAAACTCTTATAACTATAGGCTTGTCTTTACACCTCAATAATATAAGTTTATTTTATATTAGTACTAGATGACAAATCCGCAGCTTCGCACGCGTAGTTTTTCAATAAAATATATTACCTTCCTTCTGCGCAGTTGGGTAAAAAGTAGCCTTTGTCACCCGGGGATAGTGTAGCTTCCCAATAGTTAAAGAATTTTTTTAATCGGTCCAGTAGTTTCGGAGCCTATTCAATACAAAAAAAAACAAATCTTTCCTCTTTATAATATTAACATAGAAAAGTAGTCTATATAATAATATATATAATTAGTATAGATTAAAAGCTAGTAGTAACTAAATGCGCTTGAATCGTTTCATAAGATTTTTCATTCTACATGTTAAGAAAGAGAAATATCACGGAATTCACGAGTACATTATGGTTAAAAGAACTTACTATAAGTGAATTCCTACCAAAATTATACGAGATTGTTACATCTGAAGATATTATTCATCTAAATCTTCATCTAAACTCTTTTACATGTTTTGCTACAATAAGGCATCGAACGTCCTTACATTTTTACGTCCATATTTTTGTGGTGATTTAATGAAGTAACCTGACTGTGCTTAAAAGGCTGTGGCTATTGGCTAAGTAGATGTTACTATAGAAGCGCGATTGTAAAAGTTTTTCGCTTTGGGACCGACTCATTGTTTTAGTTTTATGATACTTGAGTAAGATGTCGCTCTAGATACGCCCCACTTCTTCGTTTTACCCCTTCCAGGAAAAGCGAAATCAGTCTATCAGATGAAATTTGCAGCAGAAAGTCTAATATCTGATAAGAACTTTGTCTTTGTCTATCATCCGGGATAGTAATTTGATAATTGAGTCGTATAGATACAAAACCAGCAACATCCATTTTTTCACTATAGCAACTTTGAATGTATTCTGAAAGCGTTTTTTTTTTTAATTTATGTAGGCAAAAAATACAAACGTAGCAAAAGCATCAATATCCTATACAAAACAGACGTTCAATCGTGATGTTAGTGGCAAACACACCAATATCCCAACTGACAGGTACAAAGACAACTTTCGATCAATCAGAGCACAGTATTTCGACGCCATTACAATGGCGACTTTGTTGTTTTTGTATTAGTGCGTTTGTGATTTAAACAAGATCCATGTATTAGATGCAAAAACAGCATTAATCTAACATAATTTTTATCTATTTTGCAGATTAATAAATTTATTTCGAAAGTTTCCTACAGTTAATACCATAAATATATTTTTCAACAATATGATGTAATTGTTATTGATTAGACACTGTTGTATCAGACAATAATGAAAAAAATCTTCTGCACTCTTTTCCGTTAAAATGGATGTTGCTGGTTTTGCATCTAAGTATATAACTCAATTTGGAGATTATAAAAATACTAGCTGACCAATCCGCGGCTTCGCACGCGTGGTTTGCCAATAAAAAGTAGCCTATGTGTTAATCCAAGTTATGATCTACGTATATACCAAATTTTATAACAATTGGTTCAGCCGTTCGGGCATGAAAGAGTAACAAACATCCATACATCATTAAATACAAACTTTTGCGTTTATAATATTAGTAGGATATTTAGATAGAAAATACTGTATTGCTCACCATAAATATTCAAAATGATATCAACTTATCTGAGTTTATACAATAAGGAGTTTTCACGGCCAGGTTTTTATGACTGGTAGCAGGGGTGCAATCGTGTTAATTTTGAATGATAGTACCAAAATAATACCAAATCAAAAACGTTACAATTTTGCACATTAGTATCGCGTTGACACACGTGAGTCATGTCGGGTTCCTATACGCGTCGGTAACCAGCTACGACTCGTTTCTCCTTGAAATAGTGTCCAACTGTGTGTTAAAATATTGACAGATTTTCAAGGAGAAACGAGTTGTATCGACGGATATAGGAACCCGCCATCGGACAAACCAAAACATGAGTTCCAACGTTAGACACGTTAGATCGCTTATCAAAGGAGAGTGAATTGTTAATGTCAATTGCCGTGTCAACAATAATTTCCAAACGAAACTGATATAAAAATAATGTACACACGGCTACACATCAAGCTATACACTTCCAGTATAAGCTGACCTCGCATTGTGTAGGCTTTTCGTAGAATGAGAGGTCAGCTTATACTGGAATTTTATAGCTTGATGTGTAGTACTTGTTTACAAACTGACGATGTGAAATTGTTTTCTACAAAATTTTGATATGATGTCCGGATTGCGCAACTATGCCTAAACGTATGTAGCGGCTAAATATCATCAAATCATAGAAATACGTCAAACTTAAACATATTCATCATCATCATCATCATATTAGCCACAGAACGTCCACTGCTAAATATCTACCTCCCCCATAGATTTCCGAAGTGACATACGAGTATCTTCTGCAGCCTGCACCTAACGTTTCACAGCATCCTTTATCAGGTCATCTTTTCTTAGAGGGCCATCTTTAGCTGCACTTTCCAGTACGTTGCCTCCAATCGAGAACTTTTTAGCTACAACAGCAGTCAGTTCTTTGAGCTATGCGCCCTGCCCAATGCCACTTCAGCTTGCCTCTGTTCTATGTCAGTGGCTTTGATTCGTCTACATACTTGGCTGAATGCGTGATCACATATTTTATACGCTCGTGAAGTGCAGCCGGAAAAACATATTTACTAGAACTTGAGCGAGCACAAATAGCCTTACTAAACACGATAAGTGCGAAACAGGGCTTGAAACACCCTGTCCGTGTCTCGTCTTTATAGCGGTAAGAAAAAACTTAAACGTCTCTGTTGTGCGGGAGGCATAACTTCCATCTGGTTCAGTGTAGGAAAAAGATAACTATATATCTGAGATGTGCTATTGATTCCTAGTTCTATGGTATACCAACCTCAGTGCCGGGTTTCTTAGACCTCGTGCCGCACACAAAAAAAAACCGTATACTTTGTTTTATTTAGCGCCAAAAAAAGGATTTTGGTCTCCTACGGGCGGTGGGGTTTAATATGACTCGTGCCGCCACAATCTCTGGTTTAGGACAAGGTTTAATACGACCCATAACGCAGTAATGGAAAGTACATATAAATCTGTGCCGCTGGGAAGGTGATAAAGTCATGTTACACTTACCATTTAGAACCTTAACAACAACCTGTATATGAAATAGCTAATGTTCTTTCAGTGCGTCAATTGTATATTATCTACCTGTGCATAAAAAGGTATCATAACACTGTTGCGCCCTGCCTTCCCTCCACAGATAACAGACGGGAACGATTTCCTGTTGTCAGAGTTAAATCACGGATTGCCCAACAGCACTATAACTTTCAAGCACCGAGATTTTATAAATATTTCCATACTAAATATAAGGTAAAAGACCTATCAAACTATCAGTTGAAACCTAAACTTAAAGAATGGTTAAGTGCATTAACATACATATATTGAAACAGAAAATTTATTAACAATTTTACAATAGATTTCTCTCATTGACGGATATAACAGACACACCCGAATCCACAGCCATTTCATTGTTTTTTTGTTTTACCTTACTTGTTACTTGTTTGCACATAACACATTTTATATGAAATAATTTAGTAGTTTAAAAATAAATAAATGGATGTTAATATTGAATATATAACTATAATTGTCCTATTCAATTCAATTCATTTATTTAATTTTCAGATGTCAAAGATCCATATTTGTTATAGTGTGACCATTAGTGCTGTGCACTCCCTGAGGTATGCGCGCGGCGAGACGGGGGGGAGAATCGGCTGCTGCGCTCTGTCAGTTCGCCGTCAACGCTCGTGGCGGCAGGTAGTGTTATTTGTATCGGACTGTCTATCTCATGTGCGTCTGACATAGACAGTCCGATACAAATAACACTACCTGCCGCCACGAGCGTTGACGGCGAACTGACAGAGCGCAGCAGCCGATTCTCCCTCCCGTCTCGCCGCGCGCATACCTCAGGGAGTGCACAGCACTAATGGTCACACTATAGTAAACAACTTAAATGAAACATGTCACATGGGTTAGTACAAAGTATAGGCACAATAAAACAAACAAAATTCAAATAACAACAATAAAAGTTTAAGTCCCTCGCTCAAGTCCTGAGCCAATACTCTCTCACAATGGCTATTCGATCAGAACCCGATTAAAGGACTTCATAATCGCTGAGTCATATTTGTCTGCAATGACCTGTAGGATGGTGTTGGTGCTGACACGCACTCTACTGAGCAGTGAGGCAGTCTTTTTGCGGATGATGCCGTGGAACCCATCGACCCGCGCATCCGCAAACATGTTGGAAGCGGTGCAGAAGCGAAACAGCCCCACCAACATCCTGAATCCAATAATATATTGTATCAATTAACTGTTTATCTATATATTTTTTTATTTTCTATTGTCATTTAATTTGGGAAGAAACTGACTTGTTTCTGAGATACAGCTCACGCTAGTTCAGGAGCCCAGGGCTTCAACTAGAATTGTAAAAATTAGTTTATAACCAATAAAACATTTTTGATTTTATTTGATCATCATCATTTGATTTTTGATATCTCCTCATTTCTGATTCGACACTAACCCTTTTTTACCAAAATTATTGCGCATCTAGAATCTCTACATCACAATAACAGTATCCCAAGTTTTAGTAAGAACACACTAATTTAAAGACAGTTGTGGTAGTGATAACTGGAGGGTAGTTTTCTATTTGAAGATATCGCTCCTTCCTTTTACTTAGATTGAACTTTTCTTGATAATGTTTCGGTAATGGCGGAAAAACTTTATTCCTTGGAAATAATGAGGGTGGTGAAACATATATTTTATGAAAAACAAAAATTGCAAGTCAGTCCGAAAACATACAATCAGGTACCCAGATGAATAAACGTAGATAATAATTTTATTAGTTGAACTCTTTTCCTCTTGATTACATTACTGTGCACCCCTGACCATTACCTTAGTCAAAGTTATCTGTGGAATAAATGGTTCACAAGCTAAAAGATCGCCCATTTGCGTTGTGTCCTCTATTTTGTTTGTTATTTTTTACAATGACCAACCTTTAGAGAATGAGTGATGATTTTTTAGGGTTCCGTACCCAAAGGGTAAAACGGCACTCTATTACTGAGGCACCGCTGTTTGTCTGTCTGTCTGTCTGTGACCAGGCTGTATCTCATGAGTCGTGATAGTAAGACAGTTGAAATTTTCACAGATGATGTATTTCTGTTGCCGCTATAACAACAACTACTAAAAACAGAATAAAATAAATATTTAAGGGTGCTCCCATACAACAAACGTAATTTTTTTTGCTTGTTTTAGCTCGATATTGATACCAGCAACAGGTAGACGCTTGAAATATTCACAGAATATTCAGTTAAATATTCACTTTAAAAATAAATAATTAAAATAAAATAAATATTTAATGGAGGCTCCCATACAAGAAACGTGATTTTTTTGCTCGTTTTTATAGATAATGGTACGGAACCCTTCGTGCGCGAGTCTGACTAGCACTTTTTTCTCGGCTGGTTTTTTTTTGTATGATTTGATTGGTTCCGTTCGAATGTTTTGCAAAATAATTAATGTTCGTAATTATGATACACGCCTATACCTGGATATCAACGTGCTTCCCACTATAGAATACATTGAACCCAAATGTTATTGGTTCATGTAACTAAGTTGAACTTAATTGAGTAGTTGCCACTTGAAATTAAGTTCACCTGAATTCGTAGACAAAACGCCTATCAGAATAAATATTGATTTATGGTATCGCTTTAACTTACCTTAACAGATGGTAAGTAATGGTGTGGTCGGAGATGGAGCGTTTGCCTAGAAATAATTTGTTCTCTCTGGAGATAAAGACTCCGAGATAATAGTGGCCTTGAAAAACAGACGCTGGAAGCGAGTTCCACTCCTTACTTAAACAGTGCTTATAATGTTCGCCACGCTCGTCAACAATTTAAGTGCGCAAGTCTAGAAATTTGAACAACTTCTTCCCACAGAGACTTTCGCAATTTTTGCATAAGCCTCTCTTCGCCTTTGTACATATCCATTTTGTAAGTTGTTTTTGTCAGTAAATCTATTTGTGTACGGATAAAGAAGCTCTGTGGGAAGAAATTGTTCAAATTTATTTGCTTGTGCAAGGCTTGCGCTAGGCTTTGGGGAAGAATTTGCTTAAATTATATGCACAAAGGATTTTTTGCTCAAACCTATAATTTGACTTGTTTGGCTAGTATTAGTATAAGTTTAATATGTTTTGCAATAGCAGTACTTGTGCTGCTATGTTCAGGTTAGATGGTAATGGTATGTTCCTGTAATTACTGGCATAACAGCTAAGTCTTATAGTATGACAACGTATCCACGTAGAGATTAAGACAACATAATACCTTATTTTGAATTCTATGTGGATACCCATGGGCTGCAGTAGCCACTTAACATCTGGTGGACTGCTTGCTCGTTTGCCATATAAGTCGTATATAAAAAAAAAAGATTTTTTCAATTTTTTTATGTGTAATTTATAATATTTTTAATCTCATCTATGTATTTATATTTAGCCTGTAGTAACTGGATATAATGTTTTAGTGTATTATCTGATAGGTCTTAATTTTTTTTTTTTAATTTTGTTGCAATTTTTTTTTGTAGTGGGAGTAAACTGACGAACTATGCAACCGTCGGCGTCGCTCTCGACATTGCTTGAATAAACTTGTCGTGTTGAAAACATCCAGTTGATTACTCAACGCTCCAACTTTGATGCAGTTCCGCAAAATATTAATATTCTTCAGCCTTGCCGTCGTTGAGGTAGTTTTCTAAAAAACGGAGGCCGTTCTCACAGCCGTAATATGGCGGTAGAACTTGATTTTTAGTCAGGCGACATCAAATTGTGACGTAGACGCATTAATTTTGTCATCATGCATGCATCATTATGACATATATATCAAATTGGTAAATGTCATATGGCGTTTAATTCCGACTGGAGCGAGTAATTTATGGAATGCCCTACCTGTCTCAATAAGTCATGCAAAATCTCTCCTTTATCATTAAAAACATGGTCAAACAACACTTTCTGTCATCCATCGCTCACTACGCCATTTATTTATTTATACATTTTTATAATTTATGTATGTAGGTATGACAATATATATTTTGTATATATATGTTTTATATATATATATATAGTATATATATATATGTTATTTGTGGGGTAACAGGCTTACGGCCCACCTGATGGTAAGCGGTTACCGTCGCCTATTGACACCGGCAACACCCGGGGTATTGTCGATGCGTTTCCTACACTGTAAAAACCTCTTTACATATTTCTTGAAGCGTGCCATGTCGTAGCTTAATGGGAAAACCTCAGATGGTAGCTCATTCCACATCTTGCAAGTATGGGGTAGAAAAGATCGCGTGAAGCGTGTGGTGCGTGATACTCAATTGTCGATGATATGTGGATGAGCTTTATTACGTTGCCGAGAAGTGCGGTGATAAAATCTCGACGACGGGATGAGATCAAATAGCTCCTCAGAACATTCCCCATTATACAGCCGGTAGAACACACTGAGCGATCCGATGTCACGGCGTTGACTCAGCGGTTTCAGCCTGTCGGCGAGTTTGGTGATCACAGATGATTCTAATGGATCTTCTCTGAAGGGAGTCAAAACGAATCAATTGGTACTTTGGAGCTCCGTGCCAAAGATGGGAACAGTATTCTACGTGCGGCCGAACTTGCGCTTTGTACAGCAATAGCCGTTGTTGTGTCGTAAAATACTGTTTGGCACGGTTAAGGGCTCCAAGTTTTTTGGAGGTTAGCACAGCTTTTGCTTCTAAGTGACACCCATACTGGACCTCATTAGAAATTTCGACTCCCAGAATCCCTATACTCGCCGAGACGGGGAGAGGAATGCCCTGGAACCGTGGAGCTATTGTGAAAGGGCCCTTATTTAATATAATTATGCATTTTTATTTATATTATCTATGTTTTTTTATAAATTGTACTATATACTTGTCCTAGGGATTCTAATAATATCTTACGCCGCCGTCCTTATTTGTTCATATAGATCCTGTCCATCCAAAGGTTGCCTGGATGAGATCGCTTTTAGCGATAAGACCGCTCATTGTACCTATGTTTTAAAAGTGTATTTTCTTTTATATGTTTGTATTTAATGGTGTGCTATAATGAAATTGTCTATCTAATTATCTATCTATATATTTAATCATCATTATCATAGCAGTCATTGACCGTCCACTGCTACACATCCCTTCCATGAGCGACCGATGTTGTGCGGCGTGAACCCAACGGTTTACCAGGTTGTCTTTCCATCTAGTGGAGGAAGGGGGGGCCGCCTTCACTGTGTTTTCCAGTTCATGGCCACTACTCAAGAACCTTTCTGCCCCAAAGGACATTAGTTCTTAGGGTAATTTAATCACGAAATACATATTTAGCCATTCACATAACTAAAAGGGTCTTAGTATTTTACAAACTTGCGCGATCACTGTTTATAATTACTGATTTAAACGGGTTTTTAACGCGTATGTACATGTGTGAACGTCGGGATAACAAATAAAAAAGGTACATACGCGATAAATACCCGTTTAAATCAGCAATTAAATAAATGTCTTATTTCCTCTACTTTAATCAAGTTATAGTGATGAAATAAGTTTTTGTTGAAAAATTACGTTTTCAATACAAGCTTTTATAAAATTCAAAATCAGAACCGCAAGCAGATTCAAATGAGCCCGAACGCTAGTAGCCCACTACAATCCATTCGGAAGTCCCGTTGTCTAGCATCCGTCTCCATCGCCCACCTCCATCCCTACCATATAATTGCATGGTGACCAAAGTTATTCCAAATTGAAATGCATAAACAAAATTTCGTGTCTGTGCTGTTGACCGTTGAGGAGTTTCTCCTTGGAAGGCAACCCTAAGTGCAGCAGCTACATATTTCATGGTGGAACTTTTAACTATCATAATTAAATGCGTATACAAAATTTCGTATCTCTGATGTTGACCGTAGAGGCGTTCCTTCGTCTGGAGCCAATCCAGGGTGTAGAATCAGGCGATGCTTACCATAAAACTGCATTGTCATTGGAACTAAATCAACATATCAAACTTCAACTCCGTAGGATAAGAGGAAGTGGACTGACAAACTAACAAACAAACATTGCAAGGTAAATAAAAATTTGTAATAATGTGACGTTGTATTAGTGTTCGTGTTCTCCTCAGCAAGCCCTTTCATTTGATACCCATACTGTGTTAGTGCAGAAAAAATAACAAGTCTGCCATCTTGGATGATCCGCCATATTGGAATTAGAGTGACATCACATAACTAAGCCGGCATTGTCATCCAAAATAAGCGTGTATACCAAATTTCAGCTCAATTAGTTAAAGATAACTGATTTAAAATTCGGTTGTAAGATTCCACCCGGACAAACATACATATATTGCAAATTAAATCAAAGCTTGTAAAATGTTATTCATTCAAAGTATTATCATTCATATCACAGTAATCACAAACAGTTATCTTATTTTGCCTTATCTTATAGACACCGATTAGATTACGGTTATTTTATAATATCTGACTTAAGACAATGCTCTTGAAGTGGCTTCTGTAGCCGTATTACATAAGCCAGATTGCTGTCGTGTCGCAATCACTAGTCAGGCCATCCCTTTCACACGTACAGTACGTACCTCACGTGTGAAAGGGATGGCCTGACTATCGATGGCGTCACGACAGCAATTTGGCTTGCTTGGCAATTTGGTTAAGGTAAAACGGCTACTGATCTAATAAAGCTTTATTTTAGACAATTACAGCCATCCTCAAGGCTCGGCCAGCGTAGTATTAGATGCCCGCCGGCTCAGTGATGCCACGTCATGCGATGGCAGAGACTTAAAATATCATCGCCGTAGGATCCACGTCCAGCAGTGACCTACTTAAGGCTGATAATGATGATGATAACCTTCATAAAACGGTAGGCTATTCTTAGAAACCGTTGGACTAACTTTATTCGCATCTAGTGGCTCTAGAACTAATAACGGTTCAGTTTAGAGAGATTAGGTGCAGACCTAGCAGAGACGTAAGGCGAGGACGGGGCGAAGACGTCACACCCCTTTGTCGACCTCCGTAGCGCAGTGGGCGAATATACCTTAGACCTTGTGCCTATGATGAGAAGGTTAAAAAAAATAATAGGATCTAAACTAATTCAAGTTTCGATTCTTGAAACAATGCAACGTTTTACTCAGTGAGCGAAAGTACAGATCTTGAAACAGTTATTTAATTAACAGTTTAAGGGCTTCAACTTGGTCAAACATGTGACAATTTAGACTTATTTATTATAATAATATATATTCTTAAAATGAAAAATAATAACCAGCTTTCTTTCTTGCCTTTCTTTCCTAGCTTAGTCACGAATGAACAGGCAGTAAAATTGACGCTTCATAGTGATTCTTGAGAGTTTAATTAATAAAACATTTGGAATTGAATTGAATAGACTGGAACTTGACTGGAACAGGACTAGCACCTCTCCACTATATACTACGTAAAAGATTAAAGGTATTTATGTATAGGAAAATAAATAATTATATATATACCTACGTAAGAACACCAAAATCTAATATATCCAATTTGACGTCTAACATTTTGCATGCCGTGATTTCTAACTAAATCACGTCGTAACGGCTAAACCGATTTCAATGAAATTTTGTATGTAAGTAGATTATAATCTGGGTTACCACATAAGCTAATGTTATCCCATATATAAATACATGGATCCCATCGCATAGGATAAAAATGGGGTGTAAAGACAAGTTGCATCAGCGAGTTTAGATTTATTTCTAGGTTACCTACACATTTAGTAGTGTAACGCGTTCACGCGTACAAAGTCGCTGGCAACAGCTGTGAGTACTAATAAAATGTATATTTAATAAAAATCGGCCAAGTACAAGTCGGACTCGCGCACGAAGGGTTCCGTACCATTATCTATAAAAACGGCAATAAAATCATGTCTGTTGTATGGGTCATGTCATGTCCCTTTAATACTTGTTTTATTTTAATTTAATTATTTATTTTTAAAGTGAATATATAACTTAATATTCTGTAAATATTTCAAGCATCTACCTGTTGCCGTTATCTAGCTAAAACGAGAAAAAATCACGTTCGTTGTATGGAAGCCCTCCGTAAATATTTATTTTATTCTGTTTTTAGCATTTGTTGTTATAGCGAGAACTGAAATATATCATCTGTGAATATTTCAACTGTCTAACTATCACGGTTCATGAAATACAGCCTGCTGACAGACGGACAGACAGACAGACATACGGACAGATAGACAGCGGAGTTTTAGTAGTCCCGTTTTACCCTTAGGGTATGGACCCCTAAAAACAACAAATTTCACTCTAGATTAAAAAGTTACACTCAGAAACACAAGCTTATCCTGGATCAATATTTCAACAGGACTATATAAGTACCTACTACTGTTGTATCATTGGTTCTGCTGTTCGTTGGTAGTATTTTGACAACTATATAATCCGACCATATTCCACGAATCTTATTTAGTATTATTTTTTAATCTAGCCTACGCTCTCTCACTGCTGGGCAAAGGCCTTTCTCTCATCTCTCCACTTATCTCGATCCTGAACTAAATCCCGCCAGTCCCTATAAAAAGCATCCACAGCTTCTAAGGCCTTCCACGGTGTCGCTTTCATTCCACAGGGATTCATCTAGTTACGACCTTCGCCGACCTCTCTGCTTGCATACGGGAGACATGACCCACCCAATCCCATTATAACTTGGCAGCCTTAATACCGACGTCAACGATGCCGGTCTTTTAGCGCAGCGAGGTGTTCCGAATTCAGTTTATTCTCTTGACACCTAAAATGCTGCGCACCATCGCACTTTGGCAAATTGGAGCTTGGACTTTTGAGATTCAGTCAGTGATCAAGACTAGGCACCGTAGGTTAGGACAGGCAGAATATACATGTCGATGAGTTGACGTTGAATAATGGAAGGTCGCCTTTCACGAGTGCCTTCATAGATGCTCTTTCAGGCGTTGTCGAAACGATCGATTTATTTTTCCTGCCTGTTTTCGAAGGAAGCTAACTGGTCCAAGTGATGTACTCATCGACGTAGTGTATTTCTTGCCCGTGTACGTTTCATGCTATTGGTAATAATTTGATTTTTTGATCGATTCATCATTAATCCAACCTCAAGGCTCAAGGCTTAATTTAGTATGTCTAGCATAAATGACGTAATCAAGTATTCGACTATGCCCCTACACTGAAAAACCGAATAGGTTGAACTCCATAATGTTGATTCCATTTATGTTGCGGTAACTTAATATAATGTTTAAACAATTATTATAGAACATTTATAACAAAAAAATAAAATTGTTGAAAATTAAAAGGTTATACCAATCACTAAAAGAGGTTATTACAACATAAAACTTTTGGTATATTCGAATCTAAGTAAGTCTAACTGATGATTTAGTAAAGCCAACATATTAACGAAGAGAATCAACAAACTATGTGAGTTAAATATATTTAATCAGGTCAAATTTACCTTTATATAACTATTTTTATTTTGTTAATTCAACAAATCATGTCGAGGGTGCTATATTAACCTAAAATATAGGTTAAAAAAAGGTTAAAACAACCTATTCGGTTTATCAGTATATGGTTGGTTTAAATAAATGAATGTGTATTTCAAATATCTGCCACCACAGCCTCTCTGTTTTTCGAGCTACATATGATGCAACACAATTAATTAGTCGCCAAAATTAAATTACATACATCGTATTAGTGGGATTCATATGAATTACTTCATTCAACTCTATGAATACACCCGCTATTTGGAACTATGTAGCCCCTACCAAGCATTATCAATCGCAGCGAATAGTTTGTGAGAGTAGAGCATTAGTTACAAGCTATAATAGAGATAAGAGTATACAATAGTAGTGTTAAAAAAACTCTCGAGTTAATTAGGCCTTAAAAATTTCAGAGTAAAGAAGATTAGTTAAAAGTAACTAAAGAAAATATTTTTGTTTACAAAAAAGATGTGTTTCAAAAAAGCTTTTATAAAATTAATATTATATATAATATCGCAACTACAAGCAGATTCAAATGAGCCCAAACACTAGTATTCTACTGTATACGAGTAATCCATTCAGAAGTTCCGTTGTCTAGCATCCGCCTCCATCATGAGACCATCTCCATGGTACTATATTCCATTGTCACCAAAGTCACCTTTGTATTCCTATTTGCTCTCTCTGTTGAGAGTTAAAAATTCAGTTGCAAGATTTGACCTAAACATTCTAAAAAAATTGGAAACTAAATAAAAACTTGTGAAAAAAATACGAGTGCCATTATGTACTAATGTCTAATAAATTTAATAACGAATAATTTCGTAAACTCCTATATAATTCTAATAAACTTGTTAAATAACCATCCTCCTTCCACCGCCGCACAAGTGTCAGACTAGCAAGAAGTGGTGCAGAATAGGGACCAGTGGCGTATTTTAGTGTCGGAAGCCAAGACCCGCTTCGGGGTTGATGCGCCAGGATAGTAAGTAAGTAAGTAAGTACATTTGCAACACTTGCGCCGATTGGCGGAAGTGAGTTTGCGTCAGTGAGAAATTTTATTATTGTGCCGCGGAATCGCATCTTTATACGTCCATGACAACATTGACAACTAAAGACCTGTCAATTATCCAACCCTTTTCAGTTTCTAGTAAAATTTATTGATCACATAAACATGGGTCTAAACCCTTTTGTTTAGATTATATATAATACCTTCAAAGTGATAGAAGCCCTTCGTTGAATACATTATGAAACTAGGCAGCGGAGCAATCATAGTGTAGCCTGCATAGGTAGCGATTGGGGTATAAATAGCAATCAGAGGCCAAATAAATAACGCTGGACGTTTCACACAACGCTATCTAGCTTTAAACTAAAGCTTGTAATACGGGAACCAGATATTTGGCATAAGACATAGACACTCATTACTTAATACACACAATTACAAAAGATTACAAACATTTACAAAAGATGATTTAAAATAATGATCGTAAAAATAACAATATTGAACAGTATACAGTTATATAGTTGTACAGTAGTATCACTACTCGTTTGAAATGTTTTTTAAACGTGTATTTGGATTTCTTAGTGCTGATTTTTTTTAAAATAAATACTTGAAATATATCGAGAAACACCCAGAACCGAACAAATAACTGTACCTATATTTTCCGCGGTGGGAATTAAACCCGCTACCATTTCGCTGTCAAGAAAATAAAACCACAAAAATGTGCATGAAATGACTTAGAAAAAAAATGTAACAAATGAAAAACTGTTGATCGTTAATCGGCAAGTGACAAAAATGTATGCATAACATATGCGCTCCTCGCTTTATTTCAATATAATTTAATATTTTGAAAGCGAAGGGGCGGGGGTTTAAACCTCCATACCCTGGCTGGCTACGCCTGTGTTAGGTTTTCTTACAAGATTTAATCAGAGGTTTTCTGTGGGTGAGTCTACCCATACTATTTATTTAACTAGAATCATGGTAGCGGTGTATAGTTAAGCGGGAAATTAAAATGTAAACTTTAATTTATCAACAACAGAGTTCGCGGCGTACCTTGGACGTTGGCAATTAATTTGCTTTTGATAGTTTAGAGCCAATCATACTTTGTAGAGTGAAGATGAGCTTAATTTTATATATGAACTGGTTTGCATAAAAACGTGATAAAAGATTTGCATCCATTTTATTTGTAATGTTAATATTAAGGAAACAGGCTTACGGCCCCCCTGATGGTAAGCTATCACTGTCGCCTATTGACACCAGCAACACCCGGGGTATTCCCTACTCTGTACAAACTTCTCATTTCACAACATGCAAGTATGGGGTAGAAAAGATCGCATGAAGCGTGTGGTGCGCGATACCCACTTTACGACTTGTGGATGAGCTTTAGGCACATGTCACACCGCCGGCGAGTAAGCAATTAGCTCAAGAAACGAATAAAAGATATAGATTCCGTGTCAGTAAAAGAGACACGTAGGTGACCGCTGGCCGTTCACACTGCCGGCGAGAACTCGCTTTCCACTATTTTGTCGCAGCGACTACAACACTAGCTCAGCGATACGCGCTCAGCGATGCTCGCTTGGCGGTCAGAAGACACGCCGTGAGATGATGAGTATCGCCCGCCACACTCGATCACTCGCTTTATAGCCCAGCGAGACAACTATAGGCTAACTACACACTCACTTCTTGCCAACTCGTTTCTAGCTTCTAGCTCTACTCGCTTCTCGCTCATCGCCGGCGGTGAGACAAGTGCCTTATTCTGCTGTTGAGAAGCGCGGTAAAACCTCGTCGACGGACGGCACGACGACGACGGTATGAGATTGAATAGTTCCGCAAAACATTCCCCGTTATACAGGCTATCTAATCTAAAGTTCTTTGGAAATCGCCTTCTTTGGCGATAAGACACTATCATTTATTTATATCATCATCTCACTGGAATCAACGTTTTATTTAGATAGGTATTCATTTTATTTTATTGCCATCGAAGTTTTTTTTTAGTTTAAGCCAATAACTACGGAAAATCAACGATATTATATAAAGGAGTAAAGTTTTACAATCAACTACTACTAGAGATCGCTTTTAGCGTTAAGGCCGCCTATTGTACACACGGCTACACATCAAGCTATACTTATCCAGTATAAGCTGACCTCGCATTTTGTAGGCTTTTTGTAGTGTGAGAGGGCAGCTTATCCTGGAAATGTATAGATTGATGTGTAACCGTGTGTACCTATGATTTAAAAGTGTATTTTATTTTATGTCTTTCTATTTAATGGTGTGCAAGAAATAAATTATCTAATCTAATCTACTGATATAAAATAATGTGATAGTATAATCCTATTTCAATCTGAACTAAATACTACAATGTGCGGTCGGTAGCCGTTTGCGCCCAACGGCTCTCCGTGATTCTTACTAGATCGTCGGTCCACCTTGTGGGGGGCCGTCCTACGCTGCGTCTTCCAGTCCGTGGTCTCTACTCGAAAACCTTTCTTCCCCAACGGTTATCGGTTCTACGAGCGATGTGGCCTGCCCATTGCCACTTCAACTTGCTAATTTTGAGAGCTATGTCGGCAAATCTAGTTCTTACTACTCGTATAACCACACTAATACTATAAATGTGATAGCTTGGATGTTTGTTGTTGCCGGTTCAGCCGTTACGATGGGATTGACTAACAGTCAATCACATCGTAAAGGCTAAACCGATTTCGAAGAAATTTAGTATGTACTTAGATTATAACCTGGAGTAACACATAGGCTTCTTTTTGTTGAACAACGCGTGCGAAGCCGCTGGCGGAAGCTACTGTTTAAATAAGTATTAGTAGAGTTTCTTGTGAAAGGGCTCGTCCGGGGAAGTAATACCACCATACCTATTTCTGCCGCAAAGCAGCATTACTGTGTTTCAGTATGAAAGGTACGGTTGCCGGTCAAATTACAGGCGCATGAGGCTTTACTTATGCCTCAAGTCGATGCACGCAGGGCAGTGCATCGTAGGGTACGTATATATGGCAATACTTTGTTATAGGCGATGATTACCACTTAACATCAGGTGGGTCATAGGCTTGTTCCATCGCCAGGTGGTGAAAATAAATTCACTTTGCAACTATAGTCTAGTTGCCAGTCTACTGTGGTGCAAAGTCAACCGTATTTTATAAATATTTTTTTCAGCATTCACCCTTCGTCCATAAAATTTATCTATGCTAAATCTCTCACTCCTCTGTGAGAGCACTTAGCTTAAATCAGGGGTACAAATGTATCTTCACGTATTAATTTGAAGAGATGCCCTTGTTTACTAAGTATTAGTTATTTACGGCTCCAGAAGTGAAATCTCTATATATACTAGTGGTTCTCCTGAACTGAGATTTCGCGAGTCTCCCAAAACACATAAGAAAATATTCTTAGGGCGACTCGCGCAACGATGCCTAAACATATGTAGTGGTTAAATATCAAATCAAACAAATACTTAAAATTTAAACATGTTTAGTCGCTAAATACGTTTAGCGATCGTTGTACAAGCCGGCCTTAATCTTTGACCAATAAAATAGTGCCACGAAATACTTAACCTATTTACTTGACCTACAGTATAATTCAAATTACAGGTAACGGATGTTCATGTTATATGGTTATTCTTTTTTATGGTACAAATTGCAGGTATTCTGCATTTCATTTTGCCTATATTTGTGTCAATTAAGCTACACGCATACCAAAATACAGTACTGTGGGGTCACTGGTGTACCCTGCGAATTTTATCAAAGTTTAGTATTTATTAAGGCTATTAACTCAAAATCTATAAGGAATTTACTAAAAACAAAAACGGAGTCTAAATTTACTAATAAAGACCTTTCAATTGACATCCCATTTGACTTAATAGTCTCATTTTCATTTGTTTACCCCTTTTGAACCCCAATATCTCAACAACCCCCAATATTTTTAGCTCATTTAGTCACACCAAAATTGTGCCCTCACTTATGTATAAAATTTCACGTTGATCGGATCAACGCTTGGAAAGTTATCCTCGGACAAACATACATACATACATACAATGCCGATTTGCCCAAGTTGATTTAAAAATCTCGCTTCGCTCGGTCATTAAACAAATTTGGGTTAGTTACACCATTTATAGCTCAAAAATGGCTAAACGGATTATGCTGATCTTTGATTTATTGGATTTGTCTCAGCCTTGAAATGCAGAATAAAGCTATTAAAGTTACATCGGAAAAGTTCACACAAAAAAGAAATTATGGACAAAATTCATTTTCTCATACAAAGATGCAACTAATGATGGCCGATTAACAATTCTACCATGGTGACGTAGATTGGCAGCCTGCGTCATATGCATATCAAGGCGGTACGAAGTTCGCCGGGTCAGCTAGTCTATATGTATAAAACAAAGTCGGGTTAGTTACACCATTTATAGATCAAGAACGGATGGACCGATTTTAATGATCTTTGATTTGTTGGATTTGTCTCCGCCACGAATAGCAGAATAACTATTAAAACATCGAAAAAATTCACGCAAAAAGAAATTATGAAGAAAATCCATTTTCTCATACTTATAAGCATACTTATATGCAGCGAATGATGGCCGATTGACAATTCTATCGGGGCATTGGCAGTCCGCGTCATATGCATGTCAAGGCGGTACAAAGATCGGCGGGTCAGCTAGTTAAATATATTTTTTGTATCTCAATATTTATGAATTATTAGGTCTGTATGACAATTAATGTATTTAAGTATCTTTTGTATTTATTTGTCAGGCGAATTAGCAGCGCAGCATATGCATTGTACAAACTACCCTCAACTGTCACACAGACCAATCACAGCATATTATGGAATAAATGAATCCCTATTCAGATTTGGTACAATATTTTGGGGTAACTCAACCAACATAGACGTTATCTTTAAAATGCAAAAACGGTGCATTAGATAAATGTTTTAAATACAAATGCCTGTTAGCTGCAAACCACTATTTTTAAAATATCAAATTCTTACAATTCTGTTCCTATACACGGTGTCCTTTAAATCGCTGTTTTTTTCAGAACAATCGTTGTTCAGACCATGGTCTACAAAGAGTTTATAACCTCAAGTTAAAAAAAATGAAATCAACTTTAAAAACATAAAAAGTTGCGAACTTAAAACGTCTATTTTAACTTTACGCTCTACAACATGCTGCCGTATCGCCACATAAATAATAATAGTAGGTACGCTTCGGCTAGCATGCCATTGAACTTTATGTCACGGCTAGTTTTTGAACAAAGTTAGACTTATTTGAGAAAATCTAGATTTTTTTAATTCTCTTGATTGATGCTTTATACTGTTATTAGACCATGGTCTGAACAACGTTTATTCCGGGAAAACAGGTATTTAAAGGACACCGTGTATATAATGGAAATGGCAATGTTTGTAAGAAAATATCCTCATCTATTTTCACGTAAGGCTGATATTGTAGTACGAAACAGACGAGATAGTAACAGGCTATTTACACCTAGCTACAAAACAGCTTTGTTACATAAAAGTGTAGTCTGTATGGCGATATGTATTAACAATAAAACACCAAATGCATATAATATGTTCAGTGATAGTTTATTTAAATCTAAATATAAACAATTATTAGTGATGAAATGTTATTAAAATATTCCGGAACTTTTAGAGGACATATTATAATTTAACATTTAACATATTTTATCTTTGACAATTAATTTTTATGTATGTATTTAATTTAAATTTAATTGTATTTATTAATTATTTTATTACGAACCTTTTTATGATAATTGTATTTAAATATATAAATTTAAATTTAAGAGTTTCTGTCGTATTTTTGTAATTTGCAGGCTAATATATAAGGCACAATATAATTGAAACCTACCTACTTAATAAGAACCATTACACATTAATAGGTTGGGGAAAAAGTCTTTTCGCATTATAGTATGTATGAACTTGTAATAAAATATCTTTGGCTAAACTATTTGTATCTGGCTGGTTTTGGTATTAATCAACGTTTAAATTTTGAAGAAGATAATTACAAATTCAAATTAGGATAATGTGTGATTTTTATTTGTTTTTCATACTGTAAAGATGCGTGAAATGAAAGAAATTCGATACATTTTAAAAATTTACTACAAAAAAGATAAAAATGCAACGCAAGCCGCGAAAAAAATGCGATGTTTATGGACCTAGTGCAATGTCTGTGTCTGTGTAGCACAAATTTGGTTTAAGCGTTTTCTATCCCGGAAATTTTGATGTCAAAGATGCACGTCGCTCTGGTCGCCCTATTACGGATAAAATAAATGCCATTTTTGAAAAAGTGGAGCAAGATCGGCATATCAGTAATTACGACGTAGCTAAAAAACTGGGAATTGACCACAAAATAGTTTTGGCGCATTTGAAAAAAACTGGGTACACAAAAAAGCTCGATATTTGGGTACCTCACGAGCTCACTGAAAGAAACCTAATGAACCGTGTACTCATTTGTGATTCTTTATTACGACGTAATGAAACAGAACCATTTTTGAAAAAGCTGATCACTGGTGATGAAAAATGGATCACGTACGACAAGAACGTGCGAAAACGGTTGTGGTCAAAGGCCGGTCAGGCTTCACAGACTGTGGCGAAACCCGGGTTAACTCGCAACAAGGTGATGCTGTGTGTGTGGTGGGATTGGAAGGGCATTATTAATTATGAGCTGTTACCACCAGGCAGGACCATCGATTTTCAACTCTACTGCGAACAACTGATGAGATTAAAGCAAGAAGTTCAGAGAAAGCGGCCGGAATTAATCAACAGAAGGCGTGTGGTTTTCATCATGATAACGCTAGAGCTCACACATCTTTAGCCACTCAGTAAAAATTAAGAGTGTTTGGCTGGGAGGTGTTAATGCATCTGCCGTATGTTCCTGACCTTGCACCTTCAGATTTCTACCTGTTTCGGTCTCTTCAGAATTCTTTAGGCAGTGTCAGATTAACATCACGAGAGGACTGCCAAAACTACTTGTCACGGTATTTTGATCAGTAGCACCACAATTTCTTTAGAAATGGGATCATGTCCCTACCTACAAGATGGAAAAAAGTTATCGAACAAAATGGTACCTATATACTTACTTTAGTTAAATGTAAATAAACTTTATTAAAAAATGTTTCGAATTTTCTTAAAAAATGCAAAGAAACTTTTTCCTCAACCTAATATGTTCAAGCAAATAAATTTATATTAACAATCTACCACAACAAACCACTAATGATAAGCTCTTAGAAAACCAAACGTTAATGCAAATTCTAAAAAACAAGCAAAGTACTGAAGCCACTACAATTACCTCAATCCTTCTTATTCCCAGGCCTCAAAGGCATTAACTAGCGGCTCACAGTCCATTCATAGTATTTTTCTCATCGCTAAGTATGCAAATAAATGCCTTTTGAAGTTTTTAGAAGAAATCTAATAGGTGTGATTTGACGGCTACTGGTACCGATTCTGTTGTTTGCGCTAACTAAAATTGTGTAGAATACCTACGAACGGTCTTATTTTCACTATTGGTTGTATGGCCTCTGTGGCTAGTTGTTGCCACAAGTATGCCAATGTCAATTTGACAGGTTAAAAACCTCAGACGAATAATCAAGGTAAAACGATGGAGTTCCGAGTATTGAAATGGTGGGCCAGTTTTTACAGAGGGAGACTCAACCAGAATTTAGACTACAAGGTGATTTATTTATACCTAAAAAGCAGAGACAATGCAATTAGGGGCATACAAACCACAAATAAATATGTATATGTATAAATACAGAACATAAAAACATAGAATTAGTGGCTCAACATATTTACTGTTTTATTTTATTTACATTATTATATTTTCATACAAGCGCTATGAAAGGGGAGAGCACGAGGGATAATATAGTTTTGGAAGAGAAATGATGAGGTATTTCAGAAGGAAAGACGGTCTTATTTTGTTTACGCTTAAGATTAAATTAGAATGATATTTAAAGTGACGTTTCTAAAATTATGTTGGCGGGCTAGTTTTAATCAGTACTAATTTGACTGCTGACTGACAAAGCAAAGATTATTACACAGGAACCGGATAATTAGTATAATACTTATTTTTTAGGGTTCCGCACCCAAAGGGTCAGGGTCTGTCTTTCTGTCCGTCATTCACCAGGCTGTGTCTCATGAACCGTGATAGTTAGACAGTTGAAGTTTTCACAGATGATGTATTTCTGTTGCCGCTATTACAGCAAATACTGAAAACAGAATAAAATATATATTTAGGAGACTCCCATACAACAAACGTGATTTTTTTGCTTGTTTTTGCTCGATATTGATAATGGCAACAGGTAGACGCTTGAAATATTCACAGAATATTTTAGTGATATATTCTCTTTAAAAATAAATAACTTAATTAAAATAAACTAAAACAAATATTTAAGGTGAGCTCCCACACAAAAATCGTGATTGTTTTGCTGTTTTTATAGATAATGGTACGGAGCACTTCGCGCACGAGTGCGAATCGAAGTTGGCCGGTTTTTTATGTTTTGAGAAACCGTCAATTGAATATCGTCAGTATATTACCAAACAACCTGTTTTATTAAAAAAAAACAATTTAAACATACAGAAACTTACAAAACAAATACAGTCTATAAACCTTGGAAGGTTTGTCCAGAGCATAACACAAAGCATTCCTCTTAATTGAACTGTGAAATTAACATGTGAAATAGTAGAAAGCAATACCTACAATTTGAATTATAATTTACAGGTACTTCTTCTAGAAGCGGGTCCTGAAGAACCAGAGGTCACCAGTGTACCAGCACTGGCGCC
This sequence comes from Philereme vetulata, assembly GCA_918857605.2. NCBI lineage: Eukaryota > Metazoa > Arthropoda > Insecta > Lepidoptera > Geometridae > Philereme > Philereme vetulata. The sequence continues at coordinate 11,924,293 of OU975421.1, forward strand.
AGCGCTGGCAAGTTCAAGCATCGACTGGATGTACAGGACCCAGCCTGAGGAGTTGACATGCAGAGCTCAGAGAGGACAGTCTTGTGCTTGGACCAGGTAAAATATATTTTCTGCATACGACTTTTAGATGAAATAAGCACCATCGCCTGTAACTATTGCCTCGGAGGCCACGTACTTAAGAAAGGTGCCCTACGATTCCCTGCCAACTTGAGGCATTCACACCTGTGTGTGAAGGCTCATGTGCCTGTAATTTCACCAGCAACCATACCTTTCAAACCAAAACATAGCAATGCTATGATATGAATAAGTATGATGGTAGTACTTATACGTATGGTCAGAGAACACTATTTGAGTATTTGTTGGTAATGTATTTATTATTAATTAATATGTTTCTTAAACAAGTAGTTATTATTTAGGTTCATTCAACTATGTTATTTTTATTTTGTAACCGACTTCTAACAAAGAGGAGGTTCTCAATTCGACTGTATTTTTTAGGGTTCCGTACCCAAAGGGTAAAACGGCACCCTATTACTGAGGCTCCGCTGTCTATCTGTCTGTCTGTCTATCTGTCTGTCAGTCCGTCAGTCACCAGGCTCTATTTCATGAACCGTGATAGTTAGACAGTTGAAATTTTCACTGATGATGTATTTCTGTTGCCGCTATACAACAAATACAAAAAACAGAATTTTTATGTATTTTATTTTTTTATTTTAAATTTAAATAACATAATGAAAACTGAAATAAACCTTAACGTATCCTAATGAAACAAGAATTAATAAAATTTAATTCATTGTAGAGTGGTTTGAAGACCGAACGCTAATTTATATGAATTATTTATTTCGTGTTCAGTTCAATCAGTTTGCTGCTATCAGTTAATTAAGTAAAAACGGCTGTAATCCACTTCAATGATTTAACGTCTAAGAGTTGTCTTTAATATTTCAATATAATTAAAATTAATTCTTATCACATAGTTATGCAACTGTATATTTGTAAAAGATATGTAAATATTATTTCAGATAATATATGTGAACGTCCAGTCACAGTAACTTATATACTTCAGATAATAAAGCCAATCAAGCTTTAATAAAGTAATTATTTGTTTGCTGTCGCTTTATCCACGAGTCTTCAATAATGAAAAAGTAATAAACTATTCACATTTACAGCGGAAAAGTAATGGGTGGTTCCAGTTCAATAAATTTTCTTGTGTACATGCGAGGAAATAAGAGAGATTATGATGACTGGGCTGGCTTAGGAAACCACGGATGGAGCTTCAGAGAAGTACATAGATGCTTAAAATATATAAAAATATGATAAAAATATACATGTTGATAATAATAATACTTTTTCAGGTACTACCGTATTTCAAAAAATCAGAAAACAATCAAGATATAGAAGCTAAAGATACTAAATACCACAACACTGGTGGTCCTCTCAATGTAGAAAGATTCGGTTATAAAGATAAAAATGTTGGAATGTTAGTTAACGCATTTCATGAAACAGGTTTACCGATTGTAGATTTCAACGGAAAGAAACAGATTGGAACAATGACAGTTCAAAATACCTCTAAAAATGGAAAGAGAGTTTCTTCCAATGTTGCTTTTATAAGATCTGTTAGATACAAAAGAAAGAATCTAGAAGTAGTTACAAATGCTCAAGTTACTAGAGTTTTAGTACATAGAACCAAAAAGATAGCATATGGAGTAAAATACTTTAGGCAAGGAGTCTGGTATGAAGTACATGCAAAAAAAGAAGTTATATTAAGTGCTGGTGCGTTAGGTTCTCCTAAAATACTAATGCTATCAGGAATTGGACCTAAAGATGATCTAGAATTTCTGAAAATACCTATTATAAAAGATTTAAAAGTCGGTAAAAACTTGCAAGATCATGCAAGTACTGATGCAATTCTAATGAAACTCACAAACAAAACCTCAACTAAGATTTTTGGTACAGGAGTTTTGAATGAAGTAAAAAAGTATCAATTGAAACAGAAATATGGGCAACTTTCAGCCACAGGTCCTTTACAGCTGACTGCTTTTATAAAAACAGAGTATGCTGATGATGACAGAACGACACCAGACATACAATTTCACTTTAATGGATGTAACTATAAAGAATTTTACTCAGATCCTACAACATACTTAGCAACAAATAAACTACCATTTGCTTACTACGACAGTATAAACGTAAGACCAATTCTATTGAAACCAAAGAGCAGAGGTTATGTAACTTTAAATACTACTGATCCTATATTTGGTCTTCCTTTAATATACTCTAGATTTTTTACAGAGAAACATGATTTAGATTCACTAGTAGCAGCACTAAAATTTGCCGTAAAACTAGAAGATACTGAAGCATTTATAAATAATGGAGTCAAATTTATAAAAGAGCCAGTCAAAGCTTGTGCAAACCACAAATGGGGAACAAATGATTACTTTGCCTGTTTATTCATAAATTATACGACAACTATTTTTCATCCATCAGGGACCTGTAAAATGGGGCATGCTAAAGATAAGGACGCAGTTGTAGACCCAAGACTTAAAGTTCATGGAATACAACATTTGAGGGTTGCAGATGCTTCTATCATGCCAGATATTGTTCGAGGTAATACTAACGCACCTGTTATAATGATTGGAGAGAAAGTCTCTGATATGGTAAAGGAAGATTGGAAATTCTTTTTATAATTAGTATGTACTTTATATAATGTTCCTACATTTTTAAGCATGTGATATTCAGTCCAGATAATGTAATTAATAAATAAATAAATTATTAAGTAACAACCTTGTGTTTTTTCTTAAAGAAAAGTTATTGTTTTAACAGATTATACAATCTATAATACCAACAGAAAACACGATTTAAAGCTTAGTCTAAGTTTCTTGCATCAAGAAGGAATAGAAATAATCTATATAAAAAACTAATAGCAGCCGATTTTTTTACCTGTATTTATGGTATTTGGTGAGTCAAATGCAACCTTACGTCACACACCACACTTAAGTAGATTTTTATCAAGTTCATTTGTGATACTTATTACCATTTTAAAAATAAAAATAAATATTGCTGGACATTTCACACAGTGCTATCTAGTCCCAAACTAAGTAGAGCTTATATTATGGAAACCAGATAACTGATAGAATACTTATATACTTTTTTTGTGAATACATACTTATAATATGTATATAGATAAACATTCAGACCTGGAACAGATCTGTAGACCATACAAACATTTGTTCCACAGTTGGAATCGTATCCGCTACCTCCTGCGTTTCAGCTGGCTAGTTGTCCACTGCGCCACAGAGGTCGTCGTCTAATATGTCCAGCCGCTAAACTTCATCTTGTTTAGAAGATGGGAAGATGACTTAAAGCCTATAGCAGACGGGCGACAACTCAGGATCGTAAACTATGGAAGGCATATGCGGAAAAGCCTACTTTAAAAAAAAAATAAACTTTGAATGTTTAATTTATATTTCACAATTTGTTAGAAAAGGCTATTTGAAATTAAACTTCGTCTCGAATTCATACATATTTTAAAAATTAACATAAATGCTAGCTATCCAAATGAACTTGAAACTTCACATTACTCTCACTCGGATTGCACAGTCGTAAAATAACATTAATTTGGTTGCCATCACAAAATGTATTCATTCAAATAGTTATAGTTGTAGTCACATGTATAATGTGTTTGTGTTGCACATTATTATTAGTTTTATGTTGTATTCTAACCAATTTATGTCTATGTAAAGTTGTGTTAGTTAGTACATTTTATGTGGGAGTACTGTAGATTTATCTAAAGGGTCATAACAAGAGTTTTAAGTTTGTATATTATGATGTCTCTGTGACACGGTAGATAGAAACCGACTGCACCGCACGAGGTTGCGAGTTCGATTCTCGCTGCGGGACAAATGTTTGCATGATTTGCAAGTATTTGTTCGGGATCTGGGTATTGTGGTACCATGATCCTTAGTTTCTGATACCTTCAGTGGAAAACTTAGTGTGTGGTCAGGACTATTGGGAGTTTATTTGTTTAGATTTATATGTTTAGTTGTATCATACAACTAAATTGTATAATGTACATAGTTCTAGATAATGTTTGTTAGTATGTACATAGTAGATTGATAATGATTTGATGTTTGGGTTCTATTGACTAACAGTTTACCTTCTATTTCTGGTCTCATCCGGTGACCTGGAACACTCAAAACTCAAAATGACCTTATTCAATGTAACTGGAATCGTCATTATACACCATTTTTAAAATTAACATGTTTACGTTACCTTTAAATTTGATATTTATGATTTTTGATCGAGTTGCCATTTTAGAATTAGAACTTAGTTCACTTATGCAAAGTGATTTTTGATTTCCAGAAATGGTCTTCACACAACAAGAGATTTCAGTCGTCTTCGATAAAAAATATTGCTTGGTAGAAAAATGGATATACACACCACCGGCCGGTCCTGCAAGAGTGTTTTGAACTCTGCTTTGAGATCACGGACTATTAGCGTCACAATCGCAGTTTACATAAACCGTTACTCCGAAACCTCGCTTCTACATCCGTTATAGTTCGACTGAAACCAATGTACCGCTCCTTAAGAAAGTAGCGAGGTGGGGGCCGAGTAAAAAAGAGCAAGAGTAGGTAGACATGAGATCGATATTGTCGGATAGATCTTACAATATCGTAAACGATATGTTTATATTATATAACGATATGTTTATATTTTTATAATCATCTTCATCTTCCGATGCGCTATCGGAACTTGAATCAGAGTCATTCTGCAAATTTATTAATAATGGATCGATAATATTATCAAATCTACTATCGCGATCCCAGTAATTGTTTTCATGTTTTTGGACATGATCATCACATTTCTGCCATTTCACCGCCATAAACTCCGAAAACAATGTATTCAATAAGTTTATCTTTTCATCTAGAAAAGAGTTGATATGGTTATGGGCTATGTTGTTGTTAATATCAGCAATTATATTCAAAGCTTTCTCTGTCTACTTTTCTTTTCTTACAATATTAGGCCACTTTAAAAATAACGGCCTTGATATCACGAGATAGCGCTCAACCCATCTTTGGATATTTATCTCATGGACAGCAGACTGATTAGAGCGGCCGATACTTCCCCCGTCTCGCCGCGCGCATACCTCAGGCACGGTACAGCGGTTTCGGTCAAACTATAGACGAGTGTGGTCTGGTCCACTAATGCGCAAACGTAGCATTCATCTGGGCAAATGTAACATTAGTCTGGAGGAGCTATCAAGTTATCTTAAAATTTATCATGCCTTAGAAAATTCTTCAGTTTCTAATAGCTGCAAGAGTTAGCGGAGAACTTATAAACGCCTCCATAACTACGGGCTACATAAATACAAGTGGCGATCACAAAAGTATTATCAAACCGCAGAGATTAATAATAATAATAGTCCAAACCCTAATAAGAAACTGTTACTGTGTGGTCTGATCTAACAGGTTATTAAGAGCTGGTAAACTGGTTTTCAGTGGAGCCTTGAAGAGGTTTCGAAATAAATTCACGAAAAATTTTCAAATTACAGAGGCCGTTCCATGGGTGGCTCAAGTGCGATTAACTATATGGTCTACATGAGAGGCAACAGAAGAGACTACGATAGCTGGGCCGAGCTTGGAAATCCTGGGTGGAGCTACCGAGAGGTAAAACACATAGTAAAATAAAACACATCTTTTACTTAGAAAACTTTCGTGATTTATTTCAATCAATATTATAAATAAGGGGTGTATACTCTTTGGTGTCAGTACTAATACCGTTTTATCGGTGTTACGACTGTTAATGTTTCGATGATGTTATAATGAAGGTTAACAAATTGAGCCGAAACATTATCGGGCGTTACACTGATCAACCGGTACGTGATAAATCCCGTATTTATAATTAAAACATTACACATACATATTATAGAATTTTAGTTTGATTATTCTTTGAAGATGCCCTCGAATCTCCTTTCGACGATCGAAAAATGACAAGTTATGCTCGCTTGGTATCCAGATAAAATATATTAGACACGGCTACAATTTCAATAATTACATTTTTATTTTAATCCAAACTCTTTGATTCCTTAGACAGAGTTTGTTTTCAGTATACTCACATGGTTTTGTCAGACTAACAGAACTACATTTTCAGGTCCTTCCATATTTCAAAAAAGCAGAAAACAACAAGGACCTCGAGTTAAGAAACAAGCACTACCATTCCGTTGGTGGACCTCTCAACGTTGAGAGGTTTCCTTACATCGATATAAATACATTGATGCTTGTTCAAGGCTTCAAAGAAAAAGGCTTACCAGTTACTGACCTGAACGGAGAAAACCAACTTGGGACAGACATAGCCCAATCTACATCTATGAATGGTCGCAGATTCTCTATTAACTCAGCTTACATCAGGCCTGTTAGATACACCAGACCGAATTTGAAAATCATTACTAATGCGTATGCGACTAAGCTCCTTATCGATCCCATAACTAAGACTGCTTTTGGAGTGCAATACGTAAAAGATGGGATATATTATGTTATTGGAGCAAAAAAAGAAGTAATAGTAAGCGCTGGTGCTGGGAATTCCCCAAAACTGCTGATGTTGTCTGGTATAGGACCTAAATACCATCTAGAAAGCCTGAATATTCCTGTATTATCTGAACTGTATGTAGGACATAATTATCAAGATCACGTCACTACAGATGCATTAATTTTAGGACTCTCAAATAAAACAATGACACAGGTTAAAGCAGAGCAGCTTTTTGATGAGATATACAGTTATCATTCACAGGGTGAAAAGAAATCAGGGCCTCTTAGCGCCAGTGGCACTCTCAGTGCAACTGCTTTCATAAAAACTCAATATGCAGAAACTGACGCTCCTGACTTACAGTTTCATTTCGATGCAAGAAACGTACAAGAGTTTTTTTCTGATCCAACGACAGCCATAGCCACTGCGGTATTACCTCTAGCATTCTATAGTGGATTAACATCTAGACCTTTGCTGCTCACGCCAAAAAGTAGAGGATTTATACAGCTAAATAATACAGACCCAGTTTTTGGTCCACCATTAATTTACCCTAGATTCTTCACGGAAAAAGAAGATCTAAATGTGCTGATAGATGGTCTTAAATTCCTTATCAGTTTAGAAGAGACTGACGCTCTTCGTGCAAGCGGAGCGAGTTTTGTAAAAGTTCCAGTTCAGGCGTGTGCTGGTTACTTATGGGGTAGTGATGAATATCTTGCTTGTTTACTTATTCAGTACACTTCTACTATCTACCACCCGGTAGGTACGTGCAAGATGGGACCAAAGTGGGATAGAGAAGCAGTGGTAGATCCAAGATTGAGGGTATATGGTGTGAATAAGTTAAGAGTAGTTGATGCGTCTATAATGCCTTTGATAGTAAGAGGTAATACAAATGCTCCTACTGTAATGATAGCAGAGAAGGCAGCTGATATGATAAAGGAAGAATGGTTGAATTGACAAAATATCAGAAAAAATAATTACAACGAAACAATACTTTTTGGTATACAAATTAAAAGGTGTAAGTGTCTTCAGCTCAATTTACACTGTATAGTTACAATGATGATAATTAGCTATAAATAACATTTAAAATTATTACTGATTTAAACGGGTATTTATCGCGTATATACCTTTTTGATTTTGGCTGTTTTAACACAGTCAAAACGTCGGGATAACAAATAAGAAAGGTAGATACGTGATAACTACCTCCGTGGCGCAATGGGCGAATAACCGGCTGAGATACAGGAGGTAGCGGGTTCGATTCCCGCCGCGGAACAAATTTTTGCATGATCTACATATATTTGTTTTCAGTCTGGATGTTTTTCTATATATATGAAAAGTAAGTATTTACAAAAAACTAATTATATACGCATTCTATCAGTTATCTAGTTCCCATAGTAGAAGCTCTGCTTAGTTTGGGGCTAGATAGCGTTGTGTGACATGTCCAGCAATATTTATTAATATTTTTTTTATTTATTTAACTACTTGTTTAAATCGGTAATTATGTACAGGGATCGCGAATTTTTTTAAGACTAGAAATGTAAATAATAGTTTGTAAGAATACAGCGCGCTGTGTCAGCGGCTTGAAGATTGGACAATAATAAATTGATTATTTACAGAATTTTTCACTATTATCCCAATCATTATAAATACCCTACAGGTTTATAATTTATGACACACAAAGGTGATTAAAAAATAACATTTATGTATTAGTTTATTTATTTAAAACAATACATGTATTATTACAGGTTAGACTTATACAGTAGAAGAGTCATTAAATGTCATAAAGCAAAAAAGAAATAGATAAATCAAACCAATAATAAACAAATTATACACATAGAAATACAAACGTCAAAAAGAAAAAAAAATGTAATAATAACAATATAATTACAATAAAATCTTCATATCGTCATAACACAGAACACCTAAATACCTATACGACAAGCTTATTTGGATGACTAGTCGAAGAGACTGTGCAAGTCGGCAGTGTCCAAGCAACTGTCTACTCAACATCACCGATCAGAAAGTTTCAGGGGTTGTTTCAAATATGCGGCTTCCAAGTGTTGGAACAATATGCCACCACCAAATAGAAATTCCAAAAGTTGCAACAGCTTTAGAAAAAAACTAAAAATATTTCTAATGGAAGCCCAAATACAACATGGTAACATCAATGTTGACCTCTCTTTGATCTAGTCATCCAATAACTCTTTTTACATAAGTTTAACTAAATCAATATATTTTAAATAGTTACCCATATTTATTTATATATATAACCATTTACCATAACCTTAGAAATCGTTACAAAGTTCATAAGTTGTATGTTTATATATATAGGTATGTAATATTATTATAGTAAAGTATGTTTATAAAATGTATATTTACATTTAAACAAAACTCTACACACCTTTTATTTAATCACTTCTTTATTTTTTTATTTTTCTACGTAGCTGCTGCACTACCTATTGCTTCTGGTTTCAGCTGAAAATCAGCGTTGGGTGCTTAACATCCAACATTATGCTGAGCTGAACGCCATTTTGGTACGCAGACACATGAGTCGAACTTGTTTTATTGGATTCAATTGTATCTACTGTTCCTTTGAATTATTTCATGTGTCATTTTGTGTATACCAAAAAAATGATTATTCTATTCTATTCTATTCATACTCGTCACAATCTAGTTTGATCTTAATTATCTTAATATAGCTTGTAGCAAAATAATAATTACCTATTTCCAATAGCAAAAATTAAACAATGTATCTCTTAACACGTTCATATTTATCTGTACTTTCCATTACTGCGTTACGGGTCATTTTAAACCTTGTCCTAAGCCAGAGATTGTGGCGGCACAAGGCATATTAAACCCCACCGCTGCTCGTAGGAGACCATAATCCTTTTTTTGGTGCCAAATAAGACAAAATGTACGGTTTTTTTTGTGTGCAGCACGAGGTCTAAGAAACCCGACTTTGAGGTTGGTATACCATAGAACTAGGAATCAATAGCACATCTCAGATATATAGATAACTCTTTCCTACACTGAACCAGATGAAAGTTATGCTTCCCACACGACAGAGACGTATAAGTTTTTTCTTACCGCTATAAAGACGAGACTGTCGACTGTGATACTGTTTCGCACTTATCGTGTTAAGAACTCGCTCTTTGGACAGTGGAATATGTCGATGTTCACCGCCACTAGATTTAGCGCTTGGCGCCTTGGCGAGCAGGTTAGTCCTTCCACGAGGCACTGCGAACAGAGGAGGCCGCCTGCGATGCCCAACACACTCGTCCGGTGCGCACAGTATCATCACCTCCAAGATGGTTAGATTAGATATCATCCCTCGGAACACTCGAACAATAGTTATGATAGTTATGTATCATAACGGCTAAAAAAAATTTAAAATGATGCGATATCACAATACTCAGGCTTTGCAGTTTTCAAATTTATATACACCTTATAGATAGTCACAAAAAGTAATAAAACAATTTTAAAACTTTAATAACAATAACTCCCAACCTTATTATCAAGTGATAAATATTCTACAAAAAATTGTAAGCTAATGAGACAACGTCTTTGGTGTGAACAACAAGCAAAAAGATCTATAGATTCCCATACCAAGAAAGCCGAGTATTTTGAACGTTCTCGTAGAAGCCATTGTAGATACAAGAAAGTTTCAGATAAACAGAAATATCTTAAGATTCATGTACGAAGGTTTTGTGGACATTAAAATCGCGACTTTTTATCGCTGAGACATAAAAATTTACTATGTCTACATAAAAAAACCGTCATAATATTTTGTTATTTTCTAAGGGGACCACCCGCATAAGCGTCCGCGCGATGACATCGATGAGCTTGAGATTGAATGATGGGAATCTGCTAAAGATCGAGACAGGAAAAAAAAATGGGGAGGCCTATGCTTAGCAGTAGATAAGCAAAGGATAAATATACAAGGCATTTTTTTACTCCCGTTGCCCAAATAGGAGTGATTAAGTTTCATGCCTTTATCTGTGTATCTATAGAGAATATAGACTTATCTGTGGTCCATCTTTACTTCAGAAAACCATCACGTAAAAAGCTAAAAAGCTTCTACCCAGTTACTCATAAAAATTTTATACCACACTTGAGCCTCAGAAACTTGACAGAACTTAACGCACCAAAAACCTAATAAATGAAGTAGGTAAACTATAAAATCGCTCAGTACATAGCCTAAGAAAGACCCATCTGCCATTGCAACACCCCCATTATCTACACCTATAAACCGCTGAGAAGCAAACAATCTGTACCGACTGTCTTCACTTTAAATCTCTGCCAGTATAATCTGAACCCTACACAGACCTATTTCATACTAAATTCTGAAACCCTTCACAGTTTGAACTAGTGTACGAGGTCAGAATACATTGGTTGAGTTATACATTTTACAACCCCATAGACTTAAAACTTCATCAAAGTGTCATAAATACACAGAAGCGAACTCGATAGAACTAAAGCTTGTTTTAAAACGTGATTTAACGTTGAGAGACGATAAACATTTGTAATTAGTCTTCACCAAAGGTATATTGTTTTGAGAACTAGATGTTTGAAAGGGATTCGCATGATTTATTTTATGAGATACTAAAAGAAAGACTTTGTTAGGGTTGCTGGGAGCCGTTGAGAGCAGACCGCATAAGATCTGTCGCTCTGGAAATCTATAGGGAAGGCTTATGTTCAGCATTGGACTTTCTATTGCTGCTATGATGAAGATGATAGTCTTCATTCTATTATCTTTCAGACATCAGATGAAAAAGACACACCCTACAATATTATTCCCTATATTGTAAAGTACTCCTAAAATAATACAAGGTATAACAAAAAAATATATCAATAAATCTTCTGAAGTCTCTAGATGAACAAACCTAAACAACTTTTAATAGGCTTCAAAACGAGGACGAAGTTTTCAGTTTGTCAGAATATTTGTTTTTATGTATATACAGAGATAACTCTTTACTACGTAGTCGAAAGGGATATCTATGGAGTTGTTCCATATAAATTTAGTCAAGATTTGATGATGGAATCCACGAGAGTTTAATTCCGTGGCCAATCTGAAAGATCTTAAACTGATGCAGATTTAATAATAACTAACTTAACGCAGTACGAGTGTGGTGATCCTGCGCGTTTAATGCAGCACTTGCTACTGTGCTCCTTATGCCGGAACATCTGCACGATGGAGAACAAAAACCGCCTCACCCAATGCAATCGTTATGGCCAAACACCTGTCTAAGATAGTATAAATTAAAACGTAGAACTTTTGACACGCTAAAAATAAGATGAGAGTAAACTTAATTCATTTGAAAATAAAATGTGCTTTACTACAGAAAAAAATATTCATGGATCTATGACGTATATTAGGGATCATGGGAAATAAAACTTTATTGAAATATTTCTCATAACAAATAAATGAAAAGAATATTTTCCCGGATAGACGTACTAAATGCATGATGATTTTGAGGAAACTGCGATTTTTTATCCAGCCAAGTTTAGTCAATCGTTTCAGTTAACAAGTCTCTATTATCGGTATATTCAATAATCATTAACAATTAAAAAATATGTTTTCTTAGTTTAAAACGTCGTTAAAACGGATTTTAGTCAGGTCAAATTGCCTATTTTATCTACTATTAAGCATTAATGGTTTTATTAACTCTTAAATTACTAATGGCACATTTTTTTTTATTTGTTAATAAACTTGTTGAAAGTGATTTGCCACATTTAAAGCGTTGGGTGTGGCCTAGGTGGTAACAATAGCATGTGAGATATGAACTGAATGGGAGCTCAGCAGTCACATTCAGCTCGTAATAAGTCGCAATAAATCCTTTAGATGCATGGAGTGCGATTTCCTACAACTAAGTAAGTATTTACATTGCAACCAGTACCTGCCTTAACAAATCAGATTGAGGACAAGTAACAACATAAAACAAAATACAATGGGTTCACCCTCAATTGTGTACTTACCTTGTAGTTTACCGAGTCACAGTAAAGTACGAACTGGAAGTATCGAAGATATTGAACAAGAAATCAAAAACTGAAAACCCATCTGCGGTTACATCGAATTATTTTAGAACTTGATTATAATCTTTTTGAAATTGTCTCAAGATTTTTTGTTTGGTCTTTACTCAGATGGCTGAATGCCATACTTAGAGTAACTTCAGTTAATATGGCACACCATAAGCTTTTTTGGAAATAAAATAGAATTTTATTGGGATCAATCAGTTTTAATTGGTTAAATCTGTCATTTGAACTTAAGAGTAATCAACAATTATAAGGTTAATAACTATCAAACAAATTTAAAATAAACGCTTTTTAAAATTTTGACATATCTTTAAAATTGAACCGTGGTAGGGTAATATGGCCTAGAGCCATATTGACCACAAATAAAGTGAGCCATATTGCCCTCCATAGCAAATACAATAAAAAAATAGAAGAAATAAACTTTGAATCTTTGAAGCAGAAAAAAACGTCCGTTTCTACTCCTGAGCATTCTTCATGAGCTCATAATTTGCAACATAGGCATTGAACCCATATTTCACATCTGGTAACCATAGAATCTATATAAACACTTTACTAACATTTTTACTATATAAACACTTTGCATCATTAACATTGCTTCTATCTGGACTTTCGTCAAAACTGTCATCGCACAAAGGTTCGTTTTCTTCTTCTGACCTAGGCATGTCTGCCTGCTTGAATTTTGGTTTGATCTTTTTACCTTTGCCCTTTCCTTTTTTCCTTTATTTAGTGTCTTTATTATTTGGTCTTGCATCTTTTTTATAGAGTCTTGCAATTCATTTTGTAGGGGGATGTAGTAAACAAGGTCGACTTAGCAGTCTTTTTGCCTCGGTTAGTACTTTTCCTAGGTGCTAATTGTGGTATCGGGGACAATTGAAATGGCGTTATAAAGTCTCTTGAAGTCGATGGATGTTGTCTTTTTCATTGACTTCTTGCACCAAGTTTGACGTTTTCTTTGTGAAATTCGTTTTCGTGGAACCATCACCTATTGAAAAAGAAAATGATGACATGTAGAAAAATTTACGTTAGGTGTGGCCAATATGGCACAGAACCATATTGGCCAGCTACGTAGTGTAACATAATGGCCGTAGACACGTTTTTGGTGAATAGAATTTTAACATAAAAACGAGTAAACAATGTGCTTTAAGAAGATCGCCACACTATTCATTGAAAGTTTGACTACAAAACTGCGCACTAATAATATAAAAACAATTTTTATTTAAAGAACAAGAATGAGTAAAACTTACCAAAAAATTACAATAAATAAGCTAATTTTCGATCGTTGCACGCACAAGACGCACGTTCACTCGCTGCAACTCGAGGATCGTCTGAGGGGGTCAAGGGAAGGGGCGCGACGATATGGAGGATATCTACATCGTTTGTGTTGTTTGTTTTCGGAGAAATTAGGCTAGGCCATATTGGCAGAGTAGGCCATAATACCCGAAACTACCTAATATATTAACTATCTATTTATATTTCCCTATTTCTATATTAGCCGTTTTACTTGTAAAGCTAAAAGACGACATTTTGCCTTCAGCAGTGCCTGTTTTAACAAAAATACAACCGACTTTATAAAACGGAAAATCGAAGTTATTTCGATTTAACAACCAAACTACGAAACTAATTTTGATGAAATATCTATGGGATCAACATGTACTCGTAAGTACAAATATCCTTTCAAATAAAAACATAATTTTGCGAATCCGTTGATAAATGACGGAGTACTGAGGTAACATATATATAAAAAAAATAGTGGCACTCCGGGAGTGCCACACAGAAGTGAAAACATGAACAGACTACACTACAGATACTTATATACAGAGATGTAGGTAACAGTGTCGCGAGTTCAATGGTTTTTTTACCTATCTTAATAAATGTTCAAAGCGCCTAAAGAAGTTTTTACTTCAAAAATACAATCAAATACAGAACCTCTTTCTTATATTTTATTATTTGTTTCAGATTTCTTAGTCCAGCAGTTCACCACCATTTCATCATAAATACAATATCATACAAAATCCAAATCTCTAACCCAAACAAGCAAGTAGATAGTTTTTTGTTTTTCAACCTAGTAGATTAAGAACAGAAAAGATACATCCCGCACATCCAGTTTGTAATTACTATATTTATCTCTTAGCGCAGGTGGGAACCCTGATTTATGTGTTTTCAGCGGCGCGACGCAAACCGACTCGCAAAATAAGAACAACACTGGTTAATCTGTCTTCTATCTACTAACTCGTTTACGTTCTTTGTTATTTTTCTCTTCTTGTAGCTTGTATTTTTATAAGCTGATTCCAATAAAGCATTGGTAACACTAATAAATTATACATGTCATTTTGGTTTTAAAATACAGCTGACTGAAATACAACAGATCTTACAATCTACAACAGAAACTTTTTAACGAAATGAAAGAACGATTTAAAATTGCATGCAAGACTGATAGGGCAGTGGGTGTCATTTAATTTAAGTTATTTCTCCACACACACATCACTACTCAAGCTCAACCAACGCTTATCTGAAGCTAGGTCTCCAAGCCCCTGTCCACAGTTCTAAACTTTATGGTGACTTCTTTACAGTACAGCTGTGCGGCTGTGGAACGCCTTACCTTTACCTCACCTTACTTTCTCTTTAAAATCTCTTCTTATCTTTAAAGCTGCCTGTACAACATTGTTTTTCTTTGTCTACGCACTGCTAGTTATGTTTATCTCCTTTACTGTAGTTTATATATACAAAATAAAGTTGTTGCCAGCCGCTTCGCCCGCGTTTTTCTGGGGTGCAAGATACATATATAAACTTGGACATCCCATTTTTATACCCATGGGGTTTGATTTATGGGATAATCCAGGTTTTATTCTACGTATATACCAAATTCTATCGAAATCATTTTAGCCGTTACGGCGTAATTGAGTAACAAATAAAAATTTAACTTTTGCGTTCATAATATTATGTGTGATATACCTATATACATATTTTAATATCACCATCATCATCATCTCAACCCACATCCACCCACTGCTGGGTATAGGCTTCCTCGTTATCACGCCATTCGCTCCAGTCCTGTGCCAAGCGCATCCATTGCCTTCACGCAACTCTCGCGATGTCGTACGACCATCTGGCTGGTGGTCTGCCAACTGGTCTGCGCCCTTCTTGCAGCCACCACTTGGTTGCTGACCTCGTCCATCTTCCATCTTTCCTCCTTGCCAAGTGTCCAGCCCATCTCCACTTCAGATGGTTGATCCTTCTACCCACATCCACGACTTTAGTTCTGCGTCGTATTTCGATGTTGGGTATATTGTCCAACAGCGAGATGCCTATCATGGCACGCTCTATTGCTCTCTGAGCAACTCTAATTTTGTGAACAAGTTCGTTTGTGAGCGGCCATGTTTCAGCACCGTATGTGATTATAGGCAGGACACATTGATTGAAAACCATTGTTTTAAGGCATAATATTATATTTGTATGTATTTAGTTTGTTAGTAAGTATAGGTAGTCTATGTAGGTAAACATAGATAAACCGTCGACTTTTAGATTTTTTTTATTTTGTACATCAATGGTTGTCTAGAAAAGATCGCTTTTAGCGATGAGACTGCCCATTGTACTTACCTTTTTAATGTGTATTTCTTTGTCTAGTTAATTTTCTTTGGTGTGCAATAAAGAGTATATCTATCTATCCACACATTATCTCCCTACTATCTATTTCATAATTATGTCAAGTTAAAATCTAGCACACTGTTTCGGTGTTAATAATCATTATCATATCAGCCACCAGATGCCCACTCCACTGCAGCTGTACATTAACAAGGTCGGTCGTTCTGGAAATCAATGGTGCCCCCATTGCCCAGCATTCAACGGCTCCTAGCAACCTTAGTCAGATCGTCTTTCCATCTAGTGGAGGGCCGTCCTACGCTGCTAATTAATAAGGTCAATATACAAACGATAAAAGAAACATTATGCAGTCAAGTACAAAATAAAAAAAATTGGTTGTCTGTAAAGTCAGTTTACGGACGATAATTTTACATGATAACGAGTGGAAGAGAGATAGATGCGTCACAAGCCGAACGCTTAGGCCGATCGTGCCTCTCCAGCGCTTGTTCCTCGCTCTCGCTTGCACGCTCAGCTCAGGCGGAACGTGACACTTTTTTTATCATGTCAAAAAAAATACTTGGGTGTTTGGAAACAATAGTATAAAGCAAATCAAAATTTTCCTATCTGCCCGGCACCAAGACGGTACACCGTGTAGAATAGTTTAACCATTATACCTAAGAACCAGAATGTAACCACAAAAAAAAATAATGAAACGACCAATGAAAATGGTTAAAGTTCTTACAACTTGTTTTTAGCTAGTGCACTAAATAGTGAAACTTTGTAGACTTGTAATGAACGCGATAAACTCACAATGGAAGTTGAGTTTATTGCTCGATTCACCTACATAGTTTAGGAAAACAATGATATCAATGACAGTGTGTGTGACATGAAATATCAATGACACAGCCTGTATATAAAAGGTAAACAATAGTTATCCAAGAGTGCAAAGTTGATTTTTAACCGCGTGCTCAATTGTGATGACTGAGCAAGCAAAGGATTCTAAAATTGAATCACTGTTAGAATCCTGAGCGTTAGCGAGGGAATCAAAAGAGCACGAGGTGAAAAATCTTTTCATTCGAGTCAAACACGTAACTTTGCATCCCACCTCAGCGAGGAAATGACTAAATGCAAAAAAAAGTAATACACCAAGAAAGTTCCGAGTCTGAGTTTTTAACAAATTAAAAAAGGTTGTATATTAAATTTGGCACCACGGAGGTAGAAGTGAATAGGTTTAATGATATTTTGAATTCACAAACTTAGTGCACACGATGTTCTAAATTCAATTTACTTTATTCTTCAGCGGATAAAAACGACTTTTTCACTCAGATATCGAAGAGCAAAAATACTCCGAGATGGAGAGATGAAAATCATATTCTTTCACCCGTTAAACTGTTTAAGCGGCAGCGTCGCAAAGGCACAGTCGATTTAAGTTATAAATTGTTTATTGGAAATGTATCGATTACTTGATAAATATTCAAGCTTACGTTATTAAACCCGCTTCTAAAATCAAGTAGTACGATTCCGGATGTTTGTTTTAAATTAATGTCGTACTTAACAAAACAGGCTGTTTAACTGGTACTCGTTAACTTGCGGTTATGAGCAGTGGCTTCAAGGTCTATACCGCTCTGCTAATTAATAATGAAGACATCACCTTCATATACTCGTCAATAATGTGAACGAATATCACATAACTGTCAATGACGTCACGAACCCTTTCGAGATTTAGGTCGAATATTAACTTACATGTGTACTAGTAGCTACGAATTTGGTCTAAAGTAAGACCGTAAAGCGAAATCGAGCTAAGAGGATAGTCAAGATACTGGATAATGCAATCAAGTTGATGGGGCACTTACCTAAGATGTGTAGCATACGAGGCAATGTGGTGATGGTTACTCCCTCCTTGCGTCGATTTCCTTACTGGTGGGGGTCGTGACTTTTATGTTGCAGGATTTTGGTTCTAATTCTAACGATGTATATGCATCAAGCTTCCACCAGCGGCTTCGTATGCGTGAAGATAAGATACGATGTGTTGCATAATTTTACAAATAGATTTAGTACAACGGGTAGTATCGCTAAAAGTGATCCTACAAGGGTGGTCTTGATTACATGATGGCGGTAATTAACATTTTCTTCTGCGTAACCGGGTAAAATTGCCTTTGTCTCAAACCTGGTCATTTGTGAAAACGAAACAAACAGAGATATGAGTTATTTTCGAATTGAAAATTGAAATGAATATTGCTGGGATATTTTGGGATATATAATCTTAAAATTTTCCTGTAGTTTTACTTAGAAAACTATCGTGATTGATTTCAATCGTTTTAATAAATACGGGATTTATCACGTACCGTCTTCGGATACGGATCGCACTCATCCTGATGAAGGTTCACGAATTGAACCGAAACATTGTCGGTCGAAACACCGATAAGACGGTACGTGATAAATCCCGTATTTATGATAATGATTTTCCTAAAGTGTCAATACTACTTCAAAATTAAAATAACGCTATTCTCTTTTACTTAAACCAATCACACTAGTGGGTGCGGTCAGCCTACGTTTCTTGTCTTATACTCAGCTAAAATCCGGCAATGGATTACGAGTACATGTTCCTACATTATCAAGTTACTGAGCTTTGCGCTTGAATTAACTACATTCTGGATTTGATGTTTGAATGCAAGGATTTCTGATAGACTAATAATGAATATAGGTTATTTATCAACAGAAGTTATTTTTTTAAATACATATGACAATTTCTCGAGTGAAGACCACGCACTGGAAAGAGCAGTGTAGGACGGTCCCCCACTAGATGGAAATAAGACCTGTTAACCTTGTTGGGAGCCGTTGGGTGCAGGCCGCATAAGATATGTGGCTCTAGAAACCTATGGCGGATGCCTTTATTTCTTTAGCTTATATGATGATGATACCAGCGGTTAGCAAAACAGCAAAAGACCAGCGTTTAGTAGCTAGGTTCTAGCCTACCTACTTAGCACATGCTGAGCTGACGCCATTTTGGCATGACTCAACTAAGTGTTTATTTTTTTATTTATAAATTATAGGCCAGCGTTTGACAACGATCTTGCCTGATGATAAGCGATGATGCAGTCTACGATGTTACACGCTTGCCTAGAAGAAACCTATTCACTCGTGACTTGAAGATCCCTAGGTTGTAGTTATCAGGAAACACAGACTCAGGCAAGGCGTTCCACTCCTTGGCGGTGCGTATGGGAGGTATGTCTACCATGTAGAGATGGTGCATCGTGGAGCGTCTGGTTGTCCGATGATAGAATGGGGATGGTGGGATCAGGTTGAAAAGCTCCGCAGCATGGTCTCCGAAATGTATTCGATACAAAACCGAGAGGCTTGCAACCTTTCGACGATGTTTGAGGCTGTGTAGCCTTGCATCTGCTAACTCGTCATTGCAAATGAGCTTCTTGGCTCTTCTCTCAATTGAATCTAGATCCTTTAGCTGGTATTTCACTGATCGGTCCCAGAGGTAAGAACAGTACTCCGGACATGATTGGACTTGTGCTTGATGTTGAGCAACTGTCCTGGTGTGAAGTATTGCCTCACCTTTGCAAGTATATAAAGCTTTTTAGCGGCCAACTGGGCTTTCGACTCAATCTAAGACCCAAAATTGAAAGTCGATTATGATGGAAGTTGCGTGAGATATTCCTGTATCTTTTATTTACCTGTAATCTTTGACTTCTGGCGTATCTGTACCTACCTAACGGTCTATATAGGTATATACCTACCTACTTCTTAGAGCCATAAGTTGAAATATGTCATTACGTATGTATGTATATGTCATCATCTTCTTCTTTTGTTTTATTTTATCCATGTGTCGTGTAAAATAAATGATTTTCATTTTCATTTACAAAACACTTTATTTTACACCACAAAAGAAATAAACATTTAAAAATGACATAACATGAAACAGTTGAATCATCTGAAAACTGTTGCAAGCGGTGTATATAGGGTGTTTGATAATAAATGCACAAAAATGAAAGGGGTTATTTCCATGAGAATAATAAATAAATTTGTGAAATGTTTACCGTAGAAATGTGAAATTTATTTAGCATGTAAAACAAACACTTTATTAACTTATGTTAATTTAATGTTAACTTATGCTATTGCATATTGCTTGGCATCTAACCACAGATACTGTATTGGTGACGTTTCGAGATATCTCTTGTTATCCCTTTCTAACCCAAAACTCGCAGCTATTATCTAAAGAGATATCAAAACGGCCTTTAGTTTTGGATGGCGATTGCAAGAATAGGCAGTAATTTTATATCAAATTAATCACCTAAACTTAGTCGATTTTCTTTAAAATTTGATAATTTTACTAGTAGTTTTTTTTCAAGAATTCTTTCTTTATGTTTTGAGACACCGTCACTTGAATATCTTCAGTATATTACCAAACACCCTGTAGATATCTCAACCGCTCAAGATCACTAGCAGGCGGAAGTGTCTGCCAGACACGGACTGCATTGCCCCGTTGAATTACAATGATTATACGTTGACCCAATTAAATAAGCGCCAGTTCGCGAATCACTTCGCTTTGAGCAGATACCCAGAAATAATTTCAAAAAGGCTAAGGGCTCCGGTACCCGTGGACCTAGCGTTAATAAGTAAATTCCGCCCAAAAAAAATATTGCTGAACATTTCACACAGCGCTATCTAGCCCCAAACTAAGCAGAACTTGTACTATGGGAACCAGATAACTGATATAATGCATAAATACTTTATACTTTTTTTTGTAGTTTTTTTTGCAATACTTTTTTTTACTTATAATATATAGAAAAACAACCAGACCCGGAACAAATATATGTAGATCATGCAAACATTTGGTCCGCGGCGGGAATCGAACCAACTACCTCCTGCGTCTCAGCCGGCTGCTCGCCCACTGCGCCACGGAGGTCGTCAAAAAAAACGAAAAGCCGACTGCTAATCAAACTGAAATAAAGTAGCTGCAAGCCACCATATTGAATTTGGATACAGCATTATTACACTCTCGTGATCAAAGCGATTCCATTGATAACTTATTTGTAAAATCCGTCAAGTTAGCCTACACGATGCGCCTGATAAACAGACATACATCTAGGTTATATTCATAAATACATACACCCTTAAACGTTTCCCTCCTTCCTCGCAGTTGGGTCAAAATAGTGTTACGCCGAGACTGTTACAGAATAAGTAATAGTCGGCTTCTCGAAGGTATACCTACTGTGTCACAGAATGGGTAATACTTGGTATGTAATATACCTACATGCTACGTTTTTACCTACAGTTGCACAGAATAAGAAATAGTAGTAGGTCGAAATACCTACACTGGTCTAGTCGCCCGTGGAAAGATCGAAAAACTTCGAGAGATAGTACTGGCGTGGTATAAAAAGTGCGTAGAGATGCCCGAAGGAGTCAGTCTAGTTTTGGCGACACGTGCGAATATTTCGGTGACTATAGTGATTTATTGTGCGACCGTGTTGTGATTATGTTCGTGTATTTATCATTTCAGTGTTGAATAAAAGTGTTATTTTGGTTAGATTGAATATCATTATTTTATCCCGAACCCTCAGCTCGTAATAATACATTTCATAATATATACAAATGCGTCCACGGCTGTATAGTCCTTAGCAGTACACTCGAAATGTCGGGATAATAAATAATAAGGTAAATACGCGATAACGACCCATTCAATATTAGTAATTATGAATTTGATTGATTGTTGACAGTGATTGTGAAAGAAACACTAATAACAATACTGTTTACGGTTTAAGATTATTTATTTCTCATAAATTTACATAATAAATTATTTACTGAGAAACATACAATTCTGTTCTACTTACATAAGTAGATACACAATTAATAACATGCAATGAGCTGACTTAGCATAACATGAACACTACACAATAAGATCTACTAAAAACATGAAACATGAACACTGCACAATAACATCTAATAAAAACATAATATAATATCTCTCCAAAAAACCAACAATCAAATATAAATTGAGTCACTGAACTGTCCACAGCAGGTTCGATTCCGCGGTAGAACAAATGTTTGCGTGATCTACAAATATTTGATCCTTGTCAGGATCTTTTTCTATATTATATTTTATGTAAGCATTTATAAAAAAATGTGTGTACTTATATACGCACGTAATTAGAATAAACTTCTTTGGTGGAACAGATTAAAAATAACTAAAGATATCATCCCGTATGCAACAACTTTTTGTTTTTAACTAACTTCATTACGTCATGTTGCTTTTTAGCTATCGGTGTGCACGCGCATTAGACAGTTATCAACTTATCAGCTGACTTCATCATATCGCTTTTTAGCTGTCGGTGTGCGCGCGCATCGGAAAAAAATTACCCTCATAATTTTATCCAAACGCGCCAAAACAAATATAAACTTTAAAAAGTAGGAATTCTATCAGTTACGTGGTTCCAATAGTACAAGCTCTGCTAAGTTTGGGGCTAAATAGCGCTGTGTGAAATGTCCAGAATTAATTATTTATTTACAATTGAAACGAAATAAACCACTTTCCATTAGTTTCCACTAAACACTCTAATAAGCTATTTTCTAAGTAGCCATTGTTAACCGGAAATACAAGTCAGAAACAAAGGCTTCCGGTGCCCGCTCGGATAATTAAATTCTAGTCAATTGATCCACTTTTATTACGGCTAAAAGGTTTTGCGCTGGCCAGTCCTTTGATCTAATTGTGAGGACAATAGTACTGTGTTCGAAATCGGTTTTATCTTGCGGACACTATGACTGGACTATTGAATAGAAGCGCCTTTTTTTGTTCAGGTAAATTCAATACAGTTCACGAAGGAATTTAATTATTTCTTGGTTAGTTGGTATTTAATGGCTTGACCTGATTCTTGGTTGTGTATCCAGAAATTAGTATTGTTTTAGTTTGTGGAATTTGTATGTCGATTCATTATATATTTATTAAAATAACTAATATACAATTCGATACATGACTATGAGCAGTTGAATCATCTTTATACCGCTGAAAGCAATTTATAGATAAAAGATAACAGTTATGAGCCAATGGTTGACCATGATGAATAATTGAATAAGTTTCTGATAAGCTGGATGGATGCGGCACAATATGTTTGGCAGGAATGGTTTTTATCAAAATACTAGTTGGTTGACACACATTACCTATATTTATATAAATAAATGAAAATTAAATGCTGCTTGTCGGTACACGCAAACAAACGCAGTTGATAACTGTTTAGTAATATTTTTTTTAAATTATTTAGTAGAATCTTAATAGAAAACTTTCGTAATTGATTTCAATCATTATTATAAATACGGGATTTATCACGTACCGTCTTATCGGTGTTTCGACCGACAATGGCAGAACATTCCAATTCTGATTCGACGCACCTCATACGTTTCGACAAGGCCCGGGTCTTAGCGAGAAAGAAGTTTTTCGTTCCTCGCAAGATCCGAGAGGCGATATAAATAAGTCGTGTGCCGAACTTTAACAGAAATAGAGGATGGGTTCTACCGCCAGCCTGGAGGCCATGTCTTCATGATGCAAGTGACAGAAGAGTGAGTGAACCTGGTAGAGACATAGCTAGTGTTGTGTGTTTGCCTGTACCAAGAACTACCGAAGAGAGCATCAGTGATTATAATGATGATGACACAGCCGGTCAACACGCCGTGCTTTGGTTGACCACCCCGCCCGTCCACTCGCGCGCAGAGGGCAGCGGCGCGCAGTGCGAGGCGAGACGTTATTCGGAGTGGATCGCACTCACCCTGATGAAGGTTCACGAATTGAACCGAAACATTGTCGATCGAAACACCGATAAGACGATACGTGATAAATCCCGTATTTATAATAATGATTGAGAATAAATTTATTTAAATGTTTACCGGAAAATTGGAAAATTCTGTAATAATTCAAAGTGCGTTTGTCTATGGGATTGTTTTATAAACTCATGATCATTAATAAGGTCTTCAGATTATTTTTTTTTTTTTAATCCGTGCAAAGATCTAGCGGGTTATCCAGTTAACTATTACAAAAAAAAACTAACAATAGGTTATTGTCTTAAAATCTTTTTCAGATTTGTTTAGACACCCGGCTCTAAGCATCAGAGAACAAACGAAAATTTACAAAAACTTTTTACAATACATAGAAGTAGCCGAGTAACCCGAACTTAAAGCTATCCAACAAACATTAATAAAACGACATTTCAAGTTAATAACTTAATAAGAATGGACCAAAATTACTTTTCAATTTTAGCTAGTTTATTGGAATAATGGGAGTTGGAATATTTCCTTGTTACAAGAATCATATTGAAGGGTGATTCAATGTTTGACGTTTTCATTAACAGAAATTCTGATTTTACCCGTTTTTGTTTTATTATTGTGATGCGATAAAGGTATATATTCCTATTATATGTAGTATATGTACCTAATAATATTTATGATTATTTTTGTCCTACGAGTTAAATTTTGAAGTTTATAAGTTAAAATAACTCTTTATTGTACACCAAAGTATAATACAGAACATAATTTTTACAAATAGATTTAGTACGGCGGTTTTATCGCTAAAAGCGATCTATTCCAGACAACCTTTGTATGGACAGAATTATAATTTATCACATGACGGTGGTGCATCTATTTAATATTAAAAACATACTATAACCCTAAAATACTAATCATAATACAAATTTAATTATCATAAAATTTGTATTATGATAATGGTTATGATGAATTAACAAGCAGTAACAACTTCAACACAGAGACAGATAATGGGTGTGTTACCCAAATCTAATAATAATTTAAATACTAACACAAATAGATTTAGATGACTAAATATATGAATATAACTAATTTTACAAAGTCAAATCATAGCTTGGTACTTTCTTTCTTAATATAACACTAACTTATAATAGTTTTAGCCTTTCAAAGATATACAAGTGAGGTTTTCTCAGTTGTAAACTCTTGTTTAATTCAATACAGTAGTAATGACATAAAAAAACTAAAGATATATATTAGCATTTGATGTTATACTCTCACTTTTAAGAACTACGTATTATAGACAAACAAACCCGGTAGTCATTTCTATTACTGTACAATGTTACATGCTCATTATGTACCTTTATAAAATATAATTAAAAATAAATTAATTAAATTAAAATATTTTATTTCAACTGTTCTGTTACAAAATATAAATAAATTTGTTACAATCCGTTATTTTAATATCGCTTCACCTTTATTGAATTACAATTTTATTTTATTTTTATTTTTATTATTTTAAGGAAACTTACAGCTAGGTACACAGAAAACTAAATAAATTATAATACATGCAAAACATACATGTATTCTTAGAGCCAATTACAAATTTCCACAGATAATTTAAAAAAAAAGATTTATATAAAAACACAGTTACAGTGGACAAAAACCGTTTGATATTACAATATTCATTCTTAAGAGTTTTAGGTAGGTACATTAATTATTACAGAAGAACTTATCTGCAAGCAAGCTTTTTAACTTGCTTGTCGAAGTATTGAATATATCAATATCTGCATCTGCCAAAGTGTTAAGCGAGGCGCTTGCTCGAATAACAAATGCGTTTTGCCTGTAATTGGTTTTAACTACCGGAACATGTAAAATGTGCGGTCTCCTTATTCTGACTCTATACGTGCATAATCCCAGTAGCTCCAGTAACTCGGAGCAGTCAACCGTGCCATTTGCAATGCTCAGAAGATACGACAAATCGGAAATTTTTCTACGTTTATACAGGGGAAGGAAGTGAAATTTACGACATCTGGTTATATAATCAGGAAGATAAACTTTAGCACGAAACTGCAAGTATCGCATAAATCTCTTTTGTATTCCTTCTACACGTGTAGAATACACGTCATAGCAGGGATTCCAGACTTGAGAGGCGAACTCCAAGTGACTACGCACATACGCGCAATATAGGATTTTAATGGTCTTAATGCTTGTAAATTCCGAAGACATTCTAAAAACAAAACCAAGTGCACGAGACGCTTTGTTCACAATATTCTCAATATGTTCGTCAAAAAGAAGTTTACTGTCAAACAAAACACCAAGGTCCCTAACTGTGTCTACCCTTGTAAGAGGTAAGTTGTGTAAGGTATAGTTAAACTTGATACTAATTGGCTTACGTGTAAAAGAACAGACATTGCACTTGGAAATATTTAAATCTAACTTGTTAATTATGCAATAATTTTGAAAACGAATAAGGTCGTCCTGCAAATGATATGCATCATTTATAGTGTTAATTTTATATAGGATTTTCATATCGTCTGCGTAAAGAAGAATTTTTGAATAAACGAAGCATGATGAGATGTCATTCACAAAAAGTGTAAAAAGCAAGGGGCCCAATAAAGATCCCTGAGGAACTCCTGAAGGGATATACATTGGCAAAGAAGAATACCCGCTAAGAACGACCGTTTGACATCTGTTTTGGACATAAGAAGTGAACCACCTGAAAAGATTCCCTCTGATGCCAATCCGTTGCAGCTTCTTTAATAAGACTAAGTGGTCAATGCGATCAAAACACTTGCTGTAGTCAGTGTAAATTATGTCAACTTGCGAGGGTTCAGCCATGAAACGGGATACAAACTCGGTGCACAACAAAAGATTTGACGTAGTAGACCTATTCTTTAAAAATCCGTGCTGCTGCGGTGCAATATCTTGCTTGAGCGCGGAGTACAATTGGGTGTGTACTATTTTTTCAAGCACTTTAGCAAATAAGCATAATTTAGATATGGGCCTATAATTTTCAACTTTATTCTTAGGCCCTTTCTTGTGAACAGGAGTGATAAAAGCTGATTTCCAGATGTTTGGCACCACGCCTTCCGATAACGAGCGACGGTACAGGAGAGTGAGGGGCAGGACTAGGCTTTTAGCGCACTTTATTATTACAATCCGAACTAAGCTGATATTTAGAATAAAATCGACAAAAATAATACAGAAATGTTCAGTGCACTATGTAGCTAGATAAAAAATGTATTAAAAATAGTTGTAGACAATTTAACATCATATTTAATTCTTTGGTAAGTATTTGTTTTACCAGTCAAATTCCGATTGTAGCCAGCACCTATAAACCATTAGGAAACTTCACTGAAGCAAATCCTAGGATTTCATTAGGTCACTAAGACATGCTCCAAAGTTACTTTTTAACCATCAAATGTGTTGGAAGACTATTTACATATATATGTTTTCAGTTATACAATGTAACATTATTATCAGATAGAGCACACTAGACAACTTTTGTTTGCAGAAAAAAATGCTGAAATATGAATAGTCTAGTGTGCCCCAGCCCATCCAGTACAAATATTAGTAGGTAATAGCTCTAGCGTTATTACAGAAGTCACATTCACCAATTGAGGCCAATATAGCTTTCACCATATTGTCATATTAAATGAAGTCCTTATATTGCATCCTAATCTATATAACAGCATTCATAATTTGGCATACTAATTTCCATAATGTTCCAAAATATGAGCTATTTTGGAAGTTGGAAGTAAATACCATATAAATGCATGAAGTTAATATTGATATTTTTTTATATAAATGTATTAAATATAATAAATATTGCTGGACATTTCACACAACGCTATCTAGCCCCAAACTAAGCAGAGCTTGTATTATGGGAACCAGAAAACTGATAGAATACTTATATACATTTTTTTTTATAAATACATATTACCCGTGCGCGATAAGTTGGGACCTGAGCGCGGTGACGTCATATTGGCGTGTTTGTACTGCCCGCAAAAAAGCGAACATAACGAGCAGCCGCCCGCGGCTTCGTCTTTGTTTTTTTTAACCTAATTTATTATGTTACTCAGGGAGGACGCTGCTTTTTATCTAATCTTTTTTACACTATTTGAATAAAATAAAATACAATGTTTAAGTTTATACATTTATTTTATCTATTATTTACATTATCTCATCTTCGTCATTACTTAGTGGATTTATGCCTTCTAGAGGTTGTTCTTCGTCGTCAGTCTCACTATAATCACTTGACGAAGAGGTATCCGATAAATTTACAACATTTACTATAACAACAAAAACTACAACAACAAAACAATAACACAAACGAAAACTAAAAGAATTCCAGAGCGCGTCGTTACGTGACGTAGGCCAGTACGAGACTAAAAACCCTAGTAAAAAATAGTGATGCGAACGGGGATATGCAGGGGAAGCGGTCGGGGAGTCGCATTCCTAGCAGGTCCCAAGTTATCACGCACGAGTAATACTTATAATATACAGATAAACAACCAGACCCGGAACAAATATCTGTTCCGCGGCGGGGATCGAACCCACTACCTCCTGCGTCTCAGCCGGCTATTCGCCCACTGCACCACGGAGGTCGTCAAAGTCACGTAAAATATTAAATACATAGTTGTAAGAGTACAGTCTGAAGGAATCGAATTTGATACAGATCAGTTGCAGATATAACAAGGTTTATTTGAACTAAACCATTTAGCTAGGTAACCCAATGTAGTGCACAATGCTGACAAGTTATTTACACTTTTAATATGTTGGATCAGTGATCCTCACACTAGGCCAAGCCTGTATCGTGAGGACCAAAGCGATTTACATTAATATACTTAATTGCAAAAACGGACTGACGTTTTAATGCTTTAAATAAGAAATAAATATTAACTAAATAAATCCATGAACTTATGATAAAATATGTATTATTTTAGAAAGCAACACATAGCCAAATAAAATATATACCTATATTTATACAATATCAAAACGTACCCTATTCAAAACGTAATCAAACTTCCTACTTGCTTTATTGTCAATATAATACTTATAATAATTTAACACGATAAAAGGGGATAAAAATAAGCTTTTCAAAACAGTAACTAAATAATAATTGAATACTGCAATAGTAACGTAACCAAACCCGGCAATATATTTATAATAGTATTTAATTTAACATTATAATCGCATAACTGCATATAATAATAATGCAATAATGAAAACGAGATATGTATTAGATTGGGAAAAAAGTTTATTCGCATTTTTTTAAGAAAATTCAAATCATTTTTTAATATAGTTTATTTACATTTAACTAAAGTATGTAGGTACCATTTTGTTAGATAACTTTTTGCCATCTTGTAGGTAGGGACATGATCCCATTGCTATAGAAATTTTGAGGCTTCTGATCAAAATACCGCGACAAGTAGTTTTGGCAGTCCTCTCGTGATGTTAACCTGACACTGCCTAAAGAATTCTGAAGAGACCGAAACAGGTGAAAATATGAAGGTGCAAAGTCAGGACTATATGGCGGATGCATTCACACCTCCTAGCCAAACTCTCTTAATTTTTGCTGAGTGGCTAAATATGTGTGAGGTCTAGCGTTATTATGATGACAAACCACACCCCTTCTGTTGATTAATTCCGGCCGCTTTCTCTCAACTTCTTGCTTTATTCTTACACCTTACTCCAGCGCAATCAATTTAATACTAATACTGCAAAGTTCATTGACCCCTATTTATACGCTAGCATATACAACAAGTTTTTACTGCATAATACTCACTCAACAAATAGTTTATCTGCATCGCATACAAAAATTAAATTATTATCTTTACCTGTTAGTACTTATGTATGTTGCTAATATCATGAATACTTGCTAACCCACTAATTTTATAAAAAATAAAACACTAAAAATTATACCTATCATAATTATTCTTTTAACCTGCAATTCTCATAACGATCAACTGATGTACTTCGACAGTATTCAAACATTTTATTTTACTTTAACATATTTCGAACAATAATACAGACAAATACAAACAAATAAAGCTAACTATCTACTACCTACCCACCTACTTAGTTACCTACTACCTACCTACCTTGCTATTGCCTCGACCTGCTTCTTAAAACTTTTAATGCTGCAAAATACCATATCATTATTACCTATTATGCAACAAAGAATAATGTACACAGTACACTCATTTCAAGTATTTTACGGATTAAACTGGGTCCATCTGACAAAACCTACTTAGCAAAATGACTAGCTAGCAATACATCAACACTTCATCTTCTCTTCATAGCATTTGAACTACATCGCTAAATTGACTTGGTAGCAAAAAGACTACTTTTTCAAAACAGGTACAGTCATTTACAAAAAGTTGAAATCCTAATCATGTCGTGTTTACTAAATACTGAAATTTTAAGACTTGTTAGAATGAGCAGTGGTTATGGTTTAAATATCATATATATTATAATGTTGCATCCTGATTCGGTTTCTGAAAAGTACTAGGGTTACAGAAGTTTCAAAAAGGTAATTATTAGCTTTCCTTTATGTACGCTAAACTAAATATAATTTCAAGTAAGTATATAGACATTAACTATTACCTCTTAGAAAATCATGTTGCTAACTAGTACTTTTTGAACAAAAAATACGAAATCGGCTACAACGGTGTTAATACTTCATGGTTTCAAACTTCGTAGTTTGAAAACAAGACTGGTCAATTATAAATTAAGAAGGAAGCTGTCATGTTGAAGTATGCTTGAAAGATAACATCGAATATTGTTTCATTGTTATTGATTCATTTGGTTGTAATAGAAGCGTAAGCAGTGAAAGCCAAGAAAATGCCGGATAACCTTAAATTTATTACAAATCAAAAAGGAAAACAAGCACTTCTTCATAACAGCCATAGATATAATTTTGCTAAAAACAATAAAAATGGAAGCTTGTGGAGGTGCGTAAATAAAGGTGAATGTTCCGCTTCAGTGACTTTAAATGACACTAAAGATAAGATAGTACGAAAAAGTTCTCACTGTTGTGCACCTCATCCAGGCGACAATAAGAGAGCGTTGATGATGGATTTGTGCCGTCAAGAAGTTTGTAGTAAAATGGAACCGGTTAAGAAAATATTTGAAAGACATGTTCTCATACAGTCGTCAATAAAAGGGTCCGAAAATTTAATAATGCC
This sequence comes from Philereme vetulata, assembly GCA_918857605.2. Classification (NCBI taxonomy): domain Eukaryota; kingdom Metazoa; phylum Arthropoda; class Insecta; order Lepidoptera; family Geometridae; genus Philereme; species Philereme vetulata. Next base: position 11,955,366 of record OU975421.1, read on the forward strand.
ATCTTACTCGGAAGTGAAAGATAACCTATATAGAGCCCGGAAGAAAACTTTGAATGTGAAAAGAACGGAATTCAAGAAAATACAAGAAGTAGTCATACCCAAAATTATGGCGTCTGATTTTTTGGTAGCAGATGATGGCGGAGATGACAAAATATTGTTGTTTTGCTCCAAGATAGCCAAAAAAACTTTGAAAGTATTACGTAATCAATATTTCTTCGGCGACGGAACATTTAAAAGGTGTCCGAAACCATTTTTACAATTTTTTTCGATACATGTGGATTTGAATAGTTCTAGTGAGTACACTAATATATTGCCCGTTATATACGCCTTGCTCCCTAACAAGACGGAAGTCACGTACATAAGGCTTTTTACACTCATACGAGATGTACTCAATATTGATATTCGCAATTTCAAATGCGACTATGAAGCAGGTCTTATGAACGCCTATAAAGCAGTGTTTCCAAGGGCAGTTGTTACGGGCTGTTTTTACCACTACAATCGAGCAGTTTGGAAAAAGGGCCGCGAACTTAAGGTTAAAAATGAAATTATTAGACACAGCAAATTTGCCTTTATTGCCAATTAAATATATAGACGCTGGCTGGAGAGCATTAATGAATCGAGCTCCAAAAACCGCACGTAATGACAAGTTCATTAAATACTTCAAACGGCAATGGGAAAAATCATTTTCACTCATTTGTTGTGCTACTGAAAGGCATAGAACGAACAATGGCATGGAGAGCTGGCACAGACGCCTTAACGTCCGGATCCCACATAAGGCCACGTTGCTTTTATTTTTGTATATCCTGCGAAAAGAAGCACGCTTGAAAGATATTGCTATCAAGCAGCACTATTTTAACAAATCACGACGGTTGCGTCGCCACATACAATTTGATAAAATGCTCAAAAATGAAATTACATCACTGAAACATGGACACATCAATGAGATGCAGTTCTTAGAAAACATTTTTGAAATTAAAAAGCAAATTCTTCATCAGAACCATTAGAAACATATTTTTTTAAATTTTAGTAAGCCGATTAAATTTTTTTTTATTTAAGGGTAAAAACGACTCTTTCAATGAGGGGTTTAAAACTAATGTTTAAGTATAATTCTTAGTGTAATTTTTATGTTATAAAAACAAGAATAATCTTTTCTTTTTGTTGGTTATTAAACATATTTTTTCTAAATAAAATGTTTTTGTTACTAACAGTACTTTTGAAAAAGTAGTCTTTTTGCTACCAAGTCAATTTAGCGATGTAGTTCAAATGCTATGAAGAGAAGATGAAGTGTTGATGTATTGCTAGCTAGTCATTTTGCTAAGTAGGTTTTGTCAGATGGACCCATTAAACGGGTTTACGTTTAGCCGCCCATCTGATCTACCCCCTAATATATCGAACTTATAATGATGTCTAATTAAGTAATTCAAGATATAGACTCGCTGTCAATCGCTACTTCGATTTTATGTAAACCTGAGGAATGCATTTTAAATATAGGAGACATAAATAATCATAATATCTTAAAATCATAACTTTGAATATTCGCAGCATTTATAAAAATCTTATTAGCTTTGAAGTTTTCTTGTCGAGACTCAAATTTAAACTGGACTTAATAATACTCACAGAGTGTTGGCTACATCCTGTTAAAACATACCTATTCTGGATACAACTTTGTACACAAAAAAATACCACAACCAAAATGGAGGTGTTGTCGCTTACATTTCGGAGGGAATATCACACTCCGTTTTAGAACACATATCTGATAGTGCGGATTTTCTTATAATAAAACTTAAAACAGACACTGCAATAGTTTGCGTCTATAGATCACCTTCAATTACACAAACCGACGGTTTCCTTCTTTCTTTAGAACACATAACTACAACGCTTAAATTTTTTCCAAATATTGCTGTTATTGGTGATATAAATCTAGATATAAAAAATCATACAATGGACCATAACGTTAACAGTTACCTTAACTTGACAGCTGAACTAGGCTTACTACCGGCACATACACTTCGTACAAGGGAAAACAATTGTTTAGATCACGTCCTGCTAAAATCGAATCTCATATCATTCATCACAGTCGTAGACACACAGATAACTGACCACTTACCCGTTATTCTATCTATCAACAAACTTAAACCTATTAAGACAGTTAAATATCGTAATAAAACAGACTGGCCCGCAGTCCTAGCTCAAATAAAAGATACAAATTTTGATAATATATTAGAAGGCGACGATGTCAATAGAATAACTGACCTCTTTATACACTCAATTTCAACATCAATCAAATCAAATATCAAACAGATATTGATCCCTAAAAAACAAAGGACTATTAAACCTTGGATATCTTCAGGTATACTAAAATGTATTCGAAATAAAGACAAACTTCATCACCAGTATAAACGTAATCCTAAACACTCAACATTTAAAGTTACTTACTTAAGATATCAAAAATATTGCTCAGATATTATTTTTGCAGCCAAAAATAACTATGACAAAACAAAAATAGAAAATAGCCTACATACCCCTAAAACGACTTCGAAAGCTAAAAAGGAAATCTCGCATTCCGTCAAAAATACTACATCTGCAACTGACCTTCTCCAAATAAAAACCAACCCGCAAGATTCTATAGAATATGTAAATGACTTTCTGGCTTCCATTGGTAAAAACCTAGCAAACCAAATTACTAATTTTCCCACTCATAATGCGATACCGATGAACTCAACTCCTAATTCACTGGTCATATTACCCACAGACAAAGCAGAAATTGTACGTATAATTTCAGGACTTAAAGCAGAGTTTGCCACTGGTTGGGATGGCATACCCACTATGCTCTTAAAAAATGCTTGTTGTTTTCTAGCTCTTCCCATCTCAAGACTTTTGAACTTGTGCATTGAAAAAGGTTCTTTCCCACTCGCATTTAAGAAATCTATCATCCACCCTATACATAAAAACGGTGATAAGTGCACAATTACTAACTATAGACCTATATCGATCCTGACGGCCCTATCAAAAATCTTCGAAAAAGTACTTAACTCCAGACTAATGTCATTCTTACATAAATATAATCTCTTGGCTGATGAACAATTTGGCTTCAGGGCTGGTAGATCGACAGAGGACGTGGTAACAAATCTATCTCAAACGGTGTCTGAGGCCCTGGATAAAAAGAAAAAATGTATCGGTGTTTTTCTAGACTTGGCCAAGGCCTTCGACACCGTATCGATACCTTAACTCGTAGACAAGCTCTTTCATATTGGTATTAGAGGAAACTGTCTTAAATTATTTTCTGACTTTCTTACTCAAAGAACACAGATGGTCAAAATTGGCGATTTCCAAAGCTCTGAGGCCCCAATCACATATAGCGTTCCGCAGAGAAGTATCTTGGGCCCAAGTCTTTTCCTGATATATATAAACGACCTTTGTAAAATGAAGATACCTAACTCAAAAATATTTGCTTATGCTGACGATACAGCCATTATATTTCAGGAAGATACTTGGCAAGCGGCTTATAACTCAGCGGAAAAAGGTTTGGCGAGAATCATTTCTTGGCTTAATACAAACCTACTTACTTTAAATATAGACAAAACTCAATTTATCACATTCTCCATCACATCCATAAATGCCCCACCGCAAAATCTTAAGATTAAAGTGCATTTTTGTACAAATAATGTCTCCAAACCATGCAACTTAAATACTTAGACGTGATGCTGGATGACCGCCTTTCATGGCTACCCTACATCACTTTACTATCATCACGTATTCGTTAACTAGTATGGATATTCAAAAAACTCAGACACACTTTAAACACTGAGTTGCTTACCTCTGTCTACAAAGGAATATGTCAATCTGTTCAAACATACTGCATAACAGCATGGGGCGGCGCATATAAGTCTCATATGATGCCCTTAGAGAGGGCACAGAGATCTTTGCTCAAAACTATGTTTTTTAAAAGATACCGCCATCCTACCAAAGATGTGTATGCATCCTGTCAATTATTAACAATCCGTCAACTATACATACTTAATATCATTCTTAGAATCCACACTAAAATTCTAATGCATCCCTCACATACACGAAAAAGAAGGGGTCATTACATACTCAATATTGCTTGAAGAACCTTCATGCAACACCAGTTTATCTTTATGTTAAATCATCTCCATAACAAAATTAATAAAATCTTAAATACACTGACTTTAAATGTACATAATTGCAAGCGCACTGTAAAATCCTGGCTTCAGAAATTGTCATACCATGAAACGGAGGATTTGCTAATAATATAAAATTAATAATTGAATTACCTAGCTTTATAAATAAATTTAAATTTATGCCATAACTTAACATTAGTATAAGATAAATACTATAAGATCACTCTCGATTGTCCAATGGAAGACGTCAAAAACTGGGATACAGAAAATCTAGTCCAGTTTTCGACGCACCATTATACTGATAATTACTTAGGTTATTATATACTTTAGGTACTTATTTCCTGATTTGTTATAGATTTGTATATAATTATTCGTAGCCAAGTGTCTAGTAACAAATTGGCTACCTGTATATATAGGTTTACGTCACCTTTGTATTTACTCTTATGTAAACCAATAAATCATTTTTCATTTTCATTTCATTTCATTTATTCTCATCAGTTGTTCGCAGTAAAGTTCAGAATCGATGGTCCTGCCTGGTGGTAACAGCTTATAATGAATAATGTCCTTCCAATCCCACCACACACACAGCATCAACTTGTTGCGAGTTAACCCGGGTCTGTGAAGCCTGACCGGCCTTTGACCACGACCTTTTTCGCACGTTCTTGTCATACGTGATCCACTTTTCATCACCAGTTATCAGCTTCTTCAAAAATGGTTCGGTTTCATTACGTCGTAATAAAGAATCACAAACGAGTACACGGTTCATTAGGTTTCTTTCAGTGAGCTCGTGGGGTACCCAAATATCGAGCTTTTTTGTGTACCCAGTTTTTTTCAAATGCGCCATAACTATTTTGTGGTCAATTCCCATTTCTTGAGCTACGTCATAACTACTGATATGCCGATCTTGCTCCACTTTTTCAGAAATGGCATCAATTTTATCCGTAATAGGGCGACCAGAGCGACGTCCATCTTTGACATCAAAATTTCCGGATTGAAAACGCTTTAACCAAATTTGTGCTACTCTCGCAGACACTGCACCAGGTCCATAAACATCGTATTTTTTTTTCGCGGCTTGCGTTGCATTTTTACCTTTTTTTGAAGTAAAATTTTAAAAATGTATCGAATTTCTTCATTAGATTCATTTATCTTTATAGTAAGAAAAACAAATAAAAATCACACATTTTCCTAATTTGAATTTGGAATTATGTTCTCTAAAATTTAAAATTTGAATGATACCAAAACCATCCAGATATAAATAGTATAGCCAAAGAGATTTTATTACAAGTTCATACATGCTATAATGCTAAAAGACTTTTTCCCCAACTTATAATTACAATGATGTAAGTATTTTTAGTTTCATGGATATGCTTATATATATATATATTATGCTTGTCTTGTACATTATAATACCAAAGCAAATAACAACTTATATGAAAATTATCCTATTAGCGACAATAAATAAAGTACGTAAAATTTTCCATTAATATCAAGAAATAAATTATGGCTACTCGATATCGAACTCAGACATTATTCAAACCTTGGTAAGCATCACCTTAGCAAATAAAAAAAAAATTGAAAATGAGACACTGGGTAGGACACCTACGTCGAATGCACGATTTTACTTGTGGGCTAAGATAACCGCCGAGTGGGTCCCACAATGCGCGAAGGCAGAGATAGTGAGACGAACTTGACGCGCATAGTGCGAGTTGGTCGACAGAAGTCCTAGACCGGGATGAATGGAAGAAGGGGAGGGAGGCCTTTGCCCAGCAGTGGGATCCAGCGAGCTCTTTAGATTGGATTAGAATGAGAACGGTTTTTTGCATTAAGTTCGCATTTGTACTAGTTTTATAAGTTTAATAACGTATTTGAAATCATTCAGTTAAATGAGTTTTTTTGTGAATATTATGTATGTGAGTGTTCAATATTACAAATAAACAATATATCTGTCTATCTATTTAATTCAATGAAAAAACATGTAACAAAAGAAACAGGTGAGATCCGTACACTAACGCTATGGAAATACGCTTTACAAAAACTACGAACGTTCTGGCAAACAAAAGCGTTTACAGAACAAATTAATCCTTCAGACAGTCTCCCATCCAACCAACAATTCAAGAAAATATACATTACTTCTCACGGTGGCTAAACTTTAATAGTGGGTAGTATGTGGGGCAGTAGTGAACTGTAAATCATCATCTAGTTCCAATTTAAAACAACTTCCAAACTAAAAGTTAGCCATTAACAACATATTATTAAATGCAAAAGTGAGTTCCTTTGTTTGTTACGCTTTCACGTCGTAACGGCTGAACCGACTTCAAGAACATTTTCTGTTTAGAATGGATCTACTTTTTGTTACATAAATTAGTTCCCATGGGATGATATATCAAAGTTTCTGTAGAAAATTTATCTTGACACCAAAACTACTAAACGGATTGTGCTAGATAATTTCCAAAAATGATATACATATGCTACTACTCCCACCACTACCGTTCAACGCAGACAAACTCATGGGTTGCAGCTACCAATGCGTTATAAGAATTTTTCATCTACATTTAACTTGAAACATTTAACTTGCTACCCTATTTAACTTGAAATAATGGGCTGGGGAACGCCCATTATTTCAAGTTAAATAGGGTAGCAATTATGAGGAATAAAAATTGATTGCCACCTGAGTGTCAACCAGTCCTCAGTCCTCTCTTTTTAAGTTAAATAGGCTAATGATAAGTCATGAAATTGGCAGCTGCCACAGCATCACCTGGCTCACTCTATTTTGCGACTTTGTGTCTACTTATAAGGGTTATAGAGGCTACGTTTCTAGCTCATATGACAACACAGGTAACAAACACATGCTTAAGTACAGTTCTAGAATTCTTAGATTTGTATCAAGTAACCTCTCAAAAACCTATCTCCTTGACTAAACCGGCCAAGACCGCAACGCTACGTGAAATATTTAATACAAAAATTACAAACAAAAAATGAGTTGAACCCAGCTTTACAGGCAATTTACACGGGATTAATAGAGCAAAGTGAGAAACAAAGCGGTTCTCTACAAAGAAAGTGGCAGCCATTTTTTAAGTCACTTTATTTCGTTTTTAACCTAGACGGAAACTTGGGGAAAGGTAAATATTAAGACAATATTTTTGTACTGTATTTGATTTTATTTATGCGTTTGTGGTCTTTGGTTAGAATTTATTTACAAATATTAAGATTTCTTAATGAAAAAAATGTTGTCTTTATGTATACAATCTTTACCGTAGCCTTTAGATGCTTAAAACGTCAAAGGTATATTCGCGCTCTTTAAAATGTAAATACGCCCTTTTTGAAGAACCCCGTACTAAGGAAAAACTCTGTAGAGACCATTCCGCAAGCGAAAGTGTTCGCGGAAGGAATTTCCTCTGGAACTTACCATAGCGTACCTATTTCTGCCGCCAAGTAGCATTGCAGTGTTTCGGTTTGGAGGGTATGGTTTCCGGTAAAATTACAGGCACATGAGACTGCAATACTTCGTAGGGCACGTTTCTAAGTTGCGTGACCTACAAGGCAATACTTTGCCATAGGCGATGGCTACTACTTAACATCAGGTGGGTCATATTCTTGTTTCATCACCAGGTAGTGTAAAAAACCTCACGGTGTAATGTAGAATCTGGCAATGATTCCAAAATAAACGACATCAGGAATTGATTAGAAATCTCCATCAAACGTATTCCAGTAAAGCAGATCTTTTACAGTGATAGCGTTTAATGAGATTTACAAATAAAATCCATGGGATACAAAAGCTGTGTCAAATGTCAAAATAGAATAAAAAATGTTTCAAAGCTCGATATCCATCGCATAGCGGTGTACGAATACATGACATCGTCAGACGTACGGCCTGACAATATTATCTATTCAGAAAGTTAGTGCGAGTTTGTTCACTGTTACCTACTGCGGAAGAAATTTTTAAGTTATCTACAGACATTGTTCCTTCAATATATTGTTTGTTCCTGGTCTGGTTTTATTTACAAAAAAAAATTATATAATGTAACTATCACTTTTCTGGTTTCCATAGTACAAGCTTTGCTTAATTTGTAGCTAGATGGCGCTGTGTGAAATTTCCAGCATTATTTATTTATTTATTTAAGTCAAAATGCTTAGGTGAAATTCGATACCTAAGCAAGTTTGTTATATCTTAAGCCGGTCATATCTGCCGCAGAACCGATAACCGTTGGGGTAAACGTGTTCTGGAGTGGAGACCACGTCTAGGCAAGTGAAGTGTAGGACGCCCTCCGGCTAGCTGGACTGACGATTTGCGCGCTATAGCTGGCAAGGATTGGATGAGAAGAACTGAGAATCGGGCTCAATGGCGCAACCTGGGAGAGACCTACGTCCAGCACTGGACTGTTATATAGGTTGATGATGAAGCAAGTTTGTTCGTATGAGTGGTAAACTTTGGTGTCGAAGTTTAAGGTTGTATCTAGTTTCAAGTTAAGGGCGGTAAAATCAGTGGGTAGTAGATCAATGTCTTTGTTGTCTCTGATTTACATCACAAGTCATCTAAAGAAATACAGAGAGGCATCAATCTCTACAGAATGTAAAAGTTAGCCGTCGGTAACATAGGGTAAATGACAAAATAAGATTTTTTAAACAAAATAAATTAAAAATTACAAGCCAAGCTAGCATTACGGGTTATTTCTTTTTTACACACGGCTAGACATTAAGCTATTCTTTAGTATAAGCTGACCTCGCATTGTGTAGGCTTTTCGTAGAATTAGAGGTCAGCTTATACTGGAAACGTATAGCTTGATATGTAGCCGTGTGTACCAAGAATACAAAAAACTTTTTTTAAAAAAAACTGTATTATGAAGAGTCCGCCAAATAACTTTTTTTTTTGAAAATGCTTTAAAAAAACTACTGAATATTTTCTCAAATTTCGTTTTTTATTTGAAAGTACAATCCTTCCGGTTAATAATGGATTTCAGTTGGACATTGGAGTTCGCGCTTTTCGTAACGCATTCACCAGCTTACTCCCCAGGTCAAGCGTGCGTAAAGAAGTTTTACTTCAAAAAGTAGCCCATGTGATAATCCATTGACGTTCATGCTAAATTTCATCGAAATCTGGTCAGCCGTTACGACGGGATTGAGTAACAGACAAATAAATATACAAACAAACGTCCAAACTTCGCATTTATAATAATAGTGTGATGTGCTTTTTCCCGTTTGGTAAAAGTATGAAACTGACATTAGCTAACAGTGAAATTACTCAAGGCAAGTTCCGGAATCGTACCACTGACAAGATCGTATTGAGCCAATAAACTAACAAAAGACTACTGTACAGAATAACCAATGAAATGTGTCGAAATGAAATTGTCTGGAATTGTCAAAAATGTAAGTAACTTTCTGTACCGTAAGTTGTAAAATACGAGTATCTCTTGATAGAGGTATTCTACGCTAAAATTTCACGCCACTGCACCTCATTTTTAATCCACAGGCCAGCTTTACCTACAGGTGGGTATTAGGATGAAACATTTCACGAGTAGCATGTAAAAATCATTCCTACGAAATCGCTCTGTATAAACTTGAAAGTCCTGCTAAGTGTTAAGTCGCTTAACATTTGGTTTTCACCGTATAATCATCCTCAATCATCAGGCGGTTTCGTTCGATCCTGTTAAATAGCATTTCATTAGTTTTTAGGGTTCCGTACGCAAAGAGTAAAACAGGACCCTATTACTAAGAATCCGCTGTCTGTCTATCCGTCTGTCACCAGGCTGTATCTCATGAGCCGTGATAGTTAGACAGTTGAAACTTTCACAGAAGATGTATTTCTTTTGCCGCTATAACCACAGAATACAGAATAGATACAGAATACCAAAAAAACAGAACAGAATAAAATAAATATTTATGGGGGGCTCCCATACAACAAACGTAAGTAGTTTTTTTTTCTCGTTTTCGCTCGATATTGATAATGGCAACAGGAACGCTTGAAATATTAACAGAATATTTAGTTATACTATTCACAGAATATTTAGTTATAATATTCACAGAATATTTAGTTATAATATTCACAGAATATTTAGTTATAATATTCACAGAATATTTACTTTAAAAATAAATAATTAAATTGAAATAAAACAAATATTTAAGGGGGGCTTCCATAAAACAAACATGATTTTTTTGCTCGTTTATATAGATTGGCACTTGGCCGGTTTTCATTAATTGAAAATCATCAGTCGTATTTGTTCGCATCTGTTATATTGCGTATCAAAGTCCTTAGCAAGAGTGACACTGTGCCATCAAAAGTAATATTAATTACATATGGGAGGGATTTGAATGATTATAAATCGTGTTTGGACCTACTTAATCAAACAAATCTATCTAATATATAAAATTCTCGTGTCACAGTTTTCGTTGCCGTACTCCTCCGAAACGGCTTGACCGATTTTGATGAAATTTTTTGTGCTTATCCGGTATCTATGAGAATCGGCCAACATATATTTTTCATCCCCCTAAATGTTAGGCGTAGTCCACCCCTAAATTTTTTTTTTTATTTTTTAGACAAAATTTTTAATTTCTATTTTTTTATGATACAACATACAAAAATACATACAATCCTCAATTTTCACTCTTCTACGATCAACCCTTATTTTTTAATAGCAATTATTTATATGGCAAAACAACGTTTGCCGGGTCAGCTAGTATATATATATAAATGAATTGCTGTTCGTTAGTCTCGCTAAAACTCGAGAACGGCTGGACCGATTTGACTAATTTTGGTATTGAATTATTTGTGGAAGTTCAGAGAAGGTTTAAAAGGTGAATAAAAATGAAAATGCTCGGAAATAAATAAAAAAAACAATGATCTATATTTTGTTTAATTTGTCTCCACCCCGAATAGCACAATAACTATTAAAATATCGGAAATAATAATATTGTTTTTGATTAAGCTCTTTAGCATTAAGTTTATCTTTGTACTATTTTAAACCGACTTCAAAACAGATAAGATAAGATTAGATTAGAAAATTCTTTATTGCATTAATAAATAATAATAATAAATAAATATGTCTAGACATTTCACACAGCGCTATCTAGCCCCAAACTAAGCGGAAATTGTACTATGCGAACCAGATAACTGATAGAATGCATAACATTTTTTTTGTAAATACATACTTATAATATACTATCTGACAAATCCGCAGCTTCGCACGCGTAGTTTTTCAATAAAAACATTACCCTCCTTCTGCGCAGTTAAGTAAAAAGTAGCCTATGTCACCTACAATACTCCCGGTATTGTAGCTTCCCAACAGTAAAAGATTTTTTAAATCGGTCTAGTAGTTTTGGAACCTATTCAATACAAACAAACAAACAAACAAATCTTTCCTCTTTATAATATTTAATTATATAGAGAAACAACCAAACCCGGAACAAATATCTGTAGATCATGCAAACATTTGTTCCGCGGCGGGAATCGAACCCGCTACCGCCTACGAGCCTGCTATTCGCCCACTGCACCACGGAGGTCGGCGAATTAAAATAATACATAAGCGAACTTAATGCTGATTAGCATATTCTTCCAGCTAACCTTTGTGTAGTGTAGAGAAAGTGGAAGTGCCAGAGAAAGGTAAACAAATTTTGGCCGAGAAATAAATTTATAAATATTAAAAATAACAATAGTAAACACAAACATAAACAAAACACATAAATATATCTACATAGTGTTCAATATTGTTGGGTATCTTAAAGAGAGACGAAGTGTTTAAAGAGTTTGGATTTGAAGATTCCCATAGAGGCACCCTGCGAATTTCCACTGGAAGATAGTTCCACAAGCAGATAGCAGTCACAGTGTGCTCAGGCGTGTTGAGTAAAAGATGTTGAGAAGAACAAGAATGACGATCAGGTGATTTTTTTTTGAATGCATTTTCACCGATGACTCTAGAAGCCTGGACCGATTCCGGAGAAATTATTTTTTGTGTAAAAGGGTATTTTTGTGTAAGGGTAGGGACACCCTTTAATTTTCAACTTTTGTTATTTTTTGTAATTTTACCTTTATTTGTGCTGTAAGACCTTGCTTTTTGCCAAATTTCGTGATTCTAGGTCAACGGGAACTATTATTTTATAGGTTTTCGACCCTAAACCTATAGGGTACTTCCGGTTGACCTAGAATTGTCAATTTGTGTAAAAAAAAGCAAAGCCTTACAGCAAAAGTAAAGGAAAAAATTAAAAAAAGTTGCTACATAAGGTAAATTTTGGTACTTACAAGAATTCGCGAAAATTTATATTTGCCCATATTTTTTTATAGTGTTGACTCAGGGCTTTGATTTTTATACACCTAATAGGGACTATAGACCTCAGTATCTGGTATAAATTTCCAACTTGCTAGGTCAACCCGTTCCTGAGAAAATTGGTGGTGACACACGGACAGACAGTCGGACAAGAGAGTGGTCGTATAAGGGTTCCTTGTTTTACCTTTTGAGGTACGGAACCTTAAAAACAAAAATAGGTTTATTTTATCCAAAAAATGATGAACCTACCTATTCATAAATAACCCAAATAAACACACAAACAAGTTATAACAAATGTTCGTAATAAAAGAACTTTCACACAATACACCTACTTTCTCCATCGCAGAAAAACATCAGTTCAAAGTAAAAGAAAAAGTTACTTACCAACTAGGGAAACCGACAAATCGGTCAATACATTTGGTTTCCACGATTTCAATTAAGCCCTACCAACTTAGCCCCCAAATACCTCAACATTGACAACCTACCCACAGATAATATTAACGAACAAAAGGAAACCGTTAATTCTGCCCTTATCTCGAATTCGGTACACGTACGAAAAAAAGGTCCCAGAAAGCCGAGAATCGATTGGAATCGCCAGTATAGCACGGTAGAGATTACTTACAGTAGTGACACTTTGTTAACATGTCAATCAAGCCTTGTGAAAGGAAGATGGATGCAAATTGTAAACGGTACTAATAAAATAAACATTAAATTCAGTTCCCGTGTTTTGCAATAAATGTTCGAAAAACAAATAAATAAACTAAATCTGAAAGTAACCATCTGTCTGTCTGTTTGTTTTGATTCGCGGCTAATCAGCTGAACAGATCGTCATGAAATTTGGTACATAGATAGATTATGACCTGTGTTAGAACATAGGTTACTTTTATTGACAAATTATTCGGGCTAAGACACGTGCGGAAGCTAGTAAACGATAAAAAGAAAATAAAACCAACACGAAGCAAAATGTCATAAACTAATGGTTCACCCCGAATCTTGCGAATCTGCCAAAAAACAAAATAAATATAATCTTAGGGCGACTTGCGCAACGATGCCTAAACGTTTTTAGTGGCTAAATATGATTTAAGGAGTTGTCAAATCATACAAATACGTAAAATTTAAACATGTTTAGTCTCTACATACGTTTAGTGATCTTTGTGCATGCCGGCCTTAATCTTTGACTAATAAATTAGTGCCACGAAATGCATAACCAACTGACTAGACCTACAGTTTTATTCAAATTAGAGGTAACGGAGATTCATGCTAACTATACTATCTATACTAATATTAAAAAGAGGAAATATTTGTATTTTTGTGTGTATGATTGTAATGAATAAACTCAAAAACTACTGGTCCGATTTTAAAAATTATTTCTTCGTTGGAAAGCTTCATTCACCTTGAGTAATATAAGCTATATTTTACCCAACTTCGCAAAGGAAGGTAAGGTTTTTATTGAAAAACTACGCGTGCAAAGCTGCGGATTAGTCAGCTAGTTTGGTTATATTTTTAGGGGTAGAAATTGCAGTTATTCTAAATTTTAGACTTTTCCCTATACATGTGTCACTAAAGCTACACGAATACCAAATTTCAGTATTGTGGAGTCACTGATTTACCCTGTGAAATGTATCAAAGTTTTATTTTTATTATGGCTAATCACTTAAAAACTGTACAGTTTGAACTAAAAATAAAAACGGAATCGAAATGTAATAATGAAGAACATTCATATTTTGACGTCTCATTTGACATAATAGTCTAATTTTGACATTTTTTTACCTGTCTTGAACCCTAAAATCTCAACAACCCCCCCATATTTTTAGCTCATATAGTCACACCAAGAATGTGTCATCACTACCTTCATGTGTATTTAATTTCACGATGATCGGATCAACGCTTCGAAAGTTATCCTCGGACAAACAAACATACTTACATACATACAACGCTGATTTGCCATCTCGCTTCGCTCTATCAATAATATAACCATGTAATACAAAAGTTACGTAAGAGAATGATAGGAGTACCATCATTAGTGTTATCAATATCAGGTAGTTATGATAGTTTTAATATTTTGTTAGTTATGATGACTTCATCCCCAACACGTGACATGAGTTGTTAAGAATTTTTCGGACATGCATTAAAGCATCAAGATAAAGGCTTATGTGCGATCTGCTGCAATGCCGTGTAAAGTAAATTAGATTTATCTTACTCATAAAATATAAAGTTTGGTATATGTCAAAGAACTTTTATAGAGGTGCGACTCTACTGCTGCAAAAATCTTTTCTGTGCCAAGGAATTCGTATAAACGCATACCGATTATTATTATGCATTCATATAAATCGAATAAAACGAGATATCGAGTAACAGGAACGTGCGAAGATTTGCGACGATTTCCATTCAAGAGTTTAATCTAACGTTTTTCACTTCAAATCAGGTACAAGGGAAAATTAACTTAGCTGTGCTGACATTGTAACATGCTTATAAATAGAGGTTAAGTTCCATTCAACCTTATGAAGCTAGAAAATAGTGACAAAACGTCCTAATGGTAGCGGTAAAGAATGATAAACAGTTATTTTTAACAGAAGTAAAGAGGCTATTGGGAGTGATCCATCAATGAACTCGTTGACTACGTTTTTAAAGTACTTTTACAGTCTGACTCTCCGGGCGTCTCTACGCCCTATTTATACAACACGCATCTGGAACGTTCTTAAAAGTTTCACTGGCAACTAGAAATGTGTGGGTATTTCAACAGAATCACTTATTTTTATTATGTGCAACTGTAGGTAAAAACGCAGTAGTTATTTATCTAACCTATTATTACCTATTCTGTAGCACAGTAGGCATAACTTTGAAAGGCCGACTATAACTTATTCTGTAACAGCCTTGGACGTAACAGTACCATAGTTCAGAAAAAAAATATATAATTGTGTTGTGTCCGTCTGTCCAACTAAAAGGTTTTTGACCATGAAATGTGAAAAAAACCATAAAAATAATGAAAAAAAATGGATGAGAATTTGTTTTATTATAACCAAGGATACTGCATCAAAGCACTAAGAAAAAAGTGGCATATAATCTAGATTAGAATATATAAATATGCTATCATCATCATCATCTCAGGAAATCCATTGCTGAACATATGCCTCTCCCATAGAGCAACCGATCCTGTGCGGTCTGCACCCAACGGCTCCCAGCAACCTTTAATCTTTTAGTTATTGTTTCTTTGTTCTTTTTGTTATGTCTCCTGTGTGTGTTTGTTCTGTTGTACTATTGGTGTTGTTCACAAATAAATGTTTTTGATTAGATTTGATTTAACAGGTCGTTTTTCCATCCAGTGGGGAGCCGTCCTCCTCTGCACTTTCCAGTGCGTGGTCTCCACTCGAAACCCTTTCTCTTTTATAAATATGATATAATAATAACATAATCGAAACCAACGTCACCATCATCATCGGCCCACATTAGCCCACTGCTGGCCATAGGCGTCCAGCAGCTAAATGGGTCAATGGGTGAGACTAGCGCAGGATCGTGGCGGATGGTACCAACTTGGGGAGGCTTATACCCAGCAGTGAATGAAGTCGGGCTGTGGATGATGATGATGATGGACATAGACCTACACGCGTCACTGAGCCCGGTCTTGGGCTATGTCGGTGAACCCAACATAACGATTACAAAATATGACAGCTCAAGTGACATTGACACACTTGAACTGCTATATTACCGGCACTTTTTCCGTCACAAGATTCGTACAGTTACAGCAATCGGATATTCTCAGGGCAACATTAATGCAAATATCTTCCACAATTAAAAAAACATGTGTACGCACTTCAGAAGATATACTTATTCTTATTTATGAATATTTAGGAAACCAGTTTAAATATAATTCTGAGTTTTCACGGAAACTTGAGAGACAGTTATCCGCTAACTTCATCATACCACTTTTTGGCTGTCAGTGTGCAAAAAAGCAAAAAAGTTTCTTCGCATTTTTTTTAGAACATTCAAAACATTTTTTAATATATTTTATTTACATTTAACTAAAGTATGAAGGTGCCATTTCGTTCGATAACTTTTGCCATCTTGTAGGTAGGGACATGATCCCATTGCTATAGAAATTTTGGGGCTTCTGATCAAAATACCGCGTCTAGTAGTTTTGGCAGTCCTCTCGTGATGTAAACCTGACACTACCTAAAGAATTCTGAAGAGACTGAAACAGGTGGAAATCTGAAGGTGCAAGGTCAGGACTATACGGCGGATGCATTAACACCTCCCAGCCAAACTCTCTTAATTTTTGCTAAGTGGCGTAAGATGTGTGAGGTCTAGCGTTATCATGATGAAAAACTACACCCCTTCTGTTGATTAATTCCGGCCGCTTTCTCTCAACTTCTTGCTTAAATCTCATCAGTTGTACGCAGTAAAGTTCAGAATCGATGATCCTGCCTGGGTGGTAACAGCTCATGATGAATAATGCCCTTCCAATCCCACCACACACACAGCACCACCTTGTTGCGAGTTAACCCGGGTTTCGCCACAGTCTGTGAAGCCTCACCGGCCTTTGACCACAACTTTTTTCGCACGTTCTTGTCGTACGTAATCTACTTTTCATCACCAGTTATCAGCTACTTCAAAAATGGTTCGGTTTCATTACGTCGTAATAAAGAATCACAAATGAGTACACGGTTCATTAGGTTTCTTTCAGTGAGCTCGGGGGGTACCCAAACATCGAGCTTTGTGTACCCAGTTTTTTCAAATGCGCCAAAACTGTTTTGTGGTCTATTCCCAGTTCTTGAGCTAAGTCGTTACTACTGATATGCCAATCTTGCTCCACTTTTTCAAAAATGGCATCGATTTTATCCGTAATAGGGCCACCAGAGCGACGTGCATCTTTGACATCAAAATTTCCAGATTGAAAACGCCTAAACCAAATTTGTGCTACTCTCACAGACACTGCGTCCATAAATATCGCAATTTTTTTTCGCGTCTTACATTGCATTTTTACCTGTTTTGTAGTAAAATTTTAAAATGTATCGAATTTCTTCATTAGATTCACTCATCTTTACAGTACGAAAAACGAATAAAAATCACACATTTTCCTAATTTGAATTTGGAATTATCTTCTTTAAAATTTAAACTTTGAATGATCCAGTTTTGGTGAAAATGTTAGAATTAGAGATAGCATTACCAATGATGCAGACTATTAATAATTGCATAAGTAAGGGGTTGTTCCCCAATGAAATGAAAATTGCCAAAGTGGTGCCTCTACATAAAAAAGGGAAGACTTCAAACTGTGATAATTATCGTCCTGTATCAGTACTTCCCAGTTTATGTAAAATTTTTGAAAAGTATTTAGCTCAGGAGCTCACGGGTTTTTTATGTAAGAACGAAACTCTCAGTGAACGACAGTTTGGATTCCAGACGGGCAAATCGACAAAACACGCTATTACTAAACTCATTGAGGATGTTTATTCAGGCTTGGAGAAATCACAAAAAACGTATGGTGTGTTCTGCGACTTGTCCAAGGCCTTTGACTGCGTTTCACATGAGATTTTAATTGAAAAATTGAGGCACTACGGTGTAAATGGAAATGAACTTAATGTGTTTAAATCATATCTCACAATGAGGACACAAACTATAGAGATAAATTGGTGTCGATCAACTGAGCGTCCAATTAACCTAGGTGTTCCTCAAGGGTCAATTTTGGGTCCTTTGCTTTTTATAGTTTATATTAATGACGTGTCCGTTGTACTTAAAGACGTTGATGTAATCCTGTTTGCAGATGACACAAGCCTTGTTATAAAAGAAAAACAATAAATCAGGTAGGCAGTAAAATACTGTAATCTTTAAACAACATTAAAATCTGGTTCTCGGCTAACAACATGCTTCTTAATGTTAATAAGACAAATATCATAAACTTTTCTTTGGGCACTAGATATCTTGAAACTCCTAAATGTATTGAAGATGTGTTCGATAAACTTAAGGTGTCTCCAACTATTAGCGTAAAATTTTTGGGTGTTTGGCTAGACACCAAATTGACATGGGCAATCCACCTTGACCTTCTTCTTAAGAAGTTGTGCTCTGCAACATATGCAATAAAAAAATAAAGGAGTTGCAGCGCGTGATGTTTATTTTGCATATTTTCACTCCTTAATGACTTATGGCATTTTGTTTTGGGGTACAGCTGCAGATGCCAATAGAGTAATTTTACTTCAAAAACGGGCAATCCGTTATATTTTGAGTATGGGGTACATTGATTCATGTCGGGATAAGTTTAGGGATCTAGGTATTATGACAATGACCGGAGATTTTATACTACAGAATGTTCTATATGTAAGAGAAAACATTGATAAAATGACTAGAAATAAAGATGTACATAATTATAACACTCGAAATCGAAATCGTCTTGTCTTACCTAAAACAGGTAAAACAGGTTAAAGGTATACCAAAATTTCAAAGAGCTACTACTGTACAGCAATTAAATTGTACAATAAAATACCGCACAATGTAATATGTATGTCAAATAATTCATTTAAATCATTTATAAAAAGACATCTTATTTGTAAAAGTTATTATAAGTTGGACGAAGCTTTTGCTGATAAAACAATATTTAAATTTGATGAATTGTAATGATTACCTGACATATATAAATTTAATAATTTATTATTATCATTTTTTCTCATTATTATATAATTATTATTTACAATTTGATGATGCTTTTGCAGACCTTATTTTAAGTTGTTATTATTGAGAACTGTTTCTTTTTTTTATAAAAAATTATTAAGTATAGGTATCTTTATGTATTATGGATTATGTAATAATTACGTAGGTAACATATTTTAATTGTTTCATCTGACTTGTCCAAGCACATGTAATTTGTCGAAGGATATGAATAAATGAAATGAAATACCAAAATCAGCCAGATACATATATATGTATAGTCTAGCCAAAGAGATTTTTATACAAGTTCATACATACTATAATGCGAAAAGACTTTTTCCCCAACCTATTATTTCAAAATTCAGTTCAATCGGTTGTGGGAAACGTGTTTAAAATTCAGTTACTAGATTCCACACGGACAAACATACTTACATTGCAAGATTTGCAACTTAATAATAAGCTTGTTAAAAAATTTAACATAATGTATTGAAAAATGCATTTCTTATAATAAAATTAGTTCGGGTATCTGAGTTTAGCGTTATTTAATGAAGACGTTGTATGTTTACAGCAGAATATTAAACTTTGCATGCCACAGTAAATCCGTTTTTTATTTGCCATGAGAGTAAAACAATCGTAACCCTGCGATTTATTCTATTCTTGTAAGGTATGTGTTGAAAGAATTTAATAGAAGAATTGTTGAATGGATTCCGAATAGATTGTTAAACTTCCCAGGTATTTACTGGAAATGCATTCTATGGACTTGCATAAAAGCGGAGAAAGGGTGGATAATAAATTGAAAAATGCACAATGCTACGATCGACTCTGGTTAATATTGAAAACGTAGGTATGTAAGCAAAAGCTAATTAAACATTGGTGGTTCATAGAAACAGAATAGATTTTTTTTATTGTACATTAGGTGACCGTTACTCTTATTACGTAAGCCAATTGCGTTCGTGTCGCTATCGCTGGATAGACCGTCTCTTTCACACAAACAGTGCGTATCTCACGTATATAAGGGACGGCCTATCCAATGCGACGCGAAAGCAGTTTGCTTACGTATCATGGCTACCGGTCCGGTTTCACACAGATTTTTTTTAAATTAAATTGTGAGCTATTAGCTGTTACCTTGTTTTATGAGTAGAGTTCCTTGTGAAAGGGTTTACCCGGGAAAGTACTGCCACCTTACCTATTTTTGCCGCCAAGCAGCATTACTGTGTTTCAGTATGAAGAGTACGGTTGCACCTGTATTTGTCTAGTTGATGGACGCAGAACAGTGAATCAGTGCGTGACTTACGAGCCCATATTTTGGCGATAGGCAATGGTTACCACTTAACATTAGGTGGGCTGTATGCTTGTTCGACCACTAGGTAGTAAAAAAACCTGCAGTTTCAGCCACGTTATTCTGGGATGAAAAAAAATATATGTAGCTATAACTTTTGAAACTATCAGGGTTATTAATACTATTTGTACTAAAAACGGGATATTTACCATGATATGTGAGTTTTTGAGTATCCCAATATTTCAACTATCTGAAGCCTGGCATCCTGTGGTTAGAATGTGTAAGAACCGAATAAGTGAAGTGTCAATTACGATTCCTGATACCGTGAGTGTTGTGTGTCGGAATCGAGAATGAAACCGATGGTAGTGATAGTATTCATTCCTAGCAAGAGACTGAGAAAGAGGATATATCGTTATATCTGCCAATAACGCCCACTCGCAAAGACTTCAGGTTACTTGTGACCATGGCGCATGCAACTGCGTCGAAATATCGGGATACTCAAAAACTCACAAATCATGGTAAATATTCGGTTTTTAGTACAACTAACATACGGCTAATTATTTGAGACTTAAATGGGACTAACAAAGAACGAACAGACAACTTAAGGTGTGAAACACTTTTCCTGATGATCAAAATCCGGGCATCTTTAAGGTAAGAGTGAATAGGTTTCTTTTAGATCTTCGTGCTTCATCTTAGACTACATCATCGCTTACCATCAGGTGAGATTGTAAAACAGACAAAATAATATCTATTAAAAAAAGGCACGTCCGGGAGTGCCGACAGAAGTGAAAACTTGAACAATTACGTCTGTATTTTTGAATCATCAGGAAATATTTTTGGAATTGTCAAGAACGATTTTGGTAACGATAACGGTAACAGTGTCCCGAGGTCAATGGTTTTTTCCCATCTCAAAAAATGCCCAACGCACCTACAGAAATTCACAAATTAAACTTGGATGTTGCAAAATGATCAAGATGGATGTCGCAAAAACATTAAAATTTACTAAGAAAGTAGTCTTAAGCCGCCCCTCAAACTAAAAAAAATTTAAGCAATTACGGTGTTGGTAACAGTATCATGAGTTCAATGGTATTTTTCCTATCTCAAAAAATGTACAACGTTCCTAAAGAAGTTTTCACTTATAAAAACTATGACATAAGCTCCTTTTTACCTAACTGCGTAAGAGGATAATGATTTTATTGACAAACCACGAGTGCGAAGCCGCGGGCGGGTCAGTTAGTTATCTATAGATACGTATTAACAACAATGTTGAAACAATAATCCGTTAAACTTGACAAGGCGAACATTGTTAGGATTATTCGGATTCAAACAAGGGCGGAAACTAAAGGGTATCCGTAACAAAAGGTTTGGACTACACGTAACCGGATTTAACACAGTTGGAAATTAGAATGTCAGGTATAATCAAATTTCCATCTTAATACTTAATTCTGCTCTGCTCAAATTTTTAGGCCATCCTTCCATATAGTGTGGTGGGGAGGGTCTTGCACTGCTCGTTCGCTTTCAGTACAAGTAACTTTTTAATAAAAATATTACCGACTTAACCAAACTAACTGATTTTGATGAAATTTCTATGAGACTAATATGAAAGTATATGCTTTCAAATAAAAAAATAATTTTCCAAATCGGTTAATAAAATGACGGTGTTCTGGGGTAATATAAAATTTGAGAGTTGCTCTCAATGTTTTTTGGATCCCATCATCAGATCTCGACTTGATGCCAATGTGACCACCTGGGAAGTACACCCTTTTGTAAAAGTATTTCTCGAATCGTTCAAGGCGTCTTCGAGTAATCGGGGAACATACATAAAAAATACAATAAATAAATAAATAAATCTTTATTCATTTTCATATTGCTGAGATATGAATAGCGAACGTCCTCCTTTTTTTTAAATCAGTTAAAAAAAGGTTTGCCTCTTAGAAGACGTCATCACTTGAGAATAGCTGGATGGGTTGGGCTATTTTTTTTTAATTTTCGTTATATTCCGAACAAGGGTATTATGGAGAATGTATATGGAATAGTTAATTTAAAAATTTTAATTTTCGGTTTAAACTGAAAGTGCTTTTCTATATACTATCTAAGGGATTTTTGTATGAACTCTAAGATTACTAGAACTCTAATTATAAGATTTTATTTTGAAATCCGTTTCAGACCGGGTGGATCAGCTAGTCACACTAACGTTACAAATGCGAAAGTTTGAATTTTTATTTATTTGTTTGTTTGTGTGTGACCCAATCAGGTCGTAACGGCTGCATCGATTTCGATTGAATTTGGTATGTACATAGATTATAACCTGGATTAACACATAGGCTACTTTTTATAGACAAACCACGCATGCGAATCTGCAGGCGGAAGCTAGTTTAATATAAAATCCAGCAGATTATAGTCTGGACCTTCAAAGTTTGTTCTGTAATCGGTATTAAACTTTCTGACCCGTTCTAAATCGTGATGATCGAAATTCATCGGTTTCATACTTGTTCAGTATTCTAACTGCTTATTTTTAGGGTTCCGTACTAAAATGGTAAAAACGGATCCCTTATGTTGCGACTTTGTCCGTCCGTCCGTATGTCACGGCTAGTTATTTCAGCAACTACTGAACCTATCGATTTAAAATTTGGAATAGTCATAAAACTAATAATAAATAAATAATACTAACCTTCCTCAAGCAAGTTTAATAAATATACAAAAATAAAGTAAAAAACGTTTTTAATTCTAACAGATAATATACACTTGCAACAAACTCGAGCAAGTATAGATTTAAGAATACGAATAATTTATTAAACAGAACGTACTTAAACAGTTGTACTTTTTAATTTATATTTTAAATTTCTGTATTATCAGATTATAGTGTGACCATTAGTGCTGTGCACTCCCTGAGGTATGCGCGCGGCGAGACGGGGGGGAGAATCGGCTGCTGCGCTCTGTCAGTTCGCCGTCAACGCTCGTGGCGGCAGGTAGTGTTATTTGTATCGGACTGACAAATAACACTACCTGCCGCCACGAGCGTTGACGGCGAACTGACAGAGCGCAGCAGCCGATTCTACCCCCCCGTCTCACCGCGCGCATACCTCAGGGAGTGCACAGCACTAATGGTCACACTATAGTCACATGTACTCGTATGAAGTGACAAGCTCGATAAGACCCTGCCCTCCGAAATAGTTTGAGATTGCATCTTGTCGGCAGTGTTAGTTTTATAATCTGATATGAATATGATTCAATGAATTATGATAATATGCAATGATTACAGGAAAACTATGAAGTCTCTATGTAGAACAGTTTTTTTAGATATCTGACGTTTTCTTGGTTTACCGGTCACATGAAGGCGCTGCTTAATTAACATACTTACTATCTAGGTTCGGAACCCTTGCGCGAGTCATACTCGTACTTGACCGGTCCTGATTTTCATTATCTATATTAGTAATAAAAAGAGAAAAATTTGTTTGTTTGTTTGTATTGAATAGGCTCCGAAACTACTGGACCGATTTAAAAAATTATTTCACTGTTGGGAAGCTACACTATCCCTGAGTGACGTAGTTTACTTTTTACCCAACTGCGCAGAAGGAGAGTAAGGAGAGTGTTTTTGTTGAAAAACTACGCGTGCGAAGCTGCGGATTGATCAGCTAGTATCTACTTAAATAACTTTGTTGAGGTAGTCACCCACACTTATAAAAGAAAGATCGTTGTGGAAATCTAAAAGGTCATAGAATATACACTATACTCAATAGTGGACGAACTTCGTGTTATATGATGATGATGATGATGGATACGTAAAACTGTGTTATTTCCTTAACTTTTAGTTTGGCCTTCCTGTACTTATAAGTTTGCATAATATACTTTGTTTCTAACCTGTACTGTCCCACTGCTGCGCAAAGGTCTGCCCCAATTATTTCCACTCCTCTCGAAATAATTTACTAGATAATTGATCGAGCGAAGCGAGATCTGTAAATCAACTTGAGCATATCAGCGTTGTATGCATGTATGTATGTTTGTCCGAGGATAACTTTCGAAGCGTTGATCCGATCATCGTGAAATCTAATACATAGGTAGCGATGACACAATTTTGGTGTGACTAAATGAGCTATATATGTTGGGGGGTTGTTGAGATATTGGGGTTCAAGGGGGGGGGGGGGGGTTAAAAAATTAAAATGAGGCTAACTGGTCAAATGGGACGTCAAATGAAAAGTAATTCCTTAGTAAATTTAGACTAGTTTTATAAGAGGTAGCAAAATATAGCACTTAGTCGGCAATTAGATAAGCAACAATGGGATATTTACCATGATATATGAGTTTTGGAGTAGGTATTCCAATTTTTAAAGAACTTTATCTTGTTTTAAGTGGTAATAATCTTTATTACCATAAAAGTTTCAAAAATTACTTAAGTTTACCTATATAAGTCTGTTTTACGGCTTTTGCTACCGCACTATTTCCGGTTATTTTCACGGAAATAAAACGAGTGTTAGTTGCAGTTACTAAATAATTAATATTCCAACTTTAACTGCACAGCTGGACGCAAATGCTACGTGGTTTTGACGCAGTGTGTATAAAACAGTTAGCTCAGTGTAGCGTCTCCTAGCTCTGTAGGGAGTTTGCACAAAAAACGAACTTGTTACTCAAATCACCTTAAAATCTGATTTCCCCACCATTAAAATTATCTTCTCATGTTTGCTTTTCGGTACAGATCGGTATTTATTTGGCTGGCCACATTTTCGGTCTACAGCGAATGTTCATGATGTCTATATAGGTACATATATACATATCTATCGTTAGTCTTATGTGTAAAATTTGGTATGAGTATAGCTTTAGTGACACAACTAAAGGGAAAAGTCTGAAATCCAGAATAACTGCAATTTGTACCCCAAAAACTACCAAATCACATGAACTCTCATTATCTGTAATTTGAATGAAACTAAAGGACAAGATATTTGGTTATTCAATAACTAGGTATCCATAACAATAACCATGTTAGTATGTTTGATATAGATAAAGATAATAAGAGGTCATAAACTCTAAGAGAGATCTCTTCTCTCTCTGGAGAAGATATAAATCTAAGACAGACTTTTAGTCGTATATAGTCACTGAACTGTGTCTGTGAGTTTCTTGGCCTAGTGAATGGGGACTCAAATTATACCAGCTGCTATAAATGTGCTGTGGCTCAACGTAATAAATGCTGAAGCAGTAGCCGCAAGTTCAACGGTAGTTGTGTTTGATCTGCCCTCATTATGTAGCAGTTTGTTGCCTAGCTGTTGCGCCGGTTAGCTGGGAAGTTATGCTATTTGATTCTTGATCATTGGCTGCGTTCACAATTACCATTTTAGGTTATTTTTCAAAGTTATACGCTCGCGTTTTACTATTATCTGCAATTAATTTTTTTATTGATGGTAGCCAAGCTTGACCACGACCTCACCTGATGGTAAGTGAAAGTGTGATCATAGATAGACTTGCAAGACTGGAAGATTCACTCTGGACTTGAAGACTCCGAGATTATACTGGTTCGGAAAAACATACGCCGCAAGTGTGTACCACTCCTTACTTGTGCTAACAAGAAATGTTGGAGCAAATCGTTTGGTACGACAAGGTGGTATGCCGACCAGGTATGGGTTTCAAATCCAAGCACACGAAGTGTGGCGACTCCACGCCTATACTGCGTGTTTTGTTACGTATGACATTAAATGAAAGCACGGGTAGGGCTTACGGCTAGTATGGCTGATAAATAGGTTTTTTCAAATTCATTACTATAGAAAATAAAATTTTCAACAACCTTACTAACAAGTTCTAAAATATCAATGAAACGGCCTGTATAAAATAGGTAATCAAATATTATTCATTTATCATGTAAGTACATCGTAGCAAAGGCGCCGCCGATTTACGTTATAAATTATAAACTGGGAAATGTATCGATTACTGGATATGCAGTGTTTTTTTTAACTGGGACAGTACGGTAGCACCCATAACTAGAGGAGATACAGGTGCAGTTTCTTTAAAAACAGCAGCTCGTTTTCGAAGAAAGACATTTATGCATTAAAATTTTTATGGTCAAGTGTGAGTAGCGCCTTAAAATGAATCAAGTTGGTAATTTTTTTTTGATGCTGATCGATGCAGTCCCTTTTAAAAATCATTTTATAGTATTAAATGAAAAAAATCTGAGCAGCGCAAGTTAGTCAAATTTGATCATCTCATACAACAGGACAAAGCAAAATTCCTCCAACAAACATTTTATTAGATTCTAATTGCACATTAAAAAAGTATTAATACTGTAGCGATTAAAAAGTTTAGGAGCTCCGTGCTCTCATGGGCAATTAAAAACATTTCGTATTTGAATTTCGAACATGGTTCTTGCATCTGTCGGACTTTTATATCAGTCATTGCATCATCTTATTTGTCCTATCATGGCATTGTCAAATACGCAAAAGTTAGACTTAATTAAAGCATACTTCCTCAACCGACGAAGCTCAACCAATGCGTTGAAGTGGTATCAGGAACGCTACCCAGACCACGATTGAGGAAGTATAGTTCTGGATTATACGATTCTGGATGTGTATTTTAAATTAATGTCGTACGTAAAGCAACAGATTGTATATCTTTTTATAATGTCTTTGTTTAATTAAATTTTTATAACTTCTGTTCAACGCCATGGAGGATATTACATATGCAATTAATTTCGTACACTTTTATAAAGACGATTCCATTAAAAGTATCGGAAAATAAAGTAAACAAACAGAATCATAGGAACTATTCAGTTAATCTCTTTCAAGTAATGCGAGTATCTCATATAAGACGATGCTCAAAACAAATATTGAATATGGTTAATATTTGATATTAAGGAAAGCAAGACAAATAGGTTTAATAACCATTATAAAGATAGGCAAGACTAAACTCAAGCGATATAAACAACCAATAATGATAATCATTATACCTAAGTTTTTGTACCTGTCACGGAGGACTGGTACTAAATGATTTTCGCATGAAGTCCTCCATTTGTATATTTTTCTGTTTGTCCAGTAAATCATCATCATCATTCATTAAGAAATCCCCCTCACCGTCCGTATTTAAAGCTAGACTCAAAAACTTTTATCTCCATGAAGAGTCATGATTTATCTGATCTCTAATATTATTATTGTAAGTATAAGTATGTAAGTACATATTTATTTATTTTATATATGATATTTATTTATTTATTTAAAGTTATTTATGTACCTAATATGTATGTATATAACTAATTTCTTTTTCTATTATTAAGTTTATTCTTTTTACACCTCGGCCAATCTTCCATTAAGCAATGATCCTCTCCATCCAAAGGTTGTCTGAAAGAGATAGCTTTGTTAAGCGATAAGACCGCCCATTATGCTTACTTTTATTTGTTTTTTTTTATAAATCTGTTGTGTCTAGCTTGTAAGGTATAATAAAGAATTTTCATTCATTCATTCATTCATCATCATCTCACCCCACATCCGCCCACTGCTGGGTATAGGCCTCCTTGTTATCACACCATTCTCTCCGGTCCTGTGCCAAGCGCATTGCCTTCCCGCAACTCTCGCGATGTCGTCCGACCATCTGGCTGGTGGTCTGCCAACTGGTCTGCGCCCTTAGCAGCCACCACTCGGTTGCTGCCCTCGTCCATCCTCTGTCTTTCGTTCTTGCCACGTGTCCAGCTCATCTCCACTTCAGTTGGTTGATCCTTCTACCCACATCCACGATTTTGGTTCTGCGTCGTATTTCGATGTTGGGTATATGGTCCAACATCAAGATGCCTAACACGGCACGCTCCGTTGTCCAGTAAATAATGAAATTATTTTTAATTTATGTATTGTATTTCTGAAAGTCAGGAAATAAAATAAGATTAAGTACTAATGGCGCAATGGACGAATAGCCTTCGTCGGGGTTGCGAGATCAATACCCATCTCGGAACAAATGTTTGCATCATCATCGTTATATTATTTCTCTATTTGTAATAAGTATATATCAGTTATCAGCTTTGTTTAGTTTGGGGTGGTTTGAGGCTAGATAGCGGTGTGTAAACTGTCCAGCATTAAAAAAAACTCGTGAAATGTAATCATTTTTGAAATTACCAAGCTCATTTTATACGTCAATATTACGATCTAAACAGTATTATTGCCATACATTTCACGTTCCGACACCAAATCATTTCTAAACTATTTTTTACATCACAAACGCAAATAAATCTCTAATTAGCCAGAGAAATGTGACAATAAATCGTATGGAACAAGCAAAACATGTTACTACCGTGGAATAACCATTGCAAACTAAAACCATTTTAAAATTGACCTCTGTTACTCAAAAATAGCACTTAAACCTGTGGAATAAGGTTGGAATAAAGTGTGTTGGTATCGTTGTCGATGCTTCGAGTCATGATATCGTTTAACCGTATAAATACGAGCTTAATCAGAGGTGTATTAAGGAAAGAAGAAAAATAGACCATAATAAATAAACAAAAACAAATAAGTAATAATTATAAAACCCCGAACACATAAAATTCCGCAAATATTTTTTTACAGCTGAGATCTCTTCAGGCTGAGTGCATCCGCTCCGCACTGCATCTAGCCGATAGCGAATGGTACCTTTAAGGAGACTTGCCGCTGTAGCTCTCCTCGCGTGAGTTGGCAGGCGCCCCTGATTACTAGTAAGTATCTTATCGGTGCATTTATCTGGAATTGTACTGAATGATCATTCGAGGGGGTTGAGGGGGTGTGTGGGATGAGGTTAGGGGGAGGGGAGGGGGGGGGGGGGGGGAAGATTCCCTTCTCTACACTATACTAGATTGCCGATTGCTCATGATTGTAAAATTGATTTTTAATTGATTTCACCATATAAAAGCATTAAAAGTACTTTAAATAAATCATAATATTGATTTAATAAATAACCAAGACAATTTTTGTACATCTCTTTAACAAAAATAAAATATAAACGGTCTAAAGACAAAACAACATCTAAAGACCGTTGAAAACGATCTGTAGATAGCTCAAGTACTCCAAATCACTACCAGGTGGAGTTTACCTAAGACACTGGCTGCATTGCCCCGCTGAATTGCAATGCTTATGCGTTGACCCAGATAAGCTACAGCTCTCTGATCACATGTCGCTTCAACCTGACGTCTAAAATACTGTATGTCTTATTGTTTTTGCAAGGTGTACAATTTAAATATTATTCCAGATTATAATCTATGTACATAATAAATTTCATCGAAATCGGTTCCGCCATTACGACGTGATTGAGTAACAAACAAATAAATAAATAAACAAACAGCTTATGTAGACGACATGAGTTGGTAGGTGTCCTGTTGAGAAGTATTATAATATATGCTACAATTGTTAGAATCTTTCGTTTGCGCGATCTAGGATTGGTTCTTTCAATTGCCGTTAGATGCCGTTGACGCTCGCTCTGTAGGCTAGCTTGATCGCTGATGATGATAGTTGCGTAGTAATCCAGTCGTCGGGCCTCGGCAAGGTATTCCGTAAGACATGAGTGTCCGCATTGAGGTGTCCGCCAAGGCAAAGGGGAGGATTTCCTTACCGAGCGACCTTTGGCTCGGGGTCCTAAGACCAACCGCCAAGCTTCCAAACTTTCACATCTATAATAATAGTGTGATTGGTGTGATTGAATTTATTTTGTTCATAAGAGCCATATCCTAGATTCGTTCCTGTCCCGAAACAAAATGTACCGGTTATGCACTTGTGTATTTCACAGAAATATTATGCAGTATTTTATTGATTGCGTAATTTACTTGGTAGTTAATTTGGAAGATATGGGTCACTCGGGGGTTCGCGATTGTGGTTTTACAATCGTGTTGTGTTATACAAATCCTTCGAGGTATTGATATCGAAATTTTATTCTGTGCAACAGTGTTGAGTTATTAATCGAGCGAAGTGAGCACTGTGTAATGTGAGGGGGATAATATTTCTGTTAAAATTTAACATTTAATGTAATCAGTTGACCCGCTTTAATCCAGCCCTTTTCTAACCCCTATAATCCGACTGGCCTTCAAACAACACATTCATTACTATGTTTGATCGAGCGAAGCGAGATCTCTAAATCAATTTGGGCAAAGTAAATGAATCTTATTTATAATTAATTGACATACAATCATGCATTCATGCGAATAAATTATTATGATTATAAATGCTGAAGGATGTGAGTATTCCGGCGGAGGCGGAACTTTAGAGTGTGGTCAGGTTATTGGGTATTATATGTATTTATCTATTATGTAATTTTAGCTTCGTCAGCTACTTTTTCAAATGGTAAAATCCTAGACAATCATATCATTGAATTATATTAATACTGCGAGACCAAAATAATTTTAACCCAAAAGTCGAGCACTTCTACCTCCAGGAAGAGCCGTGATTCATTCATCTGATATATAATATTATTAATATTTATGTATGTAAGTACATATTTATTTAGTTATTTACAATTATTTATGTAACTAATATGTATGTATTTAAGGTTAAGTAATTTTTCGTTTTCTATTATTAAGTATATTTTTTAAAACCTCTGCCAATCTTCCATTAAGCAATGATCCTCTCCATTCAAAGATGGTCTGGATGAGATCGCTTTGTTATTCGATAAGACCGCCCATTATACAATCATTTAACTTTGTTTTTATGGTTCCGTACCCAAAGGGTAAAACGGAACCCTATTACTAAGACTCCGCTGTCTGTTCGTCTCTACGTCTGACTATCCGTCCGTCTGTCACCAGGCTGTATCTCATGAACCGTGATAGTTAGACAGTTGAAATTTTCATAGACGATATATTTCTATAGCCGCTATAACAACAAGTACTAAAACAGAATAAAATAAATATTTAAGGGGGGCTCCCATACAACAAACGTCATTTTTTTGCTCGGTTTTATAGATAATGGTACGGAACCCTTCGTGGGCGACTCGCTCTTGACCGGTAATTTTTTATCTGTTGTTTCTAGCTTGTAAGGTTTAATAAAGAATTTTCATTCATTCATTCAGAGTCAAAAAAATTGTCATTTAATAAGGATAATAAGTAAATGAAAAATGTTTATATAGATACCGAACTTAATTTAAAATACGTAACTCTCAGAACTCCCGTAAAACTAAAAGTTTTACGGGAGTTTATTGATTATTTTTTTTCCAATTTTTTAATATAACTAATATCTAAATTTTAGTCGTGCCCTAAGTGGGAATGGCATTCTCTTCTAGTTAACCTTTGTATAATGCGGACAAACAGTTATTGTAGTTAGAGCATATTTGGTAGAGTTGATAAGGTTGAACCTTACTTGTTAGTTATTTATTTTTTATTATATTTATTATGTCTATCAGCGATTGTAACAATATTTCATGCTTAACTTAAGATAAATGTAAGTAGGTACTAATTACACAACCAATTATAGGTAAACACCACATGCACTAAAATAATTTTTTTTATACTACTTATATGGCAAACGAGCATGCAGTCCACCAGATGTTAAGTGGCTACTGCAGCCCATGGATATCCACATAGAATTCAAAACAACCTAATATGTTGTCTTGATCTCTATGTGGATACGTTACCATACTATAGGACTTAGCTGTTATGCCTATGTGCCCGTAATTACAGGAACATACCATAACCATCTATCCGGAACACAGCAGCACAAGTACTGCTATTTGGCGGCAGATAAAGGTAAGGCGATGGTGCCCACTTCCACGAGCCCGTTCACAAAGGCTCTACCAACAGTAGTAATAATAACAAAGTAACACTAGTAAATTTTACTAATTGTAATTTGTGTTAATTTTATTTAATAAAGAAATCACTAAATTATGAAAATACACACTAATGATAGCAATAAATCTACATGACTATTATATTTCTAAGTATATTTTATAAAACCAATTTATAGTCCGTCATTGAATAGATATTGTTTAATAATTCAACATAGCACTTCACTTAATTTTCTAACGACCTATATTTATCTATTAGTTTGGCAAGTTCTTAGATAAGAGCTGCAGGAAATTTAAATTAAATATCAATCTGAGTACAGTAATTATTAAAGCCTTTGCTAATCCTGGGAATGGGCGAGTTGGAGCCGAGAACAGCGGTACGGAGTGGTGGTACAAGGATTATTGTATCTAAGTCTTATATTAGTGAAATTAAACGTAGTTACTACAATATTGGCATGGGTGCGTCATTTCTTAGTGAGTCCGTCCTGGCTGCTTCAACGCGAGAAAGTGATGCATAAACTTATTTCGTTTTAACCAGACAATGAAACTCCGTGTTAAATGAAACTCCATATCAAATGAACCAGATCCAAGTTCGCGCTTAATTCTGTATAATTAAACTGGTTTCAACCAGATTCAACCGCCTCTATCCAGCTTGTAACGGTCACAGTTTCATTTGTCGTCCAAATTACCCCGCAAATAGTTTCTAAGCGCACCTTGTTGAATTTAACTGCGTATTATAGACTTACTTGTATTAGCAAATAATATAGCTACAGTTGGAAGTGTTACTTTGTTTCACTTTGATGGGGGTAAATCATCATCACCATCATTATCATCACCTATAGCTTTCTATCTTAGGATGGTTGGCAGCAAACCAATTAGAGGAGCCTGTTTAGCTCACATAGTACGAATGACATCTGGGTCCACATAGCTACCCATCATTGCATCTATAAACAATCTGTTTTGATATGTACGACATTAATTTAAAACACCCACCCGGAATGGTATTAGAAGTGGGCAATTAAATCTATATAAGTATTCAAGGTCTACAGTCCTTAATGCTGTCTAAAAATCAAACTTCTAAGATAACGTAAAAAAAGATACCGTTGTTTATGCCGCAAAAATAGTTATTTGTTGTACAAGAGTGCAAAGTTGCTTTTTAACCGCGTTCTCAATTTTAATGACCGAGCAAGCGAAGGTTTCTTTATTTTTATTCAAAAAAATTAGAATCCTGAGCGTTAGCGAGAGAATCAAAAGAGCACGAACAGAAAAATCTTTGCACTCGAATGCAACACGTAACTTTTCATCCCACCTCAGCGAGGAAATAACTAAATGCAAAAAAAAAAAGTAACGCACCAAGAAGGTGCCGAGTCTGAGTTTTTAACAAATTAAAACAGGTTGTATGATAAATTCGGCACCATGGAGGTAGAAGTAAATAGGTTTAATGATGTTTTGAATTCATAAACGTTGTGCACACGATGTTCTAAATTCAATTAAATTTATCCTCTAGTGGATAAAAACGGCTTTTGCACTCAGATATCGAAGAGCAAAAATACTCTTTCCAGGATGGAGGGATGAAAACGTATATTTCGACACTCTCACAAAATTTACAGTGTACTTTCCGTTGATCTAAAATTATGTAATTTGGCAAGTAACCTTCGTATCAATAATCGTCATAAACTACAAGTACATGGAAACATCTGGAAACTATACATGTGTAATTAAATCATAAAAATATAGTCATTATTAAAAGTACCTACACATTTGTACGAAACCCTCGGTGGGCGGGTCCGACTCTCTTTTGTCTGAGTTTTTTCATCCGATAACAGTTGGTTTCTCAAACGGCCTTGCGACTTATTTTATGAAACAGAGAGTTGGTAATGAAAGCTACGAAAGGGTACGAAAGTTCAGTAAGTTAATAATTCAACAACTAAGATAAGTACCCACAAGTTAAGCTTGTTCCTTTTTACTCGACAATGGAAAATCCTAAAGGAAGGGTTATGTTTTTAGCAGTCTATATATGTATGAATATTTGTACCTAAGCCACACCGTAGCTCCTAAACTACTCATTCGATTTTTATGAGTGAGGTGTCAATCACTTTGATTTTATAGTCCAGGTGACATAGGCTAAGTTTTTGCCTGACTACGGCAAAGACATAAGGATGGGTTAGATTTTAGCAGTATATAGATGTATCTTCCACCGTAACGCTTAAACTACTCATCCAAATTTTGATGAATGAGATGTCAATTCAATCGTTTTTATGGTCCGTATGACATTCGCTAACATCGACAGGTATAAATCAAAACAAATCAAATCAAATCAAAAAACATTTATTCGTTAACACACCAATACACAACAATAACACACAACAGAACAAACACACACAGAATACATAACAAAAAGAACAAAGAAACAATAGCTAAAAGATTAACATTAAATATAAATGCAAAATATTGCAGTGTATGTATCTCATTGTACTCACTGCATGTATCACAAAAAGGCTCCAACTCAGCATGCGCTGTATTGCACTGGCTACCCAGCGCTGGTCTTCCGTAGGAATCTCTTTGATTGGACCACGGATATACTTATTAAACAGTATACAACTAAATACAATTAAATAATAGTATATTATGATACAAGTAAGCTAAGTTGCTCATTTTACACGAGGCTGTGGTTTGCAGCCCGAGCCGTAGGGCGTAAATAAGTGTGTATCTAGTGAGCTAATTGCTCACTAGTTTCATACGCACTTTTTCAACACACTTGCGAGGAAAAAACAAACATGTATTGCATACAATTTTGAAGTAGGCTGTATGTATGAATATATGTAATCAATCAACTTACATTTAGCACGTGCAAAAAAAAAATTGCGCGCCGTTTCCCATTTTTTTGTTTGTATCGCATTTGTTGCTGCATGGTAAATAATTGTAAAAAATGATAAGTTTTATTACAGAAGATTAACATTTGAAAGATTTAATCCCGCCAGAAATACTAAATGCAGCACAAAAAGCAAATGAAAGCCTAATACCTGTAAAATCTAGAGAAAAGTACTTAGTTGCTTACGCTTGTTTCATAGAATGGAAAAGCAACAAAAAAACCCTCTTTCTGAAAATGTTATTTGGCGTATTTCTCTGATATCGCCAATACATGCAAACCCAGCTCCCTGTGGTGCATCTATTCCATGTTAAGAAGCATGATTAAGCTCAAACATTGTGTTGTTATCAAAACGTACTGGAACCCACAACCATGGTAATACCCCGCTTTACGCAACCCCGTTATGCTCGGTTTCACTATAACGCGAATTTCAAATTTCGCGCTCAAATGCCTCGCATTACGCGAAAGAGTGCATATAAACATAATGTAGTTATCAACTTCTCTATGGTCGCGGGAATCCCCGCTTCTGTTTGAAGAATTGGGAATTCCCCGTCCTTCGACTTTGTTCTATGGGGATTCCCTCGTTCGTTTCGTTTGTTCCGTCATGTTTAGTTCGGCTGGCAGTCATGTATTAAAATTTATTGGAGATACATACATAATTTAAGCTACGTCAAAAATGCCGCCTGTAAAGAAAAAGAGCGTAAAAGCGTAACTTTGGAATTGAAGATGAAAGTGTTAAGAAGAATGGAAAATGGAGTCATAGTAACAATCGTTCAGAGAGATTTTGGACTCTCAGAATCGACTGTGAGAACGATTTTTAAAATCAGGAAAAAATTAAAGTCTCCAGCGAAAGTTCAACACCTATAAGTGCAACAAAACTTTCTCGTTCGAGATCCTCTATCTTAGAAAGAATGGAGAAGTTACTGTTAGTTTGGGTCGAAGATTTAAATAAGAAGAACACACCGCTAAGTCAAGATCTCATATGCACAAAAGCAAAATCTTTGTATGAGATGCTGAAGACAGAAGAAGGAGAAGGGAGTTCCACTCCGATTTTTGCTGCCAGCAGAGGCTGGTTCCATCGGTTTAAGCA
This sequence comes from Philereme vetulata, assembly GCA_918857605.2. Taxonomy (NCBI): domain Eukaryota; kingdom Metazoa; phylum Arthropoda; class Insecta; order Lepidoptera; family Geometridae; genus Philereme; species Philereme vetulata. Next base: position 11,991,337 of record OU975421.1, read on the forward strand.
GCGTTCTAATCTTCACAATATCCATATAACAGGCGAGGCAGCCAGCGCGGGCATTCAAGCTGCAGCTGAGTTTACAGACAAGTTTCAAGAGTTCGTTGGACGAGAGAAAATTCCTGCTTGTCTCATCTTCAATGTTGATGAGACCGGACTTTACTGGAAAAGAATGCCATCTCGAACATTCATTTCTAAGGAAAAACGTCAAGCCAGTGGTTTCAAAGCTGCGAAAGATCGACTTACACTTCGGCTGGGTGGTAATGCCACTGGTGATTTCAAACTGAAACCTTTACTAGTGTATCATTCAGAAACACCCCGTGCAATGTGAGGCACAGACAAGACAAGTCTACCAGTTGTGTGGCGATCAAACAGAAAGGCGTGGGTAACACGGAAAATTTTTCAAAAATGGTATTCTAATAGTTTTTGCCCATCAGTCAAATCCTACTGTGACAGAAATGGGCTTGAACCTAAAGTTATATTACTCTTAGACAACGCTTCAGGACATCCAACCTCACTTGATATGCCCAGAGACTTAAAAGTGTACGTGAAGTTCCTTCCACCAAACACTACGTCAATATTACAACCTATGGACCAGGGAGCAATAGCAAACTTTAAAGCTTATTACCATCGCCGCACTTTTAGCCAACTAATTCATGAAATTGACGGGGAAGGAAGACAGTCTATGCGAGAGTGGTGGAAGTCATACAACATTATAAAGGCTATTCACAACATAGAAAAGGCTTGGAAGGAAGTTAAAAAGAGTTGTATGAACGGGGTGTGGCGTAATCTTTGGCCAGATGTAGTGGAAGCACCTAGAACAATTGTCCGGATGCAGAGACAAGTGCTTGAAGACATTGCTGCAATGATTGAGGGGTCTGAACTTGAAGATGTCGCGGTAGAAGATCTCGTGGAACTTGTAGCAACGCACGACGATGCTCTCAGCAATGAAGATCTGATCGAGTTACAGAATAATCCTATCTACGATGAGGAAGAACAAGTAGAAAAGAAAGTTTTATCTTCAGGGGAAATACAAAATTTTCTTTCAAAAATTTATTCAGGTTTGGGCATATTGCAGAATATAGACAATAATGATGACCGTGTGTCAAACAATTAAAAACAGTGTTGGGTGTTATGAACGTATTTTACATGAACGTAAAAAAAACGCTACCCAAAAGACAAGAGTTGTATTTTTCCGTAAAAAATAATTAATAGTATGTATTGCATAAAGTGTTCTTAGAATTAAAGTGATTCATTAAAATTATTCATATTTTTTTGTATTAAATTTTGACTGTTTAATCATAAGCCTCGATATACGCGAATTTCAGTTAACGCGATTTTTTCCGGAACGTATCCCTCGCGTAAAGCGGGGTATTACCTTAGTACATCTCTTAGCACGAGTTATTTGAGTGCCTTCTCATTCCAGAAATTTGTATGATTTACCTTTGTCGCCGACATTTACACAAGAAGTAAATGAAGATACTAAAGAAGTGGCAAGTACCAATGTAACAAACTGTGAAATTGTCATCAAAAACAATCCAATATCGTTTTAAAAATTGTACATTCACCAATTATTTTAATAATTAAACGATTTATGCAATATATGTTTGTTTTTTCCTCGCAAGTGTGTTAAAAAAGTGCGTATGAAACTCGTGAGCAACTTGCTCACTAGACACTCGGCTGATTTACGCCTACAAACCACAGCCTCGTGTATAATGAGCAACTTAGCTCACTTCTATCATAATATACTATAGTACGAAGAAAATGTGTATCGAAATATTTTGATATGATATGAGAAATTCTGTTAATAACAAAACCAGGATAATCTTTTAAAAGGCTGCGGCTGTCAGAAACAATAATAAATCCAAACTAGTAATAAATATCTTATAGCCTTCAAATAACGTCGTCTTATGTCAGTCAAAAACAAGATATTAAATCAAATATTGGGCAATATAAGAATATAAGAGTTTGAAGGATATAATCATAGATCTACATTGTACAAAAGGAACTTACAATAAACTATACAATTAAATTAAAGCAAAAAAAAATGACGACCTCCGTGGTGCAGTGGGCAAATAGCCGGCTGAGACGCAGGAGATAGCGGGTTCGATTCCCGTCGCGGAACAAATGTTTGCATGATCTACAGATATTTGTTCCCGGTCTGGTTGTTTCTCTATATATTTTAAGTATGTATTTACAAAAAAATGTAGTTAAGTATTCTATCAGTCAACTGGTTCCCATAGTACAAACGCTTCTTAGTTTGGGGCTAGATAGCGCTGTATGAAATATCCAGCAATATGATAATAATGTTTGTCCATGCTACTGAAGTTTTAATGTGCATTGGCGCATTTTTTCTTCCCCTTGAGGCTTTTTTCCAATTTGGGGTAGGTTAAAACACGCTAATTGCCCACACTCCGGTTTTTTAATGGATAGATCTTCGTTTGACCACAATCTCACCTGATGGTAAGCGATGATGTGGTCTAAGATGAAGCACGAAATTCCAGAAGAAACCTATTCATTCTTACCTTGAAGAGTCCCGGATTGTATTCTTTAGGAAAAACAGGCGACAGCAAAGTGTTCCATACCTTAGCTGTACGCATCAAGAACATGGAACCAAAACGGTGTGTGCGAATGGGCGGTATATCAACTAGGTACGTATGGTACTGAGCCGTGCGCCTGCTTGTCCTTTGATGGAAAGGAGATGGCGGGATCAGATCGTATAGGTATGCCTATTTTGTACGAGTTTAAGTTATTTCACCCTAAAATATAGCATTATAAAATAACGCAATGTACGTATCGGTGTGTGAATAAAAATTAACAAATCACACGGACAAAAGCCTTTCAATAAGTAGTTTTTTGTATCACTTGAGCGTTCTCGCGAGCGTGCGCGGTTTGGCGCCATTTTGTTTCGCGTGCGATTGTACTATCAACAAGGGCCAAGGGAATCTAACTTTAAAACAATTTCGTTTGCATGTTTTCAATGAAGCTAGCGCAGGCCTTTTTTAGTTCGACCAATGAGGGACATAAAGTCCCGTTATTTGGGTTAGTCGCTGCCCTCCTTGATATAATCCTTTGATCACTGCAAACAAATCTACCCTTAAGGCTAAGCGTGGCCCGCTTTGCTCTTGATTGATTTGTTGAAAATGCTTTATTACACTTAAAAAACTAGTACATAAGTGAACTTAATGCTAAAGAGCATTCTCTTCCAAATAACTTTTGTGTATTGTAGATATAGATGTGTAGGTAGTGCACAGTAAAGGAAACCAATGAAAATTAGCACAGGACTAATAAAAATATCATAGGTACATACTACTTAAATAAACCTACTTAAATACTGTATATCATAGACTAAACTATACCAATATAAAATAAAAATACATACTTAACAATAGAAGAAGTGATAAGGATAGATTAAGTTGTTCATTTTTGGTCGGTTTGACCGAGAAGGTGCCTATAGATTCTTGGCGACTACCGAGTTGAACGCGAAAGCTCACGTGCGAGCGGCTACTCATTTGTCTCCAGAGGTTTTTTAAATTAGATTTCTTGGTATCCGATCCAGTCCAAAAGTATAGTGTGTAATGTGTAAGTGTATGTATTTTAATATTGTTCGTTGTTTAAAGTGTGGTGCACAAAAATATTTTTCTTTCTATTTTTCATTTTCATATATATAGTGCGAGTTTTTTTTTTATACATTATAGGCTTGCGTTTGACCACGATCTCGCCTGATGGTAAGCGATGATGCAGTCTACGATGGTACACGCTTGCCTAGAAGAAACCTATTCACTCGCGACTTAAAGATACCCAGGCTGTCCAAATTAGCTAATACGATGGGTGTGTGTTTTAAATTAATGTCGTTCATAGCAAAACAGGTTGTATATCATTTATATATGGTACCTATCTATGTTTTATATGTTTTCATCTAAAATTCATTTTTAATAAATAAGAGAGTTCTGGTTTAGGGATTGTCGTAGCCTATTAACGTTCCGTTACAAATTTGAGATCCTTAGAGTATAAATTATTTGTATTTGTATTTCTGAACGGATTTAATGCTTTAACAGAAAAAAAATCGGTTTAGGGATTTCATAGAATTGTTTCCGAGTGTATCCATTCCTATCAATATTATAAATTCGAAAGCAACTCTGTCTCTCACTCTGTTTGTTTCGTTTTCACGACTAAATTGCTGGACCTATGCCTATAGGAAAAAGACATAGCCTACATTTTACCCGACTGCGCAGGAGGGTAGTGTTTTTATTATCAAACCACGCGTGCGACGCCGTGGGGCGGGTCAGCTACTTGTAGTTTCGATATAATGTACACACGGCTACACATCAAGCTATACACTTCCAGTATTAGCTGACCTCGCATTGTGTAGGCTTTTCGTTGAAAGAGAGGTCAGCTTATACTGGAAATGTGTAGCTTGATGTGTAGCCGTGTGTACAGTTCATATTATATTATTATAGGTATGTATTATATTATAAAATAAAAGTGTTCCTAAAAGGTTTCAATTTAATGACTGTTTTAGCTCGCGTTTAATAACATTACCTAATGAGTATGTAACAAAACTATTTTTTTTAAAGTACATGTAATCTTTCTAAATTAAAAGTTTTTAATTTAAAACTTATAAAATTATCAAATGTCAAATTTATAATTGATCGAGCGAAGCGAGATCTCTAAATCAACTTGGGCAAATCGGCGTTGTATGTATGTATGTGTGTCCGAGGATAACTTTTGTAACGTTAATCTGATCATCGTGAAAATTAATACATAGGTAGGTAGTGATAGCACAATTTTAGTGTGACTAAATCATCTAAAAATAGGAAAATAAGGGGTTGCTGAGATATTGGGGTTCAAGAGTGGTAAAAAAATAAAAAGAAGCCTATCAGGTCAAGTGTGACGTCAAATGAAAGGTATTCATTAGTACATTTAGACTCAGTTTTCATTTTTCGTAAACTCGCTATAGTTTTTGAGTTAATAGCCATGACAATAACTAAACTTTGACAAAATTCACAGGATTCACAGGACCAGTGACCCCACAGTACTGTAATTTGGAATGCGTGTAGCTTAAGTAAAATAAATATAGGCAAAAATCTGATATCCTGAATAACTGCAATTTGTACCCCATAAAACTATAACCATCGTACATAAACTCCCTTTACCTGTAATTTGAATGAAACGGTATGTCTAGTTATGTGGTTATATTTTCGTGGCACTATTTTGATAGTCAAAGATTACAAATAATATTTTTCTGTTTAATTCGGAGACTCGCAAGATCTCAGTTCGGGGCGAAAAACTAGTTTTAATAAAAAACTTGCGTGATTTATTTTATGATGTATTATGTCTGTACGTGAAAAACCCATATTTATTTAAAAATTATTTAATTAAGGCCGGACATTGTGTATTTCTTTTGGTATTACTAGAGATAATATATATTTATCTGTATATTATGCTTTATCTCCCTAAAATACATTATACCGTATGGGTAGGATTGCATCGTTTGCGCATTTATCGCCGAGATGAGTTATTGCGGCCTCCCATTGGGTAATAATAAAGGATGGTCACACGTCCGTCCCGACAGGGTGACTGTGGAATATGATTTAAAGAAACATTTTTATACAGCCGTTTACACATTGGTGTTCGTAATTCGCGTCACTACTCGTCAAAATGCTCGCATTAGCCTGTGTGGCGCGTGGCTCGTGGACCTGGTCACATGACACCCCTACCGAACTGCGGATTGCATTTTTTATACATTTTATATATTAACTCACTGCACAAGGTTGATCGCTACGCGCCTCTACCTCTCGTTTCGTGTGGTAGTATGGCGCCACCAACCGAAAGTAGAGAAATATGTTAAGAAATTGGTTGTCTGTAACATCGGTTTACGGGCGATAATTTTACGTGATAACGAGAGAGATGGATGCGTCACAAGCCGAACGCTTAGGCCGACCGTGCCTCTCTATGACTTGTTCCGCTCTCTCGCTTGCACGCTCGCCTCAGGCGGAACGTGACAATAAGTCATGCTTTTTCGTGCGTGCAGCCGGCGTTTATCGATTTATGATTCTTTTATCACGTCAAAAAGTGGCTGTCACCTTACCACTTCTAAGTACCAGCTTCAGGTAGCGGCGTTTTCTGGCTGTGGCATGTGGCTCGTGTTTGGTGACACTTAGAGTGCCGATAAAGCGCCTGTTTATGTAATTATTTAGCATTAGCACATTCACGCTCGCTATTCGGTAATCTACTACGTCACTCATGTGAATGTTTGAACTCGTTATTACGTTATGAAAAGGTGAGGTCTGAAACCTCGTTTTCATAGACCTGACCGGTCAGTTACTATCTTTTACTGTCCTTCAGCAACTAGGCCATTGAAAACTGACTCATACTAACAACGGATAGTAAGTAAAAAAATCTAAGCCAACTTTCGAACGCGTAGAATCATAATAGTTTTACCCTGGATGTCAAAAAAGTAAGATATTTTATAAAAACTATGCTGTGCTAGCTTCGAGACTACCTCTGTGGATAAATATGGGGGTTGAAAAAACCAACATCCACTCGTGGTTCACTTTCGCAGCACCATCGTGGAACGCCTTATGTGTTTTCACAGGAGCGGGATGTTATGTGATGTGAGGGACACACTCATCGCCCACGCTGTGCAGATGCCCAGTGTCGATGTTATGTCGGCCATCTGACAGTCAAACTCCCTTGCGCCCAGTTCCCCCGAGCTCCTGAACTCGCCAAACACTTACTATGACGTGCGAGAAGCGTTAAACTTTAAAAACCGAAAACAAAAAATTGACGTTATGTCCGAGGAGCCAAACTGTAAGCCAATGGCACTATCCCGTGACTCACAGGTTACTTCTGAAGTAGAAGCCAGGGTTAAGAAGGCAATTACGACCCTACACTTCCCAAACCAAGTGTCGAAGACCCCTGATCTTAAAAAAATAAAAAATCATATCAAGCCTAGATGGGACTTGAACCCGCAACCTTCCTTCCTTCTTTACAGTCTACTCACTATGCCCGTGTTACTAATATTAGATTTTTGCAAATTCATCCACTACAAATGTTTTCTTTTCGATGGACCAGTTGCGCTTCATAGTCGACCCTAGGGGCGATATAGACCACTTTGGGCAAGATCGGTGTAGTCTATGTAAGTATTGCAGCGTACTACAAACGATTGAATGAACGCACGTACTTACTTAGCAGTTTGGAGTGGCGTCCCAGCACTGGGATATGACTTGAGCTGATAAATAAAAACTATCCATTTGTAATGCAACGCACAAATCATTATGGCGCTAATTATTTTAGAACTACCACTCAATTTAGAAACAAATAAAGTTGTCATGATATTACGATACAAAATTTTCTATTAAAACCATTCCTGGCCACCCTACTCTCGATACCGTGAAATTAAAACCACTGTGTCACGATGAGCGAACCCAATCTCTTCAGTTAATCGATTGCAGTTTCGTCTCTATACTTTGATATTACTCTATCTAGATGTATATACAGGAATACACAGTGCAACGAGTAATTCGACCTATTCCCATCCCATTTTGAGCCCATGAACAAATGGTAAAAATCACTCAATTTCGAGTTATATCTTTTTTTTAACTTTATTCTTTATTCTTTCATCTTTATTGTACACAAATAGATTTACAGATAAAAATAGCTTACAAAATGGACATGTACAAAGGCGAGCTTAACCCTAATAAGAGTTTTCTTCCAGCAAACCTTTGAAGAACTTTATCTTAAAAATTGGTAATTATGAACAGAATTACAGCAGTTTTGGCTCATAAACTACATTTTTCTTATCTTATTATCCAGTGATTATGCTACAAAAGAATTCGTGATCGAATCACTACTAACTTGATATCGAACATAATATCCGAAATTTTGAAAATTCTTAAGCAACCGTTTAAGCAAGGGGCGTAGTGTATGAAATGAAATAACATAAACGAGGTTAATGATACATATTCCGAATAAAATACATTTATTCACAGAGAGAATATCATTTGTTTATACAATATCATCTATATCATAAATACAAGAGAAATAGTTGAATCATCTACAGAAAAACGCAAACGGTCCAAGGATATAACATAACATGTTCTGTGATATAAATTTATGCATAATAATAGTAGTTTAGTCCCTTTATTCTTGCTTTGTAAAAAACATTGGAAAATGTTATAGTTATATTTATTCAGTACAAGTTATTTCAATAACAAAAGCAGTTTCTTTCATTATTTACTTAAAGATTTCTAGAAATAAATACTTTATGCCAATCATTTTACATCTAGCGTTTTCAACCAACGAACGGTTTGCTAGCTTCGGTTCAGCTTTAGTGGTTCAGAAGTAAAGTCTAAAATACAAATGGGTTCTTCATAAAAATACATGTTGGAATTTGATAGCCAACACTCGTAATTAATTCAAACTAGATTATAATTTAAATTTAGTCGCGATGCCTGACAAACTCAAAACTTAAACTACAGTAAGTTAATTGAACATTTTCAGAACAGAAACTGTGGAGACACGCTTCTGGAAAAGAAAGAAGAATTTTTAGAAATACTGGTTCTAAGGTTTTCCGTACGTGATGAGTCATTGTAGTGATCATGGCGTATAGTTTTTCTTCAGGATACCTAACTGATGATTTGCAGTTGTGCCGTTTTGCAAAAGGTTTCATCGGTGCGTCAGTCAGATGATTTGGATTGATTTGATGAGTTTCCGATAAATATGTGATTAGTTAAAGTCGGCTTGACTTAACCCGATCGCATGTAAATATCAAAAAGGAACCTTCCAGATGCTACTCCCAGGTTTTAGGGAAAAGTGACAGGTATATTATAGGGAAATTGAGGATAGTATAATTTCAAATCTAGTAATAAAGGGAGTTTCGTTTTGAAACTGCTTCTTTTACGAAACAGACAACATCAATGATAAGAGTTCCATTGACAGACCTTACGATTCGATCGAAATTATAAATTTACTATAGTTAACAGGCCTTCCGGATGAGCCACTTCTTCATAGGTGTCAATAGACACAATAGGTGTCAATAGTGATCGCGCGAGTCGCATTTAGTCCGGGGGAGCCACGCAGCCCCCATTTACAGAGATTTTACCTGTAGCGGCTGACTTGGTTCAGGAGTCTATTGATCCACTTGCTGACTGGCCACGGCAGATCATGACCTGGAAAGATGTTCTTGCGGTGTAATAAATTCAGACGATTAGCCACTGCCTCATACAAACAGACTTTTACTTCAATAGTTTACATTATCATACGTTTTTCATCATGTTTCGGACGCAGCATTAATTCAGATCAGAGCAGTAGTGAGATAAAAATATTCCGGATCCATATCAATTCACAATTGAGGCAATAAATTCACTTTGAATTGTTATCGGACCAATATAATAAAATCTAGGCTCGAGCGCTCTTAATTGTACCAATATGAATTTCTGAATTGTCAATTTTTTGCGTCATTTAATTATTCTTTTACGGCCAAAAAATCCTTTTTTGCTTTAGATTTGTGTTATTAGCAAATTACCTTTATATTTTTAACACACTTCTGAATCCCAATTAAATAGTTAAAATATCATCATCACAGTATATTTACAAAATACCAAAATATTTCGCAACAAAATTGATGCACCTGATCTGCTTAACGAGCTACTTCGCTTTTATGTCGCAAATCAATATATCCGGTGCAGAAGACACAGGCTTCTTGCCGTACCCTCGAGCCGTACTGTATCCCGTGCTAACTCCCCGCTGCCTCGCACACTCACCGTCCTCAACAAACTCCTAGATGCCAACCCTGAATGCGATGTGTTTGCTGGTGAATGGAAGGAATTGATGCTGGTATGTCTGAGGTATTGTGAGATTGATGTATGAAAGGTCTTTAATTTAACAATTCAATTTATGATTTGTGTGATTTAATGAATTTATTTATATTAATGTGTATTATTTTAATTTATTTTATTGTTAATTTGTATACTGTGTAGATTCTTATTGTAATTTAGATTTTAATTTGACAATGGTTTATCTTTCTGGTTATGGTTTTTCTAATTAAATAAATAAATAAACAATCATTATCCTTTAGGCCCTCGACTCTAGGAACCGAGCCCGGCAGTCTACAATAGGCTACCAGATAGTATCCGAAATGCCTTCAACTCGGCGTTTAAGGGTCGTTTAAAAACATGGTTGTTAGAGAGAGTTTTTTCAATTAATCAATCAATCAAATTATTTATTGCGAATATGGGTTAGTAACAGGCGGTTAGTGATACAGTACCTAACCTACAGCATGGGTGAATTCCTTGAATTACCCGAACTGTAGAAGATCCTGCCCCCCCCCCCCTCCCCCTCAACAACTTATAAATATGACGATATGAAAATTGACGAATTACGTGTAAAATATTATTTTTATTAATAAATTCTTGTATTTTCTAACATCTAGGAGAATAAAGCGGCTAAGCTAAATAAGTTATCTAACCAAAAAATACTTTTTATTGGCTACACCACCGATTCCCGTAATAAAAAAAGAAACGTTTTTTTATTCGAAAAAGAGTAGGTTCGAATCTCGAGGACGGTTTTTATCTTAATCGGTGAAATTAGTCCTTTCAGCATGTTTTGATATCTCTGACCGTTTAGGATTTATCCTCACTGACATATCACACTGAAATACACTATAAAGACGAAAAAAAACAATCAAAGTTAAAAAAGGGCCAGCGCACAGCAGTCGAAATTCGCCTGTAATTATTTTTTTTTTGCTTAATTTTGTCATTCTGCCCTTTTTCTCCATATAACCTCTCGCACTCCTCTTGCGCGATTAAAAACATAAAAAGGGTACAAAGTTTTTTCTTCACGTAAGTATTAATATAAATTCTAAGTGGATTAGATTAGGTACTCACTATAATTATCGTTCAAATCCAAAGGTAACATATATCTTCATAAATCATTGTACCTAATTAATCCACCAAATCTATTACTGGCTGGATATACCAGGGAGATGCTGTGTAAAAATCTGCATCATCAAATACCAGCATGGCTTAACATTGCTGATATTTCATCTGTTTTTCAGTTGAACAACATTACTGACTTAAAAAAACCTAGGATTGGTCTGGGTACAGCGAGCTAGGTTTTATAAACATTTTTATTCCTTTCCCCCTCTAAAAAGCTTAATGTATTCACTGAAAACAGTGAATCACTACTTACACATCTTTATCTTCTGGAAGCGAATGCTCTTTAGTATTAAGTTCGCCTTTGTACTAGTCTTATAAGTGCAATAAAGTAGTTTCATTCAAATAATCAAGCACTTTTAATCACTATTTTGGAGTTTGAATTTAGAACACACATATACATAGACATAGACAATCATTTATTTGCTGAATAGCACACACAATACATATACAATAGATGATTTAAAATAATTAACATAAAAATAACCATTATACATGCAAAACAGACACAAACAATATAATATAACTAATAACTTTAAACATGAGGTAGGTATGTTGTGTGGTATAGCAGCAAAAGGGCCTCGACTCAGCATTATGTCAACTGGGTTAGCAGTTGACGCTGTTATTCTGCCGAGATCGCTTAATCACCCACTAGACCCTGTACACCAATATATTCAACCTCCAGCTCAATGCTAGACAACCTCTTTGCTCAAAAAATACTAAATACAAACTCCTTCTGCAAATAATACTGGACATACCAAATTTTTAGTAATTGTTCCAATTTTAATGTGCATTTTATTTAATTTAACCTTACTTTTTTCTTCATTCAATGTATATTTTCGGTTAAATCTTTATTTTTTTCGTAGTCATGGTATAGAGTATAGTTTGCAACTCTTGATTAAAACGGATTTATATCGAGGGCCATGAACTACTCACGTCACTCTCTCGCGCGAATTACTCTTTACGGTCGTGGTTCTGTCGTCAGAACCCTTCACTTGCTCGTGATTCATCCATGGACCTCGCTATATATCCGTGCTTTATTCACTAATTGAATAATAAACAAATTTTCTTGGATTTCGGAACCGAGCAAACTATTATCAGATTACATTTAAGTTTTTAATTACTTTCAGTGTGTTGCAATAACCATATCTCGGGCAGATGTGTTCTGTTTTTCTTTTTTATTGTTTATTGCCCAATTTTAAAAAATAAACATTCAAAGACATGACAAAATAAATATAAATGTATTATTAAAAAAATAGAGACTTTGCTCGCAGCAGGTTAATGTAGTTTACGATAAAAATAACAAATATCATTAAGTACCAAATATTAATTGTAACTTATTTTCAAAATATACCCAAGTACACTTTAAAACGAAGTGCCAAAATTTTCGTTAGGTTTATAATCAGACTGACTCCTACAGATACAATGATAAATCGTTTTTTTTTTGTTTTTTTTTATACTACTTAAATGGCAAACGAGCATGCAGTCCACCAGATATTAAGTGGCTACTGCAGCCCATGGAATTCACATCCACATAGAATTCAAAACAAGCTAATAAGTTGTCTTGATCTCTAAGTGGATACGTACTATAGGACTTAGCTGTTATGCCTATGTGCCAGTAATTACAGGAACATAACATTACCATCTAACCGGAACACAGCAGCACAAGTACTGTTATCTGGCGGCAGATAAAGGTAAGGCGGTGGTGCCCACTTCCTCGAGTCCGTTCACAAAAGCTCTACCACCAGTATACGTACCACATTTGCAACGTTCTTCAAAAAAACTACTGGGTAAACTGTCTCTTTTGTGTTATAAAGGGCTATGTATATACATGTTAGCATACTGTACATAAAGGTAAAGATACAAATGTTTATTGCCAAAAGAAAAATACATCATTTGCCACGTTTCTTTAACCAGATACAAACAAATATTTAAAGAGCTTGAAAGCGAGACCCAAACTAAGCATGGAGCTTGTGTCTTGGGCTTCTAGAGTGCAGTTTACAAAAGTATGTAAGTTTATATGATGTAGATATTGCTGTTAGGTTACAAATTACAATTTATTAAAAATATTAGGTAAGCACTCATGACACTGGACGAGGGATGAAGGTTAGAAGGGGGAAGGGGAGAATGTGTGTGCGTGTATGTGTAATAGTGGACGTGTGTTGGTGAGTAGAGTGTGCTGGTGTGTAGTGTGTGATGGAGTGTGGTGTATGTAAGAAATAAAAAGTATGTAAGTGTAAGAAATAAGTAAAGAATGTATGAAAGGATGTAGCAGAGTATGTAATTAGATGAGTTCTTCTGTGTCGCAATAAGTAAGGTTTTGAAGCCATTTATGAATCATTTTTTAACATGCGTAAGTGGAACAGTTTTTTAAGTCACATGCTTTACAGATTTTGTTGTATGTGTGAGGAAAAGAGAATGCAGGACTGCGTCTGCCCATGAGAGATTGTATGCATGGAAGAGGGATTCTATGAGAACGCCTGACACTTAGATACTCGTAATTCGGGCGGAGCCTAATGCTTCTGTGAGTCTTTATGCAAGCATTTATGGCAAAGAGTTGCCGAACTCGAAGAACCTTGAATTCGCTGTACAGGTCATCGGTTGGGAAGCGAAAGCGATTTTTCAGGGTGACTTTGATAAGTGCCCTGGGCTCTTTCCAACTAAATGACGTAGCTTTTTCCAGCACTACCCCATACAGGGATACAGTATTGTATTATCGATTGACAAAGGTAAATGTAAACTAATCTCAAAATATCTTGGGGGGAACAGTCACGAAGTTTTTTCATAGCGAAGATAAGTTTTCTTACTCGGCCGGACAAATCAGAGAGGTGTTGTTTGTACGTTAGATTTTCATCTAATGTTATTCCAAGATACTTTATTGAGGAGGTTCGGTCGATAGTGCTGCAAGAGCAGGGGGAGTTGTTCATGGAACATGAGTGAATGTGAACAGCGAGGGATTTAAGGGGGCTAGTTACCGCAGTCTTGGAGAAAGCGACAAATTTGGTTTTTTTGATGTTCATCGTGAGTAAGTTATAGCTGAGTGCTTTACAAATAATAGATTACAGATAGTAGCCCTTTCTCTGCGAGTGAGTAAACGTTCTCCCAGCTGTCACCATAGAAAATGATCGCTGTGTCGTCGGCGTATGCTATCACTTCGGCGTTATTAAGTGTAAGATCGAGAATGTCGTTGATATATAGGTTGAATAAGGTTGGGCCCAGGACACTTCCTTTCGGAACACCAAAGTTCATGGTAAGCTGTTTACTGTGCTGGTTGGAGATTTTGACGCATTGCGCACGATTTGTTAGGTAACTCTTGAACCATTCTTGAGAGACTCCACGTATTCCGACGGACTCCAGCTTCTTCTTCATGACTACATGTACTGTTTTTTCTTTAAACTATTTGTGTACTTAGATGTAGGTATAGTTTTAATGAGCAACAAATGTAATTCTAGTACTAGATCATGTAGAGTTGTGTACTGAGGGTTCTGGTTTATTAATTCCTTCATATAGCCTCAACTCGATTCCGCACTCCATACAAACATGGTTGTCAATGCCAGAGGATTATTTCTCGTATTACGTGAACAAACAAGTGATTATAGGATGTGTATTGAGGTTGAATTGCTTTACATAGGGTATGGTTCTGAGACCGAGAATAACGTCTAACCATCAACATCATATCAACCATAGTGCGTCCGCTGCTGTATAGTTCTGCCCCATAGACTTCCAGAGCATCCAATCTTGTACATCCTGCACCTATCGGCTCCCAGCAACCTTTATCAGGTAGGCTTTCCATAAAGTGGTGGGCCATCCTATGATGCGCTTTCTAGTACATGCTAGTGCTTTCTTGCGAGTCTTCATTAGAACATTTAGACCCCGTTAATATTTTTAGTTTAATCTTTGTAGTTTTTAAGTTATTAGCCATAATACTAACTGAACTTCAACGAAATTAACAGGGCACACCAGTGACTCCACAGAGCTGAAATTTGGTATTCATGTAGCTTTAGTGACACATATATTTTAAGGGATAGTCTTAAATCCAGAATAACTGCAATTTATACCTCTAATAAGCGTAACCAATTTAAATGAACTCCCGTTACTTGTAATTTGAATGAAACTGTTGGTTATGTCAGTCGGTGGTACGTTTTGGAACACTATTTTATTAGTCAAAGATGATGTATTTTTTTGTTTTTGTAAGAGACTTGTCAGATCTAAGTTCGGGGTGAACCACTAGTTAATTTAAGCTGTTCTGATTTTGATAAATTTAAGTTGATTTCGTTACTGTTAACAATTTATGATAGAGAGAGTACTTTATGGCACATCATAAAATAACCAAATTAAATAATAACAATGTGGTTATTTAGGCAAACTCTAATCTACATGTCGGTATATTCACAAGACCCAAGTAGAAAACTCATTACCTCAAAGTTTGACAGTAGGAAATAAGACAGCAATAATGACGAATAACGCTTTCAAAATTCTCTGCAAATTTCAGTCCCAATTCACACTATACAAGACAAAGGCACGACGGAATGGGAGGAATGAAAAGCTGCAATGAGCAAGAACGCCCTATTTTACTGCTACATTTGTAATCTTACAAAAGCAGACCCAGTTACATTTGGAGATCGTAAAAAAATCTCTAAAAAAGGCCAATTTTTTCCAACCGTCAACGACAGAACACCGCTATTCAGCTGTCTTGGGGATGGCCATTCTATCCACTCTTATCATGGAAACGACCACCTCAATTATATTGCTTTTGTTAAGTAGGAAGCTTTTTGTGAAATTTAGACAGGTTCTTTGCTTTGCTCTAGTGCTGTGAGGATTATACGACTAATATAATTTTAATTTGCCAAAAACTCTCTAAACGTTTGGTTGCTCAACGCAGGGACAGCATTTATAATGCAACGTGACTGCTTTTTATAAACCAGATAGGTAAAGTAACGTTCCGGTCGCCCTTTATTTCGATTATTGCTCAGCATTGGACAAAAATATAATAATTTAGACTGATTTATTTTCTTTATTGTTATGTTTTCTTTAACTGGATAGATTTTTCTTTGACCACAATCTCACCTGGTGGTAAGCGATGATGTGGTCTAAGATGAAGCACGAGAAGAAACCTATTCACTCTTAGCTTATAGAGGCCGGGATTGTATTTTTTAGGAAAAACAGACGACGGTAAAGTGGTACCTTAAGTATTCTAAAAAGATTAATAAAAATAAATAACGAGTGTGCTTTAGACCACACGACTAAGTAAAACTTCTTTAGCTCCATCTATATGTATGTATATATATATATATATATATATATGTGTGTTTATATATATTTGCAGTTTGTATATTTTAGGCTAATTTGGGATAGGAGATATGCGACAAATCAACTAGTCATGAGAGAAAGAGAGAAAAAAATGTGTGCTCGCACCTGTCTCTCTTGCCCTATAGTAATATACAAAACGTGACTGTCTCCCGTTCTATCTTCACTAACTTATATCTCCCTATCGACTTCCGTTCGCACTTATCGTAACGCATTCACCAGCTTACTCCTCAAGTCAAGCGTGCGTAATTATAACGCTAAATCTTTATTTCAGGCAACAATAGAAGCGTAGAAGATATTATAATTAAGATTTGATTTGATTAGTGCCACTAGTAAGATTCACAATTATTGATGAGTGGACTTGTCTTAAAAGGATTAAAGAACCAAAAATATAACAGTTCGAAAACAAAATGAGTCTATGCAGTCAAATGACACGTTTAATAAAATGTCTTTGTCAGCACATTTCGGTTCCGTTTTTATTGTATAAATCTTTTAGCTTTTAAGTAATTAGTCATAATAAAAACTGAACTTTGACATAATTCACAGGGTACACCAGTGACCCCACAGTGCTGAAATTAGGTATTCCAAAATTTGTACCCCAAAAAGGTAACCAATTAACATGGACTCCCATTACCTATATGAATGAAAATATAGTGTAAGTAATTTGGTAAACATTTTGATAATCAAAAATTAGGTACATATAATATTTTATTGTTTTTATGGGAGACTCGCGAGATATCAGTTCGGGGCAAACCACTAGTTTAATTAATTCACAGTACCATATTATAGTGTCAGTAAATTGTAGCGTATCGAAAATCGCAACGTAGACTGCCTCCCCCCCCCCCCCCCCCCCCCCAGGTGGAAAGAAGACCTGATAACGGTTACGGTTGCTGGGAGACTGCATAAGATCAGTCGCTCTAGAAATCTATGTAATGGACGTCGTTTGGCTGATATGATAAAATAAATAAATATAAATATTCCTGGACATTTCACGCAGCGCCGTCGAGCCCGAAACTAAGCAAAGCTTGTACTATGGGAACCAGATAACTGATATAATACTAATATACATTTTTTTTGTGAATATATAACTTACAATATATAGAGAAACAACCAGACCCGGAACAAATATCTGTAGATCATACAAACATTTGTTCCGTGGTGGGAATCGAACCCGCTACCTCCTGCGTCTCAGCCGGCTATTCGCCCACTGCGCCACGGAGGTCGTCAATGATGTTATTGACATTAGAATGCTACTTCACATTTTCAGTTGATTTTATTGAATGTATTATTCATATGACAAAAACACATCCTGCGTACAAATTTATGTAGTTAATCTAAATCTAACTCGCAAATTACTCAAGATTACGAGGATTGAATCTCAAGCTGTGTTTACACACGTCTGCTGAAGTTGGAATAATAATGTTTTCGTTGGGAATTAGAGGTAATAAATCCTCTTCGCTTCGTCTAATTTCGTTTGACTGCGGTTGTGTTTAGCATATAGATCGGGGAGTATAAACTTGAACATAGTTTATCGTATACCAGCGTAAAACAAAGTACACAAAACAATGTTTTTATAGATTGCATGTGCAGGAGACAGGTTGATTGCTATTTCTTGTTTTTTAATCCTTTATAAAACTGTGGTTAGCAGCAGTTAAAATAAATTGAAGTTCCCTGCTCTTTTAGGGTTCCGTGCCCAAAGGGTAAATCGGGACTCTATTACTAAGACTCCGCTGTCTGTCTGTTACCAGGCTGTATCTCAAGAACCGTGATAGTTAGATAGTTGAAATTTTCACAGATGATGTATTTCTGTTGCCGCTATAACAACAAATACTAAAAACACAATAAAATAAATATTAAAGGGGGCTCCGATACTACAAACGTGATTTTTTTGCTCGTTTTAGCCCGATATTGATAACGACAACAAGTAGACGCTTGAAATATTGACAGACTATTGAGTTATATTGTTTAATTTAAAAATAAATAATTACATTAAAATAAAATTAATAAAAATTGGAATAAAATAAATAAAACTAATAAAATAAAATAAAAATCCAATTTTTTTAAAGATAATGGGTACGGAACCCTTCGTGCGCGAGTCGGACTGGTACTGGGCCGGTTTAATTTTTAAAATTTTTCATTGCTACAGAAACTTCGTGGTCGTTAAAAAAATTCCTTAATGAATCTTAGAATGATAATTAACTCTTAACGTACGATGTAAGTAATTTGGTATATATTTAATGTAAAAAATATGTCATTACGTGACTAGATAATCTAATATTTGATTTATTTACTATAAAGGTACTTGATAAGATGTGTGGCTAGCAGTTAGTACCTTGGTCTATAAAGGATTTGAAGCTCAGACATCTGACAAAAACTACACAAGAGATCTCAAGAGATATAGCGAAAGCCTGAAAATAGTAAGAATTTATGAGCCCTGTGATATTTAGCAAGATTTTCGGTCTTCGTATATTCCTCACATTTTGTATAGTGATAATTACTAACAATAAACGAGTATTAATCGCGTATTTACCTTTTTATTTATTATCCCGACGTTTTGACTGTGTTGTAACAGCCGTGGTCGCGGGCAGACTAGAGTACAGCTTAGAACTACCGTTGTGAAGTGATGGCAGCTGCAGGAACTACGCTCACGTGGTCTTCAGAATTAGAAAAGTCCATGTTCATTTAACGACATACTACACCAACCGTATATACGCACTGACATGAACAATCAAGACGCGCACATCTAGTAATCACCAAATTCCAGGTTGCCGAGTCCTTATTTGTTCACATAGATCCTGTCCATCCAAAGGTAGCCTGGAAGAGATCGCTTTTAGTGATAAGATCGCTCATTGTACCTATGATTTAAAAGTGTATTTTCTTTTGTATTTTTATATTTAATGGGGTGCAATAAGGAAATTATCTAATCTAATTTATAACCATCTTCACGATTAAAATTAAGAAATTTCGAAGTTGTAGAATGAGTTTTGGAGAAAAATTAGACAGAGAATTAACAAGCTGAACTAGAATCAGGTGGGCACATAGATCGAAGAACTGAGAGCCGTTGGGGAAGAAAAGTTCTTGGTAGACAACGCACGGGATAGCGCAGCGTAGGATGCCCCCTACTAGATGGAAAGACGAAAAAAGGTTCTTTTCAGAGTCCCGTACCCAAATGGTAATACGGGATCCTATTACTAAGATTCCGCTGTCTGTCTGTCCATCTGTCACCAGGCTGTATCTCATGAGCCGTGATAGTTAGACGGTTGAAATTTTCAGAGATGATGTATTTCTGTTGCCGCTGTAACAACAAATAAAACAACTATAAACAGAATAAAATTAATATTTAAGGGGGCTCCTATACTTATAGGAGCCCCCTTAAATATTTATTTTATTCGCCGTAAACAACAAACGTGACTTATTTTTTAATGTTATTTTGTGGGGAAACGGGCTTACGGCCCACCTGATGGTAAGCGGTCACCGTCGCCTATTGACACCGGCAACACCCGGGGTATTGTCGATGCGTTCTCTACTGTGTAGTCTTTACATTTCTCTTGAAGCGTGCCATGTCATAGCCTAATGGGAAAACCTCAGATGATAGCTCATTCCACATCTTACAAGTATGATTTTTTTGCTCGTTTATATAGATAATGGTACAGAACCCTTTGTGCGTGATTTCGACTCGCACTTGGCTGGTTTTTTTTATGCTACATGGAAATCTAACAAGCGTAGAGTGGTAACCATCACCTATAACAGAGAATTGCCTAGTAGGTCATGCACGTTGGGAATGTGCCCTAAGATGCACTGCCCTGCGTTCTATTAGATGGAAAGACGACCTGTAAAGGTATCTAGGAGTTGGGTACAGGCCGTATGAGATTGGTTGCTCTAGAAATATTATGAAGACGACCTACTTTCAGCAGTGTACGTCTATTGGCTGATATGATGATGATGATGAACACTATTTAATCCTGGATCAATATTTCGACAAGATGATATTCCAATTCATTTTATTAAACTATATAGTACTTTATGTGTATTCTATAGGTATATACCTATATATGTATGTGTATGTGTTATATGTATTATACTATATATGTGTATTCTCCCTATCCTAACCTACGGTGCCCAGTCTTGGTCACTGACTGAATCTCAAAAGTCCAGGCTCGGGGTTTGCCAAAGAGCGATGGAGCGCAGCATTTTGGGTGTCAAGAGAATAGACAGGATTCGGAACACGTCGCTGCGCTCAAGGACCGGCATCGCTGATGTCGGTATCAAGGCTGCCAAGTTGAAGTGGGATTGGGCGGGTTATGTCTCCCGCATGCAACCAAATAGGTGGGCTAAGGTCGTAACTGGAAGGATCCCTGTGGATGAAAAGCGACATCGTGAAAGTCCTAAGAAGCGGTGGCGCGATGATTTGGACGCTTTTTATAGGGACTGGCGGGATTTAGTATAAGATCGAAAAAAGTATAGAGATGAAAGGGAAGCCTTTGCCCAGCTGTGGGATAGCATAGGCTAGATAAAAAAAATAGTAATTCGTTTGACCACAATCTCACCTGATGGTAAGTGATGATGTGGTCTAAGATGAAGCACGAGGATCTACAAGAAACCTATTCACTATTACCTTAAAGAGGCCCGGATTGTATTATTCAGGAAATATGCCGGCAAAGTGTTCGATACCTTAGCGTCAAGAACGTAGAACCAAAACGGTGTGTGCGAATGGGTGGTATATCAACTAGGTACGGATGGTACTGAGCCGTGTGCCTGCTTATCCTTTGATGTAAAGGAGATGGCGAAATCAGATCATTGTATATATCATTCGGTTCTGTTGTTCGTTTGTATTACTGTGACACATGTCAAATCCGACCTTTTGTATTACCACGAATATAATCTGCCCTATATTCAGAAGCATGCCAGTGAGTTTTCATATAAATGAGCAATCGAGATTCTCTTAACAATAGCCGGAACCTAATCATTGTGTCATTTACGAAGAATCCTTTATTCACGAACTCGTTTGGGACTCACTGTTGGGAAGAACTCCGAACACAATATGAAATTTGAACTTAAAATCACAAAGTAGTGGTTTGACCTGAACAGAGTTCGCGAGTCTACCATAAAAACAAAAATATTATTATTGACTTGACCTACAGTTTCATTAAAATTACAGGTAACGGGAGTTCATGTTATTTGGTTTTTTTTGGGTACAAAATGCAGTTTTTCTGACGTTCAGAGTTTTGCTTATATTTGTGGCACTAAAGCTACACGAATACTAAATTTGAGCATTGTGGGGTCACTGGTGTACCCTGTGAGTTTTGCCAATTTTTTTTTATAATGGCTAATAACTCGAAAACTACAAGGATTAAACTAGAAATAACAACAGGGTTAAAATATACTAAGAAATACATTAATTTTAATTAATTTTTACCCCTCTTGAACCCTAACATTTTTAACTCATTTTGTCACACCAAAATTGTGCCATCACTGACTACTAATGTACCAAGCTTCGCATTGATCAGATCAATGCTTCAAAAGTTATCCTCGGACAAACATACTTACATACAACGCCGATTTGCCTAAGTTGAGTTATGGCGGGTTCCTATATCCGTCGATAACCAGCTACGACTCGTTTCTCCTTGAAAACCTGTCATAAGTTTGACACTAGTTTGACATTTTTTCAAGGAGATACGAGGCTTAGTCGGTTACCGACGGGTATAGGAACCCGCCGTTAGAGATCTCGCTTGCTCGATCAATTATTAAACAACCTGTTCTAGTATGTACGACATTAATTTAAAACACACGTCAGAAATCGTATTAAATTATTTTAGTGGTGGGTTTAATATCGATAGCTTGTATATTTATTATAGATACATTTCCAATTATCAATTTTTAACGTAAATCGGCGGCGCCTTTGCGACGATGCCGCTTATTCAGGTTAACAGGTACCTACTTACATAATGAATGAATATGATTTGTTTACTTGTTTAATACAGACTGTTTCATTGATATTTTAGGACTTTACATTAAGGTTTAACTTTTAGGTTAGGTTAGGTTTGACACAAATAATAGTACATATCCCATTTATAGTACAAGTAAAAAGTACAGTAAAGTTTTCTATGGTATTGAATTAACAAAAAAACTATTTTACAACAATACTAGCCATTAGCCCTACCTGTGTTTTCATTTAATGTCGTACTTAACAAAATATGTATTAAATATAAATGACATATATACCCTGACGACTGAACCGATTTCGATGAACTTTAGTATAATGTATTAGGTTCAGTATATAATGTAAACTGGATTCAGACATAGGCTACTTTACAAATCACGTACATATACAAAGCCACAGGCCGAAGTTTGTTTCATCAATGCGAGAGATACTTTTAATTTTAAAATTGGTGTTTTTTTGTTTTCAAAGGTCGTTATTAACAGAAATTTTAAATAAAAAAATATCACTAAACACAGTCTAGGTATTTTAAACATCTAATAATCCACTGACTCGACAGGCTGGAGCGCCTCTAAAAGTCTTTTGACAAAATTGTTAGTTATAACTATATCACGTTGTAAATTTTTAACTTATAACATGCTTTTTATGCACTTAGCTTGTTAAACATAATTTTATGTGCACTTTCTCTAGCACACATTTTTAATTTTAAAATTTGTGATTGTAGTATTTTAGCAGATTCGTTATCAGATACTGCCAAAAAACTGTTTAAAATAGGAGAGAAGAGGTAACCCAATAAGTATTTACATGTTGAATTAGTTTTTTTTTTGTTTGCGTTACCAAGTACATAATTGCATGCGCGACAAAACCCTTTTGTTCATCATCATCATCAGCACTCTCATCCCCTGCTGGGCATAGGCCTCTCTTCGTTGTCGCCACTCGTCCTGCGTTGTTCCAACCCACATACGACCTGCGATTTTTATAAGTCATCAACCCATCTTGCCGGCGGATGACCTGCGTTCCTGGTTCCATCTCGGGGCCACCACTCAGTCAGCACCATGCTCCACCTGTTATCACTACTTCTGGCCACAAGCCCTTTTGTTATTATATAATATTTTCTTATTATATTGTCCTAATTGATTCTTTACATTTTGTTTGAGTGAATTGTTAAACTGTAGAGCTGTGTGTCCACTTAATCCTTTTAGTACTTTTGGTTGTAATTACGAGTGATCACTCCCTCAGCAATTGTGTCTGCACGCAGATAAGATACCTAACTATAGAGATTAGACATTGCTTTGGTATCTATATCATATTACAAGGTGTTATATCTACAAAGGACCTCCTGCTTAAATTATCATAGTGCATCCAAACCTTAACTTACGTTACTTTTTGTGGACCAATATTTTGCAACACTTTGTAACGTCCTATATAACAATTTATTAAGCTTAGAATAAATAATTAATGCTGGACATTTTACGCAGCACTATTTAGCCCCAAACTAAGCAAAATTTGTAGTAAGGGAATCGTTTAACTGATAGATACTTATATATTATTTTATGTAAATACATACTTATAATAGAAAAATAACCAGCTAAGGAGAAATATTGGTAGATCATGCAAACATTTGTTCCGCGGTGGGAATCGACCCCGCAACTTCCTGCGACTCAGGCGGCTATTCTCCTCGAAAGTCGTTATGAATGTTGATCGAGGGAAGCGAGATATCCAAATCAACTTGGTCAAATCGGCGTTGTATGAATGTAGTGTTTGTTTGTCCGAGGATAACTTTCGAAGCTTTGATCCGATCATTCTGAAATGTTATATGTAGTGAAGGCACAATTTTGGTAACTAACTGAGCTAAAAATGTGGGAGGGTTGTTGAGATATTGGGGTTCAAAAAAAATAGGAAATGAGACTATAAGTAAAATATACACCCGTTTTCTCCTAACCTAGGAAACACCTAAATCTGATGCCTAATTATTAAGAAGTTGCTTAGAGCAAAACAAGTTTCACTAACCTTTAGGTCATGATTAGAGACGTTAGGCGTTGCCTAAAGTTACGGCACAGATTTGGCGGCACGCAATGTTAGGTAACTATCTAAACTGACAGATTTGTTTGGTGTCAGTCACAGTCAGCCGCTTTACTAGTTTGCCTATTGATATGAATACCATAGACAAGTGTCAAAAATTTAAGCAACTCTTAGTTTAGGATTCAAGTATTGAAAATCGATTGGTGAAACAAAAGTTTATGCTAAAGAATTGGCTTACATTAGGCGTTACTTAGTTAGGCATCTCGTTGTTCGTGGTTAGTGATAACGGGTCTTTTTATGCACAGATTTATATCTAAACCATAATTTTGACTAACCTCGACGTTTCGGACAAGTAACATCGGCCGTGGTCACAAGAGACTGAAAGCAGGTGGGTGTCATTTTCGGGAAGCGCGAATGTTGTCACCAACTACCCGCACTTGGTTTTCTGAATCGCACGTATCATTGTTTCGACATAACAGTACAACAGTAAGAGCAACAGTTAAAACATGAGTAAGTATAGTTCGCGAAAATTTAAAAAGTTCTAGTGAAAACGGGCTTAAGTGAAATTCCATGACATAATTGCTTAAGTTAAGAACGCTACTAAGTGTTGCATAATGTTGCTTCAAACAAAGTAATAGTGTGGATGCATTTAGTCTTATTTTTATTACATCCATGAAAATGTTGTTTCAGATTTCATTTTATTTACCATTATGAAACAGCACTATCTCGGACTATCTGTAATATTTGACGTTATTAAAAGGTGATGCTGTACTGACTCAAGATTTACTAAAGTTACAACATAAAAAGATAAGATAAAGATATAAAACGTTCATTCTGTCACCATTAAACACAGGAATGAAATTACATCTTATAACTAGGCGTAGGCTAAAAGATACATAGTGATAAAATATGCCACCACTCAGCACTTACTTTCATTTCGGCTCAATAACCCTTTGTAAACTAGCCGGGCTTGTTGCCTGAGTTTTACCGGTGTTAGAACGCAAGGAACACGCTAAAACAAATTCACGATTCTAAATTATGTACTTGTACAAAATCATTGAATAAAGATCCTTTTTAGGTTAAGGTAAGTACTTCTAAACACTTAAAAAAATACCCATTTCATTACCATTTTAGGTTAGAATTTGCGAAAATAGATAAAAATATCTACAAAAAGTGCTTACAAGCGACTTTAGTTTAACAAAATTAACTGTGCACAAGTGGTTTTTTTTTTATAAATTATTGGCTAGCGTTTGACCACGATCTCGCCTAATGGTAAGCTATGATGCAGTCTACGATGGTACACGCTTGCCTATAAGAAATCTATTCACTCGCGACTTGAAGATCCCTAGGTTGTAGATATCAGGAAACACAGACTCAGGCAAGGCGTTCCACTCCTTGGCGGTGTGCATAATAAATGTGGAAGAATACCGCTTTGTGCGTATGGGAGGTATGTCTAACATGTAGCGGTGGCACACCGCGGAGCGTCTGGTTGTCCGATGACAGAATGGGGATAGTGGTATCAGGTTGAAAAGCTCCGGAGCACACTCCGAAATGTATCCAATAGAAAACTGAGAAGTTTGCAACATTACGACGATGCTATGGTAAAGGTATGCTAGAAGAAAAGTTTGATTGAGCTCTTTGTGGAAGGGCTCGCCTGGAGAAGTATGGACACACTTTTTCTGCTGCCAGTGTCAGTGAAATTTCAAGCACATGAGGTGCACCAGTTACACTTGTTCAAGTTGATGGATGCAGGGCAGTGCGAGACCTACAAAGCAATGCTCAATACTTAATCGTTTATATGTAGTATTAGATGGTGATTGATGGATATATGATCATTATTGACCCTGTTGGGTACAAAAATATTTTGAAAAGAGGAGGACGTTATTATTCTTAAAGAAAACATTCTAACTTCAAAGTAGGTAATAATATAAAATTTGTCCCTAAAATATTTGTCAATTGTTTAGTAGGATTTACTAATAAGTAAGTATGTTATTGAAAGTCGCTCAGCAAGCTATGGAAAGGGCTATGCTCGGAATTTCTCTGAAGGATAGAATCCGAAACGAGGTTATCCGACAGAGAACCAAGGTTCGACATAACTCAGAGGGTCAGCAAGCTGAAGTGGCAGTGGGCCGGTCATATTTGCCGCAGAACCGATAACCGTTGGGGTAAACGTGTTCTCGAGTGGAGACCACGTCTAGGCAAGCGACGTGTAGGATGCCCTCCGGCTAGTTGGAGTGACGATTTGCGCACTGTGGCTGGCAAGGATTGGATGAGAAGAGCTGAGGATCGAGCTCAATGGCGCATCCTGGGAGAGACCTACGTCCAGGAAAGGACTATTTAGGTTGATGATGATGATGAAGTATGTAAGTAAGTTCTTAGTCATAGGCGACGGTTACCACTTAATATGAGTTGGGCCATTTGCTTGTTCCATCTCCTATTTGGATAAGAAAAAACTCTTAGGGTTAAGTTTGACTACTTCTAATCCTGTTCTCTATGTTTATGCATTTTCTTGTTAGAATAAATAACAAACAATCTTAAAACCACTTCCACAAAAACAAAACCAGGCAATTCCGTAAACATTAATGATCTGAGTGATCTTGTCGCTGGCGGCGTCAATTCAACTTTTTAAATTAAAACCAAAGAAACTGGGATAAAATGTGGAATGAAAGAAACACACGAAAACTTTGAAACAGAAATCTGCAATTAGGATCGGACTTTTTTAGGGTTCGGTAACTCAGATAGCGTACACAAAACCAAAGTCACTGACATAGCACAATGGATAGGCTTTGAAATTAAATTAAATGAAATGAAATTCTTAATTGCCACAGGCGAAAAACACATTAATACTTAAATTAAAATAAATAATGAATTAATAAATATTGATAGACATTTCACACGGCGGTATCTAGCAGAGCTTGTACTAGGAGAACCATATAACTGATAGAATACTTATATACTTGTTTTTTGTAAATACATACTTATAATGTATAGAATAACATCCAAATCCGGTATAAATATCTGTAGATCATGCAATCGTGATGCAATCATTTGTTCCGCGGCGGGAATCGAACCCGCTACCTCCTGCATCTCAGGCATACGCCACGGAGGTAGAATTAGGTGTTAACATTATATAGTTCGTCAGATGTTGATCTAGGTCCAAACATAGTAGCAAGTATGCAGGTACAGAACAATCAATAAGCACACAAAAACATTGAATTGATATAAAATTAAACAATTAAGTAATAAAATTTAGGTCATTGTGCTGTACAGGGGCGTGTATTATAAATTAATTCATTGCTAAAAACATAACAGAAAAATAAGTATGTAGGTATTCTAAATATTTTATTCATTAAAGGTAATCGTTCTGCAAATATTATTTTATGCTGAATAGTGTTTGTCCAGTAAAAGTTTTTTTTATATCATTAGTGAAATATCTCAAATCTCACTTTCAATCAATTTTATTCATATCGGAATCAGTGATTGTTCCATGTACGTTGGCAGTTTGTTTGTAATATTTAGCCTGTGGTCCAAACATTGCTTTCAAGTGCACCATAATTCGCAAACTGCGTAGTTGTATAATTTTTAAGTTTTACCTAATGCGAAAGTAACTCTGTTTTTTTGTAAGGTTTGTTTGATTGTTACTTTTTCACGACTAAACGGATCGTTATGAAAATTGGGAAGGATATAGATTATATCCTAAAGAAGAACATATGCTATATTTTGTCTCAAAAAATAATCTTGAAGGGGGTGAACTGGGGCTTGAAAGTTTGTATGGGCAATCCATAATTAGATTAGATTAGATTAGAAAATTCTTTATTGCACTAATAAAAAGATACATAGGCGAACTTAATGCTAATTAGCGTTTTCTTCCAGCTAACCTTTGTGTAGTGTGGAGAAAGTGGTAGTGCCAGAAAAAGGAAATTTAATCAAGCTTTAGCTTAGAAATAAACTTACAAAAATTAAAAATAATAATTCATTAAGTTAGGGATCTAAAAATTCATATTTAGACTTTTGGTAAGAAATAATGAGATAAGTGGTTTAACTTTTTTGCAATAAAGTATAAAAGTAAGGAATTAAAATTATGAGGTATTCTTTAGATGTACTTACTCCCTATATACCGATGGTATATAGATATATTCTGACCGGGATTGGGATAAAGGCTACTTTTTACTCGACTGGGCAGAAGGAGGGTAATGTTTTTTTATGACAAGCCACGCATGCGCAGCCGTGGAATGTTCAGTTGGTATTTTATATTATATAAAATGTATACTGAGATTAAGTTCAAAATATTTTGGTTCTTAAAATGCTCTCGGTGTGAATCCCTAAATTTGTGCTGTGTAAGTGAGTTTGATTTGTCTACCAACCTCCTCATTTCTGATTCGATCTAGAGAAATACGAAGCATAGCCGTCTCCATAGCACGCTGATTTACTGTACAACCCCTCAATTTCCTAACTGAAAACATCAACCCCTCCAGTGGCTTAACTACAGGGTGGCATGTCAGCAAAATGCCACGGGCCTCCAGTCGGAAGGGGCCCCTGGTCAGAGGAGAATCCCAACTCCCAACACTTATTCCCATGTGGAAATTTTAGACCAGGTTGGAGGTCAGTCCATTTTATTAACCGATATCGGATTGCTCTCAGAGTCAGTATCGTACGGTTATGCTGAAATTGATAAAAACATATTTATGAAATTCTATGTGACAAAAAAGTTCAGCAACTTGGTTATTCTATCCATCGAAAACTCTAAGGCCTGAAATTTGAACTTTGATGATGTCAATAACACTTTTGCTGAACAGAAAGTCCGAAGAAAGGAATTTGAATAAAAAAATTGTGTACTAAAACTACAATTGTAATTTCAGTTCTATATGTACTATAATAGGTACCTTTAATTTAAAGTGAATTATGTATTAGAAAATCAAGATATTATAATTATTAAGTTTCTATATTTGTACTTCACGTATTGATTTATTAATAAACTCTTACGAGTAAAAGTGTATAATAAAGTTTTATAAAATAAAAAATATTATTATTGTTGGTTCAGCTTCTTTATGTTGGATGAATTTTAGTTTGCCAATGAATTTGCCGCGGGTCTCGAACGGTATAGTTACGCCCCTGAACTACTCAATATTATTTCCTAACCATTTAATATCTCAAATATATTGTTACACATTTTGACCGCTGTACAATAACGATGTAGGAAAGGTACAACACTGGTCTGACAATATACAATACCTTCTTGTAGGTGATGACGCCTGTTATTTCATGTGGCGGAAGCCTTGCCTTTGTAGGGATGGGGTAAAGCATTTTGTCTTTAGAATTTATAAAAGTCGTTCTAGAATCTTGGTTAGAAAACTGACAAATGTTACGAAAAATTTGCTACACATTCCTCTTTAAACCAAAATTAAACTTTTATACGCTTACCATACCTATTTCTGTCACCAGCCAGCATTGCTATGTTTCGGTGGCTTTACACCTGTATGCCTCAAGTTGATGGACGCAGGGCAGTCCATCGTAGGGCACGTTTCTAAGTTGCGTGACCTACGAGGCAATATTTCGCTATAGGCGATCGTTACCACTAAACATCATATACTTGTTCCATCACCAGGTAGTTTAAAATAAACATGCTAATTAAATAATTTCATTGTTCTTATAATTTTTGAAATCTTTAAAACCGTAGTTTCAACAAATGTACCAATTACCAAGAATTTCGAGTTTTCTAATTAAATAAATTACCGTCTAACCAAAAATATAGGTTTCGACTCAATTTAAATGTACAAAAATTATTAAGTAATCAGTAAAACCCTAGCCAATTAAGCCATGGGCCAACGTAAGCTTCGATTATCCCCAGATAAATATATAATCAGAAACTTCACCTCAATTTACAAAATTTGTTAATACCGATAGAAAAGTTATAAGCTTTAGTATATAGCTTTAGCGAGAGTCAATCTTTAAATATAATAAACTAGCTGACCCGCCCGCGGCTTCGTATGCGTGGTAGTTCAATTAAAACAATACCCTCCTTTTGTGCACTCGAGTAAAATTATGCAGGTAAACCTTTCTCTTGAATCATTCTATCTACTAAAAAAAACGCAACAAAATCCGTTGCGTAGTTTTAAAGATCTAAGCATACATACGGACACAGCGGAAAGCGACTTTGTTTTATACTGTATAGTGATAACTAAATAAATAATGCTAGATATTTCACACAGCTTTCTAGCCTTCTAGCCCCAAAACATAACAGCTTGTACTTTGGGAACCAAATAACTGGTAACATACTTTTTTTGTAAATACATACTTATAATAATATAGAAAATCATCCAGACCCGAAACAAATTTCTCTAAATAATGCTAACATTAGTTCCGTGGTGGGAATCTAACCCGCTACCTCATGCGTCTTAGCCGGCTATTCGCCCACTGCACCACGGAAGTCGTTATATATAATAGGTTGGGGAAAAAGTCTTTTCGCATTATAGTATCTATGAACTTGTAATAAAATCTCTTTGGGTAATGGAGGAAAATGTGTGATTTTAATTTGTTTTTTGTACTGTAAAGATGAGTGAATCTAATGAAGAAATTCGATACATTTTAAAATTTTACTACAAAAAAGGTAAAAATGCAACGCAAGCCACGAAATAAATTTGCGATGTTTATGGGCCTAGTGCAGTGTCTGTGAGAGTAGCAGAAATTTGGTTTAAGCGTTTTCAATCCGGAAATTTTGATGTCAAAGATGCACGTCGCTCTTGTCACCCTATTACAGATAAAATTGATGCCATTTTTGAAAAAGTGGAGCAAGATTGGCATATCAATAGTTACAACGTAGCTGAAGAACTGTGAATTGCCAACAAAACAGTTTTGGCGCATTTGAAAAAAACTGGGTACACAAAAAAGCTCGATATTTGGGTACCCCACGAGCTCACTGAAAGAAACCTAATGAACCGTGTACTCATTTGTGATTCTTAATTACGACGTAATGAAACCGAACCATTTTTAAAGAAGCTGATAACTGGTGATGAAAAGTGGATCACGTATGACAAGAACGTGCGAAAAAGGTCGTGGTCAAAGGCCAGTCAGGCTTCACAGACTATGGCGAAACCCGGGTTAACTCGCAACAAGGTGATGCTGTGTGTATGGTGGGATTGGAAGGGCATTATTCATTATGAGCTGTTACCACCAGTCAGGATCATCGATTTTGAACTCTACTGCGAACAACTGATAAGATTAAAGCAAGAAGTTGAAAGAAAACGGCCGGAATTAATCAACAGAAGGGGTGTGGTTTTTCATCATGGTAACGCTAGACCTCACACATCTTTAGCCACTCACCAAAAATTAAGAGAATTTGACTGGGAGGTGTTAATGCATCCGCCGTATAGTCCTGACCTTGCACCTTCAGATTTCCACCTGTTTCGGTCTCTTCAGAATTCTTTAGGCAATGTCAGGTTAACATCACGAGAGGACTGCCAAAACTACTTGTCGCGGTATTTTGATCAGAAACCCCAACATTTCTATAGCAATGGGACCATGTCCCTACCTACAAGATGGCAAAAAGTTATCAAACAAAATGTTACCTACATACTTTAGTTAAATGTAAATAAACACTATTAATTTTTTTTTTAAATTTTCTTAAAAAATGCGAAGAAACTTTTTCCCTAACCTAATATATTGCTGAATCTTTAACACAGCGCTATCTAACCCCAAACTCTGCCAAATTACTAATATATTATTTATATACTTCTTATTTCGTAAATACATACTTATAATATATAGAAAAACATGCAGACCCGGACCAAATATCTCTAGACCATGCAAACATTAGTTCCGCAGCGGGAATCGAATCCGCTACCTCCTGCTTCTCAGCCGGTTATTCGCCCTCTACGCCACGGAGGCCGTCATATTGTGGGTTCTGGACTGTGTGCCTATGAGCCCACCCAACGTGCTACCTACTAATATTTTTTAGATGCTTTTATGTAAGTTTAAGTTTTTTGCTCTTTAATAGTTTCATTAAAGATTTTTTGTGTTTGTATATGAACTTAGTTATTGTAATTTTATCGATTGTTACAATGTGGTGCCCAGCTCCAAACAATGACACATGTCTTTGCATGCCCATCCTGCCCTACCACCTGCACGATGGGTCAACTGATAACCTGCTCCGACGCTGCCATGTACGTGGCGGCGTACTGGTCAAAATGGCTATATTATTGAGACATCGACTCGAAAGAAGAAGAAGTTATTGTAAAATGTTGTTTCGCACCCCTAGCTGCACGGAAACTGTTCCCTTAGGTGACCCTTTAAGATTTACGAGGCACCGTAACGCCACAACAAGGGGCACAATACATCTGATATTGCATTTTGTCCTGTAACACCTGTTACGAAATTTCAGGATGGTTTGTGTAGAACCTGCAATTTTGTTGCAGAGTTGATTTTTTGTATCATTTTGTATACTAAGAAAACTTTCGTGATTTATTTCATTCGTTATTAATTATAACATTTTAAATGTAAGCGGAGCGTGCCATGTTAGGCATCTCGCTGTTGGACCACTATACATCGAAATACGACTCAGAACCAAAGTCGTGGATGTGGGTAGAAGGATCAACCAGCTGAAGCGGAGATGAGCTGGACACGTGGCAAGGAGGAAAGATGGAAGATGGACGAGGTCAGCAACTGAGTGGTGGCTGCAAGAAAAACACAGACCAGTTGGCAGACCACCAGCCAGATGCGACAAGACATCGCGAGTTGCGGGAAGGCTTAGGACCAGAGAGAATGCCGTGATAACGAGGAGGCTTATACCCAGCGGTGGGTGGATGTGGGCTGAGATGATGATTATGATGATGAAAATGTAAGCAACAATGGATGTGACACCGTTTTGACAAGGCAATCGAATACTCATAATTATAAATACGAGATTTATCACGTACCGTTTCCTCGGTGTTTTGCCGACAATGTTTTGGTTAAATTCGTGAATCATCAGGATAAAATAATGTGTCCACTGACCTCTTAAATCCTGGAACAGCTTTATTGATGGTCTCTTTCGTGCACACTTTGCGAAATCACCAGAGTTGCGGTATTTTATAGAACGTCAGCAAATAAAGCCTTAATCTTTATATGGTGACGTTCTATAAAATATCGCGACCTTGATAATTTCGCAATGGTTGAATTTCAATAGGTATTGGTAACTAGTAAACAATCTTGCATTACTAGCACTAATACACAGATAATCACCACAACTTCTGTAAAAACAACTGGAACATAGAAATCAGAATTCAACAAACAGAAGTCGTGGTGTACCACGGCTTCACATCAAGCTATACAATTCCAGTATAAGCTGATGTCTCATTCTACGAAAAGCCTACACAATGCGAGGTCAGTTTATACTAGAAATTTATAGCTTGATGTGTAGCCGTGTGTACCTTGGAGGTAACCTTATTTTCTTTCATGTTAAATGATGTTTGTGTATTACTGTTTAAAAAAACTAGGTTATTCTACTACGAAACGTTAATTAAGGGCTAAGTCACGGTTTGCTTTCTAATTAATTTCTTTGCGCTTTCTGCTTAGACAGGCGTTATAAATAAACAGTTTACAAATTTACATGCACATTTTTTTTCCAAGAAAAATATTTTATGGTGTACTCCGTGGCGCAGTGGCAAATAGCAAGGACTCAGGAGCTTGCGCGTTCGATTCTCACCGCGAAACAAATGTTTGTATGATCTAATAATATTTGTTCCGGGTATGGGTGTTGTTCTATAACTACATAATGTACGTATTTAAAAAGAATATATGACTATTATACCAGTTATCTGCTTCATGTTTGATTAATTTGGAGCTAGATAGTGCCGTGTAAAATGTACAGTACTCAATATAAGCTATCAAACGCACAAAGGCTAATTTTAAAGACGTAAGAAAAGCCGATTATAGGTAAGAAATTCATTAGTTATTGACTGACTTTCTCATCACTGAGTCCAGCGCCATTAATTCATGATGGGAAAATAATTCTGAGATTGAACGCCCTATTTCTCATCCTATCTCGTTATATCCCGCATTGATTAGTTTGTAAATATACTTTTAAAGAAAAATGTCTATACAGGATGTTTGGTAATATACTGACGATATTAAGTGATGGTTTCTTAAAATATAAAAAAAGACTTCTCGAAAAAAAAAACAACTAGTTTTATTATCAAATTTTAAAGAAAATCGTTTCAGTTAAGGTGATTAATTCGATATAAAAATTACTGCCTACTCTTGCAATCGACATCCAAAAATAAAGGTCGATTTGATATATCTTTTGGAAATGGCTGCGGATTTCGGGTTAGAAAGGAACAACAAGAGATCGATACGTCACCTAAACAGTATCTTTAGTTATGTAGATAGCAAGCATTATGCAATAGTACAATATACGTTTATAAAAGTGTTTGTTTTTACATGTCAAAATAAATTTCACATTTTTATAGTTAACATTTCACAAATATATAGTTATATATTATGCTCATCAAAATATACCCTTTAATTTATGTGCGTATATTATCAAACACCGTATATTATCCATAAAACCTCAATTCCTGAACGTATTATGCCTTCCACATAGACTTCAAGAGCGACCGATCTTGTGCTGCCTGCACCCAACGACTCCCAGACACCTTTATCAGGTCGTCTTTCTATCTAGTGTGAGGCCGTCTAACACTGCTTTTTTTTAGTTTACCTCTTAATAATCTATTTTCATATATACGCCCGGGTTATGAAAATTTAGGGCGTATATAATTAAACTTTCTCCGTTACGTTATGCGCACAGAGTACTCTCGGCTGCATGGTAACACTTGCGGCATGTATATACATGGTGTCCTTTAAATCACTGTTTTCCCAGAACAAACGTTGCTCAGACCATGGTCTAATAACTGTTTATAGCATCAAATATGAAAATAAAAAAAATATCTAGACCTTCCAAAATAAGTCTAACTTTGTTCAAAAACTAACAGTGACGACTAATGTTCATGGGTACGCTAACCGTAGCGTATTACGTACTCCTTAGTTAGATAGGTACCTAGTAGCTAAAGGTCAGCGCACTGACTATATTGTAGGGCGTAAAGTTAAAATAGACGTTTTAAGTTTCCAACTTTTTATATTTTTCAAACATTGATTTCGTGTTGTTATTTAATTTGATGTTATAAACTGTTAGTAGACCATACTCTGATGTTGATCAGAGCATGGTCTACTAACAGTTTCCCAGAACAAACGTTGGTTTGTTCTGGGAAAAGAGTAATTTAAAGGACATAGTGTATTTTAATATATAATTATATTATATATAAAATTTAATTAAATTTAATAATAAGGAGTAAGCTCCGGTCGAGAGCTGACACAACCTTTTTTTATGTTTGTTCCCAATTACTTGAAGACGCCTGGACAGGTTCGAGAAATTATTTTTTGTTTAAAAAGGTATAACTTCGCAAGTGGTCCCTTGTAAAGGAACGCAATTTGGTTTTATGTTTTTATCTCCGTCATATATTTCTCAATCTATTTGGAAAAATCATTTTTAAAGGATATACTTTCATATTGATCTCATAGAAATTTCATCAAAATCAGTTCAGTTGTTTGGTTAACTCTGTTATATTTATGTTAAAAATTTACTTGTACACACGGCTACACATCAAGCTATACTGTTGCACTATAAGCTGACCTCGCATTGTGTAGGCTTTTCGTAGAATGAGAGAGTTTATACTGGAAATGTATAGCTTGATGTGTAGCCGTGTGTACATTAACACCTTGATATTATTAAAGTCTATAATCTCATGTCGCTCAAAACCATTGTACTGTTATTAAGTTAATACCGTTTATGATATTTAAGACTAGATCGAAGATTGAATTTTACTATTCCAAGTTACGGGAATTGGCCTTCGGGTCTTATTCGCGCTCACACGTCCGCGCATTCAATAACTCAAACCCAACCTTTTAATCCAGCGTGTCAGCACAATGAAACGCTCGATCATCAGCCCATCGCCGCGGTGCTACTCTGTAAGTTTTAACAGGAACCGCTATTAAAATATAAAGGAACATGTTATACCCATAGAGATAGGAAATAAGAAAAACGAAAACAAAGAAGTGAATTTATTTTTTGCTGAACTTTAGATGCTAAAGAAATGCAGGTCTTGAAACATAAGGTGAGCCTGCTCATTGAAACTACTCACGACTGTTTTGTCATTATCATCATCTATAAGATCTATACTGCTGAACATACGTACCTAATATTGATCGAGCGAGGTCTGTTTGTTTGTCCGAGGATAACTTTCTAAGCGCTGATCAAATCATCGTAAAATTTGATATACAGGTCCACAATCCTGGTGTGACTAAATGAGGAACAATGTTGAGGGTTGTGGAGATATTAAGTGATGAGAAGTTTAATGCAAGGTCTTCATTTGTACATATCGGCCCAGTTTTTAGTTTTAGTTAATAATTGTAGTTTTTGAGTTATAAACCTTAGTAAAAACTGAGTTTTGACGAAATTTATAGATTACACTAGTGACCCCACAGTTGGTTCGATTACTTTCCGATTGACACAGATGCTTACGGGGCATGGTTGCTTCTCAAAGTACCTGTGCCAAATCGACGACAGGGTGCAATTACTGCAGTGCCAAAGAGGACACAGCGCAACACACGCGGAAGCTTTGTAGTGCCTGGGCAACGCAGCGCCAGTCACTTGTAGCTACAGTAAGCCAGGATCAGGCCTGGGATGCCGCAGTCACCTTCTGTGAGGAGGTGATGTCCCAAAAAGAGGCTGCGGTAAGAATCGGAGAGGATGACCCTCTCGCAGAGCTACATCGCAGACGAAGGATCGGGAAGGCGAAGACAGTTTCTTTGCCTTCTTGCGCTCGATGGGAGCCAGCAGGTTTCGCGTACAGGGAGCTCCGACTCTGCATTGAACAGGCCTTCTACACCGGGGAATGTCCTCAATATTCCAGGACATTCCTTTTTCTCCCAGTTGGCAGCCAGAGGGGTCCGATTAAGGCGGACATTCACCGACAGTGCCGCGATTGATTCCAACCGAGACCCCGGGGCTCTGTCAAGTGCTAGTGCAGCATCGACTCACTTATCTCATGATGGGCGGTTCAATGCTGCACTTGCACTGAGGTGAATGAAGGAATATCGGTGGGTTTTTAGTCAGTATGCCGTTGGTTGTTAACCTACGGAGAGGCCGACAGACCTTGTCAGCTCTCCCCAAGCTGGAGGACATGCGTAAAGCATTTTTCCATCATAATAAAATAAAAATAAATAAAAAAGTGACCCTACAGTGCTGAAATTTGTTATTCGTGTAGCTTTAGTGATACAAATGTAGATAAAAGTCTGAAACCCAGAATAACTGCAATTACTACCCCTAGAAACGGTTACCATTTTGCGGCACCGAGGTCGTCATTAATATGTGTAGGTATACTTAATAGCAACATCACCTTTTGGATAACGTCAAGGCACCGAGAACAAATAAAAACCTAAAATTTATTTAGATTTAACTATTACGAGAGATTATAATTACTAATCAGAGAAGAGCCATTAGAATCATCGGCGATCCAAAACTCACCGACAGGCTGGAACCACTGAGTCAACGCCGTGACATCGGATCGCTCAGTGTATTCTACCGCCTGTATAATGGGGAATGTTCTGAGGAGCTATTCGATTTGATCCCGTCGTCGAGATTTTACCACCGTACATCTCGCCTACAACGTGCCACGGCATAAAGCTCATCAACATATAATCGACAATTAGGTATCGCGCACCACACGCTTCACGCGATCTTTTCTACCCCATACTTGCAAGAAGTGGAATGAGCAACCACATATGGTACGCTTCAAGAAAAATGTAAGGAGGTTTCTACATATGTAAAGAGGGAACGCATCGACAATACCCCGGGTGTTGCCGGTGTCAATAGGTGACGGTGACCGTTTAGCATCAAGTGGGCCGTAAGCCTGTTTCCTTACTAATAAAATAAAAATAAAAACAAAATGAGCTCTCAGAAACACAAATTGTAAAGCCGCCATCATAAAAAAAGTATATTATGAAAAATCTAAGTATATAAAAAAAATATTCAGGGTAGCCTCCCATCCCAAAGGGTCACGTCAAGCCCTGATTACTTCCCGCACATGCCCTTAATCGATCGTCGGCCATCACTGTCATAATTGAGCAGGAAACTACGTCTGGCTGAGACATCATTCAATTGGGGTCATTCCCACCCTCCCCACAATCTTATTTTTTAACCAATCGATTTGAAATTTGGAATTATTATTAATAATAATGACTTTTCTTTAAGGAAATTAAAAAAAAAATATATATATATTCATTTTATAATAATAAATAATATGGATCAAAATATTAAAATTGGGCTACTATACAAGGTCATGTGGGGTATCATATCAAAGAGATTGATTTACACATTCCAAAACCATATTTTTATTATGTACAGCTTTGGTGTTGTTATGAAGAATGACGAAAAAATACCGTTTTCTTCCTACAGTTTTTGTGTTGAAATTAAAAACGACAAAAAAAATCTTGTACCCGAAGTTTGCATAGTGTAAATATGAAATTAATGTGATTGATTTTTTTATATAAGAAAATAAAAAAATTATAGCAATTTAGTACAGTTTTTTAGGCATCAATCAAAGTTTGCTTGGATTACCGGTCACATAACTAGACGGTGCTGTGCACTAGCGCGTTGGCACCCTAAGATAAACAGGTTATTTTTACATTATTTTAAATTCCCCATTGGAGATACAGCTTGTGGGGACTATAGGAATGAGCCTTTAATACATGTCTTTAACAAGATTAGTTGCAATATCATCGCTTTGAATATGAAATACCCATTGGTTAGTTACCAAATAGATAATCATCATCATACACACACTGCATAGGCCTTCCCCATAGACCTCTAGAGCGACCAATCTTGTGTAGCCTGCACCCAACGGCTCCCAGCTACCTTTATCAGGTCGTATTTAAAAAATAATAAACATAGAAAATATTAGCTAACTTCACTAGTGAAGAGAAAAGCGTAAAATAAGCCTGAAAACTATTGCACCACGTATGCACTAAATTTTTAATAAAGTTTCACGTCGCTTTAGGCAACCGAGATCTATTTACCGGTCTTTTGCTATTGCCAATGTTAGAACAGCCTTTGTGATTGAATTGGAAGAGATCGCTTTGTTTAGCGATAAGGCCGCCCATTAGGCTTATATTTATTTGTTTTTAGGGTTCCGTACCCAAATGGTCAAACAGGACCCTATTACTAAGACTCCGCTGTCTATCTGTCTGTCTGTCTATCACCAGGCTGTATCTCATTAACCGTGATAGTTAGACAGTTGAAATTTTTACAGATGATATATTTCTGTTGGCACTATGACAACAAATACTTAAAACAGAATAAAATAAATATTAAAGGGGGGCTCCTATATAACAAATGTGATTTTTTTTGCTCGATATTGATAACGGCAACAGATAAACGCTTGAAATATTTACAGAATATTGAGTTATAGGGACCATTCTTTCCAGACACTTCTTTCAGGCGCTAAGATGGTCCAGTCCGCTCGGAAGTTAGTAAGCTCGTCCCTCCGTCTTTTCTTTGGTCTGCCACGACGTCTTCGGGCTGTATCGGGCTTTTACTCGGTGGTGAGCTTAACTAATTGATCACCCGACATACGGCATACATGACCAGCCCAGTCCCACTTGAGTTTGGCGGCTTTCGTAGCTACATCTACGATTTGTGTTCGAGAGCGCAGCCCGGTGTTGCGTATGCGGTCAATACGCTTGAATCCGAGAATGCTGCGCTCCATCGCACGTTGGCAAACCTTAAGTTTATACTTTTTGATGTTGGTCCAAGACCAGGTCTGCGCACCATAAGTTAGGACGGGGAGCATACCTACATACATAGAATATACATATATAATTTAAATATTTTAAAAAATACTATGTATTACATGTAAATATACTCGTACATATTAAGTTTTCATCATTAAGTTTTCATCAGCTAGCGGTATTTAGTGCTTAAATCTAATAATAAACATTAGGTTCTTATTATTGCTCGCTTATTTTATTGATAAAAAAATATAAAATCAGAGTAGTATGCTATATTGGTATTTTTTTGGAAACGAATTAAGTAAGAGAAAAGTAATATATGTTAATTTTCGATTGATAGAGTAATAAAGCATACATCATATAAACGAGTGCAGCTTTTTAGGGTTCCGTACCCAAAGGGTCAAACGGGACCCTATTACTAAGACTCCGCTGTCTGTATATCTGTCCGTCTGTCACCAGGCTGTATCTTATAAACCGTGATAATGAAATAGTTGAAATATTCACAGATTATGTATTTCTTTTGCCGCTATAGCAACAAATACTAAAAACAGAATAAAATAAATATTTAAGGGGGCCTCCTATACAACAAACGTGATTTATTTGTTCGTTGTGGCTAGATATTGATAACGGCATTAGGTAGATGCTTGAAATATTCATAGGATATTTAGTCTTATATTCACTTTAAAAAAAAAATTAAAATAAAACAAATATTTAAGGGGGGCTCCCATATAGCAAACTTTTTGCTTGTTTTTATAGATACGGAACCCTTCGTGTGCGAGTCCGACTCGCTCTTGGCCGGTTTTTATAGATTTGTTTGGACTAAAGAATCTAAATTTACCAATAAACTAGGTATTGTTAAGTCACTAGCAAGACAGCTAAGAAAAAAAGGTATATTGTTAAAATGCATCAGACGCAATCCGTAAGTACATAACATAATGAAACGGTAAAGAAATTATTTTTTAACTCGTTGCTTTTGTTTTAAGAATAAACAGAAAAAAGGAAGCGTTTAATAAATTCAACTTCTTTTAACTTCATTTTTTTAAACCGCAACCCCCTAGCGTACGGTATATCAGTATGTTTCCTATCAAAAATAAACAAAACTACCTAAAAACCTGCATATCAAATTCAAAAAATTGAAAAACATCAGAAATTGCTGCACAGAAATCGAACTACGAAACGCTATCACAAAATTTGAAACTCGATAGCATTCCGGCGACCGGATGTTGGATTGTACCACTAAAGTTCAGCTTTTAAGCTAAATGAGCTTTATTACGGCATTGCAAAGTTCAAACTCCTTTAAATAAGGCATTGAGAAATCGAGATTATTTAATTACTGACATATAAAGTGCGCATAACATGAGAACAAAATAAATAGGTAACATAAGTAACGTAAGAGTAAATAGGCTCCTTTTCAAAAATTTCTAATTTTTCTAATTTCTTAGAACGATACAACCCATAGAATAATTTGATCGAAACCAAGTTCATAGAGAAAACGTCAATTTTGGATAAAAAAGTGGGTAAGTGAAAAAAAAATCTAGCGACATAGCCTAAACAATTAGCAAACTTCAAAGAACTGACGGCCGTTTGAGCAGGAAGGTTCTCGAATATACATACACCACGCAATAAACAGCTCAGCGTAGAATCCATAGACCGATTGCATGATCATCGCTAGTTCACGCGAACTTTTGTCCTACGCGCTCACGATCAAATATACTGATTTCGATTTGGTGTAATTACTGTCAGTCGCGCGATCGCTATTGCGTCGCGCCGCATGTGTGTGATT
The DNA here is from genome assembly GCA_918857605.2 of Philereme vetulata. Lineage (NCBI taxonomy): Eukaryota > Metazoa > Arthropoda > Insecta > Lepidoptera > Geometridae > Philereme > Philereme vetulata. Next base: position 12,033,131 of record OU975421.1, read on the forward strand.
ATCGCGTCACATAATCGCACGAGAATCTCGTAATCGAGTTCTATTAGGACACAGCCTGAGGAAGATATCAAATCGACTGCGTGGTGTACACACGGCTACACATCAAGCTATACATTTCCAGTATAAGCTCGTAACAGTGTAGTTTAGATAATAGATATAAATGAAACTAGATTTGTTTTCAGTACATATAATAATAAAAACAAGAGAAGTTGGTAGAGCGAGTAGGTTTCTTAGATTTTACTTCTTATACATGTGGCAAGATAAACAGAGGTTAATCACAAATGACTTGGTTTAACGGTGAATATTTACTTAGATTAGAGATTTCAGGTTACAGATTACAGATTTTAGCTTATGGATTAAGTATTTTACAGTAAAGGTAGTACAGACAGACGCTGGCTTGAAGAGCTTAGAATATTGGGGCTTATAGCTTATAGTGCAGAAATTACAGAATGTTGAGCACCTGGTACAACAGATTTATCTTAATTTAAAGAAGTGGGCGCCATCTGACGTTAGCGTCAGAAAAGAGAGAGGAAGATTACTAGAGTTCAACCCGGATCAAATAATGGAATAGATACACCTCGTGTTATTTTCGTCGAACGTCCCTGGCGTCTGCTCGGAGAGATGGAGTGGGTTTTGAGCTGGGTGGTAGACCTCGTGGGCAGGCGTGGTCCCTGGTGTCTGTCAAGGCAGCTAGCAGGATGTTTGGCGAACGAAGTCGTGGCGGGAGGATTTGTGTGAAGGCGTGGCCCCAGCCAGCAGGGTGACTGAAGAATCACCACGCATCTCGTCGGCTCCGGTGATAGGTTTTGACGGGCGTCAGGTGTAGATATCGAGAAGTAATCGGAGAAACCAGCAGCGAAGAACGTAAAAGACTTCCCGACTTGGAAGTAACTGCACGAATTTACAATAAAAAGTCACGGGAATTACTGTCCCGAGAGAATAAATTTGTAGCACGTTGATAAGAAGATTTACTGTTGAGTCCAGGCGTGAAAATGAGGGTGAGCACAGACGAAACTGTCTTTTTATACCCGATAAAAATCTACCGGCCTTTAATAATTATTAAAATCGAATCTGTTCCAAAACCTTTTAGAATTTGATGATGCAATCTTTTTGGTGATCCCATATAGAAAAATCTGACACATCCGGTGTCACTCAAGATAAAGCTGATGTTCCCATCAGTTTTGCTTCAGTCAAAGACACTAATAGAATTCGGCCTTTTATTATTTAAGATTTTATTTTTATTTTGTTATAATAAGCAAAGAATTATTTAATATAAGTATTTAAAATGTTTCCGATGATTAAAATTTATTATCGAACAATAAAAATAGGTAGTGCATTTCTACAGGATACATACAACGCCATCTGCGATAAACTTGGCGAACTATGTTGATAACACGCTAGGATTTCGGTATTGCGAATCGAGTGTTTGGACAGTGAGTACGCCGCCATGCCGCTAGATGTCATGGTCTGTTGTTTGTTTATCAGTGTAATGGTATGTTGTTTTTTTTTTATTTATTAGTGTAAATGTTAAGTTAAATTAAGGATGTAACGTGTCAATAAAATTGTCACGTTACAAGCTGACCTCTCATTCTACGAAAAGTCTACACAATGCGAGATCAGCTTATACTGGAAAAATACAGCTTGATGTGTTGCCGTGTTTCCGCGTTATAACGCTACGAATTCGGTTTGCACCAGTCTTAAAAGTATCTTCAATGAGGGGTTTACATGGCTATGTTTTAGAACTGCTTACAGATACATCTATGAAAATCTGATGTATTAGGTTAGGAAAAAAAATTCTTCGCATTTTTAAGAAAATTCAAAACATTTTTTAACATAGTTTATTAACATTTAACTTAAATATGTAGGTAACATTTTATTTGATAACTTTTTCCATCTTGTAGGTAGGGACATGATCCCATTGCTATAGAAATTTTGGGGCTTCTGATCAAAATACCGCGACAAGTAGTTTTGGCAGTCCTTTCGTGATGTTAACCTAACACTGCCTAAAGAATTCTGAAGAGACCGAAACAGGTGGAAATCTGAAGGTGCAAGGTCAGGACTATACGGCGGATGCATTTACACCTCCCAGCCAAACTCTCTTCATTTTTGCTGAGTGGCTAAAGATGTGTGAGGTCTTGCGTTTTCATGATGAAAAATCTTCTTTGATTAATTTCGGCCACTTTCTCTCAACTTCTTGCTTTAATTTCATCATTTGTTCGCAGTAGAGTTTAGAATCGATGGTTTTGCCTGGTGGTAACAGCTCATAATGAATAATGCCCTTCCAATCCCACCACACACACAGCATCACCTTGTTGCGGGTTAACCCGGGTTTAGCCACAGTCTGTGAAGCCTGACCGGCCTTTGCCACGATCTTTTTCGCACGTTCTTGTCATACGTGATCCACTTTTCATCACCAGTTATCAGCTTCTCCATAAATGGTTCGGTTTCATTACCTTGTAATAAAGAATCACAAATGAGTACACAGTTCATTAGGTTTCTTTCAGTAAGCTCGTGGGGTACCCAAATATCGAGCTTTTTGTGTACCCAATTTTTTTAAAATGCGCCAAATCTATTTTGTGGTCAGATCTTAGTTCTTCAGCTACGTCGTAACTACTGATATGCCGATCTTGCTTCACTTTTTTAACAATGGCATCAATTTTATCCGTAATAGGGCAACCAGAGCGACGTGCATCTTTGACATCAAAATTTCTCGATTGAAAACTCTTAAACCAAATTTGTGCTACTCTCATAGACACTGCACTAGGTCCATAAACATCGCAAATTTTTTTCGCGGATTGCGTTGCATTTTAACCTGTATTGTAGTAAAATTTTAAAATGTATCGAATTTCTTCATTAGATTTACTCGTCTTTAGAGTACGAAAAACAAATAAAAATCACACATTTTCTTAATTTGAATTAGGAGTTATCTTCTTTAAAATTTAAACTTTGAATAACTAAAACCATCCAGATTCAAATAGTATAGCCAAAGGTTTTTATTACAAGTTCATACATACTATAATGCGAAAAGACTTTTTTCCCAACCTGTTATGTTCACAAAAATTTGTTTCAGAAAAATATCGATAACCATAATTTTAACACTAGAATTAAAGATAAACTCGCTGTTGCCACTTGTAGACTCCAAAAAGTTAGTAAATCGTTTACAGGGCAAGGTGTTCGCTTTTTTAACAAACTCCGAAGTGGTGTACAAAAATAAACAAATATTATCAAATTTAAAAACGTAATTAAACAAAATCTTTATACAAAGCCTAGTATAATATATCGGTTTATTTAGATAATATATGGGATTGCAATTGCTCCAATTTGTTCAAAATGTTACAATTTAGCCGTAATTTATTTTTCAACACACTTGCTCGTAAAGTGAGCCGAAGTACATCGTTATTAGGGCCTTAAACCGAACTACCTAGTCAGGTCATAAATTCTGTCACATGTTTAATATAAAATAATTGAAACAAGTTTATTCATTATGTAACCATTTATATACCAAAATCAACCTAACAAAACATAGATTCTTATGACACTAAAAGTTGTTCAAAATGACATCCGTGATTTTGAATACAGGCCTTCAATCTGCGCAGCCAGTCGTCTATCGCAGCACAAACGAGGTCCATGTTAATATCGGCGGCTGCCTTAATCAAGGACGTCTTGAGTGACTCCAAATTGTGATGAGGCTTTGAGCACGCTTTTTCCTCCAAGTGTTGCCATATCTTGTAACCTAACGGATTCAAATCTGGACTGGAGGATGGCCAGTCTTTGTGCCGGATGAAGTCGATTTCACGCGCCGCCAGCCAGTCTTGTGTGCTCTTCGCTCTATGAGCTAGCGCCAAATCTTGTTGGAATACCCAGTGCCTGTTATTGAACATGGTATGAGAAACAGGTTCCACAAGGTTCGTCAGGACTGGATTTTGATACACAACTGCATTCGTTTTTACACCTTTCTCACAAAAATGTACCTCTGTTAAGGCCCAATAAGAAACTCCCAACCATACCATGAGCGAGGATGGAAAATGATCTCGTTGAACACGCGGAATACGGTTGATCGCTTCTTCACTACTGTGTGCGTACACCTTATCATTTTGTTTCTTGTAGCTCTCTTCTACGGTAAAAATTGTTTCATCCGTAAAAAGAATTTCCCGATATTTTTTCCCGCGTACCGCTTCAACAAAGCGCGGCATCTCTTCAGTTTCAGGTCCATTAGACAAGCATTCAAACGATGTTCTGTTTTTCTTCGATATTCCCGAAGCCCTAAGTCTTCATTTAACACCCTTTTCACCATGGTTCTGCTTAACCCCATCTGAAGGGCCAACAGTTTCTGCTTACGATTGGGATTTCTTTGAATTCGCGCTTTCACAGCTTTTATCACTGCTGGAGTCCTAACAGACCGAGGGCGACCACTTCTTGACCTGTCATCTACACTAGAGTCTTCATTGTTGGTGCGATAAACGAATCTTTTGGTTATATTCAAATTTTTCAGTATTTCAAAAATTTTATGCAACGCAATAACTGCAACACGGTCTTCTTAAAGCGTCCACTCCATATTTAAAAAAGAGTAAAATTCTAAAAAGTATACATTTTTATTTTCATGAACAATTTGAAATTCGAATTCCATAAACATTTTGTGGCCAGCATTCTAAAAGAAACGTTTTTACTGTGTGACAATACTTATGACCTGACTAGGTATAACACACGCGTGCGTAATAATATAATACACTAGTGCTTAATAGAATTATCCCTACAAAGTTAATTTAGTACCTAACTGCAAATTATATGTGAGTAAACAGAGCATTTTCAATTTAACCGGGTAAAACAGTTTTTGTAACAACAAAGAGGTTTTATGCCGCTGAAAAACCTATTACATTTTTGAAATAAATAAATGTGTCCCTAATTAAGACGAAAAAACCTTTATTTATATCAAATTACTTATAATTAACAATAATTTGTTATAAAATATTTACATTTATCACTAAAATTATAATTTTGAAGTGGACTGTATTTGTATACAATTGTTTTTTTTTTTCAAGCGCCAAATGTAACGTTACATTTAGCGCGTGCAAAAAAAAAAACTTGCGCGCCATTTCCCATTGTTTTTTTGTATCGCATTTGTTGCTGTGTGGTAAATAATTGTAAAAATGTCAAGCTTTAGTACAGAAGATTAACAACTGATAGATTTACCCCCGCCAAAAATACTAAATGCAGCACAAAATACAAATGAAAGCCTAATACCTGCAAAATCTAGAGCAAAGTCTTAGCTGCTTACGATAGTTTCATACAATGGAAAAGCTACAAAAAAAACCCAGTCATTTTCTGAAAATATGTTTTGGCGTATTTCTCTGAACTCGCCAATACATACAAACTCAGCTCCCTGTGGTGCATCTATTCCATGTTAAGAAGCATTTTTAAGCTCTAACATTGTGTTGATATCAAAACGTGCTGTAACCCACAACCATGTACATCTCGTAGCATGAGTAATTTGGTGCTTTTTCCTTCCAGTAATTTGTTTGATTTACCTTTGTCGCACATTTATACAAGAATCAAATGAAGATACTAAAAAAGTGGCAAATACCTACCAATGTAAGACAAACTGTGAAATCGCCATCAAAAACAATCCAACATCTTTTTAAAAATTAAACATTCACCAATTGTTTTAATAATTAAACGATTTATGGAATACATGTTTGTTTTTTCCTCGCAAGTGTGTTGAAAAAGTGCGTATGAAACTCGTGAGAAACTAGCTCACTAGACATTCGGCTGATTTACGCCCTCGCCTACGGCTCGGGTTGCAAACCACAGCCTCGTGTATAATGGGCAACTTAGCTCACTTGTATCATAATACACTATTCTGTATTGTTATATATTCTAAAAGGATCATTAAAAAAAAACAATCAGCCTTGTTTCTTACCTTTCTTTCCTGGCTTGGTCGCGAAGGAACAGACAGTAAAATTGACGTTTCAAAGTGATCCTTGTGATTTTAATGAATAAAACATTTTGACTTTGACTTTAGATGGCGCTACTGTGTCATAAGCTGTTAGTGTCAAAGTGATTTGTCAATGTAAATTGCTGTATCATTTCTATTTTCAGAGATACTTGAACCATAAAAAAAGGATTTATGTTTGTTTATAAAACTGACGAAGTGAGATTGTTCTAGACAAATTTTGATATTCTGTTTTTGAGACTTTTTTAAATCTTTTTGGCGGCTTAGATTAAAACTTATCTCCAGACAGCGTTATCTATTACGCTAGTTGAAACTATTTTTTTTAACTAAACAACCCTCATTATAAACACATTTTTAAGAGGAATTTTAGCCAATAATATCTACAGTAGACGAGACAAGAGTTGTAGTGGAGCTCCTAGTAGTAACTAGGATCTAGTCTGCGCCGGACGTGAGCGCCCGTGTCCGGCCGACACGGCGCCGGAACGGAGACCTAATCGCTTGATAGTTCTGATTTTAGATTGGACTATTACAGCAATTAGGTTCGCTTTTAGTTTGGACAGCGTCCGGTTTCCGTTAGAACATGTTTAGGAGATGATGCACGCTGGTTTGTCACAGGTCATATTATTAGAATTGAAAATGAATAGTTTGGACGAACCCAGTTTAGAGAAAAAGTAATTTTCGGACTTTACTAAGCGTGAATTTTACTTTGTAGAAACAATATTGGTGCTAATGTTGTTTACTGACTACTTTATTAAAACTTGTACTTTATCATTAAAAGAGTTTTTTTGTATATAATCAATACCTGTAATAATAAATAAATCTTATCTTCTAACATCTGCAATTAGTTTTACGGTTTCATTTGAAAAATATACGATTGAATTACTGCCAAGAGTGATTTATCTAAAGTTGGCGTATCTATCTCCATATTGGATATAATGGAACCAGAGATCGTTACGTGGTTTTACCTGCGAACAATTTAATTTAAATATAATTCTATATATTTGTTTTGTGATTTTCTAAGTTTTATTCGTTATTGTACACAAATAGATTAGAGCCAAAAAAGGCTTACAAAAAAACATGTACAAAGGCGAGCAAACGAGTTTTGATCAGGAATAATCAATCTTCATTAGCCCTAAATTACTCCTCAATAATTCGAGTGAAAAGCTACCTCAGCGTACCACAGTTAACAATTAGCAAGGTATACATCGTTTCTGAGCGATAAGACCGCTATATGCTTTGTGTTTTCTATTGAGTTGGTATTTTTTTATATATATGGCTTACAATAAAATGTTTTTATTTATTCAACACCTAATAGTGCTAACGCTAGTTTTTAGTATTTTTTTTATTTTTATACTGTCCCACTGACACTACTGACTGACTTAGTGATAATAATTGTTTTGTATTGTTTTAGTTGTCTGGTTATATAGGTACTATGTAAATATCTTGAAGTTACCAACTAAACTTATTCATATACCTACTAGCTTTTGCTTTCAGCGTCTACGCGTATCTTCTCAAAAAAGTTGCCTAATATGTCTCAATCCAAGTTATAATCTATAAACCAAATTTGATAGAAATCGTTCCAAACGTTAAGTCATAAAAACGTAAAAAACAGACAAAATTACTTTAGAGTTTATAATATTGGTATGGATTTACTAAACAACAACAAATTTACGTCAAAATTGTAAGCCAGTCAGAGTTTGGTTTAGCACGTCTTGCACTTGAAGGAATCTAGACGGGAGAAGTCACTTGAGACCCAACAATTTCATACCAAATTAGTACTAACAGTAATTGTCTAAATCCAATTTTCAAGCTTAGTAACACTAAAGGACAAAGAACTTCAAAAGCAGACTCAAAAGTTTTAAAAATAAAGTTACAATTCCTTCAACCCTATCAGATAGGGAATGGAAACCGAACAATTCGAATAAACTCACAGAAGAAATAATAGTACTATGCTTTGTAAAAACTGAGAGCACGCTTGTGGCCATATATATTGAGGAAAGCGTTCTTGTAGAGGCGTTTGCTTGTGCGGAGCACGCGGTGGACATCGCAGCGTTATTCGTAGCTCGCACGTGATACGACGACGCACCACGAGATGTGCAACTCCTCGCGCATCGCGTTGAGAAACGTGCCCCGCAACGCCCCATACAACGCGCTGTACAACTCGCGACGTCTCCACAAATGTGCCTTGATAGTTAATATGGACCTTTGGCATCCAGACAAATGAATTTGTATTTGAATTAGGCGGGGGCCAGTTCAATTTTATTTGCCAAGTTTTAAACAAATCCCAACGATACTTATGTTGTAAGATTTAGATGTTTCTTTTACCGAAAGCCGAGAGCAGATTCAATCTAATCTTTGCACTTTAAAGTTCATTTTGGAATGCAGGCTGATATATAGTGGCAAACCCCTGGCAAAAATCAGGATAGTCGTTTCAAATGAGTTTTCAGCGAAGAATTCACAGTTTCAGCACTATTCGATAGAAATCGAAGCGATTTTAATTCTACTTGGATTTTTCTTGTAGCATTCCGGTACATTTGTGAAAGGGATTTAAATGTACCGAGTAGGTCAATGACCGGATCTTTTGTTCTTTTGGGGACAGTTGGATTATCTATTCATCGCTTCTTTCTTGTCTGTCTCGTTCATTCATTAATAATTCATTTGTTTTTGTCACTGGTTCGTTATGATCAACCTGCATTATGTCTACACCTAGTTGACGATTACAGAGAAAAAAACCTTTCTTTATTGTACACAAATAGATCAATGATTAAAAAAGCTTACAAAAAGGAATAAAATATATAATAAAAAATATACATTTATTTCAAGCAATTATGTAGCTCATATTTATAAGGAAGGGCACAACACAAAAGGTTATTACTAAACGGGGTTTTTGAGAGCATACCTGTGACACCAATGTCTTGTGTACAGGCCGTCTACTCTGCCGGCTATCATTGCCGAGACGGTGTTGGCGCTGGCCCGCAGCCTGCGCACCAGGGACGCGGCTCGCTTGCGCATGACGGTATGGAAGCAGTCGACCCGCGCCGCCGCGAACATCCCTGATGCACTGCAGTAGCAGGGCAGCCCCAGTATCGCAGTAAGAGTTTTCTTCCACTAAACCTCTGAAGATAGATAATTTTGTCATCGGCCATTATCTGAGATAAAATAAAATCCTCTCCTTTCAAAGGTTTTTGGAAATGATCGCTTCTAAGCTATGAGACGGCACATTATACTATTTTCTTTGTGTTTTTTTTTTGTGTTTGTATGGTACAATAAAATACATGCACAGGAAAAGAATACTGGAGAATTTATACAAGGGTTGTATGCGATCTATGGTACCTACGCACACCCGAGAAATGTTGGCGTACGAGGGAGTAAACGCAAGTGAGGTTGCTAATCGAGGGTATTATTGGTCGCTTATGGGTATAATTTCTTCGCATTCGTGATAAAAAGTTATGTACCTATATACTCACAGTTATGTACCTATATCCTCACAGTTATGTACCTATACACTCACAGCTATGTGCCTATATACTCACAGTTATGTACCTATTTACTCACAGTCATGTACTTATATACTCACAGTTATGTACCTATATACTCACAGTTATGCACCTATATACTCACAGTTATGTGCTTATATACTCACAGTAATGTACCTATATACTCACAGTTATGTACTTATATACTCACAGTTATGTACCTGTATACTCGGGTGAGTATTATAGGTACATAACTTTTCATCACGAATGCGTTTTTTAACAGTTGGTTCCTTTTACTATTAAACTATGACCCACATCTGCCTATCATACCAACATTTTAAATTTTTAAATATAAATAAGGAGTGTCCTAGATATTGGTGGCGATTCTGTTGTTTACGCTAACTAACTAAAACTGTGTAAAATACGAACGGTCTTATTTTGTTTACGCTGAAGATCAAATTAGAAGGACATTTATAGTGACATTTCTAAAATTAAGTAATTTTTACTAATTCGCCGTGTTTACGGGCTAGTTTTAATCAACACCAATTTGCCTGCTGACTAAAACTAGCCCAAAAACACGCCGTCTTAGTAAAAAAATCTTAATTTTAGAAATGTCATTTTAAATGTTATTCTAATTTGATCTTTAGCATAAACATAATAAGACCGTTCGTATTTTACACAATTTTACTTAGCCAGTGTAAAAAACAGAATCGCCACCAATATAATCAATTTTAGTATTTAAAAAGATACTTCTTTTATTTATTAATAGAAATAAGGATTTTTCATGGAGATTGTATTTCATTTATCTTATTGTGAATGTAGTGAGCCATATTCTATTTTTAATTGACTTTCGGCCGTAAATCTCAATTACAGAGCCGATGTCGAGTTTTCAATGACCAACTTTTAGAGCGATGAAAAATTATTATGAGTTCCATAACTGTTAAATGGGGGAAAATGCCTTTAATAACAAAATTAATATACAATTATTTAGATGACTAAAATACAGAATAAACTGTTGAATCATCTAAAGACCGTTGCAAACGATCTATAGATAGCTCAATTGCTCCAGCTAGCTAACTCCAAATGCTGACACTTCCGCAGATCATTACTAGCGGAAGTGTTCCCAAGACACTGGCTGCATTGCCCCGCTCAATTGCAATGTTTATGCGTTGTCCCAGATAAGCGTCAGCTCTCGGATCACACGTCGCTTCGACTTAACTGCAAATGAAGAATTTAGAGTCTTGTAGGGAAAATTCAAAGAGCTATGAATTATGATAATGATTGGGGAATACATCTATCACAATCTAATGTTTGTTAAATTAAACATAAACAAATTTGAGATGAAATGTGACATTCATAATTGCAATACAAGAAATAAAAATAACATTTGCCTTCCAAAACATAGACTGGCCAAACTTGGAAAAAGTTTTGTTTGTATGAGCATAAAGTTGTACAACAAACTGCCTAGAGAACTGCGGAATACAGATCCCATTCATTTTAGTTTAAAGATAAGACAATTATTAATGGCAAAATCTTATTATACCCGTGACGATGCACTCGCTGATGACCTAAATACATAACTATTAACGTATTTTTTTTTACGTAAATTATTTATTGTATTATGTTTCTTTTTTGTGTGTGTTTGTTTTAATTTAAAACTGTTATTTTGTTATTTTTACTTATCACGTATGTTATTCAGAAATTGTAATGTGTAATAACTTTTCCAAGTATACCTACAGTTGTATCGAAGTGGAAGAAATGAATCTGAATCTGTTTGAATATTGGAATATCATTAAAATAGTCAAAACTATGATCGTACATTTTCGTCTCTAAATAATAATAGAACCTTGTGATTTATAAAGATAATAGAATATTATGGATGAAACTTAGTGTCCTGTCATCACTTCCCTTCCAGATTTATTATTTATTTACCTTGAATCTTTGTCCCCTTCCCGATGGCTGCAAAGTTACCAAGTGATAAATGGACAATCTTTGTTGTTAGTATCTGATATCTTTATGTATAAAATTCCGGTGTGCGTCTGTTCGTAATTCTTCTACTATTGAACTTCTAAGTTCAATAGTAAGGGTAAATGGCGCTGTTGTCGAAATCCAAAAAATTGGCGGAACAAGTCGCGGGCATTCAACTATGTACTTAGTATTAATAAAAGTGATTTATTATTTAATTCTTTTAACACTGATCAGTAAAGCTCATTTTACATTGAAAGCCCATTTAAACCTTTACAGATTACGCTTCTTTCAAATCTTGAAGTCTACCTTACTATACTTTTTTTGAGATTTGTGTACTTTTGCAGCCAGTGCATATTTTGATACTGCTCAACAATATTGGTATGTCAAGCGGAGGGAAGAAAATAATGCGACTAAAATAGTGTTAGATATGAGTGTGGATGGATATAGAAGTAGAGGAAGGCCGAAGAAGAGATAAATGGACTGTGAGAAGAATGATATGGGTAAGAAGGAAGTGACAATGGAGATGCCGGCTAATAGAGAGATCTGGAGGAGAAATACATATTGTGTCTACTCTGCGTTATGTGGGAAAAGGGCAAGAAGAAGAAGACTACTCAATAATACTACTGGTGGTGGAAGAACTGTCATCACTTGAACTCAAATAAATCGGACATTAAAAATTCATCGAAATCTATGATTTAATGTCTGGATAATAATAATATTAAAATTATTTTAATAAAAACAACTGAAATGCATTTCAATCAAAGATCCTAATGCCCTTCTGACATTGATGTAATATTTCAGGACAAAATAATTAATCAAGTCGATTCTGCGCGATTCATTGGTTTAATTATAGATAAACTAGTGGTTCGCCCCGAACTGAGATCTCGCGAGTCTCCAATTAAAACAAAAAAATATTATTAGTAATCTTTGACTATCAAAATAGTGCCAAATAACCAACTTACTTGACCTACAGTTTCATTCAAATTACATGTAACGGGAGTTCATGTAAATTGATTAACTTTTTTTGGGGTACAAATTGCAGTTATTCTGGGTTTTTAAGACTTTTGCCTATAATTTTGTCACTTAACCTAATAACAGCACTGTGGGGTCACTGGTGTACCCTGTGAATTTTGTCAAAGTTCAGTTATTATTATGGCTAATAACTCAAAAACTATAAAGAAAAATAAAAACGGAGTCTAAATGTACTAATGAAGACCTTTTATTTGACGTCTCACTTGACCTAATAGTCTCATTTTCATTTTTTTTACCCCTCTTGAACCCCAATATCTCAACAACCCCCCAACATTTTTAGCTCATAATTTAGTCAAACCAAAACAGTGCTATCAACACCTACCTATTTATGAAATTTTACGATGATCGGATCAACGCTTCGAAAGTTATCCTCGGACAAACAAACATACAAACATACAACGCCGATTTGTTCAAGTTAATTTTTAGATCTCGCTTTGCTTAATTAAAAATTAAATTACATAGAATTAGCAGTTTATCATATTATATACGAGTACGCCTGGCATTAACTCTCCTCAACGGTCAACGCGAATACATTGCTCACGGCTTATCATGGTATAGTGTATTCTTCCGATACTACTATCACTATTTGTCAAACATAACATTCTTACACTTCCGTCCCTGTACATACTTGAAATTGCATCTTGTAAGATACACTACCTATCTGTTTCCACGTCAGTCTGACACTGTCATCCGTAACAGACGAGATGACACAAAACTATGTCTACATCCATCAAAAACTGCGTTACTCGTAAAAGTATAGTTTGCATGGCTCCAATAATTTTTATTAAACTATCTAGGGATCTTATAGAAATTAATATTAATGTATTCAAGAGAAAATTAGAAAAAAGTATTGTAACACAAGTGCTATAAAATGTTGAGGAATGACAGATTTTAATCGTTCTATTGTTTTGATTTAATTTTATATATGATGTTGTTGTAATTTTAGGTATTTGACAATAATTAATTTATAGTAAATAATATAATTAATTTTTTAATTTGAATTTGATTTGTAATAATATGTTTCTTTGGTTATTTAATTTGGTTAAAAAAAATTGAAAATATATTCTGGCACGCGATCTCACTATTTGCATACTACTCTTGATAAAACATGTTGTTACTACCACTACATTAAAAAACCAGCATGCTAATTATAATAAATAATATTAAATGTAGATTATCCTACACATGTTAAGCAAATTAATATCTTTTATATTTATCATACCTATTTCTGCCGCCAAACAGAATTGCTGTGTTTCGGTATGACGGGTATGGTTTCCGCTAAATTAAAGGCACATAAGGCTTTAATAACTGTATGCCTCAAGTTGACGGACGAAGAGCAGTGCATCGTAGGGCACGTTTCTTAGGTGCGTGACCTACGAGGCAATACTTTGCTGATGGTTACCACTTATCATAAGGTCATATGCTTGTTCCATCTCTAGGTAGTATTATTATTATTTGGAGCCTGTACTGTCACACTGCAGGGCAAAGGCCCTCCCTTTCTTCATTCTACTCCACTCTATCATGCGCGTGTGTAGTCCAGTCTTCCATATACGAATCGAGTTTTTTTTAATTCTCACAAAAAATAAAAATAAAACTCATTTTATTTAAGCTGATTTAAACTGTTACTAAGCTTCGTCAAAATATTGAAGCCTTCGGTTCAAAGTTACTCAATAAAATGGATCAGTTGATCGAAGTGTTAAACAGAATGGATTGTGGAACCCAGACGTTCGACAATAAATTCCTTTGAATACATACGGCGAGAACAATTGGCAAATAATTTGATCCTAATCAAATTTCGACAAACATTTTAACGAGGTCTTTCAATTTGAGAAAATGAAAATAATTTTGTCTTATTTTGAAGTTTTAACTCAATTGTGTAATGTAGAAAATGAAGGAAAACTAAGGATAAAGACTGCTAAAAAATCTTTAATTTTTATAATATATTTACTATATTATAAGTAAAAGTTAGTTTAAGTGATGTAGTGGGAAACTGCTATCTAAACTTTTAGGCTGTCCCAAGACCTCCCACATGGGATTGACCCTAAATAACGTCATCACGAACGCCAAGAACTTGCACGGTTCTCGGAAATTGAGTATATGAATGATGTTCACTTATTTATTTCATCTGCTTATATGAAAATCTGATTAGCTATACAACGTGATTTGCTAAGTACGATATTAAATGTAAAAAGGAGTAGGACTGATGGATAGTATTGTTATAAAATAGTTTTTTTTTTCAAATTCAACCCACTATAGAAAATTTTAAATTTTCCAACAATCTTAGTCCTAAAATATCCTTATCTTAGTCTAAAATATAATTAAAACACCTGTATAAAATAGGTGAACAAACATTGGTATCATTTTTAGCGATTACTCGTGTTCCTTGGTCCTAGGAGGTAGAATCTGGTGTCTACGGGTTCGTCTCGTGAAGGTGAAGGACTGCGTAGTTTGATTGGTAAAGATAGTAAAAATTATCCAAATATTTCTAATATTTAAATCCGTCTATATATAACGTTACATGAAACATCCTTCTTCCCCCCCCCCCCTCTCCCCTCCCCCTCCACTAATCCCTTTTGGAAAAAATGACACAACATAATGTGTAAAATGAAGTCTTTAGTGTGCCTCTCAAATTTTATTGAAATCCGTCGATATATAACGCTACAGCAAACTTCCCCTTTACCCCCCCCCCCCCCCCTCCTTATTTCCCCCCTCGAAACAAAAATCACATTCGAGATTCGACTAAAAAAAATAATTATACAAGAACCTTGTGGGCCAATTTTGGTCAAAACCGGTTGAAAAATGCGACCTGTAGGCGAGAACAGACAGACAGCCGGACAAAAGAATTTTTTACACAATCTCGAAACTGAGATGCTTCGTTCGCTTCGCTTGCTTGGTCCATTAGAAAGTATTGTGTGTAACGACCGTGGACTGGAGGCCGAATACCAGACAGACCTTAGCACAATCATACTCTCAATAAAAAGTCAGTAGCTGGTCAGCAATAGAGGCGTGAAGCATGGAACAGGTCTGATTTAAAACGGTACATCATCAACATCAGCTATAGCACGTCCACTACGGAACCTAGGCCTCCCCCATGCCTTTAATAACAGCAACTAAGTTGGAATAGGTTAGGATACTTATTTTCCAATACTGGACGAGCAAATAATCACCGATTTAATTAGATTAGACATATCTTTATTGCATTAATAAATAATAATCATAAATAAATAATGCTGGACATTTCACACAGCGCTATCTAGCCCCAAACTAAGCAGAGCTTGTACACACCGTTACACATTAAGCTATAGTTTTCCCATATAAGCTGACCTCGCATTGTGTACGCTTTTCGTAGAATGAGAGGTCAGCTTATACTGTATGGATAAATATAGCTTGATGTGTAGCCGTGTGTACCATGGGAACCAGATAACTGATAGAATACTTAACAATTTTTTTTGTAAATACATACTTATAATATGTATATAGAGAAACAACCAGACTTGGAACAAATGTCTGTAGATCATACAAACATTTGTTCCGCGGCGGGAATCGAACCCGCTACCTACTACGTTTCAGCCGGCTATTCGCCCACTGCACCACGGAGGTCGGCAAAATATAATAATACATAGGCGAACTTGATGCTTCTTCCAGCTGACCTTTGTGCAGTGTGGAGAAAGTGGTAGTTCCAGAAAATGTAAATTTAAATAAACTTTAGCTTAGATATAAACTTACAAAAAATAATAATAATATACATACATAAACGTAATACATAAATATATCTCCACAAAGTGCTCAATTTTGTTGGGTAATATTGAATATAATGACAAAAGTATTAAATACATTTGCGTACATAATAAAACTATGTAAAAAATATTAAAACAAAACGCTTGAATGTAACTTTCTAAATCAATGTATCACAAAGGGCATTCCGGACTTGGATAATGATCGCTTTTCGCTTTCACCCAATAATCGATTTGGCATTAAATAAAGCTATTAAAAGTTTTCCCATCGAGTTGGACGGATTTCAAAGCACTCCGTTGTTCACATGCTGAATTTTGATTTCAAACATACTATAAAGGTAGAAGCTACCCTCTGCAGCTTCGGGTTTGTCAATAAAACTAGCCAATGTTATAATCCATCAGTATGTGTACCAAATTTTTATTAAAATTGCTTTTGTCTTTGCTGAGTGCTGCGGGAGTTTATAGGCGGTAGTGACCACTTAACATCAGGAGGTCCGTCAGCTTGTGTCTACAAGCCTATTATATCAAAAATAAAAAAAAAAATTGGTTCTGCCATTACGATGTGATTGAATGCAAATAAACAACTTTCACATTTAAACTACTAGCTTCCGCCCACAGCTTCGCACGCGTGGTTTGTCAATAAAATGTAGTCTATGTGTTAATCCAGGTTATAATCTACAAACAATTTCATCGAAAATAGTTCAGCCGTTACGACGTGACTGAGTACCAAACAAACAAATAAACATACATCCAAACATTCGCATTTATAATTGAACGAGCGAAACGTGATCTCCAAATCAACCTGGGCAAATCGGCGTTGTATGTATGTATGTACATATGTTTGTTTGTCCGAGGATAACTTTCGAAGTGTTTGTCCTATAATCATGAAATTTGGTATACAGGTAGGTAGTGATGGCATAATTTTGGTGTGTTTCAATGAGCTGGGTGTGTTAAAATATTGGGGTTCAGGAGGGGTATAAAACCCAAAATATGACTATTTTGGTCAAGTGGCACGTCTAATAAAAGGTATTTGTGAGTACATTTCGACCCCGTTTTTATTTTTAGTTATTAGGTTATTATCCATAAAAAAACTGAATTTTGATAAAATTCACAGGGTACACCAGTGACCACACATTGCTGAAATATGGTATGCGTGTAGATTTAGTGTCATAAATAACTGCTATTTCTACCCCAAAAAATAACCAATTTACTTGAACTCCCGTTACCTGCAATTTGAATGAAACTGTAGGTCAAGTAAGTTGGAATTTCATTTCGGGGCACTATTTTGTTAGTCAAAGATTAGGTACTAATAATATTTTTTGTTTTTTTGGGAGACTCGCGAGATCTCAGTTCAGGGCAAACCACTAGTAATAGTGTGATAGTGTGTGTTCTATAGAAAACTTGTGTTATCGTGAACAAATATATTAAAACATCACTGATACAGTATTTTGTAGGGTGACGTGTTGCAGAAGGCGGTCTCCAGATTATAAATATTCAAACGCACTTGAGACTTCATTGTTAACTTCTTTATTAGCACAGAATAAATGTTCCCATTGATATTAGTAGACAGGATTAACGACGATTTAGTTATCACTTAGACGATGCGTCTATAATAGTTCGGGAAGAGAGAGGTAAGAGTGAGAGCGAAGACAAACGACAACTGTCAATGTCAAAAATGACAGACGAGTCCATAATGCCAGCGCATGCATGTTGCGTGAATACATCCATACTTCCTATTCATGGTACCTGTTTAACACAATAAACTCCCAAGAAGCAATATAACCATACATTATTCAATTATCTCCTTATTTCCCACGAACTACAAAAAGCTTACTCGAAAGTTGGCCGCACGCCACTTGCCGACTCCAAAAACAATGTGCTCGCAAACTTTATCAAAGATGGCGACTAGAAGTTCCTGCCGCAAAACACAAACATGGCCGCTACTACTGTTTCCGGCGGAATTAGGAGCCTATCGGCCGCAGCGCTCTTTGTTTATGGTTTATCAATTAGTGCTGAGAATATTTGCTGGGCGACTTGCGGAACGATGCCTTATCATATTTTGTGGCTAAATATAGTTTAAAGAATTGTCAAACCATACAATTATGTCAGATTTAAAGAAGTTTAGTCGATAAATGAAAAAAAAGAAAAATGATTTATTGGTTTACATAAGAGTAAATACAAAGGTATATATATACAAGTAGCCAAATTGTTACAAGACACTGGGGTACGAATAATTATATACAAATCTGTAACAAATCAATCAGGAAATAAGTACCTAAAGTAATAACCTAAGTAAGTACTATCAGTAAGTATAATGGTGCGTCAAAAACTGGACTAGATTTTCTGTATCCCAGTTTTTGACGTCTTTCATTGGACAAACGAGGGTGATCTTATAGTTATTATCTTAGAATAATGTTAAGTTCGTTTAAATTTGTCGTAAATTTAAATTTAATCTTTAAATCTTAATCTTAATTATTATTTTTGTATTGTTAGCACATACGCTCAGGGATCGTTGTGCAAGCCAGGCTAAGAGTTTGATCAGTTTTGTCGGAACTCAATCTTCTTTTTTGGTGATTTTTACCCATACCCAAAGGGTAAAACGGGACCCTATTACTAAGGCTCCGCTGTATGTCTGTCTGCCCGTCTGTCACCAGGCTGTATCTCATGAACCGTGATAGTTAGACAGTTGAAATTATCACAGATGATGTATTTCTGTTGCCGACATAGCAACAAATACTAAAAACAGAATAAAATAAATATTTATGGGGCTCCCATACAACAAACGTGATTTTTTTGGTCGTTTTTTCTCGATATTGATAGCGGCAATATGTGGACACTTGAAATATTCACAGAATATTAAGTTATATTATATATTAAGTTATATATATTAAGTTACTTTAAATCTAAATAATTCAATTAAAATAAAACAAATAGTTAAGGGGGGTTCCCATACAAGAGACATGATTTTTTTGCCGTTTTGTCAAACAGACAGACAGACGGACAGACAGACAGACAGCGGAGTCTTAGTAGGGTCCCGTTTTACCCTTTGGGTACGGAACCCTAAAAAAGATCGCTCTCACCGATAAGGCCTCCCGTTGTATTTGCCATAAATTAGTACTATTAGTATTCCTGATATACAATAAAGCTTTATTCTATTCTATTTTTTTTAATATAAATAATTTCTTGTATAATCTAATTTATTGATCGAACGAAGCGACATCTCTAAATCAACCAAATCGGCGTTGTATGTATGTTTGTTTGTCCGAGGATAACTTTCGAAGCGTAAATCCGATCATCGTAAAATTAAATATATATGTAGGTGGAAATGGTACAACTTTGGTGTGTTTAAATGAGCTAAAAATGTGGGGGGGTTATTGAGATATTGGGGTTCAAGAGGGGTAAAACAAATTAAAATTAATTGACCTAATATCAAGTGGGACGTCAAATAAACGTTATTCATTAGTACATTTAGGCTCTGTTTTTGTTCTTCGTAAATCCTTTATAGGTTTTGAGTTCTTAGCCATAATAAAAATAAACTTTAACAAAATTCACAGGGTACACCAGTGACCCCACATTGCTGTAATTTGGTACGCGTGTAGCTTATGTGACACAAATATAGGCAAAAGTCTAAAATCCAGACTAACTGCAATTTATACCCCAAAAAATAATAACCACATGACATGAACTCCCGTTACCTGTAATTTGAATGAAACTGTAGATCAAGTACTATGGAAAAGTATTTCGTGGCACTATTTTGATAGTCAAAAATTACAAATAATATTTTCTCTGTTTTAATCGGAGACTCGCTAGATCACAGTTCGGGGCGAACCGCTATACTAGAAAAAACATAGCTTGATCTCTGGGACAGCTGTCAGTAAAATCGCGCCTATGAAGTTTTGAATTTAACAGTACGGACAAACGTACCAGTCAATGTATTTATAGTGATGAGCGATGAATCATCGTGACCACAGACTGTTAACTATCGATATTTTGTATAAAACTTAATTCAACATTAATTTATCATTTAATTAAAAAAAATAACACTATTGGATATTTAAAAACACTAACATCATTTACAATAGTGAGTAAATAAAATCTAAATTATAACCTAATCGTAACATTCCTTCCGACAACTGTGGGGTTCGAGAGAAGTTTGGCCGCGGCGTGTCTTCTTCCGCAAGATGGCGCCAACGCGCCGCCATCTTGTTTGACATGACCCATTCTCCTCAGTACGAGTGCTAACGCCACGTGTTTTCCGTTCTCATCACTTTGTTTTTGTTACTATTGCTGTTAATTTGTTAAGTTTATTTATTATTGTTAGTTTCTTTGTTGTTATTGTTTGATTTTATTGTTTGTTTTCATTGTTTGTTAGCATTATGCCAAAGAGAACGAAGAAAACTGTTTTGAACAGTCAAAGTCGTGAGTTTGTGATTCGCTTGTGTGAATATTTTGAGCGACAAAACCAAAATGGTGGACCGCTATTACCCATGGTAAAAGTTTGTGACAGAGTTGCAGATGCTCTTGGCATTAGACGTGCGACAGTAATTCGCATCAGTAAAGAAAAATATGGCGAATCTTCAACCGCAGTATTCACTGAAGACGAGGAAAAAAGGCTTTCAACGCCAAATAAAAAAAGAAGAAAGGCTGCTCCTGTCACAAAAATTGACGACTTTGAAAAATTGACCAAATTTACCAAAAATTACCAAATGCAGAAAATTAATAGAAGAAGATTGGGAGCAGGACGTTCGATTTGATAATATTTGCGAACAAGAGTTCATTATAAATTTACAAGATTGCTCTAGCGATTCTGAAAGTGATTCGGATATTGATTTGGGGTGTACTCCTTTTGAATAAATAAATGTATGTATTAAAATATTCGTTTCATTTTATTACCCAAATCATAATATAATCTAATATACATATAATTATGGCAGACAGCCTTTGTGGCGAAGCGGTAGTGAACACGACTGCTGCGCAGGAGGTCGCGGGTTCGATCCTCGCTCAGTGCAAATATTTGTATGCATGAATATGGGTTTTTGCACTGGTCTGGTCGTTCCTCGGAAAGCACGTTAAGCGTTGGTCCCAGCTGCCATACGATTATCTAATGGCAGTCGTTACGGGTTGATGGAGTCCGCAAAAGTCCAACAATTGGTCTTACTGCAAAGCTTCTATCGATAATTACTATTGATATTATTTTCTGTATCATAACAATCCTAGGAATGTCAGTTTAACAAATGTCGCAGAGATCAAGCTATGTTTTTTCAAGTATAGTTTATAATTAAACTACACGTAGGTGGTTAAGTAATACAACCAATTGTAAACCTTGTAATTGCGGAATACGACTGAAAATAACATGCTTACGTCTTAGTTCTTTGAAGTGACCACAAAGAAAGATAGGATCTCAGACATACATGAATAGGAAAATGAAGGTAGGAGGGTATTTAATTAGCCAACTTTATGTAGAGCAATAACAAAGCAGTACATATAAAATCTTGATTCTACAGTATGTTTTTGGTTATTAATTTTAATGTTTTTAAATAATGAGCTCATAAAAAGACTCAAGATCGCTCAGCGTGCTATGGAAAGGGCTATACTTGGTGTTTTATACGAGATTGAATCAGAAATGAGGAGATGCGTAGATGAATTAAAGTCTTTGACATAGCCCTATAAGGAGAGAGGCGCAGAGCATGGTCAGTCCGGGCGAATATGCTGGCCCGCAGATTCGCGCGATGTACAGACGCAGTCAAAGTGACTCTTTTAAAAGCGTACTGTACATCGCTGTACTCCGCGAGTCTGTGGTTTCAGTATACACAAAGGGCTTACAATGCTCTGCGAGCCCAATTTAACACTGCGTTCAGGGCGCTGTTGCGGCTTCCGCGCATCTGTAGTGCCTCATGCATGTTCACCGAAGCACGCGCAGACAACTTTCATGCTATCTGGCGTAAAAAAAACAGCCTCACTACTGCGCACGGTACGCGAGAGCAGCAACACCATCCTGAACGTCATCGCCAACAAGCTCGACTCTCCTCTGATGTGGAAGCTCACGCAGAGGACTAAAACGCAATTAGTAAATAAATCCTAACGCGCCTAGATTTAAGCTTTTTACTAACAAAATAGATCCATTGTTGTCTGATTAAATAAATAATATTAATAGCGAAAAGGATTAGCAAGCTGAAATAGCAAGGGCAGGGCACATAGCTCGAAAAATTGACTGCCGTTGTGGCAGAAAAGTTCTCCAGTGGAGACCACGCACTAGAAAGCGCAGCGTGGGGTATCTATCGCTCTAAAAACTCCCGGAAACTATGGGGGAGGCCTATTTTCAGGAGACATAGATGCTTCCATTTAAAAGTAACTAGTTGACCCGCCGAACTTCGTACCGCCTTGACATGCATATAACGCGGGCTCTCAAGATACGTCACCCTGGCAGAATTGTCAGTTGTTGTCCTCGGCCATCATTTTATAACCATACTTAACCATAGACAAAATTATGTATTCTCTTTGACATTTTATGTCACGTCACACGGGAACGCGGTCGAACGGGATAAAAAGTATCCTATGTCCGTCTCCTGGTTCTAGGAACAGGATAAAAAGTGTCCTATGTTTGTTTCCTGGTTCTAAGCTACCTCCCCACCAATTTTCAGCCAAATCGGTTCAGCCGTTCTTGAGTTATAAGTAGTATAACTAACACGACTTTGTTTTATATATATAAATTTGTCCGAGATCACTTCTTCTGTAGACCAATTCCCGAAATAAAATCGCTTTAGAATTATATTGGTCGCAGGTTCGATCACTTCGAATCCCGGCCGTGCAATAATTCCTCACTCATGCTCAGAAAGTTGGTCAATATTAGCTCGATAACTAATGCGTAAATGCGATTTACGCCACTATGGCGGTAAGTTATCTTAAAATTAAATGAGGTTAATTACATTCGTAAGATAGTATACTAAAATGAAATATAACATCCATGACAAATCCTTATTTTTATTAGGGTTCCGTATGCAAAGGGTTAAACGGACCCTATTACTAAGACTCCGCTATCTGTGTCTGTCCGTCTGTCACCAGGCTGTATCTCATAATCGTGACAGTTAGAGAGTTGAAATTTTCACACTTGATGTGATGCTATAATAAAATAAACTAAAAACAGAAAAAAAATATTTAAGGGGGGCTCCCATACAACAAACGTGATTTGTTTGCTCGTTTTTGCTCGATATTGATAACGACAACGTAGACGCTTGAAATATTCACAGAATATTTAGTTTAGTTAGTAGAATGTGTAGTTTATATTCACTTTAAAAAAATGAAATTAAAATAAAATTATTATTTTCATAAAACAAACGTGAATGGTTTTGCCGTTTTTATAGATAAGGGTACGGAACCCTTCGTGCACGAGTCCGACTCGCACGTAACGTAACCGGTTTATTCCAAGAAAAAAAGTTACGTTCATAAATGATGAAATTATATACAAACTGCTTAATAAATCCTTATTTCTATTTAAAAATTAAAGTGGCTACATTCATATTATGCTTTAAATACAACTTCCATTACATACCTAATTTCTATTAAATAAAAGTGGGCAGAGTTTAGCAGTGAAAAAAAAAACACGTGATATCGGGAACGCACATTTGATTTTTAGGAACAAACTGTTATAAATACTGTTTAGTTACCTTGCATCCGTGAAGAAAAGTTATGTTTTATACTCGGATGCAAGCAATCAATGGCATCCTCGACTAATTGATCGCTTACGCCCCTTGTACAACAATATATTAGTTCCACTCGAACGGCAAGTGAAGAAAACATAGTGAGTAAACAGAAATGGTGGCACATTGGGTGAAAAGCTGTCTGAGACGCAGGAGGTTGCGGGTTCGATTCCCACGCGGAATAAATGTTTGCATGATCTATAGATATTTGTTCTGGGTCTGGTTGTTTCACTATACTTTATAGGTATGTATTTACAATATAAAAGTATACAAGTATTCTATCAGTTATCTGGTTTCTATAGTACAAGCTTTGCTTAGTTTGGCTAGATGGCGCTGTGTGAAATGCCCAGCATTATTTATTTATGCCCTTGAAACAAATTTGAAAAAGCATATTGGTTCAGTATTTTAATAAGCGGCAATTGGCTTGCAAAAAGTGGGCGTTTACAAAACATATTAAAAGGTTTATCTTATGACTCATCGTTTGAAGATAATCTTGAAAGGCTGATACAAGTGATTGCAGAAAATAGGTCAAGCTAAGATAAAAAACTTCTGCCTTACCTGTCATCTTCAGATAGTTGGAAAGCCTAAACAACCGCATAATTTCTCTAGAATCACGTTATCAAAGCAATTATAATTCACAGTCAAAACTTAGTAACGTTTCCATTAGGTTTCGTGATAAAGCTACGGTACTATCGTAGTCAAAACTGTGTTGTTATTTGTAGATATAATTTTTGGGGATAGTGTTTTGTTTTGTGTCCTAATTTTTAGAAGCTTTAATTTAACTAGTATTGATAACAGTTTAACTAGTATTGATAACAGACAACGGGATTAGATTTAAACATTACAGTTGAACCATTCAATCTATTAAGTTCTGAAGAAATGTATGCTCTATGTCAGAGGTTCTCAATTTTATTTGGCCATGGAACCTTAATTGATCATATTTTTTTTTGCCGGAACCCTAGCGGCTATTTTGATAACTAAAGTGTTTACCTTGTAGTTTGAATATACTCGAAGAATGAACAAATTGTAAATGGAAAATAATTATTATATTTATTGCAAAACATTTATTGTAACAAAGAAATACAATGTAGATAATAATTTATTGTAAAGAATGAAAAAAATAAAATTAGTTCACATCAGTAAGTCGTCACAAACAGAAGCAGAACCAAGGTTTTCTCAACTATTGCATTGTATTCATCTTTATGTACTCGTACAATCCAACTTTAACTCTCTGACAGACCGCGGAACCCGGGTTCCGCAGACCACCTTTTTGGAATCGCTGCTCTATGTTACTGTTGGACACATACAACACTAGGTTGGATTATACCAGGTATTTATTCGTATGTATTAATTTTTACCTTATAATTACAATATATTATGTAGACGACCTCCGTGGTGCAGTGGGCGAATAGCCGGCTGAGACGCAGGAGGTAGCGGGTTAGATTCCCGCTGCGGAACAAATGTTTGCATGATATACAGATATTTGTTACGGGTCTGGTTGATTCTTTATATGTATATTATAAGTATGAATTTACAAAAAAAATGTTTATAAGTATTCTATCAGTTATCTGGTTTCCATAGTACAAGCTCTGCTTAGTTTGGGGCTAGATAGCGCTGTGTGAAATGCCCAGAAATATTTATTTATACTACGGTGCCGAAACATGGAAGCTCACGCAGGAGACGGTGTACATAATAAGAGTTGCATGGCACAAGCCATGGAGCGTACCATGCTCGGCATCAGACTGTTAGATCGAGTTCCAAACGTAGAGATCCGCAGACGAAAGAAAGTTCATGACGGGATTCGAGTTATGGAGCTCAAATAGTCTTGGGCGGGATACTTGACTAGACGTGGTGATGCCAGATGGAGCAGAGCAGTGACTAAATGTTGGCCAAGAAGCGAGTATAGAAGGGTAGGACGTCCGGCAGTGAGATGGGTGGACGACATCGTGGTCGCGGGCCGTCAGTCGCGGGCCGTCAGTGGGTGAGACTAGCGCAGGATCGTGGTGGATGGGACAAACTTGGGGAGCATACCCAACAATGGGTGAAGTCGGGCTGTGGCAGATGATGATGATGACATCATCATCATCATCTTATGTTAGACTTATCTTATGTTAGATCATCGTATGTTTACACACAGTCAATCCCCTAGGGTAGTGCAGGCTTCTGGCGTTTGTAACGTCACCATCATCATTTGGGGTCAGTAGAATACCAGCGTAGGTACACAGGGATACACATCAAGCTATATTTCCAGAATAAGCTGACCTCGCATTGTGTAGGGTTTTCTTAGAATGAGAGGTCAGCTTATACTAGGAAAGTATATCTTGATGTGTAGCCGTGTGTACATTTTTAATCTACCTACTTAGCACATGCTGAGCTGAGCAATTACATTATTTGATTTTTTTGACTTCTGACATTTTGTCTTATTGTACCTAAAAAATATCGTAATTGGCCAGAAGTCGATGTATCCCACCATCTGTTATTGTGTTTCCTGTCGTGTTTTTTTATTTAAGCTACAGGTAGTTGAAAGTTGCATGGGATGTTCCTGTTATCTAAGTATTTACATTCTTGGAATTTCTTGACTTCTGGCATTTAGTCTTATGTACCTACAAATTAACGTAATTAGGCAGAAGTCAAGGTAATCCACAATCTGTTATTGTGTTTCTTGTGTATGTCAGGTCGTGTCAAATAAATATTTTCATTTCATTTCATTTTAATTTGTTAAATAAATGTTATCGCTTTCATTAATGGGAGATTACTGTCTGGTAAATCAGTACCTTTATCACTTAACCCATATGTTGTCGTCTACATGTCGGTCGGGCAGGCCGTCCCTTTCACACCTACAGTACGTATCTTACGGGTCCCTGACCCGGCGACAGTGGCAATGACTTACTGAAACTGACTGCTACTTCCCCCAGCGAGCCCTTTCACTGGGAACTCTACACTAGGTACTTTGAATTATTTATGAATTATTACATTAAGTATAAACTTAACTACGTAAGTATTACTGATACAAGTTCTGTCTTCTCTCACCGAAGGTACCATCCTATTTTGCGAACAAGTCTAATCTGCTTATCGCATATAATAAATAGGTATAATCAGTTGGGAATTTGTTCTCAGGCAGAGGTCTGAACTTCGGATAAATTCGCCCGAGTTGAGGTGTTAAACGGATTACAGTTGGACGAAATTCTGGCCCTTTCATTAACCGGGACGTGAATTGCCGAAAATTAAGATATTGCTTCATCTTTATCGATTGATCGATTGTGGGACAATAGGATCACGTTTTGTTAAACTTTCTGGATTGATCGTGTAGCGGTTGTTGGTCAACAATGTGTTAAACTTGCTCAAAACCAAAATTAGCGTAATTGGAAGAATATATATAATATTAAAAATAAATATGTATTTCAGGCAACAAAAGAAAATTTTAAGATGTTAAAACTTAATTCTACGGTCCATAGGACCGATCTGACATCGATCGTCCATACGATCTGACGACCTCCGAGGTGCAGTGGGTGAATAGCCGGCTGAGACGCAGGAGGTAGCGGGTTCGATTCCCGCCGCGGAACAAATGTTTGCATGATCTATAGATATTTGTTCCGGGTCTGGTTGTTTCTCTATATATTATAAGTATGTATTTACAAAAAAAAATGTATTTAAGTATTATATCAGTTATTTGGTTCACATAGTACAAGCTCTGCTTAGTTTAGGGCTAGATAGCGATGTGTGAAATGTCCAGCAATATTTATTTATTTATTTTTATTTTCATAAATATAATCCTTAGCCTGACTTGCATAAAGATCCATAAACATATTTAGCGACAATCTGACCAATCCACAGCTTCGCACGCGTAGTTTTTCAATAAAAACATTACCTTCCTTCTGCTCGGTTGGGTAAAAAGTAGTCTATATCACCCGGGGATAGAGAAGCTTCCCAACAGTGACAAATTTTTTAAATCGGTTCAGTAGTTTCGGAGCAGATTCAGTACAAACAAACAATCAAAAAAATCTTTCCTCTTTATAATATTAGTATTTAGCGACAAAACATCTTAAAATTTGACGTATTTTTATGATGTAACTCTCATAATCATAT
The DNA here is from genome assembly GCA_918857605.2 of Philereme vetulata. NCBI lineage: Eukaryota > Metazoa > Arthropoda > Insecta > Lepidoptera > Geometridae > Philereme > Philereme vetulata. The sequence goes on from OU975421.1 coordinate 12,061,074, forward strand.
TTAACCACGAAATACGTTTAGGCATCGCTGCGCAAGTCGTTCTTACTGAATAACATACATATTATTTGCTTAAAACTACTTAACTATATCCTACAGTTGGCGATGTCGGCTGTATAGATAAATAAGAGTATTTTTTGATTTTGATGGTAGTCATTTTGTTCGGTGCTATCTAGCCCTATACTTGTTGTTTGTAGCAAGAAATTGGTATCCATAATTCAATACTCAATTCAAACGATCGTATCTTGATGCCACTCAATCTAAATTTCAAGTTACCGGAAACATGATCTGCCTCCGTAGATAATAATGGGACTGCAAGTAAGGACTAAAATTACAATATAATATAATATTCCGTAGAAACTAACTAGATTACTAACTTCTTGCTAACTTCTAAAACCTACTATACAAAATTGACGAATATTTTAATGACAAATTTTAGATACTTACCTACTACTTACTTTGACAATTATATTAGAATGTTTTTTTTTAATTAAATATAACCTAACAAGAACAATGACGTCCTCCTCTCTCCTAAAAATTGTTGTGCCCAACAGGGTCTCTATCTGTACCTATCAATTACCACCTATTATTACATTCTGTAACACAATAAATGATTTAGTATAAAATTAGTATAGACTGTTGATAGAAATGAATGCAATCGAATCACAGATCTTGAAGGTTTTTTTTAGTGCCAGTCCAAGAGATAGCAGACACATTATTCTTGGTTGAACAATGCCCAGGTCTGTTTTTCTTAAATTGTTGCGTAGATGTGTGCACGAAAATATTTTGCCATAAATGAGTCTCTCTTGTTTATTTTCCCTTGCATTTGTCTTTACTCTCACTATAAAAATGCTAAAAAAAACCCAATCGCGGCACAGAGGCGCAAAAAATAAACAATGATTACAGTCTGGGTCGCCAACCCCGGAATTCAGCACTTAAGGCGTAGACTAATCTGAAACAGCTAGAAAAGTCTTCTAACAGACTTGATTTCTTAAATCGCGGCAGCAGTATGGAAAACAAAGATGGCTGATGTCAATTTAGTTGATATGAAGGTGCAACTCGGATTTATGGTTTATCACGATTTTTACGACCATAGAGCGCAGTATGAATTGCAAGGTACTAATTTACGAAGGATCAAGTATAAAATACCATTTCTACAGAAAACTAAAAAAAAATTGACCTTTAAATAACACATCGCTGCTGGTGTTACCAGCTGTTACTATATTCTTAACCTCATTCGTTAAAGTCTGATAAAAGTTGAAGATTGTAATGAATAGGCGAATTGTATTAAAAACTTGAGAGTTAGTTGGTAATCAGTGCGGCTTCGCCTATAAAATAGGTAGATTGTTTTTCCTGCCAAATTATATCTACTTGTAAAAAAGTACATATTAAACAGCAAGTTGCTTTGAGCTCACCAAAATAAGTTTTATGTTGAAAAATTACTTATTCTAAACAAGCTTTTATAAAATTCATAATCGGAACCGCAAGCAGATTAAAATGAGCCAAAGCATTAGTAGCCTACTATAATCCATTCAGAAGTTCCGTTGTCTAGCATCTGTCTCCATCATGAGACCACCTTTATGGTACCTTAATATTGCATTGCCACCTTTACATATGTATTCCAAAATTCAGCTTAATGGTTGAGGGGAACGGGTTTAAAATTCAGTTGCAAGATTCCACCCGAACAAACGTACCTACATATATTGCAAGTTATTAAAAATCTTGTAAAAATCTAGCAATATTTACGCTATTATCATGAGAAACACACTACTATACACTACACTACTTTTTGAAGTAAAACTTCTTTACGCACGCTTGACTTGGGGAGTAAGCTGGTGAATGCGTTACGAAAAGTGTGAACAGAAGTTGAGAGGGAGATATAAGTTAGTGAAGATAGAACGAGAAAGAGATACGTTTCGTATATTTTTAAACGTTAATGTGTAAGTATGAAATACGTATGTTAAGAATGAACATAGACTGGTCGACCTACAGACGTGTGGACAATTTTGTAATTGAACAATTTTATAAATTATTATTTTGAAAAATAAGTTTTACTTCAGTTGTGTGGTCTAAAGCACACTCGGTTTTATTTAATTTTGTGTTGGCCTGTCGTTCTAAAAGTTGTCTGGAAGAGATTGCTTTTAAGGATAAGACCACCCATCGAAATAACATATTATGATCATATCAGCTACAGGACGTCCACAGCTGAACATAGGCCTACCCCATAGATTTTCAGAGCAAACGATCTTGTGCGACCAGCACCCAACCTACAATTTTTTTTTTACCTTTATTGTTGTGTATTTCTTTGTCATTATAATTTTGTTTGATTCTTAATTCTTTATTGTACACAAGAAAATACATTATAAAATACAGAAATAGAGGACATGTACAAAGGCAAGCTTAACCCTATAAAGAGTTTTCTTCCAGCAAACTTTTGAGGCTAGAGAGAAAGATGATTTTAAAGGTAGGTGCGTGTACAAGAATCATAAATATGTACATATATCTTAAACAAATAAAACGAAATATACCAAAAGAAAGTAATAAAATGAATAGAAAGAAAGAAAGAAAGAAAATATAATTTATTATGCCAACAACTAATAACAATAATAAACAACACTAAAACAAAACACATTACAACAAAATACAACATTGCTATTAGCTATTAGATGCCGCCACAAAAAGGTTCCAACTCAGCATTTTGCTATGTCACAGCAAGGTAAAATAGCGCTGGTCTTCCGTTGGAACCATTGTGAGTACACGGAAGTCTGCTAACACATACAAAAATATAAAAATAAACAAGTACTTATATTAAAACCCAACTAGCATAATACATACAAACAAAAATATGCAAGTAACATTATTAAAATTAATTAGTACGCTTAGTGCCAAAACTTACTTTAATACCCTAAAATATTGCTAACAAGGAGTTATAGGATGGCAGGACATTCAGATCACTCAGTCAATCAACTGCATCACGTAAACGGGTGCCGGCACCACAGTTCTCAGTGTGACTGCGCCGCGCGCTTCTATCTTCTATTTATAAAATAGAAGAATTTTATAATATAAGAAGTGCAAACAGAAAGAAAAAACAAATAACATACATACGAAAGGAATTGCTAGAGTAATAAACCTATTCACTTGCCTATCTACTGCGAACTACCCTGATGAAGTCGAAAAAAAAAGATATAAGTTAATTGGTTAGTTCCTATTCTCATTCGTGACGCTTCAAATAAAGGACGTCATATAAAAGATATTTCCATTTGGAGGGGTTCGCTTTCTTTTTGCTGTTCTTTAAGGAAATTTTTGAGTTTTTGCTTGAACCCATGAATGGTTTGCAGGTCTCGGATCGGAGGCGGAATATTGTTCCAGCACTTAGTTGCAGCGTACCGGAAACTGCCTCTAAAAGCCGCCGAGGTATGCTTTTGCTAAGATAGCTGCTTAGAGCACTTACGAGAGGAACAACTTCTGGTGCTGGACACCCAAGTGAGCTTTTCATACAAGTACGCAGGTGTGTTGAACTTTATTACACCAAAGATCAGGCACGCCAAATGTAATTTTTGTCGAGATTTCATATTTAGGATAGAGTGAATGTTTAAAAATGGCGTGACATGACCTCTCGGTGGAATCTGATAACAGAAACGAGCACACGCGTTTTGCACTCTTTGAATGAGACGCTGCGTGCGCGCAAGCAGTCTAGGCCCTATCACTGTGTCCAGATATCTAAGGTTAGATAGGACTAATGATTCAACCAGAACAATACGCAATTCTTCAGTTAGATACCGTCTGGCCTTGTATAAAACTTTTAGTTTATAAAAACACGTTTTCACTGCCTTAGCTACATGTTTTTCGAATCTTAAGTTCCTGTCCAAAACCAAACCTAAATTTCGTGCCTCGGTTACTCGTTCGATTGGCTCATTCTTTAGCAAAATATAAATAGATGGACTAAACTTACCGAGTTGAGGATTAGTGCCCAAGATCATAAACTTAGTTTTCTGTGGATTAAGCACAAGACTGTTATCCTCAGCCCACTTCGATGTCTTACACAAATCCTCATTTAGTCTTTTAATTGTCGAGTCTATGTCCGCCGCTTTAAAAGAGATATACACCTGGACATCGTCAGCATATATGTGATATTTGCAGTTATGGATACAGTATACGATGTCCGAAGAATACAGGCTGAATAAAATGGGACCAAGTATAGATCCCTGGGGCACTCCTCTGTTAACGATGGTTTCATCGGATGTGACGCTGGTGCCATCACTTTTTGTCCGTTTTACATATTGCTGACGATTGATTAAATAACTATTAAACCATCTAACAGCACTCACATCAAAACCGAAATAGCTGAGCTTTGATAATAGGAGGGTTGTATTTAGAGCGTCAAAGGCACGCGAAAAATCTAGCAGAACGAGCAACGTAATCTAAATCTAATCTTGTGCGACAAGGATGTTATCGGTAACATCTAAAAGTGCAGTTGTTGTACTGCGACCCTTTCGAAATCCAGACTGTGCATCGGGCAAAATAGAATTCGTTTCGAGAAAGTGAGTTAGCTGCTGACACACTAACTTACTGAATGAATATAATAAATAAAATAAATAGACTAATATATACAAAAATAAATATATACCTACAATAAAATAAAATTACAGAGAAAGATAGTGCTCTTTAACTTTCCGTTTGAAAATGTTAAACGACGGACTAGCGCGAACTTCATGGGGCAGGGCATTCCAAATTTTCACCGCATGATGTGCATGATTGTACAGCTTTCTTCCTTTCATCATTTTCAAGAAAAATAACTTGTTTGGAACCACAAAACTAATTCTTATTCTAGGATGGGGGGGGGGGGGGAATAAAAGATTTGCACTGACGTCACGCATTTGGGTGTATTGTGCATTACCCCCCTTGTAACATAACCCCAGCCCTCCTAACTCCTTGAAGTTACGGAGTAGGACTTTGGGTTGGTGGCAGCAGCTTGCCATGGTCCCCGTGGATGTTGATATAGCAGCGGTGTTAGTGGAGGATGAGGATTCGATGAACTCTTGCAGACCCGTTCTCAGTCTGGCATCGTTTGTGGCAGTGCAGTGAAGTATCATCATGTGCTCCACAGTTTCTTCCTCCCGAAGGCATCCGCGACAAAGTCCACTGTCCGTGGCTTCTGTCTTCCGGAGGTGATGGTTAAGGTCGCAGTGTCCCGTGATGATTCCTAACATCATCCATGATAAAACGATCATAAATAAATAGTGTTTTCCTTTTGATAGATAGCTAAATCTATTTAGAGGATAAAACGATTTATTTATAATCGACTAGCTGTTACCCGCAACTTCGTATGCGTTAGAATACTAAATGTGTAGGTAACCTAGAAATAAAGCTAAACTCGCTGCTGCAATTTGACTTGACAACCCATTTTTATCCCATGGAACCTGATGTTTTGGGATAAAAGGTAGCTCATGTGGTAATCCAGGTAAAATTGTACATATACACCAAATTTCATCCAATTCGGTTCCGCCTTTACGACGTTATTGAGTAATAAATAAACAAACATACAAACTTTTACATTTACAATATTACTTGCTGTTGCCTGCGACTTCGTACGCATTACACTAATAAATGTGTAGGTAACCTAGAAATAAAGCTCAACTCCCTGCTGCAACTTGACTTGACAACCCATTTTTATCCCATGGGACCTGATTTATGGGTAAAAAGGTAGCCCATGTGGTAGATCAGGTTATAATGTACGCATATACCAAATTTAATCAAAATCAGTTTAGCCGTTACGGCGTGATGGAGTAACAAACAAACCTTTGACGACCTCCGTGGCGCAGTGGGTGTATAGCCGGCTGAGACGCAGGAGGTAGTGGGTATGATTTCCACCGCGGAACAAATGTTTTTTCTTTTTTTTTATACATTATATGCTTGCGTTTGACCACGATCTCGCCTGATGGTAAGCGATGATGCAATCTATGATGGTACACGCTTGCCTAGAAGAAACCTATTCACTCGCGACTTAAAGATACCCAGGCTGTAGCTATCAGGAAACACAGACTCTGGCAAGGCGTTCCACACTTTAGCGGTGCGCATAATAAAGGTCGAAGAGAACCGCTTTGTGCGAATGGGAGGTATTTCTACCATATAGCGGCGGTGCATCGCAAAGCGTCTGGTTGTCCGATGATAGAATGGAGATGGTGGGATCAGGTTGAAATGTTCCGCCGCACACTCCTCGAAATGTACTCGATAAAAAACCGAGAGGCTAGCAACCTTTCGTTTTTGCGCCAGGCTAAGAAGCCTTGCATCAACTAGCTCATTGTTGCCTATGAGCTTCTTGGCTCTTCTCTCAATTGATCCAAAAGCTTCAAGTTGGTACTTCGCTGATCCGTCCCAGAGGTGAGAACAGTACTCCAAACACGATCGGATTTGTGCTTGGTACAAGTTGAGCAACTGTCCCTGTGTGAAGTAGTGCTTCACCTTTCCGAGTATACCAAGCTTTTTAGCAGCCAACTGGGCTTTCGACTCAATGTAGGAGTCAAAATTAACAGTCGGAGTTAATGTGATACCAAGAAGCCCAAGGTGGTCAGATATCGGCACGAATACATTTCGGAAAGTAGGAGTCAGATTGAATTGACTTCGTTTTGCGGAGAACAGATACGCCTGGGTCTTATTTGCTTTAAACTTGACTAGATTGGCATCACCCCAGTCGGAGATTGCCTTCAAGGACAAGTTTAAGCGCTCGACCATGGCCTCCCTGAGTGACTGAATCTGCCCTCCACTGGCTCGTGAACTAGATGTATAGCTTTCCACAACTGTGCTATCATCTGCATACCCAATGGTACCGGGTTTTAGCAGATCGTTGATATACAGCAAGAAAAGAGTTGCATGAGATTGCATGTTTGCATGATCTACAAATATTTGTTCCTGGTCTGGATGTTTTTCTATATATTATACGTATGTATTTACAAAAAATGGTATAAAAGCATTATATCAGTTATCTGTCTCCCATAGTACAAGCTCTGCTTAGTTTGGGGCTAGATAGTGCTGTGTGAAATGTCCATCTTTTTTTATATTTTTAAACATCTAAACAAACATCCAAACTTTCGCATTTATAATATTAGTATTATTTATTTTTAAAATCGAAAAAACGATTTATAAGAAATTAAATCGTTTAAGAAATTTTTTTTCCTCTAGATAGAACTAGCTATCTATCTTAAGGAAAAAAACTATTTATTTTCTTAAAAGCAAGAGAGAAAGAGATTTTTCTATGTAGTAAACCACACATTTCTTATTTAAGCTGTGGTTATGGCCAGACGCAGCCAATTTGCGCCTACTCCCGTCAATAACAATTTCAGAAGCGTAATTGAATCATTTTAGTACAAGTATGAAGTTTAGCACAACAGTAAACTGGTAACCAATTTTGCTAGTTTCTCTGGAGATATAAGCTCCTTTTTCCAACTTATTACGTGCACATTAAAAGTAAATTTCTCAGATTGATAGGTGTAATAGGAATATTATCAATTTGGTATATCTGATTCACAAAAGAAGTCCCAGGATAATTGAAAATATTACCGTATATGTAATTACGATAGAAGTAATAAAATTGAAACCAGTGTTCAGATTTTTATACTCTATGTCATAATAAATGATCTGATAGATTTTTAATGCTGCGGACAATTTTATTCATCGAGCGGAGTGAGATTTCTAAATCAACTTGGGCTAATCGGCGTTGTATGTATGTATGTTTGTTTGTCCGAGAATAACTTTCGAAGCGTTGATCCGGTCATCGTGAAATTTGATACATAAGTAGGTGTTGATGGCACAATTTATGTGTAGCTAAATGAGTTAAAAATGTGGGGGAGTTGTTGAGATACAGATATAGTTGAGATATAGAGTTCAAGAGGGGTAAAATAAAAATGAGATTACTAGGTCAAGTGGGGCATCAAATGAAAGGTTTTCATTAGTATATTCAGACTCCGTTTTAATTTTTAGCAGTCCTTATGGTGTTTGGGTTATTAGCCATAATAAAAACTGAACTTTGACAAAATTCACAGAGTACATCAGTGACCTCACAGTGCTGTAATTTAGTATGCGTATAGCATCAGTGACATAAATATAGGCAAAAGTCTGTAATTCAGAATAACTGCAATTTTTACCCCAAAAAAGATTAACCACAAAATATGAACTACCGTCACCTGGAATTTGAATGAAACTGTAGGTCAAGTATTTAGTTAATTATTTCGTGACACTATTTTAATAATCAAAGATTATAAATTATATGTTTTTTTTTGTTTTAATCGAAGACTTGAGAGATCGGGGGTCTCTCAGTTCGGGGCGAACCACTCGTTATAAAAGCAATTATAATCAAGATGCATTTTTTTTACTTGCTAAGATGCACGTGTTATGTTATAACTGATATCGATTAAAGTCGATAGCTTAAGTAGTTGCTGAAGTAATTAAAAGAAATAGAGTATATAAATATATTAGTTGTGACCATAAAAGTTACATATAAGTTATGTCCTTGTTTCCCAGAAAAGCGTAAGCTGTGGTCTAGGCCTCTAGGCAACAGGTCTCTCCTGAATGACATGATATAAATATTACAGTCCAGTACATGAAAACGAAATAACAAACAATCACAGAAATGTGTTGTCAGAGAGTGCACATGCTACATGTATGCGAAGGCATAAGTGTGTGTATGTGGGTGTCTTGTGTGTGTGTTTGTGTGAGGGTGGATTTGTTTGTGTGTATGTGTGTGTGTGTGTAGTTATATATGTATATATATATATATATATATATATATATATATATATATAGTAAGTAAGTCTTCTATACCGGCATAATCAAACGTATCTAACCATTGCGTTAATATGTCTTTTAATTGGTGATTACTAAATCTTATTTATTATCAAGCTTTGTTTATAATCGAGGTGCGTTATAGTTATATTATCGACGAGTCAGAGAACAAATCAAATTGGGAATAGGGTAACGTATAACTCTTCATTCGGGAAAATTTAAATTTGGAACCGTGAAGCGGTGATATCTGCAAATGCACTGAAATATATATAATTAACGAACACTAAGGACTCTAAGTTTTGTATACAAGAGATTTGTAGGATATCTGTATGGCATGTACATAATTACTTTATGATGGGTTCTTTGGACTCTTTCAACTTCCAACATGTATGGTTTAGAAGCACCTCCTCATGAAGTAATGCAGTAGGTAAATTTATGACGCATTGCCCTAGTGTAATAACTTTATAAATTTTAATCGAGAGATTCTCATCAATTATAAATCTGAGATTTTTAAATATGTATTTATGAGATCTTATTCTTTTCGCAGTGACAGTCAAATGTTCTTGTAATGTTAGTTTCTGATCGATAATAACTCCAAGATATCTAATAGATGTAACTCGCACCAGCTCATCACAGCTACATAGAATTCTACGCTCCCCAAGCGTGTTGCAAGGATGTGTATGTATTGTCACATTGAAATAAGAGGGACTAGATGCAGCGGACTTGTGAAATCATACATATTTGGTCTTCGCAGTATTCAAGGAGAGCAGATTATTCTCTAACCAACTACTGACTGTGCATAGACCTGATTCAGTCAGGTTTTTTACACCATTCCAGGATTTATCATAAAATACAAGTACAGTATCGTCCGAAAACATTATAAGATCTGCACCCTTTAAATTCATTTTGCACAATACCTTAGCTATGACAGACGGAAAGACGGTCGGACAGACAAAAATATAAAAAAGTCCGTTAATAATCATTATTATAAATACGGGATTTATCGCGTACCGTCTTATCGGTGTTTCGGCCGACAATGTTTCGGTTCAATTCGTGAACCTTCATCAGGGTGAGTGCGATCGCTTCGAATAACGTGTGAATAATAATGTGCGAGACGAGACGTTATTCGTTTAATTACGTATTATTTGAAATTCAATACAACTTTACTCCCGGCTCCGCCGTAGTGTCACCTGCTTTCGGTGAGGTTTACATGACATATAATTTGGCATTGTCGAGCAAGTGGTGTGAAAAAAATATTTGGTCACGTGCAATAGTCATCTAACTTGTCTCTATGTTTTAAAATCTTCCTTTAAAACATTTTAAAGGAATGCGAGCTTGAGCAAGCAAGCCTAACTAGATTCAAACTTTTTGATCGATGAGTGTTCGTAGACACTTTTGTGCTTTTGCGCTGGACCGACAGGTCCAACAATTAATTGTATGTATACGAATAGTATTTTTATTTATAGTGTTATCCGAACACATGCGGAAAATTCCAAGATTTTTAAAATCATCTCAAAAATTTCAAGCCTAGACGGGACATGAACCCGCGACCTTTCTCTTGATACGAGAACGCACTACCATCTGTGCAACTAGGCAATTCACGTCTAGGTCGAAACTAGTGAGATGATTCAGAATTACGACTAAAGCGCCGTTAGCTCCATCTACAGGAAAACTTATATATGTAGTTCTTTGTACCTGCTCAATGCCAAACGTTGCAGTTCAGTACATTGACAAGAGATGTCGCGTTGCTTATTTCAAATAGTATTTTTATTTATAGTGTTATCCGAACACATGCGGAAAATTCCAAGATTTTTAAAATCATCTCAAAAATTTGTATACGCTTATGAAAGTTTCTACGGGCCTTTTATCACACTGGTTTTGTTAATATCTTTTTTGAAAATGATGATGATATCTCATACTTTAAAATGTATTCGAGCAAAAGATACTACCCTGTTACTAGCTACTTATGACCACTCTTTATGGTACACATTCAGTTCCTCTCTCCATCTTCTAAAGAGTATTTTCTGTTGCTGATGGTAATAATTAATATTAATTAATTATATAATTATATTAACGATTGGTGATAATAAGAACGATAGTTTATCTCAGATATTCTTTTGTATTCCTTGTTAACTGTTCTCTAAGTTTAATTCTACGCTTATCACCGTCCATAAAAAAAAATTGATAGCAAGAGGTTGCTTTGAGCGATAAAGCCGCAAATATTAGAAAGTTTAGCGTAACAGGTAATTATAGTGTTTTTTTACGGTTCCGTATCTCAAAAGGAAAAAAAGAATCACTTCGTTGTCCGTATGTCTGTCCGTTCATCTGTCAATACCCTTTTTCTCAGGAACGCGGGGAGGTATCAAGTTAATTTTAATATCCCTTAGAGCTGAAAATAAATAATATTAGTAAAGATGTGGATTCACTGCATATATTTTGTTCTTATAGTAAAAATAATAATAATAAAACAATTATTGATCCAGAATTTTTCACAGACAAAATTAGTAGACACTGTATTATATAAATTATAAATTAGTAGGTATACATTTAGGTAGGTACTTATTATAATAATGAACGCCAGCTCCCATACTAGGATTCCCTGTGTCGTGGGTAGCTAGGCTCTGCCCAAAAAAGAAACATGAAATAAACTTAATAGTAATAATCAATAATAATAATCATAAGCAACCTATATAATAATTTAGTGCAAATAGTTATTAAAAAGTTAAAAGTTTCTAGTAGCTCTAGCTAAAGTTTAAAATTATGGTTGAAATTTATTAAATTTAATTTTAATAACAAAACAACAAATAAGTACATTATACGAGTATTTGATAATCATAATCATCTTCCAAAGAGCTATATTATTAGTGAAGTGAAAAATATTATTAAATCAAGCAAAAACTACGGCCATTTTTGTCTTATGTACATTTTGCTCGCAAATAAATCAAAACTTAGAAGGTACCTACTTTCCGATGACTTAGAATCATGAAATTTGGCAATAAGCAAAGTATCGCACAACTTAAGGAAAAAGGTTAATTTTTAATTAAATCACATTAAACGAAATGGAACCCTTTGCACGTGTCTGGCGGCAAACAAGCATACGGCCCACCTGATGGTAAGCAGCTACCGCAGCGTAGTACCGTACCGTAGCGATGGACGTTTATAACACCAAAGGCATGACTCGCGCATTACAGAATCTTTTGTGAGGAGACCGTACTTTATTCACACGTGTTTTAACTTCTAAGGGTCTTATCACAGAAGAGTGGCCAGCGTGTTTCCAGCAAGGCGATTTGTGCACGTGTTCGCTGCGAGTGGAAATACTGTTACGAGCTGAGGGTTCGGGACAAAATAATGAAATTCAATCGAACCAAAATAACACTTTTATTCAACACTAAAATGCAAAATACACGATCTTAATCGCAAGTAATCACAAAACGCTAATTCACAATACGGTCGCAAAATAAACCACTAAAAGTAACCGAAATGTTCGCACATATCGTCAAAACTATACTGACTCTTTCGGGCGTCTTTACGCGCTATTTATACAGCGCCCAATACATCTCTATCGAACGTTCTCGATTGTTCCACTATTAAATAGAACTGTGTAGGTATTTCGACTGACTACTATTGCTTATACTGTGCAACTGTAGGAAAAAAAGTAGTATGTAGGTATATTCCATACCAAGTATTACATATTCTGTGACACAGTAGGTATAAATTCGAGAAGCCGACTATTACTTTACTATTACTTATTCTGTAACAGCCTCGGCGTAACAATACGTTTACAAATCACCAGTGTGATAACGCTCTAAAAATGTTAGACGCTTCAACACAACATATTCGAGAATTTAACTACTCGATATAATGATGTACCTACATTGAAAGTTCATCAAACTATCCTTTGGTATTTAGAACTTTATCTAAGCGCTCAGAAGTAAAGTAATATTTATGGAGGATCCTACCCCAAGGGTATAGGGTAGAGTTTAGATTAAAAGTCGTTAGTGTAGAAAATTTTGCTCCACCGAAATTTCAGCTTAGTTTTGGGTGCGAGAAATAGGTTCCTATATATTAATATCGTTACATACAAAAACCAATTTACTATCCCATCGACTCAGCATGTTTTGTATTGAATTTGGATTTTTCAATAACCGAACGTATTTATTCCTATGACTATATCATTTTTGGCTAAAACATTTTTTGTTTGACTGCTAACTTTTGCTGACTTTAACCGATTTCAAAAAAGGAGGTTCTCAATTTGACGCGTTTATATAAAGAACTTTGTTTTAATATCACATCACACTAATATTGTAAATGTGAAAGTTTGGAAGTTTGTTTGTTTGTTACTCAATCACGTCGTAACCGCTGAACTGATTTATATAAAATTTGGTATATACGTATATTCTGACGTGGATTACCACATAGACTACCTTTTATCATATAAATCAATTCTCATGGGATAAAAATGGGGTGTCAAGTTAAATTGCAGCAGCGAGTTTAGCTTTCTAGGTTACCTACACATTTAGTAGTGTAACGCGTACGAAGTCGCGGGCAACAGCTAGTTATGTATTAATTATGTAATCGTACATTCATGACTAACATAACATGAAATCACTTCACAAAATAAGTGTTGTAAAAAAAATGTTTTGATCTAATCAAATAAAACTACATGAAGCCTTTCAGTTCGTTTAATGTACGAGTACCTCCCAAAACTTTTCAACTTATTGCAGACAATTTAAAAGTTTGTACATAAATAAAAGCAATTCAGAAATATCCTTCATTTTCTAATGTAAAGAATATAAACGAAATGAAGTCGCCTTGAAATAATTGATGAGTGAAAGGCGCAAGCTACTCATCCGAACTTCCAAGGTGATGTGCAGGACTTAGGTTCGACTGCGCGTCTCTACTAATGAAGCCTGAGATGTATGTATGTCATTGAATTTTTCCAATCGTCTCGATCGTTGTATCAGCATTACTTATTTATCATTTAAAGGCGACTTTTTCTAAACAAAAGGGAGAATATTTGCAACTCTTTGATTTCTTAGTATGTGATTCACAAGATGAGTACTTAATATTTAAGTGGTATGATCTAAAGAAAATATAATATTTTGGTATCTTACTTTGTTAGTACTTAATGTATTATAATGTTCAGAATTAGCAAATACGCTCTTTTTAACACAATTTTATGGGCTGGGTCTGTATGAATGTATATTCAAAACATGGGGGACCATCCAAGATGTATACTATAAATCCAATATAGCGGGACCTTAAAGATGGCGGAGGATGTCTTCTGGTTTTCTGAAGTCATTAACAGCTGATTTTTTTATTATAACAGGTAAAGTTTGTTATTTGTAAATCTGGTCCTAGTTGATATTCAATCAAGGTCTTATTATGAAGCCAGAAGGTGGCCATGATAACTATGTAATAAAACGACGCAACTAGTGTTCGGATTCATTTGAATCTGTTTGCGGTTCTAATTATGAATTTTATAAAAGCTTGTTTAGAAAAATCAATTTTTCAACAAATAAACTTAATATGTATACAACTGCAGAATCGACCGTATTAGTTATATACATACTCATCTATGTATCTTCGTCTAATTTATTGTATTTCATTAATCAGTTCATTTGCAAAAGTCAGTGAACGCATGATATATTTAAATAAATATTGCTGGGCATTGTACACAGCGCTGTCTAAGCATTTTTAAAACTTCAAAAATTACACAAAAAAAATGTAAATAAATTGTGTGCAAAAATGTTGCTTAACTCTTATTAAAACAATAAGCTAAAATTACAGACACGTAAAACAATTACACTCTTTCTTGTGTCAATGGCTTAATAGAGCCAAGCGTAAAGCCGATAAAAGATTTTCAACCCTGTTTCCCGGCGATAAGACTGACAATCAAAAATCCAATTTCATTTAACTGAAGACCCTGTAAAGCAATGGATAACAAACCGAGTTGCATCACCGAAATCTGTTTTTTACGACTGTTATGTTATATACTACCTACATAGTATATTATATACTCGTAAGGAGTCATCAATTTCGCTTTATGGCCTCGTCTCGGTGCGCGGGTGTTCAGCGAAGCGGTTTTAGACGTCTTAGGTTCAGAAATACATTATTTTAATACTTACTTATTACCTCTGTAAAATGGCGAATGAAATAATTATGGATCGTACGACAATATCGTCTACTTTTGTTAAGAAGCGACAGTATATCATTATTGTTTCTGTATTTGCACTCGTATTATCGTATAATCTAAAAATAATTAGGGCTTTCAATAAAATATTTTTGTATTTTTTTGTAAGCGAGGCATGGAGCGCAGTATCCTAGGAGTTAAATTAACAGACCGCATTAGAAACAGTGAATTGTGCTCCCAAAAACAAATAGCGGACGTTGGGCATCAAGTATGCAAGTAAAAGTGGGACTGGGCGGACCATCTTTGCCGGCGAGGAGTTATGTCCAAAATCCACCAGAGAGTGGATCCCAAAAGACGACCACGTGGCTGACCACGGCGCCGATGGAAAGACGAATTCGACTAGTTTAAGGAAGAC
Source organism: Philereme vetulata (assembly GCA_918857605.2). Taxonomy (NCBI): domain Eukaryota; kingdom Metazoa; phylum Arthropoda; class Insecta; order Lepidoptera; family Geometridae; genus Philereme; species Philereme vetulata. Next base: position 12,076,397 of record OU975421.1, read on the forward strand.
TGGACTACACACGCGCTTGATAGAGTGGAGTGGAAGGAAGGAAGGGAGGCCTTTGCCCTGCAGTGGGACAGTACAGGGTCCAAATATAGGAAAAGGCCAGGGTAAATGGATATACGATACAAAAAACGTTGAACAATTGGGAGTCAATTGGTATTTTTAAGTCACGCCAACGCCTATTCTAAATCCGCTCAATCTGATTACAATAATGCCTTTCAATCGTGGAAGCCATTTAGAGACTTTACTTTGATTTCGCTTCTAAAAATAGCTGAGGGTTTCTACGTGTTCAAACTAGTTTGTTCTTGATTACTCAGTTTTTGAGCACTGAAGGCAACTTCTTGCGCAACAATGCATAAATGTATTTAGTGACTAAATATGATTTAAGGATTTGTCAGTCACTAAAGCTTTCGTTGTGTAAGACAGCGTAAAATTTGATGGCTGATAAAAAACGATGGGAACTTTCATTTTTAAATAAAAATAAGGATTTGTCATTGAGATTGTATATAATTTTAGCATTTATGAATGTAATCTCCTTTATTTTTAAATATAAATAAGTATTTGTCATTGAGATTGTATTTAATTTTAGCATTTATGAATGTAATCTCCTTTATTTTTAAATATAAATAAGGATTTGTCATTGAGATTGTATTTAATTTTAGCATTTATGAATGTAATCTCCTTTATTTTTAAATATAAATAAGGATTTGTCATTGAGATTGTATTTAATTTTAGCATTTATGAATGTAATCTCCTTTATTTTTAAATATAAATAAGGATTTGTCATTGAGATTGTATTTAATTTTAGCATTTATGAATGTAATCTCCTTTATTTTTAAATATAAATAAGGATTTGTCATTGAGATTGTATTTAATTTTAGCATTTATGAAGGTAACCTTCTTTATTTTTAAATAGAAATAGAATAGAATAATAATTTATTTGGTACACACAAAATAGCACATGAGACAATTTTATGGAACAGCAGATACAATTGAATAAGGAAAGGAAATAAGGATTTGTCATTGAAAATGTATTTAATTTTAGCATTTTTTAATATGATCTCCTTTATTTTCAAATAGAAATAAGGATTTGTTATTTAAAATTTATTTAATTTTAGAATTTATGAATATGATATCCTTTAATTTAAATAGAAATAGGGATTTGTCATTGAGATTGTATTTAAAGTGTTAGGTACGTAAGAATAAGTCTACTCCAGTTTTAACCTGTACCACCGTAGGAAGTACAAATTCTAAATGAATATGTTTTTTCCAGATTTATTTGTAAATATCAAAATAAAACATTATTTTTCTGAAAAATTTACCTTCATTGAAAAAATCACTTGTAAAAGAAGAAAGATTTGTATTTTTGTATGTTTGTAACAAATATACTCAAAACTAGTGGTCCCATTTCAAAAGTTATTCACCATTAGAATGCTACATTATCCTTGAGTAACATAGAATATCTAAAAAATTAGGAGTACCTACTAAAACTTCAATAATGTAACCCAATATGTAAAAATAGCCATAAAAAATGATAAAAAATAAATGCCCACTCGTGCGAAGCCGGGACGGGCCACTAGTATATAATAAACGGAATGTGCTGTTGTAATAAAATTACTAAAGCAAAAAGTATATGTTATTGCTTTAGTCTTCTGTTAATAGTTCTACCTTTATTGTGTTAGATATGTACTTGGCTTCATTGATGGCGTCCGGGGAAGCGATTTTTAAGTCAACCATTGTGCAGGTGTTCGGGCACAAAGGGCACATTAGCAGGTGTTTCATCGACTGTGCAGGGTCACCACAGTCGCATTGCATTTATCTGGGATCCTTAGTAAGTTTATTATAAAAGTTAATAAATACTATTCACTATTTCATAGTGAAAACAAACTGCACACACCTGCATTAGTGACTCGGCTTAACAGCTAAACTCAGAGGTGTAGTATTAAACGAATTTCACCGTGTAACTTAATTACGAGTTCCAACGTGAATATTTGATATAGCTTAGCCAAACTCGGAATATTTACGTAGAAAACAGGCAATCAAGTTAACAATGATATTGGGGTTTTTCAGTTGATAATTAAAAACTATTGTATAACTAGACGTATTAGGAAATAAGAAGAATTAATTATGAACATTTAAAAACAGAAAGAATATACAATTATTTAGAATAAAATACAGACGAAACAGTTGAACCATCTAAAGACCATTATAAAAAATCAAAAGATAGCTCAACTGCTGTAGATCACTACCCGGCGAAAGTGTCCCAATTAAACTGGCTGCATTGCCCCGCTGAATGGCAATGCTTATGCGTTGACCCAGTTAAGCGCCAGCTCTCGGATCACACGTCGCTTCGACCAGACGCCTCTAGGAAGTTAAGATCGCACGCCTATACTCGTGTAAATCTAATCGGATTTGACAATTATCAAATTACTACCAACGAAAAACAAGTAGTTAGCAAAAGTTAGGAGTGGAACTCACTTCCGACGTATGTTTCTCCGAACCTGTATAACCTCGGAGTCTTCAAGCCCAGAGTGAATAATAAATATAAATAAATATTGGTGGACATTCCACACAACGCTATCTAACCCTAAACTACGCAGAGCTTGTACCTATGGGGACCAAGATAGCTGATAGGATACATAAATCATCATTATCATCATCCACAGCCTGACTTCACTCATTGTTGGGTATAGGCCTCCCCAAGTTTGTGCCATCCACCACGATCTTGCGCTAGCCTTACCCACTGACGGCCCACGACCTTTACGATGTCGTCCAGATCTCGATACATAAATACTTTTTTTTAAATACATACTTATAATTAATAAAGTAAAACATCCAGAGCCGGAACAAATATTTGTAGATCATTCAAACATTTGTTCCGCGGCGGGAATCAAACCCGCTACCTCCTACGTCTCAGCCGGCTATACGCTCACTGCGCCATGGAGGTCGTCATACGCTCTTTCTAGGCAAGCGTGCTCCACCTTTGATCACACCATCACTTACCATCGGGTGAGGTTATGGTCTAGCGTTGGCTGTAATCAATAAAAAAAAATATACAACATTCGAATATCGTCCTGCCAAAATATTGACCCAGAATTAACTATAGTGTGACCATTAGTGCTGTGCACTCCCTGAGGTATGCGCGGCGAGGTGGGAGGCAAAGAAAAAACTGCATGAGTTCACATGAGATCAAAACATGTCGGACATATCTTACGATATCAGTTTGCATTTCTAAGGCAAGACTTGTGGCGGGACGATGGTCGGAGGCTATTTATCTGTAATATATTATACTTAATTAGTTGATTAAAATGTAACTAAAATATACTCATATTTTATTAAAAATATGCAGGTGATAAATAAGAACTAAAATTATAATTCAAAGGACTGGTTTTATTGAACATTTTTTATATTTACAAACAATTATATATTCTAACGAAAGTTATTCTGACATATATTCTGTTTCAACTTCATCTTCAAGGAGTGGAAGTGGCGGTTTTCTGATTCGCTACTTTTCGAATTTGTTGACCTTGTTTTTCTATGGCCTTACTTGCTTTTATTTTATCAGCAAGTGTATTACCAAAGAGCATTTCGTCACGCTCAGTGTCCTGTATTATATGCAGGAAATTCTTGCTTAAGCTCGATGTAATTAGCTTTCTCCTATCACAAGAGAATGAATAGTGCAAGTCCGTCAACAGGCGACACCCGTCGCTTAGAGACTTCAGGGCTAGAACTTTATCTTTTGTTTTCAACATTGAATCCATTGCTCGGTTTATCGCAGAGGTACCGGCACCGAGAGCCGACTGAAAACTTTTGAGTTTTTTGTTCCGGCCTCTTACTAATTCAGAGACTGCCGCTAAGATTTTAGCATTAAGTTTGGGAGCTTGTAACAGTTTACAGTTGGATGGAATTAGGTATTCTTTCATGAATTAAGTCTTTTCTTCCTTAGCCAACCCTTTTCTCAGTAGCGGGAACCATAGATTAGGTAAACTGTCGTGAACAGGCTCACCATAATCTGGTGTATCCGATGGCGACGGCGGTGGCGAGTGGTGCTCAACTAGTTTTTCATTGATTGTATCTAAAAATAGAGCAAGCATGGTAACTTTCTCATATAATATCATAAAAACATTTTTGAGAGTAATTCGAGATTATATTGTCTCGCAGACAATAACTTAAATAATAACGTAACAGAAATAAACGTAAATACATTCAGTATTTACGTATTTTCGTGATTAGCACGTATAGCTCGCAGCTAACCGTGTTATCGCAATTGACTCGCAGTCAACCCCGATTTTTAGCGACCACAAAAGTATAATGACACAAACCTACCTGTAAGGTTTTTCTCATCTGACGAGTCCAAAGGGCGTTGAATACGGCGTCATATCTTTTCTTGTTCTTCTAACTTCCTTATTTTTTGTTGATATTGCACTATTTTATCCTTGGCACTGCGTTTTGGCATTTTTGCAAAAGCGCGTGCGCTTGTTGCCTCGCACATAAAAGGAATGAGGTAATGACGATACGCTCGAACTGGAACATCGGTAACAAATCTATGTTTTTAATTTTAATAGAGTGAATTCTCTCTGAATATTTGTGCAAAGTTGCCTGTTAACTGAAGGATACTACACTGTTATTATACTTTATTGTTCGAATGAAGTGACTCATATAATAATGATCAAATTTCATAGGAATTCATTTGATCATATATTATACTCATTGATTAACAATGAGTATGATTTTTTTTCAACCAATGCCATCCCAAAGGCAAAGGTCTCCCTCACTGTCTTCCAAGACTTTCCTTCGCATGCCAAATCCCACCAATCTGTCTCAAAGGCATCGAGATCGTCACGCCAGCGTCTAATAGGCCTTCCTCAGCGCCGTCGCCCGACTTGAGGCACCCACAACGTAACGATCTTTGACAATCTGTCGGGGTGCATTCTTCTTACATGGCTAGCCCAATCCCATTTTAGTAGTATAATAAGTAAATAAATATAAATATTGCTGGACATTTCACACAGCACTATCTAGCCTCAAACTAAGCAGAGCGTGTACGAGGGCTGCTATTTATGTATCCGGAATAAAATAAAATAACTATCATTGACTGTTAAATATGGTTTTATTGCTTTTCAAAATATTCGCCATGATGATCAATGCACTTTTGCATTCGGTGAAACCAGTTTTCATAGCACTTTTTCCAATCGGAAGACGCTATCTCCAAAACATGATTTTTGAATGCCTCAACGGCTTCTTCTCGGGTTGAAAATCGTTGACCACGTAATTTATTCTTCACGGTTGGGAATAAAAAGAAGTCGTTGGGTGCTAAATCAGGGCTATATGGCGGATGACCAGTTAATTCCACCGTTTCACCCTCCAAATATCGGGTCGTTTCACCCGAAGCGTGACAGCTTGCATTGTCGTGATGGAGAATGATTCTGCGTTGTGGATTATTCTTCCTGATTTCTGCAAAGACTTCTGGCAAACGAATGGTCGTGTACCACTCTGAATTAACAGATTGACAATTTTCTAGTGGTACAGTAGCCACGTGTCCATCTATACCAAAAAAACAGGCGACCATTTGCTTCAAAGTGCTTTTCGCACGAGCAACTTTTGTTGGGTTCGGCTCATGTTGGAAGACCCAAACTGTTGACTGTTGCTTAGTTTCGGGGTCATATGCATAAATCCAGGATTCATCACCTGTGTAGATATTATATATAGCTTTTGATGCACCACGATTGTATTTTTTTATCATTTTTTTGCACCAATCGACACGAGCCTGTTTTTGATCTATTGTCAAGTTGTGCGGTATCCAACGCGAACAAACTTTTTTTGCAGCCAAGTGTTCGTGTAATATCTTATGTATACTCGTCATACTAATGCCCAAGATCGCCTCTATCTCTCGATATGTCACATGACGATCTTGCATTATTAGTTTACGCACTGCGTCGATGTTTCGTGGCACAACAACTGATTTAGGCCGACCATCTTTAATTTCGTCCGTGAGCATACGACGTCCACGATTAAACTCACTAAACCAGTGATACACAGTAGTCTTCGATGGTGCTTTATCCCCAAAAGTCGAACTGAGTGGATCAATACACTGCTGTTGAGTTAGACCACGTCGAAAATCATAAAAAATCATCGCACGAAAATTTTCTCGAGATAAATCCATTGTGATAATGACACGCAATTTTTGAAATCGCGCCACACAATGAAAACAATTGACAGACGGACGAAATAACCTGCATTCTACAGCCAAAGAGTTCCATTTTCAAACGTGATAATTTCTTTTTAAATATTATTTATGCAGTGGCCAGTTCCGGATTCTTAAATAGCAGCCTATGTACTATGGGAACCAGAGGAATTGAATTAATACCAAGTTTCATTTTATACTATAATAATTATTTTGTTATCCATAATATAGTATATAGATAACAAAATAATTATTTGACAAAAGATTGAATAGCGGGAGGAATGAGCTTCGTTAAGTGCCGCTTTCATTTTGTGGGGTATACTTTATGTTAAATGTTCTATGGTCGGACTTCTGAGCAGATGCCAAGTAAGCCATCTTAGATAAAAACAGACTAAGCTGGTTTATAGCGGTACTTGCTTCCGCCTGCGACTTCGCACGCGGGGTTTGTCAATAAAAAGTATCAGTTACGACGTGATTGAGTAACAAACATAGAAACAATCGCTTAAGCTACGTGTTTTGTTATGAACGCAGTAAATGAAAACATGGGTAAAGCTTATGGCTAGTATTGTTGTAAATAGCTGATTTTCAAATTTATTACCATAAAACAATCAACCAACCGTAATATCAAGTTCTAATATATCAATTAAACCGCCTGTATTAAATAGGTAAACGAATCATAATCATTCTTCATGTAAGTACTTGTTAAACTGACTAAGCGGCATCATAGCAAAGGCGCCGCCAATTTACGTTAAACGTTGTTTATTGGAAATGTATCGATAACTGGATAAATATTCAAGCTACCGGTGTTAAACTTTTGTCTAAAATCAGTTAATACGATTCCGGATGTGTGTTTTAAATTAATGTCGTACATAACAAACGTCCTCAACGTCCTTCCGTGGCAACTCTTTTGAGGTGGTAGCTGTCGGTCTATGGAACTCTCCCTACTCATATTAAAAAGGCGCCTAGTAAACCGGTTTTCAGACGACTAGTCTACAGTCATTTCTTGCCTAGATGACTAGTCTACATTCAACCTTTTTGTTACCTCTGAGGTTGGCAGGTAGAAAATGCTATTAGCATTAAGCCCACCTTTTGTACATGTAATTTGTATTTTTGTGCAATAAAGTATTAAATAAATAAATAAAACAAAACGGTATAATACTATATGTGTCTAGTGTGACAGGTGCTGTACATAGTGGTTCTGTGAGAACAGTAGAGCTCGCGTCCCGAGTCCTAATAGCAATTTGCGTAACAAAATAATGACGAAAGTACAATTTTAAATCGAATTTTAGGTGCTTGAAATTTTCAATAGGCTACAAGTATATAGACTGACTTATGAGCAAAATATTGGTATAAGTTTTAGCGATTACTCACGTTCCCTAGGTTCTAGGAGGTCTATTCCGATGTCTACGGGTTTGTCTCATGAAGGCGGATTGGACTGCGTAGTATTATTGATACAGGTAGGTATACATTTTCCGAAAAAAAATATAAAGTTGAAATCCGTCCACATAAATAACGTTAAAGCAAACTTCCCCCTTTTCCCTCCTCCGCTCCCCCTTTTCGATATTTTTTCGCAACATCTTGTGTATAACGAAGTCTTTGGTGTGCCTCTCAAATTTGATTTAAATCTGTCCAGAAAAATGTCCCTAAACATGTCTAAAATCGTGATCTATTAAAAAATAATCAAGAAACTTGTGCGCCAATTTTCATCAAAATCGGTAAAAAAATGCAACCTGTAGGCGAGAACAGACAGACAGGCAGCCGGAAAAATAATTTTCGAGACGCTTCGCTCGCTTGGTCAATTACGACTTGGATTGAAACTTATGCTACTTTTAGTATTTTCCAACTTTCGCGATCAATGTACATAATTTCTGATTTAAACCGGTAAAAAATGTAGTAAACTCTAAAAGGTAAAACGGGTAACTAATAAAAAAGGTATACGATAAAAAAATACGCGATGTATACCCGTTTGGTTCAGAATTCATAAGCTACTTTTAGCTGACGAACTATGCGTTCGTATCCGCGTGCAGAAGCTAGTAAAAATATACCACCAGGTCAAGTGATGGTGTGATCGAAGATAGAGCAAGATAGGCTTGCCTAGAAACATAGACGTTTCGGTGACTTTAGTTTATCTATAGATTCTTGAAAGAAAATGTCTTGTGTCCTCATTTCAATGTTTGAATATTTATTTATGTTTTATGCTAATTTCGGCAAAACAAATTACCACGGCCACACTAATTTATGTAAATAGCGTTATTCGCTAAAGTAACTAAAAAGTTAAACTTAACATTTTGAAGTCCTATTAAAGGTTCGCCAAAACCAGCCCGAACTTTACGGCCTCCTTTAATGCTTAATTCGTGATAAGTTAATCTTACTTAGTGAGAAATTTTGTCACTTATTAAATGGTAAGGAATCTGAAAAGGAGTTTGTATTTCAAATACAACCACTTTTTTCGTAGCTTTGGTGTTGTAATTTTCTTTTAATGTGAAATAAGGTCTTCTTTTACTTTCCATCCAAATGTTGACCGGAAAAAATCACTTTCAGCGATAAAGCCGCCCCTTGTACTATATTTAGCAATAACTAGTAATACTAATAATTATTGATGCACATTTCACACGGCACGATCTATCGCAAAACTAAGTCAATCTTGTATTATGGGAACTAGATAACTGATACAATACTTATATACATTTTATATAAATACATACTTAAAATATACACGGTGTCCTTTAAATCACTGTTTTCCCAGAACAAACGTTGCTCAGACCATGGTCTAATGGTATGTTTATAGTATCAATTATGAGAATAGAATTAAAAAATCTAGACATTCTCAAATAAGTCTAACATTGTTCAAAAACTAACCATGACCATAAGTTCATAGGTACACTAGCCGTAGCGTGTTATCTACTCCTTAGATAACTAATAGCTACCGGTCAGCGTGCTGACTATGTTGTAGGGCGTAACGTTAAATTAGGCGTTTTAAGTTCGCAACTTTTTATATTTTTCAAAGACTGATTTCGTTTTTTTTTAATTTGATGTCATAAACTGTTAGTAGACCATGGGCTGAACAACGTTTGTTCTGGGAAAACAGTGATTTAAAGGATACCGTGTATAGATAAACACCCAGACCCGGAACAAACATCTGTAGATTCTACACTTATTTGTTCCGCGAAGGGAAACGAACCCGGTACTCCCTGCTAGCCGGCCGGCTCTTTGCCCACGGCGCTATCTTTACATTCCTAGGGTACGATAATAAGTTGTTCTTTTCAATTCTATTCTACGGTCCAAGCCTTTTATAACTGAGTAGTCGCTTGAAATAATCTGTAAATTTACATAAATCTCCTATTATATAAAAATGAATCGCAAAATGTGTTGGTAAGCGCATAACTCAACAACGCCTGGACCAATTTGGCCAATTCTTTTTTTGATGTATTTCTTGTTGTTAAGAGAAAGTTCTTATGAAAGAAAAAATTAAGAAAATTCCACGCAAAATTAGAAAATTTAAGAATACTACACCACCATATAAAATTATTTATAGTCTAACCTTAGCGCTTTTATAATGTAACCTTATGACGTTTGACATAGAATTGACAGAATGCGTGCTGCTGAATATTGTTTCAAACAGATGCTTCGGTAGGAGTTATCCCGAGATATATTATCTATATATATATATATATATAAATTAATTGCTGTTCGTTAGTCTTGCGAAAATTTGAGAACGGGTGAAGCGATTTGGCTAATTTTGGTATTGAATTATTTGTGGAAGTCATTAATTTTCTCATACATAATGATGACCGGGGACAACAATTGACAATTCTACCAGGGTGACTTATATTGACAGCCCGCGTTATACCTCCGAATGTTAAGCCGATACGAACGAATTTGGCGGGACCACTAGTTTCAAATAAACTAAAACAACTCTAAAACAACCCCGGAAACAAAACCCACGTCCGTGTATTGACATATTCCTGCCGGCTAGTTAGGGTGGGTATGTCGCCACTATAATTATGTATGTAACTGAATGTTATCACGCCAGCCGTGTGCCTTATTGATACAAGGGAGAACTTAAAAAATATGGACATGGTTATTTTTAAATATTTTATTATAACGAAATTTAAATTAATCATTTTTAACCCTAACTATACAGATTGCGGTTTCCAATTCACGACAAAGTACCGTTGTTTTGACGTGAATGCTTTTTTAAAATTGCTTCCATAGCGGGAGGCAGTTTAAAAAATAGCGACCCACTGCAAGTCGGACTCGCCCATGAAGGGTTCCGTAGCAGCAAGTAGTAACATAATATAAAAGTTCTTGTAGTTCGTTGTAACTTTTTTTATATTTGAGTTCATTGAATGTAAGGTAAATTACGGTTTACGATTTATGACGTATTAAAAAAAATTACTTACTAGATCTCGTTCAAACCAATTTTCGGTGGAAGTTTGCATGGTAATGTACATACATCATATATTTTTTTTAGATTTATCATTCTCTTATTTTAGAAGTTACAGGGGGGGACACATTTTACCACTTTGGAAGTGTCTCTTGCGCAAACTATTCTGTTTAGAAAAAAAATGATATTAGAAACCTCAGTATTATTTTTAAAGACCTATCCATAAATACCCCAGTTAGGGTTTGATAAAAAAAAAATTGAGTTTCAGTTCTTAGTATGGGGTTCTTAGTAGGGTTCAAAATGTATTGTTTTTTTCTATTTTTTGTGAAAATCTTAATGCGGTTCACAGAATACTTCTACTTACTAAGTTTCAACAGTATAGTTCTTATATTTTCGGAAAAAAGTGGCTGTAACATACGGACGGACAGACAGACAGACATGACGAATCCATAAGGGTTCTGTTTTTTTGCCATTTGGCTACGGAACCCTAAAAACGATTGATTACAAAATCGGGGGACACAGTTTGGTGTTGCAAGTACATATCTATCTTCGCCATACAATATTTAATTACATCACTAGATAAGCTAAAGGTATGTTACAATAAGTGTGCATCGCGTGCGGTGGAGGGGGAAGCGCCGCCATTTTGAGGTCATTTTGCTGCGTTTTGAGATTTCCATATAGTATGTGACATGATTATAACATACATAAAATAGCGTAGTTTATATTTTGTATAGAAAATATTACCTGTTACGTACACGTATTCACGTACAACACACGGCCGTTTCCATGACCCAGCTACACCCCATTTTTAGGATTCCGTACCTCAAAAGGTAAAAAAAAAGAAACCTTTACAAGATCACTCTCTTGTCCGTCTGTCCGTCCGTATGTCACCACCGATTTTCTCAGGAATTGGTGCACTTAGCAAGTTGAAATTTATACCAGATACTGAGGTCTATAGTCCCTATTAGGTGTTTAAAAATCAAGGTACTGAGTCAACACGATATAAAGATATGGGCAAATTTAGATTTTCGCAAAAACTTGTAAGTACCAAAATTTACCTTAATTTTCATTTTTTTTTATTTTTCGGTATTTTTTCTTTACTTGTGCTGCTTTTAACCGAAATTGATAATTCTAGGTCACCGGAAAGGTAAACCCTAAAGTTAAAGTACCCTAAAGGTTTTTGGTCGAAAATCTACATGGTAGTTCCCGTTGACCTGGAATTACGTAATTTGGCAAAAACCAAGGTCTTAAAGAACAAATAAAGGAGCAATTCCAATAAATAAAATTAAAATTGAAAATTCAAGAGTATCCCCATACATACATACATAGTTGACGCCAATTAAGATAGTCCTCTGAGTTGTATGGGCGCTCATACAATTTAGAGGACTAGCTTAATCAGCACCAACCTCTAAATAAGGTAAATAAATAAAATTGTGCTATTGCACAACACCACTAAGTGTAACGTATAATAGTGCGGTATCATTTCACATAATAAGTACGTACATACTTACTGACACGCCTTTATCTCGGAGGGGTAGACAGAGACCACGGATCTCCACTTGTTACGATCCTGACATACTTTTTTTGCTCCATACACTCTAACCACATTCTTCAAACATGCTCATCGGTTTAGGTTACTCTTAACCTGGTCTTACACCAAGATGTCTTCAACTTGGTTAAACACATCCCCTACTAAGTCGAGCGTAGTTATAGAATCAGTGTGTAATTCAGTGGGACATGATAACGAATGTTCGAGAAATATACTAGAAGGATACGGTACGTGCAAGTATAAAAAAATACAATTAATTATAACAAACATATAACAGCCTTAACCAAACTACATAACAGATCTTGATGAAATTACGATGAGACTAATATGAAAATATATCTTTGCAAATAAAAAATAATATCTTCCAAATCGGTTTGATAAATGACGGAGTTTTGAGGTAAAAACATATAAACCTTATAAGATTTTAAGGTTGCCCTCGATTTTTTTGGGATCCCATCATCAGATCCTGACTTGGTGTCATTGGTACTGTACTTGAGAAGTATACCCTTTTAAACAAAAAAATAATTTCTCGAATCGGTCCCGGCGTCTTCGAGTAATCGGGAAACATACATAATAAAAAAGATTCTGACAAATTGACCTCCTCCTTTTTTGAATTCAGTTGAAAACGATACGCTGAAGCTGATAAGTCTTCAAATAATTACGATTATATGCGAGCGTTTAAACTAGAGGTTTTTTAGTGTTTTATTGTGTATGATACTGTGAATATATATTGTGTATTTCAGATTGTGTTATTTAGGTTTGTTTGTTGAATTTTTGAAATGTTTTAATCTCTCTCTCTCTCTCACACAATCACACAAAAATGTGTTGGCGCGATCCTTTAAACGATCTATAGATCGACTAGGTGGAAGCGTCCCAAAAAACGTGTTTCTAGAATATGCAGTTTTCTTTATTATTTGATTGATGATTGTCGTGCGCTTGACCACAACCTAACCTGATGGTAAGTGATGGTGTGATTGAAGATGGAGCATGCTTCCCTAAAAAAAACTTGTTCACTCTGGCCTTGAAGACTCCGAGATTATACTGGTCCGGAAAAACATACGCCAGAAGTGAGTTCCACTCCTTACTCGTGCTAATAAGATATATTCTACATAGTCTATACTAATAATATAAAGAGGAAAGATTTGTATTTTTGTGTGTATGTGTGTAATGAATAAACTCAAAAACTACTAGATCGATTTGAAAACTTCTTTCACCATTAGAATGCTACACTATCTATGAGTAACAAAGGCTAATTTTTACCCAACTACGCAAAAAAAGGGTAATGTTTTTATTGAAAAACTACGCCTGCGAAGCTGCGTATTGGTCAGCTAGTAATATTATAAAGAGGAAATATTTGTTTGTTTGTATTTAATAGGCTCCGAAACTACTGGGTCGCTTTAAAACAATCTTTCACTATTGGGAAGCTACGCTATCCCCGGGTGACATAGGCTACTTTTTACCTAACTGCGCAGAATGAGGGTAATTTTTTTATTGAAAAATTACGCGCGCGAAGCTGTGAATAGTTCGACATAATTTGCTAATAAAGCGTACCGTTTCGGCCAGTTCTGAAGAATAAAGCAAATAATACGACGACGCCATCAATTCTTCTATAGATAATTATCCAGGAAATTGTGCATAAAACATAAGAGCTACTTGCAAGGAGCCTGTCAGTCCCCATCATCTGTTTTATACAAGTCTCTGGAGACGACTGCCATTTGCGTAAAGAAGGATGTTTCTTACAAAAGATCGTAGTTTATTTAAAATGTAACGGCAGAAAACTTCGGTAAACAGGCTACTTCTAAGCAATTTTAATGTACCTACGACCACTAGCCACCACATCACTAGCCATTTTACCATCATGAGAGGTAGTGGTTTTTGAGTAACTTTAATCGACGAACATAAACCATTCTCTATTTATCTCTTTAGGTGACTTGTACACGCTAAGAAAACTCGCCGGGTCTGTCAAAAATTTGTGTCTTTTCTACACACAAACTGTGTACACACGGCTACACATCAAGCTTGCAGTTACAGTTTGCGTCACATCCCGCGATCATCTTCTACGTTGAGAAAGCGCGGAGGTGGGGTTGGATTCTACATTAAAAATGGGTTCGCTGCCCATACCTGGACACACCCTGTAGACCCCTTACATTGTTCAGTCGATCAAATGTGGTTAACAGTTAATATCAAGGGTAAGAAAATTATTGTTGGGACTGCTTACAGACCTCCATGGCAGAATATAGACTTATTTTTTGACGCCATTACGGACTCTCTTAACGCCTCTGCCTGTGACCATTATATCCTGGTTGGTGACTTCAATATTAACGTTCTTAACAAAAACGACCCTGGTTATACCAAGCTAGAAATCTTCCTTAACTGTCTAGGGCTCTCGCAAAAAGTCACATCACCCACTCATTACACCGACTCAACTAAAACGTTAATAGATGTCGTCTGTACCAATCTAAACTTGAAAAATATTATAGTTGACCCAGTGGGGTCGCTTACTGGCCATTGCCTTATCGTGTGCGAATGCAAGATCAAGCGAGAAAAGATACCACCTACTTATCTATCCTACAGGCCGATTAAAGATATTATGATTGACCAATTTAATCAGGATTTAGACGCAATAAATTGGGACTTCATGGCATCACTCGTAGATGTTAACCAAATGGTAAATTATTTTAATTGTAGTGTACTTACATTATTCGACCTTCATGCTCCTATTAAAACTATCTTTATTAAAAAGCGCAACCCTCCATGGTTCACACCTACAATTAGAGAAATGATGAGTTTGCGTGACGAGGCCTTGATATCTTTCCGAAAAGCTAAATCTGAGAGTAAAAAACTATATTATAAAAATCTTAAGGCTGTTGTGAACCAAGCCCTATATAGTGAAAAAACCTTGTACTATAGGGAAAATATAAGTAATAAATTAAGAGATCCCAAAACTTAATGGAAGAATTTAAAAAATACTTTATTGTCACCAAAAAATTGCGAGTTACCCTCTCAATTCACAGACCCTAATGTAATTAATCAACATTTTCTAAATATTCCTGGTAGATTAAATACACAAATATCGCAGTTGACATACTATGAATATAATAGACATTCTAACGCGGTCTTTTGTATTGATACCGTTAGCTGCGATAAAATTGCTAGAATAGTGGCGTCTCTTAAGTCAAATGCAGAAGGTGCTGATTTAATTGGCCTCGGTATGTTGGTTTTGACCCTACCTCAAACACTAGATTTGATTACCTCAATAATTAACACGTCGATCACGACTTCGATCTTTCCTGAGGTATGGAAAACTGCTGTTATTCGTCCACTACCTAAAGTACCGAACCCTGTAGAAGCGAAGGATCTTCGTCCAATCAGCATTCTTCCGTGCTTATCAAAAATTATGGAAAAGGTAGTGTGTCAGCAGCTAACTCACTTTCTCGAAACGAATTCTATTTTGCCCGATGCACAGTCTGGATTTCGAAAAGGTCGCAGTACAACAACTGCACTTTTAGATGTTACCGATAACATCCTTGTCGCACAAGATAGCGGCATGCTTACGTTGCTCGTTCTGCTAGATTTTTCGCGTGCCTTTGACGCTCTAAATACAACCCTCCTATTATCAAAGCTCAGCTATTTCGGTTTTGATGCGAGTGCTGTTAGATGGTTTAATAGCTATTTAAGCAATCGTCAGCAATATGTAAAACTGACAAAAAGTGATGGCACCAGCGTCACATCCGATGAAACCATCGTTAACAGAGGAGTGCCCCAGGGATCTATACTTGGTCCCATTTTATTCAGCCTGTATTCTTCGGACATCGTATACTGTATCCATAACTGCAAATATCACATATATGCTGACGATGTCCAGGTGTATATCTCTTTTAAAGCAGCGGACATAGACTCGACAATTGAAAGACTAAATGAGGATTTGTGTAGGATATCGAAGTGGGCTGAGGATAACAGTCTGGTGCTTAATCCACAGAAAACTAAGTTTATGATCTTGGGCACTAATCCTCAACTCGGTAAGCTTAGTCCATCTATCTGTATCTTGCTAAAGAATGAGCCAATCGAACGAGTAACCGAAGCACGAAATTTAGGTTTGGTTTTGGACGAGAACTTAAGATTCGAAAATCATGTAGCTAAGGCAGTGAAAACGTGTTTTTATAAACTAAAAGTTTTATACAAGGCCAGACGGTATCTAACTGAAGAATTGCGTATTGTTCTGGTTGAATCATTAGTCCTATCTAACCTTAATTATCTGGACACAGTGATAGGGCCTAGACTGCTTGCGCGCACGCAGCGTCTCATTCAGAGAGTGCAAAACACGTGTGCTCGTTTCTGTTTTCAGATTCCACCGAGAGGTCATGTCACGCCATTTTTAAACATTCACTCTATCCTAAAAATGAAATCTCGACAAAAATTACATTTGGCGTGCCTGATCTTTGGTGTAATTAAGTTTAACACGCCTGCGTACTTGTATGAAAAGCTCACTTGGGTGTCCAGCACCAGAAGTTGTTCCTCTCGTAAGTGCTCTAAGCAGCTATCTTCGCAAAAGCATGCCTCGGCGGCTTTTAGAGGCAGTTTCCGGTACGCTGCAACCAAGTGCTGGAACAATATCCCGCCTCCGATCCGAGACCAGCAAACCATTCATGGGTTCAAGCAAAAACTCAAAAATTTCCTTAAAGAACGGCAAAAAGAAAGCGAACCCCTCCAAATTGAAATATCTTTTATATGACGTCCTTTATTTGAAGCGTCACGAATGATAATAGGAACTAACCAATTAACTTATATCTTTTTTTTCTACTTCATCAGGGTAGTTCGCAGTAGATAGGCAAGTGAATGGGTTTATTACTCTAGCAATTCCTTTCGTATGTATGTTATTTGCTTTTTCTTTCTGTTTGCACTTCTTCTATTATAAAATTCTTCTATTTATAAAGCGCACGGCGCAGTCGCACTGACAACTATGGTGCCGGCACCCGTTTACGTGATGCAGTTGATTGACTGAGTGATCTAAATGTCCTGCCATCCTATAACTCCTTGTTAGCAATATTTTAGGGTCTTATAGTAAGTTTTGGCACTAAGCGCACTAATTAATTTTAATAATGTTACTTGCATATTTTTGTTTGTATTTATAATGCTAGTTGGGTTTTAATATAAGTACTTGTTTATTTTTATATTTTTGTATGTGTTAGCAGACTTCCGTGTACTCACAATGGTTCCAACGGAAGACCAGCGCTATGTTACCTTGCTGTGACATAGCAAAATGCTGAGTTGGAACCTTTTTGTGGCGGCTACTAATAGCTAATAGCAATGTTATCTTTTGTTTTAATGTATTTTGTTTTAGTGTTGTTAATTATTGTTATTAGTGGTTGGCATAATAAATTATATTTTCTTTCTTTCTTTCTTTCTATACGTTTCCAGTACAAGCTGACCTCGCATTGTGTAGGTTGTTTGTAGAATGAGAGGTCAGCTTGTACTGGAAAAATATAGCTTGATGTATAGCCGTGTGTACCTACGTAGCTCCGGCGACCAATAAAAATCAAAAATAAAAATAAAAAATTATTTGATGTTAGCCGAGACCCCTCCCCCACGTGAGATTGGGAGAGATTCTGCTAGACCCCGCTCTCCCTAACCCTTGATTACCTCACATAATTAATGGACGAAAGAACCATCCCAGTTAAACTAGCTTTTCGCCGCGTCCGAATCTAACTTTGGATCCAATCCGTTTTGGAGCTACAATCCCACAGACATACAAACACACAGACGTACATAGACGTCGAACTTATAAGTATTATAATTACTTTTTGTGTCGGAGGTTAAAAAATAAATTACAAAGGTTCTAACTGTAACATGATAGGTAAAATTCAATCAGAGCCATTAGTATTGCGTAACAGATTTTCAACTAATTAAATAATCCTATATTACGGCCGATAAAAACACAATGAAAACTTACAAATACACAGACTATAGGCCGTGTAATGGGTCGCTGCAGACTCAACACGAGCAAATGAGTTTTTAACACACTTTTTATCAGATTGGTACGAGTATGTCTTTTACAGTGCACGCGGCTGTCCGGTTATGGAACGCGCTGCCGGTAGCTATCAGATGTGACAAGTCGCGTGCCATTTTTAAATGTATGGTCAGAGATCCCTATTTGAGTATTGTCGCTAAATATCTTGTATTTATTATTAATTAATATGTTTATTATTTGTAATTATTATTTAGGTAAATTAATTTATAATACTTATATGTTTTATATCTTACGTGTATGTATATGTATTATGTAATATATGTATTTATTTATTTAAAAGCGATCTCTTCCAGACCAAATTTAGATGGACAGGATAAACAAAAATCAAATAATACTAATAAACATAAACTTAAATACATACAAACAATATATAAATAAACTACACTACATAAAGAGGTTATATAACATAAACACTAACTAGCAGTTATGAGACAACGAAAGGAAATAGTTGTATACCTTGACTATGAAAATAGGAAGAGATTGGGACGACCTTATGGACGTTGGTAAGGCGTTCAACAGTCGCACAGCTTGTACTGTGAAGGAGTCACCCTAAAATTGTGAACTATGTACGGGAGTTTGAAGCTGTAGAGCTTCGGAAGAACAAGGTTTTATCGCCCGCACGTGTTTACCTATTATATACCTTACTAATTGGTTTTAAGTTACCAATTGGTAAGGCGACTGCTTAATGATGGAAAAGTTGGACAAGAACTCGGAGAAGTACTTGGACTTGCTGTGTTTGTGCATTTTCGAATCGCAGTGTTTTTGAAGTAGAACTTCTTTACGCACGCTTGACTTGGGGAGTAAGCTGGTGAATGCGTTACGAATAATATATATTTTGTTTTATTATGTTGTTTAGTCGTGAAAACCTATTATTGGCTTTTTTTTATCTACTGTGTTTCATATTATGTATGACCAGTTGTTGGTTTTCCAAATAAACAAATATAAAATATATTGAAATATTGTGCGAACGGAAGTTGAGAGAGAGATATAAGTTAGTAAAAATAGAAAGAGAGATAGTTACGTTTCGTATATTTTTAAACGTTAATGTGCGAGTGCGATTTGCGCCTGTCCAGAATGAACATAGACTGATCTACCTACAGACGTGTGGACAATTTTGAAATTGAACAATTTTATAAATTAATATTTTGAAAAAGAAGTTTTACTTCAATCGTGTGGTCTAAAGCACACTCGTTTTTTTATACAACCTGGTGATGGAGCAAACATATCGTCCGCTTAATTATTAGAATTCGTAAGTCCATATAGGAAGTATCCATAAAAGAGCAACCAGAAACTGGTTTTTTCACAAAGTTGGAGAGATTTTTTTGAGTTACTGTAGTAGGTATAAACAACTCTAATTTTTTACCTTAACTAAGAATAACGAGTAGTAACATGGCCCACTTGATGTTAAGTGGGCGTATGGCCATCGCCTATGGCAAAGTATTGCCTCGTAGGCACGCAACTTAGACACGTGCCCTAAGATGCACTGCCCTGCATCCAACAACTTGAGGCATACAGTTGTAAAGCCGCATATGCCTGTAATTTCACCGGCAGCCATACCCTTCATACTGAAACACAGCAATGCTGCTTGGCGGCAGAAATGTGTATGGTAGCAGTACTTCCCTGGGCGAGCCCTTTCACGAGGAACTGCAATACTCTTGTCGTGCGCACTCTCATAATTTCAGATTGAATATACTTTCAGTGGCATACCGATCTTTACAGTCACCATCAGACGACCTCCGTGGTGCAGAGGAGTTCAATTATAAAATTTTGTATGAATAAATTTTAATATAGTGAACACTATTCCTTTGTCACAACGTATTTTGCACCAGGTGGGCCTTAAGCTTGTTCCAACACTTCCAAATCTAGACACTATAAAAAAAGGAAAAAAACGAATCACTCTAAGATTTCATTATAAACCCGCATTAAATACACGGAACAATCGATTTTTTTGACCTTAAAGTACTTGTTCCGAGTTGTTCATATTAACGAAAACCTTTACCCACTGAAATTTTAGGGGTAGTCCGATAACACCATAGACAAGTAACTCTTTAACCAAAAATATAACCTACTTCAAAATTACTAAACTGATTTTGATGAAATTTCTAGGAGACCAAACTGAAAGTAAAACCTTTTATTAATAACTATTATTAGGTACCTACTATAACAGTCATGGAAGAGCCCTATGTTTGTTGGCTAATTTCTACCAGCAAGACAAATTTTCGGAAGAATAAAATGAGAACTTACAGCTTTAGAGCTTGCAAAGGCTATAATAAAATTCGTAAATGAAAACTAACCAATTCAGACTTTAAGCTTCAATATATTATCTTAAGTTATAAGATGAAATTATATTTTAAGTTGATATAAAATATTTGTTATTTTATATAAATTTCAGGATTGACCATTGAACTTGGCTCTCATTTCACATTTATGTTTTTGATGGGATATCATTACTTTTTATACAACAATTAATATAGGTATTTATTCACAATAAAATTATACCCAATTGTTTTTATTAATTTACTGTATTTTCCTACATTTACGGGGTATAATTGTCTTTTTTGTGTTATTTTCTATCAGCAATCAAATTTGATTGCTAATTCTTACATTACAGGCAGTATAAGTAAGTGTTCCTGATATAATCAATTAATTTATTTTTAATTAATTATAATAAAATGATAAAAATTTACTTGTTTCTGATTTATTCCTGTGTATTTACCTAACTATCTATCTGGATGCTAAATTTGAAATTTCTAGGTCACCTGTAACTGGGTTAGAGTTTTGATACATCTATAGGTCGGTCAGTCAGTCAGTCAGTGATAAAAATATATATTTTTAAACGTTAACCAAATAACCATTTGAGATGTGTTTATAAAATTTAATTTAGAGCACATATGTGTCTCGCAATATATGAGTCAAATTTGACATGTTTATGTGAAATAATTTTTGAGTTATGAGGTGGTCAAAAGTGACTCCAAATGGTTCGTTTAATATTACACACGGTGCTGCTTGCCAGTTCTGTTAGCTTGAACTTGACTTGACACGCTCCCGCGTGTCTAGATAAAAAATATATAAAAAAATACAACCGAATTGAGAACCGAAAAAAATAACTTCTTATTCTTTTTGAAGTTGGTGAAAAAAGTACTACCGCATCCAAGGATTCGTCATTGGCGGCCTTGGGCACGGCCGTACTTCGAATAGAAATGTGTTGATTATTTACAAATAGGTCTGTTTCGTGATTCGTTGGCAGGTATTGTGAGTCCGGCCGGCCGCGATGACGTCATAAGCTGAATGTTGCTTGCTTCTGTTATTAGAAGGCTGTGGTAAGTATAGTTTGTATTGAACATTATTAGACTAATATTCCTTTTACGAACCCAAACTAATTTGTTTCGTGTTTCTTTTTGTCCTTTTACTAATTGGTTTTTTATAATTATCCACCTTGATGATTTCGCCTACGTTAATTAGATTTTAGTTAGGGCTTTGGTATTTTACCGTTATTCAATTTAACTCAATTCAATTTAATTTATTTAGAACTAGTAGTAGATACAAACAGATTACTGATAGCACGATGTAACTGCAAAAAATATAAAAATTGTGGCGCAGCTTCAACGCCCACCTCCTCAGACAATAAAGCAAGATACATCATTCCGTCTAAACAATAAGAATAATTTAGGCTTAAAACAAAGTAAAAAAAAAACAAAAAAATGAAAGTTAACGAAACAATTAGATACAGATATAGATACAGATATAAAGATACCTATAATTTTGATGAATAATTGGGTGAATGTGGGTGTGAGTGTATGTGTGAGTGTTTAAAGTCTGTGGCTGTATGTGTGTGTATGCGTGCTCGTGGAGGGGACGAGCAGGCGTGAGCTAAATATGAATTTATTGTTCATGATATTTTATGATTGTTTAGAAAGTTTCAGGAAGACAAAAAGTCTTCTGTTTCTTCGTAGGAGATGGATAGGAGCCATTTCTTACATATAATTTTGCAGTGTTAATGTGTTAGGGGGTAGATATCAAGAAGTCTGTTAATTTTATTATACAGCAAAGGACCGAAATAGTGAAGGTGCCGCCCGGCCACAGCGGTCCTACGTGTTTCAATTTTGCAAACTTTGTCGCAGCGACGTTTTGTGGTTTTATGATTAGAGTCAAAAATAAGCTGTGAGTGCTTTTGCAAAACACTCATTAACACACACAATTGTCTAACAGTTAGAACCTCACAGGGAGAGTGCAGCGAGCTGGTTGAGACACGCCTAGGTTTTGATAACTTAACCTTAATTACAGCCCTCTGTGCATGCTCCATTCTCAAAATCTGAGTCTTGATGATAATGTGGCATGAATATCATATTTTTGTGAAATGATACTAATTGCCCCACCCTGGCATGGAAAAGATGTTCATCAAAATAAAATAAAGCTCAGAGCACTCAGGGATAAAATAGCATTCTTATAGTAATTTTTTTTTTTAAATCGGTACAGTAGTTTCTCATACCCCCTTGTAACATACAGTAATAATATTCGTACTCATACTGTGTTCATAAAAAATATAAAACGTTATTTTAAATCCATATCAGTCAAAACATCAACTAACATGTCATAAAACTTAGGCGCGTAAGATCAGTAGCAGTTTAAACTAAAATTCTAAGTTTAAACTAAAAATTTCCTGTGACAGTAATCGTTTAAATTTTTTATTTAGTTATTAGTTTTTATTTAGCTTATTTTAGTTTAAACTGCTATTGATCTTACAGGACTAAGTATTCTATCAGTTATCTGGTTCCCATAATCAAGCTTTGCTTAGTTTAGGGCTAGCTCTGTGTATTCAATTTTCAATATTCAGCATTATTTATTATATATTTAAACACCAGCATAAACTGAATGTAATACCTATGGAGTAAAAATATGCAAGCAGTCCTATGTACGATAAATCATTTTTACTCAACAATAGTTCACCTAATAAATTTTCCCGTTTATCTGGCCAGACGAATGCACAAATTTTTACCAAACTATCGCTAAGAACCTTAAAAAATATACTAGTTATATAAATAAAGCAAGGTTTGTAAGGTTAAAAAAATTCTAACGCAACAACCATATTTTGTAGTAATAATAACATACAATATGCTTAATAAAAATAAGCCTTAACCCTTTATAATAAAGCTTAAACCTAATCCACTTGCTCCGTCAACAGGGTTGAAACGGTCGCTCAGTTTTGGATCTTATCGCCTTGAAATACGGTTTGTAAAGTTACGTTGGAATCTTGTTAATGAGTCCCGTATAATTTCATAGTGCGGGTCCTGTTTGAATATTATTAAACATTTTCATATAATTTAGAACTATTTTCTATGTGATATCAATCTGAACATTATTTAATTGTCTGTAATAAATAGCCCATAATAGATTGTAATTTACCCCTATTGGTTTCAAAATGGCTACAATCATGCGTAGATTATGGTTTGGGGAGGTTTTTTTATAATTTTGGACCCTTATCTAACAAGCTTTATGCAATTAACCTTTTACTTAGAAAACCTTCGTAGTTAATTTCAAATATTATTACACTATTATTATAAATGCGAAAGTTTGGATATTTGTTTATTTATTTGTTTGTTGGTTGGTTACTCAATTACGTCGTAACAGCGGTACAAATTTCGATGGAATTTAGTATGCTCGTAGATTATAGCCTGGATTATCACCTAGGCTACTTTTAATCCAATAAATCAGATCTCATTGGATAAAAATGGGATGTGAAGTAGCAACGAGTTTAGCTTTATTTTTAGGTTACCTACACATTTAGTAGTGTAACGCGTATGAACTCGCGGGCAACTGCTAGTTATAAATACGGGAGTTAGCACGTACCGTTTTATCGGTGTTTCAACCCACAATTTTTGTTTCAATTCGTGAACCTTCGTTAGGGTTAGTGCAATCATTTACGCACTGCGTCTCGCCTTGTATTACGCGCCGCAGCCCTCAGAAAATAAACGGGCACCCACAAGATTGAAAGATGACCTGATAAAAAAGACGGTACAGGCTGCACAGGATCTTTCGCTCTGGAAATCTTTGGAGAGGCTTTTATTCAGCAGTGGACGTCCTGTAGCTAATATAATGATAATTACTGCCATTAACAATTGCATTCTTCTTCTTGCTGGCCTTTTCCCAAATTACGCGAAGTCGGCACAACATATATTCCTCCTCTACGTCTTTCTATCAGCTGTCATCATCATCATCATCATCATCATCCACATCCTGATTTCACCCATTGTTGGGTATAGACCTCCCCAAGTTTGTGCCATCCACCACGATCCTGCGCTAGTCTCACCCACTGACGGCCCACGACCTTTACCCATCTGTCGTCCACCCATCTCGCTGCTGGTCGTCCTACCCTTCTATACCCGCTCCTCGACCACCATTTAGTCTTTGTCCTGCTCCATCTGTCATCACCACGTCTTGCCAAGTGTCCAAGTGTCGAATCCTAACTTTATGCACCTTCGTTCATCTACGGATCTCTACGTTTGGAACTCGATCTATTAGTCTGATGCCAAGCATGGTACGCTCCATGGCTCTCTGTGCAACTCTTAACCTGCGTGAACTCTTAACCTCTTGACGTACACAGCCTCCTGCGTGAGCGTCCATGTCTCGGCACCGTAGGTCATGGTGGACAGAACACATTGGTTGAATAAGCGGGTCTTCAGACACTGTTGAGTTTTAGGCGACCTAAGAATCCCATCTACCTTGCCGAATGCAGCCCATCCCAATTGCATCCTTTCAGAGATTTCCTTCTGCTGATGCTCTCGTCATCTCCGTTTGATAATTGAATTACAAATACGAATTCATAGATATTATTTTTGCGTCAAGTTATTATATTATAACGGTTATACTAGTTATACAGATAAATAGTGTATAACGTACAAGTTATGCATACCTAATTCAAGCAAGGCAACAAAACGGATCGTTACTTAGCGGCGTGTCACAGTAACCATAAATATACTGGAGCGCAGATTTAAAAATAAATGTTTATTGGCATAAGTTGAGTAACCTACTCGTATGTCAGTAGTTCGGTTTGTAGTTTCATAACACTTTAATATTCACTAGCTGACCCGCCCGCGGCTTCGTATGCGTGGTATTTCATATAAACATTACCCTTCTTTGCGCACTCGGGTAAAAAGTAGCCTATGTCCTTCCGCGGGATATAATCTCCTTGCCAAATTCCATGACGATCCTTTAAGCCGTTTAGTTATGTAAAGGTAACAAACAAACAGTTACGTTCACAGTTACAATGTATATATTATACATATAAACCTTCCGCTTGAATCACTCTATCTATTGCTGAAAACTGCATTAAAATCTTTTTGAGCAGTTTAATAGATCTAAGAAAACAGACAGCTGAAGCGACTGCATTTTAAAACAAGTAATGATAAGAAATTACCAAAATAAATTGCAAAATTTAAAATGAAAACAAGGTTGACACACGCATGGCCTATTAAAAAACCAGTGCCAAGTGCGAGTCGGACTCGTGCACGAAGAGTTCGTTACCATTATCTATCAAAACGGCAAAGAAACGTTTGTTGTATGGGAGCCCCCCTTAAATATTTGTTTTATTTTAACTTATTATTAAAATGAATATATAACTTAATATTATGTGAATATTTCAAGCGTCTATCTATTGTTGTTATCAATTTTGAACTAAAACGAGCAAAAAAATCACGTTTGTTGTATGGGAGCTCCCCTTAAGTATTTATTTTATTCTGTTTTTAGTATTTGTTGTTATAGCGGCAAAACAGATATACATCATCTGTGAACTGTCTAACTATCATGTTTCACGAGAGCATCAGCCTGGTGATAGACGGCTGTCCGTCTGTTTGTACACACACAGCCGCGCCTTAGGGTGCCGTTTTACCCTTTAGGTACGGAACCCTAACAACAAAGGAAAAACAGTAGAGTGATTAGAGATATTGACCACTCTACTGAACTCTTTGTGATTTAAATATGATCATCTTTAAACTAACTACATAAAACCTTTGAACTTGAATGCGTTGTCTGAAGTAATCGCTTCTAACCGAAAATACCAGCTATTTTACTTGTGTCTCAATACTCAAGCGTTAATTGTATTCCACAATGTATTAATAGGTAGTAATTGATAGGTATATGATAACTTAAGACCCTGTTGGGCACAACAATATTTTGAAGAGAGGAGAGAGGACGTCACTGTTCTTATTAGGTTATATTTATTTGAAAATGAATACATTCAAATCTAATTTAGTTGTCTACATATTTATACATACAGAGACGTAATGAAAAGGTTTGTCAATTTTCAAATTGATTCGTTCGTCGTATCGCGAGTACATTACCTTTCGAAAGTTTAGTACAGAACAGACTGAGTTAGAGAAAATAATCTTTCATCTTCATCATCATCAACCTATAACAGTCCACTGCTGGACGTAGGTCTCTTTCAGGGTGCACGATTGAGCCCAATCCTCAGCTCTTCTCATCAAATCCTTGCCAGCCACAGCGCCCAAATCGTCACTCCATCTAGCCGGAGAGCGTCCTACACTTCGCTTGCCTAGACGTTGTCTCCACTCCAGAACACGTTTACCCCAACGGTTATCGGTTCTGCGGCAGATACGAGCCGGCCCACTGACAGTTCAGCTTGCTGACCCTCTGAGCTATGTCGAATAATGTTTAAATGTTCGTTAATAAAGTTCAAAATTATTCAGATTAAAGTTATTTGACTATTTATGTTGTAAAAAATAATTAATTGATTCTTGCATTATTGGTGCAAGCGAAAACCGACTCTAAGGCGATGAACTCTTTTATTCCATCACTGTAACATAAAGTGTTTTCTTTCATTCATTCGTTCAGCATAGTCATTTCCCTACTACAATAACGGGCCTGTGGTAAGCTGTTATGCATTATCGTTATCTGCAGCTGAAGGGCTGTCTACTGCAACAGTTATGGAAATGCGTTATTCGATAACTTGCCAGATAGAACGATAATTGAGGTTGTACTATATCCCTTTATCTTAGAACATAAACTATGTAACATAACTATATTATTATATATATATATTATTATATATATATATATATATTATATTATATACTAACAAACATAACTTAACTATTTATTTTTTGTATAATGTATTATGTTTATCTATAATGTAGGTATAGTATAAAAGAATATTTTTTTTAATATGGTTAAGTGTTGTATTTATTATATTATATATTAGTATTTTACTCCAATGTCCTTCTCTATGCACGTACCCACCACTATAATCAAATATCTCTATCTTCAAAGGTTTCCTGGAAGAAAACTCTTATTAGGGTTATGCTCGCCTTTGTACATGTCCATTTTGTAAGCTATTTTTGTCTGTAAATCTAGTTGTGTACAATAAAAAATTAAATTAAAGAAACTTGAAGTTAAGCTAAAGTTCTACCTAACGTTGACTTTAGAAAAAAATGTTACCAAGTTTATAATTTCTCATTGTAAGTGACTAAGTGTTCTATAAATGTGAAAATAAAGATTTTTTAAACAGAACTAAATGTGTTCCTCCGCAGCCACATTACTCGCCTTGGCGCGAGGAAAGGGGGCAGGGACGTAATGTAGCCACGTTACTTCTAATGCTGCTCGTCATGCCCTACCGCTCTACATTTTGTCGGATTTTTTGTGCACGAGTCAAAGGGCTCACAATATGAACGCGATTAGCCTGGCCACACGCCACGCGTGCTTTATTCCACTTCGAGCGTTCAGAGTGTAAGCACGTGCATTTTGGGATTTAGAAAAGTTATGCCACCATGCTACTATGGATAAATGGTCAAAGGAAACCACGTTAAAATTTTAAATATTTATTACCTATAAAAGGCAAGTTTTAAGTTATGTTTTATAGCTAAGAAAAACATCCCTTACGCAAGCTTTCAAACACAAAAAAATGCTCTGAAATATGTCTATCCATTTGGGTGCTGTAAGGCTTCATGTGTCTACACATAGATTAAGGGGACACCGGAGGGGCAATCGCCTATATAACACGTACTACCAAGATCATTTCTGATTGGAGCATATTTCTACCTTAATAGGGTATTATTTTAATTTGAATAGTATTTATCTAGGTTCCCAACCATATATTAGATCAAAATACTTACCTAAAATGAAATAGAAGCGTATCGCATTCTGCATGTTTTTACGTCATAAAAGACCTGTCTTTAACCAAATTGTTTCGTATTAAAAACAAAAACATCTTACGTATCCTAGTCATAAGAACATAGATTATATCGTCTAGTTACAGAATAACAACACAATGAGTAAAATACAATAAGTTTTCAGTCATCATTTTTGGTATTACGGAACACGGTCAAAATCTAAACAAATTTAGAATCGTTCTATTGCTATCACTGTCGCTCTGCGTGGCTAAACTTCGTCACTAAACAGGGATAGCGATATTCAGGCCGAAGTTTTTGACGTGGCCGAATTGAAGTTGCGCTCGGGGTTCGCCGGCGCGTTAAGTTATCAAGCTTATTACATAGCCCTTTAGGTAACTCAAGAGCTTGAAATGGTTTCACTTCAGTTATTATAACTTCTGTCTATATGGTTTTAAAGTTCATGAAGCATTTAAAATGTTAGCAAAATTTCAAAGTAAAATCAGGTATATTTAGTTCACAATAGCATATTTTCTAGACAATAAACCTAAGTGAAATACTACTACAGTGCAGTAAACGCAGTCACAATATACAAAAATAACAGAACACTTGTTTTTGACTTGATTTTGAAAAACTGCTGTTTTTCGGTCTGCTTCCTTGTCTTTTGATATAAATATAGCTTAACAAAAACATAAATAACAAAATAAAAAACATTTATAGTCCTGTACCGCAAAAACAGCCACATCATAATGCTTGCATTTTAATAAAATATATTTCATTATAATTACCTTGGAAATATACATTATAGTTATGATGCAGACATAATAAAAACTTGAACTAAGTAAATATTTTGTATAAAAAGCTGAAATTAACTTACGAATTCTGATAACCAAACATTCAATATTTACCAAGGTACTGATTCTTATAATTTACCGTGCAAAACAAGTTTTTTTTGTTTGCCTCATAATCTAGCATCAATATTTTTTTTTTTATTTTGATATTATTTCTGCACTTTCATTATTTTGTGCCCCATTTACATGACTTTACAGATATTTTGGAAAAAGGTTTAAAATATAATCGACGGCACTCATGTTAAATAATGGACGGGATTGAGTGCCTCTTTTCGAAAGTTAAGATTGCCTTCGTTTTAAATACGGTTTAGGTTATGAGAGCAAGCGACTTTCTTATAAAAGTTCAATACTTTTGGTAATCCTCTTCTTCTTCTTTCGTGTCGATGTCTCAATACTGTACCCTGTGGAAAATAATTAAAACCCCCACACCCGGCTATGTTACACCTGCAGAGTAATTACCCCCTGGTCAACACCTACCTTGGCCAGTGTGGAGGACTCTCAACAGACTACGTACCCAAGTCGGCCGCTGCAGGTGTAATCTTAGTAAATGGGGTATTATAGACAAATCGGCGACGCAATACCAATGTGGTGCCCAGCTCCAAATAATAGCACACGTCCTTGCATGCCCATCCTGCCCTACCACCTGCACGATGGGGCAACTGATGATCTGCTCCGACGCTGCCATGAACGTGGCGGCGTACTGGTCAAAATCAAAAATATTATTGAGACATCGACACGAAAGAAGAAGAAGAAGTAAAAATCATTTGCTGTACGTAGGTCTCTCCCAGAGTGTGCCACTGTGTCTGATCTTCTTTTCTCATCCGGTTTACGACCTATAACGCGCAGTTCATCGCTGTAACGTTCCGCGCAGTGAGCAGTGTGGTATCCACTCCACGTTTACCCCATCGGTACTCAGTTTTCGGGTGATATGACTAGGCCGTTGCCAGTTCGGCTTGCAAATCCTTTAAGTGACTTAAGTTGGTTCAAAAATAAATCTTCTCATTTCTAAAACAAATCATAAAGACGCGTCAATTTTACTTGGTCAAATTTACGTCCTCATTGTGAATGTCTTTATTTAATATATTCTTATTTCTTTCTTTGGTAGATATTTTGATAGAGAGTAATAATAGAGTAATACCATCGTATTTAAACGTTAAAAAATATTTGATTTAGTTTTTTTTTAAAATGTAGCAAAAATATACAAAATAAAAATGTTCTATTTTGAACAAAATAGTAATATTGTATATTAAGGATGTAGTTAATGTGTTTATTTTTATGTAAAACTAGCTGTTGTCATGACTTCATACGCGTTACACTACTAATACGAGTACCTATGTAGGTAACTTGGAAATTAAGCTGAACTCGCTGTTACAACTTGCTTGACACCATATTTTTATCCCCTAAAACCTGATTTATGAGACAAAAGGTAGCCTATGTCGTAATTCAGATTATAATCTACATTTATAAACCAAACTTCATCAAAATCAGTTCAGCCGTTAAGACGTTATTAAGTAACAAGGAAACAAACAAATAAATAAACAAACCACCAATTTTTCGCATTTATAATTATTAGTGTAATTAATTATACCTATATATTAAGTAAAAAATGGAACTTAAATCAACAAATGTACTATTTAAACTTTGCAGGGTTGTCAGGGTAATACTAAGGTATTAAGAAATTGACTGGCAATAAATAAACAAACAAAACTAAATAGCGAAAACAGTTATTTTGTACCACAACTAAAACTTTCAATAGGTTTGGTCGTCAAATCCCACTTGCGGCTTGGCATGGGTTCAGATCAATCTCTATTAAAAAAGTATTTAACGCTAAATGCCTTTTATTCACATGTTTTCACGTGGGTTTTCAAAAGATTATGTTTTTCAGACAAGTATGTATTTAGAACTTTTTAAATTTTCGCGAACTATACTCATGTTTTCAAGACAAAACGGTCTTTTCGCGCACAGATTTGAATCTAGACCAAACCACTAGATATAACTTGACGACCCCCAAATTCTCTCCACCGTACGCCAATATTACCCAAAAATCGTCTGAGAAGCCGTCGAGATAAAGAAATATCGCAATTTTAACCGTGAGGACGGCTTAAGATTATCTGCATCGTGGAATCCAGTTATAGTTAGGTGTTCACGTCGCGATTTAGATCCACGCGTAACTTCAGATACTGTTGGTATTGTATGTCGAATCAGTGATACGTGCGATTCAGAAAACCAGTGCGGGTAGTTGGTGACAACAATCGCGCTTCCCGGCAATGACACCCGCCCGCTTTCAGTCTCTCGTGACCACGGCCGATGTAACATGACCGAAATGTCGAGGTTGGTAAAAAATATAATTTTGTTATGAATTTGTGCGCAAAAAGACCCGTTGTGTCTTTAAAACATAAGTATTTATTTAGCATTCAAAGCTATTTAGAATTTAGTTACAATTAATTCTCAAAAAAAAAAAATATAAACCAACCACCACGGTGTTGACTAATTATAATTAGGAAGACCAAAAAAACCTTAAACTAACTGGCTTCGAAACAATCAGAAACATTCTGATGGTATAACTTGAAGTGGAAAGAGAAAAATAGATATTAATCAAACCGTTTATTTTTGAAACATTTAAATTAGCTAGTTATTGAAAAATATATAATTAAAGAAAAACCATTTATAATCATCTTATCTTAAACGCTAAATGGCCCTT
Source organism: Philereme vetulata (assembly GCA_918857605.2). Lineage (NCBI taxonomy): Eukaryota > Metazoa > Arthropoda > Insecta > Lepidoptera > Geometridae > Philereme > Philereme vetulata. The sequence goes on from OU975421.1 coordinate 12,108,209, forward strand.
CGTTCCAAGAAGGCCCAATGGACGTGGGACTTGGGAATCGGGAAAAAACAAGTGTGCTTTAGACCACACGACTGAAGTAAAATTTCTTGTAAAAAATATTAATTTATAAAATTGTTTAATAACAAAATTATCCACACGTCTATAGGTCGATCAGTCTATGTTAATTCTGGACAGACGCAACTCGCACTTGCACATTAACGTTTAAAAATATACGAAACGTAACTTTCTCTTTTTCTATCGTCACTAACTTATATCTCCCTCTAAACCCGTTCGCACTTTTCGTATTGCATTCACCAGCTTACTCCCCAAGTCAAGCGTGCGTAAAGACATTTTACTTTAATAATCCGAAACATCTGACATCTCACTAATTAGACGCATGTCGTCACGGCGTGTCGGCATATGAATCGGGTTTACTGCCAATGCTCGCCAATAGATGTTTCACATAAAAACGAGTATGCTTTAGACCAAACGACTGAAGTAAAACTTATTTTTCTAAATATAAATTTATAAAATTATTGTGTAATTACAAAATTGTCCACACGTCTGTAGGTCTGTAACGTTTATAATATATGAAACGTAACTCTCTTTCTTTCTATCTGCATTAACTTATATCTCCCTCTCAACTTCGGTTGGCACTTTTCGTAACGCATTCACCAGCTTATTCTCCAAGTAAAGCGTGCGTAAAGAAGTTTTACTTCAATAAAAATGAATATATCTTTTATTAAAAAGTCATTACATTTAAATATTAGAATGAAATGCAAGTGTGGTGGCAAAAGGGTCTTCAGTTCAGCGTTTTCTACAGCATGTTGCCATGCTGCAGCGCTGGTCTTCTGCTGAAGCCAGTGTTGACCTCACGGCAACTTGACACGAGTAGTACATGTCATTAATTCATACTAATATTATAAATTGGAAATTAACTCTGTCTGTAAATTGTCTCTCTGTTTGTTTGTTACGTTTCCACGCCAGTTGGGCCACAACAGCTAGGACGATTTTGATAAAATTTGGTACACAGATAGATCATGACTTGGAGTAAGACATATAATATTTTTTACTGACATACCATAAGTGCAGTTGCGTGCAGATACTTAATAACAGTAAACACAAACCTTGATGATTTCTGGGACGCAGTGGGCGAATAGCCCACTGAGAAGCAGGAGGTAGCGGGTTCGAGCCAATATTTGCATGATCTACAGATATTTGTTCCGGGTCTGGATGTGTGGCGTATTGACAATTCAGCAATAACCCAGATACGCAACGGTAAGATACGCAACGGTAAGAAACGCTATGTTAGCATTAGGTTAAGCCTTCATGTTAAATCGTATAATTGATTAAGTTTAGAAATAAATGGTACTTAGATGTGAACACTTGTTTAATATCCTGTTAAACCTGCAACTCAACTACACTCCTTACATGGCGACCCTGCCAGGATGAATGAAGAAAACTACATCAGAGAAGAAAGAAACCGTTATAGAAGCCACAATATTGATTACTGAAGACTTGAAGATTCAATATAGAAGACCGAAGACACGTCGTGGAAAAAAAAATTATAATCAGGATGGGGAAAACAGTTTCGAAGGAAGAAGAAATCATCGCGCAAAGCACAAACGGAGGGGCAAATGCGAGTGCCAGTCAAAACATTGGGGCGCTAGGCATTACTGAAATATTATTAATCGTCGTCCTCATTATTTTGGGTACCGCAATCTTCTACTACCTTCTGAAGAGGTGTGAACAAGCAGCCATCAACACACTCAGGAAGGAACTGAACGCTAACAATAGCAGCGTCATTTCCCGCCCTGTATCCAATCCGGTCTAAGAAGAGACGAAAAAAAAAGAAGAGGTCAATGTTGGAGGAGTCAGGGAAATCCCGGGGAAATCGAAAGGTGCGGTGTTCAGGGAATAAACCTGGCCCACGGTATCTAGGGTATAGCCCGGCCCACTCATCATTCAATCAGCTTGCAACGAGCAGCGGCGGGCAAAGAGCGCCGACAGATTTAGCCAGCCTTTAACCAGCCTCCGGCCAGTCTCCAGCCAGCCAAGCAGCTACCTATTGTAATTTTATTCGAGTATTACGTTATGCATAAGATAAGCATCGATCAAGTAAGTCTTAAGTAATTTTATCTCAGCTTACATTAGGCCTACACGTAAATCGTAATGACTTTATCAGAATTAGTAATAATACATAATAATTTAAAAGAAATAAGAGAGTACTTAAGGTCCCTTACGTAGACAAAAATCTGAAGTGGCTCAGCAGAAAGTTGAATCAGCGCTGTTGGGGTATAAAAAATTAGAGCTTACTTTGCATAACGTACATGAAAAAATTGAGAAATCAGAGATAAGTGCCGAAAGTCTAAAAAAATTAACGCAATAATTAATGATATTTACATTACTTATTCTAATATAATAAGTTTATTCAGTTCTGTGTCTCAGGTTACGAATATGGCGTCATTTGATATAAAAACCGCCATCGCGTTACTACCTGTCATGACTGATAAAGAACCAGTAACATTACAGCTAATTGATGGTATTCAACTCTACAGTTCGATGATCAATGATGACAAACAATTAATTGAGTTTGTACTGAAAACACGACTGACCGCGGGCGCGAAACTACGACTTAAGTCTAAATATGATACGACTGAAAATTTAATTTCTGATATGCGAAAGTATTTAATACAGAAAAAGTCAGCCGTGGCATTACAAACTCAGTTATTTACGAGTAAACAAGGGAACAGATCCATTGAAAATTTTGAAAACGAGTTAGAGATACTTTTTGTAGATTTAACTCTTGCGCAGTCAGATAACGACGATTCAAAGTTTAGTTTGCTGCGAACTATAAACGAAAAAATTGCAATCAAACGTTTTTCAGAAGGATTAACTAACATACGTCTAAGTACTATAGTAGCGTCTCGTCAGTTCGTATCCTTACCAGAGGCAATTCGCACAGCAGTAGATGAACAAACAATGTCCACTAGCGAAGAAAATGTTTTCAATGTGAGGCAACAGAATTTTTTTAGAGGTAGAGTAGGTTATGCGAATCGATGGTTACAATATCGATACAATTATAACAATAACTATAATAGGCAAGACAATATGACAAACATACCTAACGTGCAAGGTAATAGGTACTTGCGCGGGCGCGGACATGCAAGAGGTGCCACGCGGGGCCGTGGGGCGTTTCAGTCGACACATGTCAATAGTAGGGCAATGCCCCAGTCAATGTGGGGTCAAGGAGTTCATCACGTTTCAGAAGAAAGCGCTGAAATATCTTACCCAACATGGGGGGTCGGTTTTGAAGAAAATATAGAAAATTCTTCAGATAATGAGTTTTTTCGTCCCTCAAATAATGAATGAATATTTTATTTCTTACTTTGATAATAGTAGCGTAGTTACTCTAAGCGTGGATTCGCAAGTCCAGTAAGTCTTTTAGTAGATAGCGGGGCTAGTTTATGTATTTTACGATACGAATGGCTATGTAACAATACCAATATTCTTAATAAATTACAATACGATAAGATAAATATAAAGGGTATTAGTGGAAAATTAATTTCCGAGGGATTCGTTAATTTAGATTTCATTCTCGATGAGGTAGTTTTTAATATAAAATTTTATGTATTTAAAAACTTGGTATGTTCTGCTGACGGAATATTAGGCGACAAATTTTTTAAAAAATACAAAGCCATAATCGATTACCAAACGATGACCTTACGATTAGCAAATAATAACGGAAAGGTATGCGTACTTAGCATTAACGATAAATACGTTCGTTTGTTACCTCCTCGCTGTGAAATAGTGAGGTACATACCTTGTAATCATAGTGAGGAGACCGTCATTTTAGCAAATGAAATTCAACAAGGAGTTTTTATTGCCGGTGTAATAACAAAACCAATAAAGGGTTGCATTCCGATAAGAATTTTGAACACAAACGATGAGGAAATAAATGTGAATTTTTCTAACTTAAGTATTCATTCTCTAAAAGAGTTTAATGTTTGCCAATGTAGTAACGAAAGTAGAACAGTTAGGCGTGTTAAAACTCTATTTACTCTACTTAATTTAAAATATCTAAAAAATGAAGAGAAAACCAGCATAGAAAATATTTGTGCGAAATATTCAGACGTTTTTCACTTGCCAGGAGATAAATTAACAGTTACTAATTTGATGGAACATTCAATTAAGTTAAAAGAAAATATCACTCCCATTTATATAAAGCCTTACAGAGTTCCACATGCTCTTAAACACGAAATCGGGAAACAGGTTCAGGAGATGCTGGATAATAATATTATTGAGGAAACAACATCTGAGTGGTCTAGCCCAATATTGTTAATTCCAAAGAAGGCAGATAAAACTAACCAAAAGAAATGAAGACTTGTGATTGATTACCGAAAATTAAATAATAGAATTCAAGATGACAAGTTTCCATTACCAAATATCACGGAAATATTGGATTCACTTTCAGGTAGCATTTATTTTTCAAAATTAGATCTAACACAGAGTTATTACCAACTCCAACTCAGTGAGAATTCATGTAAATACACTTCTTTTAGTTTGAATAAAATGTATCAACTTTCCTTAGACCCGAGTTCCCGTAAGTGTACAGCGTTTACAGCCGGTAAACAATACCAGATGAAACGGTATCCAATGGGTCTCAAAGACTAGCCCTAGCGTTTTTTCTAGACTTATGACCATAGCCATGGCAGGGCTTAACTGTAACAAATGTTTTATATATTTAGATGACTGTATTGTGCTAGGAAAATCATTAGAAATTCATAATAAAAACCTCATTTTTATATTAAATAGATTGAGAGAAGTGAACGTAGAATTAAATCCAATAACATGCGAATTTATAAGACCAGAAATAATTTATCTGGGGCATAAAATAACGTCCGATGGCATTTTTCCTGACCCAAGCAAATTACAATCAGTACAAACTTTCTCAACACCAATGTGCAGCGATGATACAAAACGTTTTGTAGCATTTGCAAATTATTACAGACGTTTCATTCCAAGGTTTGCTGACATTGTACTTCCGATGAATGTTTTATGTAAAAAGAACACAAAATTTGAATAGACATCAGATTGTAAAACTGTTCCAAAATCTACAATCTTGTTTGATAAATCCACCTATTTTACAATATACAGATTTTGCAGACAATAACATTTTAAGTTACAAACCGATGCATCAAGAATAAGTTTAGATGCAATTTTATCTAATAATAACGGAAAGGTTGTAGCGTATGCAAGCCGTAACTTGAAACCCGCAGAGACTAGGTACCCGGTAATCGAGTTAGAATTACTTGCTATTGTATGGGCTAGTCAATCACTTTAAGCCTTATTTATACGGCAGGAAGTTCAAAATCTACACTGATCATAAACCACTGGTTTAACTTTTCAGTTTGAAAGACCCAACAAGCAGATTAACGAAACTCCGCCTATATTTAGAAGAGTACGATTTTGAAGTTGAGTACGTTCCGGGACGAAGCAATGCAGCTGATGACGCATTAAGTAGAATTACTTTGACATGCAAAGATTTAAAAAAAAATCAAAGCCATGTTGTCAATGTTCTAACTAGACATCAGAGGAAAGAGTTAGATAAATTAAATAACTCAACAAATAATGACAAACAGACAAAAAGGTATCCCGCAGTATGCAGGTCTCATAAACCTCATGCTGTCGAAATTCTTAAAAAAACAGTCGATGTAATAGAGTTAGTTTTTACAGATGAGTTTAACAAAAAACATCTAAAAGATAGAGATAATGTTATTTCCAATCGGGGAAATAACTTACGAGTATATGTTCCATCGCAATCAGCGATTTACCTAAATACCCGATCGTCATCAACCGTAGAGGTGTAAGCGAGTGATTTAGAAGAATTTAGTAATTAATTAAATAAAGAGGAAATTTTAATCATAAAAAACAAGGAAAAAGAAAATAACATTAAAATATTATTAAGTAGTATAAAAAGGTTACAAATAAAGAAACCCCGTTTCCTCGTAACTAAAGACGTCAGAAGAGTTTATAATGATAATGATAAAAAAGTTATTCTAAATGATTTTCACCTGCTACCGACCAGCGGCCACGCAGGGTCGAATCGTATGTTAAATAATATAAAGGAATACTACTTTTGGTCAAGCATGAGTACCGATGTCAATAAATTTGTTAAAAAATGTAAAAGTTGCCAATTTCAAAAACACGTAAACAAACATATTAAAGAACCAATGGTTATAACATCTACTGCCACTTCAAGTTTTGAGAGGATAAGTTTAGATTTAATGGGGCCCATAGAAATAGATAATCTTAATTATAAATATAATTTAACAAGTCAATGTGACTTGTCAAAGTTTGTAGAAGCATATCCTATACAACGGAAAGATACAATAACGGTGTCTAGGATTTTTGTAAATAATTTCATCCTACGGTAAGGAATCCCACGAGAAATTATAAGAGATAACGGAACGGAGTTCATGTCATCAGTATTGAATGAAATTTGTCAATTATTAGGCATTAAAAAACTTAACTCAACCCCATATCATCATGGGGTCACTTGAAAACTCACACAAATGCTTAGGCGCTTATCTCAGCATCCAATGTGATAACAATAAATTTAACTGGAGCGATTGGGTTCCATTTTGGTGTTTTTCCTACAATACTACAGTACACTCAGAAACAAAATATACTCCATACGAACTAGTTTTGGAAAACTATGTAACTTACCTAGTAATCTACAGTCCATTTTTGATCCTTTGTATAATTTTGACAGTTACCCATTGGAATTAAAATATAGATTACAAAAAGCACAGGAAGAAGCAAGGGAAAATTTGATAAAATGTTAAGTAATAAGAAAAATCAACTATGATAATAACTCTAACCCTATTTATTATCAAAAAGGAGATTTAGTTTTCATAAAGAATCAAACTGGTACAAAACTTGAAAATGTATATATCGGTCCATATGAAGTAATTGAGGACCAATCACCTAATGTAAAAATAATGAAAGATAATAATGAGTATGTTATACATAAGAAAAATACTAAGCTGTTTAATCAGTTGTTACTATTAATTTAGGATTATTATTTTATTTGTTTAAATAAATTTTATAAACACCTAATTAAGATATGCTAAAAAAAAATGTTTGTGTTTATTACCAATGTATAACAAAAATATTTTTTTTCTCCCTCGCTGGGAGTGATGATCCCACTTTTCAGGGGAGATGTGGCGTATTGACAATTCAGCAATAACCCAGATACGCAACGGTAAGAAACGCTATGTTAGCATTAGGTTAAGCCTTCATGTTAAATCGTATAATTGAATAAGTTTAGAAATAAATGGTACTTCGATGTGAACACTTGTTTAATATCCTGTTAAACCTGCAACTCAACTACACTCCTTACAGATGTTTTTCTATTTATATAAGAAAGTATTTACAAAACAAAGTATATAAGTATTCTATCAGTTATCTGGTTCCTGTAGTACAAGCTCTACTTAGTTTGCGGCTAGATAACACAGTGTGAAATAAACAGCATTAGAAAAACTATGACTCACAATCAAATTGACAAAGTGACAAAGCGAAATGGGAGTGGGCAGAGAGTTAAGTATAGAGATTTGGTTTGCATAGCATAGCGAACATTTAGTAGGTTCAATTATGTTTTACAGAATACCAGCTTGTTGCCTAAATGCCTCCAATCTATAAAGCCGTGATCGAAGCATAATAGAACTCAGTTAAAAATGGTCGTCGCTATTACGTCACTAAGAACAAAACTCCAATTAGCTTATCTGGTATTCCCTGTAAGACATAACTTTGCTTTCTTCAAGTTACTCGGTCATAAGCAATCATTACGTCATTGCATGCTGACATTGTAGGTATAGTAAGCTCAACCAAGATTATTATCATGTGATTATGTGCTACGCCCACGCTACGGTTTTCGTAGAACCAGTCGTAGCTTCGTAGCAAATGCTACGCTTATAGAGCTGTCGGAATATGTGATATTGTCTTTATGTCAGTGCCTGTGTCAGTGTATATTATGTTAGTGATTATGTCTTTATAAATAAACTTAAAGGCTGATTCTGAAGTTCTAAAGTAAAGTTGAATACCAACAGTATTTTTTGCAGGGACTAATATATAAACAAGGCATCTTTCATTTGTTTCTTGAATTGTGTGCATACCTATGCACTTTAAAAAAACAATTATTTTGCAGGTAAATTATAAAAAAAACTAGAACAATAACTATATTTGAATAAAAATTGAGTATGTAAAAAAAAATCTAAATTCAGTATAATATAAATATAACATACAAAAAATATATCGACAAATATCTGTATTGAACTGTTATAAATAAATTTAAACTTACTTTTGCAACATAAAATTATATTTCTTGTGATTTTCATGAATAAAAGATTTTGACTTTGACCTTGACTATATTAATTGATTATATTAGTAGGTAGCACGTTGGGTAAGCAGTAGGCACACAGGCACACAGTCCTGAACTCACACTAGGGTTCCCTGTGTCGTAAACTGTTCTGATACATCACTATTTCCACTAAAAACGAGATATTTACCAAAGTCAAAATCTTATGTTGTATAAAATCACAATGATCACTTTGAAACATCAATTTTACTGACTGTGGCTTCGCCACCAAGCCAGCAAAGAAATGCAAAACCAAGGCCGGTTGTTTTTTTTAATGATCCTTTTAGAATACATAACAATAAAGTATATAAATTACGTCTAAATTGTAACATTTTTGAACGAGTTGGCGCAATTTCAAGCTTCTCTATCATCTAAATAATCCGTTATCTTACAGTATGTTTTTTTATAAAGATTTTGTTTTATTACATTTTCAAATATGTTAGTTGCCAATTTGCGTACATCACTTGGGAGTTTGTTATAAAAGCGTACACCTTGCCCTTTAAACGATTTACTAACTTTATGGAGTCTACAAGTGACAACAGCGAGTTTATCTTTATTTCTAGTAATAAAATTATGATGTATCTGTGAAAATAATGGTTTTAAGTTTGAGATATTCCACTTTTTACCCAAAAATTGCATTACATTACACAAATGTGTCATCTCCATTTCGCTAAAATACAGAAATCTACTTTCTAAGAAAATGCAAATCTACGATCCTTGGAAAGAGGACAAATTAGAAAATGACTCGACATTTTGAGACCCGCATTTCAAGTAAATTATGCTTAAACCTCTTTTAAACCCGTCACCCATAAACAAACATAAATAATTGCTTAAAACCGGAACCAAAGAAAAAAACGTGTGTGCTTTAGACCACACGACTGAAATAAAACTTCTTTAGCTCCATCTATATGTATGTATATATATATGTATAAAATAATGTTTTAAGGAAATGTCAACCTTATTTCGATACGCATACAGTAAGTACATCAGTTATTTTCTGCTGCTCCCTGCCATCTGTAGTGGAATAGCTAAACTTTTTCGTAAATCGAAGCTGGTAGATTCCAAATACGAAACGTCGTAAATACATTTTTTATCTATAGCAAAATGAATTATATTAAACAGCGTGAAGGAGTGTTTTGATTTTGGAGTTTGTATAATATAAGTTAATTTGGGATAAGATATCAATAAATCAACTGGCTATAAGAGTAAGAGAGAAAGATAATGTGTGCTTGCACGTCTCTCTATTGCCCCTACAGTAATATACGAAAAGTAACTCTCTTTCTATCTTCACTAAATTATATCTCCCTCTCAACTTCCGTCCGCACTTTTCATAACGCATTCACCAGCTTACTTCCCAAGCCAAGCGTGCGTAAAGAAGTTTTACTTCAAAAATGCGTCTCATGATGAGCAACTCAAAACTCATACATTCCCAAATCGAAAAGTCGATGAAACCGTGTTGGTACAAATTACCCTTTAACTTTCACAAAAAATAAATAAATAAATATAAATAAATATTGCTAGACATTTGACACAGCATTATCTAGCCCCAAACAAAGCAGCGCTTTTACTTTGGGAACCAGATAACTGATAGCATACTTGTGTACATTTTTTTTGTAAATACATATTTGTAATATATAGAGAAACCACCAGACCCGGAACAAATCTCTGTAGATCATGCAAACATTTGTTCCGCGGCGGGAATCCAACCCACTACCTCCTGCGTCTCAGTCGGCTATTCGCCCACTGCTCCACGGAGGTCGTCAAAAAATGGATTTATAATCCCACACATAAGTGTTTAAATAGCGCGAAATAGAATTTTTATTCTGATTCTTTATATTGGGCATGCGCGAAATTTTCACCCAGTTGTACCGGCCACGCACACAAGAGAACGTTTAGGTGATCGGTTATGCACACACGTATAAATTTCTACCAAAATTTTACGCACACAGCTAAACATTGGCTCCAGACGTGACCCACACATGGATGTTACAGTGTAGAGATAGCCAGTCCAACAGGAGTGCACCCACACTGTAACAGACTAACCCAGGCGATGCTCTGTGCGTTAGTTGTTTGCAACGTAAAGCGGTGAACGAACGTGTGATGACGTCATCGGTGATGTTACGAGTGAAATCCACGAGATGGAAATTGTGTTCTAAAATTTGAATTGTCGGGTGTGACGTAATTTATAGACGTAAATCGGCTATTCAAAAAGTTTGTGGACAAAGTTACTGTGAAGTGAAGTGAAAGTTTTAAAGTGGGATTTTAATATTTGGAGCTGGTCATAGTTTTAATAAAACACAGGTAAGTGTAGTTTTATAACAATTTAATTTTTAATTAAAAATATATACGAAATTTTTGCGTTATGAAAGTTCGATTTAAGGTAAAATGTTTCGATTTCCGTGTATTTGCAGAATAATTTTCATGAGTATGAAAAATGTGCCTTTCCGAAATTAACACTAGGTACTACTTAAAGTAATGGTGAATTGAAATACTCGTTTTAAAATACAGTTTGATTTAAAAATTAACAGGATTCTAATCTCTAAAATAGTTATAATATTATTAAAATTAAAATTGTTTCCTGAATGCACCAGATCAAAAACTAACAGATTATATATAAAGTATTTAGGTAAATACCCTCTATATCTATTACTTACCATATATTAGTCTAGTTTAAAACACTTTTATTATTATTATATATATATTTGAAAACAACACAAAACTATAACGAACTGATTTGCGTAACATTTTAAATTTCGGACAGACATGTAGGTCATCCTGTAACCGTGAGCTTTCAAATAAAAAACAAAATGAAAATGGTCCATCCATTTGAACGACATTAGTGGTGCAGTGGGCTAACAGCTAGCTGAGTTGCAGGTGACGGGTTCGATTCATACCACGGAACAAATATTTGCATGATCTACAAATATTAAAATAAATTTTAATTATTTTAATATTTTTAATCAGTTAACTAGTTCCAATAGAATAGAATAGAATAGAATAATTCTTTATTGTACACCAGGAATACTTAAAATAAAACTAATTGATGTTAATTATAGTACAATGGGCGGCCTTATCGCTGAAAGCGATTTCTTCCAGGCAACCTTTGGATGGAAAGTAAAGAGCGAAACAGTAATGGGCAGCGGAGCACAGAGTATATTTACAAATGACAGAAATACTTATATTTCTAATACATAAATTAATACCTAAAGATAGACTAATATATACCAAACTAATAACCTAACTAAATCAATATTCTTGCAAATCTAATAAAACGAGGACAATAAAATTATAATAAATAAATAAATAGGTAACTCAAATGACAAGAAAGCTAGGTATTTAGGTAATGCTGCTTTAATCTCAGCTTAAAAGAGTGCTGTGAAGGAGCCTGTTTAATTTCCAGGCAAAGCATTCCAAAGGCGCACTGCTTCGACAGTGAATGATTTTCTGTAGAAGAAACTAGAGTGTACGGGTGTTTTGAGGGATAAGTTTTCCGATGACCTGAGAGAAAAAGTATTGGAAGAATGTAGATAAGCAAACCTTTCTTTAAGATAGCAAGGGGAAAAAGGATTGAAAAGAATAGAATAGAGAAGAAACAGAATATAAGAATCACGGCGAAGGCAAATAGGGAGCCACTTGAGAATGATGCGATAAGGGGAAACATGGTCATATTTGCGCAACCCAAATATAAACCTTATGCAGAAGTTCTGGAGACGCTCAAGCTTATCTAGTTGCTCCTCTGTCAAATCTAGGTAGCAAGCATCCGCATAGTCCAACACAGGTAGAAGAAGGGATTGTGCAAGTGCAATTCTGGTGGTAGTTGGTAGAAAGTTCCGCAGTCGTCTCAGAGAGCCTGCCGAGGCAAAGAGTTTTTGAGAGGTGGCTTTAAGTTGACTTCTCCAAGACAAGTTACGATCCATCGTTAACCCAAGATTTTATATACTACAAGCTTAGCTTAGTTTGGGGTTAGATAGTGCTGTGTGAAATGTCCAGCAATATTTATTTATACAACGCTACAGACAGATTGACAGTCAAATAAACAGACAGAGCTTATATCACCTCTTTTTGTGAACACGTAAATTTTTTATACTGTAGCTGTTATTCTCGGAAACAATCGGCATTTATTTTTAATGGTTTCGTAGAAAAATGACCTGCAACACATTACCTACATTTAAACGCCTTGTGTGGTATTAGCGGCGGTTGCAATAAAATGGTTTGTGGTCCGTGGTTTTTTCTCGGTCACAGCTGTAGATCTCTAGTGGTTCTCATATGGATATAAGTATTATCATCATCATCAACTCACTGATGATGGCCTACCTGATGTTAAGTGGAAACCATCGCCGCAAAGTATTGCCTTGTAGGTCACGCACCTAACATAGATGCCCTACGATGCACTGTTCAGCGTCCATCTACTTGAAGCTTCAGACTTTTTAGGTTTACCAGCCACCATACCCTTTAAACTGAAACACAGCAATGCTGCTTGGCGGCAGAAATAAGTATGGTGGTAGTCAAGTCAAAGCCAAAACCTTTTATACATTAAAATCACAAGGATCACTTTGAAACGTCAATTTTACTGCTATATGTCAATTGTCAATTTTTGTACATCACTTGAGAGTTTGTTTTACTTGGTACATCCCCGGGCGAGCCCTTTACAAGGAACTCATAAAAGTGGACATTAACCTACTGCTAGACATAGGCCTCTCCAAATAGGTGCCACTTAGCCCAACATTCGGTTCTTCTCTATATAAGTATGGATAAACCGTTATTATTACAACTAACAAAGCCCGAACGACAGGCGGTCTTATCTATACCACCGTCATCATTATATCAGCCACAGGACGTCTATTGATGTACATAGGCCTCCCCCTAGATTTCTGGACCGACCGATCTTGTGCGCCCTGCACCCAATGGCTCCCAGCAACCTTTAACAGTTTTGTGTGTCTGTCTGTACCATCGTAGTTCTCAATCGGATGGACCGATTTGGACGCGGTATTTTTTTAATAGAAAGCTAGTTGAATTGGGGTGTGTAAGCTATGTGTGCTGAAGATCAAGGCCAGTGAGTCCAAAGGCTATCAGGACTTTTTAACTTACTTCAAAAAATGAGAAGGTTCTCAATTCGACTGTATTTTTTATGTTACCGCAGAACTTTTGACTAACTGAACAGATTTTGATGATTTTTTTTATTTAAAAGCTGATGCTTTCCGTGTAGTTCCATTACCATTTGGTCCAGTTCTGACAATGGCATCATTGAGAAAACTATTTAAATCTTAAATTTGATTAAGTTTAATGTTATGTTTGTTAGCTCACAACTCCGTTTTTTGCGAGTTTTTTTATTTGAAAGGATATACTTTTAGATTGATCTCATGGAAATTTCATTAAAATTGGTAGAGTAGTTTAGTTATAATTGTTATCTAAAGTCGGTTATATTTTTAAGATTATTAAATCATGTCTAAAATTTCAAGCCTAAACGGAACTTGAACCAGCAATCTTCCTCTTGATACGAGGATGCACTATTCAACTGTGCTACCAGGCCATTTCACGTGTAGATCGAAATTAGTGAAATTATTCAAATTACCACTAAAGCGCCGTTAGCTCCATCTACACGAAAACTTATACCGTTTTTTGTACCTGCTCAATGCCAAACGGTTATATTTTTGTTAAAAAGTTACATGTCCTTTACTTGGTGAAGGTATACCAACTGTAAAGTAGATATTTTTTACTTTTACGGGTTTTAAGCTTGCGTAGGTTTAAATTTTTTTGTAAAAAAATACTTGTTTCTTTCGTTCCATTTTTGCACTGTCTACGTCATATTTCATTAAACATAGTCGCGAACAATATTGACAAGTCAGTCCATCCACTTAGAATCTATTATGTCTTTTATAAACAGGCGGACAGACAAAAGCTTTGCGACGTCGATATTAACTGACAGTTGCCATTTACCTAGCCATTCTGGAAGGTAGTAGTCATGAAAACTTTGCATCTTATGTGGCATGACTCAATGAATCATCTGGCGCACTCGGGATAATAGAACACACCGGCGAATATTTATGGCGCAAACGTTTTTACTTTTACAAAGATAACTTTGCCAATACGTTTCAAAGGCTTATAAAATCTTCGAGTGAAGCTTTTTCGAAGGTGCCTTTGAGTTAAATTGATCGAAACGATTTCTTTAGTAAAACGATGTTTCTTTGGGAATATCTTATAGCTTTATTTTTGTTGTAGTTTTTGTTGAGTAAAGAGTATGTTTATTTAATACTAACATTGAATTATGTAGGCCTAGTTTTACCAACCCTAGTATTCTAGGACTAATATAACAAAAGATACATTTGTATAAAATTTGTATGTATATATCGGTTGTACTATAAGTGTAATTTGTGTATTTAGAGGGTAAATCGTATTGATTTAAGTAAGTTTAAACGAAACAAGTAACTTTTTACAAAACTTCAGATAACAGTAAAAACCAAACTACTCCAACACTTTTGATGAAATTTCCATGGGATTAATCCAAAAGTACCTATATCCTTTCAAATAAAAACTAATTCTTCAAATCGGTTCATATATAACGAAGCTCTGATCTAACAAACATAACATAATATAAAAATTAAATAAATTTAAGACTTATAGGGTTTTCTCATGGATGCTATTGTCAGAACTAGACCAACACCAACATATAAACAACACGGGCAGCACCAGCTTTTAATTAAAAAAATATCTTCAAAATCAGTACACCTAGTCAAAAGTTCTAAGGTAACAAACATACAAAAAAAATACAGTCGAATTGAGAACCTCCTCCTTTTTTGAAGTCTGTTGAAAACACGTTGTAAACAATCTATCCATTGTCACCCGTAGAGCAGTAGACTAATAGCCGGCTAAGATGGAGGAGGTTATGAGTACGATTTCCACCACGGAACAAATGTTTGCATGATCTACATTTTCTCTTTATAGGCGATAAGAGTATGTTTTAAAAAAATAAAATCTATTAAAATAAATATTTGATCATCTGATACCGTACAAGCTTCTGTTCTCTGCTTAGTTTGAGGCTAGATAGCGTAGTGTAAAATGTTCAGTACTCATTATTAATTTAATTCAAAAATGTCTGCTACGTTTAATATAACAACAATATAATATTATGTATTATTAATAATATATATATTTATATATTTAAAGTAAGTACATTATGTTCTTTTTGTATTAGTATTTTTTATAAAATCTAGTGTCTAGTTATATTTTTTATTTTGGTATTAGACGCACTCTCTTAATAAATAGTTTGGCCATAAATGTACACTGCCGACCATTATCTTTGTTATAACAAAATCCTCTCCATCCAAAGGTTGTCTGGAAGAGATCGCTTCTAAGCGATAAGACCGCCCATCGTGCTTTATATTTTGTTTGTATTTTTTTTTGTTTATACTGTGTACAATAAAGTGTTTTCATTCATTCATTCATTCATAACAACTGTGCATCTATTTATCGTAACGTAACCGAAAGTAACCGAAGTTACAATTATGAAAATTACCCTAATTAGGCACTTCTATTAGAAATAGTGTGATGAAAGGTTCTTCGTGCAAGTTGATGGTATTTAGATTTTCCCAGTAGCACGTTTATTAAAATACCGCTACGGTAAAATCTCTTCAAGCTTTAACGACTTTTTAATTACTAGCCTACCCTCGTTTCAAAACACTTACTATCCGCTGTACCGTTTTACTAAAATATTTCTTTTGTAAATAATAATGGGTGTCTTTTACTCAAAGTATTCATTTTCTGCCATTTATAATCTTAAATCAACTGTTCCGTTGATTTATTTGTGCCGGTGTTTTTAAGATCATTTAATACACTAATATTATAAATGCGAAAGTTTGGATACCTATTTTCTTATTTATTTGTTTGTTTGTTACTCAATGACGTCGTAACGGCTAACATGATTTTGATTAAATATTGTATGGACGTACACTATAACCTGGATTACCACATAGGCCACTTTTTATCCCATAAATCAGGTCCCATAGGATAAAAATGGGGTGTTCAATCAAGTTGCAATAGCGAGTTTAGCTTTATTTCTGGGTTACCTACAGATTTACTAGTGTAACGCGTACGAAGTCGCGGGAAACAGCTAATTTCTGAAATAAATGAAGAAATTAGTTATCTAAAGGCGACTTGCACAACGATGCCTAAACGTATTTAGAGGCTAAATATGATTTAAAGAGTAGTCAATTGATACAAATACGTCAAATTTAAACATGTTTAGTCGTTAATATTTACATTTAAGGCATCTTTGCGCAAGTCGCCCTGAGAAGAAGATAAACTTATTAAAATTTTTATAAAACGAGAAAGAACAGTTATCAAGCTACATTCTGTCACTAAAAACGGAATAACTTCAGTGATTTGTGAGTTTTTGCGTATCCTGTTATTTTGGCACAGTATTATGCGGCATGATCACAGGTAAACCTATATCTTTGCGAGTGGGTGGTTATTGGCAAATATATCGATCTACCCTCTTTCTCAGGCTCTGGCTAATGAACTTACTAATATTATTACCACCGGTTTCAGTATCGTACATAACTCGATTCCGACACACAACTTATCAGGACGCATAACTGCTTCTTCAGTTTCTACACATTAACACCACAGGATTTAAAAAAATGTTTTTAGTCACACAGCAGTTCGTCTTTTATTAGATCCTGACTGAATTAAGGATAATTATTTATTAAGAGCTATATTCTTAAAACTAGTATACCAAAACAACAAGCTAGAACCAAGAAAACAAGAAACTGAGTATTTAATGGAATTCGTTAATTTTTGACATTATTATTGTAAGTTATACCATTTTTAATTCTTATTTTATTAATATGTATGTTGATGTTATGTTTAATTTTTATTAGTTTTCTGTGTGTTATTTTGTGTTTGTTAAATTTGAAATGTATTTTTTTTATTAAATGTACATATATGGACTTGTTCCGAAATAAATGAATTAATAATTACACTGTAAATTTACTATTATATAGACTACTAGCTGACCCGCCAAATTTCGTACCACCTTGACATGTATATTACGCGGGCTGCCAATGTACGTCAGCGGTAGAATTGTCAATCAGCCATCATTAGCTGCATCTATGTATGAAAAAATTCATAATTCTTTATTGTTTGTGAACCTAGATACATAATTGATGGTTGAACTGAATTTGAACTGATAATGAATTTTTTCATAATTTTATTTCCGTGAATTTTTCACATATAGCTCAAATGATCTTGGGCGGGACACTTGGCAAGACGCGGTGATGACAGGTGGAGAAGGGTAGCAACTGAATGGTAGTCGAGGAATGGTTGTAGAAGGGTAGGACGTCCGGCTGCGAGATGGGTGGACGACATCGTTAGAGTCGCGGGCTGTCAATGGGTGAGACTAGCGCAGGATCGTGGCGGATGGCACAAACTTGGGGAGACCTATACCCAGCAGTGGGTGAAGTTGGGATGTGGATGATGATGATGATGAAGACTCACAAGAGACCAGTGGGAACGGTACAAGATAGAAGTAATTATTTACATAAGCAAGTGTAGAATAGGGTCTTAAAACTAGGTAATGCCACTTTATACTTGTTTGCTCTTTGAGAGCATCGCAAATTACTGATTACAGAAGGCGCTTTTTTACAATAAAAAATAACACAATACAATAAAGTAATCAATGAACATTTAAATAATCAAGAACCTACGTTGAAATACGTATATTTACATGGTATATAGAAGATGCGGTCTATAAGCTGTAGTGAGTACAAACGAGCTGAAATTATGAATCACAAGTTAACAATCGCGGCTCAGCATTTTTTGTGGACACAAGATTTGGTAATCAAAAGTAGACTAATTTTCAATCCTAATTATAAATCTATGTTTCAAATTTCATTGAAATCGGTTCGACCAAACGAACATCCAAATTTTTGCATTTATATTATTTGTGTGATTTGAGAAACGCGCATTTATTTAAAACAATAAAAATAAATAAAATCACATTGTGTTAAAATCCACAAAAACAAAATCAATTGAACCGTTTACAAAAACCCGGTCAGTCCTTTTTGTCCATTAATTTCAATTCAAGGGATAAAACATACCTACTTTCCAACAAGCATCTATCTATCTAATCTCTGAATAGAAATTGGAAAATCATGCTCCCCTTTGTCTTGGAACGAGACTTGGATAATAGAATGTCAAGAAAAGTTACTGAACCTATTTTGTTTGAGTTAGGAATAATATTTTGGTGTAAACTGGAATGTTTCATGATGTGTTATTAATTACTCATTTAGTTCATTCATTTGTCTTCATCATCATCATATCGGATAAAAAACGTCCTCGACTGAGTTAATAGGCCTCATATATAGATTTATAGAGCGATCGATCTTGTGCGGCCTTCACCTAACAGCCCCCAGCAAATTCAAATTAAAACGTTTATTTGCTAGAAGACACAAAAAATACATTGTCTTAAATCTATGGTTGTTAATGTATTCAACCTGCTTGGAGGCGTGTAAATATTTGTCAATAAGTATTTGTTTATCAATGGCAATATCTTGTTGGTGGGGCTGTCTCGCTTCTGCGGCGCTTCGAACATGTTTGCGGAGGCGCGGATCAATGGGTTCCACGCCATCATCCGCAAAAAGACTGCCTCACTGCTAAGTAGAGTGCGGGGCAGAACCAACACCATCCTGAAGATTATAGCTGGCAAATACGACTCACCGACTAAGAAGTCCTCCAATCGGGTTCTGATCGAATAGTCTTTGTGAGAGACTATTGGCTCAGGACTTGAGTGAGGGACTTAAACTTATACTTTTTTTGGTTACTATTTGAATTTAGTTTTTTTTAATTTATTATAGCCCAGCGCTTGACCACTATCTCACCTGATGATAAGTGAAGGTGTGATCGAAGATGGAGCACGCTTGTCTAGAAATAACCTATTCACTCTGGACGTGAAGACTCCAAGATTATACTGGTTTGGAAAAACATACGCCGGAAGTGAGTTTCACTCCTCACTTGTGCTTACAAGAAAAGTTGAAGCAAATCGTTGTTTGTTTTATTGTGCCTATATTTTGTACTAACCCATGTGCCATGTTTGAATTAAGTTTTTAACTAACAAATATGGATCTTTGACATCTGAAAATTGAATAAATGAATTGATTTTAATTAAATTACTACTTTAAGAACAAATGTCTAAAAGCCACAGTGTCAGTTTTTTCTTAAATATATTTCCTTGCAACACTTCGAGTTCTTCATGCAAGCTTTAAAGGTTTCCGATTTTTGTATATCTCCTTGAGTAGGGATTTACTTTAGATAATCGATTAAATACATTATGTAATTTTTCGATAATAAATAAAAAATACGTGGAAGCTCATTCATATTAATCATAAAATGAGATAGGTCAAGTACGAGTAGGACTAACGTACACACGGCTACACATCAAGCTAACTGTCCAGAATAATATGACCTCGCATTGTGTAGGCTTTTCATAGAATGAGAGGTCAGATTATACTGGAAATGTATAGCTTGATGTGTACCAGTGTGTACCAAAGGTTCCGACTGTACACACGGCTACACATCAAGCTATACATTTCCAGTATAAGCTGACCTCGCATTGTGTAGGCTTGTCGTAGAATGAGAGGTCAGCGTATACTGGAACTGAATAGCTTAATGTGTAGCCGTGTGTACATAGAGATCTAGTTATGTGAGCGGTAAATAAGAAAAAAAGGCAGATACCTAAAAACTCTTTTAGATAGAGATCATGTTTTAAATTTTCTGTAATCTTTGTAAATAATTCTGTCAATCATTTAGATTGTTCACTTTGAAAATTGTTAAACATAAAAAAACGAGTGTGCTTTAGACCACACGACTGAAGTTAAACTTCTTTTTCAAAATATTATTTTATAAAATTGTTCAATTACAAAATTGCCCACACGTCTGTAGGTCGATCGGTCAATGTTCATTCTGAACAGACGCAACTCACACATTAACTTTTAAAAGTATACGAAGCGTAACTCTCGCTTTTTCTATCTTTACTAACTTATATCTCCCTCTCAACTTCAGTTCGCACGTGCGTAAAGAAGTTTAACTTCAAAAATGGGTTTAAAATCTGTACATGAAACTTTGTTAAATGATACGCAATTTGATCTTGTAACTCTATTTTCACCCTCACCATTTTCTCTCCTCAGTAAATCAATATTATTAATAACTTTTCTTAATTTCGGACGACAGACAGACAGACAGACGGACGGACAAAGTCGCACCAAAACAGTTCCGTTACCATTTTGGTTCAGAACCCTAACAAAACGAAATGAACGATAGAGTCAGATCCGATAATATGACTCGTTGTATTATTTTGTACAACAAACCAACAGATTCTTGTTAAGGGTTGCAATACAATAGACGTCTATAGAATGAAACAAATTGTAATTTATTTGCGCGTAGGCTAGCAAAGCGGTATTGACAAATTTTTGGGACAAATTGTCCTTTTGACGTATATTGAATCTATCGCCAAACGGGAGCCTAGATTGGTTATTTGTGCCTAAGTAAATTGCTTTTATTTGAAGTGGCATGACAACAGGTCAAATAATCACTGGACGACGTGCGCAACAATGTCTGAACGTATTATATGACTACCTCCATGGCGCAATGGGCGAATAGCCAGCTGAGACGCAGGAGGTAGCGGGTTCGATTCCCGCCGCGGAACAAATGTTTACAGCATGATATACAGATATTTGTTCCGGGTCTGGAAGTTTTTATTTCTATGCATACTTCTATACTTATATTATAAACAGGAAAGATTTGTATTTTTGTTTGTGTGTAAGTTTGTAATGAATAAACTCAAAAACTACTAAACCGATTTAAAAAATTCTTTCACTGTTGGGAAGCTACACTATTCGCGTGTGATATGGCTACTTTTTACCTAACTGGGCAGAAGGAGGGTAATGTTTTTATGAAAAAACTATGCGTGCAAAGCTGCGGATTGGTCAGCTAGTATATGTTAAGTATGTATTTACAAAAAAAAGTATTTATATATTCTTTATTGGACACAAATATGTTTACAGATAAAAATAGCTTAGAAAATGGACATAGACAAAAACGAGCTTAACCTTAATAAGAGTTTTCATCCAGCAAAGCTTCGAAGATAGAGATATTTAATTATAGTTATTCTATCAGTTATCTGGTTCCCATAGTACAAGCTCTGCTTAATTTGGGGCTAGATAGCGCTGTGTGGCATGTCCAGCAATATTTTCTTTTTATTTAGTGGCTAAATATAATTTATAGAGTTGTTATTTCACTCAAATACGTCAAATTTAAACATGTTTAGTAAATAAATACGTTAAGAGATCGTTGTGCTAGTCGGGCTAACATCTTACAACTCAGGACTTTTTATATATATTATAGGCTTGCGTTTGACCACGATCTCGCCTGATGGTAAGCAATGATGCAGTCTACGATGGTGCACGCTTACCTAGAAGAAACCTATTCACTCACAACTTAAAGATACCCAGGTTGTAGCGATCTGGAAACACAGACTCTGGCAAGTCGTTCCACTCTTTGGCAGTACGCATAATAAAGGTCGAAGAGAACCGCTTTGTGCGAATGGGTGGTATTTCTACCATATAGCGGTGGCGCACCGCAGAGCGTCTGGTTGCCTGTTGATAGAAAGGAGATGGTGGAATCAGGTTGAAAAGTTCCGCCGCACACTCCCCGAAATGTACTCGATAAAAAACCGAAGAGGCTAGCAACCTTTCGTCGATGCTCCAGGCTGAGGAACCTTGCATCAACTAGCTCATCGTTGCCTATGAGCTTTTTGGCTCTTCTCTCAATTGATTCCAGAGCTTCAAGTTGGTACTTCGCTGATCCGTCCCAGAGGTGAGAACAGTAATCCAAACACGAATGGACTTGTGCTTGGTACAAGTTGAGCAACTGTCCCGGTGTGAAGTAGTGCCTCACCTTTGTGAGTATACCAAGCTTTTTAGCAGTCAACTGGGCTTTCGACTCAATGTAGGAGCCGAAATTGAAAGTCGGAGTTAATGTGATACCAAGAAGCTCGAGGTGGTCAGATATCGGCATGGGTACATTTCGGCAAGTATGAGTCAGATTAAATTGACTTCGTTTTGAGGAGAACAGACACGTCTGGGTCTTATTCGCATTGAACTTGACCAGATTGGCATCACCCCAGTCGGAGACTGCCTTCAAGGACAAGTTTAAGCGCTCGACCATGGCCTCCCTGAGTGACTGAATCTGCGCTCTACTGGCTCGTGCACTAGATGTATAGCTTTCCACAACTGTGCTATCGTCTGCATACCCAAAGTTTTTAGCAGATCGTTGATATGCAGCAAGAACAGAGTTGCGGAAAGTACTGACCCTTTTGGTACCCCGGCATTAATCGCCAATTGATCGGACGAGCAGCCTTCAACGACAACTCGTATCGAACGGTCCCTCAAGAAGTCCGATATCCAGACACACAGACCAGTGGGCAGACCGTATGATGAAAGCTTGCTAATAAGGCTATCATGCCAAACCCTATCAAAGGCCTTTGAGATGTCAAGAGAAACAACCAGTGCTTCTCGATGTTTCTTTACGGCCTCGCTCCATATGTGCGTGGCATACGCTAGAAGGTCCCCAGTAGACCGATTTCGGCGAAAGTCATATTGTCGATCACTGAGGAGGTTATGCGTTTCTAGGTGTGCCAGGAGCCTGTTGTTCAGTACACGTTCCATAATCTTACAGATGACGGACGTGACCGAGATGGGCCTGTAGTTAGAGGGGTCGGCACGACTACCTTTTTTAGGCACGGGCTGCACGTTTGCAACCTTCCAGGATTTCGGCACTGATCCAGACTTCACAGAGCGGCGAAAGAGGCGTGTCAGTACAGGAGCGAGCTCAGGCGCGCAGAATTTAAGAACAACTGCCGGAATACCGCCAGGGCCACTGGCTTTGTTCACATCCAGATTCTGCATCGTTTTTCGAACCTCGGTCTGATGTATGCGGATTTCCGGCATATATACCCCACCATATGGTAAACTCGGAGGTGTCCCGCTTGCAGCATCTAGACGAGCATATTCCGCAAAAAGATTGGCAAACAGATTCGCTTTCTCTGTATTAAAGAAGTAAAATTACACGCGATACTTAACATTTTCTCAAGTTGATAGACGCAGGGCAGTGCATTGTAGGGCACGTATGTAAAGTGCGAGACCAATCGAAGCAATACTTTTCCATGGGCGATTCTCAGATTCCATCTCAAGGTTATATAAAAAAGTGGCAATAGTATATACTCGTATGTCTCAGTGACGGTCGCAATATAATATCATGTACTCAAAGATATTAGACGGAGGTGATTCTATTGTATAGGCAGTGGTTACTGCCAAAAATTAAGTAGGTTTTTTTTACCGTTTCCGACATATAACTATAGATTACTGTAGAACTTTCTAGAGAAAAGTTTTTTCTCTAACCTTTTACTCACCTACGAGTAAGATCCATCAAACCAAATTCAATTTCTAATGCGTTATTAAAAAAAAAGGTTCTATTTTTCTTATGTAAATCTGAGTATTCAAGTTCTATCTGAATTATTCTATGTAGATTGGCTCATCTTCTTGGTTTAGATGAGAGCTGTCGGTTCAAAATGAGTGGATTGCGAAAGCTATATTTACTAAGCGCAGGAAAAGATAAGTGGGGCTTTGGAATTTATGATACGAAGATCGGTTTTCGTTTCTGGCGTACGAAGCGAAATTCAAAGGAAATTTTATAATAAAAATTTATGATGGTAATGTTTAAAATTTTTATGAGCCAGTGAAGTGAGACATAACTAAGATCTCTTAAATTTATTAGTTGACTAAGGGACCCGCCGAACTTCATACCACCTTGACATGCATATAACGCGCGCTGTCAATATACGTCACCCTGGTAGAATTGTAAATTATGAGAAAATGAATGACTTCCACAAATAATTCAATACCAAAATTAGCCAAATCGCTCCACCCGTTCTCGAGTATTAGCGAGACTAACGAACAGCAATAAATTTTTATATATACCTAGTCAGGTCATAAATTCTGACACATGTTTAATATAAAATAATTGAAACAAGTTTATTCATTATGTAACCATTTATATACCAAAATCAACCTAACAAAACATAGATTCTTATGACACTAAAGGTTATTCAAAATGAGATCCGTGATTTTGAATACAGGCCTTAAATCTGCGCGGCCAGTCGTCTATCGCAGCACAAACGAGATCCATGTTAATATCGGCGGCTGCTTTAATCAAGGACGTCTTGAGTGACTCCAAATTGTGATGAGGCTTTGAGCACGCTTTTTCCTCCAAGTGTTGCCATATCTTGTAATCTAACGGATTCAAATCTGGACTGGAGGATGGCCAGTCTTCGTGCCGGATGAAGTCGATTTCACGCGCCGCCAGCCAGTCTTGTGTGCTCTTCGCTCTATGAGCTGGCGCCGAATCTTGTTGGAATACCCAGTGCCTGTTATTGAACATGGTATGAGAAACAGGTTCCACAAGGTTCGTCAGGACTGTATTTTGA
Source organism: Philereme vetulata (assembly GCA_918857605.2). NCBI lineage: Eukaryota > Metazoa > Arthropoda > Insecta > Lepidoptera > Geometridae > Philereme > Philereme vetulata. The sequence continues at coordinate 12,133,141 of OU975421.1, forward strand.
TACACAACTGCATTCGTTTTTACACCTTTCTCACAAAAATGTACCTCTGTTAAGGCCCAATAAGAAACTCCCAACCATACCATGAGCGAGGATGGAAAATAACCTCGTTGGACACGCGGAATACGGTTGCTCGCTTCTTCACTACTGTGTGCGTACACCTTATCATTTTGTTTGTTGTAGCTCTCTTCTACGGTAAAAATTTTTTCATCCGAAAAAAGAATTTCCCGATATTTTTTCCCGCGTACCGCTTCAACAAAGTGCGGCATCTCTTCAGTTTCAGGTCCATTAGACGAGAATTCAAACAATGTTCTGTTTTTCTTCGATATGCCCGAAGCCCTAAGTCTTCATTTTACACCATTTTCACCGTGGTTCTGCTTAACCCCATCAGAAGGGCCAACAGTTTCTGCTTACGTTTGGGATTTCTTTGAATTCGCTCCTTCACAGCTTTTATCACTGCTGGAGTCCTAACAGACCGAGGGCGACCACTTCTTGACCTGTCATCTACACTAGAGTCTTCATTGTTGGTGCGATAAATGAATCTTTTGGTTATATTCAAATTTTTCAGTATTTCAAAAATTTTATGCAACGCAATAACTGCAACACGGTCTTCTTTAAGCGTCCACTCCATATTTAAAAAAGAGTAAAATTCTAAAAAGTATACATTTTTATTTTCATGAACAATTCGAAATTCGAATTCTATAAACTTTTTTGTGGCCAGCATTTTAAAAGAAAAGTTTTTACTGTGTGACAATACTTCTGACCTGACTAGGTATAGACAATATCTCGGGATAACTCCGCCCGAAGTATATGTTTCAAACGATATGCATTTTTTTACATCCTCTTTGACGATATGTCAATTCTATGTCAAACGTACATATATATGTACGTATGGGTTACATGATAAAAGCGCTAAGGTTAGATTATAAATAATTTTATATGGTGGTTAAGTATTCTTAAATTTTATTATTTTGCGCGCAATTTTCTTAATTTTTTCTTTTATAATAAGGTTGGGGAAAAAGTCTTTTCGCATTATAGTATGTATGAACTTGTAATAAAATCTCTTTGGCTATACTATTTGTATCTGGATGGTTTTGGTATCATTCAAAGTTTAAATTTTAAAGAAGATAATTCCGAATTCAAATTAGGAAAATATGTGTTGTTTAATTGTTTTTCGTACTGTAAAAATGAGTGAATCTAATGAAGAAATTCGATACATTTTTAAATTTTACTACAAAACAAGTAAAAATGCAATGCAAACCGAGAAAAAAATTTGCGATGTTTATGGACCTAGTGCAGTATCTGTGAGAGTAGCACAAATTTTGTTTAAGCGTTTTCAATCCGGAAATTTTGATGTCAAAGATGCACGTCGCTCTGGTGCATTATTATTTTATTTTATTACGGATAAAATTGAAGCCATTTTTGAAAAAGTGGAGCTAGCTCGGCATATCAGTAGTTACAAAGTAGCTGAAGAACTGGGAATTGACCACAAAACAGTTTTGGTGCATTTGAAAAAAACTGCATACACAAAAAAGCCCGATATTTGGGTACCCCACGAGCTCACTGAAAGAAACCTAATGAACCGTGTACTCATTTGTGATTATTTATTACGACGTAATGAAACCGAACCATTTTTGAAGAAGCTGATAACTGGTGATGAAAAGTGGATCACGTACGATAAGAACGTGCGATAAAGGTCGTGGTCAAAGGCCGGTCAGGTTTCACAGACTGTGGCGAAACCCGGGTTAAGTCGCAACAAGGTGATGCTGTGTGTGTGGTGGAATTGGAAGAGCATTATTCATTATGAGCTGTTACCACCAGGCAGGACCATCGATTCTGAACTCTACTGTGAACAACTGATGAGATTAAATCAAGAAGTTGAGAGGAAGCGGCCGAAATTAATCAACAGATGGGGTGTGGTTTTTCATCATGATAACTCTAGACCTCACACATCTTTAGCCACTCAGCAAAAATTAAGAGATTTTGGCTGGGAGGTGTTAATGCATCCGCCGTATAGTTCTAACCTTGCACCTTCAGATTTCCACCTGTTTCGGTCTCTTCAGAATTCTTTAGGCAGTGTCAGGTTAACATCACGAGAGGACTGCCAAAACTTCTTGTCGCGGTATTTTGATCAGAAACCCCAAAATTTCTATAGCAATACGATCATGTCCCTACCTACAAGATGGCAAAAAGTTATCGAACAAAATGGTTCCTACACACTTTAGTTAAATGTAAATAAATAATATTAAAAAATGTTGTGAATTTTCTTAAAAAATGCGAAGAAACTTTTTCCCCAACCTAATAAAAACCTTCTCCTGACAATAAGAAATACAACAAAAAAATAATTAGTGAAATCGGTCCAGCCGTTCACGCGTGATGGCGTGACCAAGGGAAATAGGGATTCATTTTTAAATATAGAGATTACCGATATTTCAGCTTTGCTACGTGTGGAAAATAAAGATGGTTTAAGTAGTCTATGTAAATTATTTTTATCAGTCTGTCTTATGGATGGGCTGTGACATTGCCTAGGTTTTTTATTGTACCTGAAGATGGAACAAGCATATTGCCCATCTCATGTTAAGTGGTAACCATCACACATAACAAATTATTGCCTATCTTAAAACAGTGCAGAGAGTGAGTGCTAAGAAGTGCCATATGCCGTCCATCATCATGAAACTGCACTTACTACATTTTGTAATCACTTCTCCGCCACCGTTTAGTCTTTGCGTCACAATCACACCACCGTCTATGGGTTAGACTAGCAGTAGGATCGTGGATGGTAAAAAGATATGAAGGCAGTGGTGGATGATGTCAGACTGTTGATGATATAGTTAAAAAAAAAACCGGCCACGTGCGAGTCGGACTCGCACACGAAGGGTTCCGTACCATTATCTATAAAAACGTCAAGAAAATCATGTCTAAGAAATCTTGTATGGAAGTCCCGCTTAAATATTTATTTCATTCAATACCACAGTTTTTTTTATTTACCTTATTTGAGGTTGGTGCCGATTAAGCTAGTCCTCTAAATTGTATGAGCGCCCATACAACTTAGAGAATCTTAATTGTCGTCAACTATGTATGTATGGGGACACCCTTTAGTTTTCACCTTTTTATATTTTTTGGAATTTTTCCTTTTGTTGTAATGCTTATTTTTCCTTAATTGACCTTGTTTTTTGCCTTTTTTCGTGATTCTGGGTCAACAGGAACTACCATATAGGTTTTCGACCCAAAACCACTCCGGTTAGACTACTGGTACTTCCGGTTGACCTAGAATTGCCAATTTTGATTACAAGCAAGGTACAAGCACCACAAGTAAAGGAAAAATTCCAAAAAAATGAAAAAAGTTGAAAATTAAGGTACACTTTGGTACTTACAAATTTTTGCGAAAATCTGAATTTGCCAATATATTTTTATCGTGTTGACTCAGGACCTTGATTTTTAGTGTTCCGTAGCCAAATAGCAAAAAACGGAACCCTTATGGATTCGTCATGTCTGTCTGTCCGTCCGTATGTCACAGCCACTTTTTTCAGAAACTATAAAAACTATACTGTTGAAACTTGGTAAATAGATGTATTCTGTGAACCGGTTTAAGATTTTCACACAAAAATAGAAAAAAAATCAATACATTTTGGGGGTTCCCCATACTCAGAGCTCAAAATAAAAAAAAATATTTTTATCAAACCCATACGTGTCCCATTCCCTAATAAGAGAATGATAAAACTAAATAAAATATATGATGTACATTACCATGCAAACTTCCACCGAAAATTGTTTTAAATGAGATCTAGTAAGTAGTTTTTTTCAATACGTCATAAATCCTAAACCGCAATTTACCTTTCATTCAATCAACTCAAATATAAAAAAAAGTTACAACGAACTACAAGAACTTTTATATTATGTTACTTGCTGCTACAGAACCCTTTATGGGCGAGTCCGACTCACACTTGGCTACTTTTTTAAACACCTAATAGGGACTATAGACCTCAGTATCTGGTATACATTCTAACTTTCTAGGTCCACCCATTCCTTAGAAAATCGGTGGTGACACATGGACAGACAGACGAACAAGATAGTGATCTTATATGGGTTCCTTTTTTTACCTTTTGAGGTACGGAATCCTAAAAAGGCCTAAATAATGCAAAATATAAATTAATACGTCGAACGAACAAGCGACCCCGATGCTCTCAACCCCTCAACGCTAACTCAGTAGGCTTTATATTAAAATGTTCTAATAAAACATTCAAAAACCTCTCCGAATCACAATGGGCGTCACTGCCAAAATATTTTCCGGCCATTTCAGGCCCGCCATGCTAAAATGAGCTTTCTGCTTAACATTTAGAATAATTGTCGCTTAGAGTATCTTGAAAAAGTTCTACCGATGTTGATTATCTGTTTTTGTTTTAAATTAAATGGAGCTGTAACACGCTAGGATTAAGTTTAATATCGCTCGAGTGTCATAAATTCTGTATTGTCGAAGTGAAATTTCGGAACATTATTAATGTTTCTTCTGGATTCGTGTTTGTTTTTGCCTCACATTTTTGTTATTGAAATAATATTATTTAAATTGTATTTTTCGCGCTTTTGCGACAGCAATTTGGAAAAAAATCCTATCAAAAAGTGTTTAATAATGAACGAAAAAACAGTTTTTTTTGCCTTACGGTACACAATAATTATTTTGAGGTTAGCAGCTCTTTGTGTATTTGAACTGAAAACAAGATAAATTCAGTAACACATCTGAGATGAGTCTGCCAGAAAAAAAGCCTAAAATTTAGGGATAACGTCTAATAAATGTCACATAAAATAACCAATAAAATACGTTTTCTCTTCTCATTGTTAAAACTGCTGACTACCGTTGAAATAAAAGAGTATTTGAGTATCGACCATACACTGGAAAACGCAGCGAAGGGAGGCCATCCGCTTGATGAAAAGGGGTCCAGGTAAAGGTGGGAGCCGTTGGGTGCAGGGCGCACAAGATCGGTCGCTCTGGAAAACTATGATGGAGGCCGATGTTCAGCAGTAGACGATTCTTCTTAGCGTGTCAAGAGATCTACGTTTTCATTTATACTATGTTGGACAAGTGTTTGGTCACAACAATAGCATTAGGCGAGGCGGTTATTAGATCCTCCATCGTGCAGGTGTTCGGACACAAAGGGCACATTAGCAAGTGCTGCATTGACTGCGCGGGATCACCGCAGTCGCACTGCCTTAAGTTAGGATCCCTGAATCCCCATTTGTACATATTTAGTCTGCAGCGGCCAACCTGGGTGCGGAGCTTGTTTAAGGACTTCCATACTGGCCACGGTCGTGCCCGGGTGGTAACTGTTAAAATCAGGCAGTGGGGAGTTACTTTTTATGCACAATGTGGCGTCTAGCGGCAGACGGGTCATCGCTCGTGGCCCTTGTCAAGCATTGAAAGCTCTTAAGCGGCGTTGTGGGATGTGACCGTCATAGAGCAAGCCACATCTCGTCGCACTCCAGGGGGTGATATGCCTGCCAAAGGGTACACCAGGTTTAGAGGGGTTGACTTCAGACATCCTGTTATTATCCGGCATGTATCATGTGAATTATTAAATTAGATGTTTTTAAGACCTATTATGTCGATATATACCTAGTCAGGTCATAAATTCTGTCACATGTTTAATATAAAATAATTGAAACAAGTTTATTCATTATGTAACCATTTATATACCAAAATAAACTTAACAAAACGTAGATTCTTATGACACTAAAGTTTATTCAAAATGACCTCCGTGATTTTGAATACAGGCCTTCAATCTGCGCGGCCAGTCGTCTATCGCAGCACGAACGAGGTCCATGTCAATATCGGCGGCTGCCTTAATCAAGGATTTCTTGAGTGACTCCAAATTGGGATGAGGCTTTGAGCACGCCTTTTCCTCCAAGTGTTGCTATATCTTGTAATCTAACGGATTCAAATCTGGACTGGAGGAGGGCCAGTCTTCGTGCTGGATGAAGTCGATTTCACGCGCCGCCAGCCAGTCTTGTGTGCTCTTTGCTCTATGAGCTGGCACCGAATCTTGTTGGAATACCCAGTGCTTGTTATGGAACATGGTATGAGAAACAGGTTCCACAAGGTTCGTCAGGGCTGTATTTTGATACACAACTGCATTCGTTTTTACACCTTTCTCACAAAAATGTACCTTTGTTAAGCCCCAATAAGAAACTCCCAACCATACCATGAGCGAGGATGGAAAATGACCTCGTTGGACACGCGAAATACGGTTGCTCGCTTCTTGACTACTGTGTGCGTACACCTTATCATTTTGTTTGTTGTAGCTCTCTTCTACGGTAAAAATTTTTTCATCCGAAAAAAGAATTTCCCGATATTTTTTTCCCGCGTACCGCTTCAACAAAGCGCGGCATCTCTTCAGTCTCAGATCCATTAGACGAGCATTCAAACGATGTCCTGTTTTTCTTCAATATGCCCGAAGCCCTAAGTCTTCATTTTACACCATTTTCACCGTGGTTCTGCTTAACCCCATCTAAAGGGCCAACAGTTTCTGCTTACGTTTGGGATTTCTTTGAATTCGCGCCTTCACAGCTTTTATCACTGCTGGAGTCCTAACAGACCGAGGGCGACCACTTCTTGACCTGTCATCTACACTAGAGTCTTCATTGTATCGTTTGATGGTGCGATAAACGAATCTTTTGGTTATATTCAAATTTTTCAGTATGTCAAATATTTTAATTGACGCGCAACCGGAACGATGCAACGCAATAACTGCAACACGGTCTTCTTTAAGCGTCCACTCCATATTTAAAAATGAGTAAAATTCTAAAAAGCATACATTTTTATTTTCATGAACAATTCGAAATTCGAATTCTATAAACTTTTTTGTGGCCAGCATTCTAAAAGAAAAGTTTTTACTGTGTGACAATACTTATGACCTGACTAGGTAGTTAGTACTACATTTGTTTATATCTATGTTAGTAATAAAAAGTAAAATATTTATAGATAAATAAAGAAATTATAATTTGAGGTAAATAGATGAAGCGCATATCAATTCTGACAACGTCAAAAACATTTAAGATAAAAATACAGTAATCCACAAATTACATGGCAACACATGAGCAAACATAATTTGTGCCTACTCCAATTGATCAACAACATTCACGTACAAAACACGCCACTCAATTTCGCCTGTCAACGTCGCCGTTGCGATTGAGGGCGGAAAAAAGCTGATAAGCGCGATTCTGATTCTGTTAGCGTGTTCTGTATGGTGAATATAGTTTCATCCGTTCAGCCGTTCCGGCATGAAAGAGTAACAAACATCCATACATACAAACTTTCGCGTTTATAATATTAGTAGGATTTATATTATTTTATTTTGTATTATATTTTTAAAAGAATTTACAGCTACACATACAGGAAAAGTAATTATATTAAATACATACACAATTCATGGCATGTATTGTATGCGTAAGGCCAATTATAAATGTATAATAAATATGACGGATAAACCAATAACAACAATTAATTAATTATTTTTAAACATCCATTTCAATCCAAACGGAATTAGTATAAATACACCACGAAAGTAAAATGTACAAGTAAAACCACATTGGATTAAATAATAATGAATATAGTCACAAATCGCCCTTCACGAATGCCCTTTACTATGAAAAAAAAATTGAGGAAGTTGCGTTAAAAGTAATATTAATTTAAGTTATACAGAAAGGTTAAGTCTTTTAAAGATACACTTGCTATTTTTAACCGACTTCAAAAAAGAGGAGGTTCTCAACTCTACTGTATTTTTTTTAATGTTTGTTACCTCAGAACTGATTGTATGTGTATCTCGGCCAGATTGTCTCCTTCCAGGCGCGACAAGACAAAGAAGTTGCTCGAAGCACTGAAAATGCCTGGAGGAGATACTTGTCGATAAAACAACCAATGAAAGGCGAACTACCACACTGCCTTAAACGCAAACTCATGGACATGTGCGTTCTCCCCTTTGTCTCTTACGGTGCACAGACTTGGTCTTTGACTGTTCAACAAAGGTCCAAACTCGAGGTATGTCAGCGGGCTATGGAGCGCAGTATTTTAGGTGTCCGGTTATCAGACCGAATACGGAACTCCGTACTGCGCTCGCAAACAAAGATTCTGGATGTCACAATAAAATCAGCAAATCTCAAGTGGGATTGGGCCGGCCACGTCTGTCGCATGCCCGAAGATCTATGGGCAAAGATAATATCTGATTGGGTCCCTAACGCAACACGCCCACGCGGCAGACCACCACGGAGATGGCGTGACGACTTGGATGTGCATTTACCAGACTGGCTCACTAAAGCAGGGGACAAAAAAAAACTGGAAAGAAGGGGCCTTTGCCCTGCAGTGGGACAACACAGGTTAAAAATAATAATAATATGATAAATAAATACCTCAGAACTCCGTCATTTATCACCCGATTTAGAAAGTTATTTTACTTTTTGAAAGGATTTACTTTCAGATTGTTTCCATAGAAATTTCAATAAAATCGGTTTAGTAGTTTGTTTGTTCTGTTATCTGAAGTCGGTTATATTTTTGTTAAAAAGTTACTTGTTTTGATGAAGTTTTAATTAGTATTTCATATTCATAATTAGCTTTCATATTGAAAATGACCTATTGAATATAACGAGTCAAACAATTAAAAATCTATTAATACAGCGTAAATACGCTGTATTAATAGATTTTTTTAAGAAGAAATTGCTTGAGCTTTTATCTAAACAACCCAATGAACGCAAAATCAACTGTAGTATTCCCTAAAGTTGATTTTGCGTTCAATAAATCAGCTGTTAAATAAACATCGTGTAACTTGTCGAAACTACGATAGACAAAGACGTAGGTGAGCTATGACTCACAGAATTTCAAAAATTTAATGAATTAAATTTCTTTATTTTACCTTAAAAACAAATAAATGTAAGCATAATGGGTGGTATTATTGTTCTCCTCCAGACAAGCTTTGGATGGAGAGGATAATTGCTTAACGGAAGATTGAAACACATACGGAACTCTAAATATATTTTCTTTCCGCGTTGATACTGTATTATCCTTAATTTTGGAAAGAAGGAAGCGTATAAGGGACATAAGGAAAAAATATGACACACGATTGATTTATAAGATTTATGGCATAACATATTTGATTAAAATGTGAATATTGGTACCGCAATACGCTCTATGGGCTTCATAAGAAGGCTTAAGATAGCTAAGTGAGCTCTTAAAGTTATGCTTGCCATTTCTCTGCGAAATTAAAATTAAATACCGGGGTGACCTGCATTGGTAGCCCGCGTCATATGCATGTCAAGGCGGTACGAAGTTCAGTGGGTCAGCTAGTAATATATATATAGTATAACTGATATAATACTTATATACTATTTTTTTATGTTAACATATACTTATCATATATAGAAAAACATCCAGACCAGGAACAAATATCTGCAGATCATGCAAACATTTGTTCCGTGGCGAGAATCGAACTCTAATTCCTGCGTCTCAGACAGCTATTCGCCCACTGCGCCACGGAGGTAGTTTGATTGACAGGTAATTTAATAACAAATGTAGGGATCAGTAGATAAACTAAAGCCACTGACATAGCTCAGACGTTTACCAATCTGAAGTGGCAGCGGGCAAAGAATAGAATGGAATAAAATAATTCTTTATTGTACACCAAGAATACCGAAATAAACGAATTTATGTAAACTATAGTAGAATAGGCGGCCTATTGCTGAAAACAATTTCTTCCAGGCAACCTTTGGATAGAAAGTAAAGAGCGAAGCAGTAATGGACAGCGGTGCACAGAGTATATTTACAATTGAAAGTAATAAAACAAATTATATGTAATAAAAAAACTGTACATATAATCCTAATACATAAATAAATAACTAAAGATACCAAACTAATATATACCAAACTAATAATTTAAATCACTATTCTTACAAATCGAGGGCGAGGTTTTAGCTCGAAGAACTGATGTCCGACAGTTTCTTGAGTAGAGACTTCGCACTGAAATCGCAGTGTAGGACAACCCCCACTAGATAGAAAGACAACCTTATAAAGTGCTGGGAGCCATTGGGCGAAAGCCCTTCGACTGCGCACGTTATATGGCTTTACTGGTGATAGAATAAGGCGGTTAGTAGATACCCTTTTTGTAAAGCGTTGGAAAGCGTCATAGTATAAAAAAAGTCTGTACGAAAAGTATCCACTTCAAAATATAACTTATTATCTGAAGTTCATTGTCATTAATATTCCAGAAAGCCCCATTCACACTTTCTTATCAGGCTCCGCCCAGTGATATATCATTTCCATAAAGCTTGGGTTTCTAAAAAAGCGGTATCTGTGATAATACGGCTATAAAAAGCGGTGTAGTTTTTAACGACCACTGTGGAGATAACGATACAGAAGTAGTCTAGAACTATTCGTGAAAGGGCTCGCCTGGAGAAGAATTACTACTATACCTATTATTGCTGCGAAGTAGCATTGCTGTGTTTCTGTTTAAAGGGATGGATGCTGATGAAATTACAGACACATGGGGCTTCACACCTGTATGCAATATACTTGCATATATCAAGTTGATGGAAGTTCCTAACCCTGCATTCTGAATCACGACATAATTACTGCTAGCGTTCACGTAGTTATATTGCATACTCATTCAGTTATCGCGCTGATGGCAGTTGAGTGCCGTCAAGGATTCGGAACGCTCATGAATGCGCTGCAAGTTAGTGTTCTTTTATTTACATAACAACAATAAAACCAACCAGCCACAGAACACTCACAATCAACTAACCAACCAGCTGTCACATCACTTTTGAGAGGGAGGCTCACGGTGATATCGGTTTGGAGCATAGACGTTGTTAGCGCAAAATAGCGGATGTAATGACGTCATCTATGACGATTCACGGGACATCGTTTTCACGCTCATGGTGACTCGGAACGCTTCTTAGTGCGATGATATCGATTTTAGCGTGATTCGGAATGCAGCCTAAGTTATGCATGTTGTATAAAAAAGGTCATGCGAAGAAGTTAAGGTCTTTTCAGTGTCTTGGCCAGCAGAATCTCAAGATCATGTAGAATGAAAAAAGAAAAGGAAGGCCTTCATCTTGCTTTAGGATCACTTATTATTTGATTCAGTAAAACCCTGCAATGTTGTTTTTTTCAACTTCTTTTATGGTACAGCCAAACTTTTTTTATAACCTATAACAAAGTATAGCTACTTAAGTAATGCAGCTTAGAAACGTGCCTTACGATGCACTGTCTTACGTCCATCAACTTGAAGCATGCAGGTGTAAAGCCTCATGTGCCTATATCCGTCTATTATGATTTAACACCATCCAAAAGTAGTGACGTCATGAAAGATTAACAAGTCCTTCAACTAACTTTACTGCCTTACTATGGGCTCGCCAAATCAAAGCAGCACTTGACGGTCTCTTACACGAGTGCGCCAGAAAAGCAACAAAATGAGAAGAGTGGCGAAGGATTGTCGAGCGCGCCCCTACCCTTGAAGTGACGACCATGACTACTCTGCCATGAGTATAACGACTGAGAAGATATGAGGGGATCCGTAGAGAAACTGAAGTCTCCGACAAGAAAATTTGTAAATTCAAGCGGCAGAGGATGGGATTCACAACTTGAAGAACAGCCGGCTGTTGGGGATAGGATAATGTTTAACGAGAACACGCGGAAAAACGCATCGTAGGACAGACATGCTATTTATATTTATTTATTTGATCACCAACAGAAAGTACACTATTACATCACTAAGGAACATTCACTGGATCGTCGTTAAAATTAGAAGGATCATTTTGAAAATAGATTACGTACATATGTACATACATGTCACGCCTTTATCCCGTAGGGTTAGGCAGAGACCACGGATTTTTACTTGCGACGTTATTAATAAATAAATTATATTTATATTAAAAACATTTTCTCAAACATGCATAGAAATATTGCCATTATTTTCGAAAAAAGAACACGCGAAGTATCGAATTTACGGACAAAGAAAATCAAATCCATTGCAGGAGCGTTTTTTTTTAATTTGGAACATTACAACGCTCCAGCAATGTTGTATGAAACGGCCCCAGCACACCGTTTCATACAACATTGCTGGAGCGTTATTAAATACTCTTTGATTGGATCTCTTTTATCATTCTTGGCATACCAAAGTAAGTCTCTTTGGTTAGTACAAATTGCGTTCACGTAGCTGTATAGCCATAAATGCGTTTGCCTTACGGCATAGATAATAAATAAAAATTGGCGGCAAAGCTGGAAATTCGTCTTGTTTTGTTATTTACATAGTTAATAAATATAATGATTAAAATGAGTTCCAACGGTTCAGAGAGTGAAATGGAGATTGATTGTACTCCACCAGATTTAAGATCAGAAGCCAAATTAGCTATGGAAAACCTGCTTCCAGCGAAGTCAAAAGAAAAATGCATGAAAGTATATGAAAATTGTATGAGTTAGAAAAACGAGAAAAAAGTGAATATTTTCTCCGAAACAGTATTTTTTAACGTATTTTAATGAGAAGCTGAAATGTACAGTTCATGTTAAGAACAGTATTAACTTGAAAAATTATGGAAATTTAACTACTTTTCATCATCATCATCGTCCATAGCCTGACTTCACCCATTGTTGGGGATAGGCCTCCCCAAGTTTGTGCCATTCACCACGATCCTGCGCTAGTCTCACCCACTGACGGCCTGAGACCTTTACGATGTCGTCCACCCATCTCGCTCCTCGGCCACCATTCGGGCACAGTGACCGAATGGTGGCCGAGGAGCGATCTGTCATCACCACGTCTTGCCAAGTGTTCCCGTCCAAGATCATTTGAACTCCATAACTCGAATCCCAACGTCATGAACCTTCGTTCGTCTACAGATCTCGAGGTTTGGAACTGTTTAATATAAAAAGTATGTTTTATTTCTCTGCATTCATTTGAAAAAAACACTATATATGCTTCAGCGGAAATGGCAATTGCCTGTCTATTAGTGAAGTCCTCGCCTACGACTCGGCCGTCAAACTCATACTCGACCTACAATTGCCTATTTCCCGGCTTTTGCAATAATGTATTATTATATTATATAAATAACGCCTATAAAAGAAAAGAAAATGCTGGACGATCAATGGTTGTGTTTGTGGCGCTACCTGTTTGCGGTACACCGTGTTTGTGGACGGCATTCAGTACTGCACATGTGGTCACCTGTGTTTTTCCTTATTTCAGATCCCTTTTGTTACAATTTTCAATAGCTTGACCATCTAGCGATTAGATGGTTAAACGAACAAATATTGAAAATTTATAAAATTAAAACTTATATCTTATAAATTTAGGTATAGGTATTTGACGAACTCCGTGGTGCAGTGGGCGAGTAGCCGGCTGAGATACAGAAGGTAGCGGGTTCGATTACCGCCGCGGAACAAATGTTTGCATGATCTACAAATATTTGTTCCAGTTCTGGTTGTTTCTCTATTAGTATCTGGTTCCCATGGTACAAGCTCTGCTTAGTTTGGGGCTAGATAGTACTGTGTGAAATGCTCAGCAATATTTACTTATTTATTATAGGTAAAGACAACATGCTACAAAAGAAAATAAAACAAGAATTTATTTGTCAAGATATCGCTAAATGAAAAGACTATATATATAATTTATTACATTTGGGGCCGTTATATAAATGTCACCGTTTTTTACAAAACCTGGCCATAAGTCTCTTCAGAAACTCTAGATTTATGACTACGTTTTCGTCCTATATCCAGATTATTGAGCCAGGACTTATGAGATGGGAATTATAACTTAGGCAGTTCGAGTTTTGTTATATAACGTTCCTGAGTTCGTTCAGATTTTGGACCCCCGTTGCAAAAATAAAGGTGTTATAAGTTAATAGATAAGTAAATCAGATAGTACTTTTCAAACTTTCGCGCACACTGTAGGGGTAGGACAGTTAGTTCGAAGTACTAACGGGGATATAGGTTCTCGAGTGCTGACCACGGATCCTCTTGGCTATGTCTGTGACCTTGATTTTACAGATGTCTTCATTCCTGATTTGATCTCGTAAAGAAACTCCAAGCATATATTAAGCGCTCTCCATACCACGCTTCTTCTTCTTCATCGTATCGTTCAAAATGTTACAATTTAGACGTAATTTAGTTTCTGTATTTTAATGTATTCTAAAAGGATCATTAAAAAAACAACCAGCCTTGTTTCTCGCTTTTCTTTCCTGGCTTGGTCGCAAAGGAACAGGCAGTAAAATTGACGTTTTAAAGTGATCCTTGTGAATTAATGAATTAAAGATTTTGACTTCTTGTCGATATGGTTCATATTTTATGTAGCTACGGCGTTAACTGTCGCGGTACAAGTATTCTTCAGGGTGCAAGAATAAGGGCACAATAGGCAGCTTAGTAGTCGTAAGTGTGCCGTAGTCTGAGGGTAGCGACGCTGAGCGGCCTTGAGCCTTATAAGTCCCATATTGATTGTACATTGCTTAGTCAGTATTACCAGATAAGATAAGATAACTCTTTATTTTACACTAAAACAAACTAAAGAACATAATTTTTACAAATATATTTATAACAATGGGCGCTATTATCGCTAACAGCCATCACTTCCAGACAAGCTTTGTATGCATAGATCAACTAGGTAATACAATATTTGGCGCATTTACTACTAAGATGGGTGAATGCTACTAGTATTTTTAAAAGGCTTTCAATGTTTCGGAGGGTGCGATAAGATGTTGGCCCGGGCTATAAAAATTCAAAATTCAATGTTCATTTATTCATCAAAATCACAAGGATCATTTCAGAACGTCAATTTAACTATAGAATTTTTTATACCTTGTCAAAAGCCTTATAATAGCTTAAAACATATGAGCTCTTTTATAATATTTTTTTTATATACCACGCCCATATTTTATTGAACTGTGAAATTTCTATCACACTTCAATAAGCAATCTCATCTTCCAGTAGATTTCTGAAATTCCCAGCGAACAAACTCATAAACTAACATGAAATATCGACATACGTAAAAATTCTTTATCCATGTTTCTTACTATGATTCGAAGGAGTAATAAAAGCAAAATATAGTATGTTTAAGAGTGTATGAACAGTAAGCAGTTATGATTCGATTTTTATGGTGTGCTAACAACAACTTATTTTGAAGAATGATGCACGTTGTACATTAAAACCTACCTCATAATCCCACTAATATTATAAACGCGAAAGTTTGTATGTATGGATGTTTGTTACTCTTTCACGCCGGAACGGCTGAAACGATTGCAATGAAATTTGGTGTGCACGTAGATCAGAATCTGAATTAACACTTTTACTACTTTTTATTGGCAAACCACGCGTGGGATGCCGCGAATTAGTCAGCTAGTATCATATATACCTATGTGGATTGTTCTATTTACTTACGTACTCATTAGTTAGTTGTTTGATAATATAGTAAAAAAATCCGCTGTGTATTTTTTTTGGCTTTATTTTGTTTTTATATTCTAAGTCCGAAACAGATAAATTGTGCAACCTTATATTTAAGATCTTTGTTGTACAACAGTTTAACAATAAGATAATTCCAATTAGTTTCCGCCCGCAGCTTCGTACGCGTATTTTGTCAGTAAAAAGTAACCTGTGTTAGTCCAGATCATAATCTACATACATACCAAATTTCATTAAAATTTACTTTGTACTTTTTGCGTGAAAGAGTAACAAACATCCACACATACATCCATACAAACTTTCGCATTTGCATTTTTAGTGGGATGGGATGGGATTCTGATTCTGAAGACCTTGTATTTATGGCAACTGTCATCACTTTTCGACGGTAGCTTCAAATTTCCCTTGACCTCGACTATTGCAAAACAGTCAAAACTTTGGGATTATATGGTAAAAATACGCGTAAATTATTACTCGGGTGTTTTATTAGTAGCCTTATTATGTAAGGCAAATACTGAAAGTGACGGCCTGACCAGCGACATACCTACATCTTAAAAAAAATTGAGGAACAGTGTTGCCCGCAATCCAAAGTAAAACTCTGTTTTTTAAACCGAAATTGACGTTGAAAACATTTCATACAAACCACATTGTAAAAAATGCCGCAGTGTATGAGAAGTGAAAGAAAAAATAACATAAGAAAAATATTTCTAATGGAAGCCCAAATACAACATGGTAACATCAATGTCGACCTCTCTTTGATCTAGTCATCCAATAACTCTTTTTACATAAGTTTAACTAAATCAATATATTTTAAATAGTTACCCATATTTATTTATATATATAACAATTTACCATAACCTTAGAAATCGTAAGAAAGTTCATAAGTTGTATGTTTATATATATAGGTATGTAATATTATTTTAGTAAAGTATGTTTATAAAATTTATATTTACATTTAAACAAAACTCTACACACCTTTTATTTAATCACTTTTTTATTTTTTTATTTTTCTACGTAGCTGCTGCACTACCTATTGCTTCTGGTTTCAGCTGAAAATCAGCGTTGGGTGCTTAACATCCAACATTATGCTGAGCTGAACGCCATTTTGGTACGCAGAGACGTGAGTCGAACTTGTTTTATTGGATTCAATTGTATCTACTGTTCCTTTAAATTATTTCATGTGTCATTTTGTGTGTACCAAATAAATGATTATTCTATTCTATTCTATAAGTCAAATGAAAAATATTATTTATTTACTCAAAAACAATTTGTGACAGACGTCCTATGAAATCTCTGACATCTATCTTATGTAAAAAGACCTGTGTTACAGAAGTCAGTGGCCTCTCCACTAATTAAGATCACTTAGTTTAAGTATTATATTTTTGAAGTGAAAACTACTTTAGGCGCGTTGGGCATTTTTTGAGATGGGGAAAAAACCATTGAACTCGCGATACTGTTACCGTTACCGACCGGGGTGGTTTTACTGCATGGTGCTATGATTATTCTATCAGTGTGTATGTGTGTGTGTGTGAGTGTGTGTGTGTGCGTGCGTGCATGCGTGTGTTTTTTGTAGGTAATGATGAACTAACACTATGTCTGTACTTTTTACGTTATTTTATGCTGCTGGTAGACGTTGTGGTAAAATATAGGCCTATGGCTTAGTGACTACTACTCTCTTCTCCCACATTTTCTTCAGTACTCGTAAAACATTATGGGGTCCTCTATTCCTCTGGGTGTAGTGGGTAGAATCCAAAGCAATTCAATTCAACGCAAGTTCGAACCCGATCATAACTTTTGATAACTTAGTAGATAAAGTAGTAGGTACGTAGTAAATTAACACTTATACCTAATTTTATAAAAGAGCATGACCCAGGCTGAAGGTCATAGACATTTTTAGGGTTATCTACCCAATAAGGTCAAACAGGACCCTATTACGAAGACTCCGCTGTATGTCTGTACATCTGTCACCAGGCTGTGTCTCATTAACCGTGATAGTTAGACAGTTGAAATTTTCACAGTTGAAACATAAACAATAAAAACAACAAAAATTCAATAATTGAATAACAACCAAATTTTAAAAACGAAAACAGGTAAACGCTTGAAATATTCACAGAATACTGAGTTATATTATTTAGTTTAAAAATAAATAATTAAATTAAAATAAATTTAATATTTATGGTGGAGCTCCCATACAACAAACGCGATTTTTATGCCGTTTTATAGATAATGGTACGGAACCCTTCGAGCGTTAGTCCGGCTCACACTTGGCTGTTTTTTTACATTGCACAACGACCCTTAAACGTATTTTACTACTAAACATGTTTAAATATGACGTGTTTGTTTGGTTTGGCGTTCTTAGACGGATATTTAAAATTCGTAGGCATTGCGTCATTCTTAAAAGCGGTGATCAAATGTTACTTGATATGGAGAATTTAAGTAGTATGTAATTATTACCAATGGTCACCCATTTACAAGAGACGTTGCTTACCTAGTTTTAGCATATCAATTATCATACAACACTGCTGCCGGTGATTATGTTGTTTTCCTGCCTATCAGGTCTAGAAAAGATCACTTTTAGCGTTAAGCGTCCTTTCTGCACTTACCCGTTTTATGCGAATATGACTGTGAAAGACTATGACACGGGTGATACAGAGAGATAAACATAACTAAATACACCCATAGTTTGATTCATTTTAAATGGAGTGCAGTGAGAAAAAAAATAATCATATAACATTCGACAAATAAATTAATATAGAACTCGCGTTCTCGTAAATAGGTAATTGAGTAAATTATCTAACCCTGTTTTTACCCAAAAAACAAGTCTAAAATTATTAACAAAAATAATACTAAAACAGTCATATTCTCTTCTTTGCAATGATTTGACAAAATATTAGTATACAGTGTTTGGTAATACGAGCATACTGACGATATTCAAGTGACGGTTTCTCAAAACATAAATAAATACTTCTCGAAAAAAAAATTACTAGTTATAATATCAAATTTGAATGAAAATTGACTAAGTTTAGGTGACTAACTCGATATAAAACTTACTGCCTATTCTTGCAATCGACATTCAAAAATAAAGGCCGATTTAATATCTCTTTCGGAAATGACTGCGAGTTTTGGGTTAGAAAGGGACAACAAGCGATATCTCGTGACGTCGCTAATACAGTATCTGTGGTTAGATGGCAAGCGTTATTTAGTTATGTTTGTGTTCTGAATTCTATGTTTTTTGAATTAATGTAATTTTAATTTATTTTTGGCATTTTTATTCATATTTAGCCCCATTTTAATTACTATTATAATTTTATTGGAACTCTATTTATTAAACTTTTGTCATTTTTATGCATATTTAGACCCATTTTAATTACTATTATAATTTTATTGGAACTCTATTTATTAAACTTTTGTCATTTTTATTCATATTTAGCCCCATTTTAATTACTATTATAATTTTATTGGAACTCTATTTATTAAACTTTTGTCTTTTTTATTCATATTTAGCCCCATTTTAATTACTATTATAATTTTATTGGAACTCTATTTATTAAACTTTTGTCATTTTTATTCATATTTAGCCCCATTTTAATTACTATTATAATTTTATTGGAACTCTATTTATTAAACTTTTGTCATTTTTATTCATATTTAGCCCCATTTTAATTACTATTATAATTTTATTGGAACTCTATTTATTAAACTTTTGTCATTTTTATTCATATTTAGCCCCATTTTAATTACTAATATAATTTTATTGGAACTCTATTTATTAAACTTTTGTCATTTTTATTCATATTTAGCCCCATTTTAATTACTATTATAATTTTATTGGAACTCTATTTATTAAACTTTTGTCATTTTTATTCATATTTAGCCCCATTTTAATTACTATTATAATTTTATTGGAACTCTATTTATTAAACTTTTGTCATTTTTATTCATATTTAGCCCCATTTTAATTACTATTATAATTTTATTGGAACTCTATTTATTAAACTTTTGTCATTTTTATTCATATTTAGCCCCATTTTAATTACTATTATAATTTTATTGGAACTCTATTTATTAAACTTTTGTCATTTTTATTCATATTTAGCCCCATTTTAATTACTATTATAATTTTATTGGAACTCTATTTATTAAACTTTTGTCATTTTTATTCATATTTAGCCCCATTTTAATTACTATTATAATTTTATTGGAACTCTATTTATTAAACTTTTGTCATTTTTATTCATATTTAGCCCCATTTTAATTACTATTATAATTTTATTGGAACTCTATTTATTAAACTTTTGTCATTTTTATTCATATTTAGCCCCATTTTAATTACTATTATAATTTTATTGGAACTCTATTTATTAAACTTTTGTCATTTTTATTTTGACCATTTTAATTGTCTTTTATTTTTATTTGTAAAGTTATGTGGTTTTTTTTTGTTTTTATATAACGAATTTATTGTCTAATCTAATGTACATATGGACTTGTTCCGAAATAAATGAATTAATTATGCAATAGCACAACATAAGTTTATTAAAGTGTTTGTTTTTACATGCAAAAATAAATTTCACATTTGTATGGTAAACATTTCACAAATGTATTTATTATTCTCATCAAAATAACCCCTTTTATTTTTGTGAGTATATTATCAAACACCCTATATTAGGTATTGTAACAATTATATTAATCAAGGAATAAAAACTGCGAATTTTCCGCTTCAAAAGATGTCGTTTCTTCGAAAGTAGCAAGTTAATTAAATAAAATACACATACTATAACAAAATTCAACATTTTGTTTACATTGATTTATCTAGCAATACGTTGTAAATTACCGTTTCCATAGTCATGTTCTCTCTAAATCTAAAAGCTCATAGTAATAAACCATTTCTAGCGAAAATTATTTGCATTCCGTGTGACCTATAAACTTAATAGGCAATTAAGTCTACGTGTTGAAATCTTTTAGTCTGATTAAAACCAATAAAACATTGGTAAATTTACTTTATTCAAGCCCAGCATTAATTAACACTTCAACCTTACACCTACGAAATAGAGACCAGAATTGGATAGCAATATTGTTTCGCTTTTGATGTGCATTTCAATCCGATTTTGTTAAACTTATTTTTCACACTTAATGCGAGTGAACAGTTAATTTCGAACGGTTTAATTATTGCAGATTTTCTTTTGATATCAACATACTGGAAAGCACGAACCCAAATTGTATGGAAAGATGATTTGATAAAAGTTACTAATAATAAATATTGGTAGACATTTCACACAGCGCTATCTAGCCCCAAACTAAGCAGAGCTTTTACTATAGGAACCAGATAACTGATAGAATACTTATATATATATATATATATATATATATATATATATATATATATGTATTTTTTTGTAAATACATACTTATAATATATACAAAAACATTAAAATCCGGAACAAATATTTGTTGATCATGCAAACATTTGTTTCGGGGCGCAGTGGTTGAGACGTAAAAGATTCCCGTCTTAGAACAAAATTAAATGTTATTTTGATATTCAAATAACTATTGTTCCAGATCTGGGTGTTTTTAGGGTTCCGTACCTCAAAAGGTAAAAAAGGAACCCTTTTAAGATCAATCTCTTGTCCGTCTGTCTGTCCGTGTGTCACCACCGATTTTCTCAGGAACGGGTGGATCTAGCAAGTTAAAATTTAAACCTGATACTCAGGTCTATAGTCCCTATTAGGTGTATAAAAACCAAGGTCCTGAGTAAAAACTATAAAAAGATATAAGCAAATTTAGATTTTCGCGAAAACTTGTAAGTACCAAAATTTACCTTACACTTTTCAACTTTAATTTTATTTTTTCGAATTTTCCCTTTACTTGTGCTGTTTTACCTTGCTTTTAACCAAAATTGACAATTCTAGGTCAACCGGAAGTACCCTATAGGGTTCGGGTCGAAAACCTATATGGTAATTCCAGTTGATCTAGATTTGCGAAATTTGGCAAAAAGCACGCAATAAATTAAAAATTCAAAAAAATTAAAAAGTTGAACATTAAAGGGTGTCTCCATACAATAAAATGCTTGTCTTTTATCATAAAAAGAAGTAAGACAGAAATATTTTTTTTAAAACTTTGTAATTAAAAAACTAGTTATTATTTTATTAATTTTTTGCTCAATATTGAAGATAAATCTATTGACTATCCAACAGTAAGAAAAAAATTATAATATTCACACGAACAAAGTATTTATCCCTAATTTACTAAACATACTCCAAGTAACAAAACTTTGAACGCGATTTTCCTAAAATTTAGTTTTTTGAATTATTTCTTTTTATTTTTGCACGTGCTATATGTTGAGTTCACGCCAATTAAGATAGTCCTCTGAGTTGTATGGGCGCTCATACAATTTAGAGGACTAGCATAATCTGCACTAACCTCTAATATGGTAAATAAATAAAACTGCTATTTAATAAAATAAATATTTAAGCGGGGCTCCCATATAACAGACATGATTTTATGCCGTTTTTATATGTACGGAAATCTTCGTGCACGAGTCTTACTCGCACTTGGCCGGTTTTTTCTTATAAATATGTATTTATAGAAAATAAATAGAACAAGCTTTGCTTAGTTTGACGTTAGATACCGCTGCCGTGTGAAATGTCTGTAGATCATGTAAACATTTGTTCTATGGCGGGGATCTAATCCATAAACTCGTGCGTTTTAGTCGGTTATCCACTCACTAAGCTATGGAGACGACAATTCTACGCAAAATATAGCTTGATTCAAGTCAGTCCGACACACCAAATTCCACATCGGCATCGATCAACGCTAACTGTGTTGACATTGCCTTGATTATTCTCTGACCTGATTGTCGATCTCTATAGAGTCTGTCGATTTCTTATTTATGCTCACGCATTTATTTAACGGCATCAAACTCGTAGATCGAGTTCCAAACGTCCAGATCCGTAGACCAACGAAAGTTCATGATGTTGGGAAACAAATTACGGAACTGAAATGGTCTTGGGCGGGACACTTGGCAAGACGTGGTGATGACAGGTGCAGCAGGGTAGCATTTGAATGGTGGCCGAGGATCAGCTGTAGAAGGGTAGAACGTCCGGCAGCGAGATGAGTGGACGACATCGTTAAGGTCGCGGGCTGTAAATGGGTGAGACTAGCGCAGGATCGTGGCGAACGGCATAAACTTGGGAAGGCCACCCTCTTCTGAAGGGCCAGCAGTAGGTGAAATGGGGATGTGGGTGATGATGATGATGATATATTTAACACTTAAAACACAATAATACAAATCTAAGCTTACAATACTAACTCGCACTGTTTTTCGCAATAAAACTCTTACCACAACTAAAAACTAATATTAATGAATATTTTGCACTCTGTAAGCTCGGTTTTTTCTGTAGGACTAACCCGCCCTTTATTATAAATTTGAGATTTATCACGTTCCGTTTTATCGGTGTTTCAACCGTCAATATTCGGTTCAATTTGTGAACCTTCATCAGGGTGAATGCAATCCACTCCGAACCACGTCTCGCCTCTCACTAATAATAATAATGATTGACATAAGTAACGAAAGTTTTTATGTAAGAGTAACTCACTGTTGGCCTATGTGGGCGATACAGCTTAACAAAACGTTTGACGAGCGCAAAAGACGCTCAGCTTTGTAAGTTTATAATATTCCATTACTGTTCTTAATTCAGATGAGCTGGGAAATTTCACGTAATCAGACATACGAAAGGGTAACGTGCGGCTCACTTTTTTCACTATGTGGCAAACAGCGGATTGCGATATATTTAACAGATCTCCACAAACCATTTGAAAACTTGCAGTAGCGTAGAACCTTAACGCTGTTAGTAATTGTCACATGGGACTAATTGGGAGCCCTCTTTGTGTGTTTGAACGTAAGTCTCCAATTATTAAAGGTAAAATAACATTCACCACAATAGGTTTGTAAAACGAAATCCCATCCTAATTATTTTTCCGAATATTCGCGAAGAGGATCTGCATCACGGATATACAGTTTAGTTTTTCTAGGTTAATGGTAATATTGTTCGTAACTTCTCCAATGGGTCATTCGAAATATTGTCCAAACACAAAAATAAATTCTCGATATCTTCAATATTTTCAGGTTCGAATGTAGACCACAGATTAGTGAAAACTGAACTTAGTACATTAATAAGAAAAGGTTATCACAATGCTGGTTGAGTAATGTACGTTGCTCATGTAACCAAAATGGTTTCTTCACTTAACTATTGGTTGTATGGCCTCTGTGGCTAGTTGTTGCCACAATTATGCCAACGTCAAGTTGACAGGTTAAAAACGGTAAAACGATGGTGTTCCGACTATTGAAATGGTTGGCCAGTGTTTACAGAGGGAGATTCAACCAGAATTTAGACTACAAGGTGATTTATTTATACCTAAAAAGCAGATACAACACAATTAAGGACATGCAAAACACAAATAAATATGTATATGTACAAATACAGAACATATAAACATAGAATTAGTAGGTCAACATATATACATTTTTATTTTATTTACATTAATATATTTACATAGAAGCGCTATGAAAGGGGAGAACACGAGATATAATATAGTTTTGGAAAAGAAAGGACGAGGGATTTCAGGGAGCATGAGAAAAGTAGGTGCTCTACATTGCCTGAAATGGTTTCTATTACTTGACTAGGTATTCTAGCTTTTGACAGTTCTTATTTCGACCGATTTTTTGTCTATGAAATACGAAGTGTTGCTCAAGTTATTACTTTTGCTCAAGTAATTACTTTGACTTAACTATAAATACGAGTGTTAGACTTCGGGCTGATTACATTAAGTACATAAAATAAGACAAAATGTTATAAGTTATTTTTTTTTAATAATTTAACTGAAACATCCTACGTAACTTTCAACAAACTGTAGCCTAACTTGCGCGTAATCTTTACTAATTTATCAAACCTACGAGTTCACTCCCGTGTACGCGCAGCACGTTCAGTTTCTCTGTCACACTGACAGTTACTTAGTCTGTTCTTCTTCTTCTTTCGTGTCAATGGCTGTTTGACTTCCAAATTTTAACAGCCTAATAGAGAGCAACTTCCACACCCCTCTCTGTTGCTGGTAAAAGTCTTCTCGTGTTCAGGTGGTTGGGCATAGAGGGCATGAGAGCAGGTGAGCCAGTCTTTTAATAAGCAAGTATAATCGTTGCTTACCTATTCTGTAACATGCTTAAGAATATAAATGTTTTATGTTTAAATTTATTAGAGCAAAATACTCATCTAATTAGGTTCATGTAAGACACGTCTTGACTTTTATGTACTGAGCGAGAATCAGAGAAAAGCCGTATTTCAAGTCCATATCGTCGAACAGCCGAAAGCAAAACAAATAAAGTAGAGCGTATCTGTATCTTATCAAGGATTTACGACGCAGCAAATGTGATTGCTTAGAATAATGTAAGTATTTATAGATATTTTGAACTAGCGACAGCCTGCAGCTTTTTTTCGTGGTACCTGTAAATGATAGATTTTAACTTTATTGCACTGCTCAAAAAATAAACAAATAGCCACAGTAATTAACCAAATAACTAGTGACCAATGTCACACATTATTTTAAGTAATATTTTTTTTGTATTCATGATAGTCGCGCTTGACCACTATTTTTTGACACATTAACCTGGTGGTAAGCGATGGTGTAATCAAAGATGGAGCACGCTTGCCTAAAAATAACCTATTTACTCTGGGCTTGAAGATTCCGAGATTGTACTGGTTCGGAAAAACATACGCCGGAAATGAATTCCACTCCTTACTTGTGCTAACAAGAACAGTTGAATCAAATCGTTTGGTACAGCAAGGTGGTTATCTGACCAGGTATGGGTGGAACTTCTCTGTACGTCTACTTGTCCGGTGGTGGAAGGGAGAAGGAGGTCATGCAGATCTTGCGCACATTCACCAAAATGAATCTTGAAATAATGTTTGCAGGTATTATTATTATTTATTATCAGCCCGTAAAGTCCCACGGTTGGAGTTGCGTTAGAAAAATGCCTCACAATTTTACAATTTGACGACATCCGTGGTACAGTGGGCGAATAGCCGGCGGAACAAATATTTGCATGACCTACAGATATTTGTTCCGTGTCTGGATGTTTTTCTATCTATACTAATATTATAAAGAGGAAAAATTTGTTTGTTTGTTTGTATTGAATAGGCTCCAAAACTAATGGACCGATTTAAAATTCTTTCGCTGTTGAGAAGCTACACTATCCCCGGGTGACATAGGCTACTTTTTACCCAACCGCGCAGAAGGAGGGTAATGTTTTTATTGAAAAAATACGGGTGCGAAGCTGCGGATTGGTCAGCTAGTATATTATAAGTATGTATTTAAAAAAATGTATATAAGTATTCTATCAGCTATCTGGTACCCATAGTACAAACTCAACTTAGTTTGGGGCTAGATAGCGCTGCGTGAAATTTCCAGTTATATGTATTTTATTTATTTAATTATTACTGTTTCACTCTTTACTTTTAATATTAAATGAAATGATACAAGTAATATGCCACTTTTGAATAAGTAGTTGTGCGAGATCACACTAATATTATAAATGCGAAAGTTTGGATGTTTGTTTATTTATTTGTTTGCTTGATTGTTTGTTTGTTTGTTACTCAATCCGATTTTGATGAAACTTGGTATGTACGTAGATTTTAACCTGGATTACCACATAGGCTACTTTTTATCCCATAAATCAGTTAAAAAAGGGGGTTAAAATGGGATGTCAAAGTTTATTATATTATTATATTGTGATAGCTATTTTATAATATGTATTATATTATGTATTTTATATTATGTGATAGCTCATTCTTCCTTTTAGTCGATACACTCTTGGCAGAGTGGTCGTGGTCGTCACTTCGGGGTTGGTGCGCTTGACAATCCTTGGCCATATTTATTGATTAAAACGGGTATTTATCGCGTATGTACCTTTTTATTATATTAGTATATTTTATGTACCTATTTTTAGTCATAAAATATATATATAAACCACGGATATAGTCCACCCGTGACCACGACTGTTGTAACACAGACAAAACGTCGGATAACAAATTTAAAAGGTACATACGTGATAACTACCCGATTTAAACAATAAATGTGCACAGTGATCGCGAAAGTTTGAAAAATATTAATCCTTGGCCATCCCTGTCGTATTGCCGCTTTTCTGCACTCTTGTAGAGGACCGTCAAGTGCTGATTTGATTTGCCACGTCCATTACATTGGTGACCGGGTGGTCGTGTACCCTCAACCTTCCTTTGCACCAGAAGGCGTTCAATAGATAGGTACTTCTCCACATCACGATACATCCCAGAAGAACGTGAGGATTGCTGAAAATATAGAGTAATATCATAATTCTTTCTCGGTTTGTAAATTCACTGGCGTTCATTCCATAACGATTGTAGATTTCAGCAGGAATTAATGTAAGTGGTTTCGACGCTATTCTGACTTGTAGTGTAATTGTGAGCAGTGTACATGTTTTTTGTCAAAGAATAATGTATAATTGAATTTGTTTTTTAGTTTTCATGTAGTATTCATTTATTTATTTTCAGATGTCAAAGATCCATATTTGATATTAAAAATTTAATTAAACATGCCAAATGGTTAGTACAAGTGTGGCATAAAGTGATATCAAAAAACAAATATGCGGTAGGTATGTAAGTATCTAGTTTAGGTACTGCGAGTGTACCATACAACAATGGTTTAGATACTCACAGTCGAACTTGTTTGAGAACGCATTCAGTATACCGTTGGAGCAGGCCCGAATTCTGCGCCCCAGGGATGTGCACCGCTTTCGCATGGTACTGTAGAAACAGTCCACTCGCACATTGGCGAACATCCTGGACGCGCTGCAGAACCGGGGCAGCCCCCCCAGCACCCTAAACGCGTTGTTGTACTGTACGCGTAGAGCGCTGTACTGTCTTTGCGTATAATTAACCCACAGGCTGCTCGTATAGAAGCTAGTACAGTAGGTTCGGAATAGGCAGATTTTTACATCAGTGGAGTGTTTCGATCGAGGTAGCTACATAAAAATGTAATCAGAATATAATTTATTTACCGCAATTAGGGTAGGTATTTCAAGGATTTATTAAATTTCCTTTGAACACCAGAATGTTTTAATTAAATTCCGTCATTTCATTTATTTTCCTCTATAGGTACATAATTATAGAATATAGAGCACTAAGTTACGTCAGATTCAAAATAACAATACATATACAAATAATTTATTTCATATAAAACATGGGTACAAAGAAGAGAAAGTTCTCTGTCTTCTGTTTTAGTTAAAAAATTGTATTACAGAAGGCAGCTTCATCCCCGATACAATGCAGACACATAAAATTATAAAATACAATTGTATAATCAGCAAAACTAACGCTAAACGCTTAAACAACTAACTGATAGGGCTTAGGGACTAAACATACGTTCATTATGTAGGAAGGTGTAAACAAGACTAAAATAGTTATATATAAGACTACGCAACTAAACATAACAAAGTAACGGATTTTATTAAAACAACAATTGTAATAAAATCCATACTAATATTATAAATGTGAAAATAACTCTGTTTGTTTGTTGGTTTGTTACCATCTCACGACTAAAGGGCTGAACGGATCGCAATGAAATTTGGCAAGAAGATAGATTATATCCTGAGGTAGGACATAGGCTACCTTTTGTTTCAAAAAATAATCTTGAAGGGGGTGAAATATGGGTTAAAACTTCCATATAATTTAACCGTCGTTCATTGACGTGAAGTTATTTACATGACGTGACGCGTCACTTTGACATTTCATTCTGAATTTTATTTCTTTGATAATTTTTATGACAGAACTACGTTCGCCGGGTCAGCTAGTCTATACTAATATTATAAAGAGGAAAGATTGGTTTGTTTGTATTGAATAGGCTTCGAAACTACTGGACCGATTTAAAAAATTATTTCACTGTTAGGAAGCTACACTATCCCCGGGTGGCTGAAGCTACTTTTTACCGAACTGTGTAGAAGGAGGGTGTTTTTTTATAGAAAAACTGCGCGTGCGAAGCTGCGGATTTGTCAGCTACTAAACAATAAAGTAGCGGAGACAGGTATCGGGACTTATTAACATGTTATTATGTGTCACGAAGAATATCAGCTAAAAATAAGAAAATAAAACCATTACACATTAACGTTCAAGTTGAAAATTTTAACTGTCATGTTTTTGTAATATGGTAACTTACAGGTTTTCTGTCTGTATAAGTTATACGCTTATCAACAGCCCGAAGTTAAAATACAGACTTTCATAATAAGTTATAACCTTTAAAGAAACTCTGTTTATTTGTCTGTCTGTTACATTTTTAAGTTCGCAGCCCGCTGCCGGCGTTTTATGGTAGTTGCGTGGCGCGTGGATATTGTACAGCGAAGCTAAGAAACTTGAAATTTTGCAATGTATTCATAACAGCACTGTTTTGAATGAATGAAAATACTTTATTGGGCACCACAAAAGAAACAAACATAAAAATAAACAAAAACAAAGCAACACGTACAATGAGCGGTCTTATCGCTCAGAAGCGATTCCTTCCAGACAACTTTTGGCTGGAGAGGATTTTTTTCGATTTTTCATGGGAACAGATACATTTTAAAACGCTGCAAACTGTGTATAACATTTGTAATCCTGGAAGTAATTCACCCATTTAGCGATAGATGGCATTAGTGTAACAATAGGTAGCGAAATGAGATCATTTGACTTTATCTAATAACAGAAATTGACTTTCTGATGATGGTCAGTTATATCGATGATAAAGAGAATACAACATTCAGTTAAACATGGTTTGAAAAGTATATTTTCAACAAATAAATTGTGTGGTCTTCAATAGTTTTGGATCATAAATTTTATTTATATTGTGCCATAAAAAATAACGAAATGTTCCTTTTTGTCGTTAAAGATTTAGCACTTTAGCTAAACGATCTATCAGCAACCCTAGTCTTAGGTCATAAAATATGTTGCGAAATCGGTCTGGAGCCCGAAATTTCATCCTCCTTGTAATTTATGGTCCAATTTTAAACTTACGTGCTATGACTGAAGTAACCCTCAATATTTTAGCACAAAAGCAAGTGCGGGACATTTCATACAGCGATATCTAGGCCCAAACTAAGCAAAGCTTGTACTATGAGATCCAGATAACTGATAGAATGCTTATTATACATTTTTAGGATAGGCTTTTTTTTCCTACACGTACGTAATCTAGAAATGACATTAGGTACGACGACGCTTCTAACGATGTGTCGCATTATAAGATTCTAACAACAAAGTATGCATATATTGTATGGGTTAGGTTAGGCTTTTTCTTCCTACCCGTACGTAATCTAGAAATGACATTAGGTAAGACAACGCTTCTAACGATGTGTCGCATTATAAGATTCTAACAACAAAGTATGTATATATTGTATGGGTTAGGTTAGGCTTTTTTTTTCCTACCCGTACTTAATCTAGAAATGACATTAGGTACGACGACGCATTTAACGATGTGTCGCACTATAAGATTCTAACAACGAAGTATGTATATATTGTATGGGTAAGGTTTGGATTTTTTTTCCTACCCGTACGTAATCTAGAAATGACATTAGGTACGTCGACGCTTCTAACGATGTGTCGCACTATAAGATTCTAACAACAAAGTATGTATATATTGTATGGGTTAGGTTTGGCTTTTTTTTACCCGTACGTAATCTAGAAATGACATTAGGTACGACGACGCTTCTAACGATGTGTCGATTCTAACAACAAAGTATGTATATATTGTATGGGTTAGGTTTGGCTTTTTTTTCGTACCCGTACATATTCTAGAAATGACACTGGGTACTACAACGCTTCTAACGATGTGTCGCACTATAAGATTCTAACAACAAAGTATGTACGAGTATATATTGCAATATTGTATGGGTTAGGTTAGGCTTTTTTTCCTACCCGTACGTAATCTATAAATGACACTGGGTACCACAACGCTTCTAATGATGTGTCGCACTACGAGATTCTAACAACAAAGTATGTATATATTATGGGTTAGGTTAGGTTAGGCTTTTTTCTTTTTTTACGTAATCTAGACAATTTTTGCAGATTTGGAAAGCAGTCGTGAAGCCGCTTCTAACGACGTGTCGCACTATGAGATTCTAACAATTATGTATGCATATATTGTATGGGTTAGGTTAGGTCAGGTAAGGTTTTTTTACGTAATCTAGATTTTATTTTCAGATTTATAAAGCTGTCGTGAAGGTGCTTCTAACGATGTGTCGCACTACGAGATTCTAACAATAAAGTATGTATATATGGTATGGGTTAGGTTAGGCTTTTTTATTCCCACCCATACGATGACTAGAAATGACAATAGATATGAGGACGCTGCTAACGACGTGTCGTACTACAAGAATCTAACAATAAAGTATGTATATATTGTATGGATTAGGTTAGGTTAGGCTTTTTTTTCCTACCCGTACGTAATCTAGAATTTTTTTAGAGATGTGGATAGCTGTCGTGAAGGTGCTTCTAACGATGTGTCGTATTACGAGATTCTATCAACAATGTATGTATATAGTGTATGGGTTAAGTTATTAAATAATAAAATTTAGATAAGATAAGAATTTTACTAAGGAAACGTCATAGTTATCGTAAAACAAAACGTAGGACTACTTATACGATACTGGTAAAATATTTTCTATGACTAGCATAACGACTTTAATCTTAGTTTTGGGACCCAACTTAGATCTATCAAACTTAATTTCAACATCTAAAACTTTTTTTGCGTAGCTCCAAACTGATTAAAGTATCGTTTGTTTGATTTATTTTATGTCTCACTAAAAGAGGATCAATCGTTGAAAAAGAGGGCTGTTTATATATTTTTTTTGCTTGGTGTTTTTACAAAATTAAAATGATCATTTAAATACATGCCCTTTGAAATTATTTGCCATTATGATTATAATTATTTTTTTACTTGACATTATTACTACTACCCGATAGCTTAACAAACCTTTGTTCTTCTACCGTATTATTTGACGTATGCCGACCTTTGACATGTTAAATTGTTGTTCATTTTGAAAAGGCGCAAACCTAACTGGCAGAGCCCTACAGAATATTTGTACTTACTTCCTAAGCTACTTGCTATCTAAGCTGAACAATATATAATGTACATGTTAGCAGAATAAATGAATGAATATGAATGAAATCAATTTACAATATTGTGACTATTCGTGACAAGGTATTCTTAGTCTGAGGTCTGAGTCTGGTTTTTAGACGTTTTACAGTCTCCTGTAAATGTATCAGTGCATATTTTATATTAAACGTCTACTTAACCAATGGCTGGTGCCTATAAACATTCTTCTTCTTAGCATGTCAATAGTGTACACTTATATTGTGTTAGATAGGTACTTGGCTACATTGATGGCGTCAGGAGAAGCCATTTTTAAGTTAATGTGCAGGTGTTTGGGCACAAAGGACACATTCGCAGGTGTTTCATTGATTCTGCAGGATCACCACAGTCGCATTCGATTTATTTCATTTATTTTTCAGATAAGTCATCCATTTTGTTAGTAAACATTAATACAAACTTAGAGTTATGTTAGTAGGTAATTGCAATTAAATATAAACAAAATAACACAATAAAATAGGTACATTTACAATAATCAAACACATAATAATACATTCAAATTCAGATAATTAATAACTGGATAAAACAAATATATAATAATATAATATAGTTATTGAGTCACAAGCTGGGCGACTGGCTGGTGTTTTAAGCCCCAGCAGCTAATGATGCCGGAATTAAAATTAAAATTATCTGCCACAACGGCCAGCATCCTTCTGACGGAGCTGTCTCGGACGCGGCTCATCAGGAACGCGGTTCTTTTGCGTATGATCGCATAAAAGTTGTCAACTCGCGCGTCTGCGAACATACCTGATGCGCTGCAGTACCTCCGCCGCCCCAGCAGCACCCTGAATCCATTGTACTGGACTCTTAGAGCATTGTAGGATTTCTGCATTGCGTTTGGCTAGGACCCTTAAACCTGTATTCGCACATATTGACTCTGCAGCGACTCTCTGTGCGAAGCCTATTCAAGGATTTCCACACTGGCCACGACAGGTCGTGCCCTAGTGAAAGTTTTTCTTAAGGGGGAATGAAGTCAGGTGGTTGATAACCACACGAATCTTTTTCAAGAAAAAAAACGTTCATTTCATTTGTTGTTACCAAAGTTAATAGGAACCGGCCTATAGGGTATTTAAGAATTCCCTATTAAATCGAGCTTCAGCATATTGAAATTACAAATAGTATATTGAATTTCAAGAAAATTATAGAAATTAGCAATTCTGGAACTTGCTCACATAATATAGATAAAATTAAAGGCCTAAAAAGCTATAAACGTGATCCCAGTTATCAGAAAGTAATTTATATTTATAGCCGGTACGTAATCTCCCGGTAATATTTTTTATTTGCTCTTAATAAAATACTCAGTATCGACACGGTAATGTTATATCCAATCAGTAGAGATACTAACTTAGCTGCCGTGACCTTTACAACTGTCAGTATAAAATTGGAACTACTGGGACCAAGTGGATTTATACAGCGCGCGCTGGCAAGCTATCAACTGTTCCTACGCAGCTGCTATAGCCATTTTGAGCAGTACGTCGCCACGTTAGTGGCAGCGTTGGAGCAGGTTATTAGCTTCCCAATCGTACAGGTGGTAGGGCAGGATGGGCATGCAATGACGTGCTCCATTGTTTGGAGCTGGGCATCACATTTGCAATGAGTTGCTGATTTGTCTATAATACCCCATTTACTAAGATTACAACTGCAGTGGCTGACTTGGGTACACAATCTGTTGAGGGTCCTCCACACTGGCCAGGTTGTAGTGCTTGAGTTGGTGTTTTAAAAGGCTTGCCCACTTTTACACTGACCTTGAGTTGATCGAGCAAAGCGAGATCTCCAAATCAACTTGGGCAAAACGGCGGTGTATGTATGTTTGTTTGTCTGAGGAAAACTTTCGAAGCGTTTATCCGATCATCATGATATTTGGTACATAGATAGGTAGTGATGGCACAATTGTGATGTGACTAAATAAGATATAAATGTTTAGGTGTTCTTGGGTATTGAAGTTCAAGTGGGACAAAAAAATAAACAAAATGGGACTATCCGGTCAAATGGCACGTCTAAAGAAAGGTCTTCATTAGTACATTTCGATCAGGTTTTTATTTATATATTAAACCTTGTAATTTTTAAGTTATTAGCCATAAACCGTGGTTATGCTCTCAATCTTTTACATTTCACCGCAATGCGATCTTATTTAGCCCACCCTAAGACTAAAATTAGAACTGCAGATTGTGGATGCTAATAGACAGATAGTTCATTAGAATTGCGTTCAAATTATTCAATGCACAACTGTTAGACCAGCCAGAGAAGTATACTTACTGTTAATCAATTGTATGCTGTGGTATCAAGGATTTACGGTCCCAATAAACCTGTTACTCGTCACATAACCAATTTAATCTGCCAGCCTTTGATGGCCTACGATTCCTAATAAAACAGATTAATGTTTGAGAAGTCAGCTGTGTACGGGCCTTTGAAAAAACGTTTAATATAACTTCTTCGTTTGTGTTTACCTTGGTTTAGATAGATGTTTGTATTTACCGTCCTACGCTACCGAGGAAATGCTTTATGCAAATAAATAAACTTTTACTTGTGTTTTTATTTTTTTAAACTACATGGAGATGGAACTAGCGGTGCTTCCTCTTCCAAAGTGCGCGATGCGTCACAGTTCTCACTTAGTGTAACGAATTCTTTGATTATTTAGCTATCCAGTGGTGTAATTACATTTTGGATGGAGATGATAGTTATGTAGCTGCAACACCAAACTGTATCCCCCGATTTTGTTATCATTTTTATTTATTTATTTAATACTTTATTGCACAAAAATACAAATTACATGTACAAAAGGTGGGCTTAATGCTAATAGCATTTTCTACCTGCCAACCTCAGAGGTAACAAAAAAGATCATTCGTTTTTTGAATTGCCTCCCACTAAGGAAGCAATTTCAAAAACGTATTCACGTCAAAAAAAACAATTTTGATAAAGTCAGGAACCACATAAATCTGTCCATTTTTGATTATATCACTATCTCTCCAAATAGAAGTGTCTACGAAATGTAATATTTGGGATTACAACAGGGCTCAGATAACGATAAGGACAGCCTCTCTCCTTCTTTATTCTTTACTAGCTAACCCGCCCCGGCTTCGCACAGATGTTTATCAAAATTAAATATAGCCTAAAGCACCTCAAGGATGGTTGAGCTTTCTATCAGTAAAATAATTATCAGTCAGTTTCAGTAGGTAGGGGAGATTACCCATTACATACAAACTTATAAATAAGTTTTACTTCTTTATAATATTTTTTTAATAACCTATACTGTCCCACTGCTGGGCAAAGGTCTCTCCCATTTCCTTCCATTCCTTGCGATCTCCAGATATCTCCTGCCAGTCAGAGTGGAATCGATCCAGATCGTCGCGCCAACGTTTTTGTAGTCTGCCTCGTTGCCGTCGTCCTGTAGGTTGCCAGTTGGTTGAGATTTTAGTCCACCTTTCAGGGTGCATTCGCGTGGCATGACCCGCCCAATCCCATTTGAGTATTGCAGCCTTATACCGTACATCGATGATTCCAGTCTTAGAGCGTAGAGTAGTGTTGCGGGTTGTATCAGTTCGCTTAACACCTAAAAGGTTACACTCCATCGCTCTTTGGCAAACCCCGAGTTTGAACTATTAGTAAAGATAAACATATTATAAAGACATAAACATATATTCACTCTCTTCAAGTCATAGATATAGTTAGGTAAAAATATGAGATAAAAAACTTATATATTATTCTAGATCTTGAACCGTTTTTTAGCAATGTTTGACCTCAATCTGTTCAGTAGATTTGGCGTAAAGTGGTAACGAAGACTCAAATAATTTTTCGATAGGAAATTTGACCCTATTTGTATCGCATGGGAACTGATTTATGGGATAAATGATAGCGTATGTGGTGATCCAGGTTATAATCTACATCGACATCGGTTCAGCCGTTACGGCGTGATTGAATAACAAACAAACATCCAAGCAAACATGCAAACTTTCGCATTTATAATATTAGTGTGATGTGATTGTACACAACAAAATACATTAAAAAGTACAGAAGGAGGGGACATGTACAAAGGTGAGCTTAACGCTAAGAAGAGTTTTCTTCCAGCAAACCTTTAAGGCTAGAGAGAGAGAGAGAGAGAGAGAGAGAGAGAGAGATGATTTTAAAGGTTCTTCTTTTGGCTCTTGTACAATTTTCTGGCTCAATTAATTCGTAAGTTTGATTTGACGTCAATATTTATAATTTTTTGAGGTAGATTAGTTAAACAGATAAGTATATTGGATACATCAAATATAAAATTAAATAGAATAGAAACGAAAATAGAATAAAAAGTACTCCAATCATGTTTGAATCCAAGTTAATCTATAAAAAAATAAAAAAAAATGTTTCTGGACATTTCACACAGCGCTATCTAGCCCCAAACTAAACAGAGTTTAGACTATGGGAACCAGGTAACTGATAGAATACTTATATACTTTTTTTTTGTAAATACATATGTAGTTATAATATATAGAGAACAACCAGACCCGGAACAAATATCTGTAGACCATGCAAACATTGTTCCGCAGCGGGAATCGAACCCGCTACCTCCTGCGTCTCAGCCGGCTATTTGCCTACTGTACCACGGAGGTCATCAAACTTTGCACGGATTTTTATCAAAATAAAAAAATAATTCTTAGCACTTAGGGATATAGCTTTCTATTAGTGATTTAAGTTTAATTACCGGTTCAGTATTATATAAGATTACACAACATAAACATGCAAACTTAAAAACCACACGTTATATCACTTTCAGAATGTGTCGTTACCATCATTATCATATCAATCATAAGTCGTCCACTGCTAAACATAGACCTCCCTCATAAATAGAGCGACGGATCTTGTGCGGCCTGCACCATACGACTCCCAGCAACCTGAATCAGATCGTCTTTCGATCTAGTGGGGGACGTCCTACGCTGTGATTTACAGTGCGTGGTCTCCACTCGAGAATCTTTCTGCCCCAACGGCCATCAGTTCTACGAGCTATGTCTCCGGTATACTGCCACTTCAGCTTGCTAATCATTTGTGCTATGTCAGTGACTTTGGTTCGTCAACGAATCTCCTCATTTTCAATTCGATCTCGTAGAGAACACCAAGCATAGGCCTCCCCATAGCAAGGTGAGCGACCTTGAGCCTTCTTAAGAGGCCCAGAAAAAACACTATGGTCTGAACCAAAGGTGTGCTAGTAACTATTAGCCTGTATATAACCTGTATTTTTAAAAACGCTGTAACGGATAATCAGATTTGTGTAAGTAATCTATTTCTGCCGCCAAGCCGTAATACTTGTATTGCTGAGTTCCCGTTCGAAAGGTATGGGTGCTGGTAAAATTACAAGCACAGACTATTCATCTCTAGTCTTAGTATGGCGAGCGAAATGCAAAGTAATGATCACTATCTCGCCTGATGGCAAGCGAAGATGCGGTCTACGATGGAACATGCTTGCCTACAATTAACCTGTTCACTCGTAAATGTAGACCAAGTCAGTTTGAGAAATATGTGAGATAATGTTAACGAAATCTACTTAACCAGTACCCAAGAATCGTTCGAGAAGCCGTCGAGATAAAGAAATATCGCAATTTTAATCGTGAGGACGGCTTTAGATTATCTGCATCGTGGAATCCAGTTTTAGTTAGGTGTTCATGTCGCGAGTTACATCCACGCATAACTTCAGATACTGTTAGTATTGTATCTCGAAACAGTGATACGTGCGATTCAGAAAACCAAGTGCGGGTAGTTGGTGACCACATTCGTGCTTCCCAGCAATGACACTCGCCCGTTTGCAGTCTCTCGTGATAACGGCCGATGTAACTTGACTGAATAGTCAAGGTTAGTCAAAATTATAATTTTGATATAAATTTGTGCGCGAAAAGACCCGTTTTCTCTTAAAAACATGAGTATAGTTTGCGAATATTTAAAAAGTTCTTAACCAATCGCTTCACTGTGACAATGGTATCGTCTCTAAAACGTCATTAAAGATACCTTTTGGTATCTCATCACTGCCGTCCATATTACAATACTATTAAAAAAATTGGCAGCTTAAGGCAGGAACAACAATATCGTTAAATAATGGTATGGCTCCAAAATCGTTTTTCTTATAAAATAGCAGAATTGAGCCTCAGGTAAGCCATGGATTGTGTCGTAATCTCATCACGTCTTATTAAAAAGCAAAATTCAATTTTCTATTAATCTCACTCGTAAAGACACTAAGGAAGAATAAATGGGGTCATTTCCTTATAATTGTATAATATATTTGCAATCAAATCTAAGTGCTTATTTGGCCAAACATCGCCCGATCATCACAATAGTTGGCAGGAGATAATATAGCTCGACCGCGTTAGTTATAAAAGTGGATTACCTTTGGAATATACAGGGACAACTGAATACTTCAGGAGTTTCATTTCTGGTTTCAGTTACAGTAGAGAAAGAGAACAAAGATATTTTTTTGTCCTAACAATGAAAGTGGTTTTTACTCAACAGTTCATCATAAATGTAGAATTGAATAGAATATAATTGAAAATACTTTATAGCAGACCATAAAATAAAACAATTACCTACTTAAAAACAACGTAAATGTGTTATTCAATTGGCGGCCTTATCGCTAAATAGCGACCTCTACCAGACTACTTATGGCTAGAATAGACTGTATGACTAATTCAATAAACTAGTGGTTCGCCCCGAACTGAGATCTCACGATTCTCCCAAAACACTGAAAAAAAATATATTAAATAATTCAAATATTAATATATTATGATTTAAAAGGTTGTCAAATCACACATAAACGTGAAATTTAAACATGTTTAGTCGCTAAGTACGTTTAGAGATCGTTGTGCAAGCCGGCCTTAATCTTTGACTAATAAAATAGTACCACGAAATACGTAACCAAATAACTTGACCAACAGTTTCATTCAAATTACAGGTAACTGGAGTTCATTTAAAATGGTATATTTTTTTGGGGTACAAATTGCAGTGATTCTGGATTTTAGACTTTTGCCTATATTTGTCATACTTAGGCTACACGCATACTAAATAACAGCACTGTGAGGTTATTGGTGTACCCTGTAAATTTTGTGAAAATTTAGTTTTTATTATGGCTATTAACTCAAAAACTACAAAAATTTATTAAAAATTAAAATGGGGTCAAAATTTACTAATGAAGACCTTTTATTTGACTTAATAGTCTCATTTTCATTTATTTTTACCCCTTTTGAACCCTAATTGAACCCTATAAATCTCAACAACCCACAACATTTTTAGCTTATTTTGTCACACCAAAATTATATCATCACCTATGTAACAATTTTCATGATGATCGGATCAACGCTTCGAAAGTTATCCTCGGACAAACAAACATACATATGTACATACAACGCCAATTTGCCCAAGTTGATTCGGAGATCTTACTTCGCTCGATCAATAACAAGGAATGCAATCCTGTTTATAATCTCGTCTGTGGATCATTGTGCAAAAAACAGGATGGAAAACCGGGACCGCAAATTTTCTTCTTACCACCAAACCTCTATGAAAATATGATTAATGACAAAGAAATTAAATTCATTTTATGATTTTTTTAATTACCTCGCAATCTTGATGTTAAGTTGTGTGTTATTTTTGTGTGTAAGCAAATAATTACACCTTTGAACTCTAAGGGCCATAGCAAACTGGACGACTTATTGCCGCGACTAGACGCAGACCTGTCGCTTGCGTCGGCGACCAGTCGTCGACAGACGTCGTGCAGGAACATATTTTAAGCATAATTACTCCTAAGCCTGATTTTTCTTCCTTTGGTCACTATAGACATTCGAACGTAAGTCCCAAACAGCAGGACGCGCTTTGATGTCCGAAATGAACAAATGAACACATCGACATCGAACGTAACCATGTTGTCATTCTCATAAAACAAATACGTGCACCTTCCTCAACGCTCACAGCGAGACTGACGCTGCACAATCGCGTGACTGTTGTCGGTCGTGTATGCGGGTGCACTGCGCTACTAGACGCGGCGATTAGTAGCAAGCGCGCGCGACTCCCCTAGTTTGTCGTCGCGACTCCGCAACTCTGACGCCAATATATGAAAATTGTCGGCCGCAGTCTGTCGTCGCTGCTAGTCGCCAAGCTGACGCTGTTGCGTGTCGCCTAGTGTGTGCCTAGGTTTAAACGTCCTCAATCGCGTTCTTTGCTCGTACGCCATTAAATTTGTATCGGGTGCATATCGCTTAAGGCCCTCGTTTAACAATTGATTAATTGCTATTCACCAACTAATCTATTAATATATTATATACTAGCTGACTCGCCCACGACTTCGCATGCGTAGTTTGTCATTAATAACATTGCCAAGATGGGCAGACGACATGTTAAGAACCGCAGGTCGGCGTTGGATGCAGGCCGCTTCCAACCGCAGTTCCTGGAGATCAATGAGGGAGGCCTTTGTCCAGCAGTGGACGTCCTACGGCTGATATGATGATGATGTTGAACATTGCCCTCCTGCGAAATCGGGTAATAATTAGCCTAGGACTTAATCCCGGTCACAATCTATTTATATACCAACGGTACATAGGGACGAATAGCACCTTATGATTTTAACCCTTTACTTTATCCTCGCCCTTCTTTAGGGATGATTTTGCAAAAAAGTTGAAAGACGTATTTCTTTATTTCTTACCAAAAGCCTAGTTAAGAACTTTTAGATCCATAACTTAAGGAATTATTGATTGCCCATCCAAACTTTCAAACCATATTTCACCTTCTTCAAGATTATTTTTTTAAAACAAAGATGCCTATGTCCTTCTCGAGGATATCATTTATCTCCTTGCCAAATTTCATTACGATCTGTTCAGCCGTTTAGACGTGAAAAGTTAACAAACAAACAGAGTTACTTTCGCATTTATAGTATTAGTATGGATAGTATAGATAATATTATTAGTCATGTTAAA
This sequence comes from Philereme vetulata, assembly GCA_918857605.2. NCBI lineage: Eukaryota > Metazoa > Arthropoda > Insecta > Lepidoptera > Geometridae > Philereme > Philereme vetulata. The sequence goes on from OU975421.1 coordinate 12,173,674, forward strand.
AATAGCACGACTTCGTTTAAAAGTATTTAAACTTAAACTAAAAAAGTTCTACGATAACCACCCATTTTATCATTTATATGAATACATGAGCTGTTCATTTTCTCACCTGCATGAGTGAGTAGTATCTACAGCAACCAATTGTTTTTACAATGTTCTAATTAGTTTATTAACATTTGTATCTATTGTTAACTGACATTGGAAAGTGGGCGAATAGTTGCCCATGCGGTACAGACCTGCAGACTACGACACATTTACTAAGCTGCCTATTGTGCCCTTATTCTTCTTCCATGAGGGATACTTGTACCGCCACAGATAACGCTGTTGCAGTTGCCAAGTATTGGCAAAACAACTTTTGATGTTTTAAATATTAGGAACCATATCGACACGACGACGAAGAAGAAGACTGACATTTGTAACATATTTTTGATGTACGAATATTAAGCAATGTAATGGAATATTGAATAAAGAGAAAAGTTATAAATTTTATTCAATAATAACAGAAAAAATATAAGTACAATTATTTACAAAAAAAGGCAGAAGAAACACATGAATCATCTAAAGACCGTTGCAAACGAACTATAGACAGCTGAACTGCTCCAGATCACTCAAGCGACGTGTGATCCGAGAGCTGGCGCTTTTCTGGGTCAACGCATAAGCATTGCAATTCAGCGCGCTGAATGCACTGACACTGACAAGACACTGGCTGCATTGCCCCGCTGCAGCGGGGCAATGCAGCCAGTGTCTTGGAAACACTTCGGCCTATTAGTGATTTGGAGCAGTTAAGCTATCTATCTATAGTTCATTTGCATGAATAAATGAAAACTGAATACTGAAATACTATTCGGTATGAGTCCCGCGGGCGAGCTGTTGAAGTTTTCCAAAGCGCCTGAACCGAAGTCTATCCGAGACTAAACTCAACTTATCAATAAGATACTGTGTTCTTTCTTATTCTGACCTATTTCCAAGACATACATAATTCATCAGCGTTTGCCACGATACATTACGAGGGCACTCAAATCTGAAGATAATTTCGTGCAATCTACTTATTTAATTAGTTATTTACAGGAGAGCTTACTTCTTCTAGACTGAAGAAATAATATTATAATATATTATTACAAACTAGCTTCCGCCTGCGGCTTCACATACGTAACTTGTCATCAAAAATGTATATATTTATATTAAATGTATTTATATATATATAATCTACGTAGATACCAAATTTCATCGAAATCGGTTTAGCCGTTACGACGCGAATGAGTACCATACAAACTTTCGCATTTATAATATTAGTGGGATTCTAAAGTACATCTGTCTGTCTGTTTGTTACGTTTTCCCACTGAACTACTTGACCGATTTCGATGAGATTTGGTATATAGATACATTGTGATTAGGATTGAAACACAAATATTTTATACCCAATTGCGAAGAAGGAGGGTTATGACAAACCACACGTGCGATGCGTGAAGTTTGTTTTAAATAATCTTCCTGAAATCGTACAGAATACATTGTTTGTGTATATGAGAGCAATGATCATCATTGAGGACCTCCGTGGTGTTGTGGGCGACTCACCGGCTAATACCGGCTTCCTATATCGATCGGTAACCAGCTATGACTTGTTTCTCCTTGAAAACCTATCAAAAGTTTGACTCTAGTTTGACACATTTTCAAGGAGATACGAGGCGTAGTCGGTTACCGACGGATATAGGAACCCTCCATAAGACGCAGGAGGTTGCGGCTTCAACTTCCACCGCGGAACAAATATTAGTATGATTTACAAATATTCCGGGTTTGGGTGTTTTTCTGTATGTATGTTCTGTATTTACAAAAACAAAGGTATACCTATAAGTATTCTATCAGTTATCTAGTTCCCATAGTACAAGCTATGCTTAGTTTTGAACTAGTTAGCGGTATGTGAAATGTCCAGCATTATTTCGTTACTTATTTATCATATTTCGGTTCAATTAAGTACGTACTTAAATACTTGGTTTTTACGACGGTTTTTGTACAGGTAATACAAAACTCCTTTGTTTTACATTTGATATCTAAAATGCTTCGGGAAATGTCCCACTTATCTCTGCCAACTACAAATGGATTGCTGGCATGAGTTAAAGAGGTTTTACTATCCATAAAATACGTGGTTAAGCATAATAAAATATTGGCATTTGAATCCTGAATTCCAGTATTTTACAGAAAAACTATATTTTTGCGGATGCCTTGAACCTATAATGTTATTGTCCTCTTCAACTATTAAAATCAATTAACTATCAATTATATGACGACCTCCGTGGCGCAGTGGGCGAATAGCCGGCTGGGACGCAGGAGGTAGCGGGTTCGATTCGCGCCGCGGAACAAATATTTGCACGATCTACAGATATTTGTTTCAGGTCTGGATGGTTTTCTATATATTATAAGTAAGTATTTCCAAAAAAAAATATAAGTATTCTATCTGTTCGTTCTGTTCGTATTCGGTTCGTTTCTGCTTAGTTTGGGGCAAGATAGCGCTGTGTGAAATATCCAGAAATATATATATATATATATATATATATATGTGGCCGACGTGGAAACGTCGGGATAACAAATAAAAAAAGGTACATACGTAATAAATACCCGTTTTAATCAATAATTATGTACAATGAAAAATATTATGTTCTTTAATATTGTAGAACATACTTTTGTTCTATCATCAATAGTTTCCGCAGCGCATGCAACAAAAGACGGTTTAAGGCACTTTTTTACACCTTGGGTTACGTTACTTAAGTTCTAGTTAGGATCCCTAATTTTTTCTAGCAATAAATATAGCCTATGCCACTCAGGGTGAATGTAGTTTTCTAATGGTGAAAGAATTTTTGAAATCGGCACAGTAGTTTTTGAGTTTATTCATTACAAACATACACACAAAAATACAAGTCTTTCCTCTTTACAATATTAGTATAGATAATTTAAAATTATTTGTAAACACTTCAAAGCGCACTTCGAGCTGACTGTATATACACATATGTGGTTAATGGTACCTTTTATCGGAAGGTAATTCCCCTGAATGTGTTCTAACAGCCCCTCAAAGCGCGCTACGTAACCAGCGCTCATTAATCTTTCACACACTCTGTACTTATGTTAAGTAAGAACGTCTAAAGTAACGACTTTGTACTTTGTTCTTTGGTACATATTATGTTTGTTTCAAACACCCGCCCGAAAATAGGTGGTGTATTTAGAAAAGCAATCAATTCCAATATTGTTAATCTCTTTTTAGGGTTCCGTACCCAAAAGGTAAAACGGGACCCTATTACTAAGACTCCTCTGTCTGTCTGTCCGTCTGTCACCAGGCTGTGTCTGAACCGTGATAGTTAGACAGGTAAAATTTTTACAGATGATGTATTTCTGTTGCCGCTATAACAAATAGAAAAACAGAATAAAATAAATATTTAAGGGGGGCTCGCATACAACAAACGTGATTTTTTGCTCGTTTTTGCTTGATATTGATAACGGCAACAGGTATACGCTTGAAATATTCACAGAATATTTAGTTATATATTCACTTAAAAAATAAATAATTAAATTAAATAAAACAAAAATTTACGGGGGGCTCCCATACAACAAACATGATTTTTTTGCTCGTTTTTAAAGATGGCACGCTTTGTGCGTGAGGCCGACTCGCACTTGGCCGGTTTTATTTTGGCATCACTCGGCTTGTGGGTACAATTTCTTTTGTAATTTAAGTAAGATTGGCGATTGTGGGATTCCTCGAAAACTCACTCATCAGCACATCAGCCACAGGACGTCCACTGTTGACCATAGGCCTCCCCTATAGATTTCTAGACTGACCGATCTTATTGGGCCTGCACCCAACGGCTTCTAACAAACTTTATCAGGTAGTCTTTCCATCTGTTGGGGGCCGTCCTACGCTGCGCTTTCCAGTGCGTGGTTTCAACTCTAGAACCTTTCTGCTGTCAGCTTTGCCCACTGCCCCTTCAGCTTGCTATCCAAATCAGTAAATATAAAAAAATATAAAAAATCGTTTTATATAAAATCGGGTTAGTAATGATGGCCGGGGACAACAATTGACAATTCTACCAGGGTGACGTATATTGGCAGCCCGCGTTATATGCAAGTCAAGGCGGTACGAAGTTCGGCGGGTCCACTAGTTACTAATAATCCAGACACTGATTGTAAGGTTTATCAAGCAAATAGACTCATTTTCACCATCAGTAGACTACGGCTACGCGGCTGAGACTCGCTTAATTAAAATTATTCGAATATTTTAATAAAGCTATTACAAATATTCGAATACAAAATCTTCCGAATATTCGAATATCCGATTGCAAGCCCGCACGAGCAAAAAGCAGGTAAATTGTTTTACCGGATATATCTTTGGTTGACCACAATCTCACCTGATGGTAAGCGATGATTTGGTCTAAGATGAAGCACGAAGATCTAGAAGAAACCAATTTACTCTTACCTTATAGAGACCCAGATTGTATTATTTAGGTTGGGCGTCTTCCGCAGAATTCTCGCGCATTTTTATCTCTAGCACAATGTCATACCATTCTATCCTATAGATAATTAATAATCGGTTTATGCTTGTTTCCTGACTTCCTACTAAGTAACGCTAATTTTACGACAAAAACTAATTTATCTGTTGTTTGCGTACAATGACGGGGGTTCTGATAGAGGTCCCAATTATTAATTGGTGTAATTTATATAGGACAGTCTTGTGGGTCCCAAATGCCTATGGCGTTTTACGATGAAAATGATTTGTGATTGTGTACAGGGGCCCTTTGTTTTCTTCCGGCGAGTGATTTGTTTGATTTTCGGTGCAAAACATGGGGTTGATAATTTGCTACAAATCGATTGATTGATCGCGTTCTTCTTCCCTTTGTCACTTTACCTAAATAACTGAAGACTTGGTTATCTATATTGGTGATTTCATGAAATTGATCACTGATATGGCTAGTATCTCTTCAAATTTTTCCTCCCAATTGAATAAAGAATTAATTTACGGGAAATTCTTACGATTTTCCAAATCATTCCAATAGTTTCCGGTACGCTGTTACCGTAAGCCAGTTGCTGTCGTCCGCCTGTCGTTTGACAAGATAGATAACCCTTTAATGTACACACGGCAACACATCAAGGTATACATTTCCAGTATAATCTGACCTCTCATTCTACGAAAAGCCTACACAATGCGAGGTCAGCTTATGCTGGAAATGTATAGCTTGATGTGTAGCCGTGTGTACATCACACAAATTATATTACAATATAAAAAATCAATAACAATACACGCAGAAATACAAGTGGCGGTCTTATCTCCAAAAAAATTATCTTGTCAAACCTTTGTGTAACCTTTGACTGGATGTTACGTGTGTAAAGGTGGCGGTTCGCGTCGCGATAAAGACAGAAGACCGAGACAGGAGACTCAGACCGCGACAAGGGTCTCGGTTTCTTCTGCATGTACCGTGGGTTGAGACTGAGACCGCAACCAAAGCTACAATTCATTCAGTATCGGAGTGTCTGTCGATGGAAATTTGGTCTATGTAGGAGTCTAGTTGTGCATCGTATATCAGAGGGTGTTGTCTGATCAGTTCAATCAGCTTTTCATAGTCATCGTTAGAAAAGTAGTCATATTTTTACAATCAACACACGTACTTTTCGAATGTGACACGAGACACTACTGGTCAGGGGCAGCAACCGTCGCGCAGTCTCCGGTCTCACGTTTCTGTTTCCTGTCTCTGTCTCGCTCGCGAACTGATGCTAATACATTACCTAAAGTCAAGTAACGATTGCGGTCTCCCTTCTTAGTCTCTTGTCTCGGTCTCTTGTATTTGTCGCGACGCGAGCTGCCACCTTTAGGCACGAACGGCGACAGCGACCGGATTACGTAATGAGGCTACCTCACTCTCTGAACAGACAGACAGACAAACTTGTAAGGCGAAATTATAAAAGTTCCTAGTTTAGATTCATTTATTAGGTCCACCAACAGTTGTTCGAAAGTTCGTATACGGAACTCATAAAACTAATGACTATGTAGGTTAGAGACATACCTCCAAAACGCACAAAGCGGTACTCTTCGACCTTTATTATGCGCACCGCCATAGAGTCGAATGACTTGCCTAAGTCTATTTCCTGATCGATCGACAACCTAGGGGGTCTTCAAATCGTGAGTGAATAGGTTAATCTTTTAGAATACCATCATGTTTCAGGATTGTTTTAATTCAAGCTTGTAAATAATCAACATAAAAAAAATCTAAAGCTTTTTATTTCTGTTAAATATAGAACTTTAAAAAGGTTGTTGGGATCTTCTTTTAAGTAAATTATTCTTGTGTCCCCGCTCTTCAATAGCCATATAATTGTTTATTTAGGTTACTGATTTTTAGATGGAATAGGTTATGAAACAGTAGCAAGCACATACGATTGTTGTATATGGGTAGAATGTGTACGTAAGTGTGTGTATGTATGTTTGTAGGTGTGTTTGTATTTGTGAGTGTGTGTGTGTAATAGGCCGTGTATGTGTTTGCGTGTCAGGGTGCGCTCGTAGCTGCAATACTTACCGACATAGGTTCAGGTATACTGTGGATGATATGAAGTGAAGATTCATCTATTTCTTCGGGTTCCCCTTCTATTAGAAATTGGACAACATCATGGTTATTTTAAACTCCGACGCAAATAGAAGAGTCAATGAATTAATGAAAACACTTTCTTGTACACCGACTACTAAGATAATGGTCGGGGATGAACTTATAATGTTTGACACCTACTCGTATCAGTATATGGAGCAAATGAGTGTGAATTGTGTATTTATGATGATGTACCTCAGTATTTTATACTAACTCCTTCACTCTTCAGGCTACCAGACTCTGGAATGCACTACCTGTTTCAATTCGTAACGCCAAATCCCTTCCTGTTTTTAAAAACATGGTTAATAATCATTATCTGTCGTCCATCGCTCACTAAGACTTTGCAACTTTAAATTTTGTATATAATTTTTTATTGTTTTTTCTAATTACCTAATGTATTTTGAAGTAGGTTATTTAATATTATAAAATTATTTATATGTATATATTATTTTAGTCATTTATGTACTAATTCTGTTAGTTATTATTTGATTAACGCCGCCGTTTTCATTTGTTCACACATATCCTGTCCATCCAAAGGTTGCCTGGAAGAGATCGCTTTTAGCGATAAGGCCGCTCATTGTACCTTTGATTTAATTTTATATTCTCTTTTGTTTGTTTTATTTTTAATGGTGTGCAATAAAGAAATTATCTATCTATCTATCGATCTATACTATCAAAATACAATATAAATCTAGTACCAGGATATAATTTGCATAAGTGCTTCAGTCTCATCATAACTTTTTGTAAGTAACACACAAGTGAACATTTGCTTGCAAACTTAATGATGTTTTGTGTAAATATTCAAAGTTTTAATAAATAGATTATATAGGTGTGATGATTTTTGTCATATTGGTTGCTAGCGAAATCTGTTTTATTAGCGTGCACCTTAACAAGCTTACCACTTCTTTTTCTTAAATTGTTGTCATTAACAGTTAAGGTCCGATGCTTTTTAAAGAGGATCTGAATAACATTTAATTTACGTACAATCAATAGCTGGTTTGTGAAATACAGTAGCTCCGTAGAAAATCTATATGGTTTGAAATACAAACCCTTGGTGCCTTTTGTGCTCTCTCTAGATATCTCAGTTTCGTTTTAGCGGCTCCTCCAGAAATGGAACCACAGTATCCTAGAATAGACTGAGCTAAGACCACATATATCCTATTTAATAAAGTCTTAGGAGCTACATGCCTCAAAATTTTAAAAATTCATATTAGTAATGTAGCAACATGACTTCGATTTGAACCATAAAACTTTTAAACATTACGGCTATAATCCGAATAATATAGTATATTTAGTGCTTTCTAGTGATTACACCACGTTCAGTTTAAAACATTGCGAAAATAAACACGATTTCCTTGCTTTTTAGGATTATTTTACGCGTTATTTGAGCACTAATGTAAAACGTTTTGAGTAAGCTTACTAATTAAGGGTGTAATATTATTTTATTATTGCTATGGGAGGTTGAGGTTGGCCCCCTGTATCTTCAGATCAGGGACTGAATACAAAACATTAGCTCTCGCTACTATGTGTTATCAATTGGGCACTAGAACTTTGTTCTCCAAGCTACTAGCACTTTGCGTCTATTAGGATACAAAGTCTACTTTGTTCCCAGATAAACGGCTCGGAATAATGTTGTAAACGACACACATCACGTTAACTATCAAAACAACAAATCACTTTCAAAGTTAATTAAAGTTTTCCTGGAGTTGCTCTTTTTATTTCAACTTTCGCTTATGTTATTGTACGGTACAAGTGTAGGGGGGTAATGCACAATACACTCCAATGCGGGACGTCAGTGCAAAACTCTTATTCCCCCCACCCTAGAGTTAGAATCATGTACACACGGCTACACATCAAGCTTTCAATTTCCAGTAAAAGCTGACCTCTCATTCTACGAAAAGCCTACACAATGCGAGATAAGCTTATACGGGAAATTTATAGCTTGATGTGTAGCCGTGTGTACATGCAAAAGATTTAGATTTTGGACGTCAAAATGTTGAACATAGGCCTCCTCAATATATTTCTAGAGCGATCGATTTTGTGCGGCCTTCAACCACAATCATAATCATCTAATCGCAATAATTCATGAACAAATAGTTCATGTTAAGACAACTTAGGAAAGTGGGACTACATCGACCCATTCCGGAGCCAGTGCCACTGCGGGGCCAACATACAAACAATGGCCCACCTGCTCTCATGTCCAACTACCTGTACACGGAATGACTTTTAACATTGTGGAAGTTGCTGTCTATTGGGCTAATCAAATTTAGATGTCAAATAGCCATTTATACGAAAGAAGAGGTTTATATTAATTAAGTATAAAATAAGATTAATTTACATTCTGCCTTATCGAGGCGTGCAAAATTAAAAGATAAATAATAATAATATTAAATATGTCAAACTCTCTACGATAACATTGAATACATATATAAATAATGATATTACTTAATTTCAAACATGTCAATGTCTCTAAGCAACGTTTATCAGATCATCTTTTAATTTATTGAACAGATTATACGGTTTACGGTTTAAGATTATTTATTTCTCATAAATTTACATAATAAATCGTTTACTGAGAAACATGCAATTCTGATCTACTTACATAAATAAATAAATATTTCTGGACATTTCACACAGCGCTATCTAACCCCAAACTAAGCAGAGCTTGTACTATGGGAACCAGACAACAGATAGAATACATATATACTTTTTTTTTGTTAATACATGCTTATAATATATAGAAACACATCCAGACCCGGAACAAATATCTATAGATCATGCAAACATTTGTTCCGCGGCGGGAATCGAACCCGCTACCTCCTGCGTCTCAGCTGGCTATTCGCCCATTGCACCACCGAGGTCGTCAATAGTAGTGGTCGTTATAAGTAGGTACACAATTAATAATACATACAATGAGCTGACTTAGCACAACATGAACACTGTACAATAATATCTACTAAAAACATACTATTTACTTTAAAAAATCAACAATTAAATATAAATTGAGTCACCGAAATATACTTTATTAAAAAAAATATACCGAGAACAGAGATAAAGAAATATACCGATTATAACTTCGGCGAATACTATCGTGCTTTAGTATTGATGTACCATAGTTTTGTTCCAAATTATAGTTACATTGATTTGATTGAAAACCGTCATACACTGTGCTTCTTGCAAAGATTACTAACTTTTACCACGTAAAAAACAAACAACCCTCCCAGTTCATTGCACCCCTCAAAGCAGCAGTAGGCCTGGCAGTATTGCCGTGCCGGCGTCACACGATTGTCCGCGTTGCTCGCTGCTTGTGAATCTAATTTTCGCACATACAAACCACGTGCGGACAGACCGCTGCACCTGTATAGGTAATAAGTAACAAGTAACTGAACCAGTTACTTTTGTATGGAGGATCACTGGTCTGGTAGATGTCACTTCTATGTCCTTAACTCGCCCTACTTTATTATATTCTGCGCCTACCTACAAGAACTATGTTGCAAGTAGGGATACTAATACATAGTTAATCTGTTTACCAGCTAGTGAGGATAACTTATAGTTTGCACCATACGTACTAGGAATGTAGCGAAATGATTTGGCAACCATCCAGACGCCGTTTCTACCACAGGATTTGTTATTAACACTAACTTTCATAGAGGCTTGTTTTTCTTGAGCCTTTTCTCCCATAATTTTATTAAAAGAAAAATGAATTGACTCCTAAGAATGTAAACGCGGTGATCCCTTCTTTTAACTCAACTTGCAATAAATATTTTTTAAGGGTTATGTTGTATGTTTGTTTTTCTTATTGATAAAAAGAAAATAGTGATCTGTTAATTATTGTTTAAGAGTTTTATTTACGAGGGTTATATGAGAACTCATAAAGTTATATAAGAGTTATTTTGACGAACTCCGTGGTGCAGTGGGCGAATAGCCGGCTGAGACGCAGGAGGTTGTGGGTTCGATTCCCGCTACGGAACAAATGTTTACACGATCTACATATATTTGTTTAAGGTCTGGTTGTTTCTCTATATATTATAAGTATATTTAGTTTGTGACTAGATGGCGCTGTGTGAAATGTCCAGCATTATTTTTTTTGGTTTTTATCCAATAAATCCACAAATATAAAATTAAGTTTGACGCTAGTGAGTTATATGCTCACTAGCTGACCTTCTCGCAGTTTCTCATGCTTGAAATTTCCAGTTCCCGTGAGAATTTCGGGATAACAACCATATAAAACCCTCTTGTCAAAGTGACGCGTCACTTCACGTAAATGACTTCACGTCAATACATAGATATTGTTCATACCAAAATACTAAAATGGCGATTAATGAATGAGGGAAGGCAGTAGGAGTGTAAAAATACTTTACAACCTATTCTCACGCCTATCAAATATACTAAAAAAAAGTTATTAATATCTGTCGTCCAGTTTCGGAGGAGTGCGACCACTAAAACCGTAACATGGGATTTTTATATTTTAAAAAGAAGATTTTACAGGAATGCAAAAAAAAATATATTAATTTTACGAGGTAATCTCTTCTGCATCTTGAGCAATAAATATACTTTATTCCTAAAGACGCAGAAGAGATTATCTCCTTCATAGCTGGTGACTATTTCACAGTACAAGCAGTGCGACTGGGGAACGCCTTACCAACTTCCAGAAAGGTCGTCCCAATCTCTTCCCATTTTCAAAGTCAAGGTATATATAACCATTTCCTTTCCTTGTCTCATAACTGCTAGTGTTTATGTTATTTATCCTCCATATATAGTGTAGTTTATTTATATGTTATTTACATGTATTTATGTTCATATGTTATTATTGTTCATTATAATCAATAAGTATATTTGTTGTGGGTTATGTTTATGTATGCACTCATATACAGACGTCTTTTGATTTTTGTTTATCCTGTCCATCTGAAGTTTGTCTGTAAGAGATTGCTTTTAGCGATAAAACTGGCCATTGTACCTTTATTTAATGTTTATTTCCTTTGTTACTGTTATTTGTTTGTTGTGTAATAAAGAGTGTTTCATTCATTCTTATATAACGAGAAAACCACTCGTTGTATCTTAATTTTTCTGTATCTCTTTACTACTGTATTTTCGTTTGCTGTGCCGTAAAGAGTACCACTTATTTGTTTAGATCTGTGAAGATATCGCACTACTAGGCTATTCAGAGTCTGATTAAGTTTGCTGGGAGCCGTTGGGTGCAGGCCGCGTAATGTAGATCGTTCTGGAAATCTATGGGACAGGCCTATGTTCAGTAGTAAGCTTATAGCTCACTATAAGACGTCCACTACTGAACATAGTAGTGGACGTCATATGGCTCTAAAATGTAGTCTTATAAATAAGACGTCCACTACTGAACATAGGCCTATCCCATAGATTTCCAGAGCGATCTACATTATGCGGCCATTATTATCATATGAGTATGATGATGATCATTCAGATACAAGTCTTATCATTATCTACATTGTCAATATTTTATTATTTATGCCATACGAGACATAATTCTAATAATACTGCACTTTGCCACTTAGACTGCATAATCCATCTTCAATTAATCTAAGTATACACATACTCCGTTTAGGTGACAGATATAAGCCCATCATTGTTTACTGCTATACTAACTGATGGTTTATGCCTCCAATTCTAGTTATGGGCTAAAGGGTAAAACGGCACCCTATTACTAAGGCTCCGCTGTCTGTCCGTCTGTCACCAGGCTGTATCTCATGAACCGTGACAGTTAGACAGATGCACTTTTCACAAATGATGTATTTCGGTTGCCGCTATAACCACAGATACTTTAAAGAAAATAAAACAAATATTTAAGGGGCGCTCCCATACAACAAACGTAATTTATTTGCCGTTTTTATAGATAATGGTACGGGACCCTTCATGCGTGAGTCCGACTCGTACTTGGCTGGTTTTTTATTTATACAGTTACACTACTAAACTGGTAGGTAACCTAGAAATAAAGCAAAATTCGCTATTGCAACTTGACAACCCATTGTTATGCCATGAGACCTAATTTAGGGAATAAAAAGTAGTCAATGTGTTAATCCAGGTTGTTATCTACGTACATACTTAAATTAATTGAAATCGGTTTAGCCGTTACGAAATGATTGAGTAACAAACAAACAAATAAATAAATAAACAAACATCCAAACTTTCGCATCACAATAATATTATAAATGCAAAAGTTGTATGTTTGTTTGTTTGTTACTTAATCATGCCGTAACGGATGAACCGATTTCGATTAAATTTAGTATATACGTAAATTATAACCTGGATCACTACATAGGTTACCATTTATCTCATAAATAAGTTTCAATGGTATAAAAATGGGATGTCAAAGTTTATATATGTATTTTGCACCCCAGAAAAACGCGGGCCAAGCCGCTGGCAATTACTAGTTTATAATATTAGTGTGATAGTCATAGGCTTAACTCACATACCTCACTTGATGGTAAGTGATGGTTTGGTCGATGGCACGTTTGCCTAGAAATACTTATTCATTCAGGACTTGAGGACGCCGAGCATAAATGATCAGGAATAAATGACGCTGAAAGTAAGCTCCCTTAATTACTCCCTAACTATGAAAGGTGAAACGAATCGTTTGGGACGATAAGGTGGTACGCCAACCAGTTATGTGTAGTTTTCAGGACGTCTGCTTGTCCGGCAAGGTCAAGAGGGTACTGCGCACATTCACCAAAATAAATCCAATAAAAAACTTAAAACTCAGCGAAATACAAGTATTGACTGCACATCTAATCTAATCTTAAAGGGTACAATTTGAAAACCAGTTAGGTTTTAATATATTTTCTTCTGATATGGAGGAGAAAGAGTCATATTCCTACATCTCTAAAGTTCATTTTGCAAAACACGCACAGGTAAGCCATTGATAAGTTTAGCATTATATCCGATATCCGGTACAAAATCCTTACATACTTCGATCGACCACAGTCGATAGGTCGATAACTGTGCAAAACCCAGACTGACCTCAACAATGTCATCCTTAATCATAAATACGAAACCTTGTGTGGAATTTGTTCTAAATTGCAATGTTACGACTAAGGGTCTTATCACACTGGCAATTTGTGAATGTGTTTCCAGCGAGGTGAGCTCGCGACGTGCACGTCTCGTACGCTCAATAGGTAAACACGTGCGTCTAGCCAAACAATAGCCAGTCATATTATAATAGTACATTATTATACAAAGGGTATAAGTGATCAATTGCACTCGAGTTTAAAGCACTTGTCTAACCGCCGGCGATGAGCGACAAGCAAATAGAGCTAGAAACTAGAAACGAGTTGGCAAGCAGCGAGAAGCGAGTGTGTGGTTCCTATAGTTGTCGCTGGGCTATAAAGCGAGTGAGCAAGCGCGGCGGTGATACTCATCATCTTAGAGCGTATGTTCTGATCGCCAAGCGAGCATCGTTGAGTATTGTAGTCGCTGCGACAAAATAGTGGAGAGCGAGTTGTCACCGGCAGTGTGAACGGCCAGCGATCAATTATACGTGTTATACGTGTCTCATTTACTGTCATTGAATCTAGAAAGAAAGAAAGAAGAAAATACATTTATTTGCAGACATAACAAAACAAAGACATACACAGTAACAAAAATAATACGACAGTAGGAGTAGCAATATAACAAACAAAAATAGAAAACAAAAAATATACAGAGGGAGTTAGTACGTTCAGGCTATGAGCGTCCGCAAACTAAGATCCGGCTCAGCATTGTTCGCCACGCACTAGTAAATACGAGTACGCAGCGCGCTGATCTTCCGCGCCGGCTCCTACATTCAGTACCGGATAGTCCAATTTTATTAAAAAAAAATTATATAAACCAAAGAATTTGAAATATTAGGATATATATATAATATTATACGATATTGAACCTATATGTATGTCTTTATTGTATGAATCTATATCTTTTGTTCGTTTCTTGAGCGAGAAAATAGTTGATAGCTAATCGCTTACTCTCCGGCGGTGAGACAAGTGCCTTACACGTAACTTCGCTTCACGAATGCATGGAAATAAAAAAATCTTTATAACGGTTTGTAGGTAAAAATAAAATTTGCGTTCCCGGTAAACATTATGTTATTTACTACCGCACTAAACTAGGGTCTTTTTATTGATTAGAAATAAGAATTTGTCATGCAGGTTGTATTTAATTTCGGCATTTTTATATGTAACCTCATTTATTTATATATAAATAAGGATTTGTCATGAAGGTTGCATTTCATTTCAGTATAATAAAATGCAATGACCCTTATTCTATTTTAAAATTTACTTACGCTCTTAGAGTCGTAAATCGCATTTACGCATCAGATACCGAACTAACAATGACCAACTTTTAGATCATGTAATATAAAAATCGTAGTTTGTACTAGTACCTACTAGTTCGTACTTGTATCGTAGTTTACGTATTGTTACAACACGGTGAGCATGATCACAAATCGCCTTACAGGAAACATATTCCCGAATCGCCAGTGTGATAAAGCTCTTAACCGATTTCAGGATGGTAGATCCTTAAATCGGTTAAGGGTCATATGTATAACTAGCTGACCCACCTGCGGCTTTGCACGCTCGGAATTTCCCGTTCCCGTGGGAACTTCGGGATTAAAACATTATACAACACTCTTGTCAAAGTAACGCGACACTTCATGTTAATGACTTCACGACAATGTACAACGGTTAAATTATATAGCTATTGTTCATATAAAAAATTTGAAATCGCAATTTAAAATGGAGGGTAGGAGTAGAAAGGTGAAAAAAAACTTTGCAAACTAGTTTCATATCTACAAAATATACAAAAAAAAATATTAAAAATCGGTCGACCCGTGTCAGAAGAGTGCGACCACAAACACCGGGACATGAGATTTTATTTTGTATATTTGATAAGTTGATACATAAATAACACTCAACACTCAACTGCCACAACTGATAACTGCCTGGATTTTCCCTAATGGGTGGGTTAATGGCGAGTAGGTAATTCAAAGTTACAGTAACCTCTTATCATCAGGAGGGCAGGTGGGCCGGAAACCTACCTTTATTTTTTAAAAGAAGTAATACTACTCGTCCATATTAAGAAAAATGGTTAAAAGATCAATGCTTTTACGACATTATTGAATATTTGAGGTGCTATTTGATCTCATTCCGTCGCCGTCGTCGAGATTTTACCACCGCACCTCTCGACAACGTAATAAAGCTCGTTTTGTCTTACAACATGAGTAATAAAGCTCATCCACATATCATCGACAATTGGGTATCGCGCACCATACGCTTCACGCGATCTTTTTTACCCCATACTTGCAAGATGTGGAATGAGCTACCGTCTGAGGTTTTCCCATTAGGCTACGACATGGCACGCTTCAAGAGAAGTAAAGAGGTTTCTACAGTGTAGGGATCGCATCGACAATACCCCGGGTATTGCCGGTGTCAATAGGCGACGGTGACCGCTTACCATCAGGTGGGCCGTAAGCCTGTTTCCCCATAAATAATATAAAAAAAAATTAAATTAAAAGTTATAGATTGATTGATTGAAAATACTTCATTGCACTTATTAAACTAGTACAAAGGCGACCTCAATGCCAAAGAGCATTCTCTTCCAGATAACCTTTGTGTATTGTTGATAAAGATGTGTAGGTAGTGCACAGGAAAGGGAACAATATAATGACATTTCTTTATATAATATAATAATTAATTTTATGTTGCTGACATGACATTGTTAATTTATTTTGCTAATATATTTGACATTTCGATTTATTTTTAATTTTACATCGATTTTGCACGCTTTTACGAGGCAGAATTGAAAGGAGCTTTCAAACATTTTGTATGTATATTCAACTTTTGTACCAACATTCTTGCAAATAAATGATTATGAATATTATGATTATTCAAATATTTTTGAAAATACTCTTGCCACGCTTGGAAATCGAACCAAAACTTATTCAAAAAGTTACATTCTGTACTTTTATAATCCACTAGCCGTTGCCAGCGACTTCGTACGCGTTACACTAATAAATGTAACCTAGGAATAAAGCTAAACTACCTGTTGAAACTTGACAGCCGATTTTTATCTCATGGGACCTGATTTAGGGGATTAAAAGTAGCATATGTGTTAATCCAGGTTATAATCTACGTGCGTTCTAAATTTGATTGAAATCGGTTTTGCTGTTACGAGTAAAAAACAAATTAACAAACATTCAAAATTTCGCATTTTTAATATATATTATTGTGATTTTGTATAGCGCAATAAGCTTTTGATCCTACTACCATGCATGTAAAGCCTTGCTGATGAAAAATAAGTATATAAGTAAGTCTTAAACATCCTTCTTGTCAAGAAGAAAATCTCCGAGACACACTAAGCTCTGTGCCAAGTAGCTACAGTATGACTGTACATCATTTTAATAGCTTGAAGAGACTAGAAACTTATAGGGCTGGCATATTTAAACATTTTTATTAGAAAACATATTTTTCCTCACTGATGCTCTAAAAGTTAGCCATGTAAGCTCGATATCGGCTCGATATCGGATGTTATTAAGAAAATAGAATGAGGCTCTATTGTATTCAAAATAAGCTAAAATGAAATACACTTCATTTCTTTTCATTGCATTTATTCAATACCAAAATATGTAAATTAAATAACAGCATATGATAAAACAAACATAAAATGCAGATCCTCCATAATCAGCTGCATGCAGTATTAAACAATGTAAATGATAAACGTGATTATTATATTCATCATCATCATATCAGCCGTAGGACGTTCACTGCTGGACAAAGGCCTCCCTCATTGATCTCCAGGAATTGCGGTTGGAAGCGGCCTGCATCCAACGCCGACCTGCGGTTCTTACCAAGTCGTCTGCCCATCTTGTGGGTGGACGTCCTTTGCTGCGCTTGCCGGTTATTATATTACATTATTAAAAATGTCAATGTATTAAAAAATTACAATGAATACAATTAAATTCTTCATGATAAAGTCTTATCTCTATTTAAAAATAAACGAGATTTTTTTTAATTGTAGGCTAGCGTTTGACCACAATCTCGTCTGATGGTAAGCGATGATGCAGTCTATGATAGTACACGCTTGCCAAAAAAAACCTATTCACTCGCGACTTGAAGACCCCTAGGTTGTCGTTGTCAGGAAAGACAGACTCGGGCAACGCGTTCCACTCCTTGGCGGTGCGCTTTATAAATGTGGAAGAGACTTTGTGCGTATGGGAGGTATGTGTACCATGTCGCGATGGTGCACCGCGGAATTTGGTGGGAATCGAACTCCTGCGTCTTAGCCGGCTATTCGCCTACTACTTCACGGAGGTCAGCAAATTAATACTTACATAACAGGTGGTATAACTTAGTTGATCTATTAACGACCAGCCAGGCTTTACATTACCAGCGATATGACACCCCTAATATAACCAAAACTTATGTTTGGCACAAACTGGAAGATACGACTTTTAACTGACTCATACTTTTAAGTTTGCAACGGATGTTTAAAATATCGTTCTTTTTGAACATTACCCAAGTTTTATATGCTCGTATGAATCTCTTTGTAAAGTTCATGTGTCATTTAGATTTGTGAAGTTACATTCATCATCATCATTAGCCCACATTAGTCCACAGCTGGACATAGACCTCTCCCAATGCGCGCCACTGAGCCCAGTCTTCGGCTCTTCGACAGAAATTGGATGAGAAAAATTTACATTGACCAATGTAAAAAAAATACAACGCAGTGACCAATATGATTGTGGTGTCTTATGGCGATAACTTTATCATAATATATACGTTTTCAAGGAGAGTAAGCCGTAGTTGGTTACCGATGGATATCGGAACCCGCCATTAGTCAATTTATTGCTTTTTATGGTTCCATAACCAAAGGGTAAAACGGCACCCTATTACTGTCTAATAATTCTATGTTTTCTTGCTCTAAAAACTCTTTTTTTCTGTGCGCGGTGTGAGAACTCGCATTGTCGTGATGGAGGATGATGCGGTGGTTGCAGTTCTCTTTACGGAGTTCAGAAACGACCTGTGGCAAACAAATGCTAGCATACAATTCTGCATTAACCGTTCTTTGTCCCTCAAGAGGAATACTCGCAACTTGGCCGGTTTTGGAGACAAACGTGGCCACCATTTTTTTTGCAACACTCCGTGAACGAACAATTTTTGTTGGCTTTAACTCATTTTCGAACACCCAAACTCGTGACTGGTTTTTTGTTTCGGGTTCTTACGCGTATATCCAGGATTCGTCACCTGATACAATGTTGTATACAGCATTTGAGGATCCTGCGTGGAATTTTTCGAGAGTATTCTGACGCACCAAGTAACGCGAGCCGCTTTTTGCTCTTCACAGAGCAAATGCGGTATCCATCGGGAAAACAAGTTTTTTACACCTAATTGTTCATGCAAGATTATTTGTATTTGACTCATGCCAATGTCTAACTTTAGACATTGGCATGAGTCAAATACAAATACAACTTTTTTACACCTAATTGTTCATGCAAGATTATTTGTATTTGACTCATGCCAATGTCTAAAGTTGCCTGAATTTCGCGGTATGTCACATGACGATCTTCCTCAATCAGCTTACGCACAGCATTAACGTTTTCTTGGGTGACTGCAGTTTTTGGACGACCTTGACGGGATCATCACTGAGCTTGACACGTCCACGTTGAAATTCAGCAAACCAGCGATAAATTGTGCTTTTGGATGGGGCTTCATTACCAAATGCAGAAATCATCCAGTCAACACACTGTTTTTGTGTTAAACCACTTCGAAAGTCATAATAAATCATCGCTCTTGAATTTTCTCGAGTCAATTCCATTTTCTCAACAACTAAACAAGTTTGACAAGACCTTGTGACAAGACCGAGAATATTTTTTTAAATAAATAAATGGTATTCGATTTTTAAAACCAAGGAGATTTCAATTAAAAAGATTTTAATATGACAGGAACAGTGGAAATATTCCATTCCCGATACTTTTAATGCAGGCTGCATTAATGTAGGTACTTTTTCCATTAGTCCGTTCATTTGTCACACACAGATTAGCTCAGCAACTATTGAAACTATTAACTTTAATATTGAAATATTAGAAAAACATTACAAGCCCACTTATATTCCTAGTAAAACAAAATTTATTCATATTAATTGGTAAAGGGCAAAAATGGTCGTAGTCAAACAGGGTTATTAAGTGGAGTGGCATATAAAAGAGCTCAATTTACATTTTCCAAAACCATTTTTGGAAGTGAAAACTTCTTTATGCGCTTTTGTCATTTTTTTAAATGGGAAAAAACTATTGAACTCGCGAGATCGTTACCGTCACCGTTAGCGACACCTCTGTATATAAGTAGTGAAAACTTTTTAGGCGCTTTTGGCATTTTTTGAGATGGGAAAAAACCATTGAACTCGCGAAACTGTTACCGTCCCCGTTACCAACACCTCTGTATATAAGTATCTCGTAATTGTTCAAGTTTTCGTCGGTACTTCCGGAGTGCCACATTTTTTTGTATTAATAAGCTTATCCAAAAGTGTTATATGTTTTTAATGATGTGCAATACTGATATTTTCTATCTATTCGACCTGCTGTTAGGATAGGGTGCGTTGAGTGTTTAATCGTGAATTAGAACAACTTTTAGAGTTAAAATACAGACAGACAAGCAGTTTGTATCGGTTCAACTGGCCAACTTAAGGTCTCGTCTGCGCGCAACCGGAGATTAAATCTATGTTTTATTTATGAAAATGAAGGTGAGTTTTTACATGTTTATTATCAAATTAATAGATATTTTAATCTTACATAAAAACTACTAAGCGAGTACTACTACGGACCTTTCTGCAGACCTTTTTTTATAAAAGAAAGAAAAGAAAGAATGAATGAATGAAAATTCTTTATTATACCTTACAAGCTAGACACAACAGATTTAAAGAAAAAAACAAATAAAAGTAAGCATAATGGGCGGTCTTATCGCTTAACAAAGCGACCTTTGGATGGAGAAGATCATTGCTTAATGGAAGATTGGCCGAGGTGTAAAAAGAATAAACGTAATAATAGAAAAACAAATTACTTAACCCTAAATAGTTATTTGATATTAGGTACATAAATAATATTAAATAAATAAATATCATATATAAAATAAATAAATATGTACTGACATACTTATACTTAGTACATTAATAATATTAGAGATCAGATGAAGCATGACTCTTCATGGAGATAAAAGTTTTTGAGTCTAGCTTTAAATACAGAAGGCGAGGAGGATTTCTTAATGGAGACCGGCAAGGCGTTCCATAATCGGACAGCTTGGACGGAAAAGGAGTTTGCATAGAAACTGGTTCTATGTATGTTTTGACGACCTCCGTGGCGCAGTGGGTGAATAGCTGGCTGAGACGCAGGAGGTAGCGGGCTCGATTCCCGCTGCGGAACAAATGTTTGCATGATCGACAGATATTTGTTCCGGGTCTGGTTGTTTTTCTATGTATTATAAGTATGTATTTACAAAAAAAAAGTATATATGTAGTTATCTGGTTCCCATAGTACAAGCTATGCTAAGTTTAGGGCTAGATAGCGCTGTGTGAAATGTCCAGCGATATTTATTTATTATTTATTAATATTTATGTATCGGGGTTTTGAGAAGGAGGTTTTCAGAGGATCGGAGTGTTTGGGAATTTGTGCAAAAAAGGAACTCAAAGCGTTCCTTCAGATAACAAGGCGTGGAAGGATTACGAAGGATGTTGAATAGGAGGGATAGGATGTGATTATTCCGGCGAAGTCGAATGGGGAGCCATTTGAGTTTATTATGAAATTCGGAGATGTGTTCGTATTTCCGGAGTCCGAAAATAAACCTTAGGCAAAAATTTTGAAGACGCTCAAGCTTATTGAAGGATATTCAGATTATTTAAGAAGATATTCACATAAACTGTACACAAAAAGCAGACGACATACTATACATACCATTTTATCTATCTTATTTTAATTAACATCATAACAATGGCCATATTAAACCATGAGTGGTACTTAAATATAAGAGAAAGGCACTTCCTTTCGCTAGTTAAATCGACACACTCAAATTATCTAACGCTGTTAAACAATTACAGAAATACAGCTGATTCGTAGAACTTCTTTATTTCCTAGAATCAATCCAATACTTACGAGTCAGATAAAGTTTCCCAAAATAAACCATTGTAGTCGGATTAAATAACTTCAATGTAGCAAAAGTTCTTTTGTACTCAAATTACGCCTTAAAATGAAAAAAAATGCTAAAAGTTTCAGATTTTATTTATATTCTTTATTATGTAAAACCTCTTTTGTATAAGTCGTTTATCAAAATCTGCGGTGATTTTGGTTAAAGTTTATCAGCTGTGTCATACATTAGATTACATCTTCGAATCTCTTACTCATATCGCTAACCCGTGAAGATATCCCTTAAGTGGTAGTCAAAGGCAAGTCCAAACATTTGATACACGCTTACGTTTTGCATTTGATACTAAGCATTCACGCGTTGCCCATCGCCACTTATTAGAATACTTACCCGAGGGCACATTCCTTTCAATATTTTTTTCCAAGTTTTGTTAGATTTAAATAAACGCATATTCAAACACAGAAACCTAGAAAGTATGTGAAGTTAAATAAAATATTTGTATTGTTGTGGTAAAACTGATCAATGAACGTATCGGAACGACCGGTGTATGTTAGGTTGGTAGAAATGCTATCTATACCTATGTTCATGAAAACTGCTCAGTATGGTCGCCATTTTCTGGGCGCATTGTTGTCAATTTTTGTATTTCTGCGATTAATCCTAAACAGAGGATAATAAACGAGCTCTGGAGAAATACTGATCTTTTACTCATCAAAGTCCTAACAGGTTATGGGCCCAGCGCTCATAACTCTGTTTTAGGTGAAGATCGCAGGAGTGTTGTCGGCTGCAGGGTGCCGGTCGTCAGCGTGGGTGCAAGCGGCGGCGACGTGCAGCGTGTTTCTCAACAAACAACACGGGGCTGTGTTGTTGAGCGACGTCTGAAGGGGTCGTCCGGGGTGCAATCGAGGCACGCACGGCATCAGGCTCGCTGGGTCTGGTTGACGGAGTACGAGCAAGATGGACAACGGCATGATAGCGTCGGCTTCAGTGATCAAGTTGGAGGGTCAGAAAAACTGGAGTGTTTGGAGGTTCCAGGCGGCAGTCACACTGAAGGGGTGTAATTTGTATTCAGTGGTGGACGGAACGGCCGTGAAGCCAGAAACAGGAGATACGACCGAGTGTGTCAGAAAAGATGCCAAGGCGCAGAGTATCATTATGTCTAGACTGAGCGAGGCAGCAATGATTCATGTATTAACATGTGAGACGGCAGAGGAAATGTGGAGAAAACTTCATAACGTTTTTGAAGCGAAGTCTGCTACGAGTACCTTAATGTTGCAGCAACGTTTTCTACAGTGCAAATACGAGGTAGGGGAACTATCGGTATTTTTAGCCAAGTTACAAGAAATGGCTTGCCAGTTAAAACAAGCCGGAGAAGAAGTGTCAGAGAAATTTCTAATGACAAAGGTTTTGCTGTCTTTACCCGACAACTATAGCCACTTTGTGTCGGCCTGGGAGTCCGTGGACTCGGATAAGCAAAAGTATGACGACTTGGTGGCTCGACTGCTTGTAGAGATAGAGAGGCTAAAATCGAAAAGTCAAGAAAATAGTGAAAATATGGCGCTGTATGTTAAAAGAACTGGATTTTAGAAAAAGTGTTACAAGTGCGGAAAACCGGGAAATTTCTCTAAGGATTGTAGAAGTTCGGTGGACAATCGTAAATGTTACGAGTTCGGTAGTGTGGGACACTTGAAAAGTGAGTGCCCAAAGCATAAAAATAGTGGTAAACAAGGTGGTAAATATGGCGGATATTCGGGACATTCGAAAAAGTCAAATGCGTTCATAGTGTCAGTGGTATCGGCGGCCATGACGACCGGGACCGGGTCCACCGGCGGAAGTGAATTTCTGAGTGAAATAGACAATTCTTTTGTAAAACAGTTCAAAAACAAATGGTTGCTCGATGGTGGAGCCACTGAACATATGACCGGTGAACGAGAGTGGTTAATAGACTATACGCCAGTGTCAGATCAGTTTGTTTACTTCGGTGATGGCCGCACTATTCCGGTTGCAGGATGTGGTAAAATAGAACTGAGTGTGTTTGACGGGGACAGTTATGTGCCAACAACATTAAATAACGTGTTGTATGTGCCGGGTTTAGTCGTGAACTTGTTTTCTCTGCGAAATGCGACAAAGAGAGGTTATAAACTTTCAGTGACGGACGATCAGTATCTGTTTTACAATAAAAACGACGAATTGAGTGCTATAGGCAATCGTGAAGGGAACTTTTACGTGATGGATGTGTTGAGAGACGCTAACAAAAGTGTTTCGGCAATTGCTACATTGTCTGAGTGGCATGAAAGACTCTGTCATCAAAGTGTTGACTATGTGAAAAGAGTGCAAAATAAAACAATATCGAGTACACAGAGGACAGTTTCAAGTGCGTTTCTTGTCTAGAAGGGAAAATGCACAAGTTACCTTTCGCTAGGAGTGAACAACATACCAGTACACCACTAGAACTGCTTCATGCTGATGTGTGTGACCCGATGAAGGTCCCATCCATAGGAGGCTCCAGGTATTTCTTGCTAGTAAAAGATGACTTTTCAAACTACAGGGTTGTCTACTTTTTGAAGAGAAAAAGTGAAGTGTGCGAAAAATTGATACAGTATATTAGCTGGGCAGAACGACAAACAGAACATAAAGTGAAAGGGCTACGTACAGATAATGGGCTAGAATTTGTTAACAAAGAAGTGCGAGAGTTGTTACAACAAAAAAGGATTCAACACCAAACCTTACACGCCCCAACAGAATTGGAAGGCAGAAAGGGACATGCGCACAATTGTCGAAGCTGCAAGGTCAATGCTTAAAAGCAAGGGAATGAAGAAGGATTTGTTGGCAAAAGCCGTCAATATAACTATTTTGTACTGAATAGAACGACAAAGAGTAGACAAGATGGAGAAACACCATATGAAACTTTCACCACGCATAAATATGACCTGAAAACTATAAAGGAGTGTTCGGAAACCAAGTGTACGTTCACATACCGAAAGAAAAGAGATTAAAGTGGGATCAAAAGGCAGAGGAGGCTGTGTTTGTCGGCTATGAGGATTCAAAAGGATATAGAGTGTACTATGAGGACAAAAATGAGGTTCACATAAGAAGAGACATTGTATTTATAGAAAACAAAGAAGGCAGTTTTCAAAAACTCGAAAACCAGGAAGAGAACATTGATGAAGTGGTGTCACTTGACGTATCTACAACAGAAGTCCAGGGAAGTGACAGGGAGGAAGAGAGCCAAGGATGTGACAGTGAAGAAGGGTATACGACTACAGAAGAAGATCAAATAGAGTACGAAGAGATGATACCAGAGAGAGAGGACGAAATGAGACCAGAGGGAGAAGAAGAAGTGAGACCAGATAGAGGAGAGGAAGATGAAGACCGTGGAGAAGGGAAAAGAAAAATCACAAAACCAAAGCACCTACACGACTATTATTTATACTTAGCTGAGCCGAAGACCTATAGAGAGGCTATGTTGTCACCCGATGCTGAAAAGTGGAAAGAGGCTGTTAGAAAAGAGCTGGATCAACTGAAAGAAAATAACACCTGGGAAGAGATAGATACCATACCTGAAGGAAAAGAAGTAATTAGCTCTAAATGGGTCTTAAAGAAGAAAGAAAATGATTACAAAGCCAGATTAGTGGCCAGAGGTTTCAAACAGGATTGTACTGAGAACTTGTATGCACCTGTGGCAAAATTAAATACTTTTCGAATCTTTGTATCAGTAGCTACTAAACTTAATCTTGAAATAAGTCAAATGGATGTATGTGGGGCTTTTTTAAATTCAAAACTTGAAGGGACTTAAAAAGGGACTGAGAGTAAATTTGTAAAGTTAAATAAATCTATTTACGGTTTAAAAAGGACTTCCAAATATTGGAATGAAACATTTAATGATGTAATGTTGTCATTGGGTTATAAGCAATCAGATAAAGACTATTGTTTATATTCTAAATGTGAGGGGGGAAAGAAAACATTTTTATTGTTATATGTAGACGATATTTTGTACTTTGGGAATAGTAAGGAGGTGTTATGTAAATTGAGGAACATGCTGTGTAATACAATTAAAATGAAAAAATTGGGGCCTGTGGGAAGATTTTTGGGAATTGATGTTAAACAAGATTTAAATAACGGGATCACAACTATTTCACAAAAAAATTACTTAGAAAAGATTTTGTCAGATATTGAAAAGGGAAAAGCTTGAAAGTAGTGAGATTGAGAGTAGGTGTAGAAGATTGATAGGGAGTTTGATGTATGCAGCTATGGGGACTAAGCCTGATATTTGTGCAGTAGTTGGCATTTTGAGTCGCTATCAGTCTTGTGCTTCTAAGCTTTTGTATAAACTATTGTTAAATATTTTGCGATATATAAGAGGTACTCTTGATTTATGTTTAACTTTCTATAGAGATTGTAATAATGATGTGGTGAGCTATGTTGATAGTGATTGGGGTGGTTGTATAGACTGTAAGTCAACAACAGGGTGTATCTTTAAAGTGTTTGGGTGTAAAGTCATGTGGTATTCAAAGAAACAGCCAACTGTAGCGTTGTCATCCACAGAGGCTGAATATATTGCTCTGTGTTCTGCAACCAGAGAAGCTTGTTGGTTGAAGGATATATTATTTGTTTTTGGGTTTGAGACAAATGTAATAGTATATGAGGATAATCAATCTACTATCAAAATGGCTCACATGAACACTGGTAATTCTAGAGTAAAGCACTTGGCAATAAAACTATCTTTTGTTAAGGAAATACTAGATAAAAAGATTATAGAGTTGAAATATATTAATACTAGTGAACAGATAGCGGATATATTAACTAAAGCTTTAGGGGGGGGGTTCTGTTTAGGAAGTTCAGGGATAGATAGTTTAAGGTTTAATAAATAAGAAACAATGTAAGTTTTAAAATATTTTATTTATGGGGAGGTGTGAAGTTAAATAAAATATTTGTATTGTTGGTAAAACTGATGAATGAACGTATCGGAATGACCGGTGTATGTTAAGTTGGTAGAATTGCTATCTATACCTAAGTTCATGAAAACTGCTAAGTATGGTCGCCATTTTGTGGGCGCATTGTTGTCAATTTTTGTATTTCTGCGATTAATCCTAAACAGAGGATAATAAACGAGCTCTGGAGAAATACTAATCTTTCACTCATCAAAGTCCTAACAAAGTGGAGCGTAAAATGACCCTCAACTAGATAAGAGCTGGGTAAAATACATTATATGCGTTAATTAAAATCCAAATTGCAAAATACTAACTCGCAAGTATTTAAAATATGAATATAAAATATTTTTAAGCCGTGTATTTCAAATATAAAATACAAAACGCAGTATTTTAACTATTTTTATTTAAAATGCAAAATACAGTCAGCTGTTAGATCCTTACCCATTTGACGTACAGTACAGGTGCAGTGTTGCCAACTTTAAAGATTGACATATTTAACGGTCACCATTTTGCTTAAGAATAGTTACGAAAACTATCGAGCGCTATTTCCTGTAGAATGCATCATTAATAAGATCGCTAAATGTATTTATGTTCAGATGTATTTCGAAGCTCTAAGTATTTGAAATACTAACTACAAAATACCTCAGCGTCAGGTATTTATAATACCAATTACAAATTACATTTTTAAGAAATAATTTAAATACAAATACAAAATACGTATTTGTATTTCAATTACGTATTTTAATTACAAGTAATTCAAGTACTGCCCACCCCTGAACTAGAAGTAAAGACGCCTTGATAAAGTTTCCGGGAGCCGTTGGTTGCAGGCCGCACAAAATGGGTCTGAAAATATAAATCCCCCATAGGAGGCAGGCTTATGCCCAGCAGTGGACGTATTATAGCTGATATGATGATGATGCTGTTAAAACCAATCACAAGAAGTACATTCAGCTCCACAAAGGCGATGGTTTAGACAGCACAGCACTAAATATAAAAGTGAAACGAGGGCATGTAGCCAAGTGGGCCACACTCCAAGTTGGAACAGCTGATAGCAAAGACTTGTTTTTTTGCTCCAGACTATAATCCCTTCCTGTTGCTACAACAGGAATAATAAATTCGGGCAAGTTCGAGTGGAATGTTCTGTTTTCGTTCCGTATTTTATAAAGTTTTCAGAGACTTTTTATAAAATTTGCATTTCGAGGGTTCAAAGTTTGACATTCTTAAATTTAATAAATATTTCTGTTATAACCAGTTTGCGGAGACTGTTTTTATCCGGAGACTTTTTTCATAAAGATGCATAGGGAATTTCGTACAATGGTGTTACAAAGACCTCATAGTTTTTTTATAGCCTCCCGTTTGACCACGATCTCGACTGATGGTAAGCGACGATGGGGTCTACGATGGTTTCTTCTAGGCAAGTGTACACACTTGCCTGTTCACTCACGACTTGAATACTTCTAGGTTGTGGTTATCAGACTCAGGCAGGGAGTTTCACTCCTTGGCGCTGCGCATAATGGTGGCTGAGAAACGCTTTTTGCTTGCAATTCTTGCAAGCAAAAATAGATATATTCACATATATATGTATTGATAGATTATAGATCACAGTATTTATGTAGTAAATAAATATAAATTGTTATTTTAATATGTATTTAGTGTGACAACCTCCGTGGCACAGTGGGCAAATAGCCGACTGAGACGCAGGAGGTGGCGGTTTCGATTCCCACCACGGTACAAATGTTTGCTTAATCTACAGATACTTGTTCCAGGTCTGGTTGTTTCTGTTTATATTTTAAGTATGTATTTACAAAAGAAACAAAATATATAAGTATTCTATTAGTTGACGGCGCCGAGGAAGGCCTAGTAGACACTGGCGTGACGATCTCGATGCCTTCGAGACAGATTGGTGGAATTTGGCACGCGAGAGAAAGTCCTTGAAGATAGTGGGGGAGACCTTTGCCCAGCAGTGGG
Source organism: Philereme vetulata (assembly GCA_918857605.2). Taxonomy (NCBI): domain Eukaryota; kingdom Metazoa; phylum Arthropoda; class Insecta; order Lepidoptera; family Geometridae; genus Philereme; species Philereme vetulata. The sequence continues at coordinate 12,202,306 of OU975421.1, forward strand.
ATGATATAGGTTAAAAAAAATCTATCAGTTATGCGGTTCCCACAGCTTTGTTTAGTTTGGGGCTAGATAGGTATGTGTGAAATGTCCAGCTGTTATTTATTTTCCACTCCTCTCGACCCTTGGCCAACTCTACCCAATCCCTGTTGAAGACTTTTATTTATTTACTATTTATTGTATTTGTTAGTATAGTTTGCTATATGTATATACGTATATATTAGTCTATTTTATAAGTGTATTAAGTATTGGGATTAGAAACTACATCATTTTTTAGTATACCTTAGAATATATGTGTAAATGTATCCTCTAAAGTACACCGCACTCCGTATCTTTGTAAATTTCGCTCTATCCAAAGGTTGCCTGGAAGAGATCGCTTTCAACGATAAGGCCGCCTATTGTATTGCCTTATTATTTTAGCCCAGTACGTATTTTTGTATTTTTTCTGTTTGTGTGGTAATTCAATAAAGAGTTATCTATCTATCTATCTATCTAAGACATCGGATGAGAGGATATAATTGACCTTTGCCCAGCTGTGGGACAGTATAAGGTAGAAAAAAATAAAAATATATATATTTAAGCAACGTTTTCATTTATTGTCGTACATAACAAAACACGTATCTATGTTTAAATGTTTATTTGAGATACGGAACCCTGAAAACAGTAGTATGACGCCATTTTGGATGATAATGGAGGTTATGTAAGAGTAGGTTTTTAGGTTCTTTTGTAACTGACTGTTAGACTTGTAATTTGTGGGGCATTTTTACGAAACCGGGTTTTAAAAACGAGTAAGGGTTGTGGTTCGATCGTTACGCAAGTTGGTTTGTATGTTCTTTACTCCTGGTAGACCAGTTATGCATAGAGCAACACGATCCACCGGCGGACCGGGTCCGCCGGTGGCCCGTGTTGCTCTATGCCAGTTATGTCATAAATGTGTGTCTCGTGTCTAAAATTTGTCTTGGTATCATCGTCATCATACCAGCCGTAGAACGTCCACTGCTAAACATGGCCTCCCCAATAGGTTTAGAGCGATCGATCTTGTTGCAGCACCAACGGCTAGTCCTACGCTGCGCTTACCAGAGCATGGTCGCCACTGGAAAACCTTTCTGCCCCAACGGCCGACAGTTCTTCGAGCTATATTCCCTGCTCAATGCCACATCAGCATGCTAATTTTCTAGGCTATGTCGGTGACCTTGGTATGTTTTGTTCGGTATAGTCAAAGAATAAAACTGTTACATACGTAGTGCAATTCTAATTCTTTTACGTTAAATACACAGTTATTTTTCATTCATTAAAGGAATTGTGATCACATTTTAGAATAAAAACTTCATAGAGTTTATGAATACGACATAGGTACATAAAAATGTTTTCAGCATCTCTTCCCATCCCATCCCACTAATATTATAATCGCGAAAGTTTGTATGTATTTATGTATGTTTGTTACTCTTGAACCTATTAACACCTATTATGACATTCCCTTGTCAATACATCTATGAAAATCTGATGTATGTTCACATAAATATTAATTTGTTTAAGAACAATAGCGATAATCATAACTTTAATATTAGAAATAACGATAAATTCACTGTTGCCACTTGTAGACTCCATAAAGTCAGTAAATCGTTTAAAGGGTTAAAGGTGTTCGCTTTTATAACAAACTCCCAAGTGATGTACAAAAATTGACAATAACCAATTTTAAAAACGCAATTAAGGCGGGAAAGTTTGAAGTGTGTCGACTTTTAGGTTTTTTGTAACAACTGTATCTCTACTGAAATGTAAAATATGCATAAAAAAAAATAATTCATTGAAACTGAGCATATAATCTACCGCTTTGTGAAGATATAAATGCGAATAATAATAGTTTTCTCGATAACAAAAATCATAAATTTGACACTAAATTGATATTCAAATGGTCGATACTAAAAGGTTTCTTCTTGAAATCATGTCAAATTTAAACCAAAAGATAGAGCTTTTAGCGATAAGACCGCCAATTGTACTATCGCGTGTCTAGTTTTAAGTGTTTTAATTATGATCTGTTAATTTAAGTGTGGTATACAATAAAGCGTTTTTTATCTATCTATCTTATTATTAACTAAGGAGTTGTGATAAAACAATATGTAATTCAGTTATTATTAATCTCTGTAAAAGAAAACTATCAAAATTTACTCGTTCGGGCGCTCGCGCCGGGCGGCCAGTGCCCGTCAAGACGTCTTTGAGGTCGGACACACGCCGTTTGTCTTCCGAAAATTCCCCCGCGTTTTAAATTAGTGCAGTGCAGATACGTTTAGATTGGCGGGGCCTGAGGTAGCGTAAAATACCTAAAGTTCCAAAACAAGCCCGCTTTAAACAAAATCTTTATAAAAAAGCCTACAATAATATATCGGATTATTTAGATGATAGAGAAGCTTGTGATTGAAATTGCTCCAACTCGTTCAAAATGTTACAATTTAGACGTAATTTATTTTCTGTATTGTTTTGTTGATGTTGTTGTGTATTGTTGTACTGTATTGTAATGTTGTAAAAGGATCATTAAAAAAACAAACAGCCTTGTTTCTTGCCTTTCTTTCCTTTCTTTAGTAAGTTACATATATTACATGCCAAAAGTTTGGTCTACATAGATAGATATTATATAAATGGTTGTTTACATAAACAATACATACTTTGTTATCGATAGGTCTTACTTCCAGCCGGTACTGTGCGCCTTTCCGAAGGAAGAATAGTGTGCGTATACTAGATACTATATGATATACATAGATAAATATAAGTGCCAGGGCTTATTTAATAAGTTGCAGCCGCTCTGTATATATACATAGTGGTATAATATTATAATATACTACAATAAGAAAAGAATCGTTTGTTTAGGCTTATTTTTACAGAGTAACGAATCCGCTCTGAGTGTTTTAGGCTTTTTCGTGAGAGTCACCACCCGCTCTTATGATGATAAATATTGTTATATAAATATACACATACATAGTTATAAATAAACATAGATGTAAAATAAAGTACATAAAGTGATACTTATATGGGATGGGAATTTTGGGGAGTAGAATTAGGGGAAATGGGTGGGGGTAGTAGGATAGGAAAAGGTATAAGGATGTGGGAATTGGATCTGTTAGTCGCCTTCTACGACACGCCAGGGGATAGCCATAGTCTTATTCTAAGCCCGAGAACTATACGGCGAGAGTAGAATTATAGGAAATGGGTGGGGGCAGTTGGGATAGAAAAAGGAATAAGGATGGGTAAAGGATCTGTTAGTCGCCTTCTACGACACGCCAGGGGAGAGCGATAGTCTTATTCTAAGCCCGAGAACTATACGGGGAGAGTAGAATTATGGGAAATGGGTGGGGGAAGTTGGGATAAAAAATTTCCCTTCCTTTTGCCTTTTTTTATTTTTTTCTCTACTAGGGAGGTATTGTAACGTGACAATTCTCTTTGTCACGTTACAAACTTCAATCACCATACTCTCACACAGTTCTTCTGTACGATGTCGGATTTTACACTTATGTGCAGCGACATCTAGCGGTTTGGCGGCGTACTCACTGACCGAACACTCGATTTTCAAACAACGACATACAAGCCTCTTTCAACGCAGTTCGCCAAGCCTGCCGTAGATGGCGTTGCATACTCGTTGTGATTATTCACACCGTATCTTCATAATCAATAATCAAATTTTAATTGCTCATGCCAGCTTTATTTATCTAATCAAATAATCCTTCTCGTATTTTATAAAAATAAAACAAAAATAAGATCTCAAATAGTAAATAAATAGTTCATTTAGTTTGTCTATGAATGATAAATGCTGGATAACAAAAGTTGTCTTTGCCTAGTTTGACACAAGAGAGATGTCAAGATCTTGACTCTATGGTATGATGTAAAGGAAATTACATCATTTTTTCTAGAACAATTTGGAACAAAGATCTGGTTTTAATTTATATGGGGAAGGTAGTTTTACTGGGGCTATAAAAAGGGAATTTCCTTAGTGCCTGCTCTCTTTCACCCACCTGATTTCAACCAAAGAACTTCTCATCTGCGAGCTAGAAAAGTTACTGGACAATACTCCCTTGTCTTTTTAATTGTGATGATATCAAGATTTTACTAGTTCGCAGAGTCTGTGAGGGGCTATCCAATTTATCGTGGACCCCGACACCTGAAGCCCTCCGAAATCACTTATTGGAGCCGACGAGAAGCGTGGTGTTTTTGAGTCGCCGCGCGGCTGAAACACTTTCACAAATCGACCGCCGCAAGCCTTCTTCTCCAGACAACCTTTCTCCTGCCTCGATTGAATACCAAGACCACGCGTGCGCAACTCGAAGTCCATTCCACCACTCCGAAGCGGACTCTGGACGTTCGGCGAAAAAGACCACAGGTGCATCTTTTCCAATATCCGTTTCGGGCTGAGCCCCTTCCAACTTTATTCTTTCTTTCTGACGCTAACGTCAGATGGCGCCCAATTCTCTATTTTAAACGTTGTTGCTGTATTCTACTGTTAAAATAATTCTGTAAATCTCTAATTTTAATTCCTTTTTTTTTTATTGTAATCTCTAGCCTTAAGCCCTAATTTAAGAAATAGGTACGCCGTTGAACCAAGTCATTTTTGATATAGTCTATACATATCTTGCCGCATGTATAAGAAGTAACAAATAAGTACCTACTAGCTCTACCGACTAAGCTCTTTGATTATACATGTATTTAAAAACTTAAACTGATTTCATTTTACCAACTACCTCAATTAAATGTTACAATCTCCTCCATCGGTGATTTTCTCTTTAAGACGATATAGAAATTTTATTTCGATGACGATTGGACGGAGCATCCGGAAATGCAAAAAAGTGACACTTGCTTAGGTGAAGAACGAGACAAACATGTATTATAGCCGCGCTGCATTGTCGCAGGAGTAAATGACGTAAGTGACAAAAGATAAAATCTCGAATTGCATGAGAACCACCAAATGAAAAAAAAATCTTTTCTATTAATTTAGGTACCATAATTACCAATATTACCATAAGATAAGATAAGATAAGATAACTCTTTATTGTACACCAAAGTAAAATACAGTACATAAGTCTTACAAATAAATAATTACCAAACGCCGTGGGGCGCCGGCAATAGAATGTTGCCCCTCCGCTCTTGCCCGTGGATGCAGTAGGAGTCTGCTAAGGGATACCTCCGAAAGATGGGCAGCAGCGTCTTTTCGTGTTTTCAAAACCTATACTGCGCTCGCCAACCCGCCTGCCAAGCGTAGCGAGTATGGCAACAACCCCCTAATGATAAATTTACAACATAAAACCAGGTCCCGAGTCCCCGGCGGCCCCGCTAATCCTGGCTATGGTAGCAGTCACGGTAACGGCGGGGCCAGGGGTGCTAAGAATCCCCGGGCGACGATCGGCTACCAAACCCTACGACGACCACTGGCCCTGGTAACACGCAACATCCGCACTTTGAGGACAGACGAAAAGATTGTTGAGCTGGAAGAAGAAATTAGTAGATTACACTGGGACATTTTGGGGTTATCAGAAGTCCGTAGAGAGGGTGAGGACACGATATCCCTTAAGTCTGGTAACCTACTATACTACCGGGAGGGCGACCAACAGTCCCAAGGTGGTGTTGGGTTTCTCGTTCACAAGTCACTCATCAACAACATTATCACCATCGACAGTGTGTCGAGCAGGGTCGCGTACCTGACACTCAGAATATCTAAGCGATATTCGCTGAAGGTCGTTCAGGTATATGCGCCGACCTCTTCACACCCAGATGAAGAAGTAGAGTCTATGTATGAGGACATCAGTAGAGCCATACATACGAACAAAACTCACTTTATTGTTGTTATGGGGGACTTCAATGCAAAGCTAGGCATAAGAAGCGATGATGAGTTGAGAGTGGGGCAATTTGGATATGGGCAACGGAACCCCAGGGGACAGAGGCTGGCCGATTTTCTGGAGAAAGAAGGACTCTTTATGATGAATTCTTTTTTCCAGAAGCCGCCTCACAGGAAATGGACCTGGATGAGTCCCAACGGTTCCATAAGAAATGAGATTGATTTCATCTTGACCAACAAGAAACGGATATTCAATGATGTCTCTGTGATTCACAGGGTGAAAACCGGCAGTGATCACCGAATTGTAAGAGCCACATTGAATATGAACGTTAAACTTGAAAGGTCCCGTTTGATGAAATCTTCGCTCCGACCCACTCGCGCTCATATCCAAAACCTCGAGAGCTTTCAACTCGAACTTGCAAATCGCTTTGACTGTCTAGAAGTAGATGCATCAGTGGACGAGATCAATAGCAGGTTCGTAGAAACCGTCCATACGGTGGGGTCCCAGTTCTTTAAGACCCCCCGTACCAATAGACCTCAGAAACTCTCTGATGACACCCTTAACCTCATGGCTGAACGACGTTCTTTGCGACTGCAGTCTCCCGATGATGCTCAGTCACATAGGCAGCTCAATAGAAAGATTTGGAAATCCTTGCGGCACGATATACGTACCTTTAATACATCTCGTATTAAAGATACGATAGAGCGGAATAAAGGCTCCAAAGTGTTCGCGAGAGATAATTCTATTGGGCAGAGCCGCATGATAAAGCTGAAGAGGGAAGATGGCAGCACAACGTCAAGTAAAGCGGAAGTGTTAAGGGAAGTCGAAAAGTTCTATGGACGGCTCTACGATTCGGTCACTAAACCTGTTTGCAGTGCAGCCAACGACCCAAGAGCCAAACTGACCCGACATTATACCGAAGATATTCCGGACATCAGCCTGTATGAGATCAGGATGGCCTTGAAGCAGCTTAAGAACGACAAGGCGCCGGGCGAGGACGGAATCACTTCAGAGCTTCTGAAAGCGGGTGGATCACCGGTACTTAAAGTCCTTCAGAAGCTCTTTAATTCCGCCTTGCTTGAAGGTACGACGCCAAAATCATGGAACGGAGGCGTGGTGGTTCTGTTCTTCAAACAAGGTGACAACACCTTGCTTAAGAATTACAGACCCATCTCGCTTTTGAGCCATGTTTATAAGCTGTTTTCGAGGGTCATCGCGAACCGTCTCGAACGCAGGTTTGATGACTTCCAGCCTCCCGAACAAGCCGGGTTCCGTAAAGGCTACAGTACCATAGACCACATACATACGCTGCGGCAAGTCATACAGAAGACCGAAGAGTATAACTTGCCGCTATGTCTCGCGTTTGTGGACTATGAGAAAGCCTTCGATTCGATTGAAACATGGGCAGTGCTTGAGTCTCTCCAACGATGCCGTATTGACTATCGGTACATCGAAGTGTTGAAGTGTTTGTATAAAAACGCCACTATGTCAGTCCGAGTACACGAACAGAGCTCGAAGGCGATTCCCTTAAAAAGAGGCGTAAGACAGGGAGATGTAATCTCTCCGAAACTGTTTACGACCGCATTGGAAGATGCCTTCAAGCTTCTGGAATGGAAAGGACTGGGCATCAATATTAACGGCGAATACATCACTCACCTTCGGTTTGCCGACGATATTGTGGTCATGGCAAAGTCGATGGAAGAGCTCAGCACGATGCTCGAAGGCCTCAATCGAGTCTTCCAACGGGTAGGACTTAAAATGAACATGGACAAGACGAAAATCATGTCGAATGTCCATGTCGTCCCTGCCCCAGTTATGGTTGAGAACTCGGCTCTTGAAGTTGTCAACGCGTATGTATACCTAGGACAAACAGTTCAATTAGGTAGGTCCAACTTCGAGAAAGAGGTCAATCGTCGAATCCAACTCGGATGGGCAGCGTTTGGGAAACTTCGCAACGTCTTTTCGTCCAACATACCTCAGTGCCTTAAGACGAAAGTCTTAGAGTGTGTTACCAGTGATGACATATGGAACCGAGACGTGGTCCTTCACTATTGGCCTTATGAATAAGCTCAGAGTCGCTCAACGAGCTATGGAGAGGGCTATGCTCGGGGTTTCTCTACGGGATCGAATCAGAAATGAGGAGATACGTAGGAGAACTCAAGTCACCGACATAGCCCGACGGATTAGCACGTTGAAGTGGCAATGGGCAGGCCATATATCGCGCAGAACAGATGGCCGATGGGGCCGAAAGGTTCTCGAGTGGAGGCCACGGACCGGCAAGCGCAGCGTAGGACGTCCACCCACAAGATGGGCAGACGACTTGGTAAGAACCGCAGGTCGGCGTTGGATGCAGGCCGCTTCCAACCGCAGTTCCTGGAGATCAATGAGGGAGGCCTTTGTCCAGCAGTGGACGTCCTACGGCTGATATGATGATGATGATGAATTACCTACTTAACTATGTAAAAAAATACTATAAATCTTTTCTAGAGTCGGAGAATAAATGATATTAGTGATTTAGAAGAGCCGATTTTGACAAATAATTGCATCGAGAAAAGTTTCACCGATTGCGTTTCTGACTTTCATTTATGTAGCTTAAATCCTCAAGTAAATATTGCATATATAAGAAATCAGTACTATTTTTAGTTATTGAATACGACAGTTACTTAGCGGCTTAATTTTTTTTACATATCGCCTTAATTATGCTGCGCCATTGGTGTCTGTTGGCGGCGACATGTATGGCATGAAGCAAGTCGTAGAGCTTTATTTCTTTGTAGACCCAAAACAAATGAAAGCAAGTAAACTACAAGGCTAAAAATACCCCAGATATTAGGGTTCCTTGGGTGTTTTATTGACCTATTTTCGTCAAATGAAGTGTCCATAAACCCCTACATCAAACGATGACCACTCTCACACGACGAGTGTGTGATAAATTTGTCAATTTACACACTTCCAAGAATGCGTAATTTAATAAAGTTGGGTTACAGCTCTGGTTACGATGAACTAAGGCATAAGAGGTAGCGTGAGAAATACCAGCACTTGACCTAAGGACAAACTAAGATACTCATGCTAATTTAAATTAACCATCATCAACATATCAGTAATAGGATGTCCACTACTGAACATAGGGCTCCCTCATAGATTTCTAGACTGGTCGACCATAAGCGACCTGCAATAGTCAGCTCCCAGCAATCTTTAATTAGTCGTCTTTCCATCAAGTGGTTGTTATTCTACGCTGCGCTTTCTAGTGCATGGTCTTCAATAATAAACCCTTTCAACCCAAGGGCTCTCAGTTTTATAGCTATTTCCTGGAAGGAAAATGCATTTTACAACAGAGTGAATTAAATAAGTCATCATCATCAACATGATGATGGTAGCTATATAGCTAGATAGATGGTAGCTTTACCCGGGTAAGCGGTTTCTATCTTAAGCCTAGCCTCTCGTAAGCTTATAATTTTAAGCCCACTATTATAAGGGGTCAAAGTTCAGTTTTTGACCCGCTGCCACTTAAAACTTGCACCACGGCCCATTAGTAAGTTTGTTTAGGTTGGCCTTTGTAGCCGAGGGACTCACTAAATTTAATTTCGTATAATTCTACTAAAGCCTTTTATAAAACACCACTTGTAGTAAGTAAGCTTACAAATAAAAATATATTAGAGTTCCGTAATACAAACGCAATCACTCTTTTGTTCTTCGTTTTAAAACAAAAATAATCTGGTACTTGTTTGTTCGGCAAGGCCTTCCTTCTCCAAAATCAAAATCAATCGATAAAGATCTTACCACTGCTGGGTACAAGAAGCCTCCTTAAGGCACTTGTCTCACAGCCGGTGATGAACGAGAAGTGAATAGAGCTAGAAACTAGAAACGAGTTGGCGAGCAGCGAGAAGCGAGTGTGTAGTTCTTATATTTGTCTCGCTGGGCGAGTGAACGAGTGCGGCGGGCGATACTCATAATGTCTTGGCGTGTGTTCTGACCGGCAAGCGAGCATTGCTGAGCGAGTATCGCTGAGCGAGTATTGTAGTCGCTGCGACAAAATAGTGGAGAACGAGTTCTCGCCGACACTTTGAACGGCCAGCGATCAACTATTAATATACGTGTCTTTTTTACAGACATGTTATCTATATCCTTTGGAAAAAAACAATTATTTTATCTAATAGTTGAACTTGTTAATTTTACTTAGAAAACTTTGAAGGGAATTACGGGACTTATCACGTACCGTTTTATCAGTTTTAGAACTTGGTAATTCTAGAAACCTTCTAAACCTGTACGGAACCCATTGTTTATAAGTATAACTCGCACTTGTCGGTCTTTATTCAGACTGAAGCCGACGCAATGTTCATAAATAGCTTAATTTTGTTTTGAAAAAGACATCGTGAAGATTGCTTATTATTTTATTTTCTTTGCAAAGTTTCTTACACTCTCTGCGAGCCGTCAGAGTTTGTGAAGTAGGTAAAAACAAGTTTTTGCGTTACGTAAATTACGATGAGTTTTGTTTACAAAGGAAAACAAGTTATACAAGTGAAGTGAAATAAGAATTAAGAAAAATTACTGAAAGGATTCTTGAAATCCCGGGCTCTGAATATATAAATTTGACCTTTTTTTAAGAAGTTATAAGTTTAAAAAGCGCGTAAAGGAGCAATTGGATTTTATACGAAATGCAAACAAAATAACTTTGCAAATGCTGAACTTAGGACCCTTTCGCAACCACACTTAGCAGTTATTTATAATTTTAGTTAATAAGTAAACTTCTTATTGCAGTAATTTTTTCTTGTCCGGTATGAATAAATGTTTTTTCACACCACCTGCTCGATAATGTCAAATTATATGTCATGTAAACCTCACCAAAAGAAGGTGATTAAATCCCTACGGCTAAAATAAAATAAAATAAATTTATTAAATAAGACAATACCGGTTTACAAGTAAAGTTATACTAAATTTCATTAATCCATTTATTTGTTTTAATTTGAAACTTCAGCTGTATTAAAATTTTAACCAAAAAAAAACACACAATAAGAACTTATTCGTAAATCGAACTAACCTCTGCACAGAATGCACCAACCTAGATTCGGTTTTATTATCTCGCAGAAAGTGTGAAAGTAGAGTATTCTCCTCGTGGATAAGTGGTCTGCATCTTGGGCGTGGTTTTATCCCTCTCTGCACTTAAGATCCTAGTAACTTCCTCGCTCCGCTCGTGAGTTAACTCTAGAATCTTTCGTTACGTTCGGGATTCAATATAGCGCCCGTGGCGCAAGACGTTGTTTTATTCCCTCGTTTAACAATTTACTATTTGTTTAATTCAATGTCTCGTAAGAATTCCCTTATTATTTTGTCTGTAACTGAGCTGATTTTATAGTTTTGTAGACGTTTAATGAAAATAAAGTGTGCAGCAGCAGGTATGCCAAAAGAATAAATACCAAAATACAAGTATATAATCATTATTATAAATACGGGATTTATCACGTACCGTCTTATCGGTGTTTCGACCGACAATGTTTCGGTTCAATTCGTGAACCTTCATCAGGGTGAGTGCGATCCGCTCCGAATAACGTCTCGCCTCGCACTCACTTAATCCCGTATTTATAATAATGATTGAAATCAATTACGAAAGTTTTCTTAGTAAAATTACAAGTATATAGATAGAATCACATGATGATACTCGTATATCCTTGCCGGTTTTGGCCACACGACTGAATTCTTCCTGGAGAGGCATATTTAACTCTGTTAAACGGGTCGTCAATACAGATTTCAGTAAGGACCTCGCTGGTCCGCCCCTCGATGCGCTACATCGTGGCTTATATAAGCGATTTTTTTTGTAAAAGTTCAACCGCTTTTTCGGCTTTTCCGACGTAGTTATATGAGATGGCTGCTGGTGGACCATCGTCTCGCTTTTTATTAAATTCAAGTCGACGCTATTCTTCATACTTGTTTACCACTGATACAATGTATGGAGAAAATCATACATTTCATAATTGCAAATCCCTTAAATATTCCAAACTTTTTCCAAATCCCTCCAATGGCTTCCACTGCGATATAAAACAGGTAAAAACTCCCAATAGAAATAAGCTGAAAGCGAAAATCCATAGTTTCACAAAAGGCGAAGGCCGCAGAGCTGTCAAAACAAAATGTTATCTTCATTCTTTATCTTGAGAGTCCTATTTTCTTTGTTCCAAAGTTGTTTATAGCCAGTCGTAAGGCGGTAATGATCGCAATACTGATATATCACCACTTTAGTGGGTTACGAACAAATATAGGTTTCGTTGTTGGTTCTACGATTGGTTTTGGAGGTAATGACGAATCAACAGTATTGATAAAATCTTTGGGATGCTGTGATTTCTGAATGCTCAAAAAAAACAAGATTAAGTGTGTTATTAAAGTGTTATTTTTTATACATATACTACATGTTTTGTTATGTACAATATTAATTGAAAACACGGGTAGGGCTAATGGCTGGTATTTACTGACAAAAGGATTTTTTTTTTATTGTAATAAAATTTAGAAAATTTTACACATTCAAACAATGTTATTTTCACGTTCTAAAATATCAATGAAACAGCTTGTATACAATAGGTAAACAAGTCATTATAATCATCATGTAAGTAGGTAGGTATCTGTTAAACTGACTAAGCGGCATCGTCGCAAAGGCTTCGCTGATTTACGTTAAAATTGTTTATTGGAAATTTATCGATTACTGGATAATATTCAAGCCACCGGTATTAAACCCACCGCTAAAATACTTTAATAAGATTCCGGCAGATCGATTACGAAACTCGCGACAGGTTTGCAACAGGCGTAAATCTCGCAATCATCGCTGTCAAACGTCAACTTTGTATTAGCTATCAGCAGATACAAAGCAATCAGCAATCGATTACTAGGTCGCCCTCTGCTGGACAATCGGTGAATGGATATGTGTTTTAAATTAATGTTGTACATAAAAAATCAGGTTGTTTACTAGTTGCCAGTGTACAGTGGTCGACATTCGACGGAAATACTTGTATTTTATTTATCATACTTTTTATTACCTTATACACCGTTCACTCCTCCTTCTCTATATTAACTTTAACTATGCCAAATCTCACACTCCTCTGTGCGTGCAATAAACATAATAAAAAGTGCGAGTCGGACTCGTCCTTGAAAAGTTCCGTACCATTATCTATAGAAACAAGCAAAAAAAAAATCACGTTTGTTGTATGGAAGCCCCCCTTAAATATTTATTTTATTTTAAATTATTTATTTATTTTTAAACTGAATATATAACTTAATATTCTGTGAATATTTCAAGCGTCCACCTGTTACCGTTATCAATATCGAGCAAAAACGAGAAAAAAAAATCACGTTTGTTAAAAAGTACCCTCCCTTAAATATTTATTTTATTCTGTTTTTAGTATTTATTGTTGAAATACATCATCTGTGAAAATTTCAACTGTCTAACTATCACGGTTTATGAGATACAGCCTGGTGACAGACGGACAGACAAACAGCGGAGTCTTAGTTTTAGGGACCAGTTTTACCCTTTGGGTACGGAACCCTAAAAAGGGGTTCATAATTTTGTTTTCACGTATTAACATGGTTTTTTATATGAAAGAAATTAAGAAAAAAAAAACTATTATTTGAACCCACATCACATTTAACAACAAAAAAGTAAGAGAGTTTACCCAGATAATGATGGTGTTGCGTGGGGACAAAATGGTCCCTGTCTCAGCATAAACTATTGCGTACCATGGTGGATATGATGCAGAGCTGGTTTTCTGTCAGATATTAAATAATAAAAAAATTGATATTATTTTTTATCTAAAATTCACTATAATTGACTACCTATGTAAGTTGTTAACATATTATTTCCTCCCTCATTAATCATTATACATACAATATTAAATACATATTATTATCATTTACATATTATTTAACCAGGAATAATTTTAGAAAACTAATAACACGTGTTATATACCTTCCAAAATGTTGCATTTACAAATCAAATGTTGTATTGACAAATAAAAAATATTAATGAAATATTTAGATAGTAATACGATGATAGTGCTCCTTCAAACGACCTCTTCTTGAGTTTCAGTTTTAATTGTCAGACTTAGGCCGGCTAAACGTAATAGCGTCTAAACATGTTCTATGATTTGACTACTCTTTAAATCATATTTAGCTGTTAAGAGTTGACTTTACCTCAGCCCAAACTCGAATTTCACCCCGGCTTCTCCGCGCGCCGCTGCACGCCCTATCTCGCCGTGGTTCATTGATTGCCGGTATTTTTATCATTCAGTCCCTTCATTTTCTTGTTGTGCTTATTTCTCATTACTGCGTCTTGACAAAAACCAACATTCTACCTAAGAATTACGTGATTACGTGAATTTCGTTTGGCGCAACAGGAGTCACGGGTAACCCGTCTGAAAGCCGAGGCCGAATTGAATCGCGAACCGGGTGAACGAAGTGAATGCTTTCATTAGTGCAAAAGTTAGTTATTTTCATTTTATGGTTCAATTAAAATGTATTTTGAAATTTTAATACACAGGTGCACTTATCTATGTTGTGTAAAATTACTGTATAAAGTTTCAAGATCTAAAATGAAGTAGTCGTTGCATAAGAACGGTTTTAAGATAAATTTGGAGTCATCTTTAGATTTTTTTTCTGTCGAAAAAATTTTGCGGAATCGTGTTTTCACAACATAGACGTATCCTTCACTATAACATATATAAATTACAGATTGAAAGCACAAAATTTGTTGAATAAAACATTGTTTCTCAATAAGCGATTTATCGTCACCCCAGGTATAGTGCGTCCTTAATGAAGTTTAGGCGCATGTCTCCTTTAGAGAAAGCGGTTAATGAAGATTGAAACTAAATAATGTTTGTAAATATGAGTTTTAGTACAACTAGCTTGAAAAATCAAGACAAAACTTTGATTTTACTTAAGAAAATTGCATAACAATCAAGTTTGTCAATATAGATGGTCTGAAAGGGATTCTCTTTTAGTGATAAGATCGCCTAGTCTACATTTACTTGTTTCTTATTAAAAAAAAGATAACAGATTTAAGAATTATTTAAAAATAAGAATAATTTATTGAACAGAACATACTTAAACAGCTGTACTTATATTTTATAATTTATATTTTAAATATCTGTATTTATCAGATTAGTTACATGTATGAAGTGACAAGATCGATAAGACCCTGCCCTCCGAACTAATTCTAGACTAAATCTCGTCGGGCATTTTGATTGTATTTAGCTCGTAAAGTTAATAAATGAAAAGATTCATTCATTTATTTGTCCTAGTGAGAGCTATGATACCACAGACTTCATACTTATAACACTCCTTTTATGAGTCAGGGGTTAGATAAACTTGCTTCAAACGGTAGCTGCTGATCTTGTTTACAAGACATTTAATCTTAACCCCTCCCTATTAATGCCAGACCCCAGTGATATTGTCTTTTCATAGAGTTACACGAAGATAGAATGAAGGGTTTTCACGGCTATGTTTTTATAGCTGCTGACAGATGGCGATCCTCTCTCATGCTCTGAATAACAAAGAAAATTGAATTATCAGTATCAATTGTCATTTCAATATTATTTTCGGAAGAAATTTAAATAATAAAATAACATTTGTGTTTGCTTATCTGACAAAGTGAGATTGTTTTAGACAAGTTTTGATAAGTTGTCTGTGAGTTTGTAATAGACCATGGTTTTTGGGGGCGTATCTATTGCGTATCTATTATACAGCGCCATCTATTACAGTTTTTAGAACTAGTTTTTAGGGTTTCGTACCCAAAGGGTAAAACGGTACTCTATTACTAAGGCTCTATTCCACTGTTTGTCCGTATATCTGTTTGTCTGTCTGGCAGTCACCAGGCTGTATCTCATGAACCGTGATAGTTAGACAGTTGCAATTTTCACTCTCATTAAAAACCCTCAATAAAACATGAAAATGTAGTAGTGATTTTATGGGGGAAAAAAATAATGCTAAAACAAGATGGAATTACAAATAAAACAGATGGTGTAGAACATGGATTTCCAAACTGTTTTGTGCAAGAGACCCCTTTTCCAAAATGAGCGGATACCTTAGACCCCTATAGCAAAATAATTTAATAATCCTCTTTCTAGTTTTTTTTCTATTGATACTAAATACTTACCAATTTAAAAACTTTGCAGTTGGTTAAGTGCGTAAACTTGACGTAATTTTTTCATCAAAAATTAACAACATAAATAGACGTAAAAGACATTAAATATCGAGTGTAATTAATCATTATTAATAAAAATTAAATATTTTAAGTAGTTAAATAGTTTTTGAAAAAAAAAACATTAAAATCGCAAAGTAAAGATAAATCAGTATTATGTCGACCACTGGGAAACCGATTTGACCCCAAGGGGTCGATATCGACCACTTTGGGAATCCCTGATTTAGAAGTTTAGGTTGCTTTCACAACCTACCAATTTAAATTTAATTTACTTTTGTCACAAACCATTCTACATTCATTATAAATCTATTCACCTCGAAATATCTGAGCTTCCAGTTATATGAACTCAAATAATTATAGAAGTTGAATACATTCGAGTTATAACTTGGCAACTTGTAATTGTTTCGTATTTCTGGTTGAGTTAGATAATTCAGGGTCTAAGGTTAGGAGGGAATTAGCTAAGTCAAAAGTTGGTAATAGTTAGTAGAGATAAGTTAGAGTTAGAACGTTTGCTTTAGCAAACATTCTATTATTTATATATACCTGATGGTTACTATACACCCCGTTGTGTTATATAAGACATTTTTGACTACCTCCGGGGCACAGTGGGCGAATGGTCGATTAAGACGCGTTCAATTCTCACCGCGGAACATATGTTTGTATGATCTACAGTTATTTGTTCTGGGTCTGGATGCTTTTCTATATATTTAAAGTAGGTATTTGCAAAAAAAAAACCTATATATGTAAGTATTATATCAGTTTTCAGGTTTCCATAGTACAAGCTCTGCATAGTTTGGGGCTAGATAGCGCGGTGTGAATTGTCCAGCAATATTTATTTATTTATTTAATTTAAAACACGCATTCAGAATCATATTTACTAATATAAAAGGTGGGCTTAATACTCGTAGCTTGATTAAATATCCAGTAATCGATATATTTCCAATAAACAATTTTTAACGTAAATCAGCGGCGCTATTGCGATGTCGCTTAGTCAGTTTAACAGGTACCTACTTTCATGATGAATGAATATGATTTGTTTTATTATTTTATACAGGCTGTTGCATTGATATTTTAGGACATGATATTAAGGTTGTTTGAAAATTAAGCTACTCGGTTACGGGCGACCTTGACGACCACGATTTTTAATAAGAAGAGAAGGGTTGACGATATAATCATCATCATCATACCAGCCATAGGACGTCCACTGCTGGACAAAGACCTCCCTAATTGATCTCCAGGAACTGCGGTTGGAAGCGGCCTGTATCCAACGCCGACCTGCGGTTCTTACCAAGTCGTCTGCCCATCTTGTAGGTGGACGTCCTACGCTGCCCTTGCCGGTCCGTGGCCACCATTCGAGAACTTTCCGGCCCCATCGGCCATCTGTTCTGCGCGCTATATGACCTGCCCATTGCCACTTCAACGTGCTAATCCGTCGGGCTATGTCGGTGACTTGAGTTCTCCTACGTATCTCCTCATTTCTTATTTGATCCGGATTATACGGCCGGTATAATATACAGACGATATAATATACAGACAATATAATTATTGACGGCAATTTTCAGTATTAGTGAGGTAAACCAAGTAAGCACTGTACAATAATGTTAGGCATTTTGACAAATTTAGAATAATTTGCCAAACTGAATGTTTTATTATGAGTTTCACCTAATGTATCTTGTTAAAGCGAAAACAAAAACGTATTTATTTCAAAATAATCCGGTTTTATGTAGAAGGCCCCTTTGTACGAGAACACTGCAGCGTTGTCGTTTTATGTAGCGAGATAGCACGGTACCTTACATTGAATTGGTGCTCCTAAGTTTCATAATACGCCGCCAACTAAAGGCATTCACCTTCTGAAGCCACGTACAATGGGTTCAGAGATCTCAGTGAAACTATTAGCACGGTATACAGTTCTACTAACAGTATAGTTACAACAAAATAAGCTAAGATTACTGACTACTGTCTGTCGAGGGTATCATAATCCTGTTGATTAACCCCTCACTAAATTTAATAAAGATTCAAAAAAAAGCTAGACTGTTAAGCTAAGCTAGGCTCTCCACTATTTTGTCACAGCGACTACAACACTCGCTCAGCAATACGCGCTCAGCGATGCTAGCTGTGAGATGATGAGTATCGCCCGCCGCACTCGCTCACTCGCTTTATAGCCCAGCAAGACAACTATAGGAACTACACACTCGCTTCTCGCTGCTCGCCAACTCGTTCCTAGTTTCTAGCTCTACTCGCTTCTTGCTCATCGCCGGCGGTGAGACAAGTGCCTAAAGAAAATACATTTTTGAATTAATGTTTATTTTTTGGGTTGATAATATAAAATCACGTATTGTTAACTGGATCAAAAACCCATCATCAAAGACTAGAGCGAGCAAAAGTAAACCTTTACTTTAGCAGAGAATAAAAATGTCCGAACATGAGTTTGAACTGAACTGTTTGAATGCCACGAATAACGCTCTATATAGCGTGTCCTGTACTACTCCTGTAACTAGTATTTTAAGCCTGAACGTGGTGATTCTGACCATGAAACAAGTAACATTTTGAGAAAAATATACCAACTTCAGATAACAGTAAAAACCAAACTACTAAACTGATTTCGATGAAACTTATATAAGACTAATCTGAAAGTAAATCCTTTTATGTATTAAAAGAATTTTTTAAATCGGTTTATAAATGACCGAGTTCTGAGCTAACAAACATAACATAACATAAAAATTAAACAAATTTAAGACTGCGATGGTTTTTTTATTGGTGCCATTGTCAGAACTAAACCAAATGCAAATGTAAAGTAAGTAAAGTAAAGTAAAGTTTATTTCGATAAAGTAAGTTTACAAACTTATAATCTAGACTTCAACTATATACAATCATGTTTCCTAGTGTAACTTAAGTTTGCAGTTGTGATGAATACATAGTCAAGTGACTACCCTCCGTACTAGTTTTTACTGTATGACGGCAGGGCGTCGTTGCTCTTCTAAACTATGCTATCGACTTAAGAATTTAAACTTTTTAGTTAGGTTAATGACGTATGTTAAATTCTTATAAATCTTTTAATTATTATTTGTACATTCTATGTTAATTATAATATATGTTATATAAATATACGTACAATTACTGCTAGTTGTGAAATGCTTAATTTTTAACTAACACCTACTATCGAATAATTATTTTGATAAGTATCTAAAAATCTAAATAGTGTCTAAATCTGAAATTATCTTATGTAGGTGTGTATTTAATTTTAACTTTAACGTAGATTTGTGCATTGCTTATTTATTTATTTATTATTTGTTTTTTTTTTCTATTTCTTATTAGTATATCACTGTCATAAGTTCTTCTGTACCTTTGTAATCAAATAGTTTAAGAAAGTTATAAATTTTTTGTTTGCACGTATAAATTTATACTTTTTCAATATTAATACATTTGTTGATTTTATTGTATATAAACGGTCCTAGGTAAGAAGAGAAATGATTCGTAAATTTGGTTCTGCATTGTGGGGTTTTATATACAATATCGTGGCGTCTTTTACTAATTCTATTGGAGTCTCTAGGAAACGTGTTGCTTCAGGATTAAGGTGCGTATGTATACTTGCCTAACTGTTAGAACATTAAATTATTTAATTAGTTGAGTAGTGGGGTGCTGGTACGGTTTGAATAGTATAACCTTAATTATTGCTTTTTGAGCCCTCTCTAATTCAAGCATAAAGGTTTTTCCAGCTCCTCCCCATCCTAGTATACCATATGAAATGACTGACTGAACCAAACAGAAATAAACGCTCTTTAGAATTTCAATATCGCCTATGGTGTCGTAGGTTCTTAAATATGTAAATAAACTTATGAACACGTCCTGTGATTAGTTTTATTTGTTTATCCAATTTGAGGTGCCGGTCAATTGTTACTCCTAGGTATATAATGTCAGTAGTGTTCGTTAGTGTGTCACAGTGGCATGAAATTGGGATGTTGCACGTGTGGGATTTAATAGTGAATGAGTCTTTGTTAGGTTCCCCATAACCGGTCAATCTAAAACATACGCATTTTGTTTCATTTATGTTCAACGTCAGCAAATTGCTATCTAGCCACCTAGCAATTTCACGAAAGCCTTTCTCTGCGATGAATTGAGCATCGTTCCATGTTTTGCCACTGAATAATATGAAAGTATCATCCGCAAATGTAACAATTTTTGCATTTTTTAGTTGTTTTCTGCATAAACCATCAATATAAGTAAGAAATAGCGTTGGGCCAAGTACGCTACCCTGCGGAACATCATATAATACAGGTTTGTCATTACTAGTTAGAGAGTCAATTCTGACTGATTGCTGTCTATTATGAAGTTTATTTTTTAAAAGTTGAAATGGTAGACCTCTTATTCCCATTCTAATCATTTTTTTAAGTAGCAAGGGAATGGAAACGGTATCAAAAGTCTTCGCTAGGTCCAGGAATATACCCACGTATTTTTTTTTCTGTCTAAGGTATCAACAATGTGAGAGATTACAGTATTAATGGCGTCTGTGGTTTATTTCTACCGTCTAAAACCGAATTGGTTAGATGGGAGCAAATTGAACTTCTCTAGAAATTGCAGTAGTCTCGTATTGATAACATTTTCAAGAATTTTGGAAAGCGTGGTTAGCAGCAATATTGGCCTATATATATTTATACTGTCTCTATTCCCTGCCTTATGTATTGGTATTACTATTGACTTTTTTAGTTCATCCGGAAAGACTCCGCTTGACATGCACAGGTTGCAGATGTACGTTACTTGTTCGGAAATAAAGTAGATTGTCTTTTTATATAATAGTGATGATGTACCATCCCATCCCAAGGACGTGCTTTTGCGTAGTGACAGTATAATTTTCTTAATTTCTTCTTTATCTGTTGGTAGCAGTACTAGGGAGTTTATAGGTTCACTAGTTTCACTGTTATGTCGCTGAACTAAGTCGTCTTCACTAATATTTAGTCTATCTAAGATAGCATTTGCCAATTTTTTACCTACATTTGCAAAATGTACGTTAATATCTGAAAGGGATATTCTTCTGAATTAATTCAGAAGGTGGGCGTGATTTATTCTCAAGATCTCTCAAATGGGACTACACGGGAAGGACCGGCTTTCAATTAAAAAAATAATCATCAAAATCTGTTCACCCAGTCCAACGTTCTGAGGTAACAAACATAAAAAATATAGTTGAGTTGAGAACCTTCTCCTTTTTTGAAGTTGGTTGATAAATAACTTGTCATAGATTTTTTTTTTCAGTATAAATCGCTTGAACTTTTTAGTTTGACTTTATATTAGCTATTTATTAGACTTTCCGCCATTCCTAGAACCTACCTTATACAAACGCATTGTTTAAGTTAAGGTTTTTGACCTCAACGAGCTATTAAACAAAATTTTACTTGAAATCTTGATTTTTACCAAGTGATACTTCAATGAAAATTCACAAAAGTCGTAGAACTGTTGTTTTCGTTAGTGTCGACATCGCCCCCCCCCCCCCATTGTGAAAAAATACTAGTTTAAGACACCCTATATAAGTTTAATATACTCCCTACCCTAGGATTTAAGTTTAAGAACGACCGGAGACATTCTGCGTTGAATATCTAAATAAGTGCTTTTACTGCCCATAAGACCTGATACTGTGCAATTAGTGCTAGTGGCAGGTAATAGTTACTATTACAGTACATACGAGAGTTTAATGGGCTAAACCCATTGTACACCTAGTAATATTATCATGCAACAGTAAAAACTACACTATTTTCACGAAGCAAATTAAAAAATAAATATATATAAAAGTCAGATGGTTTAAAACAGGGTATTTTTAACGAACATTCCTCATTTAAATATTATTATAAATACGGGATTTAGCACGTAACGTTATTCGGTGTTACAATCGACTATTTTTTTGTTTATTTCGTGAACCTATAAACTGTAAACGGTAGTTCTGAATCCCGAAATAATAAAATCATCTCAAACTTTTTATTTAGTAAAATTGCTTGTTTTTTTTAATGACCATTCCTTAAAACTATAAAGATTAAAGGATTATCATTTTTTTTCTAAAATGTAATAATTATCTCTTAAATGAGAATCAGTAGACATAGAAAAGTAGTAGAAGTAGAAAAGTAGAAATAGAATATTTATTGTTATTCTTCACTACTATTTCTTTTGAGCCCATTTAGGGTGAAAAATTAAAGTATTCAATACATTTATAGTATGCACTATAAAACGCAATATAGGATGGAATAAACGTTGCTGGGAAGCATTGAACGGCCAAGATCGGTTGCTTTATGATACTAGAGACATTTATTTCGCGGTGGAAGTAGTATGACTGATATGATGATAGAAGGTGTAAATTCTTATTAAACAAAGTCATATGGCTAAGTTAATAAGATACAAAAAAATACTTTTACGAGCGGGGGGTTAGGTATAAAACAATAAAAACAATTAAGCTCACATAACATATTTAATCAATAACTAATTCATACTGTCACGGTCTTCTGCCTGACTCTCCCACCTAGTATGAACTTTTTTTATTGATGATATTCAAGCGCTTGATCATCACCTGGTGGTAAGTGATGGTGTGATTGAAGATGGAGCACGCTTGCCTAGAAAGAACATATTGTATTTAATAGGTTGCCATGTCACACTTCAGTCCATCTTTAAATCGCAGCACTGGTTGTCTGACTTCCTCCGTGACTCTGGGAGGAAATCCGTCGCCAGCGGAGTAGTCGCTCATGACAGCCTGGCTTGACCATCTAGGCTTGACCAAGTGGACGCTAAGATATGAACGTGCCGCAAACCCTGGACCATCTACAGAGGTCGTAATTTACCTGCAAAAAGTGCGGTCATGGCTGCCGCTCCAAATAAGCCTCTTTAGCCATGAAAGAAAGTGCCTATTCTATCCAACCTGACGCGCTGCGACATGCTCATTATACTATACGTCAGTTGGTCATGCTCGTTTCCCTACTCGGGCAGTCGTTTCGCGTAAAATCAGAAACTGCTGTTTCAGGTTCAGGTTTCAGGTTCGGAAAACTGTAATCAGTTACTGTAATCTTGAACTTATGTCTATTCTCATAATTTTAGTATTTTTTTCGTGTTTTATCTATTCTATCCAACCTGACGCGCTGTGACATGCTCATTATACTATACGTCAGTTGGTCATGCTCGTTTCCCTACTCGGGCAGTCGTTTCGCGTAAAATCAGAAACTGCTGTTTCAGGTTCAGGTTTCAGGTTCGGAAAACTGTAATCAGTTACTGTAATCTTGAACTTATGTCTATTCTCATAATTTTAGTATTTTTTTCGTGTTTTATCTATTCTATCCAACCTGACGCGCTGTGACATGCTCATTATACTATACGTCAGTTGGTCATGCTCGTTTCCCTACTCGGGCAGTCGTTTCGCGTAAAATCAGAAACTGCTGTTTCAGGTTCAGGTTTCAGGTTCGGAAAACTGTAATCAGTTACTGTAATCTTGAACTTATGTCTATTCTCATAATTTTAGTATTTTTTTCGTGTTTTATCTATTCTATCCAACCTGACGCGCTGTGACATGCTCATTATACTATACGTCAGTTGGTCATGCTCGTTTCCCTACTCGGGCAGTCGTTTCGCGTAAAATCAGAAACTGCTGTTTCAGGTTTTGAAAACAGCCTGTCGGTTCGGAAAACTGTAATGAGTTACTGTAATCTTGAACTTATGTATATTCTCATAATTTTAGTATTTTTTTCGTGTTTAATTACAAATATTATTGTGAATCTATCGGTGTGACATAACTTTTGAAACTATCATGGTTATGAACACTATTTATACCAAAAACGGGATATTTACCATGGTTTGTAAGTGTTTGAGTATCCTGATATTTCACAAACACTCACAAATCATGGTAAATATCCCGTTTTTAGTATAATTAATATCGGTGTGACAACCAACAGTCGACATTTTCACACTAATATTATAAAATTGAAAGTTTGGATGTTTGTTTTGAACATGTTAGTATGTATTATGTAACGACTAATGGCGGGTTCCTATATCTGTTGGTAACCGACTACGCCTCGTATCTCCTTGAGAAAGTGTCAAACTAGTGTCAAACTTTTTACACGTTTTCAAAGAGAAACGAGTCGTAGCGTAGGTTACCGATGGATATAGGAACCTGCTACTCAATACATTTATTGCTTTGACATGGTGACAAAGTTGTTACAGGTAGTAGATAGATAGGTTCACATGAACCCTGGCAGGTTATATCAACATTATTATGTATCACATAATAAAAAAGATACCATTCAGCGTTTAAAGAATAAAAAAATGTACTGCCACATAAAAATCGACTTTCACGATGTTAACACAAAATTGTAATGCAACTTATGAAACTACTGAATGCAACTGTTAAGTCCGCAACTCAAACAATATGAAGGTTTGTTGGTAGTGAAGAGAAACACAGTAGCTTCTCAAATATCAAGGCAGAACTATCAAATATTCCGCGTTTCTAGTATCGAACTGGTGACCCAATTGAGGTCCCAAACCACAATTACTGTTTCCCGTTGTGGGAACTTTGTCAAACATTTTAATGCGACCGCCATTTGTTTTTTCAAATGTTTTGGAAAAATATTTGTTTACTGGCTTGTTACATATACCTAATCCTACATATTTGCCGACCTGCACGATTCTATTATTTACGACATAAAATAGAGTCAAAGTGCATCGACGGAATCAGCCGACGCTGCACCATTGCAACACGCCGGACACCGCCGCACGTCATCGGAGCCGAGCCCCGCGCACCGCGTCGCCGCCGGCTTCACTTCGGTTCACACATCGAACCAGTCAAGTAGTTATAACTTAGTTCGTAAAATCTATATTGTAAAATCCTGAATAAATTAGTATTCCAGAATCGGTTTTTTTTGGGAACCCCGGGCGTCGTTCCTATATTTGGCGCAGGCGGTAGGATAATCCGGGTCATTCCAGGAAATCCAGGAGGAAAATCCAGGAGTGATAGACTTTTCAAGGTCGAGCCGGGTCATCCACACTCAGGCGTTCGCCGGGAATCAAGAAATCGATTACCTCCCAAGAAGTACCGAGATGCAGATTATGTAAGTCCACTGAATTTTCTCCAGTACTTGCTTTCCTTCCTAAAATTAAGTCCTTTTTTTTAACTCATAAATTTTTCGATCAAGAAAATTAACGAGTCTTATGAGTAGTAGAAACAGTTTAATTGATAGTAATAGGGATTTAGAAAATTTAGATATTAGTACCGATAGTAGTAATTTCAGTTTAAGTAGTTTTTCTGAAAATAGCACAATGACTACCAGCTTAGATAGTATTTGCAAAGCTCTACGATTGGTCCCAGAATTCGATGGGAATCCCAATGTGTTAGTTAGATTTGTTAATTTGTGTGATCAGTTAGTAGCTACATACGGAATAGACGGAAATCCTTTAAATAATTCGGGATTATTAAATGGTATTCTTAATAAAGTCGTGGGCGCAGCAGCACGACAGATCAATGCGAACGGCATCCCGAATGATTGGAGTAGCATCCGTAATTCTCTCATAAATAATTTTGCTGATCAGAGAGACGAAACAGCCCTCTACAACGATTTGGCGATTTTAACACAAGGTTCTAGCACCCCTCAAGAATTTTATGAGAGGTGCCAAAATCTTTTTAGCACAATCATGACTTATGTGTCCTTGCATGAATCCTTGCCTACTACCATAGATGCTAAGCGGGAATTGTATAAAAAACTAACCCTCCAAGCCTTTTTACGCGGTTTGAAGGACCCTCTAGGATCACGCATTAGGTGCATGCGTCCTGAAACAACTGAAAAGGCTCTGGAATATGTGCATGATGAAATGAACACTATGTATATTCAGAGTAGGAATGTGTATTTTCCTGATAAGAAAATAGGTGATAGTCAGAGAAACCAATTTGATAATTTTAAAGTGCCCAATCAAGTTTTTCAGCCCTTCAGGCCCATGAATTTTAATATGCCTTCAGGGCCTAGCTCACAGTCTTTCAGACCACAGTTTTTACAAAGGCAGCCCCCATCATTTAAAACGCCTTTTAACCAGCCGAGAATGCCTTCACGCACTCAACAAATATTCAGTGCTCAGCCGAAAAATTATCAGCGTGGCTTTCAAATGCCTCCTAGGCCGCAACCCTCTTTTCATGGCCCTAAGCCTATGAGTGGTGTATCACACTTTGTCACTAGGGACAGACCGACACCAGCGGGACCCAGTGGTTGGAACTGGGCTAAGCAAGGCAATCCACCCCCTTCCAATTATTTTAAAACTAAAGATGTTAATGTAAATGAGTGTTTGACTTATGACTGTGACGGTTATGAATACTATGACTATGGTGACTATGACTATTACGACGATTATTACAACGAATATTACAACTACCCCACTGACTATGACTATCCCTGCCAACCAAATAGCAGTGTTAGTGTACAGGAAGTAGATGACGAACAACCCCAGCCTGAGTCGAAAACCGAGGATTTTCACAAAGTTACGACTATAAAAAAGTCAAAATAGAATTAAATTTACAGACTCAGAGACAGTTACCCTATATTCATATAGCAAACCCTCCATTAAATTTTCTCATTGATACAGGCGCGAATCAATCATTTATTAGTCCAGAGGCTGTGGAAAATTATTTCTCACATGTACCCCTTAACTACGATCCATTCAAAGTTACAAACGTTCACGCTACTAGTAGAAATGAGTATTCTATAACTCTTCCATGCTTTTCAGAATTTAAAGATTCGGAAAATATTAAGTTATTCGTGTATAGGTTTCACAATCATTTTGACGGGTTAATAGGTATGGATTTATTAACCAAATGGGAAGCTAAACTCGACCTTAAAGATTTAGTGCTTATTACCAAAACCGCAGTGAACCCTATTTGCTTTTATAACTCGCGAAACTTGAATCTTTACGAAGATATCATACCAGCAGAATCATCCAAATTGGTTAGACTACCGATTAACGCCCCGGACGGCGAAGTTTTTATTCCGGAACAGATTATTTGTAACTGTGTGATTAGCGAGTGCTTAACCACAGTTAGTAAAAGCCGTGGTATAGTAGAGGTTTTAAATAACACCCAGAACGATATAATTTTATCGTTAGATCACGCGACGCAAGCGACCGTATTCACTATGGAGTGCACGCGCACCGAATCTATTACGTCACGCGCTAGGGATGTTACCGCGCGATTGCGAACTGACCATTTAAATGCAGAGGAAAAGGCCAACTTACTCGCCCTTTGTTCTAATTACGCCGATGTATTTTATATCGAGGGTGAAGCGTTAACGTTCACGAATAAAATTAAGCATAAAATTAGGACTCATGACGAAATACCCGTTTACACAAAGAGCTATCGTTACCCTTACATACATCGTGAGGAAGTCCAGGATCAAATATCAAAAATGTTAGACCAGGGTATTATCCGACCATCGGAGTCTGCGTGGAGCTCACCTATTTGGATTGTTCCGAAGAAGATGGACGCTTCGGGTAGACAAAAATGGAGATTAGTGATAGACTTTCGTAAGGTTAATGAAAAGACTATTGACGACAAGTATCCCATTCCCAACATCAACGACGTACTTGATAAGTTAGGGAAATGTCAGTATTTTACGACACTAGACTTAGCATCGGGATTTCACCAAGTTGAGATGGATCCCGCCGACATACATAAGACAGCATTTTCCGTGGAAAATGGAAAATTTGAATACTTAAGAATGGCCATGGGATTGAAGAACAGCCCTAGCACCTTCCAACGTGTCATGGACAACGTCCTTCGAGGTCTAAATAACGTAATTTGCCTCGTATACTTAGATGACATCATAGTTTTTTCCACGTCACTACAGGAACATATGGTAAACCTTGAAAAAGTATTTCAGAGACTAAGAGAATCTAATTTTAAAATTCAACTCGATAAATCAGAGTTCCTCAAACTCGAGACCGCATACCTAGGACATGTTATCACTAGAGAAGGAATTAAACCTAACCCCGATAAGATTTCTGCAATACAGAAATATCCTTTACCTAAAACTCCTAAAGAAATAAAATCATTTTTAGGTCTTATCGGTTACTACCGTAAATTCATTCCCGACTTTGCCAGGATAACTAAGCCCTTAACGCAGTGTTTAAAGAAAGGTAGAAAGATTACATTTGACTCTGAATATGTTAATAGCTTTGAAAAAAGTAAAACTCTTCTGACAAACGACCCCATATTAAGATATCCTGACTTTGACCGTGACTTTATTCTTACGACCGATGCATCTAATTTTGCTATAGGTGCAATTCTTTCGCAAGGTCCCTCGGGCTCCGATAAGCCCATAGCGTACGCATCACGTACTTTAAATGAAAGCGAGATAAACTATAGCACCATAGAAAAAGAATTACTTGCTATCGTGTGGGCGACAAAGTACTTTCGTCCTTATCTCTATGGCCGTAAATTCAAAATCTTTACCGACCACAAACCCTTACAATGGGTTATGAACTTAAAGGAGCCTAACTCTAAGTTGACTAGATGGAGACTTAAATTAAGTGAATATAACTTTACTACCGAACATAAGCCCGGTAAGAAAAATACCAACGCCGATGCTCTCTCTCGCGTTGAGATCTGTAACGAAGAGACTAACTCTATGGCCGGTAATACATCAGAAGTACCACCACCTATCCCCAACGACTCTGACTCAAGAACGGAGACTGTACATACTTCCGACGAAAACCCTATCCTTGAAATTCCCTTGACTGACGAGCCCTTGAATAAATTCAATCGTCAGCTTATCATGACGATAGTAGGTGACGTCAAGAAGCGCGCGTCAGCGACCAAGCCATTCGACACTCACACACGTACTTCCGTACAGTTATCTGAATCTAACTTAGAACAAGATTTAATTAATGTTATAAAGGAGTATGTTAACCCTAAAATTAAGACAGGTATGCTTATTAACCCTCCTTTAGGTATGTATAAGATCCTCCCTATTTTACAGGATACATTCAAAAGCTCATGTATGAAATTGGTACTTGCAAAAAAGGAACTTGAAAATGTCAAAGAATATCTCAGACAGCAGGAGATCATTCGTAATTACCACGAAGGTAAAACTAACCATCGCGGCATTAACGAATGCTACCTAGCCCTTTCAGCCCGTTACTACTGGCCCCGAATGAAAGATCACGTGACCAAATTCATAAATGATTGTACGATTTGCGGACAAGCTAAGTACGATAGACATCCCATTAGGCCCAAGCTCAATATAGTGCCACCAGCTACAAGGCCCTTTGAGATAGTGCACATGGACAGCTTCACTGCCCAAAATGAGAAATACGTTACTTTAATAGACGTTTTCTCAAAGTATGGTCAGGCCTACCTACTTAGAGACGGCACAGCGCTCAGTGTAATACAGGCTTTATTAACATTTAGCACGCATCATGGCTTACCGCTCACTATTATCACAGATCAAGGTACTGAATTTACTAATCAGATGTTTTCAGAATTTTGTAAGGTTCATAAAATCATTCATCATCAAACCTTAGCACATTCACCTAACGCTAATGGAAATATAGAACGTTTTCATTCGACTTTACTTGAACATCTGCGCATTTTAAAATTAAAACAAAAAGATCAGCCCGTTATCAATTTAATGGCATACGCTTTGATTGCCTATAATAGTTCGGTACATAGCTTCACTAAGTGTAAACCATATGACCTCATACTGGGACATACTGACCCACGTGACCCAACTGACATCGACATTACAGGACATTTGTTACAACAATATTCACAATCCCACAGAGAGCAGATGATACAAGTCTATGATCTCATAAACGAGACATCTCTCGCTAATAGGACCGCGATTATTGAAAATCAGAATAAAACTCGCGAATCCGAGGTTGAGTACCAACCCGACCAACAGATTTTTATCAGTAATCCTTGTGCTAGTAGATCTAAGCTCGCACCTAGATACACACAGGATACTGTTTTAGCTGACCTTCCTATTCACATCTATACATCTAAGAAAAAAGGTCCCATCGCGAAGAATAGGTTGAAACGAGTCCCTAAGACAGCGAAATTGTTACAGGATGCTGACCCTGTTGCTGTCACTCCTGACTCTAATACAGACTCACGGACAGGAGATAAAACTTGAAGGACTTGGAGACGGACCAGGACTTTTACCCTTCAAACTAGGACCCATGCGACTAACAACTCATTATCATACGTTTTTACAATACATTGAACTAAAAGAAATAGTTTCTAACATTACCTTAGTAAGGTTGCAACTCGCTGAAATAAAAACCAAGGTAGATAATTACACGTACGCAGTCTACGAAACTCAGCTAGATCACTTAAATAACGAATTAAATAACGCAGAGCTTCAATTAAAAACTTTAGAGCCAACTCGTTTTAGAAGAGGTTTAGTAGATAGCCTTGGATCAGTTATTAAGAGTATTACAGGGAATCTAGATTATACAGATGCTGTAAAATACAATAATGCCCTTTCAGTTCTAAGAAAAAATCAAGATAAAATCGTTTCAGAACATAATCATCATATCAGTCTCAGTCGAGATTGGATGGATGAACAAAATAAAATTATTGCTAAAATCGTAGATAATCAAGTTAAAATAAATAAAACATTGCTGATGCTAATTGACCCCGATTCGTATCCGCGACACGAGTTAATTAAACTAGCTAAATTCGCACAAATATTGGCGATAACTAGCAACAACATAGGTAGCTTAGTAAGTGAAATAAGTAGGTTAGAAAATGCGCTAGCATTTTGCAAGGCTTCGCAAACTCATCATTCGATGATAGGTATAGAAGTAATGAAAAATATGTTAGGTAAACTGAAAACTTTTTACATTAAAGATCAGTTATTAGACTTAGAAATTAGAGAATACTACGTTATAAAACCAGCATCGTTTTATAACGGAGATCAATTAGTTTTTGCTTTTAAGTTTCCCGTGGTATCACCACTAGTTTATACTTTATATAAGTTGGTTATAGTTCCGAATAAAAATAGGCAGGCTGTCATCCCACCTTTCCCATTCCTCGCAATTACTGGAAATATTCATGTGTACATAGAGGCTGAATGCCTGAAAGTAGGTACGAGGTACATCTGTGAAGATCAACTCAACCATCAACTGAAGTCTCAACCTGACTGTATCAGCAACATCATCCAAGGAGAAATGACCAAAGGAAAACCCTGCGAGATGACTACTATCGATCTGATGAAACCCGCCATGGAAAAACTGGACGACCGCCACTACGCCGTCGTGTTCCTCAACCAACTCAAGTTCGACTCACATGTGAACGAGACGAACTCAACACGCTCACCGGCAGCTATCTAGCAACTATGCCGCACAACTGCAAACTACGTACAGATGACTTCACCATTGTCAATGTCAATGACCATATCCAAGGACAACCTTTGAAGATATCCAGAGTTCCAGATCACCAGGACGAAGTACCTTCACCTGCACCCCACATCAAGATCAATTCAATCAACCTGAGAAAACTGCACGATCTTCAAGATAAAATACACCTACAAGATCCTGTGTATATAGAACAACCCACATCGTTCTATCATACAACCATACCTTTCTACAGTATACTATCCGGTGCGCTTGTACTCACTATCATTGTACTATATCGTAGATTCTTCATACGCCGAACAAATGAAACATCGAAGACTGAGATAGAATTAACTCAGGTGGCGCCAACTTACGCTGTACCAGACTCATCCCTTAACCAGAGGAAGCTGCCAACGACATTTTTTCCCAATCTTCAAAAATAGTCGTTGATCTCAGGGGGGAGATGTTACATATACCTAATCCTACATATTTGCCGACCTGCACGATTCTATTATTTACGACATAAAATAGAGTCAAAGTGCATCGACGGAATCAGCCGACGCTGCACCATTGCAACACGCCGGACACCGCCGCACGTCATCGGAGCCGAGCCCCGCGCACCGCGTCGCCGCCGGCTTCACTTCGGTTCACACATCGAACCAGTCAAGTAGTTATAACTTAGTTCGTAAAATCTATATTGTAAAATCCTGAATAAATTAGTATTCCAGAATCGGTTTTTTTTGGGAACCCCGGGCGTCGTTCCTATATTTGGCTACTTCCGTGTTGAATTTATATGATTAAGTTATGTTACTTATTTATATAAGTAAATAAATGAATGAAATGATGCAAGCTATTTTTCATAATAGTGAATAAAACAAATTGGCGAACATCTTATGTGAACCCCTGCAATAAGAAATCACACGCACTAGGTTCATTATTGTAAATGTTTTTTTGAGATTAAAGTTGTAACGTAAATCTCAGAATAAATTTAAGAGTACCTAGTAGATTTCCTTGTGAAAAAGCTCGCCCGAAGAAGTACTAACACCATACCTATTTCTGCCGCCAAGCAGCATTGCTGTGTTTCGGTTTGAAGTGTATGGTTGCTGGTATTTTTTGGATATTACAGGTAAATGAGACTTTACACCTGTATGCAGTTGATAGAAGCAGTGCAGTGCATCGTAGGGCACATTTCTATCAAGCGTGACCTACGAGGCAATTCTCTGTTATAGGCGATGGTTACCACTTAACATCAGGTGGGACATACGTTTGTTCCATCTTCATATAGTATAAAAGAGAAGGTTTTACCACATGGTACTTTTAATGTATGATATATTTTATTATCAAAAAAAAATTGGACCTAAGCGAGATCCCCTAACTTCTATCAGTGAAACAATGAAATCATTCAACGTGCACAAAGTATTAAAAATGGCAGATGCGAACGAAAGTTTAAAAGAAGTAAAAGCGTACAAAAGAAAATGACATTAAAAAAGAAACAAGTGACCCGGAAACATCCTGTTTTTAACACTGCTGTTATGAGTTTTGTGCTTGCGTTTTCATCTATTTAAGTGTTAATACAATAAATTTGTTTGTTTAGACAATACTGGGATATTGGTAAATAGACTATTGTACTATTTAAAAATATATAAAATATAACTAAATCATGAAAAATCTCTCCCTATCTTTAAAAACATGGTCAGACAACACTTTCTGTCATCCATCGCTCACTACGCCATTTATTTATTTATACATTTTTATAATTTATGTATGTAGGTATGACAATATATATATATATATATATTTTATGTATCTTAATATTAATATTTACGTAATTTTATGATTATATTATTTAATATAATTGAGCATATTATTTTATATTAAGTATATTTTTTATAAATTGTAATATATGCTTGTTTTAAAAAAAAAAACTGATTATAAAAAAAAAAAAACTTATGCCGCCGTCCTTATTTGTTCATATAGATCCTGTCCATCCAAAGGTTGCCTGGAAGAGATAGCTTTTAGCGATAAGGCCGCCCATTGTACCTATGATTTAAAATTGTATTTTCTTTTATATGTTTGTATTTAATGGTGTGCAATAAAGAAATTATCTAATCTAATATAATCTAAATAACATATTGAAGTAAGTATATGTATAATATGGTGTCATATAATATTTTATTCATGCATAACGACTGAACTGATATTTGAATAATTGTTCCACAAAATTTGCCATTTTAGAGCAACCTGTATGTTTGTGCAGATAACGATGGAATGTGAGCCGGCGCACGAGTGACGTACAGAACAAAACTTAATTATAAAAATATTTCGCACATGTAAAAATAGTTTTATGTATACTAAAGAGGAATGTCAAATTCACACTTAGGACAAACCTACTAAGGTTTTATAAGTGTATTAATTTTATAAGTATATGTTTTTTTTAAATAAATAAAAAAAAAAAACAAAAAAAAAGACGTTAGAACGTAGGCTGGCTAGGCCGAGGCTGAAAAATCAGCGTTGGGTGCAAAACATGCAACGTTATGCTGAGCTGAACGCCATTTTGATACGCGGACACATAAGACGAACTTCATTCATAAATTCATTTGCACCTAATGTTCTTTATAATTGTTTCATATGTCATTTTGTGTGTACACACGGCTACACATCAAGCTACACATTTCCAGTATAAGCTGACCTCGCATTATTTAGACTTTACGTAGAATGAGAGGTCAGCTTATACTGGAAAAATATAGCTTGATGTGTAGCCGTGTGTACCAAATAAATTATTATTCTAATCTAGGTTAGTGTTATGTAATAGCTTCGTTAGAGAATAAAAACATTTTGTACCGTACTAAGTTACTAATACTACAACGTACTGACGTTTCTACTTTCTATGCTAATATTTAATTTTACTATATTCGTATTGATCGAGCGAAGCGAGATCTCTAAGTCAACTTGGGCAAATCGGCGTTGTATGTATGTATGTATATTTGTTTGTCCGAGGATAACTTTCGAAGCGTTGATCCGATCATCGTGAAATTTAATACAGGTAGATATAGGTAGGTAGTGATAGCACAATTTTGGGGTGACTAAATGAGGTAAAAATGTGGGGGGGTTGTTGAGATATTGCGGTTCAAGAGGGGTAAAAAAAAACAAAATGGGACTATCCGGTCAAGTGGCACCTCTAATAAAAGGTCTTTGTGAGTTTATTTCGATCATGTTTTTATTTTTCGTTTATACCTTGCAGTTTTAAAGTTATTAGCCATAATAAAAACTGAACTTTGACAAAATTCACAGGGTAAACCCGTGACCCCACAGTGCCAAAATTTGGTATGCTTGTAGCTAAGTGACATAAATAAAGATAAAAGTCTGAAATCCAGAATAACTGCCGTTTCTACCCCAAAAAAGTTACCACTTTACATCAACCCCCGTTACCTGTAATTTGAATGAAACTGTAGGTCAAGTCATAAGGTTATGAATTTCGTGGCACTATTTTGATAGTCAAAGATCACAATTTTTTTTTGTTTTAATCGGAGACTCGCGAGATCTC
The DNA here is from genome assembly GCA_918857605.2 of Philereme vetulata. NCBI lineage: Eukaryota > Metazoa > Arthropoda > Insecta > Lepidoptera > Geometridae > Philereme > Philereme vetulata. The sequence goes on from OU975421.1 coordinate 12,237,164, forward strand.
AGTCCAGGGCGAACCACTAGTATTATATACTCATATGTATAAATACGCAAAAGTTAATATTTAGAAAAGGACAGAGCTGTTTTTAGAACTTGTGGACTGTATCAAGCTTGTGTCAAGCTGTGGATGACAATGCTACAAATGTCTTATTTCCCCACAATGATAACGAGACAAACAACTTACCGATGTTTCATATTATTTAATTAACCAAACCTTATTCAATCAACAAGAGCATCTCAATCAACTGAAATTGGACTAGACCGTCATTTATAAAGAGCCTTGTTTGTTCGCCACAAGAAGAGTTGTCCACCGTTTTGATTTAACCGGTTTTTTTGGCGGATTTACTCTAATTTTTCGGTATACTGTGGTACTTTTTATATGAGATGAAGTGACAGTAAATGCTAATAGCGTTGCATTTCCTGACATTTAGAGCGACTTGCGCAAAGATGCTTAAACGTATTTAGTGGCTAAACATGATTTAGAGAGTTATCAAATTCTACAAATACGTTAACCTTAAACATGTTTAGTCACTTAATAATTTTAAGCATCGTTGCGCAATTCACCCTTAAAGTCCAACTAAAACTAGGCTTACAAGACGTCACCTTGAATCTAAAATGTGTAATTTCACCTGATTTTCATATAAAACGACGTTAAGTTTGTATGTTAGCACATACTTTGACCGTGTTTCTACGTTTTCTTTTTTTATATAATCTAGTCAAATTTGTTTTCTGGATGTTTGAACACAGCGGAAAATCTGACAAATTTTATAAGTGTTTGAATGTTCATATCTCTTTTAATAATTAATTTATGAAAAAAAGAAGACATATGGACATGCCAATAATCGCAAAAGATTTTTGAAAAAAAAATATTGTTATACTGGCATTATCCAGGGATAAAACAGGGGGCTACGTTTGTAAGGACAAACGGCCCTTGTGTTTCCTCTTAAAAAAATATAATTGCCGCGTGTGTGAAAGGTCATTACTTGAGAATGGATCAACTTGTTGCGTTCATAATTGTTGGTACTTAGAAATTAAGTAATGTTTCAACGCCCGCCGGCGTGAAAAGCGGCGACCCACTTGCGGCGAAAAAGTTCACAAATCGCGTCACTGGAAAAACGTTTGCAACTCGCCAGTGTGATAAGGCACTAGTTTGAGAAAATAGTGACGACAACAATACTTCCAACCATTATTATAAATACGGGATTTATCACGTACCGTCTTATCGGTGTTTCAATCGACAATGTTTCGTTTCAATTCGTGAACCTTCATCAGGGTGAGTACGATCTGCTTCGAATAACATCTCGCCTCGCACGTGCGGTGGTAGGGGTTGCGTTAACGAAGGCCCAGCGTGTTGACAGGCTTTGTGATGACACTTAGATAACTTTCGTGATTGATTTCGGATTTGATGAAATCCGAAATCAACCACGAAAGTTATCTAAGTATAATTACTTCTAACATGGCAGTGAGAGGCATCGAGATAACATCGATAATAGAATTTGACTAGTCTATCTACCCAACGCAACGGAATAACGTATTTTCGGTTCTCATAAAAAAAATAACAGTTTTTAATTTTATTTACTAAACTTTCGTGATTTATTTCAATCATAATTATAAATACGGGATTTATCACGTACCATATCGAATCGCTTATATTACCATGAAACAGACAATGGCTATTAATCAATTTTCCATACAAATTCAGCAACAGCTGGTTTGCGTTCTGCAGAAATAGGCATGGGTTTATTTGCTCGAAATGTATTGACAAAATAATTTTTAGTAAACAATAAAATTTCTTATACCCTTTATGGGTAAAACCAGAATAAATAATTGAATCTGAGTTTAAAAATATTACGTTAGTTGATGACCTCGGGCCTGGCAGGCCCTTTGTCAAATTTCTAATCGATTCTTCTCACTGAATTTAGCATAATGGGTATCACAATCTCTTTCTACGTTGAAGGCCCAGCTATACTTGAAGGTACTGAGACGCTGAATACCGAAATACAATGAAAAGCTGATAAAATTACCTTATGCAAATATTGCAAAAGTATATTGTATCTTAACTTCAACACATTTCATCTTCAAACCTAGGTCAGATTCAATTCATAATCAATAGGATAGTCATTATTCTATACAACAGATGTATCAGCCAATCGGGGTATTGAGTGATTCTGCAATATACCTGAACGCATTAGTATGCAGAGTCGAACTAAATTGGATAGATTTGACGTGGCTTTGTGCAATCTGTTTGTAGAATATTTTGTACTTACTATTATACTTATCCTACAACATTAAAATACATTATGAATGATTAGCACCGCACTATACTTTTATATAAATAAAGAAAAACGTACCTCACCACTTTAATTAAAATCAAACGAACTTACCTAGTGCTGTTTGATTCCAATTATGCAGGCCGTCCAGAGATAAAACCAGCAACTGACGGACACCGAGCGGGAGTTTTTAAGTAAAACTTCTATAAGCACCCTTGACTTGGGGAGTAAGGTGGTGAATGCGAAACGAAAAGTGCGAACGGAAGTTGAGAGCAAATATAAGGTTAGTGAAGATAGTAAAGTAAAGTAAATCTTTATTAGGAACAATAAACATAAGATTAATTACAAAAATAGAACGATGTTACCTGCATAAGTAATAATACTGTGTCGCAGATAGCAACGCCCTCCTCCACAACAAGATGAGTTTGAGTTCCAGTTTGAGGTACTCGTAAAAGCGTAGCTTTAAGGAAACAAGTGACAATATAAACTAAAGTAGACTATTAATTTAGAAGAGTTAAAGTAGTCGTAGCTAATATCTTATATGTAGGTGAGTGTGAATGTGTGAAGTGTGGGTGAGAGGTGGAGAGTATGTGTGTGTATGGGTGAAAAGGTGTATTTGTGTGTGTGTTTATTTGGAAACCTCTAGGAGTTTTTCAGTATCTTCATAAGACAGAGACTGCAACCATTCGAGACATTTTATATTGCATTTAAACAGAGTCAAGGGATATATATTTAGCTTGTTGTTAATACTATTGTATAAGAAAGAACTAACAAAGTAGAAGTGCCGGCTTGCTGCTGCTGTACGTCGAGTTTCGATTTTGCAAATTTTATCCGATCTACGTTTGGATTTTTGATGATCAGGATTATATTGAAGTTGAGAGTGTTTACGTAGTACAGAATTCAGGATAAAAAGTTGACGGACAGTGGGGACCTGACAGAGCGAATAGAGGTCAATGGTTGGAAAAAATATTAGATTTTTTTATTAATACCTTTAGTACAGCCCGTTGAGCCCTTTCCACTCTGAGCAAAAATGATTTAACTGCACTACCCCAAGAGGTGATGCTGAAGAACAAAACAGACTGCGCCAGGGCGTAATAAACTGTTCTTAAGCTGTGGAAGTCTAATAATGTTCGGAGATTTTTGAAGACAAACATAAGTTTTCTGACACGTAAGACTAGATATTTAATTTGAGGCTTTCATGCCAAGGCGCTGTTAAGCATTACTCCAAGGTACTTCATGCAAGTCGTACGTTCAATGGGAGTGCAGTTACATAACAAAGGGACCGCATCGCTACGACATATATGTACACTAATAGAAAAAGAGGCAGGAGGGAGCGAGGCTTTGCTAAGGGAAAAGGTGATGTATTTAGTTTTTAAGATGTTAAGTGTTAGAAGGTTTGTGTGTAGCCAGCTCATGATGAGCTCATTCTGAGTTTTGACGAGCCTCTATCCAGGTTCGACCGTGCATAAGAACAGCTGTGTCATCAGCGTAGGTTATAATTTTGGTATTTGTCAGGGACATGCTGCATAATTCGTTGATGTAGATGAGAAACAGGGTAGTCCCGAGAACGCTACCCTGTGGAACGCCAAAACATATGTCCTCTTCTTTACTTCTGATACCATCTATAATAACATGTTGTGTTCGATTGGTAAGATAGCTTTCGAAAATATCGTGAGCGATACCTCTGATGCCGACCTGTTCCAGCTTGCGGAGTAGTATGGGTACCGATACAGTGTTGAAAGCTTTAGAAAGATCAAAAAATACACCAATAGTTTTATGTTTACTGTCAGTGTTTTTAATTACTATTTTAGTCAGTTCCAGAACGGTATTTTCAGTTGACTTTCCACTTCTAAAGCTGAATTGGTTTTTGGATAAGACATTATTTTCGCTAATAAATCTGACTAATCTATGATTGAGTATTTTTCAAAAATCTAGATAGAACTGATAGAACTGAAATGGGTCGGTAGTTATTAACACTGTCTCGGTCGCCATTTTTAAAGATCGGATGGACAACAGCCTTTTTGAAGGCACGCGGAAATATGCCTCTAGAGAAGCAGATATTGAAGAGGAGTCTCAAAATAGGAACGAGAACGTGACGAGCAGCTTTGATGACGGTAGTAGGGATGCCATCCCAACCCACTGCACATTTATCTTTTAGGTTTAATAATACGTTATCGATTTCCTTATCTTCCACTATAAAAAGAGCCATAGAATTAAGGGGAGGCTGGACAGGTGTTACGTCGTGTAGGGTTTTGGTGTTGCTGCGGGTTTGTGAAGTAATGGCAGAGGCAAGGTTTTTTCTCACGTTAACGAAATAGTTATTTACTACGTCAACCGATGCTGAAGAACTATCACGTAATTTAAAGAGGAGTGTTGAGTTAGAATTCTTCATATGTAGGTTAGCAATTTGTTTTATTATATCACAAGTAGCTTTTGGGTTATTCCTGGCCTTTTGGATTTCTTTTTGTTCGAACTCAAGCTTTACTCTTTTCAAAAGCTTATTGCAAAATTTACGATAGCGATCATGAATAATTTTGTGCATTTGGTCGTCTGGGTTTCGTTTGAATTTGCGATATAGCTTGTCTCGATAGCGGATACATTTAAAAAGACCAGGAGTAATCCAGGGTTTAATTATTCGCTTTCTGCTGGGGATGGGATCAGCCCTACTATTTAGTTTAATAGTTGATGTGATAAGATCAACAATGGAATCCACTAAGGTGTCAGGGTATAAGGTGTCAGGGTCTCTTGAATAAAAGAAAAGTCAGTATTACGATAGAAAGATAAAAAGTTACGTTTCGTATATTTTTAAACGTTAATGTACGAGTGCAAGTTGCATCTGTCCAGAATGAACATAGACTGATCGACCTACAGACGTGTGGACAATTTTATAATTGAAGAACTTTTTATAGTAATATTTTGAAAAAGATGTTTTACTTCAGTCGTGTGGTCTAAAGGACATTTGTTTTTTTATTGTATTTTAGCAATTAGGATCTGAAGTGTGACAGAGATAGCACCTCGTAATGCTGCTCGTAAGAAAGAAATGGTCTTCGAAAGAGATCCGAAGTATAATAAAACCAAATATGCACATCCTAGGAACTCTTTTTTTATAAATACGGGATTTAACACGTACCAGTTTATCGGAGCAGATCGCACTCACCCTGATGAAGTTTCACGAATTGAAGCAAAACATTATCGGTCAACACACCGATAAAACGATACGTGATAAATCCTGTATTAAAAACAAAACGTTTTAAACATTCCTTCTTTTTGTATAGAAATTAAATATTCATGGGACAGATTACAGCCTTTCATTCGTTTTATCATTCTCATTAAAATTCCTAGCCACAACTTCGACCGACTCTTTAAAACAAATGTGGTAAAAGCCCCTAAAGTTTTTGATCCTAGATCATATTTCTAGCGTTTTTATCAACGTCACGTGGTGATTAACGTTTGCTAGAATATTCTAGGCACGCTGCGCTGGAGCCATAAGATAATAATATAGCGAAGTGAAACTCCTTAAAACTTTTGCTTCTGTTTCGAAAAACTAAATGCCTTTCACTAGGATGTATTTAATATTTTTTATTTAAACAACTTTTTTTTTTATTTAGAAATATAACCATAAAGGTAAGACCGCATTAGAGCGGCGTTGCGAAGCGCAGCACTGCACGTCACTTCACGTCACCTTTTTTGCCTCTCCACCGAGCGCAGTACACAGACTGACGCGACGCGCCGCTTGCTATGTCGCATTGAGCGTCGCTGTACCGCGCGGCGCGGACAGCGCGTCGCTGCACGTAACAATATTCTTTTGGAGGCAAATATGCCGCGACACGCATCTACGCCTACTGCAGCGCCGCTCTAGTGCGACACGCGCCATTCAAAATCATTAAAACAATATTTTGATGCTTTGTGGCGCGGCGCACAGCACCGCGCAGCGCCGCTCTAATGCGGTCTTGCCTTAAGTGTAGATTTATTATCAGTGGCCATTTTTATTACGTTGAGCCGCTGGGTTGTTATTTAATTTAAATTTGGTAATCGAATGGATTTTATATATATTTGCACTGATTTCCTATTTCTGAATTACTGAATTACTATTCGGCCAAATTTCATAATTTTAAAGAGTTTAACCGTATTGTTCAGACATAATCGCGATGAATATTAGATCCCATGATACGAGTAAATAATTTGAACGCCTGCTAATAAACGCCACGGTATACTATACCTAAATAGATTAAATGAACAGGTAAACCAGAACTTGTTTGTTAGGGATAACCGAACAGTTTTATTACATACACGTTCCGGGTTACCTGAACAAGTAAACCAGTCAAGTATCTCGTTGCGTGTATGACCATCTTAAGACATTGTCGATTAGTTTCTATTATTAGTTAGATTTAGACGTGATTAGAGAGACGCTGGTCCCCGCGTGTTCAAAACACGCTGGATTATATTTTTTTATAATATTACAAATTGCTTGAAGATATTTTTCGGTCAATCAAGATCCCACTATGCTTGAAACCCCTTCTGTATAACCAATGTGTCCTGCCAACAATGACTTACGGTGCCTAAACATGGGCGCTCACTAAGGAAACTGTGTACAGAGTACGAGTTGCACAGAGAGCTATGGAGCTCGCCATGCTTGCCGTCAATCTGCTGGATCGAGTTTGTAATACCGAAATCCGACGGCAGACGAAAGTCCAAGACGCCGGAACAAGTGTCGTGGAACTCAACTGGGCAGGACACTTGGCTAGATGAGGTGAAGTAAATCTTTGACCTAATGACGACCTCCGTGGTGCAGTAGGCGAATAGCCGGCTGAGACGTAGGAGGTAGGGGGTTCGATTTCCGCCGCCAAACAAATGTTTCTCTATTTATTATAAGTATGTCTTTACAAAAAAAATGTATATAAGTATTCTATCAAATATTTGGTAGTTATCCTACAGTATAAACTCTGCTTAGTTTGGGGCTAGATAGCGCTTTGTGAAATGTCCAGCAATAATTTTTTATTTGTTTAATGGTGGCCAAGAACAGACCTAAGAACTCCAGGATGTCCAACGGCGCGGTGGGTCGACGACACGAAAGTCGCGGGCAACTCCCCGATGCGCGCAGCACAGGAACGGGAAGGGTGGCGTTTACAAAAGAAGGCCTACACCCAGCAGTGGGTACATATTGGTTGTGGGTGATGATTACAAATTTGAATTATTTAAAGTTCGTTTCTACTCGGTATTAATATTTGTTATATACAGTAGGTTTTTGCTTTTGGTACGTTTGCGGTGTCCAAAAGCCGGATCATATCGCGGGATAACATTTTATTTTAATGTTTCCACACGCGTTCGCGAGAATATATTTCATCCGTTCAGGAACGAGGAGAATATAAATGAATGGAATTGTGTTTTATGGTACCTACGTAGGTACTTGGGGTTTTAACTATTGCGTAAAAAGAGTTATATTTGTGCACCTACCTGTCAAATCAAATCAAATCAAATCAAATCAAATCAAAAACATTTATTTGTGAACAACACCAATAGTACAACAGAACAAACACACACAGGAGACATAACAAAAAGAACAAAGAAACAATAACTAAAAGATTTAAATTAAATAAAAATTCAAAATATTGCAGTGTGTGTGTCACAAAAAGGCTTTAACTCAGCATGTGCTGGGTTGCACTGGCTACCCAGCGCTGGTCTTCCGTTAGAGCCTCTTTGAGTAGACCACGGATATCCGCCCACTAACTAAGCATTGAACAACTAAATACAATTAAATATACTATGGATAAAAATAAATAACATAATAAAATATAATAATAATACCTGTGTATCAAGAGTGTCTAAAATTACAGAAAACATTTCATTATAGATGGTAAAATTTAATTACTAAGACTTTTTATTCACCTTCAGTAAAAGTTCAGACTGAAGCAAGCGCAGCACACACGATAAAGATGCTTTATTGTTTTAAAAATACCACTCAGCATGCAACCTATACTGTAAGATAAAAATATATAATATCTTCGCCGTGTGTCCAACCGATTATATTGCGAGCGATATATTATCTTATCTTAAAATATTATAGCATCTTTATCGTTTGTAAGTTTTTTTTTTAGTTTTTTTTAATTATTTGCATTAATTTTCTATGCTATTTCATTATTTTTTTTTTTGTGTTCATTAATTTTCCACCTTAGAATTTATATATAACAATTGTAATAAAATTAACATTAAAGTAGCTCAAACAGACAGTTATCGGGACTAATTATCCCACTATATTAATATAAATGCAAAAGTTTGGATGTTTGTTTGTTTGATGACCTTTCCAAGTGTACAAACAATATATGTATATCTATACTTCTATACTAATATTATAAAGAGGAAAGATTTGTATTTTTGTGTGTATGTTTGTAATGAGTAAACTCAAAAACTACTGTGCCGATTTAAAAAATTCATTCACTATTGGAAAGCCACATTCACCCTGAGTGACATTTTGCTAGCACATTAAAGTACAAATTCATACATTGTAATTAGTTTTTTATTGAGATTTAATTTTATTAATTGATATTATTATACAATTGAGAATGCTTTTGCAGATACTTCGAATTTTATTTATTACTAGCTGTTGCCAGCGGCTTCGCACGCGTGGTTTGAGAATAAAAAGTAGCCTATGTGTTAATCCAGGTTATGATCTATGTACACACCAAATTTCATCGCAATCGGTTGAGCCGTTGCGGCGTAAAAGAGTAACAAACATCCATACATCCATACATACAAACTTTCGCGTTTATAATATTAGTAGGATTATTATTTTATTGATTTCTTTTGTTTAAGTAGTTGTTTATTTTATATTGTAAAATTTGTTAGTCGCTATTGACATTTTAATTAAGTTCTACCAATGTGACGTTATGCTTACTATTTTTAATTGGATTTATTTTATTGTGCCTACCGACATATCTAAGAACATGTAATTTGTCGAAAGATGAAATAAATGAAATAGAAATAGACAAAGACTACTTTTTACCCAACTGCGCAGAAGGAGGGTAATGTTTTTATTGAAAAACTACGCGTGCGAAGCTGCGGATTGGTCAGCTAGTGTATTATAAAATAAAAATATTTTGATTTGATTTGTTTGTTTGTTTGTTACTAAATCACGCCGTAACGATTGAACCGATTTCAATCAAATTTGGTATATACGTAAATTATAATCTGGACCACCACATAAACTACAATGTATCCCAGAAATCAGTTTCCATCGGGTAAAAATGGGATGTCAAAATTTATATATGTATTTTGCACCACAGAACAACGCGGACGAAGCTGCTGGCAACAACTAGTAATATAATATGTAACAAAGAATGTCTACAAATAAAAAAATAAAACCACTATTACAAAAAAATTACCATACTATTATTACCGTAAAATTACCATACATTACCTACTAAATATACCCAACTGTAGCATTATTGGAAACCTATTGCTATCGCGTCACTGTCACTGGTCATGCCGACCCTTTTATTACATCTAGAAAAGTTATTAATTTTCTTGGGTAGAAACCCTTCAGCAGATTATAGGCATGATACAAAATATATGATATATTTTCTAAATAAATAAAATTCAAAGATAACCTTGTTTACTGACTACCTACGTGTTGCAGTGGGCGAATAGCCGGCTGAGGCGCAGGAAGTAGTGGGTTCGATTCCCGTCGCGGAACAAATGTTTGCATGATCTACAGATACATGCACCGGGTTTGGTTATTTCTCTGTATATTATAAGTATGTATTTATAAAAAAAAATGTATACACGGTGTCCTATGAATCGCTGTTTTCCCAGAACAAACGTTATTTAGACCATGGTATACAAAGAGTTTATGACCTCAAATTAAAAAATAATGAAATCGGTCTTTGAAAAACATAAAAAGTTGCGAACTTAAAACGTCTATTTTAACATTACGCCCTAAAACATGCCGCCGTATCGACAAAAAAATAAAAATAGTAGGTACGCTACGGCTAGCGTGTCATTGAACTTAATGTTACGGCTAGTTTTTGAACAAAGTTAGAATTATTTGAGAATGTCTAGATTTTTTTATAAATTCTCTTTTTGATGCTATAAACTGTTAGTAGACCATGGTCTGAACAACGTTTGCTCTGGGAAAACAGTGATTTAAAGGACACCGTGTATAAGTATTCTATCTGTTTTCTGGTTCCCAAAGTACAAGCTCTGCTTAGTTTGGGGCTAGATAGAGCTGTGTGAAATGACCAGCAATATTTATTTGTTATTTATTTTCTTGTTTAACAATAACCCCTTTCTGTCTGATTGATTTGTTTCTATACTTGTTAAGGTCAGAGTAAAAACGATAAACTAATAACAATCGCGACACGAAAAGTTACGGGTAAACTTATAAGACTTTATTTCTTTTCAGGTAAATTACTTACTGCTACGGAACAGTTATCTTACGTACAAATCACATAGGCTGGTAAGTTTTGATTAAGACAGAAAATTACGTATTTCGAATAATATTCTTCTTTATTATTCTAAGGGCGAATTGTACAAAAACCTAACTAATCGTATTTAATCTATATATGTATATATAAAAGAAAGTAGTGTTAGTTACACTATTTATAACTCATGAACGGCTGAATCGAATTAGCTGAAAATTGGTGGAGAGGTAGCTTAAAACCAGGAGACGGACATAGGATACATTTTAACCCGTTCTTAGAACCAGGAAATGGGCATAGGATTCTTTTTATCCCGTTCGACCGCGTTCACGTGTGACGTGACATAAAACGTCAAAGATAATACAAGTCACTATAAAACGTGGTATAACAAAAACGCATCATCATACAACATATCTGACATAGAATAACAAAACGCAAATGATAGCTAAACGTAATTTTGTCGGTTAAGTATGGTTATAAAATGATGGCCGGGGACAACAATTGACAATTCTACCAGGGTGACGTATATTGACAGCCCGCGCTATATGCATCAATGTCAAGGCGGTACGAAGTTCGGCTGGTCAACTAGTTAAAAATAAAATAAACAATGCTGAACATATCCTACAGCGCTATCTAGCAGCACCAAACTAAGCAGAGCTTGTTCTATGGCAACCAGATAACTTATAGAATACTTTGTAAATACATATTTATAATATTTAGAAAAACACCCAGACATGGAACAAATATTATTATAAATACGGGATTTATCACGTACCGTCTTATTGGTGTTTCGACCGACAATGTTTCGGTTAAATTCGTGAACCTTCATCAGGGTGAGTGCGATCCGCTCCGAATAACGTCTCGCCTCGCACTGATAAATCACGCATTTATAAATCGTACGTGATAAATCCCGTATTTATAATAATGATTGAAATCAATCACGAAAGTTTTCTAAGTAAAATGGAACAAATATTTGTAGATAATGCAAATATGTGTTCAGCGGCGAGAATAGAACTCGTGATTTTCTGCGTCTCAGTATCAATAAAATAAGTAAACTTTGTCAGACTCTGCATAAAGATAAAAAAGTGTCACGTCCGGGAGCGCTGACAGAAGTGAAAACTTGAACAATTACGTTTGTATTTTTGAATCGTTAGGAAATATTTTTTGAATCGTCAGGAACGGTGTCAGTTACGGTAACAGTAACAGTGTCGAGAGTTCAATGGTTTTTTCCCATCTCAAAAAATGCCCAACGCGCCTAAAGAAGTTATCACATCAAAAAAAATTTGCATGTTGCAAAATGATCATGATGGATTTCGCATAAACATGAAAATTTACTAAGAAAGTTGTCTAATGACCAAACTGATCTGATGACACAAACTGAAAACAATCAAATTATATACAGAGGTGTGGTTAACAGTGTCGCGAGGTAAATGGTTTTTACCATCCCAAAAATGCTGAACGCGCCTAAAGAAGTTTTTACTTAAAAAAACTTAAAGCTATGTATATCTGAAAATAGCTTTTAAACGGTACGATATTAATATCGCACATTTGGCAAAAACTTAAGCTATATCTAAAGTAAAATAGCCTTTAAACGGTACTATCTACTATCTCAGTACTATATCGCTTGGCATAGAAGGGTTGTTAACAACCAGACCTTACTAAAGTATGTGTAATGATCGCAAATGGTACTTAATTTAAAACTTTTCTATAAGCGTAATACTTAATGTATTTTTGACGAGGCCTAAGCTTCTTGCAACGACAAAATTGCCTATTTTCATAAAAATATTTTTGCCGTTTCTTGAAAGATAGTAAGGATGGCCGCACAATGGCTACTATCGCGTAAGCGGCACAGATTATTAGAGTTTCTTGTGGAAGGGTTCGCCACCGTACCTACTTCTGCCGCGTTGCTGTTTCGGTTTGAAGGGTATGGTTGCCGGTAATATTATAGGCACATGAGGCTTTACACCTGTATGCCGTAAATTGATGGACGCATTGCATCGTAGGGCACGTTTATATAAGTTCGTGACCTACAAGGCAACACTTTGTTATTGGCGTGCCACTTAACATCAGGTAGGCCATATACATGTTCCTTCTCAAAGTCGGTTAAAAAAAATAAAAAAGCAACTGATTTTTTTATTTGATTTTGTATTGGGTGCTAATGAGAGCAAATATCATGACTGTAATGCCTAGCGGTCGCGTGTAAAATAATAGAAGTTACCAGGAATACTAAAAAAACTAATTAATGCTAAACATACCACACTGGGCAGCCTTATCGCTGAAAGTGATTTCTTCCAGGCAGCCTTTCCATAGAAAGTAACGAGCGAAGCAGTAATGGACAGCGGTTCACAGAGTATAATTACAAATGAAGAGACATAAAAATTGGTTGTCTGTAAAGTCGGTTTACGGACGATAATTTTACGTAATAACGAGTGGAAGAGAGATAGATGCGTCACAAGCCGATCGCTTAGGCCGATCTTGCCTCTCTATCGCTTGTTCCGCGCTCTCGCTTGCACGCTACAATAAAACACGGTTAGGGTGACTATTATTGTTTTTTTTCAAATTCATTATCATGTAAAAAAATTATGTTTCAAATTACCTTAATTATCAAGTCTTAAAATATCAATTAAACAGCCTGTATAAAATAGGTAAACAAATAATACATCATGTAAGTAGGTAGCTGTTAAACTGGCTAAGCATTATCATCGCAAAGGTACCGCCGATTTTATGTTATTTTTTTTGAAATAAAACGTCTTTACGCACGCTTGACTTGGGGAGTAAGATGCTGAATGCGTTACGAAAAGTGAGAACGGATGTTGAGTGGGATAAGTTAGTGAGGATAAAAAGAGAGAGAGTTACGTTTCGTATATTTTTAAACGATAATAAGTGCGAGTGCGAGTTACGTCTTTCCAGAATGAACATAAACTGATCGATTTACAGACGCGTGGACAATTTTCTAACTGAACAATTTTATAAATTAATATTTTTTTATTAGAAATGTATCGATTACCGGCTATATATTCAAGCTAACAGTATTAAACCCACCTCTAAAATCAGCTGAAATGATTCCAGATTTGTGTTTTAAAATTAACGTCGTATATAACTATACCGGTTGTATAGTGACGGGTCGATTTTGCAACTAATAAGAAGCGCATACCAATAACGCGGGAGCGATTGTTGCGTAGGCTTAAACTAATGAGCTAAGTTTAAGCTGATGTCTATCAGAAGCGTGAAAAACTATGTAGAACGCCAAGTTGTACTTACCACTTCTTATTGCGGGTTCCTATATCCGTCCGTAAATGACAATAATAATGTCGATCTTTTAACACGTTTCTTTTTTACTGTGTAGATCTTCGTTTGACAACAATCTCACTGGCTGGCAAGCGATGATGTGGTCTTAGATGAAGCAGGAAGATCAAGAAGAAACCCATTCATTATTATCTTAAAGAGACCCGGATTGAAAAACAGACGACGGCAAAGTGTTCCATACCTTAGCCGTACGCATCAAGAACGTAGAACCAAAACGGTGTGTGCGAATGGGTGATATATTAACCAGGTACGGATGGTTCTGAGCCGTGCGCCTGCTTGTCATTTGATGAAAAGGAGATGGCAAAATCAAATCGTAAAGTTCCAGGGCACATTCCCCAAAATTTATTCTGTAAAAGATCGAAAGGCTTGCAACTTCGAATCTTTGGGTCTTAGTCTCCGCCATATATTGCTTACATAGAAGCCTACGTTCTATCAAGTCTAAAGTACCGAGCTGGTGTTTGGCCGAATCATCCCAAAGGTGGCAACAGTACTCCATACAAACCGGACTTGTGATTTGTAGAGACTAAGAAGCTCTCTCGGTGTGAAGTATCTCTCGACCTTGTTGAGGATGTCCAGCTTCATGGCAGCTGTTGAGGCCTTAGACTCGAAGTATGGATGTTTTCAAGGAGAAACGAGTCGTAGCTAGTTATGTTACGTACGTGTTATTTGCCTGTTTGCTTTATTATTGTAATTCTAAATAAGTCATTCGTCTTGAGAATGAAAATGGTTTCGATCATTTCAATGTAATTTTATTTTTATTAAAATCTTTTATGAACATTTAAAAGTTTAGTTATAAAAAAAATCAATTAACGTTCGCGTAAACTTTAATAGCTGGTTACCGACAGATATCGAAACCCGCCATAAATCGCGCAATCTATCACACTCAAAAGTAGTCAATGTGCGGTCAGCATAAGTCTATTCTATGATAGTTGAACTAAAAGTCAAGGTTGTGGCACCCGCTTTGAATAATTAATAATTTCTATAAAATTTTAGATCGTTTACCTAGGGTCCTAGGTGTGCTGTCGAGGGCGCAATGTTTAAGCTAGAGAAGTGTAATAACCCTAATATAATATTAGGTAGTGTAGTATAATAAGTCACAGTCAAAGCTCAAAACCGGCCGAAACCGATTTTAGATGCAAATATCAGTAAAAACTAGTTCTGCCTAAAGACGTTGCTAGAAACGTTAGACGAACGAACTTTTTTCTAATTATAACAGGTTATGAGCATTTCTGGATATTTTTGTTCAATTATCCTCTTTCAACACTCAAATAGGATTACTTTTTAAACTGTCTGGTGTTGGAACAAGCATATGGCCCACCTGATGTTATGTGGTAACCATCGCCTATAACAAAGTATCACCTCGTAGGTCACGCACCTTAGGAACGTGCTTTACGATGCCCTGCTTTGTGTCCATAAACTTGAGGCATACAGGTGTAAAACCTCATGCGGCTGTAATTTCACCAGCAGCCATACCCTTCAAATATACTACAAAATATAGCAATGCTCGATATTCAATACTCAACTAGTTTTGACTGGTTTTCGTAGTCAGAGTAAGTTTTGACCTGTTAACACTTTTGATTGTAACTTAAATAACCGAAAACCAATCGGGAATAAATGTTCTAGAGTAGTGAGTATGAACTGAAAAACGTGGGTAGGATGGCGACCACCGCTGAACCAAATTTCTAGATAAGCGATCACAAGGAAGATGTAAGACTATAATATAAAGAACTATTATCATTATCATCATCATATTACCAGCCAAAGGACCTCACAGCAACCTTTATCAGGTCATCTTTCTAACTAGTCGGGGAACTTCCTTATCCGTTTATCAGCTACAATCTCGTTTCTTTTTCCCCATATTATTATTATCTCTCACACAATACATTCGTCTGTTCTTCTACTTCCATATCTATCCACATTTATAAATGAATAATATTCTAGTTATCAATTTTCAGTTACGACGAGAATAATCCGTAGAAACTACTACTATATTCTAAATTTGTATGCTCAGCCATTTCTTGTCTAGGTAATATATCATTTTACTCCCTACGCTACGGCCGTTACTTTGTAGTAAGTAAATATTAGGGGACGCTCCTGAAATGTATTTACTTACGCCCTTTATAAAACCCAATGTCAGACTCATAAGCATTAATATTGCATTCCCAAATTCAAGCAAACAAAATCAAATTATGAAGGCTTCAACGAGGCTACAATGGACTGAAATCTGAGGTCACCTTGAGATTATATTAGCCAATTCAGAAGATGCTCACTAATTCGAAGAAACTGTGTGATTGCGCCTGGAAAAATAAATACGATTATGCTCGTCGCACACTGATCAGTTTGGTTGCGGCAGCCAAAATATTGAACAACCAATATTGGATTATGTATTTTCGTTACAATTAGTTTCAATAAGCCGGCCGAAAACCCGAATAATTCACAAGTATTAGTGTAGCAGAAACCTTCTTTAACTATTAATCAATTTAAATCGCACATCATAATCATCGTTAACAGTCCACTGCTGGATGTAGGGTGCTACTTAAGCCTGATCCTCGGCTCTTCTCGCCCAATCTTTGACAGCCAAAGCGCGCAAACCGACACTCCATCTAGCCGGAGGGCGTCCTATTCTTCAGTTGCCTAGACGTGGTCTCCACTACACAACACGTTTACCCCAACGCGTATCGGTTATTTGTCAGTAATGACCGGCTCATTCAATCTAACGGCTAAATCGCTCATGTTATCCAAATTACCTGTTTTAAAATGAAACCATCACAAAACAAGCAGACGAAATACTGGAAAGTACCACATTTCACTGAACTACGTCCCACCTTACCTAACTAAACGATTCACTTTAACTTTTATTTTAAGTACCGGTAAAGACTGGAACCGCAGGTACCGAAATTTGGTAAGAAACGCAGGTCGGCGTTTGATGCAGGCCGCTTCCAACCACAGTTCCTGGAGATCAATGAGGGAGGTATTTGTCCAGCAGTGGACGTCTTACGGCTGATATGATGATGATGATGATAGATTGGAACGCTGTTTATCAGACTATTTTAATCTCGGAGGCTTCAAGTCTATGGTGAGTAGGTCTTTTTAGGTAAGCATGTTTCATCTTTGACCACAACAACACCACTAGGTTTTGTTCTGTACGTAAAATACATAGGGTTGATTTTACAAGGGATTATTAAGTTAGGCATTGTACATGTTTTGCTCAGGTTACGGCAGCTTGATTGCTGTACTTATAATTGTGCGCGTTCAGTTGTTTCTGCAGTCATTGCTTGCCTAGTGCTCGAACTCTAAGCAATCGTCCGTCGGTTTGGCTGCCACAGCCAGACTAAGTGGGCGGTGAGCCTTTTTTGCTATTTTACGAATTGTACTTAACATTTTGATGGGAGATACCAGCCACTCAACTTTTTATGAAAATCGTCTTCATTATATTATGATTTCCAGACTAGACTGACATTTACTATTTTATTTTGAACTGCATAATATTATTCTGTAATTTTAAATTATCTGAGTCTTGTTATAAATATCAATCAAATTAACGTTAATTCTTAATCTTCTTCTTTCGTGTCAATGGTAAGTTAATTTGTTTTAGAGTAGTACTTTGAGTAGTTTTTTTATAGCGTTGGGCGTGGCTATGTTGCGGTGCGAGGTAGGGAGGGGAGGGGCGGGCTTGTGCAGGTGGTAAGACACAAGGGACAGGAGAGCAGATGAGACATGGAATGAATGAATGAGAAATACTGCCAATTCAAATGAAAAAAACGTATTTACTACCACGGATTCATTCACTGGCATTTGGCGAATGTTTGTGTTGTGTTTCTCTATCTTTCATGTAATAAAAGATTATATAGTTAGACAGAGACATGCATCGGAAATCTTTGCCAAATGTTAATAAAGTGCCCGTGGTTAATAAGATTATTTAAAGATTAATGACCTACGGTGCTGAGACGTGGACGCTCACGATAGTACTAGTCTACCAATTTTAGGTTGCACAGCGAGCTATGGAACGGGCTATGCTTGGTTTTTCTCTGAAGGATAAAATCCGTAACGAGGTTATCCGACTGAGAACCAAAGTAACCGACATAGCCCAGCGGATTAGCAAACTGAATTGGCAGTGGACTGGCCATATATGCCGGAGAACCGACAACCGTTAAGGTAAACGAGTTCTGGACCGCGTCTCAGAAAATGTAGTGTGGGGCGTCCCCCGGCTAGGTGGAGCGATGACATAAGGAAAGTGGCGGACAGAAATCGGATGAGAAGAGCCGAAGACCGGGCTCAGTGGCGGGTATTGGGAGAGGCCTATGTCCAGCAGTGGACTACTGTGGGCTAATGATGATGATGATGAAAGATTATATAAAATCTGTCGCTCATTTCTCGTTTGAGATTCATTAATTTTCAGTTGCAATAGTACGTTATAGAGGCATCAATTTTACTTGCGTCAAACGTTTCATTTGACAAATATCGGGATAAGAATTATGATAGAAATTTCAATACGATAAACCTTCAGTTTCACTAAATTAGATGTACACTGCTAGCTACACACTGCTAAGTAAGAACCGGTCCACACAAGACTCTGTGACCTCAAACCTCACAGATTTTGCCGCATTAGTGGTCACACGGACGATCTAAAAATATTATCATCACCATCACTGTTGACCTCTTCAGTAGTCCTCGAGGTAGTGTGTTCTACAACCGGCCTTGAGGCCATATAATATATATAGCATAGGTTTTCTTAGTAAAACCTTTACTAATTCTGTTTTGCGAGAATGTGCTTCGCAAAATCATTGCCTATTCAAATTCTAAATGAAAACAAACCAATATAATCTCATAATACGGTCCTGCTTGATTCAGGACCACTCGATTAGACTGAATTACCAAATAATTACTGTACAAGGGTTCATGAATTATTTGATAAATCTAACAAATTAATATAAGGTACCTTATCTAGCATAAATACCTTAAAACTAGAATTTAAATAACTATACAATACAAAACCTTAATTTATCTAGCATTGGGTAAATTACAGCTGACTTTCAGAATCTTTGCATGGCTCTGTCATATCTGTCAACCAGAGCCCAAAGTGATTGGTATTAAATAGATATAAAATATATTTATAAAAAAACTTTATTTTGAGATTAATTAATACAGCAATTAAAAATAAATCGTTAATAATAGAAAGAATAAACAATTATTATAAATAAAAATACAGAAGAAACAGTTGAATCATCTAAAGACCGTTGTTAACGAACTATAGAAAGCTCAACTGCTCCAGATCACTTCCAGGTGGAAGTGTCCACAAGACACTGGCAACATTGCCCCGCTGGATTGCAATGCTTATGCGTTGACCCAGATAAGCGCCAAATTTCAAACCACACGACGCTTCGACCAGACGCCTAGAAATAATTTTGAAAACGCGATAAGTCCCGATGGACCCAGGGTATCGACCTCAAATGGCTCAAATACGTAATCTCTGTCGAGACTTCCATATTTGCACCGCTTGAGATCTTCAGCTGAATTTGCCGCCGCACCGGCCCCAACTGCTGAACCACATAGACAAGGGTATCGACATCAAAGACCTACCCTTCTTCCAAGTTATACATACCGTCAGGCCTCTTACCATCGTCACGTATAAGATCGTTCGGTTCGAGAACGGTTGGAAAATTGACGCTGCTAAAACACGGCGGATGATATTATTCAGGCTAGCGTGACGGGAAATCCAACCGGGCGGCAGCCCTAGAACACGATAATCCACGGTGACCAAGCTGTTCGACTGCCGAACCGCACTGGCACTGATGAGGGGCGCAGCACCGAAAATAAATGAAATCTTCAAACGAGGTGTAGGCTAATATATAGATAGTGACGAAAATGGCCATCACTCAGCATGTGCTATGGCAGATTCGCTATGCCAAAGCGCCAAGAAAATAGATACATGCTCCTAGATGCTCCTGATAATAGGCTCCCTATTCGCCTTCGCCGTGATTTTCATATTCTGTCTCTTATCTGTTTAATCCTTTCTCCCCTTGCTTTCTTAAAGAAAGGTTTACTTATCTCCATTCTTCCAATACTTTTTCTCTCAGGTCATCGGAAAACTTATCCCTCAAAACACCCGTACACTCTAGTTCCTTCTACGGAAAAATATTCACTGTCGAAGCAGTGCGCCTGTGGAATGCTTTGTCATTTGAGTTACCTATTTATTTATTTATTTTAATTTTATTGTCCTCGTTTTATTAGATTCGTAAGAATAATGATTTAGGTTATTAGTTTGGTATATGTATGTATATTAGTCGATCTTTAGGTATTTATTTATGTATTAGGATTATAAGTATTTCTTTATTTGTTATTATACTCTGTGCACCGCTGTCCATTACTGCTTCGCTCTTTACTTTGCATCCAAAAGTTGCCTGGAAGAAATCGCTTTCAGCGATAATGCCGCCCACTGTACTATATTTAACATATTTTCGTTTTTTTAAGTATTCCTTGTGTACAATAAAGAATTTATTCTATTCTATTCTATTCTATATATGAGTAAGAATACGAAGTCAGATGTTTTTTGTATCGTGCACTTGACGAGTCCGCCGAATCGAGCGTTTGTATATCGGGTGGCTAGCATAACTTCACATCTACCATCTGTCACATAAAAGAGAACCTAAAACATCAACTGTGTTTTTGTAGGCAACTTGTGACCTTATATTTTAAAAGGACAAAGGGCGTATTTTTTCCATTTCGCCGTTCGTTTTATGCAGTCGACAATTTTCTCGCTTCCGGAGTCTGTTTTTCGTTACCTCTATAATCTCGGAATCTTCAAGTACAGAGGAAACAGGTGATTTTTATATGATAATCGATCAATTTGTATTATTGGTATATTGTGATGGGTCACTCTGATCCTAGTATAACTAGTGGTTCGCCCCGAACTGAGATCTCGCGAGTCTCCAACAAAAACAAAAAAAAATTATTCGTAATTTTCGACTATCGAAATATTGTCACGAAATGTATAACCAATTTACTTGACCTACAGTTTTATTCAAATTACAGGTAACGGGAGTTCATGTAAACTGGATTTGTTTAAGGGTAAAAATTGCAGTTATTCTGGATTTTAAACTTTTGCCTATATTCACAAAGCTACACGCATACCAAATTTCAGACTGCACTGTGGGGTCACTGGTGTATCCTGTGAGGCTTGTCAAAGTTCAGTTTTTTTTATGGATACTAACTTAAAATATACAAGGTTGAAATAAAAAAAAACGGGGTCGAAATGTACTCATAAAGTCCTTTTATTAGACGTGTTATTTGACCGGATTGTCCCTTTTTGGTTTTTAGAGTTCCGTAGCCAAATGGCCAAAAAACGGAACCCTTATGAATTCGTCATGTCTCTCTGTCTGTCTGTCCGTCCGTATATCACAGCTATTTTTTTCGAAACTATAAGAACTATACTGTTTAATCTTGGTAAGTAGATGTATTCTGTGAACCGCATTAGGATTTTCACACAATAATAAAAAAACAATAAATTTACCGCAAATTACCTTTCATTCAATCAACTAATTCAATTCTAGTTAATGGTACGGAATCCTTCGTGCGCGTGTCCGACTCGCACTTGTCCGGTTTTTTGTACCCCTCTTGAACCACAATATCCCTACAACCACTTCATTTTTTAGCTGAATTAGTAACACCAAAATTGTGCCTTCACTCTGTACCTATTATTAAATTTCACGATGATCGGATAAACGTTTCGACAGTTATCCTCGGACAAACAAACATATTTTTTTTAATACATACATACAACGCCGATTTGGCCAAGCTGATTTGGAGATCTCGCTTTGCTTGATCAATAAGAAGGCTCACGGTCGGTCAGCGATTAAGAGGAGCCCTACTGAGGATCAGAGTAACGTTGAAAATAAATAATTTCAGTTGGGTAAATATTTGTTTAAAACTAAAAAAACTATATATATATATGCTCTTCTGAGGATTTATATCAACAATTATATTTACCTGTATAGTCTTTAAGATTTCATTGAATAAAGAAATTTAAACTTGTGATCAATCTTAAACTCAAAATGAATCATCGCACTAATTTTATAATTTTGAAAGATTGGATGTGTGTTTATTTGTTTGGTTGTTACCCATCGTAAAAGATTAAATTTTGTTTGATGACATTTGTTTTTTTAATAGATTATGACTTGGATTCAAATATAGGCTACTTTTTGTTGACAAACAACGCCTGTGTAGCCGCTGGCAGAAGCTAGTATAACATAAATCCGTAAATTTTGCTCTTATGATTCGTCTAACTAGCAGTAAATAGATACATAGAGCTTATTAATAAAAGCAACCTAATGATGTTTTTACAATAACCAGCATTATGTACAATATGTTCGTGTAATCAACTCAATATCTACCTTTGAAATGACACGTCACATTGATATCAGAAAGCTACTTCGTGCTCTGTTGGTTCCGTCGCTACCATTCCCAATTTATACATCACAAACCTATATCAAGAATACCTTATCTATGAGAATGACGTTCCATTAATACACATTTGCTCTGTTTTTTCTGTATTTTTGGAGTATAAAGATAACATAACGCAGCGGTGCGTGAAAATTGATATGTCTCTGTGGGTGATGGTTTTGGAATGTTTTTACTAGTTTTCTCTTTGAGTTTTATCGTATAAAATATTTATAGTTTTATTTCGATGGAAATAACGTATACAACTGTTTAATTTCACCAAACACATAAAAGGTAATTTACTTGTGATCAGAGCCATAGGAGGCGGGCAGCAACCGAGTGGTGGCCGCGAAAAGGGCGCAGACCAGTTGACAGACCACCAGCCGGATGGTCGGACGAGATCGCGAGAGTTTCAAGAAGGCAATGGATAAAAGAGAATTACCTCCCATTAGCACAAAGCGGTGCTTTTCGACTTTTTTTATGCGCACCGTCAAAGAGTGGAACGCTTTGCCAGAGTCTGTGTTTCCAGATAGCTACAGCCTGGGTATCTTTAAGTCGCGAGTGAATAGGTTTCTTCTAGGCAAGCGTGTGCCATCGTAGACTGCATCATCGCTTACCGTCAGGCGAGATCGTGGTCAAACGCAAACCTATGTATAAAAAAAATTGATGCGCTTGGCACCCAGCAGTGGGTGCATGTGGGATTAGATGATGATGATGATAACTTGATACATAAATAACAGAGATGAAGAGCCATAGGAAGACCACGGAATAGTCCTTCTTATAGATTTATCTATTCTAAAGAACGTAAAAATTAATCATATTATGTCAGCTTTTGAACCTCAAAGCTGTCTCGAAGTTCGTTCGATTAAGACCCAAATATTGCACGTATATGAACAAAATTTAAAATCTGAAAGCCAATATATAATTATAAACAAAAATTATATTCAAAAGAGGCTTTTTAAAATCTATATATAAATACGGGAAGGAAAACGATGTATACACGGCTACACATCAAGCTGTACATTTCCAGTATAAGCTGACCTCGCATTGTGTAGGATTTTTATAGAATGAGGGGTCAGCTTATACTGGAAAATGTAGCTTGATGTGTAGCCGTGTGTACCCATTTTTAAACTTATTGCACGCACGATGGAGTGTAAGATTTGCCATGGGTTAAGTTTATATGGAGAAAGAGTGGTGAATGCTAAAATTAAGTTCTTCTTCCTGCCCTTTCTCCATATTACGTGGGGTCGGCATAACGTGTATTTTTTTTCCATTCTATTAACCGTCATTTTCGTTGTCACTTCTTTCTTACTCACACCATTCTTCACACAGTCCATCCATCTCCTCTTCAGCCATCCGCTACTTCTATATCCATCTACACTCCTAACACTCTTTTAGCCACATGATTTTCTTCTCTCAGCATGACATGCACATACCACGCTAACCTGCACTTTTCTAATGCTTTTAATTTTAGTTATATAAATAAAAACACCGGCCAGGTGCGAGTCGGACTCGCGCACGAAGGGTTCCGTACCATTATCTATAAAAACGGCAAATAAAATCACGTTTGTTGTATGGGACCCCCTTTAAATATGTTTTTTTTTTAAGTTATTATATAACTTATTATTCTGTGAATATTTCATGCGTCTACATGTAGCCGTTATCAATATCGAGCAATAACGAGCAAAAAATCACGTTTGTTGTTTGGGAGCCCCCTTAACTGTTTATTTTATTATTTATTTAATATTTGTTGTTATAGCAGCATATACATTATCTGAGAAAATTTGAACTGTCTAACTATCACGGTTAATGAGAGCCTGGTGACAGACGGAGAGACAGAGAGCGGAGTCTTAGTATTAGGATCCCGTTTTACTCTTTGGGTACTGAACCCTAAAACACACAAAATACGGTCGAATTTCGACCAACGTGCATTGGCAGCTAGTATTACATAAATATTGAAAAAAATATAACAAGTAACGTTTCATTTGTATAGAAAATAAAATTCCACACGATATGCAACAGAAACTTCCGAACAATATTTCATCTCAAGTACTCAAGTTGCACATAATCCTATCAAACAGAAGACGCCATATATCTTCTAACGAAAAACACTGCAGTAAAATGCAAAGGAATTTTCTAGACATGCTACGTATCAAGTTGACGTTTCGAAGAATGTGGAACTGTTTTCTGTCGTGCACGTTTATCAACTTGGACGGTTTCTACAATTTTTACCGTTGGGGAAAAAGCTTTCTTTTTCTTGCAAATAATTCGAAAAAACTCAAAAATTGAACATGATCTCAAGGATTCTTTTGACATCCTATTTTTCAAAATCCATTAAGTTTTTCAGTTCGCCTGAAGAATCCCGATCACCGCTTTTATTGTTAACGTAGATTCTATATGCGTACTGTCGATTTTATTGATTAACTTGATCAGTCTACTTATGTGGACTGTATGCTTGTTTGCTACATAAGTGGCAAGTACAAGAAACCAGTCAAGTGCGATTGATACTCGCGTTTCAAGGGTTCCGTAACTTCCTAGACAAATTTTCAATACAGCAGTGATATCTGTTATATGAGCTGTAAACTCAAAAACTGTTCTAGATAAAGATATTTTTCCTGTAATCTTTTTGCAAAGTACCTAGAAAAGTATTCACGCAAAATTATACGTTTTTAGGGTTTCGTACTCAAAGGGTAAAACAGGACCCTATTACTAAGACTCCATTGTCTGTCTATCGGTCTGTCACCAGGCTGTATCTCATGAACCTTGATAGTTAGACAGTTGAATTTTTCACAGATGATGTTTTTCTGTGGCCGCTCTAACATTAAATATTTATTTTATTATGTTTGTAGTATTTCTATACCACATACAAAATAAAGTAAATATTTAAAGGGGCTCCCAGGCAGCAAACGTGATTTATTTGATCGTTTGTGCTCGATATTGATAACGGAAACAGGTAGACGCTTGAAATATTCACAGAATATTGAGTTATATATTCACTCAGAAATAAATACATAAAATAAAATAAATATTTAAGTAGGGCTCCCGTACAACATACATGATTTTTTGCCGTTTTTATAGAAGTACGGATGTACGGAACCCTTCGTGCGCGAGTCTGATTCGCACTTGGCCGGTTTTTTTAATACAAGGATTATTTTTTGGTTCGGATACTGTCCTGTTTTATTACAATCATTATCAATACGGGATTTATCATCTTGATGAAGGTTCACGAATTGAACTGAAACATTGTCGGTCAAAACACCGATAAACCGGTACGTAATCCCGTATTTATAATAATATTTTGACATACAAAATGCAACACACCTTTTAACCCACCCAGGGGGTGAGTTTTGGAAATTAAAAAGGTATTTATTGTACCCTTGTTTATCTTAACGTATATTTTTGCCAAGTTTCATTTTTGTCGGGTTCAAATTCTTAGCTTCCATAAAAATGACAGCGCTAAGAAGGCCATAAAAAAGCTGAACTAATCAAGCGTTGGTTTCACTGCTTAAAAGAGCTACAGGTTAATGAAAGACGGACTATTTGCAGGTTTTTAAAACGGTTTCATTATGCTCAAAATGAAGGTAGATACTCTTTATAGAGGGCTTAAGAAGTGTATTGTTTAGCTAAATTTGTTAACTTTGCTTTGGCAAGGGAAAATAATTTGGTATTTTTCTGCCAGGTTAAATTGTGGATGCATAAAAAAACATACATTAATTGAATTCAATTGAATTATATTTATTTGTTAAAACGACAACAAACAAGAAGTAAATAAACATATTTAAAATGTCTCAAATACCTATTTGTGGTTGTAGTAATCAGTATTTCGTTATGGCCTCCGTACTTGTTGACGATGAACTAATTACATAAAATGAGAGCGAAGGTGACTCGCTAGCCTAAAGGTTGTTGAAAGTCTGAAACCAAAGAACTGAGAATAATACACTGACTGTGGACACAAATTATTTAAAACATTTTCTGAATTGACGTACCTAGTAAAGTAAGTCTCAAAATTGTTTCCCTACATTAATTAATCTAGTTTGGTTTCCGATACTTGGGACATCCAATTTAGTTTGTAGTTAAATTCAAGTTTTGACCGTAAAATAGATACTTCAGTGGCGCAGTAGGCTAATAGCCGGCTGAGACGCAGGTGGTCCTTTTTCGATTCCTACCACTGAACAAATGTTTGCATGATCTACAGATATTTGTTCCGGGGCCGGTTGTATAAAAATAAAAAGTATGTATTCTATCGGTGATTCCCACAGTACACACGGCTACACATCAAGCTATACATTTCTAGTATAAGCTGACCTCTCATCTCTCATTCTACGTCTACGTGAGTACAAGCTTTGCTTAGTTTGGGGCTAGATGGCGCTGTGTGAAATGTCTAGCACTATTTATTTTATTTAGTTATCGATACCTGTCGTTAATACATACAATCAAGATTAGATAGGAATAAAGTACCTATCTAGAGAGCGTTATCGCACTGGTGAGTTGTAAGCAGGTTTTTTTGCGAGTCGATTAGTGTACGTGCGGCGTTGATACAATACCCCAAAGAAACGTCTTCTTCCTTTTCCCACATTACGTGGTGACGGCAAAACATGTATTTTTCTTCCATACTTCATTACCTTTGTCACTTTTTTCTTACCCATATCATTCTTTACACAGTCCATCCATCTCCTTTTCGGCCTTTTTCTACTTATATATCCATCTACATTTATATCTAACACTCTTTCCTAAATTATACGTCTCTTACCTAATTTACTGGTGGTAGAGCTTTTGCGAACGGGCTCGAGGAAGTGGGCACCACCGCCTTACCTTTATCTGCCGTCAAATATCAGTACTTGTGCTGCTGTATTCCGTTTAGATGGTAATGGTATGTTCCTGTAATTACTGGCACATAGGCATAACAGCTACGTCCTATAGTATGGCAACGTATCCACATAGAGATCAAGACAACATACAAGCTTGTTTTGAATTCTATGTGGATACCCATGGGCTGCAGTAGCCACTTAACATCTGGTGGACTGCATGCTCGTTTGCCATATAAGTTGTAAAAAAAAAAATACCTAACATTAACTTTTACAGTATGACGGGCTGAACTTTGAAGAGGCGTTCGTGTCAAAGCGTGGTTATATGTGCAGTTGGCTTCATTTGGGTTTCATTAATACCCATTTTTCTTCGTTATCTTAATTGAAAATACTTTGAAAATAATATATATGTTAAACTGAATCATTTAGCATGTTTTCCTATAGAGCGAACGCGGCGTGCACGTCGCGCTAGCAAATATTACAGTACCTTTGCAGGGTTTATGTTTGAAACAGAAACACTTAGATTAAGATTTATGTAAGACAATATACGTAATAAATGTTTTGACTTTTGAGCTCGCGTTGAACTTGCGGTGAACACGTTCACAAATCACCTTACTAAAACACGTTTACCAGTGTGATAAGACCATGCTGTCTTTAAACTTGTAGTTCGTAATGCGAGCGAAAATTTACTTAGTTAGAATTCCAAGAATCGGGATACAGAACTCAATCAAATCTGAAGTTTGTTATCTTGAGGACCACTTTATCCCGAATCAAGTGTTTTTCATTCAATAGGTTAAGTAAAACGATTGCCAGAATCCTTTCAACGACGGTAGGGAATATCAATCAGTTACCTACTTACTAATTAATATTCAAATTGAAACTTAGTTTTAGAAGTTTTAGGTTGAGATTGTTATTTTCTTTATTTAATTGAAAGTACACGAGAAAATTAGAAGAAAACAATAGGTGAATATGTATAGAGGCGAGCTTAACCCTAACAAGAGTTTTGTTCTTGCAAACTTTAGAAACTTGACAATGTTTCATACTTTCATGTGATAATTCTTTATAAGTTTCACAAGGAGTACGTTATTTATGTATATATCGAATATGTTATTAAACTATTGTAAGGTTACATTAAAACTTTTATTCTTTGTTCTGTCAATTACGTTCAATATAACCGTTTGATAAGTACTTCAACTTTGTAATCCTATACTTAAAGTAATTGAATAGAAAGGTAAAACTAAAATAATACTAAAAATAAAATAGAACTAAAAGAATTGTTTCAAAGTCATTATGCCAATGGCCGGTTGAATAATGACTTTGCCTTTGGCTATGGCAGAGTTTAAAAAATATACGATTGTTTTTTTAGCAAAACGATGCCTTCAATGATCCTTTTATTCAATAAGGTACTATCCATCCTATAAATGTCTGAAATAAATCGCTTGTTTTCGCATAAGACCACGATATCACCTGATGGTAAGGGGTAAGACTACCCATTGTGCATTTGATATTACTTTACATATTGATATTTCTAAACTGATATACCTAGGAACTATATTTAATGACTTTATTTAAACCGAACGGTCTGATACGTGACTATGGTAAGAGGCCTGACGATATGACTCTTATACCTTGGCAGGCCAACTCAACTGAGGCTGAGGTTGAGGCATTTGGCGTGGGACGCCACGTGCGTCGATACCCTGTGCCATCTCATTTGCTTGGTACATCAGTAGGGGCCGGTGTGGTGGCAAATTCCGCCAAAGAGCTCAAGCGGCGCAACTATGGACATCTCAACAGAGCTATACAGTATGCTTCAATTAAGTCTACTTTTTGCGTATTTGACAATGTCATGATAAGATGATGCAATGACTGATATAAAAGTCCGACAGGTGCAAGAACCATGTTCGAAATTCAAAATTGTTCTGAAATACGAAATGTTTTTGAATTGCTCATGAGAGCATGGAGTTCCTAAACTTTTTAATCGCTACAGTATTAATACTTCTTTAATGTGCAATAAGAATCTAATAAAATGTTTGTAGAAGGAATTTTGTTTGTCCTGTTGTATGAGAATACTTTTTATCAAATTTGACTAACTTCCGCTGTTCAGATTTTTTTCATCCGATACAATAAAATAATCCTAACAGAGTATTGCATCGATCGGCATCAAAAAAAAATACCAACTTGATTCATTTTAATGCACTACTCACACTTGACCAAAAAAAATTTAATGCCAAAATGTTTTTCTTCGAAAACGAGCTGATGATTTAAAAAAAACTCTACCTGTATCTCCTCTGGTTATGGGTGCTGCCGTACTGTTACAGTTAAAAAAAACACTGTGTACTCGTAAGTACCGGAGCCCATCGCGTTTTCAAAATTCTTTCTGGGCGTCTGGGCGAAGAGACGTGTGATACGAGAGTTGGCGCTTATCAAGGTCAACGCATAAGCATTGCAATTCAGCGAGACATTTTTTTTCAAATCAAATCATTTGTTTCTCATTTTTTTCATTATAAGAATACATCAATATAGAATACAATTTTATAATGGCTTGTTGTGAATATTGGTGTGCAGTACCTATACTAAGTACGGGACTTGTGATGTAGGCACTGCTTTACCTTCCGTACAATAATTAGGTTTTTAGCCATGTTGAGGCTATATAATAATTAGATTCAGGTTGTAATTGTGTATATTATATTATGCTATTTTATTTTATAATCAATATTATCATTATATAACATTCAATCTTATTATCTATTATTTATTTTATCCATATATATCTATCTATTTTATTTATATATAATAATTTTAACTATTTATGAATCAGCGATATTTTAATGTTGATTGATTATTTAACATTGCAGCCAGTGTCTTGGGGACACTTCCGCCTGGTAGTGATTTAGAGCAGTTGAGCTATCTATAGATCGTTTGCAACGGTCTTTAAATAATTCAAATGTTTGTTCTCTATTTGATCTATACTAATATTATAAAGAGAGAAGATTTGTTTGTTTGTTTGTATTGAATAGGCTCCGGAACTACTGGACCGATTTAAAAAAAATCTTTCTCTGTTGGGAAGCTCCACTATCCCCGGGTTAATTAGGCTTTTTTTTCCCAACTGCGCAGAAGGAGGGTAATGTTTTTACTGAAAAACTACGCGTGCAAAGCTGCGGATTGATCAGCTAGTTGTAAATAATTGTATATTCTTACTGTTATTTAAAATTACGGATTTCCCATAGTACCTGTTTTATTGCCATTATCGTAATCCATAAGACGTCCACTAGGCCTCTCATGAACATAGGCTTCTTTGATCAATTTTCAGAGCGATCAATTTGTGGGGCTGCCCCCAACGGCTCCAAGCAACCTTTTTAGGTCGTCTTTCCATTTAGTGGATTGGCCGTCCTATACTGTAACTTTCAATGCGTTACAGCATACTCAGTCTTTACTCAAGAACCTTCATGCCCCAACGGCCGTCAGTTCTTCGAGCTATATGCCGCCTTTTGCCACTTCAGCTTGCTAATCCTCTGGGCCTCTGGTTACATTAGTTTGCCAAAAAAATACTTTTTAAGTGAATATTCATTTAAGTTTTCATTCAAAATGATCTAACATAACCTACTCTAAAACTTATGTTTTGACGACCTCCATGGCGCAGTGGGCGAATAGCCGGCTGAGACACAGGAGGTAACGGGTTCGATTCCCGCCACGGAATAAATGTTTGAATTATCTACATATATTTGTTTCGGGTCTGGATGTGTGTCTATATATTTATTATAATTATGTATTTACAAATAAAAAGTATATAAGTATTCTATCAGTTATCTGGTTCCCATATTACAAGCTCTGCTTAGTTTGGGGCTAGATATCGCTGTTTGTCCACTATATTTATTTTTTTATTTATTTATGTTTTGAAAGAGATAAATAAAATAATTAATTATTTATTATGACACAAATACAACATACAATTATCAACTTTTAGCCTAGATTGCATCCCAAAGCATGTGTACACAGCATGACAATTCTCGAGCAGTTCTGTGTAGACTAGCTGAAGGGAAATATGTACTTACATAGACAACATAATTGCTTCGGAACCCTATGTTATTTAATGTTCTGACATGTAGATACTTGACAAGTTTACCAAATTAATTTACTTCGATACCGTGAAAAACAGTTTGGACCGTTAAGCAAGTTTGTCAACACCACGTGCTTGCGATTTTATGTGTGTGTTATATTTCATTTTCCGATACTAGGACAATGTATGGATAGTATGCGATGACCTGCCAGTCAGCTCTGTTTTGTATTTTCAATATTTGAACTATCAGTGTCAATGACCTATCAGTTGCGTTGTTTTTGTACAAATAACTATATTCATTTATCAAAGGCAAACATCCGCTGTAGCGCCTGGCGCATTTTCGATGAAGTAGGCTTGCGCTGAAAATTTACCCCCTAAACTTTTTCAGCTTTCATCTGGAAGATATGGTCAATACGTGCAGAGTTCATACGAGTTGTAAAGAGTGTAAATACGAGTACACATATGGTTGGAAAAGAGAAAAGGGAATACCTGGCTAATAGATACATGGATTAAGCGTATATTTATACATATATATCGGGCTAATCAGGTTTTTCATGCGTGATGGTGGTGGCACTTGGGCGAAGAGTCCTTTCTTTGGCTCCCAGCCAGTTGAGTTGCTAAGTTCGGTGGAATGGACTGATTATGCATTGGTGTACCGACGAGATTTGTGCCCACAACCAGTTCAGATGCCACGCACGGTACATCTTGCCAACTCCTATATTTTTTATACAAATTATGGTCTCGCGTTTGACTAGGACCTGATGGTAAGCGGTGATGCAGTCTATGATGTACTTTGAAGAAACCTGTTCATTCTCGACTTTTACTGGTGGTAGAGCTTTTGTGAAAGAGCTCGAGGAAGTGGGCACCACCGCCTTACCTTTATCTGCTGCCAAATAGCAGTACTTGTGCTGCTGTGTTCCGGTTGGATGGTAATGGTATGTTCCTGTAATTACTGGCACATAGACATAACAGCTAAGTCCTATAGTATGGCAACGTATCCATATAGATATCAAGACAACATAATAGCTTGTTTTGAATTCTATGTGCATATCCATGGGCTGCAGTAGCCACTTAACATCTGGTGGACTGCATGCTCGTTTGCCATATAAATTGTAAAAAAAAACTTGAAAACCCCCAGTTTGTGATTATAAGGGGTCACAGACTCGCAGGCAATGCGTTCCGATCTTTGCCGGTGCGCTTATTAAAGGTGGATGAAAACCGCTTTGTACGTAAAGGAAGTATGTCTACAATTTTGTGGTTACGCACCTCAGAGAGTCAGGTTGTTCTATCAATGACTTACGATACCACCAGACGCTGAATAAATCATCTTCAAATAATGTAAAATATAGCTTACTACCAAGGTTATTCCACCCAAAAATATTCAGTAAGATCGAAAACGTTTAGTAACGTTTTGTTTTTAGCGTAACGCGATCCATCAAACAGCCGCTACTGATGCGACATCTGCCGACAGAAAAATTAAGCATCGAAATCGTTTTTTAAACGAAGGCCATCTATCATTCAGACAGTAATTTTTCAAAGTCTGTTTAAAAGTGAACACGATGTATCTCGTCCTTTGAGAGCTAAGCGATGAAGTGGAACGTTTTGTCTTGAGACAGCTAAAGCTTTGTTTGCGTGCTTTGTCAACAGAGATCAACTGTTTTTAGTATTTTTGTTTTTCATTTTGTGTGTTTATTTTAAATTTTATTGTTTTCTTCTTTTGTTTTCTTGTAATTTGATTAGATTCTTGTTTTGTTATTTGTTAATGGACGGTAAGCGTTTTCATTGTAAACCGGTTTCCCGCGATACAGGCTTGACCTAGTACGGGGACCAAAGTCTACACTTGTATCTTTTTTTAGTAAATAAATGTATTCTTAATTCTTATTGTGCAATAAACAATCATATAATGCCTTTCTAATTATTATATGCATTATTATTTTTGCATGTAAATAATAAAAAGGCTGGTTTTGATTATGGCGCGTTTCTATGAACGTATGTGGGTGTATGAAAACACAACTATAATATTAATTTGTTCATAAAACTTTAAGGATCCATTTGAAACGTCAATTTTACTGTCTCCTTCACGACAAAGCCAGAAACGAATTACTTTACCGACATGAGTATCGTATGCAAGATCTCAAATATTCAATAGGTTTATTTCACGGAACGCCACGTAACTGGCGTTGGTTCACCATGCGCCAACAGCGCAACCGGCCTTCGCTTGGTAATTAGCAAATCTTGGTGCAGCAAGTGTAGATAGTGATACAGGGGCAGCATCTGCCACTGCAGCAGCTTCCGCAACAACCTCCGTAAAGCCCGCAAGATCCGCAAGGTCCACAAGATCCGCAAGGTCCGTACATCTTGGTTTGTTGAGTTGAAAGAGTACAGCTAAAGTTCTAAAAACAGGTCAAAAGACCTAATGTTGCGATTGAAAAGTTTACAAATAGATATACACTAAAGTTGTATGTTTTAGACTGTTTTTAGGTTTTTTAAATATTTTATATTTTTTAATGTGTATCTCGCAAAGAATTTGAGTGTACTAATAAAAAATAAATAAATAATAAATAAAATACTAATTTAAATTTACCAAAAAAAATTAAACAAAGATTCGATTTGTAGAGAATAAATTTTTTGTTTATTTTTTATTAGATTTCTATTATGTACTAGCTGACCAAACCGCAGCTTCGCACGCGTAGCTGCGACAATACCCTCCTGCAAAGTTGGGTAAAAAGTAGCCTATGTAACCCGGGGATAGTGTAGCTTCCCAACAGTGAAATAATTTTTTAAATCAGTCTAGTAGTTTCGGAGCTTACTCAATACAAACAAATCTTTCCTCTTTTTATTATTAGTATAGACTAGTATAGAAGTAAGTATAGATTGTGTTATCACATTTATAGGTTACGCTTGTTCAAATAAAAACTGAACTATTTAGAATTTTTTATGCAACAAAATCAAATAATAGGTCGGTTTTATTTGACTTCACTTGTGTAATACCAGCTTAATACGAAGCGTGTAGATGGGGAGTAAGGAAAGGTAATCCCGGTATTAGGATAAAATGCTAGGTTATAAAAGATAGTAATATTGCTGGAAGGCGAAAAACGAAGGATTTACCTATGTACTTGTGATAAATTGACGTGGAACTTATGACGCGAAATGTTATGAGGGAGAACGATTTACCTATAAAATAAATCATCATCACGTCAGATATAAGACGTCCGCCGCTGTAGCTCCTCTATTGATTTTCAGAGCGACCGGTCTTGTCTACCTTTATTAAGTCGACTTTTTTTACACAACTTATATAGCAAACGAGCATGCAGTCTACCAGATGTTAAGTTAAATTCAAAACAAGCGATTATGTTGTCTTGATCACGGCTGCTATTTAAGAATCCGGAACTGGCCACTGCATAAATAATATTTAAAAAGAAATTATCACGTTTGAACATGGAACTCTTTGGCTGTAGAATGCAGGTTATTTCGTCCGTCTGTCAATTGTTTTCATTGTGTGGAGCGATTTCAAAAATTGCGTGTCATTATCACAATGGATTTATCTCGAGAAATTTTCGTGCGATGATTTTTTATGATTTTCGACGTGGTCTAACTCAACAGCAGTGTATCGATCAACTCAGTTCGACTTTTGGGGATAAAGCACCATCGAAGACTACTGTGTATCACTGGTTTAGTGAGTTTAATCGTGGACGTCGTATGCTCACGGACGAAATTAAAGATGGTCGGCCTAAATCAGTTGTTGTGCCACGAAACATCGACGCAGTGCGTAAACTAATAATGCAAGATCGTCATGTGACATATCGAGAGATAGAGGCAATCTTGGGCATTAGTATGACGAGTATACATAAGATATTACACGAACACTTGGCTGCAAAAAAAGTTTGTTCGCGTTGGATACCGCACAACTTGACAATAGATCAAAAACAAGCTCGTGTCGATTGGTGCAAAAAAATGATAAAAAAATACAATCGTGGAGCATCAAAAGCTGTATATAATATCTACACAGATGATGAATCCTGGATTTATGCATATGACCCCGAAACTAAGCAACAGTCAACAGTTTGGGTCTTCCAACATGAGCCGAACCCAACAAAAGTTGCTCGTGCGAAAAGCACTTTGAAGCAAATGGTCGCCTGTTTTTTTGGTATAGATGGACACGTGGCTACTGTACCCCTAGAAAATTGTAAATCTGTTAATTCAGAGTGGTACACGACCATTTGTTTGCCATAAGTCTATGCAGAAATCAGGAAGAATAATCCACAACGCAGAATCATTCTCCATCATGACAATGCAAGCTGTCACACTTCGGGTGAAACGACCCGATATTTGGAAGGTGAAACGGTGGAATTAACGGATCATCCGCCATATAGCCCTGATTTGGCACCCAACGACTTCTATTTATTCCCAACCGTGAAGAATAAATTACGTGGTCAACGATTTTCAACCCGAGAAGAAGCCGTTGAGGCATTCAAAAATCATGTTTTGGAGATACCGTCTTCCGATTGGAAAAAGTGCTATGAAAACTCGTTTCACCGAATGCAAAAGTGCATTGATCATCATGGCGAATATTTTGAAAAGCAATAAAACCATATTTAACAGTCAATGATAGTTATTTTATTTTATTCCGGATACATAAATAGCAGCCCTCGTATGTGGATACGTTGCCATACTATAGGACTTAGCTGTTATGCCTATGTGCCAGTTATTACAGGAACATACTATTACCATCTAACCGGAACACAGCAGCACAAGTACTGCTATTTGGCGGCAGATAAAGGTAAGGCGGTGGTGCCTACTTCCTCGAGCTCGTTCACAAAAGCTCTACCAGCACCGCTCTACTACCACTTTTTAACTAAAGAGGGAAAGGGGTGCTGACCTGAGGACTTAGCCAAGTTACATTCGATTAGCGATGACGCTAATCGATAAGTCCGAAAATGTATGGGATTGACACATGCTATGGAAATATCACGTGATATATCGTCAACAAACCTATGTAGAAATCGAATCGATTCGAAGCGAATGTAACATAGCTACGGGCCCTGGTCACTGATAGCCCCTCGTGTTCTTATTTGTAGCCTTTATGAGTCGCTTAATATAAATAACTATTATTTATATAATTAGATCGAGCGAAGCGAGATCTCTAAATCAACCTTGGCAAATCGGCGTTGTATGTATGTATGTTTGTCCGAGGATATCATTCGTAATGTTGATCATCTTGAAATTTAATACATAGGTAGATAGTGATGGCACAATTTTGATGTGACTAAATGAGTTAAAAATGTTGAGGGGTTGTTGAGATATTGGGGTTCAAGTGGGTTAAAAAAAATGAGGCTATTAGGTCAAATGTGACATCAAATGAAAGGTATTCATTACACCAGTGACCCCACAGTGCTTAAATTTAGTATGCGTATAGCTTTAGTAACAAAAATATAGGTGAAAGTCTGAATTCCAAAATAACTGCAATTTGTACCCCATAAAAAAAACAAATGTATATGAACTCCCGTTACCTGTAATTTGGATGAAACTGTGGGTCAAGTTATTTGGGTGCTATTCGTGGCACTATTTTATTAGTCAAAGAATAAGGCCGTCTTGCACAACGATCTCTAAACGTATTTAGCAACAAAAACATGTTTAAACTTTCAGTATTTGACAACTTCTTAAATCATATTTAGCCACTAAGCACGTTTCGAGTCTCCCTAAGAATATATTTTTTTGTGTTTTGGGATACTCGCGAGATCTCAGTTCGGGGCGAACCACTAGTTTTATAAAGTGGCTACTGGGATGTGGCAAGTAATTGTGAGATATGAAAATAAATGGGGGAGACCTTTACCCAGCTGTGGGAAAATAAAAAAGCGCCTTGTGGGTGGGCCGCTTGACAGAAATACGATCTACTAAAAGTTACTGGTAGCCGTTGGGTGCATGCGTAGTTAGTTGTCTGGTATTTCTAGGGTAGACTAGTTTTCTGCTAGAGATCGTTTTCAGCGATAAGACCAACCGTTGCTATTTGACTTTTGTTATTTGTTGAATTATTTTTCATTTTTAATGTGGGTGTGTACATTATAATATATTTATGTAAAACTAATTAGTTGTGTAATAGGTACACCATTACCACCCTTCCTCTTCTTCTTTCGTGTCAATGGCTATTTGACTTTTAAATTTGATTAGCCCAATAGAGAGCAATTTCCACACCCCTCTCTGTTGCCTGGTACAAGTCATTCCGAGTACAGGTGGTTGGGCATAGAGGACATGAGAGCAGGTGGGCCATTGCTTGTGTGGTGGCCCCGCAGTGGCACTGGCTCCGGAATGGGTCGATGTAGCCCCACTTGCCTAAATTGTCTCGGCAGCGGCCAACATGAGTGTGCAACCGGTTTAGGGACTACCCCAAGTAATATACATTCCATCCAAACGTTGTCTGGTAGACATCGCCATTTAGCAATACGACCACCAATCGTATTACATGTGCACCTCCGACCTTATTTTAACATTACAAAAATGCGAGAAATTATTAAAAATTATGAATTACAAAATCGTCTTATCCAGCGACAAGCCCTTGTATTTAAGTGACTCTGGTCTAGTTTTATCTTTTGTAAATTTTAATGTGGTTATTACAATAAAATATTATATGTTTTATTTATCTATGTACATAATTGATACATCATTATTTTAAAATTACAAAAATCATGTTCATCTAAAGATTGTCTGGAATAAATTGATTCTTAGCAATAAGCCCGCTCATTGTGCTTGTGTCTTTGTATTTTTTTTTATTTTTATTTTATTTGTAGTGTACATTTATTAAATATTTAGTATAAGTTTATCTCAGTAAGTGAATTGTAAATTCTTATGAGATATAGCATTCTAAACAAAAAAATTAAATTATTTTTCACTTCGCTTAAAGTGATCTTTTTTCGCTTTGTGTATAATTTGTATCCAGTTTAATTGTCCTTCTGCAAAAACAGGTTTTACATATTAGGTTGGGGAAAAAGTTTCTTCGCATTTTTTAAGAAAATGCAAAACGTTTTTTAACATAGTTTATTTACATTTAAATAAAGTATGTAGGTACCATTTTGTTCGATAACTTTTTGCCATCTTGTAGGTAGGGACATGATCCCATTGCTATAGAAATTTTGGGGCTTCTGATCAAAATATCGCGACAAGTAGTTTTGGCAGTCCTCTCGTAATGTTAACCTAACACTGCATTAAGAATTCTGAAGAGACCAAAACAGGTGGAAATCTGAAGGTGCAAGGTCAGGACTCTACGGCGGATGCATTAACACCTCCCAGCCAAACTCTCTTAACTTTTGCTGAGTGGCTAAAGAGGTGTGAGGTCTAGCGTTATCATGATGAAAAACCACACCCCATCTGTTGATTAATTCCGGCCGCTTTCTCTCAACTTCTTGCTTTAATCTCATCAGTTGTTTGCTTTACAGTTCAGAATCGATGGTCCTGCCTGGTGGTAACAGCTCATAATGAATAATGCCCTTCCAATCCCACCACACACACAGCATCACCTTTTTGCGAGTTAACCTTCTGTGTCTAACAAGTCTGTGAAGCCTGACCGGCCTTTGACCACGACTTTTTTCGCACGGTCTTGTCGTACGCGATCCACTTTTCATCACCAGTTATCAGCTTCTTCAAAAATGGTTCGGTTTCATTACGTCGTAATAAAGAATCACAAATGAGTACACGGTTCATTAGGTTTCTTTCAGTGAGCTCGTGTGGTAATCAAATATCGAGCTTTTTTGTGTACCCAGTTTTTTCAAATGCGCCAAAACTGTTTTGTGATTAATTCCCAGTTCTTCAGCTACGTCGTAACTACTGATATGCCGATCTTACTCTACTTTTTCAAAAATGGCATCAATTTTATCCGAAATAGGGCAACCAGAGCAACGTGCATCTTGACATCAAAATTTCCGGGTTGAAAACGCTTAAACCAAATTTTTGCTACTCTCACAGACACTGCACTAGGTCCATAAACATCGCAAATTTTTTTTGCGGCTTGCGTTGCATTTTTACCTTTTTTGTTGTAAAATTTTAAAATGTATCGAATTTTTTCGTTAGATTCACTCACCTTTACAGTACGAAAAACATATAAAAATCACATATTTTCCTAATTTGAATTTAGAATTATCTTCTTTAAAATTTCAACTTTGAATGATACCAAAACCAGCCAGATACAAATAGTATAAGCCAAAGAGATTTTATTACAAGTTCATACATACTATAATGCGAAAAACTTTTTCCCTAACTTATTTTTTTATTCTCATTTTTAACCAATTACAAAAAAGGAGGAGGTTCTCAATATGAAGGTATTTTTTTATGTTTGTTACCTTAGTACTTTCGACTGGTTGAACCGATTTTGATGATTTTATTATTTGAAAGCTGGTGCTTCCCATATAGTCCCAATTCCATTTGGTCTAGTTCTGACAATGGCATTCACGAGAAAACCATAGAAGCTTTAAATTTGTTTAATTTTTATTTTATGTTAACCAAAACATCGGCCACGTAACGTCTGACAGGCCAAACTGCAAGCCAGGATGGCACTCCGGACACCACCCCGTGACTCAGAGATAGTCGTCTCTGACGTTGAAGCCAGGGTTAAGCACGAAAGTCCGACCCTTACCCACACTTCCCAATCAAAATGGTCGAAGTGTTGAAGACCCATGATGATGATGATTTACCTAACGCGTTCCATTATATGTGCTGAAATTACAATAACAAGACTAATTTTTAGTCTAAATTTAATAGTAAGTAAGTAACATTTCGTTACACGCGTGAAGGATTGTTTACATTATTATGTTATTGTTGTTTGAGTATGTTGTTGTTTTCTAATATTTTGAAAAATAGGTAGATTTGAGATCGAGGGTGGTAGTTATGTAGATCAGAGGCAAAATAGGTAGATCTACCAAAACTTTGGTAGATGCGGCAACACTGCACAGAGCTTTAAAAAGTTAGATAGTTAGTGCTTAAGTGAGGTGTTGTTGTTGTTGCATTTTTTATTTCTTTTATTGTTGGTGTTGAATAAATAAATATTTTTCTTTCTTTTCTTATAAACATGCAGTAGATAACCGATTAGCAATGCTGTCTGTACAAAACAAAAAACGGCCATAGAATAAATTGTAGAAAATAAGGTAGTGGCAAAATCAGACGCAGATTCATCATCATCATAATATCAAGGTTAGGGCGTCCACTGCTGAACATAGGCCTCCTCATAGACTTTCAGAGCGACCTATCTTGCGCGGCCTAGATAGTGTGGACAAAGTTTAAATTATTGTAAGTATTACAAGAATTCGCACTGGAAAGCGCAGCCTAGGGTGGAAATACGACCTAATAAAGGTTACTGGGAGCCGTTGGGTGCAAGCCGGACAAAATATGTCACTCTGGAAATCTTTGGGAGTGCTATGGTTCAGTTATGATGATGATGACGCTAACAATAGTCCAATCCAAACTCAAGGTTTGCCAAAGGGTGATTGAGCGTAGTATTCTTGGAGTTGATCTTGGATTAACTGATCGCGTTCGTAACACCATACTGCGCTCCAAAACCAAAATCGCCGATGTAGGGGAGAAGGCCACCAGGCAGAAGTGGGACTGGGCCGGTCACGTCGGCTGCATGCCTGACGAGCTGTGGCCCAAAATAACGAATAAGTGGAGCTCTGAGATAGCAAATCGGTGCCACAGACCGCGCCGGAGGTGTCGGGACGAGCTGGACGCGGCCGAGAGGGACTGGCATATGGTGGCACTGGACCGTTGTGAGTGGCATTCGCACAGGGCGGTTCTCTTCGACCTTTATTAATCGCACTGCCAAAAAGTGAAACGCCTTGCCAGAGACTGTGTTTCAAGCCTATAATGTATTAAAAAAGAGTAGCAGAAATGCGGGGAGACCTTTGCTCAACAAATATTCATGTTATACAAAAAATTGTGACGTAGGCTCAAAGTTAGAATAGCCTAATGATGTTTTCATGTTTTTGCTAAAAGGTTAAGTACACAATATTGAGCCTAAAAAGGCTGTAACAGTCGCCATTGATGGTTTTCAGGCTATAAAAACTTTGTTTTAGTAGATATTTTTATTCAAAGCATTACAAAAGAAATAAATTCACCTCTAGCTTCCGCCAGCGAGTTCGCACGCGTTTTTTTGTTGATATTGCTTAAATTTTTCAATTTAGTTCATAATCTATGTATTGTTAAATTTAATTTAATTACCTATCTATTACTCTGCCAAGTATTATATAAGTAATTAAATAAAAAAAAATACTGGATATTTTACACAATGTTATCTAGCCCCAAACTAAGCAACGCTTGTACTATGAGAACCAGTTATCCGATAAAATACTATTTTTTTATTACTCGCCCGTACTGTCCCACTGCTGGGCAAAGGTTACCTCCCTCTCTTCCTTCCACTTATCACGGTCTAGAGCCATATCCCGCCAGTGTCTTTGGAAGACGTCCAAGTCGTCGATCCAGCGCTTTTAGGCCTTCCTCGGCGTCGCTTTCCGTCTTTAGGAATTCATATGCTAATATGGTATACTAAGAATAAGAATGCTAATGCTAACAATACGAATATATCTAATTTTAATATTTACTTGAAATTTATTAGAGAAACAACAAAACCCGGAACCAATATATTATATATTATATTTGTTGGTTTAGTATATTATACAATGATAGGTATGTATAATTTTATCCTATAACTTTTTGAAGTGAAAACTTCTTTGGGCGTTTGGCATTTTTTTGGGGATAGGGTAAAACCATTGAACTCGCGACACTGTTACCGTTACCATTACCAACACCTCGGTATATAAGCAGTAAAAACATTTTAGGCGCATTGTGCATTTTTTGAAAAGGGAAAAAAACTATTAAACTCACGACACTGTTACCACCATACCTATTTCTGCCTCCAAGCAGCATTGCCGTATTTCGGTATGAAGGGTATGGTTTCCGGTGAAATTACAGGCATATAAAACTTTACAACTGTATGCCTCAAGTTGATGGACACAGGGCAGTGCATCGTAGGGCACGTTTCTAAGGTGCATAATACGAGATACTTTGTTATATGCAATATGTACCACTTAATATCAAATGGGCCACATGCTTGTTCCATCTGCAGGTAGAATAAAAAAATTAAAAAACCAATACAGCTTCCATAAAGGGTAAATGCAGTGATAACCAGCTTGGACAGACGGACGGACGGATGGACAAAGTCGCACCATAAGGGTTCCGTGTTTACTATTATAATCCGGAACCCTAAAAACCATTTTAAAAACCCCTAACCAAAAGCTAAACCCTTTTATAAATAAGCTTTGTCTTGTTCAGTGATCGGAAAACAGATTGTACGTTCGGCGAACAAGCTTTTCGCTTTTTATTTTCACCGCATCGACACTTCAGGTAACAGAGTTTTAGACTGTAATTTATTGAGTTCCAAGTCAAAAGTGGAGTGAAATGGATAGAAGAGATAAAAGAGCTGAAAGTTTGTACACTAGAGAGGATTTTATGCATTCTTCAGTGCGTGAAAGCGCTTTTATCTTGCCATTTTATGTTACGTTTCGAGAAAAAGCGTTTAATTCTTTTTTTTTCTTTTTTGGCATGAGCTCTGCAATATGACTATTACGTTTTACTATTTGAGAACATCCTTAAGTAAGCACAATATTAAATGTATACAAGTTTATGTTTTATTAGTCTCTCTAAAAATATACTTTTCATTTAAAGCTTGGTTTCCAATTTTTTTCGATTTCTTTCTTTTCAAAGCGGGTAATATTTAATTTTGTAATATAAATTATCAAAATTGTTCGCGAGGTATATAATTAATACAGAAAATACTTTAAACCAATTCGCGATCTTAGCCTCATACAGGGATCTCTACCAGACAAACTTTACATGGAATGGACTATGTGAATATACCTGTTACCTTTTTACTCTATTCATTTGATTTTCTATCTTGAATTGCTCAGTTCTGCAGGTAGTATATCAATCATCTCATATTGACCTTGAACTAATCTTATATAACTAGCCCGTGTGATCCCACTGCAAGGAAAAGGCCTCTCTTTCCTTTTTCCATTCTATGCGATCTTGAGATTTTGACAGTGGGACCTCACCCGGAGATTGTATGCGTCCCC
Organism: Philereme vetulata; assembly: GCA_918857605.2. Lineage (NCBI taxonomy): Eukaryota > Metazoa > Arthropoda > Insecta > Lepidoptera > Geometridae > Philereme > Philereme vetulata. The sequence goes on from OU975421.1 coordinate 12,280,558, forward strand.
TGTTCCGGTGTGCACCGACCTACTGTCATCGGCAGTGCTGACACCAGAGACACCGGGCCCTTGGGGTCAATTGTTGAATGTACTTGTCATAAGATAAGGTAGATGAGGCTGCCGTTGATACTGATCAGCCAGCGGTGAGTGTCGAAGCCGAGCCTCTTTGTATGTATGAGTAACAAAGCAGACCTCGCCAGGCGTAGTGCAAATCTCAGGAAACGTAAACCGGATTACTTATCGGATCGTTAGTTCGGGAGGCTTCATAGATGACGCCTTCTGCTCCCAGGTTGAGGCCATCGCCTTACAGAGCGAGAATAAAGACCACTCTTTAAAACATATAGAGTAGAGACTAGAAACGAGATCGTCATCGTTAAAAATGAACATCATGCCAACGAGAGAGCGTCAGATATAGGTCAGAATCTGATTAGAATGTCTAATTAGAGTACAGACGAATAAAGTGCAAACCTGATTTCCAGGAACTTGTCGAGTGTCGCGACCATTCATCCTTCAACGATAAAGAGGACTATAAGGTAGGACCAGACGAAATGTTCGATTGCTACTCAGCTAGCGAAATGCAATGGATCCTAGAACAACAGCAGGATTATATACCAGAACCTTGAAAGAGTGACACAGAAGTTTTTTTCTACGAATCACCAGAAACCGCACAAGGACTTCTAGATTCCACATTAATAAAAAAAAACAATGGCTATCATGCTCGAATATTTGATGCAGGACGATGGTGGGCAAATCCCACCTTGGCCAGTTTCCACCGTGAACGACAGACTACCTATTGATTACCAATTTCAGCTCTTTGACGAATGCGGTCATTCGTTGAGGATATTACCACTCAAGCCTTATCAACACTTCATGCTTAAGCTTGCAGCTGCCTCACATTCTACTATTATCGAGAGTCTCACAACTTCAGCCAGCTCAGCGCTGATCCGAGCTCGGTTATCCCGCTGGATATGATTGAGTACTGGACAGATCAGCAATTATTCGAAATGGCCGTAATACCGCGGCCAGGAACTTTTCCAGCGCGCTATCAGGAGTGAATGCTTAGTCTAAAACGCTGTTACGGCGCGCAACCCACACCGTATGTGCAGTTCTTCCAGTGCAATCCTGATTTAACGGAGTGTCTCTTTTATAATCATCCTCGTGTGCAAAATATGGAACACCTGATGATGCACATACCACAGTATCAACACGTCAGCCCGGCTCCGACTACTTACCAGCAGATATCGAATCGCAACCCATATCAGAATTTGGATCACCCAATGATGCACATTTTGCAGTATCAGCACGTCGGCTCGGCCTAGACTACTTACCAGCAGATGCCGGATCGCAGCCTATATAAGAATGTGGATCACCCAATGATGCAGATACCGCAGTATCAGCACGTCGGCCCGGCCTCGACTAATTACCAGCAGATGCCGAATTGCAATCCATATCAGAATATGAATAACCCGATGATGCACATACCGCAGTATCAGCACGTCGGGCTGGCCCCGACTACTTACCAGCAGATGCCAAATCGCAACCCATATGAGAATATGGATCACCCGATTATACACATACCGCAGTATCAGCACGTCGAACCAGCCCCGAATACTTAACAGCAGATGCCGAATCACAACCCTTAACAGAATATAGATCACCCGATGATACACATACCGCAGTATTAGCACGTCGGCCCAGCCCCGACTACTTACCAGCAGATGCAAAATCTCAACTTATATCAGAATATGGATCACCCAATGACGCACATACCGCAGTATTAGCACATCGGCTCGGCCTCGACTATATACAAGCAGATGCCGAATCGCAACCTATATTAGAACATGGATCACTCGATGATGCTCATACCGCAGTATCAGCACGTCGGCCCGACCACGACTACTAACCAGCAGATGCCAAATCGCAACCCATATCAGAATATGAATCACCCGATGATGCACATACAGCAGTATCATCACGTCGGCCTGGCCCTGATTAATTATCAGCAGATGCCAAATCATAACCCATATCAGCATATGGATCACACGATGATACACATACAGCAGTATCAACACGTCAGCCCGGCCCCGACTACTTACCAGCAGATGCCGAATCGCAACCCATATCAGAATATGGATCACCCGATGATGCACATACCGCAGTATCAGCACGTCGGCCCAGCCCCGACTACTTACCAGCAGATGCCGAATCGCAACCCATATCAGAATATAGATCATCTAATGATGCACATACCGCAGTACCAGCACGTCGGCCCAGCTTCGACTACTTACCAGCAGATGCCAAATCGCAACCCATATCCGAATTTGGATCACCCGATGATGCACATACCGCAGTATCAGCACGTCGGCCCGGCCCCGCCTACTTACCAGTAGATGCCGAATTGCAACCTTTATCAGAATATGGATCACCCGATGATGCACATATCGCAGTGTCAGCACGTCAGCCCGGCCTCGACTTCGTACCAACAGATGCCGAATCGCAACTCATATCAGATTATGAATCACCCGATGATGCACATACCGCAGTATCAGCACGTCAGCCCAGCCTCGACTACTTACCAAAAGATGCCAAATCGCAACCCATATCAGAATATGGATCACCCGATGATGAACATACCGCAGTATCAGCACGTCGGCCCGGCCCCGCCTACTTACCAGTACATGCCAAATCGGAACCCATATCAGAATATGGATTACCCGATCATGCACAAACCGCAGTATCAGTGCGTCGGTCCGGCCTCTACTACTTACCAGCAGATTTCGAATCGCAACCCGTATCAGAATATGGATCACCCGATGATGCAAATACCGCAGAATCAGCACGTCAGCCCGGCCCCGACTACTTACCAGCAGATTCCGAATTGCAACCTATATCAGTGTTTAGAATATAAGGGAATAGGATTTGACAACTATTGACCTTAACATGTCAAAAAATAAAACCACTCAGCACTTATTACAAACGTTGGTTTTATTTTAAACTAACTGACCCGCTGAACTTCGTACCACCTTGACATGCATATGACGTGGGCTGCCAATATTAGTCGTGCGTAGAATTGTCAATCGGCCATCATTAGCTGCATCTATGTATGAGAAAATGAATTTATAACTTAGCATAAGCCACAAAAAAACGAAAATTTGCATTTTTTTATCGCCAAGCTGCCATTTTATTCACGAGCATTAAAATTCACGGTTCTCTAATATACGTGACACTATAAATTAAGGGTACCGTACCCCGAAACCTATTTGGAATGTGTCCAAATATGAATAAATACACGTGCAGTATGCAAAATAGTGCTTCTGTTGCACCTTAACCTGTCGCTTTTGGTGTCAAGTTCTTTTTGAGGGGGAGATACGGTAAATAAATTAAAGGGTACTTACTCATAAATACATCCAATTTTATCCAAAAAATCATCCTACTTATTATCTTCTACACAGTGGGGTCGAGAAACAAATTCCTCATTGCTTTATTATGACCGCTTACGGGCCTTGCGCTCCTAGCTTCAGCCAGTTTTGAACTGAGGGTTTTCGGAACTTTTGAGCATTTCGGCCAACAGCTTTTTTGCTTTGCTGTGGTACTAATATTAGTACCACAGCAAATCAAAAAAGCTGTTAATATAATGCTGCTGTCCTCAAGGGTGGGCCGAACAGCTTTTTTGCTTTGCTGTGGTACTAATATTAGTACCACAGCAAAGCAAAAAAGCTATTAATATAATGCTGCTGTCCTCAAGGGTGGGCCTAAGTACTCAAGATACAGATACATACTAATTTCCAAGTGCTATAAGTTGCTGATCCCACTAAGATGGGTGGTTTAGGACAGTCCACCCATCACCGATGTTAATTGTGTAGACACAGACTCCCCCTGTACTAAAACATCTCTGTGATAATCATAATTATATTTGTGCATATTTATATGAATATTTCTGTGTATATTTCAACTTTTATTGAAATCTGATCAACATCTTAACTATATATGAAACAAAGTCGGGTTGGTTTAACTATTTATAACTCAACACCAGCTGGAGGGACTTTGATGATCTTTGATTTGTTGTATTTCTCTCCGCTACGATGACCAGAATCAATATTAAAATTTCAGAAATTTTCACGCAAAAAAATTGTAAAGAAAATTCATTTTCTCATGCATAGATGCAGCTAATAATGGCCGATTGACAATTCTACCAGCGTCTAACATTTGCAGCCCACGTCATATGCATGTTAAGGCGGTACGAAGTTGAAATAGTTGAAATACTAGTTTGAAATAAAACCACTGTTTATGAAAAATGCTGAGTGGTTTTATTTTTTGGCATGTTAAGGTCAATAATTGTCAAATCCCATTTCCTTATATTCTAAATACTGATATGGGTTGCAATTCGGCATCTGCTGGTAAGTAGTCGGTGCGGGGCTGACATGCTGGTACTGTGGTATGTGCATCATCAGGTGATCCATATTTTGCACACGAGGATGATTATAAAAGAGACACTCCGTTAAATCAGGATTGCACTGGAAGAACTGCACATACGGTGTGGGTTGCGCGCCGTAACAGCGTTTTCGACTGGGCATTCACTCCTGATAGCGCGCTGGAAGAGTTCCTGGCCGCGGCATTACGGCCATTTCGAATAATTGCTGATCTGTCCAGTACTCAATCATATCCAGCGGGATAACCGAGCTCGGATCAGCGCTGAGCTGGCTGAAGTTGTGAGACTCTCGATAATAGTAGAATGTGAGGCAGCTGCAAGCTTAAGCATGAAGTGTTGATAAGGCTTGAGTGGTAATATCCTAAACGAATGACCGCATTCGTCAAATAGCTGAAATTGGTAATCAATAGGTAGTCTGTCGTTCACGGTGGAAACTGGCCAAGGTGGGATTTGCCCACCATCGTCCTGCATCAAATATTCGAGCATGATAGCCATTGTTTTTTTTATTGATGTGGAATCTAGAAGTCCTTGTGCGGTTTCTGGTGATTCGTAGAAAAAAACTTCTGTGTCACTCTTTCAAGGTTCTGGTATATAATCCTGCTGTTGTTCTAGGATCCATTGCATTTCGCTAGCTGAGTAGCAATCGAACATTTCGTCTGGTCCTACCTTATAGTCCTCTTTATTGTTGAAGGATGAATGGTCGCGACACTCGACAAGTTCCTGGAAATCAGGTTTGCACTTTATTCGTCTGTACTCTAATTTGATATTTTAATCAGATTCTGACCTATATCTGACGCTCTCTCGTTGGCATGATGTTCATTTTTAACGATGACGGTTTCGTTTCTAGTCTCTACTCTATATGTTTTAAAGAGTGGTCTTTATTCTCGCTCTGTAAGGCAATGGCCTCAGCCTGGGAGCAGAAGGCGTCATCTATGAAGCCTCCCGAACTAACGATCCGATAAGTAATCCGGCTTACGTTTCCTGAGATTTACACTACGCCTGGCGAGGTCTGCTTTGTTACTCATACATACAAAGAGGCTCGGCTTCGACACTCACCGCTAGCTGATCAGGATCAACGGCAGCCTCATCTACCTTATCTTATGACAAACACATTCAAGAATTGACCCCAAGGGAACAGGTGTCTCTGGTCTCAGCACTGCTGGTGACAGTAGGTCGGTGCACACCGGAACAGGGGACGCATACAATCTCCGGGTGAGGTCCCACTGTCAAAATCTCAAGATCGCATAGAATGGAAAAAGGAAAGAGAGGCCTTTGCCTTACAGTGGAATCACACGGGCTAGTTATATAAGATTAGTTCAAGGTCAATATGAGATGATTGATATACTACCTGCAGAACTGAGCAATTCAAGATAGAAAATCAAATGAATAGAGTAAAAAGGTAACAGGTATATTCACATATGTAGTCCATTCCATGTAAAGTTTGTCTGGTAGAGATCCCTGTATGAGGCTAAGATCGCGAATTGGTTGAAAGTATTTTCTGTATTAATTATATACCACGCAAACAATTTTGATAATTTATATTACAAAATTAAATATTACCCGCTTTGAAAAGGAAGAAATCGAAAAAAATTGGAAACCAAGCTTTAAATGAAAAGTATATTGTTAGAGAGACTAATAAAACATAAACTTGTATACATTTAATATTGTTCTAACTTAACGATGTTCTCAAATAGTAAAACGTAATAGCCATATTGCAGAGCTCATGCTAAAAAAAAAAAAAGAACTAAACGCTTTTTCTCGAAACGTAACATAAAATGGCAAGATAAAAGCGCTTTCACGCACTGAAGAATACATAAAATCCTCTCTAGTGTACGAACTTTCAGCTCTTTTATCTCTTCTATCCATTTCACTCCACTTTTGACTTGGAACTCAATAAATTACAGTCTAAAACTCTGTTACCTGAAGTGTCGATGCGGTGAAAATAAAAAGCGAAAAGCTTGTTCGCCGAACGTACAATCTGTTTTCCGATCACTGAACAAGACAAAGATTATTTATAAAAGGGTTTAGCTTTGGGCTAGATGTTTTTAATTTGTTTTTTAGGGTTTCGGACTATAATAGTAAAAACTGAACCCTTATGTGCTACTTTGTCCGTCCGTCCGTCCGTCTGTCCAATCTGATTATGGCTGCAACTACTCTTTATGGAAACTGTATAGGTTTTTTTAATTTTATATGCTACCTGCAGATGGAACAAGCATGTGGCCCACTTGATATTAAGTGGTACATATTGCATATAACAAAGTATCTCGTATTATGCACCTTAGAAACGTGCCCTACGATGCACTGCCCTGTATCCATCAACTATAGGCATACAGTTGTAAAGTTTCATATGCCTGTAATTTTACCGGAAATCATACCCTTCATACCAAAACACGGCAATGCTGCTTGGTGGCAGAAATAGGGATGGTGGTAGAACTTCCCGGGCGAGCCCATTCACAAGGAGCTCTAAGACTCTTCGTTTTTAGGTGATTTGTCAACTTGATACAATAGGTAAACTCGCGATTCCCACAATACTTCAGCCAGTCATGTTGTACAAATTATTGTAACGTATAATCTTCGTATTGCATCAAGTGGTGAGAAACAACTCACAACGACGCACTGGCCAGCGCGGTGTTTTATGACTAAGCCCCTTTAGTTATGATTAGTCCCAGTACGCCACGGCCTTCAATCCCCAGTGGCCCCGCTATACCTGATTCTGGCAGTGGTCAAGGTTCCGGCAGGACAAAGGGTGCTAAGAATCGCTGAAATCGCCCAGCTGCCACAACCCAACGACCCTGACCTTAGCGTGTTGCAACGCCAATACAATTCGCATGGATGACCGGTTTTTAGAACTGCAATATGAACTGGAAAAAATCAAGTGGGATAACGTAGGGTTATCAAAGGTTAGAATATAAGGTGAATACCTGTTTAAACTAATCTTAGATGACTTGTTTTTCTATTGAGGTCACGACGATTCTACTTATGGCGGCGTTGGATTTCTTATTGCCAAAATAGTTGCCAGGTGTCTCGGTTCCAGCAGGACAAAGGGTGCTAGCAATTGCTGGAAGATGCCCAGCTGCCACAACCCAACGACCCTGACCTTGGCGTGTTGCAACGCCAATACGATTCGCATGGATGACCGATTATTAGAAGTGAAATATGAACTGGAATAAATCGAGTGGGATATCGTAGGGTTATCAGAGGTTTGAATAAAAGGTGAATACCTGTTTAAACTAATCTCAGATGACTTGTTTTTCTATAGAGGCCATAACGATTCTACTTATGGCGGCGTTGGATTTCTTATTGCCAAAATAGTTTGAAGCTGTCTCGGTCCCGGCAGGACAAAGAGTGCTAGCAGTCGCTGGAAGATGCCCAGCTGCCACAACCCAACGACCCTGACCTTGGCATGTTGCAACGCCAATACGATTCGCATGGACGACCTATTAAATGTGTTTTATTAGATGTGCAATATGGAGACTCGACGGGGGTCTACGAGTACGTTAGCTTGACAAAAAAATGGGGGTTTACAATTCGTAAGCGGGGACGAAAATTTATCTATTTTCGATAGTGAAGAATTCAAATGTTGGCTTGACTTCACATATCAATGAAACCATATAATATTTTAGGAAGCTCTTGGTTGGAACTCAGCTGCATCGCAAATGTCATAGTTAGATATAATCTTCACATTTTTTTGTGGACTGGAAATATTGAAGAAATGTAGCTGCATGGGGGCCACCGGAACCAGCAAAATTTTGAAAGTGTTATGATTATGATGTGATCAAAATAAAAAAAAGTTTGGGAACCTCCGCTTTAATTAATGATGATGATGATTTAATTAATGATGGACTCTGCAAAGAGTATAAATAACATAGATGTTGATTTAAAATGTGTGATTAGTGCATGTATAAATATATAGGGCACTTTTAGTTATGTAGGTACTATTTTTATTACCTTAGTTTTTATGTAGAAAATAGCAGCATAGTTACGGTTTTAAGCATAACATTTTTAAGAACTTAATGGTTTGCCTGTTTAATGGGTTCTACATTTTCTTGTAGCGTCTTACTGACTATGGATACCTATTGTTATGGATATTTAAAAAGAATATGCAGTCGTATTTCTTGCTTTGGTCGCGGAAAAAGAGACTGTAAAATATACCTCTCAAATGATAAGGTTGCCTTAACTTATTACCTAAATAAGTCTTTTAAATCTTCATTTATGTATCTACGGTTCACGAACAAAAAAGTTACTTACCACTCGAAAGCTAATTACCAATTTACATCTAATCTCGATTCAGATAGCCATCGAGATTAGATTAGATTAGATATTTTTTTTATTCCACACATTAACTATAAACATATTTAAGAAAATAGACTTTTAAATCATAGGTACAATAGGCGCCATTATCGCTAAGAGCGATCTTTTCTAGGCAACTTTTGGATGTACAAGATATTTGTGAATAAATAAGGACGGCGGCGTCAATCAGATATTAATATAACAACAGATAATCATATTACAATTTATAATGCATATAGATAACATAAAATAAAATAAAATAAAATGTATAATTATAATATACTAGCTGTACAATCCGCAGCTTCGCACGCGTTGTTTTTCAATAAAAACATTTCCCTCTTTCTGCGCAGTTAGGTAAAATGTAGCCTATGCCACCTAGGGATAGTGTAGCTTCCCAACAGTGGAATAATTTTTTAAATCGATCCAGTAGTTTCAGAGCCTATTCAATACAAACACACAAACAAACAAATCTTGCCTCTTTATAATATTACTATAGATAATATAATCATAAATATACATAAATATTAATATAATGATACATGAAATATATATTGTCATATCTACATAATATAAATTAAACGAATGTATAAATTAATGAATGGCCTAGTGAGCGATGGATGACAGATAGTGTTGTCTGATCATGTTTTAAAGATAGGGAGAGATTTAGGGTGACGAATTAAGACAGGTAGGGCATTCCAGAGTACGGTAGCCTGCAGAGTAAAAAAGTTACTATAAAATACTGAGGTATGATGGGGAGTTTTTAATCGAAGGGTTTCAGAGGAAAGTAAGGAAAAACTTCTAAACAAAAAATACTAAATACGGAAAAAAATAAATATTGTGTTTAATAAAGAATAACTTCTTTATTCTTTATTGTACACAAATAGATTTACAGATAAAAATAGCTTACAAAATGGACATGTACAAAGGCGAGCTTAACCCTAATAAGAGTTTTCTTCCAGCAAACCTTTGAAGATAGAGATATTTGATTATAGTGGTGGGTACGTGCACAGAGAATGACATTGGAGTAGAATACTAATATATAGCATATACTATAATAAATACAACACTTAACCATATTAAAAAATAATAATAATACCTATATACTATACCTACATTAGAGATAAACATAATATATTATACAAAATATAAATAATATACCTACTTATACATAATAAATAACCTAAAAGCTTACAAGGACAGGTAATGCTCTTTGACTCTAAGCTTAAAAGTGCTTAGTGATGGACTTGCGCGGATAGAGTGTGGTAGAGAATTCCACAGGTTGGCTCCATGGACAGTGAAGGAACCGCCATAGCGACTGGAGGAATGAGGAGGGGTTTTGAGAAGGAGGGACTTAGATGACCTACAAGTCATCTCCGGTAGGACAAGAAAATCGAAGCGCTCACGGAGGTAAGAAGGAGCTAAAGGATTGAAAAGAGTGTTGAAGAGAAAAGTTACAACATGAAGATCACGTCGACGACGAATGGGAAGCCATTTTAGCTGGGATCTAAACATGGAGACGTGATCAAACTTGCGCAACCCGAATATGAATCGGATACACAAATTCTGAAGACGTTCCAGTTTATGTAGAAGTTCCTCGGTGGCGTCAAGAAAACAGACATCGGCATAGTCTAAAAGGGGTAACATGAGTGTTTGAGCAAGAGTAATTTTAGTTTCAAAGGGTAAAAACTTTTGGAGACGCTTAAAAGATTGAAAAGAGTAGTTAACCCTTTTACTAATCTCATTAACATGCCGCACCCAAGACAGATGATTGTCAAAATAGACGCCAAGGTTCTTGGCATTGGCCGAGTAGCTAATCGGTGCTCCAGCGTATAAAACTGGAGGAGGATTACACTTACCGACAAGATTTAACATATAAGGGCTCCCAAAAAGTACAACCTGAGACTTCGATGGGTTGACCAGGAGACCAAAAGCCTTTGCCCACGAGTAGATATGGTTGAGATCAGAGTTGATTTGGTCAATACCCATTGAAACCTCGTCCAATTTGAACTGGTGATATATTTGTAGGTCGTCAGCATAAAGATGGTAGTGCGAAGTAAGAACATGGGTTATGGCGTTAATAAACACCGAAAAAAGGAGAGGAGACAGAACACCACCTTGAGGTACGCCAGCGGTGATGTCACACCAGTCAGAACAAGACTCGTCCGAACGTACACACTGCATGCGACCCGAAAGATAGGAGGCAAACCAAGAAGTTACTGAGAGAGAAATATTGAAGGAGGAGAGGATGGATAGGAGAATGTCGTGATCAACCGAATTAAAAGCACTGCTAAAGTCTAACAATACGAGGACTGTAAGGTATAGGTTATCCATGCCCCAGCGAATGTCATCGGACACTTTAGTTAGAGCACTAACCGTGCTGTGACCTGGACGGAACCCGGATTGGTAAGGACTCAGCAGGCAATTAAGGGCAAGGAAGTGGGAAAGTTGCTTACGCACAACGTGTTCTAATATTTTAGATAGAATTGGTAAAATGGAGATGGGTCTAAACTGAGATACCAGGGTGGGATTAGATGTCTTTGGTAGAGGGATAACAAAAGCCTTTTTCCAGACCGCAGGATATGAGCTCGTTTCGAGAGAATAATTAATAATGTGAGTGGTTATAGGAACAAGCTCAGAGGAAAGGAGTTGAATCATAAGGATGTGAATGCCATCTGTACCGACGGCCTTAGTGGAAATGGAACGAAGGAACTTCAAAACTTCAGTTTCAGTAACATCCACAAAGATAAAAGGAGAACACTGAGGTCTAGTAAGGTTAGATAAATGATCAAGAGTGGAACGTTTTATGACATCGTCCACGCAGAGAGGCGATTTAGAAAAATGAGTATTAATAGTGTTAAGGTCAAAAGAGATAGATGTATCATTTGATCCTTTACCAATTCCAAGTGAATTTAAAAATTTCCACATTTTAGCGGTGGTACAATTTTGGATGTAACTGTTTATTAGTAATTAAATATTCCGACATCAGAACACAGTCACAGTGTTCAGACCTATAAGAGCATTACTCGTAATTTAATTCAACAGATCATAAACCGTTACGAACTGAGAATATTATTTTTTTTGTTTTGTAGAACGTACGACACGTGACGAACTTCGTTATTTACTCTGTTGACGCACGAACAGCGACTTAACCTTACCAAAGGGCTTATCAAGCATAAAAAATCGGCCAAGTGCAAGTCGGACTCACGCACGAAGGGTTCCGTACCATTATCTATAAAAACGGCTAAAACTTTCATGTCTGTTATATGGGACCCCCCATAAATATGAACTTTATTTTAATTTAATTATTTGTTTTTTAAATGAACAATATACCTCAATATACTGTAAATATTTCAAGCGTCTACTTGTTGCCGATGTCAATATCGAGCAAAAACGAGCAAAAAAATGTTTCTTTGAGTGTATGCCTTTAAGATGAATATGTCCAAGATGAAGGTGCTCTCGAATGTCTGCGGCGTCACAATACCCATTGGGAAATAAGAGGCTAGATACAATCGACCAGTATGTTTATCTTGGACATATTCTTTCATTTGGCAAAGAGCATCAGCAGAAGGAGATCTCTTAAAGGATCCAATTGTGATAGGCTGCATTCGGCAAACTAGACGATATCCCTAAGTAGCCTAAAACTCCATGGTGTCTGAATACCCGCTTATTCGACCAATCTATACTACCCACCATAACCTACGGCGCTGTGACATGGACGCTCACACAAAAAGTAGTAGGTACAGGTTAAGAGTTCCACAGAGAGCCATGGAGCGTACCATGATCGGCATCAGACTGTTAGATCGAGTTCCAAATGTCGAGATCCGTAGACGAACGAATGTTCATGACGTTGAGATTCGAGTTATGGAACTCAAATGGTCTTGGGCGGGACACTTGGCTAGACGTGGTGATGACAGATGGAGCAGAGCAATGACTGAATGGTGGCCAAGGAGCGGGTATAGAAGAGTAGTACGTCCGGCAGTGAGATGGGCGGACGACATCGTAAAGGTCGCGGGCCGTCAGGGGTGAGACTAGCGCAGGTTCGTGGTGGATGGCACAAACTTGTGAAGGCCTATACCCAACAATAAACAATAGGTAAAGTCAGGCTGTGGATGATGATAATGATGATCAAAACGCGGCGTTCACTTCGTGAACTCGGAAAACGTTCACAGATCGCCTCACTGGAAACACTTTTTTTATACATTTCACACAACGAGCGCCATCTAGCCCCAAACTAAGCAAAGTTATGCTATTCTAAAGCTATGGGAACCAGAATTGAAAGAATACTAATATACTTTTTTGTAAATACATACTTGTAATTTATAGAGAAATAACCAGACCCGCAACAAATATCTGTAAATCATGCAAATATTTGGTCGGTGACTTTACTAGAACATTTTGTCAACGAATGTCCTTGTTTTTGATTCGATCTCATAGACAAACACCAACCATAGTAATGACCAAAAAGGATTATCATTATTCAGCTCAAAACGCTATACCAAAAACTTAGTTCCAATAAATCCCAGGGCAAAAACCCTGATGGCAAGAAGCCCAAAGGTTTTCCCAACAAAGTGTTTTTGTTGTACCCTCACCGTAACAATGAAATTACTTTTAATACCCGCCTATGAATAATAAGACTACTTTTACATGTAAAACAGGCTGCAACCGGTTTTTCGATCCTATACTTAAGTTGTTGGTTATTTTCGGTATAACGTTTTTGTCTTAAGATTATTTGTATCTCATATGATTTACAAAAGAAATCACTAACTGATAAACAATATTATTCTACGCATTAATATTTTTTCTAATGCAGTGAGCAGTAAAATTTAACTATATACATACCTGTATTTCATATATAATTCATAAGAATTTAGTTTACTCCTTAATTGTGACGACTCTTAAAAATGGTTTGTTCGTATATCATACTAATATTATAATTACAAAAGTAAGTTTGTTTATTTTTAACGTTTTAACGTCGTAACGGCTAAATCAATTTCGATAAAATTTTGAATATAGATCGATTAAGTCCTTTTTCAGTCAGTCAGAGCCTGAAGACTAAAGTCTTCAACCAGTGTGTGTTGCCAGTGATGACCTATGGCACTGAAACGTGGTCCTTTACTCATGGCCTCATGACCAAGCTCAAGGTCGCTCAACGAGCTATGGAGAGGGCTATGCTCGGGGTTTCTTTGTGTAACAAAATCCGCAATGGGGAAATCCGCAGAAGAACTAGAGTTGCCGACATAGCTCTCAACATTAGCAAGTTGAAGTGGCAATGGGCAGGCCACATCGCTCGTAGAACCGATAACCGTTGAGGAAGAAAGGTTCTCGAGTGGAGACCACGGACTGGAAGGCGCAGCGTTAGCCGGCCCCCCACAAGGTGAACCGACGATCTAGTAAGAATCGCGGGGAGCCGTTGGGCGCAAACGGCTACCAACCGCTCGTTGTGGCGATCTAAGGGGAGACCTATGTTCAGCAGTGGACGTCTTTCGGCTGATGATGATGATGATGATGATGAAGTCCTTTTTTGAATATGCGGTTGATCTCGGTGGAATTCAGAGTCAATATTGAGTTGATACTTTTTTCTAAATATTGACTTACTATCTATTGAAACTTGTATCTCATAATTAACTTTGTTATTTGAATAGTATTTTCAATTATTATTTATTTATACCTATCATATTTCTAAAATCTTAAAAAAATTTGAATTTGTGGATACATTTGGCATGTTATATTTTGTGCCAGTGTTACAAAATTATATGTGTCCAGTAGCATTTTTCAAACTTTCGCGATTTCATAATTACTGATTAAAACAGGTATTTATCACTTATGTACCTTTTTGATTAGTTATCCGGACGTTTAGACTGTGTTGCAACAAATAAAAAGGTACAAACGCGATAAATAACTATTTTAATCAGTAATTAAATGTGTTCAAGTTGATGCAACTTATAAATAAAAAAACCTCGCGGCTTTTTAACGTTAATCAGACAAAATCCACTTTGTATGTAAATGTGCCCTTATAATGCTGAAAGTTTAATAATGTACAAACATAATGAATATTAATACAGAACCGTTCGCAGGTGAGAAAATATGCTAAGTTTCTAGCGTTATGGGCGATAATTACTTAAGCAAACACCTATTTGTACTTTAGCACTTTATTTACGAGTAATTGACAAGTAAATGCGGTTAGAATGTTTTGTGTTTAGGAAACTGTTAGTTTATTTTAAAGAAAAAGAATAACCACATATTAGAAAATAAAAATAAAAAATGGCCAGTGTTGTATTCGCCTATCTCGGGGTAGATGGTTAGATAGTCCATGAAATAATAATAATAATCCTCCTAGCCGATTTCGGCTACAGAGACTTGACTTTGTGATTATTGGCCTAGGTGTTTAGCCTGTATGTGGCTGATGTACCCTATTTTTGCGCTAAAAGTCCGGTTACAATGAACACAAGTTAAGGCGCCATTAATGTAGTTGTAATTGATATTAGCCGGCGGTCGACTTTTAAGCTGATCTCGTTTTAAGTCTAGTTCTTGCCTCCTTTCTTCTTCAAACTCGTACACTTTGTCCTGAACATGACGCCTCCATTCAGGTCGTTTTTCAGCGAGAGCCTCCCAGCGCGACGGATCGATACAACACCTCTTCATATGCCTCTTCTGTACGTCTTTGAAACGTAGGAACTGACCTCCGCGTTTCCGCTTACCATGTTCTAGTTCACAGAAGAAAATGCGTTTCGCCCTTCGCTCATCAGACATCCGAGACAGGTGCCCGCACCAACGCAGCTGACGCCGCATCAAATATGCCTCTATGCCACAGACATTAGCCCGTCGTAGAACATCGGTATTACGGACCCGATCCGACCACTTGATGTTAAGAATGTCGCGGAGGCATTTCAGATGGAATCTGTCTAACGTGCGTATGTGTCTGCGATACAGGCACCATGTCTCTGACGAGTACAAGATGTTAGGAAGTACAATAGCCATATACACCTTAATCTTGGTACTCAATTTGATGTTATGGGAGCGAAATACCTGGACTCGTAGTTTACCAAAAGCAGCCATAGCGGAGCCAAGTCTGCTGTTGATCTCCGAGTCAAGGTCGCATTTTGTTGTTATGCTGCTTCCCAGATATCTGAATGTATCGACCTGTTTTATGGGCTTTCCATCGATTTGCAGATTCAGTGGAGCTTGGTTAACAGTGTCCATGGCCATCACCTCTGTCTTTGTAATATTAATTTTGAGGCCAAATCTACAGCACGCAGCGTCAAGCCGAGTCATCAAGTCCTGGAGTCCCTCAGAAGATTCCGCAACGAAACATAGGTCATCAGCATACATCAATTCGGTAATGAGGTCATACGATACCTTTGTGTGCGCTTTTAACCTAGCCAGGTTAAAGATACTGCCATCTGTGCGAAAACGTATGCGGATCCCTTCGGTGTTGGCTTGTAAAGTCTCCCTCACGACAACGGAAAAGTACAGAGCAAAAAGAGTGGGTGCTAATACACAGCCTTGTTTTACACCACAAGTGACAGGGAATTGCTCTGTCTGCTCACCATTGACGGTTACGCAACAAGTCATGTTGTCGTGAAGAAGTCTTATCAAGCGTATAAATTTGTCGGTGCAACCAAGTTTCGAAAGCACAATCCACAAAGCTTCGCGAGGTACACTGTCAAAAGCTTTCTCCAGATCAACAAAACAGAGAAACAGAGGTTGACACTGTTCCCTGCTTTTCTCTTGCAGTTGTCTAAGAGAGAATATGGCCTCGCATGTGCCGCGATTGGGTCTAAACCCAAATTGCGTTTCAGGCAATATACTTTCAGAGAGCTCCATAAGACGATTTAAGAGTACTCTGGCAAAAGTTTTTCCTGGAGTAGACAGAAGTGATATACCCCTATAAGAGTTGCAAACAGATCGATCACCTTTATTTTTATACAAAGAGCAAATTAGTGATACGCCAAAACTAGGAGGAACGAACTCCATTTCCCACATGCGCTGGAAAAATTGCCAAATCTTGTAGTGCAACTCATCTCCGCCATATTTTAATAGTTCTCCTGGTATGTTATCGATGCCGACAGCCTTATTGTTTTTCTGCGCTTTGATGGCGATGATAACTTCCTCAAGAGAAGGAGGCTGATCCAGATCTACGGCTTGTGGTAAGGCAGGAAGTGATGCTAAATAGTTTATGTCAGCAGAACGATCCACATTGAGTAAGCTGTTATAGTGTTCTGCCCAGCGAGTAAGAACTTCTCCTTTGCTTACCAGGAGGGTACCTGAAAGTGATTTCAGTGGTACGTTTACTCGATGTGGACTTCCTACTAACTTTTTAATCTCGTTAAAGAAATCGCCGAGTCTATTCGAATCAGCAAGCCACTGAATATAGCGAACCTTGTTCAGCCACCACTCATCTTTTGCGTTTCGAGTTAGTCTCCTTATTTGGCTCGTACTCTCCTTTATTTTTTCAGAAGCAGTTGTCTGATTTCCCTTTCGAAGGAGCTGGCGGTGTTTTTCTAGGGCGACTGTCAATGTATTATCATTTTCGTCAAACCAGTCTTCACAGACACGAGGTTTTTGGCCTAAGATCTCAGTAGCTTGATTGATGGTATTTGTAGTTAACAGTTTCCAGCCCTCGTCTAACTGTTCATCTTCGGGGTGTATGCCTGCTGTAAAGGTATTGACAGCTTCCCTGTAATTTGCCAATATTTCAGCAGACTCTAGCTTTTTCAGATGAAGACAGTTAGGCTTAGCCCTGCGAGGTCTACGGCAAGGGCTAAGACGCAAAAATAGTTTTGTAACAACAAGTCGGTGATCCGACCAACAGTTTGCGCCCCTCATTACTCTCGTTACTTTGACATCCGCTATATCCCGTTGACGGACTATAGCATAATCAATAAGATGCCAATGCTTGGACCTTGGGTGCATCCAGGTAGTTTTGTATTTATTTGGGAGTCTAAACATGGTATTGGTAATACCCAGATGAAATTGGGAACAGAGGCTTAGTAACAGTTGCCCATTACTGTTCATGTTACCAATGCCATGTCGCCCTATCACCCGAGGCCAAGCTTCAAAATCACGTCCGACGCGAGCATTAAAGTCGCCAAGAAGCAAAACTTTCTCACAGCGCCGGATTTTAGTCAGCACTTCTGACACTTCCTCATAAAATTTGTCCTTGACGTCATCACTTTTGTCGAGTGTTGGCGAATATACGCTGATAACATTTAAGTATTTATTGTTTCGAAGATGGAAACGTAAGGACATGACACGATCAGAGATAGCAACTGGATGTTCTTCCAACTTAGAGGCTAAAGTAGTTTTAATAGCAAAGCCTACTCCTGACCGTCTAGGCTCAGAAGCTGGTGTGCCTTTCCAGAAGAAAGTGTACCCACCACCACGTTCAACAAGCTCACCTTCATCAGCTAGATGTGTTTCGCTGAGAGCGGCTATGTCGACGTCATAGCGTTTGAGCTCGCGAGCCACAATGGCGGTTTTACGTTCTGGGCAGAGGTTGTTGGGTCGGTCTAAAAGAGTACGTACATTCCACGCACCAAAAGTCATATTCATCTGCATGTTTTTAGATTTATTCTTATTGCGAGGAATGAGCGTTTGTTTGGGGCACCTTTTCTAGCCCCCTCCCCGGCTGAGCGAGGAAAGCAGTGCCTCTCTAAATAAAACTGCTTTGTCTCAAAGAGTGCTGCCGAACCACACTGTCACCCCGATGCAGTGCTAGAGCGACCACTCTCCTCTCCTTAGGCCACCCGTGTCCAGGTATTAGACCAAGCCCAGGACTTTTTTAAACTCGGAATGACAAAGCCAAGTCAGATGCGCAGGATATATTAAGTTGCATAAGTGTGCGCGCCGTACACAGATGCACCCTCTCCTCCTTACTCCCCTTGACCCAGTGGAACGGAGAACCGCTACGACTGGAAGGGAACAGGACGCAGTATCTGGCAACGATAAAAACTCCTATCGCTACCTTCAGGCCTTCTACAGTTGCCTGGTTGCCTCGCCACTTGAGGTGGATTGCGTTGACGCCGAAGCAACGAGCACTAGCACGGGGAGTGACCGTGCCGACTCGAGGGCCGAAACACGCCGTTGCTACAACAAAGTGTTTCGGCACTCGAGCCCCCCTCTACCAGCCTAGGTTCCTAAGGTGTGGCCGCTGCATGCTATAGCGGCGACCACTAACGACGATCGAATGCGTGCCGCGCGATCTGAGGAGCCTTTTATAGGCGATGTTGCCTCGACCACTAACGACGATCGAATCTTCGTATATTCAACGGGCAGCGTAACGACGCCCCAGAGACGTCCGCACTGTACGACGGCTCGAGCACGACTAGATAGTCCATGAAATAAAACACAGATGTATCACAGACACTGTTTGGGTGCGTGCACGTCCGTCCCGCTTGGCGGACTGCAGTCGACTGACTCGCGGCAAGCATTGCCTGCATATTCAAACATCAAAGTCATCATACAAAACGACATTTGTCAAAAAACTAAGTTGGTCCCAATAGACTCTGTTTTTTTTAAACGACCTGAAGATAGACCGAGCGTATGGCCAACCTGATGTTAAGTGGTAACCATCGCCTATAACAAAGTATTGCCTCGCAGATCACGCACCTTAGAAACGTACCCTACGATGCACTGCCCTGCGTCCATCAACTTGAGGTGTACAGGTGGCATATAGGTGTCAAGCAGCTGCACCAGCAACCATACCCTTCAAACCAAAACACAGCGATGCTGCTTGGTGGCAGAAATAGATACGGTAGTAGTAATTCCCCGGACGAGCCATTTCACAAGGAACTCTCATAATCATCCACAGCCTGACTTCACCCATTGTTGGGGATAGGCCTCCCCAAGTTTATGCCATCCACCACAATCTTGCGCTAGTCTCACCCACTGACGGCACACGACCTTTACGATGTCATCCACCCATCTCGCTGCTGGTCGTCCTACCCTTCTATACTCGCTCCTCGGCCACCATTCTGTCATTGTCCTGCTCCAACTGTCATCACCACGTATAGTCAAGTGTCCCGCCCAAGACCATTTGAGCTCCGTAACTCGAATCCCAACGTCATGAATCTTGGTTTATCCACAGATCTCGACGTTTGGAACTCGATCTAACAGTCTGATGCCAAGCATGGTACGCTCCATGGCTCTCTGTGCAACTCTTAACCTGTACACAGCCTCCTGCGTGCGCGTCCATGTCACATGAACCACAAGTAACTCTACTACTCTTTAATAATTACCTTTCTCATAACACTTACCCTAAGTAACATACCATATCAAATTGTAAATTAAGCGAAAAATATTCATTTTATATGAAGCGCTATTCGCCACAACATTGAATCAATGCATGCCATTTAAAATACTTAGCTTCATTGAACCCCTCTCAACCAGAGCTCAACTAAAACTACGCTGTGAAAATCAACCGATCCTATTGCTGAGATTGACACACATTCATAGCTTAGCCTCTCTGGTGGAAAGGCAGCCTTATGTTTAAACAAAAATCTCGCTCGAGTTGATTGGAAATGATATTTTCTATGAGAAATAAGAAACTTTTTCTTTACGTAACAATAGTACTGAGAGATACTATAGAATGTATGGATAGTTTTAGTCTTTTTAGGGTTCCGTACCTAAAAACGTAAAAAACTAACCCTTATAAGATCACTCACTTGCATGGCTGTCTGTCCGTGTGTCACTACCGATTTTCTCAGGAACGGGTGGAGCTAGCAAATTGAAATTTATACCAGATACTAAGGTTTATAGTCCCTATTAGGTGTATAAAAATCAAGGTCCTGAGTTAACAAGACAAAAAGATATCGGCAAATATAGATTTTCGCGAAAACTTTTAAGTACCATAATTTACCTTAATTTTCGACTATTATAATTTTTCGGAATTTGCTCTTTACTTGTGCTGTAAGACCTTGCTTTTAACCAAACTTGACAATTCTAGGTCAACCGGAAGTACCCTATAGGTTTTGAGTCGAAAACCTATATGGTAGTTCCCGTTGACCTAGAATCACGAAATTTGGCAAAAAGCAGCACAAATAAATGAAAAATTCCAAACAATAAAAAAAGTTGAAAATTAATGGGTACATATTTGACGCCAATAAAGAAAGTCCTCTGAGTTGTATGGGTGCTCATACAATTTAGAGGTCTAGATTAATCGGCACCAACCTCAAATAAGGTAATTAAATAAAATTGTGCTATTGAATAAAATAAATATTTAAGTTGGGCTCTCATACAACAGACATGATTTTTTTGCAGTTTTTATAGATAATGGTTTTAATTTTGCTTGTTTTTATAGATAATGGTACGGAACCCTTCGTGCGCGAGTCCGACAAACACTTGGCCAGTATTTTATTATGTGTTTGTACATTATTTATGTAACCTACGTTTTCTTATGTTTGTGTCTTGCTTTGTAGTCCTAATGTGCCGTTACAAATAATAACAATTATCTTCTTTCCTTTGAACTATGACAAAAGGCGTTTTTATATATATCTTTTTTAATAGACGTACGGCCCTGATATTAAGTGAATACCATCGCCCATAACAAAATATTGCCACGTATGTGCGTTAAAATTCAGATTTTGAAAATGTATTATATGTATTTTATCAGTTATCCGGTTCCCGTAGTACGTGTTTTGCTTAGTTTGGGGCTAGATAGCGCTGTGTGAAATGCCCAGAATTATTTATTTGATTATTTTTTATTTGAAATCTAGCAAACGGTTCCTAGTTTTTTTTTTTGTATTTGTCAGAATAACAGATTTTCCTTACTTTGACAAAACAAAAAACCAGTGGTTACATAATTCATTCCGCTTCCTCGCCCAGGCATTATCGAAAAGGCTTTCTATCCTGGCATTTCGCCGGAATTTATTCATGATGTATCCTTAAAGCCAGGGGAAACATTTTTTCTTTGCTGTAAGCCTATTTTACTCTGAATTGGTTGTATAGAAAATGAACTTTATTTCGCTTGTTTAAAACATCAAATAAAGTTGAATTTTGAAAATAATTGTGTGACTCTTTACTTAAAAATGTTAACGCGCTGCGCAGACGTAGCAACTTGGGTTGAAGCAACTTCTTGCAAGTTGGTTCCTATTTGATATCATCGTAACTCAAAACTAGATTTGCAACGTCTGCGTAGTTGCTCAAGTATAAAATACGTCATAAACAGCTAGTTAGCGAGTTGCCGCAATTAATCTTGTTGCTGTGTCCGCGTAGTGCTTTAACTGGAATGAAAAAAAAAATTAAGTATTCTATCAGTTATCTGGTTCCCATAGTACAATATTTGCTTAGCTTGGGGACTAGATATATTTGTGTGAAATGTCCAGTATGGTTAATTTATATTTTTTGAGTGCGAGGTTCCACTATATCTGTTTAAAGGCAGTAAGATTGAATGATATTATGAATGGATTGTAATATAAAAAAATGTGTCCAATTTATGTCCATACTAAATAAGTGAATACAACGTAACGTAACATTTAATGATGATACAACCTTTATGTCAAGTCCTAAAATTCAATGAAACAGCCTGTTAAAGCGTCCTTCATCACAAGGCATTGTACTTTCAAAGTTGCTTTATTGCAAGCAACGAAACACCCAAACTAGCTCAATCAAACATTTCACTCTGAGGCCTTATACCATATGCCGAGCGGTTTTCGTCAGCGCAGATTAGGAACAGGCACTTTTTAGTCGCAACATTTAGTTTGCTTTTTGGAACTAAATATAATATAGACTTCTAAGGCTAATAATATTGAACATTATTACTAAATTACGTACTTAAATTAGACACAGCCTGTATAAAATATTGGTTCATACAACATAAAACACAATAATTTCACATTAGATGCCTTTTATTATAGGTGCAGTGTACAACTTACTAATACTATTTTAAGTGTTACTCTAAAATAGGCTAACTAGGCTGTTTTGGTTTTGTTTTTGTTCCCGACATCTTTTCTTTACAATGTTCAAACGTAGAAACCTGCTATTAGCCTTACGTTTAGTTCTAAGCTATTTAACCAAACAATTTGTATCGCCGTTGCTTTCTCTAAATAAATAAAATAGTTAATCGAATCATATTCATTCATCATGTAAGTAAATACGAGTACATGTTAAACCGATTAAACGGTATCGTCGCAAAGGCGCCGCCGATTGGACTAATCTTGCTGTTGGCCTCTGAGGCCGTTGCAGCTTAACCGAACTTTTGGCAAGCAAAGAAAGCGCTCAGCCCTGTAAGTTTTTGTTAAGGCAACTAGCGCAAGGGCACCACTTAGGTACGAACCTCAGCTTGCGCTGTTGCCAGGATGGGGATAGGAGAGAAACGCCCGGGTACGTGCTTGTACCTCGTATAGGCGGCGACTGAAGGGACTCGTCGACCTCGCTGGCGAGGTCAGTGTATCTGTCAAGTATTTGCTCTATCTAATGAAGATGACTCAGAAATCTCTTCCGCGTTGGCGGAGGTTATCTAGTTATCCGGGTCCTCGTGAACGTGTGTCGGACGATGGAGGGTTTACATACGTAGCGCATGGACCCTCGCTTGGCTGAAGTCGACTAGAACCGAGTTTACCCGAATCAGCGTCACCGTCCCGAGCATGGTGGTTCAGTTTTGTTCTCTGTCCAGAAAAGTGTACATTGTACGCCAGAAGTATTTAGTACAAAAGGTAGGACGAAAAAAAGTCTTTTTTTATACGTCCTGGAAATAAAATTAATACATATGCTTACCACACGTTACCACATAACATCGCTTAGATCAAAAAACTGCCTCATATGTCACGCTTCTTGGAAACGTGCCCTACGATACACAGTTATGCGTCCATTAACTAGGCATACTGGTGTAAAGCCTCATGCACCTGTAATTTCACCGGCAACAATACCCTTCAAACCGAAACAATGCTGCTTGGCGGTAGAAATTAGTATGGTGCAAATACTTCCCAGGGCGTGCCCTTTCACAAGGAACTCTAAGCCTTGAAATCTTGCAGTGAAACTTCACAACAGTATAAAGGTACTATTATTCCTCGGCGCCTGATGGACAACCGATAAAAGCCGTCGGCTCGAACCAATATTTATAAAGATTCTGTTGCATTATTCAATAGCTTGGTACACGATAAAGGGGATGAATATCGTTTGATGGTGATGTGATGCAGTTTTTTCTCTGGACTTACGTTTGATGTAGCTTTGAAAGTTTTTGGTCACTGTTTTGAATATATTACATCTAGAAAATATGTTGAATATTGTTAGAGACAGCTCATTTGTATTCTAGAACGTTCTTTGTTTTTCTCTCTTTGTAAATAATAGAAGCATGGTTATTGATCAATTCTAAAATCTAAAGTACCTAATAACACACAGTTGGGACTAACATAAAGATTTAAACTGGCGTTACGAATACCTACATAGGTACTTAATTACAGAAAATGGCGTTGAAATTTTAGTTCACGATTTGCGAAACTTTTAGTACTTACCTGTTTTTTAGGATTCCGTACCCAAAGGGTCAGACGGTACCCATACAACAAACGTGATTATTTTGCTCGTTTTTATTCGATATTCATAACGGCAACAGGCAACGCTTGAAATATTTACAGAATATTTAGTTATATATTCACTTTTTAATTAGGTAATTAAAATAAAATTAATATGTACGGAGGGTTCCCATACAACAGACATGATTTTTTTACGGTTTTTAGGGTTCCGTACCCAAAGGGTAAAACGGCAGCCTATTACTAAGGCTCCGCTGTCTGTCTGTCTGTCCGTCTGTTACCAGGCCGTGTTCAACTGTATCTTATGAACCGTGATAGTTAGACAATTGAAATTATCACAGATGATATATTTTTGTTGCCGCTATAACAAAAAATACTAAAAACAGAATAAAATATATATTTAAGTGGGGCTCCCATACAACAAACGTGATTTTTTTGCTTGTTTTGGCTCAATACTGATATAGGCAACAGGTAGACGCTTGAACTAATCACAGAACAAATATTTATATATTCACTTTAAAAATAAATAATTATTATAAAATAAAACAAATATTGAAGGGCGGCTCCTATAAAACAAACGTGATTTTTTTGCCGTTTTTATAGATAATTCTACGGAAGCCTTAGTGCGCGAGTCCGACTCGCACTTGACCGGTTTTTATTATAGATATGGTACGGAACTTTTTGTGCGTGAGTCCGAATTGCACTTAGCCGGTTTTTTTATAGTTAGTGTAAGCCTCATACAATAATTTCTTGTAAATATGGCGGTATCAATTGACTGCTTATCTATACCTAGTCAGGTCATAAGTATTGTCACACAGTAAAAACTTTTCTTTTAGAATGCTGGCCACAAAAAAGTTTATAGAATTCGAATTTCGAATTGTTCATGAAAATAAAAATATATACTTTTAAGAATTTTGATTTTGATATGGAGTGGACGCTTAAAGAAGACCGTGTTGCAGTTATTGCGTTGCATCGTTGCGTTAACGCGCCAATTCATATTTTTGACATACTGAAAAATTTGAATATAACCAAAAGATTCGTTTATCGCACCATCAAACGATACAATGAAGACTCTAGTGTAGATGATAGGTCAAGAAGTGGTAGCCCTCGGTCTGTTAGGACTCCAGCAGTGATAAAAGCTGTGAAGGCGCGAATTCAAAGAAATCCCAAACGTAAGCAGAAACTGTTGGGCCTTCAGATGGGGTTAAGCAGAACCACGGTGAAAAGGATGTTAAATGAAGACTTAGGGCGTCGGGCATATCGAAGAAAAACAGGACATCGTTTAAATGCTCGTCTAATGGACCTGAGATAGAAGAAATGCCGCGCTTTGTTGAAGCGGTACGCGGGAAAAAAAAATCGGGAAATTCTTTTTTCGGATGAAAAAATTTTTACCGTAGAAGAGAGCTACAACAAACAAAATGATAAGGTGTACGCACACATTAGTGAAGAAGCGAGCAACCGTATTCCGCGTGTCCAACGAGGTCATTTTCCATCCTCGCTAATGGTATGGTTGTGAGTTTCTTATTGGGGTTTAACAGAGGTACATTTTTGTGAGAAAGGTGTAAAAACGAATGCAGTTGTGTATCAAAATACAGTCCTGACGAACCTTGTGGAACCTGTTTCTCATACCATGTTCAATAACAGGCACAGGGTATTCCAACAAGATTCGGCGCCAGCTCATAGAGCGAAGAGCACACAAGACTGGCTGGCGGCTCGTGAAAACGACTTCATCTGGCATGAAGACTGGCCCTCCTCCAGTCCAGATTTGAATCCGTTAGATTACAAAATATGGCAACACTTGGAGGAAAAGGCGTGCTCAAAGCCTCATCCCAATTTGGAGTTACTCAAGACATCCTTGATTAAGGCAGCCGCCGATATTGACATGGACCTCGTTCATGCTGCGATAGACGACTGGCCGCGCAGATTGAAGGCCTGTATTCAAAATCACGGAGGTCATTTTGAATAAGCTTTAGTGTCATAAGAATCTATGTTTTGTTAAGTTCATTTTGGTATATAAATGGTTACATAATAAATAAACTTGTTTCAATTATTATATATTAAACATGTGACAGAATTTATGACCTGACTAGGTATATATGGACATAATAGGTCTTAAAAATATCTAATTGAATAATTTATATATAAAGTACAAAACAGCAATTACATAACGAAACAAGACCTTAAATTTAAGAACAACAGAAATATACAATAGGTGGTCTAGAAAAGAAATCACTTAAATATTTAAGTGATTTCTGTTCGACAACCTTAGAATAGTGATTAAATTATGGAGAAATTTGACGGCCCGGTATTGACCCTATGTTTATGCACACGCAATTGGGTTTAAAATTGTACGTTTTAATACTTATTAATGTATTTATATTTGTATACGTCATAAATGGTTTTAAGGATCAAGAATTTGTGGAACATTTTTCTTCTAGATTTTTAATTCATAAACATAACTTCAACATTGAGTAAAACAAGGAAGACGTCAAAACTTTTTCTTTTTAAAACCAAATAAAGATGAAGAAAAAATTAAACTAAATATTTCTTGTACATTTTTGGAAAAGCGTTAACAATGCTATTCAATTCCAAATATTTTTATTCTTCTTTATACAGAGTGCGAAATTCCTTGTAATAAAATAAGTTTAATTCTAATTCTAGTTGCACCAAATGGAACAAAGCATCAGTGTTTATTCCCACAAGAACTTTTTAAACTCAGCTACCCGAATAAAAAGTTGTGTTTATGCATATTTGTTTTGATATATAGTAACTGTAGTTACATTATTATGTATTTTATTACATATACTCCATTATTCTTTTTCTGTGTTCGTACCCACCACTATAATCAACTATTTCCATCTTCAAAGGTTTGCTAGAAGAACACTCTTATTAGGGTTAAGCTCGACTTTGTACATATCTATTTTGTAAGCTGTTTTTGTCTGTAATCTATTCATGTAAAATATATAATAATGAATGCAAACAGATGAGATTTTTTTCTTTTCTTTTAAAGTTAAAAATACTCAGACCATGGTAAATTACTTGCTTAGTTTAGAGCTAGATATTTATGTGTGAAATGTCCAGCATTATTCATTTTAGTAATATTTTATCTCTTGTCCAAATGTGCACCAAAACCTTATTTATTATTTCGCAAAGAGAATGTCTTTAGACATTAAAACTTGCACGTTAAAACTTTTGGGTGATTCTGAGAGGCGGTTTAATGGGCAAGGGAAGTTCCCAACTTTCTTTATAAGCGGTAAACTCACTAATTGAGAAGTTAGAAGAAAGTCAAAGGTTTTTTTTCAGTTCACTATGAATCTGTTAGACGCTAATCTGAGCGTAGAATTTGGTTGCAAAAATATAACTACTTTAATGATTTCAGTTAGAGAGTTATTATAAGAGAAATGTTTAATTAAATTCTACTAAATTCTAAAATTGAAAATAGACTAGATTAATGATAACTAACAATTTAGTTCTTTTGTTTGTTTATTTTAAATATCGATTCACTTGTTTTCTCAGAGATCTTGGTGATAGAACATAACTCTAAAACTGATCTATAAAATAATTACGCGAAGAGAAAACTTTGATCCCCTTTACAGGTTACGACGCACACAGAGAAGTGTGAGATTTGGCATAGTTAGATTTTATATGTTAAAAGTGAAATGCTAAAATAAGATAAATAAAAAAAATTACTGTAGAATTTCGACCACTGTGCTGGGCACTAGAAATAATTGAAACTACTTCTAATAGTGGATGATCTTGTAAAATTTTGCTAAATGCAGGGCGCGAATAATATCCCTCTCTAGGTGAAATAAACATTGCTCCAAAGTGATTTTTTATGATTCATCCGTCTGGGAACTAATATGCTACTGACCGAAACATAGACAGACATAGATTAAGAACTAGTAAGAACTGCTATAATCACATTTTGAAAATAATTATGA
Organism: Philereme vetulata; assembly: GCA_918857605.2. Classification (NCBI taxonomy): domain Eukaryota; kingdom Metazoa; phylum Arthropoda; class Insecta; order Lepidoptera; family Geometridae; genus Philereme; species Philereme vetulata. The sequence continues at coordinate 12,308,673 of OU975421.1, forward strand.
TTTAATTTAAAAGCCGTCAAAGTTACAACATTTTTTTTTTGCCTCGGATGTTAAAAATAATACATGTTGTGCTGGCCATATATACTAAATATGTTTTGCTTGTTACAGATGATGCTTCATAAACCGAAGCGAGCTAGACCTCAGACTCTCCACGAATGGAGGAACCTAGGCTGAGCCATGAGCTGGCATGCTGGGGTCACCATGTGTGCGCTGAGCTACCGACTCAAGATCGGCTTAGTTGTCATCGTCATCATGGTGCTTGGGTTCTTCAACGAGAGTCAAGGTATTACTTAGTTAACTTTCAATATTTATTTCAATCATTATTATAAACTAGATAGTCGTATGACCAGTGTAGGAGGTTGACTGTGTTCAGGTGTTGGTAGTAGAAGAAAATAATCCAAGTAAAGTTCACAAGTGGGTAGGTATATTGTTCCTTCACAGAATTACAACGATCGTTCGACATACAGCACTCAGTACAGTTTATAATAGAAGGAGATAGGTAGATACACAACACAACTAGCAAGCGAAGATAAAATAACGAAAGTAAGCTTTGAAGCAAAGCACGTAATTACTGATTGGGCAAGCTGGTGTTACAGAGCGGTATAGCGTGTACGTTGCACTAGCGGTTCCATCCGAGTGCCGGGTGCGTCAGCGTGGATGGAACGAACAGCCAACGCGAGCCAAGAAGCCGGGTGGGGAGCGCGTGACCTCGACGCTAACCGGTAAACCAGTTATTTGATGCGCGCGCGGCTCCAGTACAATAAATATCGTATGACACGCCGTTCGTCGTGTTATCGTACTAATGTAAATAATAAATAAATATTTATGTAATTAATATGTGTATATATGTAATTTATGTGAATGTTAAAGGATGATTTTTATATTAAAAAAATTATTTAAAGTAATGTGGAGAGGATCCCACAACCACGACTTTGTATGCAATTTTCTGGATCTCGACAACAGCGCTAAATACTGGGTCCAATTGTGAATCTAAATTATCCAGTAGACCAATCACACAAAAAAATATCATCAAAATCGGTAAAGTCGTTCTCAAGTTATGGCGCGACCAAGGAAAACAAGGAATCATTTTTAGAGTTCCGTACCCAAAGAATAAAACGGCACATATTACTGAGGCTCCGCTGTCTGTCTGTCTGTCCGTCTGTCTCCAGGCTGTATCTCATGAACCGTGACAGTTAGACAGTTAAAATTTTCACAGATGATGTATTTCTGTTGCCGCTATAACAACAAAAAAATACTAAAAACCGAATAAAATAAGTATTTAAAGGCCATACAACAAACGTGACTTTTTTACTCGTTGTAGCTGGATATTGATAACGGCAATAGGTAGAGGCTGGAAATTTTCACATAATATTAAGATATATATTTTCTTTAAAAATAAATAAATAAATTAAAACAAAACAAATATTTAAGGGGCTCCCATACAACAAACGTATTTTTTTTGCCGTTTTTTTAGATAATGATACGGAACCCTTCGCGCGCGAGTCCGACTCACACTTGACCGGTTTATATATATATATAGAACGGGATTTATCACGTACCGTTTTAACCCTGCTCCTCCGTAGTTTTTGATCACTCTCGTCAACTTGGTGTTATTCAGATAGTGCAAAATCGTGTCCTGCGAACAGGCTCGACTTGGTATTGGTACCTTCGCAACAACGATCTGCACCGCGGCATTAAATTAAAGTCCATAGCCAAGTTCATGAAGCTCGCTTCCAAGTGACATTAACTTGCTACCCACCACCCAAATCCTCTAGTAAATATCATAACCGACTAGCCTTTAAAGACCCGCCCGCGGACAAAATCCTCCATCAACTGAGACACGTTCTCGGCAATCCAGATGACAAAATAACCTCCGCTAACTTCCTATTATGAATTCGATAAAAGTTTCTTTTTAAAAAACCGCTATATGGTAGAAATACCTCCCATTCGCACAAAGCGGTTCTCTTCGACCTTTATTAAGCGCACCGCCAAAGAGTGGAACGTATTGCCAGAGTCTGTGTTTCCTGATAGCTACAACCTGGGTATCTTTAAGTTGCGAGTGAATAGGTTTCTTCTAGGCAAGCGTGTACCATAGTAGACTGCATCATCGCTTACCATCAGACGAGATCGTGGTCAAACGCAAGCCTATAATGTATAAAAAAAAAGTATCTTATCAACAAAATAATAATATAACATTACATTATATTACATGAAAGCGACACCGTGGAAGAGCTAAGAACCGGTGGCGCGATGATTTGGACGCTTTTTAAAGGAACTGGCGAGATTTGGTACGACGATAAAAGTAGAGAGATGAGAAGGAGTCCTTTGCCCAGCAGTGGAACAGCATATGCTAGATGAAAAAAAAACATTACATTTATTTCAGCAACAATGTGAACATACAAAGAATGGTAACAAAACCATATCCATGAATACCTTAAATACTAACATACTTATGGTAATAAACTAAAACTCTTTTATTTATTTACAAAAGTTACAGAGCGTACGACCTACGAAAATATGATCATGTCTCGGCATTTTGTCAGCAGCTAAAATGGCTGACATCAGAGTTCGTCGAGATGCGCACATTCTATCCTCTTTTGTTTAGTTTGCTTCGCAATCTTCTATCTCCCAGCTATCTCAGAGAGTGATTTGCATCCGTGTCAACTGAGGGCAGACCTGTGCGATCGTCTCGTCGTTTCCAATAGATTACTCCACAGCATAACACGCCTACTACTTTGACTTTTACACCATAACTGCTACTCGTCTCTGGAATAATATTCCACCAAACTATTTCCAGGCTACTTCAGTTAAAGCATTCAGATTGAGAATCTATAGGCACCTTCTCGGTCAAACTGACCAAAAATTAGCAACTTTATCTTTCCATAACACTTCTTCTTCTTCTCTTCTTGTTAAGTATGTATTTTTATTTGATATTTGTATAGTTTAGTCTATTATATATTGTATTTAAGTAAGTAGGTTTATTTATGTAGTATGTACCTATATTGTGCTATTTTTATTAGTCCTACGCAAGTTTTCATTTGTTCCCTTTTCTGTGCACTACTTACACATCTTTATCTACAATACACAAATGCTATCTGGAAGAGAGTGCGCTAATGATCTAATGGAAGAGAATTAAGTTCGCCTTTGTACTAGTATTATAAGTGCAATACAGTAATGAAATCAATCAATTTCCTAAAATAATACGAGCTTATTAGTAACGCAATCAAAATTGTGGTAATGAACGGTTACCTTTCAACCCCCCCCCCCTCCCCCCCCCCCTCCCCCCCCCCCCCCCTTCCCCCCCATTCTATCATCGGACAACCAGAGGCTCCGCGGTACGCCACAGTAGACACACCTCCCATACGCACAATGCGGCTTTTTTCCACCTTTGTTATGCGCACTGCTAAAGAGAAACATCTGAGTCTGTGTTTTCTGATAACTACTGTAGTAAAAGACAGCTTGCTGATTGAACAGTGATTTATTTAACCACCGGTAGTATACAAAATATGGTTGTAAAACTACCCTTTATTGTTATTAAGTACATCTTTGCCTTATAAATAAACTTAGAAACATAACACACTTTAGTACATAAGTAAGTACATAAAATAAGTACATGAGCTTAATTCCCTACCCAACACCTTTACGTAGAATAAATTTGTTACACATGGTTATATTTTTATAAGCACTCACAACCATTTCAAACTAACTATAATCTATCTTTTTACATTTTATTTTTTGATAACTACCAAAATAGGTACTTAAATCAATACAGTTTAACAAATAGAATACTATGATAATCAATAAACCCTAGTCAATATTCAACTTCCAAATTAAATCCTTTGGTATTTCGAAGCTCTTTGAACCAGCCAACTTAGCCATACTTCTAGTAGTAGGTGGACCCGTATTTGTTATCTTTAACCGATCCGTAGTTTGTTCAGATTGCTCAATATCCTTTGTATCTCCAATAGTAAGTGTCTCCCTTTATACCTTTGACGGCCTATCAGAAGCATAAGAAAAGGGTCTTCTGGTACCAGTGAACCCCTGTGGGCTGGCCGCAATTATAGGTAGGTCGCTGCTCCCAGCGCCAGCGCCGGCGCGCTCGTCAGTTGTCCCGCCAGTACCTAATCTACGAACTAAATGCTTATGATTACGGCACGGCGGGACGCACGATCTACTTCTTCTTGCAAAATATATGACCTAGACTCGGCTAATTTTTGGACTACGTTCATATCCTTTCTCTGACTACCATCCGCTACTATTACATTTTAATTTTTCTGTTATATAGGGAGACTTCTAGACGACCAATCGTGCATCAGCTTTAGTTTATTTTGCTGCGCTAAAATAACCTTATATTTTTTTTCTGTCTACCTTTACCTCAAGCAACCGTTTATGAATAGGTAACCGTGTATTTAGTCGCCTTCCCAATAAAATCTCTGCCGGCGAATTTAATTGATTCTTAGGTGTAGAACGGAAATTTAATAAACTAACTTAATAATCTAAACCTAACTAAATACTAATAACCTTCACTATTGGCCATATGAATAAGCTCAGAGTCGTTCAACGAGCTATGGAGAGGGCTATGCTCGGGGTTTCTCTATGGGATCGAATCAGAAATGAGGAGATACATAGGAGAACTCAAGTCACCGACATAGCCCGACGGATTAATATGTTGAAGTGGCAATGGGCAGGCCATATAGCGCGCAGAACAGATGGCCGATGGGGCCGTAAAGTTCTCGAATGGAAGCCACGGACCGGCAAGCGCAGCGTAGGACGTCCACCTACAAGATGGGCAGACGACTTGGTAAGAACCGCAGGTCGGCGTTGGATGCAGGCCGCTTCCAACCACAGTTCCTGGAGATCAATGAAGGAGGCCTTTATCCAGCAGTGGACGTCCTACGGCTGATATGATGATGATAATGATGAACTTAATAATCATGTCCCGAATCAACACATTTCTTTATAGTGTGACCATTAGTGCTGTGCACTCCCTGAGGTATGCGCGCGGCGAGACGGGGGGGAGAATCGGCTGCTGCGCTCTGTCAGTACGCCGTCAACGCTCGTGGCGGCAGGTAGTGTTATTTGTATCGGACTGTCTATGTCAGACGCACATGACATAGACAGTCCAATACAAATGTAGTGTGTAGGAGTGCACAGCACTAATGGTCACACTATAACAGTGTTTTAACCATCCTGACCGCCCGTTCACTCTTTCCATTTGATTGATGGTGATGACGTAATAATATGTCTTATCTCCCAATTACTAACAAAGTTTTTAAACTCTCTTGACACGTATACCGCCCCGTTATCAGTTATTAACTCGCTAGGTATGCCATATCTCGCAAACTGCTTCTTCGTGGCTTTTATAACTGATTTACTATTTAAAGAATTTAACTCGTTAACTTCTACAAAGTTTGAAAAATAATCAACTAATATTAGATAATATTTTTTCCTATATTCAAAAATGTCCGAGTATAGTTTATCCCACAGAATGTCTGGATTGTGATGCGGCAACATGGGCTCGTGGGGCGAAGCACACAGATGGTGCAGCGCTGCACTAACTGCTCCACGTCACGTAACATACCCGGCCAGAACAGTACCCTCCGCGCTCGCCACTTACACTTATATATCCCCAAGTGACCCTCGTGAATACGAATTAACATTTCACCTCATAATGATTGTGGAACAAATACAGAATTTTCTTTGAAAATTATGCCATTGAAATACTGCAAGTCTTCACGATAAGACCAATATTCGCGCGTATTTTGATCTACTTCGTATTTATTCCTAGGCTTTCTTTAGCCGTATGCTCCTTAACTAAAACTAACTTTTCATTGCTGAACGGTACTTGTTGTATCATAAAACAAGCCTGAACTTCTAATTTTGCGTTCAATAGCTCGTGCGTCATCGTGCACACCTCCACAACGTGAACACTGATGTGATAACGCTTCGCCTGGTACGCGACGGCCTCGGCACCTCGCGGCGCTCCGCGGGTGCTGACACCGACGCCACCGCGCTGCTGCCACCACGCTCCACGAACGCGCTGTTCCGACCGCGCGTCTACGTGACTGCTCGTTTTATCCGCCTCCTCCATCTGCCGCCCTTCTGTCCTAGTTAACGCCTCTGCTTCGTAAATTTTCACTGCCTTTGTCAAAGTCAATTCTTCTGTACGAAGGAACCGATCTCGCAAAACCTGATTAGCGACTCCGCATACTACTCGATCTCGTATAAGACTGTCGACGAGACATTCAAACTCGCAGTTTTGGCTCAACACTTTCAACGCCGTAACGAATTAACTAATTGATTTCCCCTTTTGGTTACGAGTAACTTGAACCGGAACATAGCCACATTACATTTAGTTCCGAAATGTTCATCAAACTTGTTTTTCAAACACTGTGAATCCTCGACTGACTGCTCCTTGGTATACGTAAATGTTGAAAATTTGTAAATTTACATGACAGTGACAGATAATACGGCTTTTTTCATTTTTATTGGCGGAAATTTCGAATTTGGCAATGTCAGTGACATAAGTTTTACATTTTTATTGGCGGGAATTTCAACATTCTTTTACAAAGTTTACATTAGATTCTTTCACTGTTGCATGGATATTTATATTAAAAATATTATTAATATTTTTTTTAATAATAAGTTATCTTTTGAACTATGAAAAATGGTACACTGAATCAAGACGGGGCACCCCAACTTGTGTAGGTAAGTTTCAAAATGAGTGACAGAATCGACACGGAGCACCCCGACCCCACGTGGTCTTGTGCGTGACACCCCTAGAGTGTATATAAAGAGCGCGGGAGCCAAAAGCTCGCGGGAAGTCCTGAATGAAAACGTGGGGAGCAACGTTTTCATAGACCACTTTTTGCTCCAAACCCCTGGACTCTGCCTTTTTTCAATATTAAAAAATTGTTTTTCATACCTAACCTCAAATATTTTTTTTAATTTACTCAAAAAAATTATAGGTTGCAAGTCCTCACACACTAGGGGGGGTTTTCAAGCCCCACCCCCTTCCTCCCCCTCCCCCTATCCCTCTATCAAACCATTCCTAAAGGAAAGCCCTTCCCTTAATATTTTAATTTTAAATCGTCTGCACCGCTGCCACCATGTAGTAAAAGACAGCTTGCTGATTGAACACTGATTTATTTACCCGCCGGTAGTATACAAAATACTGTTGTAAAACTACCCTATATTATTATTAAGTATACCTACTACAACTACAACCTAGGGTCTTGAAATCGCGAGTGAATACGTTTCTTCTTGGCATGTACCACCATGGACTGAATTATCGCTTACCATCAAGCGAGATCTTGGTCAAACGATAGCTTATAATTTATCGGGCTTTGCTTAGTTTGGGGCTAGATATCGTTTTATGAAATTACCAGAATTATTTATTATTATTTAAATGAAACTAGGTTTCAAATAGCTCAAGCTAAACCTAAACCTAAATTATTATACTTAGAATAGACCGAAAACCACAACATTGGAGCTTGTTCAACTCTAACTGCAAGATAGCCCGCAAACTTGGACATTATAGTGTAGGAAGAGGTTTTAGATCCCTACGGTATCCATCGAAGCCATCCTCAGCATTGTTTATTCAACTGCTGATTGTTATAGTTCAATCTTACTCGATCTAAAGGCCAGACCATCAGCGGCCATCTTATATTTTTATACTACTGGATATGGAACAAGCAGAGATGGCCCACTTGATGTTAAGTGGTAACCATCGCCTTTAACAAAGTATTGCCTGGTAGGGCACGTTTCTAAGTTTTCTCAAAATCCCTGTTTGTTAATTTTATTCATTATGTTGACTGTTTTGGTTGACTGCGTTTCCATACTTTAATATTAATAAGTGGTTCGCCCGAACTGAGATCTCGCAGGTCTCCCATAAAAACAAAAAAAATATTATTTGTAATCTTTGACTTACAACAATACAAAATGTCGCCTATCTTCATGTCGGACGAAAAAAAATGTGGAGCATACAAAAAAAAAAAACATTATGTTCCACAAAAATATACTACAAATAATATTTTCAAATGTATAAAAAATAATCAATTAAATTATTTAAATCATGCAGATACGATAAATATTATATCTTCCCGCCAGCGGCTTCGCACGCGTCGTTTGTCAACAAAAAGTAGCCTATGTTTTAATTCAGGTCATAAACTATCAACACACCTAATTTTGGTAAAACTGCTTCAGCCGTGAATGAGTAACAAATAAATAAATAAACACCCAAACTTTCGCATTTATAATATTAGTGATATGTGTGATACAGATAAATTTTGAGTATAATTAAATAATTTTAAATTGTATTTTATGAGTACATATCAAATCATGCATAACATGGCGGTTACGAGCTGAGGGTTCGGGATAAAATAATGAAAAACAAACTAACCAAAATAACACTTTTATTCCACACTAAAACGATAAATACACGATTTTAATCACAAGTAATCACAACACACTAAATCACAACACTGTTGCACAATAAACCACTATAAGTCACCGAAATATTCGCGCGTATAGCCAAATCCAGACTGCCTGCCGGGGCGTCTTTACGCCCTTTTTATACCGCAAGCAGTTACTACACGTTTTCTGGAACGTTCTCAAATGTTCCACTGTCAACTAGAAATGTGTAGGAATAGAGAACGTTTCGCGGCTACTATTTCTTATTCTGTGCCCCTGTAGGCAAACACGTAGTAGGTGTATACTATACCTAGTAATAACTATCCTGTGACACGTGACACAGTAGGTATAACTTCGAGAAGCCGACTATTACCTATTCTGTAAATAAATAAACACCATATGCCTTGGGCGTAACAATAGGATTACAATTATAGGGATGCCCAATTTTGGACAAAGGCCTCCTCCACGTGGCCTCATACTTAGGCTGTCATACTTATGTCATAGACCTTTGGGCGGTTGTCCACTAGTGTAAACAAACTTACTTTTCTCCTTAAATCTTGATGTGAGAAAACCGTCTGTATCTCCGGGTCTAAAACTGTTCCGCTAACTTGGACATTATGACCTCAGGGAGTTAGCACGTAATAACACAGCTCTAACTCACTCAATTATCCCGTTGCCTATTAAATTACATTTCGGTTGTAAAAGTTCATTTATGTTGTAGTTTAATTATCGTAGACTAAATAATTTTCTATAGTAAACAAAAAATACGACTGTCGGTATTTTTTTCATAAAATACATTTATTTTGACACAAGTAACAAGCACACACTGTAGTCATTTATTTATTTAATAATTAAACCGGAGATTGCCAATTCCACTAATTAATCAGTTACATACAAACAATAAAAAAATAAAATAAAATTACAACTTTTAAAATAAAATGTTAAAGTAAAGTAATAATAATAGAATAATAATGACGACCTCCGTGACACAGTGGGCGAATAGCCGGCTGAGATGCAAGAGGTAGCGGGTTCGATTCCCGTTTGTAACAAATATTTGCATGATCTACAGATATTTGTTCCGGGTCTGGATGTTTTTCTATATATTATAAGTATGTATTTACAAAAAAATAGTATAAGTATGCTATCAGTTATCTAGTTCCCATTATCCAAGCTCTGATTAGTTTGGGGCTAGATAGCGCTGTGTGAAATGACCAGCAATATATGTTTATTATTTTATTATAATAATAAAATAAGAAATCGGTTATTTATCCCTTTCACAATAGAGCAGACAAACTGACATTATGTCCATCCATTCGTCCGTAAACATGTCGCAGTCTGGGAAAACCATAAGTACTCCGTTGAGGGCGTCGAGAGCGTGATGAGGCAGTGGCGATTGATGGTACCCTACAGTGCGGTAAGGTGGTAAAGCGCCTATGACTTCTACCGCGAATATAATTATTTGGCACGTACATAATACATGCTCAACAGACGACAAAAGACGTCACGAAAAGCTAAAAAGACGTCTTACACCAAGTCACCGACTCGTCAGCGCAATAGGACACATTCTACTCAATTTTAGGGTAACATACCTCAAAAGAAAAAATAGGAACCCATGTAGGATTACTTAGTTGTCTGTCTGTCAAGACCCTTTTTCTTAAGAACGCGTGTATAGCAATGAATATCAAATACACAGTTCATCTCTTGGAGCTGTTTAAAAAATCAAGCTTCTATATCTAAAAAAAACAGCCATTTATGCTGCTATATTTTGACACCTGCTAACTAGTAGCTCGGCCTGAGATCTCGCGAGTCTCCTATAAAAACAAATAAAAATTATTCGTAATCGTTGACTATCAAAATAGTGCCACGAAGTAATTTACCAACTAACAAAATAAATAAATAATTATTGCTGGACATTTCACACAGCGCTATCTAGCCCCAAACTAGGCAGAGTTTATGCTTGCATGATCTACAGATATTTGTTCCGGGTATGTTATGTTTTTATATAAATTATAAGTGTGTTTTTACAAAAAAAAATGTATATAAGTATTATATCAGTTATCTGGTTCCCATAGTACAAACTATGCTTAGTTTGGGGCTAGATAGTTCTGTGTGAAATGTCCAGCAATATTTATTTATTTAATGAAGATTTAAATCATAAGCAATGACATTTGAGACTCGTTTAAACTATAATCTAAATATTTTATTACGATTTCTTACAAATACAATACTTTAATTATACCTCCATAGGTAAATATCATTATAAATCACAAAAAGGTATTTAATTTATTTATAATTAAATTCATTTTAGTCCATTAATTTATATTAGACCTGGTGCGATGTTCTTAAGTATAGGTAGTTCATAAAACTCATCTACACTATAGAATATCCCACTCAACAACCACTTTACCACTTACAACCTACTCTTAAATATAGGCACGGACGCTGCTGTCCTGATCGATTCTGGCAATCTATTGACAACCGATGGGCCCATGATGTATGCGGACCTCTCGGATTTGGTCAATTTGTGCGGCGGAGTTACAAGATGATGCTGAAATTTGTTACTGTTTAGGGTACGGGATTTGATAGCTTCTTAGTTATACATAATTTAATTTTATATGACATGTAATTTGCTTGCCATTTTAGCTGATTATGTTGCAACTATTTATTTTTGTAACATCTGTGTAGCCCATGTTCTGGCAAATAAATAAATCGAGGCATTCCTCGAAGAGCAACAATTTTTAGTTATGCAACCAATTGTATTGGCTTGGTGCTATAAAATACCCAATCACTAGAAGCTACTACATTGTGGTGCCCTTCGTGGAAACATTTGAACTAATGTTTAGTATTCCACAAAGAGCACCGAGACAAAATATAAATCGTTGCTTTTCGTGACATGCAATTATATGTCAAATCAATATATTTTTTAAAGTTTCTCAGAAAATAATGTTTTGACACAGAGGGTCACAGTTGTCAGGAGAGCGGGAGTTCAGCAATGGACATCCTATGGCTGATACGATAATTATGATGAAAGGGAACACTAGTCTATACTATAATAATATTATAAAGAGGAAAGATTTGTTTGTTTGTATTGTATAGGCTCCGAAACTACTGGACCGATTTAAAAAAATATTTCACTGTTGGGAAGCTACATTATCCCCGGGTGATATAAGCTACTTTTTACCCAACTGCGGATAAGGAGGGTAATGTTTTTACTGAAAAACTACGCGTGCAAAGCTGCGGATTAGTCAGTTAGTATTATATAAAATTTGAAACTATCATGGTTCTGAACAATATTTTTTAACAGAAACGGGATATTTACTTTTCAGTTTACCCGTGATCATGGCGCATGCACCTGCCTCATAATATGGGGATGCTCAAACACTCATAGCAAATATCATCCTATTTTTAGTACAACTAGTAATATAACTCAAAATACCTCTCAATTACGCGTAACTGAGTCATATTACCGTGTTAGCCATTTGCATAGGTTCTAATAGCTATTATTTTGCAGCATGTTTGCTATTCAGTGCATATTTCCATATTAATGTTCGTTTTGAGTATTGCTTCATAACATAAAACATTTATTTGAACAAATGTTGGAGTTATGATGCTGATAAAGCCATATAAAATCACATTTTTCATATTTTATTTATTGCATTCATGTAAATACAAACAATATTATTTTGTTAATAGTAAGCGAAAATTCATCTAAATTGTATCTTACCTATTCTAACCTACGGTGCTCGGACTTGGTCATTGACGTACTCACAAAGGTTCAAACTCGGGGTGTGCCAAAGAGCGATGGAGCGTAGCATTTTAGGTGTTAGGCGAACCGATAGAAACTGCAACACTACCTCCCCGATACAGTGGTTAAAAGGAAAAGCCAGACAGCAAGTGCAGCTATAGCCGAACAAATACGGATGTATATGCCATACACATCTCTGGATACTTTAGGGGGTATCTGAGTTGTTGAGATCTTGTAGATTTATTTCGCAGTGAACGGACGGAGCCGCAGGGAGAGGTCGGCAGGCGCGCGTGCCGAGCTCAGTGCACGGCACGCGCCCAGCTACATCTGCGCTCGGCGCGCCGCACATCCCGGCCGCGCTTTAGAACCGGCCGTTCATAGCGTTTAGGACATCTTTCTTGTTGCTGAACGTCGACTCGTCTATCCCTACAATTATAGTGTGACCATTAGTGCTGTGCACTCCCTGAGGAATGCGCGCGGCGAGACGGGGGGGAGAATCGGCTGCTGCGCTCTGTCAGTTCGCCGTCAACGCTCGTGGCGGCAGGTAGTGTTATTTGTATCGGACTGTCTATGTCAGACGCACATAACATAGACAGTCCGATACAAATAACACTACCTGCCGCCACGAGCGTTGACGGCGTAGTGACAGAGCGCAGCAGCCGATTCTTCCCCCCGTCTCGCCGCGCGCATACCTCAGGGAGTGCACAGCACTAATGGTCACACTATACCTGGTAAAGTCCAGATGTGGGGAGTTATTCTTACCTCTCTCTTTATTGATTACGCCTCACATAGCCTTGGATGTATTCTTATTCGTTTCAATAATATTAGCATAATACTTACTACTATTGATCAACATATCATAATAATTGCTCATGTCAGTTACTAAAGATTTTAAAAATAAGTCATTATTAGATTCTAAATTGCTAAATTGAATAATGTCAAATAATAATAATTTTCTAGTTTTTAATGTCAGAACTAATCCATGACTCACTCATTTTAGTATTGTACGTTTTTCTTAGTGGAAAACATATATGTCAAATTTGTTTTTAAATATATTAATTATCAATTGTATCATGTCAGTTTGGCTATTATGTCTAGCAAAAGTATAATTCCAATCAACGTTGTCAACGGAAGCCAAGAAATTAGCTTTATTGGCGTTACTAAATCTTCTTATAAAAGAGTAATTAGACTGTGGATGTACTTTAGCGCGGATAACCTCACTCCGTATTCCGATGTGATCGCTCAAATTAGTAATGATGGGCAACACATACACAGTCCCGCTCGTAAGATTTGTAAATACGTGATCTAGAAGATTTCACTACGCGGACGAGTTATGAAACCGACCAAATTAGACATGTCATGAGCCGATAACAAGTCCATCAGATTTTTTAAATCACTATTTAAGCCTCCTAGCGAGTTGATGTTAAAGTCTCCAACGATTACACATTCAAGTCCTAATTCGCTTACCTTATCGAGCAAAACCTCAGGCTTCTCAAGAAATTCGTTTGATGTTATCAAATTATTCCTATACACACATATAATTGTCATATTGAAATCAATTAAGTCTATGGCAGATATTTCAAAATATCTTTATACGGACATAGATGTCAAGTCAACATTTTCTACACATTTTATTGTGTCTTTGGCATGACCCGCCGCGGCTTATCAGAGACCTACAATAATGAGACGCCAACTTATAGTCGTGAATTTCAATACTTAACTCAGCTAACCAGTGCTCAGTTAACGCAATAATGTCACAATATAACTCACTTTTTAGCAACACCACCAGTCTATGCACTTTGCTGTCTAGTGGCGCGATGTTTTGATGACATAATACAATTGTTTTACACCTGTTAGCCTGTAATAGGTAAATTGTCATCCGTACGGCGTTCACTGATTTTGTTTGAGACCGCTGAAGTGGCCTGTTGTTGCCGTGTCAATTCTGTGGCCGGCTGTGTCGAGTGATCCCCGCTCCTGGCGCGGGTGGGGCCCTCTCCGAAACCAGTCTGACAGCTTGACGCTTTGTGGCGATGAATTTGGTATACAGTCTATTGTTCAGCGACTCCGGGAATCCGATGATAAATGCAGCATGTTTGTCGGTTCTTATTACGCGTTTTACAACAAAGTAGCTATCACATGTAGCTATTTTATTAATGTAGTTACGTAAGTTTTCTACAGTAGTTTCTGGTTTGAATAACCAAGCTTGTATATAAGTTAGTTTCTCCACAGTCTGAAGCTCGTCGTCAATATTTCCGGAGCCGGTCAAACGCGGCGCTCTTTGAGAGCCGGGCGCTTACGGCTTACCATCTTCCATTCATTCTGCTCGTCATCGTCGATGATTTCGCTCGTCTTCTGTGTAGGTTTAGTCGTTGCTGGAGCGGCTGCCGAACTTGCGGTCACCCTATTTCCAGAGCTTGTAATAGGGGCATTGGCGGGGATGCGTTTTGGACATTCTTTCACTTCATCACACGGCGTAGCAATACCGGTGGATTGTCTCACTTTGTCTTTTCCGGTGACGGCGGGCTTTCTCGCAGCCGCTGCAGCGCTTGTGCTTGTTATGTTTGCGGCAGCGGTTAGGCGCGCTTGCCGAATCGGGCGCTGGGTCGCTGTTTGGGTCGGCGCACTCACAGCTGACGGAATTGTCTGCTTACCCTCAACTTGAAATCGTTGCAAATTGATTGCTTCAACTTGCGTTGTAATTATGGTGTCTTGATCGGTCACCTTTGCTTCTAAGGGCGTTATTTTTTCCGCGAGATCGTGGATAAGTTTGTGAAGCTGACGCACAGCGCCTTCCACAGCTTTTTGCGTCATTATTTCAATTTTAAACTACAAAATACGCGAGCACATTGGCGACCGGTTGCACGACTGAACGGAATGGAACTCTAACGATAACTATACGAGTACACGAGTGGGCGATAGGACCGCCCATTGTACTATTTGCTTTATGTTTTTTATTCTGTCTGTAACTTTTTTTTAATGTGTACAATAAAGTGTTTTAATTCATTAATTCATTCATTACTCTACGCTCTAAGATCAGAATCATCGATGTAGGGGGCTGCAAGACTCAAATGGGAGTGGGCAGGTCATGCCACGCGAATGCACCTTGAAAATTGGACTAAGATCTTTATCGACTGGCAACCTACAGGACGACGGCAACGAGGCAAACCACGAAAACGTTGGACGTTAGAATACAAGGAATGGAAGGAAATGGAAACCTTTGCCCAGCAGAAGAACAGCATACAATAAAGATATGTTTTTGCTCCAAATCAACAACAAATCGGCGTTGTACTTATGTATGTATGTATGTTTGTCCGAGAATAACTTTCGAAGCGCTTATCCAATCATCGTGAAATTCAGTATATAGGTAGGTAGTGATGGCACAGTTTTGGTGTGACTCAATTAGTTATAAATGTGGGACGGTTGTTGAGATATTGGGGTTCAGGAAGGGTAAAAAAACAAAATGGGATTATCCCGTCAAATGACACGTCTGATAAAAGGTATATTTAAGTACATTTCGGCCCTGTTTTTTTTTTAAGTTTTATTCTTGTAGTTTTTATGTTATTAGCCACAATAAAAATTGAACTTTGATAAAATTCTCAGGGTACACTACACCAGTGATCAACTGAACTAATTTGTCCAATCAGTTATCTATTAGCATACCACTAAATCAGTGCACCGCGCATCGTCGGCATTATTAATGTTACCTAATTATACATTAATCTTAACTCAACACTCTGCCAAGTTGAACTCAATCTACTATATAAATAAATACTATTAATATCGTCTATAATAGGTATCTAGAATCGTCTGATTAACGTTGGTAGTATACAATCTGTTTTGTTATTAACGATATTAATTTAAAACACACGTCCTGAATCGTATTACCTGATTTGTGGGTTTAATACCGGTAGATTGAATATTTATCCAGTAATCGATGAATTCCAATAAGTTTTTGTTGGTGAATTACTTTTTCAAAACAAGCTTTTATAAAATTCATTATCGGAACCGCAGGCAGATTCAAATGAGCCCAAACACTAGTAGCCTATTAACCCATTCAGAAGTTTCGTTGTCTAGCATCCGTCTCCATCATAAGACCACCTCCATGGTACCATATTATTGCATTGTCATCGAAGTTATTAGTAAGTATGTATTCCAAATTTCAGCTCAATCGGTTGAGAGGAACGGGTTTAAAATTCAGCTGCAAGATTCTACCCAGACAAACATACATAAATTGCAATTTAATAAACAGCTTGTAATTAACAATTTTTTAACGTAAATCGGCGGCGCCTTTGCGACGATACCGCTTAATCAGTTTAACAGGTACCTACTTTATGATGAATTAATAATATTCTATGGTAATGAATCTTATTATACAACAATAATAGCCATTAGACCTATCCGGGTTTTTATTTAATGTCGTACCTACATAACAAAAAACGTAGTATACACTTATAATAGACTTAGGTACAGAAACGTGGTCTTTCAATATAAGGTTCTTGCTAAGGGTTATGCTTGATATTATTTTTCGAAGTTGAATAAGAAATGAAGAAAGAAAGAAAAATAAATACATTTATTTTACATACACACACTCAACAAACATACCTACCTACCTACTTACTTACTTACTATCATGGCGCATCAACCCCGAAGCGGGTCTTGGCCTCCGACACTAAAAGACGCCACTGGTCCCTATTCTGCACCACTTCTTGCCAGTCTGACACTTGAAGAGCGTGAAGGTCTTTCTGCACCTCATCCTTCCAGCGATATCAGGGACTGGCATTACTAGGAAGGCACGTTTGGAAGCACGATCGTCCCCCATTCACTCAACGTGACCGATCCAGCGTAATCTATGAGATTTTATTTCGCCTATGTTGTTGTACCTACTTACATCGATTATAAATGATCAATTAAAAATTATATAAAGAAATACAAGAAAACACAGGATTAACATTTTGCACATACACATAGATTAGATAATTCTACTTTGCACTTCATGAAACAAATACAAAAAAAACAATAACGTAAATCTATGAATACAATTGGCGGTCTTATCGTTTATAAGCGCCAAATACTCAGATAGTGTTCTCTGAGCATACGTTTAAAAATGGCAAGTGACTTGGCACATCTGATAGCTACCGGCAGCGCGTTCCATAACCGGACAGCTTGCACTGTAAAAGACTTATCAAAGTAGGAGAAGGAGTGTACAGGTGTCCTGAGTTGGTTTGTGTCAATAGTGTACGTAGGTAGGAGAGTATCTAGATAATATAGATAGAAGAGATTCGTAGCCAAACCAATGTCACTAACATAGGCCGGAGGATTAGTTAGCTGAAGTGGCTGTGGGCAGAGCACATAGCTCGAAAACTAACAGCCGTTGTTCTAGAGTGGAGACGCAGTGTAAGTTTCCCCCTAGTATATGAAGAGACGACCTAAAACAAGTAACTTTTTAACAAAAATATAATCGACTTCAGATAACAGTAAAGACCAAATTACATAACTGATTTAGATGAAATTTCTACGGGAACAATCTGAAAATATATCCTTTCAAATATTAAAAAAAATCCAAATCGGTTGATAAATGATGTTCTGAGCTAACAAACTTAACATAACATATAAATTCAACAAATATAAGTCTTTTGGTTTTCTCATGAATGTCATTGTCAGAACGGGACCAAATGGAAATGGGACCACACGGAAAGCACCAGCTTTCAAATAAAACAGAATCATTAAAATCGGTTCATCCAGTCGAAAGTTCTGAGGTAACAAACATAAAAAATACAGTCGAATTGAGAACCTCTCTTTTATGAAGTCGGTCAAAAATTACTGGGCGTCGTTGGGTTCAGGCCGTATAAGATGGGAGGCCTAAGAAGTTCTGCAAGACGTCCAATGGCTCATCATGATGATTTTTTATAACCATGGACGTTATAACACAATTAGTCACACACAGTCACACAAACACACAAAATACATGTAACCCTCTATCAAGCAAAAACTAACATTATTGTTTTCGCGAAGGTAAACAAAGCGAATTGCAACTATATTATCCCAGTACGTACCAGCAAAATGTATTTGAACAAAATAATCACATTAGCTACACAAACATTGGACGAATTGTTGGACAAATATTGACCTGAGGAAAAATTATAGTAAGTACTGTGTACTTGACGACCTCCGTGGCGCAGCAGGCGGAAAGCCGGCTGAGACGCAGGAGGTAACGGGTTCGATTGCCGCCGCGGAACAAATGTTTGCATAATCTACAAATATTTGTTCCTGGTCTGGATGTTTTTCTATAGGTTTATCTTAATTATGTATTTACAAAAAAATATTCATGTTATAGTCAAAAGTTTTCTTCATTATCTGGTTCCCATAGTAAAAGTTCTGCTTAGTTTGAGGCTTGATAGCGCTATGTGAAATGTCTAGCATTATTGATCGAATGAAGCGAGATCTCCAAATCAACTTCGACAAATCGGCTTTGTATGTATGTTTGTCCGAGAAAAACTTTCGAAGCGTTGATCAGATTATCATGAAATCAGTGATTATTATTATATATTCTAGCGCAAAAAGTCAATACTGTCATCACGATTTGAACCTGGGTATAAATGTGTTTGGATAGTATGCCACTGTGTAGTACTTTCACTTGCATAGATCTTACAACGATTGATTGATTGATTAAAAATTATTTATTGCACAAAATACAGAAATCTCTACATAGGCGAACTTAATGCTAGCAAGCATTCTCTTCCAGTTAACCTTTGCGTAGTGTTGAAAAAATATATTTGTAGGTAGTGCATGACATAATGTAGCAGGAAAAATTTTATAATAATAAATAAGACTAAGATAGGTTTATTGAGAATACGAACGAAACATCAAATATATATATATATGTATATATATATATATATAGAGTATTTTCAATAAACATACTTTCAAATTTGATGACCTCCGTGGCGCAGTGGGCGTATAGCCGGCTGAGACGCAGAAGGTAGCGGGTTCGATTCCTGCCGCGGAACAAATGTTTGCACGATCTACAGATATTTGTTCCGGGTCTGGTTGTTTCTCTATATATTATAAGTATGTATTTACAAAAAAAAATGTATATAAGTATTCTATCAGTTATCTGGTTCCCATAGTACAAGCTCTGCTTAGTTTGGGGCTAGATAGCGCTGTGTGAAATGTCCAGCAATATTTATTATTTATTTATTTAAATATTACACGTCAATAAACACAAGTTGAAAAATACAAATAAATTAATAAATAGGTAGTTACAATAAAACTGAATAAACTCATATGATATAAAGATATCAGAGTGGATAAATGACAGAGCATCTAAATGACACCACTCATCCTGTAGGCTTCGTTCAACGACGGTTGAAATAAAGAGACAGTTCGTGGTAATGTATTGATGTACCAAATTGTTGTGGGCAGGTGTTTTGGCAAAGCTACCGTCCCTTGAATTAAACGGTGCACACAAATGATACATCAATATAATAATGTTTTTATCACTTGCACTTACAGTCTTCGCTGAAATTTAGGATTTAAAAGATAAGTCGTTTATGGAAGTAAAAGTATGTAAGCTATATTTTGGTGTTATTGTTTTTCCACTTCTCAGTTCCTTACACTTCCTTTCAGTTCTTTGTCTCACTGATTATGGATAATTACTGTCCGTTTCACTGAGATAACACTTACACGTTATGAGTTATGTACTACTACGCACTTTTCACTGTTTTTAAACTGGTTGATTGCGGTTTTTATATTTTTATGAAATTTTTTTGTACAGAGCCGATGTTGTTTGCGTGACTGCAGCGCCCTCTCTGTATTTAGCGACTAAAAATGTTTAAATGTGACGTGTTTGTATGACAACTCCTTAAATCATATTTAGCCACTAAATACGTTTAGGCATCGTTGTGCGAGTCCC
The DNA here is from genome assembly GCA_918857605.2 of Philereme vetulata. Taxonomy (NCBI): domain Eukaryota; kingdom Metazoa; phylum Arthropoda; class Insecta; order Lepidoptera; family Geometridae; genus Philereme; species Philereme vetulata. Next base: position 12,328,742 of record OU975421.1, read on the forward strand.
CCTGAGAATAACATTTATTTTGCTTTTTGGGATATTCGCGAGATCTATGACGACCTCCGTGGGGCCGTGGGCTTATAGCCGGCTGAGACGCAGGAGGTTGAGGGTTCGATTCCCGCCGCGGAACAAATGTTTGCATGCTCTACAGATATTTGTTTCGGGTCTGGTTGTATCTTTATATATTATAAGTACTAGCTGGTACCCGCGACTTCGTCTGCAATCTGGAAAGTTATAGGAACATCCCATGCAACGAACACCTGTAGTTTAAATTAAAAAGTCGCCCCAAAATGGCGCCAGCTCAGCATGTGCTAAGGCGGTAAGTTAAAAACGCTGGTGGATTTAATGTAAGAACATAATAATACATGCAGTTATGTACCATTATGCTTTATTCCTAATAGATAGGTAATAATATACTCTACTCAGGCACTTACTAATATTGTGCCATTTTGTGAGGATTGTTTTCGATATTCAGATTACCTAGTAAGTACTTCGAGTAGCTTCGAGTATCAAAATTGGTTCTGCGGATTACTTGTGAAGGCGTAACAGACAGACAGAATTACTTTGAGAGACCCTTGTTCTATATTGAGTAATATATGTACGTACATTGAAAACTTATACGTGTAACTCCTAAGCACACAAAAAACCTGTCAATACCTATCTAATACATTACGTTTATAACAACATGCTAGTTTGCGCCTTGAAAATTCGCAAAACGGACACGACCGTTCATTACGTCTGCCCTCACGCGTCTGCCCGCGTTTGGGTCGCGCACTCAGCCATAAGCGACTTCTTCCCCCACCTCGCCGCCCCCATAGTAATGCGCACTCGATTAATAAAATCGTTGTAACTCTTAAAACATTCATTAATGTCTTAATGAATAAGACAAAATTTATAAAAGTATTTATTTTGATGTAAAAATCAATTTGTTACTACCAAATGAGCAATAGAAATATGGGTATTGGTGGCGATTCTGTTGTTTACGCTGACTAACTAAAATTATGTAAAATACGAACGGTCTTATTTTGTTTACGCTAAAGATCAAAGTAGAATGACATTTTAAGTGACATTTCTATAATTAAGTATTTTTTGTGTGATTTTGGGCTAGTTTTAGTCAGCAGTCAAATTGGTGTTGAATAAAACTAGCCCGCAAACACGCCATCTTAGTAAAAATTACCTAATTTTAGAAATTTCATTTCAAATGTCATTCTAATTTGATTTTTAGCGTAAACAAAATAAGATCGTTCGTATTTTACACAATTTTAGTTAGCGTAAACAACAGAATCGCCACCATTATCAATTTTTAATGAATTTATGGTTTACTGTTTTGACGATAATGGCTTACTCATAAAAGCTAGATATATGAAATCCCTGACTTTTTTGTAGGAATAATTAAGATAAACATTTCTCTAATACATTGTATATGTGTAAACTCTACAGTTGTTGCAGCGTATGCCAGAATAGCTCGCAGATGTCAGATTTTTTTCAGACTTTACTTGACAATTATCGTTATATTTTGGACAATTCACAAACTATCATTAAAAATTATAGCATATATGTTATTCCAATGTCAAAGCTATATTATTGTAAACTTTCATCAAAACCCATTAAGTAGTTTTTGCGTGAAAGAGGAACAAACATCCATACGTCCAGACATACAAATTTTCGTGTTTATAATAGGTATTAATATTATTAGGATAATAGGATGTATTTTACAAAAGAAAAGTATTATTATATTATAGCAGTTATTTGGTTCCCATGATACAAGCTTTGCTTAGTTTGGGACTAGATGGCGCTGTGTGAAATGTCTAGCAATATTTATATTAGATTATTATTATTTATTTATAATTTTTATCAACTCGGCTCAGAAAAACCGGGGAATAACAGAGTTGCACAGGCCTACGCCAAGTATACCCCTAGTGGTTCGGGTGCTATCATTTTGAACCGTTGTACATGGTCGTGTAGATGACAATTCGGTGGATAGGGCAGTCTGCAAGAACTTTCTTACAATCCTGCAAGTATTCAAAATTACTGCCTTCTGAAATAAGGCAAAGGTATGTTTTGGGAGGTCCAAAAGTGAGAGGGACTGACACAGTTGATTTGGGATGACGCCTGTAGATGATAAAACTATTAGGACTGTTGATACTTTTTACATTCGCCACATTCGAGTGATTTCATCTTTTAAATCTATGTAGGTAGGTACTTAGATAGCTTCTCCGCGATTGTGGACTGCATTTATAGGTATTTGGGATGGCTTTATCAATAATAAGTGCGGTTTTGTTAGTTTTATCTATAAGAGTTAAATCTGGTCTATTGTAGTGTGTAGTTTGTTCTGTCAATATCGCTCTGTCGAAGTATAGTTTATATTATTATTTATATTATATATATAGGTATTTATATATCTCAGTTCAGGGTGAACGACTAGTTTATTTTTTTACTGTTGCTTAAGGAGGTCGCCCACGGTGACTTTTTGCAGCGATTCAGTAGCGATTCAATCGCAAATAGAACGCTTTACAGTCGAGGTGACGTCACTGGTCGTATACCTTCGCCCACGTGACCACGATTCTGCATCGCTACCATCGCGATTATTCGCGATGCAATATTTAAAACAAATTAAATTAATTATGTGATACAAATACTCAATAAAAACAATTTTTAGCTACCTACCTACTTATAATCGTTTTACTTCATAGTTAATGAAATTACAACGAAATCACCCCTGTAATATGTACATACTTACTTGTTTACCAAAGCACACCTAACACTTAAAATAACGCCTAATATAATAAAATATCGCAGAAACTGTATAGTATTTTATCAATCCTACCTATTTAGATACGAAAATAATGGACTGCCTTCCTTTTGCTATAAACCTGCCAAGGTTCATACGTGAAACTATCGACCTTACTACCTGTAACAGCACTGTCGCCATGTGAAAGCAATAAATGAATTGAGTATATATAATCGATAATCTATATATCTACTTCTCACAAGAAGCTCATCCACCACCATCTCATATTCTCACATATTACTTCGAAAATTGCATATAATTTCTACAACTATCATTCCACATTATACACTTGCGGCAAAACCATGGCCTCTCTAATGAAACACATTAATAACATCTGCGCTAGCCTTTGTTTCTTATGATTTCGGCAATTCTACCTCTTTGCCGTTCTACAGTGCGATTCAGACGTCCTTGACTTATTTGACGTGAGCTTATGTTATTATATTTTCAAGTTACGCACATAATCTTATGATTTCGGCCATTCTACCTCTTTGCCATGCGTGGTTCAGTTTTTTTCAATGCGTTGACGTAGGCCATAATTTTCCAGAGCAAATGATCTTGTGCGACCTACACCCAATGACTCGCAGAAACATTTATCAGGTTGTCTTTCTATGTAGTTGGGGGACGTCGTACGGTGCACGGTCTCCATTTTTTTCGTTCTTCGAGCTATCTGCCCTGCTTATTGCGACTTCACGTTTCAGTTAACGTAAGCTTATATTATTCAATAAACAAGGTGCGCACCAAGTCTTATGATTTGGGTAATTTTACCCTGGCTAATTTTAATCTTTCTGCAGAGTGGTTCCAGCTGATATAACCTAGGTGACGACTATACTTATGTTGTTAGATTTACTAGCTACGCCATCGCAATTTATATTGCAGCAACTTAATTCAACTTCTGAAGTTATGGTTGCGAGTTGCGTTATAAACCTTTTTATAAGGTAAAGTTCGCTATGGTATTAATATTGACAAGAAACTTTGCTGACATAATATTTAGATATCAATTTGATTGATTATGATTATTTTTTATTAAGATTAGTCATTATACGAGCAATTACAGCCTGAAAACTAGTCCAGAAAGGGCGAACTCGCCGCGATTCCCTCGCGCGTCTGTTGCGTTCATAAGGAGTGTACCAACGCGCGAGAATTTGGGGACGGATAAACAATTAAGTATAAAATTTTGGCGCTCTATTTTTCTTGATACGAGCACTCGCTGTGAAGTTTGTGCGTAATCTGGACGCAACAAGGCGTCTCTAGTATCTCGACTTGTGCGCAACACGACAACACAACGTGCGCGCGCGTATCACGCGCAAATCGAGAGTATGGCCAAGTGCACGCGATTTACGCGCATATTTTAAATTCGTGCGATGCTTTTGCACGCAGTGTATTGGCGCCAAGTATCTCGCCAACGTGCGTATGAATTCGTGCGAATAGATTCGCGGCAAACTCGCCCCTTCTGGACAAGGTCTAATGTAAATATATTATTAGCACCATTACAATGTCTTTACTTAAATTTCGATTGCATATTCCAACACACACATCATAGCCATAAAAAAACTGAACTTTTCAGAACTAGACCCAGTGCGCAACTCTAAAAAGATTTAAATAAGTTCAAATGTAGTAAGTCATATTTACATGGAATTGCCAAGCTTTTAATAACTTCGCTACATCAACGTTATTACTAAGGCATAGCACACAACGTGGAAATCTAAGATTCATTTCAACGGTTTAAATGAAAACGTTGAAATTGTAGGTAAGTGGCATTGTAGTAAGTGAATGAAAGGAGCTTTTGTAAAATGCAAGGAATCCTTTCAGCACTTTTTGAAGTAAAACTTTTTTACGCACGCTTGACTTGGGGAGAGAGCTGGTGAATGTGTTACGAAAAGTGCGAACGGAAGTTGAGAGGGAGATATAAGTTAGTGAAGAAAGAAAGAGAGAGAGAGTTACGAGAGAAAGAGGTACGTGCGCACATTTTCTTTCTCTTTTCCTCTTATAGCTAGTGCATGAAGTGCATATATATCTCAGTCAGTAGTTCGTTTGTTTATTTTTCGTAATTTCATTACGTTCTAGAACAATTTTATAAATTAATATTTTGAAAATGAAGTTTTTCCAATAATCTATGTAGATTATTGGTATAACTTTTGAAACTATCGTTATAAACATTATTTTATTCTTATAGTACTTATCTATATCATGTATATTTCGTAGCCAAATAGCTTAATTAGCCTAGCCTCTTTACTAAATAGCGCCGTTCAACTAGTGGCCTGAATGTTATTCAGTCGTAGCGTTTGTTACAACATTTATTATACATGTTACAGATTTCCACACATAATAAGGTACTTATTACACAATTCTTTTTTATTTATGAAAAAAACCTAACGAATTACTGCCATACGGTGTATCTGTGTATTATGTACCTCAAACCTTGTTTGAGAAATCTAGTTGATCGGCACTGTTTAGTGAAGAGGCTAGGCTGTTGATTGAACGGCTAATTAAACTAGTTGGCTGTGACATATATAGTAAACAAAGTCGGGTTAGTTACACCATTTATAACTCTAGAACGGCTAGACCATTTTGATGATTTTTGATATGTTGGATTTGTCTCGCCCCGAATAGCAGAATAACTAGTAAAATAGCGGAAAAATTACCGCAAAAAGAAATTATGAAGAAAATTCATTTTCTCATATATAGATGCAGCTAAAGATGGCCGACTAATAATTCTTGGGAGCGACGACGTATGTACATTGGCAGCCCGCGTCATATACATGTCAAGGTGGTACGACGTTCGGAGGGTCAGCTAGTTTACCATAAAAATAAAAAACTTAACTGTAATGTGTACATGAACACAAAAAAGTAAGTAGGTTTTATTCTAGATAAGATTAAGCTCAGCTTACACAGCGATGCCTAAACTTATGATGCCGATATGTAAAAGTATATATACATCTTTACACGGGGATAACGACACGTGAATTTGAGAATACCATGATTAATGGGGATACCGGTAAGGAAAACTAATGAAGTCTCATTGTTACCGTGACGGGGATTTGGTAGACGGGGACAATGGAAACAAATCAGATATTTCAGGATGCCAACGCACAAGTGATACCTTTGGTGTTACAAACGTATTCTATGGTAACTGCTTACCTTTCTACTAAACCAATCACTTCACCGTGACAATGGTATCGTCGCAAAATGGCCACTATAGATAATTATTGATTCTACTTACACCACTTTTTTCAATGACCGTTGCTTTGACAAAATCATTGAACATTCATTAACTAAGGAAATTTCTTTTTCTAAGGAAATTCACTCTTTAAATAATGGTATAGCTTCATTAGCGTATTTCTTGACATTGGCAGCCCGCGTCATATACATGTCAAGGCGGTACGAAGTTCAGCGGGTCAGCTAGTTTACCAAATACATAAAAAACTTAACTTGTAACTTATTATAACCTACTTACTTTATCGACTTCAAGTACACGTAATTGAAGACAAAAAAGTAAGTAGGTTGTTCGAGATTCCGCTAAACCCAAGGCTCAATTGTACTTCCTTACGATGTTGATATTCTACCAATCCACGCAAGTCACCATCACGTGATTATTTAAAACTTGTTTCTATTAGTAGTTATTTTTAATGTTCCGTTTACCCGCTCCTTGAATTATGTAAAAAGATATACGCCATTACACGCATTGTGGTTACTAGACAAAGATCTGTTTTAATTTAAAAATATCCTGAAATCCATCAAGAAAGTATCCATTAACTAGGCCAATCGTCGAAATAAGTACCTAGCATCGCACAGTAGGTACATAGGTTATAATCCAGATAAGATTAAGCTCAGCTTGCGCAACGATGCCTAAACTTATGATGCCGATATGTAAAAGTATATATACATCTTTACACGGGGATAACGACACGTGAATTTGAGAATACATGATGAATGGGGACACCGGTAAGGAAAACTAATGAAGTCTCGTTGTTACCGTGACGGGGATTTGGTAGACGGGGACAATTAAAACCAATCAGATAATTCAGGATGCCAACGCACAAGTTGGTGTTACAAACGTATTCGACGGTAACTGCTTACCTTTCTACTAAACCAATGACTTCACCGTGGCAATGGTATCGGCGCAAAATGGCCACTATAGATAATTAATGATTCTACTTACACAATCTGTTTTCAATGACCGCCGTTGCTTTCACAAAATCATTGAGCATTCATTTCCTAATAAGAAGAACTACAACCATAATCTTTAAATAATGGTATAGCTTCATTAGCGTTTTTCTTAAAAACCCGCAGAATTGGGCCCTTGGTGGGCCGTAGTTTTATTTCCTATATTAAAAGTATAAAAAACAAAATCAGCAAGACAAAATAACTGCGGAAAAAACTCAATATTGTATCGTGAACATACCCTTATTGCTATACCATTCGCTATAATGTAAATATAGCTCGCGTATGGAATAAGCAAGCCATTCAGCTGGTTTGCTAAGATTCCGACCGTTATAATGTTACGGTCGTAAATAACACTGAATTTCGTCAAGCCCTAACTCAACATCTGAAGAACGTTCTATGGAAGGCCAAGCAGGCATTAAAGGATACCTACAAGTTCGTCTGGTGCAAGGGTGGAAAGGTCCTTGTTCGTAAAAGTGAACAACGAAAGATTAATATGCTGCGTAGTGAAAATGACATCGCCAATCTCATTAAATCATCCTAAAAATTGACTAAATAAGCACAAACTAATATTAGACGTAAGTCTATACCTATTTAATATACCTAATAATATGTATATCGGACAATGTTACAGAATTAGGTACATAATTGTTTCTACCTAACCCAATATTTTAAACTTATTCCTACATGTAAAAATAGGCTAACATGTATTCATGTCAACATTCGTTCGTTACTTAGACATTTTGGTAAACTAGAAATGCTTCTTTCTGTTTATATAGTTCAGATAGACGTTATACTCGTAATACGCTTAGGTATATCTGATTACATCAGCTCACTTTCATTTGCCAAATTATAAAACATGCATACAAAACTATAAGGTAAGGCCGAAAAGATGATGGAATATTAATTTAGACGCACAAATTCAGTCCCATTGTGACATCAACTACATACTATGAATGGATCCTAGGTACTTTAACAACCGAACAAAATACTTGATAAAACATATAATAGAAATGTATAGACCACCCAAAACAAAATACAAGTCACTTTTTGTACAGGAACTGCAATCTATATACTGCAAAAATATAACTAATCGTGACACACTTTTACTAAGAGATATTAACATCGACTTAAAGACGGAGAACAATAGACACACACGGTATCTGAACATATTATACGAATACGGTTTAGAATGCGGCATAAGGGACTACACTAGAATCGAACCAAGAAAATAAATAATAACATAAAGTTGCATTGATCATAATATCTACGTGCGATCCCGTTCACAGGATGTCTACTGTGCGGCGGTCGGCACGGTTCTGGCGGCCCATTGCCACACTGGTAGTCGTCTTAGTTGAGAACTCGCTTATACTCGTACAAGCTGATCCAACTTACGCCACACCTATTAGAAATTTAAAACGATAGATAACAAATAAAATTAAAATAACTATACTCTAAGCGACCAAACATTCATTGAATTTAAATAAAGATCACACATATTCCATTTTAAAACGTAAATATATAAAAATAAAAAATATATTTAACAAAATAATCGAAAGAACTGGAAATAATCACAATAAAAAAGAAATTGATGACAATAAAAAATACTCAAGCTGTGGCAATTACTAAATAATTTATCTGGTCGAATAACACGTTTAATAGTCGACAGTAGTATACTGTAGGCACTGCAGGCTTTTAGTAATAACATTTGCAGTCAGAAAGATAAAGCAAACAACTTTGCCCATGAATTTCATAAAGCTGCTAAAGAAATCGTTCGAAATTGCAAAAATTCTAAATCCAATTGACTACATAAAAAAAAATCGAACGTATCTATCTACATAAAGAAAACAAATCCTTCTGTTGTTTACAAAATTATAAAAATTTTAAACAAATAAAGCACCAGGAATAAATAAACTACAGCCAATAGATGTAAAACTAGTATTTAAAAACTTAACTCTAGCAATAGCCAAACTTATTGATAGTTGCATAAAACAGGGTACCTTTCCCGTCGAGATGAAAACCGGGATCGTACGACCAGTCTATAAAAAAAGGCCTAAAACTGACTACTGCAACTATCGTCCAATCACAATTTTACGAATAGCCGACAAGATCTTTGAAAAATATATTTGCAATCAAATTCACAACAAATTTTATCCGATACGCAGTATGGGTTTCAACAAAAAAAATAGCACAACCCTTGATAGGCCTTGATAGTGATAAATACATACAAATGGTGTTTATAGATTATAGTAAGGTATTTCACACCTTAAAGCATGACACACTAATTAATAAGCTTTAGTAGAGTAGAATCAGAGGTCCTTTGCATAACTGGTGTACTGACTATCTCAAAAACAGATATTTTTGTGTATAAATAGATGACTCAACTAGTGACAGTGTCCCTGTGACAGAAGGTACGGCACAAGAATCAGTGTTAGGTCCCCTACATTATTTAGCCTACGTAAACGATGTAGTTGTTTCTTGGTGGTTGTAATATGTACAGATGTTATTCGCTCTTAAATACTCAATTATCAAAACTCAATACATTTAATGCTTTCACTCGCATAGTTCACCCTTTGACAATAATCTTACCTGATGGTAAGCGATGATGTGGTCTAAGATGAAGTACCAAGATCTAGCAGACACCTATTCACTCCTACCTTAAAGTTACAAGGTTAATAACTAGAAGGCAGATCAGTAGGCTCACTCCTGACAGCTTAGAGTTCTGGATCAATCAATCATGAATTCGACACGAGCGCACGATGGCACCTAGTGTCTAAAAACGGAACTAACTTTGGTCGTTTGTTAGGCAGTTATTTGGTTACTTATCTACTCTTGAATAAGTAGGTACGGTAATCGAAATTGGAGTAAGCCTTTTAATGGTGCCTTTCTATGCTTGCCAAGACTCGGCATGCGTTCACAAGTACCTATAAGCGTATAAAGAGGGCGTTTCGCTTGGCTTGCGTGAGCTTGTGGACGCTTGTCTCCGATCCGATCTAGTGTCGGTTTTTGGACACAGATCAAAAAGCGCTTACGGCAAGCGCTTGCAACGCATTCACACGTTGGTGTGCGTTTAGTAGCTATTGTGATCTCGCGACGAACGCGTGTTTAGTTCTTTATTTTAAATGGGTGGCTGTTCGAACGAAGAGATTTTATCGTTTCTAAAATATTACCAGAGCGAATCGTCTATCTGGAACCCCAAAGACGTTAATCATAAAAACAAAAGTAGCAGATGCTTGGAGTCGTCTTGCCTAGTTAACGGGAAAGCCAGTAAAATAATTAAAAGTTAAAAAAGAAATACTGATGACAAGTTTTCGCAAGCATGTTAAACCAAACGCAATAGCTGACACAAGTTCGGTGTCCGTCATACTTGGGTGTACGTAGCACACTGACGCATTCACAAGCATGAAAACGACTTCCAAATGCCAAGCGAGGTTTGTCGACGCTTGGGGCTTGAAGAAGTTTGCCAAGGCTTAGCAAGCATGGAACGGCCCCGTAAGAATATTTCCCTAACAGCTTTTTGTCCCAGTACCTGATATTTTTACTTTATATTTTTCTGTATAATAACGGTCATCGGATTATTAGAATCAAAAGCCCATTATACGAATAGACACCATAATGGATTTGAGTGAACTTTTCGTACAGATTGCGAAGTGTGACTTGGGTTATAAGTTTCATGGCTTGGGACATTTAAAAAAAAAAATAAGTAAAACTTCCTTACGCACGCTTAACTTGGGGCGTAAGCTGGTGAATGCGTTACGAAAAGTGCGAACGGAAGTTGAGAGGGAGAAATAAGTTAGTGAAGATAGAAAGAGAGAGAGTTACGTTTCGTATATTTTTAAACGTTAGGTAATGTGCGAGTGCAAGTTGCGTCTGTCCAGAATAAACATAGACTGATTTACCTACATAAGTGTGGACAATTTAGTAATTGAACAATTTTATAAATCAATATTTTGAAAAATAAGTTTTACTTCAGTTGTGTGGTCTAAAGCACACTCTTTTTCTTAATAAAACGTACGTACGTTTGTATAATATATATCACAGGAGCAATCAAGCTGCAATGGTACAGTGTTTCGAGAATCCAATCCTAATCAAATAGTTGAGTTAAGTTTCAGTTGTTACCTACATTAACTTATTAGTCCGTGGTACACACGGCTACACATCAAGCTTTACATATCCAGTATAAGCTGACTTCTACGAAAAACCTACACAACGCGAGTTCAGCTTATACTGGAAGTTTATAGCTTGATGTGTAGCCGTGTGTACAAACAACTGCTCCATTCATGTAAGAATTTTAAGGTCTTCACGACCACTAGGCTTGGCCTAGTATGAAGACCGCCGATCAAATCATTTAGTTAATAAGCACTCTCAACATTAAGTTCACATAAAAATATTAGAGGTAAAGTGTGCTTTTTGTTGCTAAATATATTAACATATATTCTTTATGAGATTGCCCGCAGACAAAATGTGTATATTAAGTGATTCACAGAGTATGTATTTTATTTCCACTTAGTATTTTTTATTTGTTCTACACTGGCTGCTGCCCGCGACTTCGTACGCGTTACACTACTAAATGTGTAGGTAACCTAGAAATAAAGCTAAACTCGCTGTTGCAACTTGGCTTAACACCCCATGAAAACTAATATATGAGTTAAAAGGTAGCTTATGTACTTAGTAATCCAGGTTATATTCTACGTATATGCTAAATTTCATCAAAATCGGTTTAGCCGTTACGACGTGATTAAGTATCAAACAAACAAACAAACTTTCGCATCACATTATGCGAAGGTTATAATGTTTGTTTATTTATTTGTTTGATTGTTTGTTTGTTACTCAATCACGTTGAAATGGCTAAACCGATTTCGATCAAATTTGGCGTGAACGTAGATTATAACCAGGATTACAACATACGCTACTTTTTATCCCATAAATCAGTTCTAATGGGATAAAAACGGGATGTCAAAGTTTATACATGTATTTTGCACCCCAGAACAATGCGGGCGAAGCCGCTGGCAACAACTATTTTACAATATTAGTGTGATAACAGTCTGCTAGTGTTGCAACTTATTTTTAAAATTAGTCTTATTTAGTCAAATATGTATTTCATTTCTATGCATATTATTATTTATTTGCTAACAAAGTTGTTAAACATTCGGTCCAAGAAAACCTAACTAATTAATCAAACTACTTTGGACTTCACAACTAAATTATTCTAAAGGCGAATGTCGGCTAAAGTGGGACTAAGTGGGACAAAACTCTATTTTCAATACCTGGTATAAATAGGCTTTGCGGAATCTCCTGCGTTATTTATTCGACCTACTAGTGATAGAAATAGTGTTCTCTTTCAGTTTGGCAAGGCGTGGCAGCACAGAATCATATGTTCAACTTGAAGGTTTTTGCCCACGTTTAGGTGAAAGAAAAATTACAAAACGTTATGTCGTTTAGAAGTTGAATCAAATTGAAAGTCGAAAACAGCTACATTTTGTTATTTTTTTTCTCATAGTAAATAAATAGGTAGAACTTTTTTGTATGTTCACTTTGCAGATAAAAAGTCAATGAACAGTATATATTTTTTTGAGCACTTCGAACTGATTCCTCTCTGAGGAGAAAGCCTCCAAATAAGACCAATCCGCTACTATAATCGCCTTAACTAAATACAGTAAGAGTAAAATGGAACAACAACATTATTATATCAGCCATAGGAACGTCAACTGCTGAACAAAAGCTTCCCACATAGATTTCTAGAGCATTCCATATTTTGCGGCCAGCACCTAATGACTCCCAGCAACCCTTATCAGGTCGTCTTTACACTCTCTGCTACGCTTTTCAGTGCCTGGTCTCCACTCTAGATACCTTCTGCCTCAGCTGCCGTCAGTTCTTCGAGCTATTAGCTGCACCCTGTGCCACTTACTTACACTTGATCATATATAAATTTTAATATTTTTATATGTAAAATTTTGTACATTTTATATATTATTATTAATTTAATTTAATTGACTCATTATTTAAAAAAAAGTGTATGACGTGTATTTATCTATTACCAATAAAATTGTTTATCTATTTATGTGTGTTAATCCTCTTGGCTTGGTCTATAAACTTGTTTTGTTTACGGACTTCTTTATTTATTGACGACCTCCGTGGCGCAGTGGGCGAATAGCGCGCCGAGACTCAGGAGGTAGCGGGTTCGATTCCCACCGCGGAACAAATGTTTACATGATTTGCAGATATTTGTTCCGGGTCTGGATGTTTTTTCTATATATTTTAAATAAGTATTTACAATAAAAAAATTGTATTTAGGTATTCTATCTGGTCTGGTTCCCAAAGTACAAGCTCTGCTTAGTTTGGAGCTAGATAGCGCTGTGTGAAATGTCCAGAAATATTTATTAGAAAAAAATATGATTTGATCTCCATTAGCCTTTCCTTAAAATACTGCTTAATCTCAATATTAGGCCAGACGTTAAAATATAATTACGCAAACAACCAAACTCTACTAATTAGTAGGCAAACGAATTAATTTGTTAATTGCAAATTATTTCCAGCGCCTTACATAATTTGGTGGTGAAATTTTTTGAAGGTGAAATTTAATAGATTTGACACATAAATATGCCTATTTTTCTTGTCATTATATGCTTATGTTTAGTTGCCTTGTTATTGGAATTGGTGCGCACAAAACTGCGGTATTAATGAACTATTACTATGGAGATGTTCTTGAAAATTGTACCTGTCTGATCTGTTTGTATATTGAGATGCGGTAATATTGTATGTTTGCTTGTAGTCATTAAACAAATTATCTATCTAACCGACAGAGAGAATATAAATATTGTATACTCGCTGTTGCCAGCGGCTTCGCACGCGTGGTATACCAGTAAAAAGTAGCCCATGTGTTAATCCAGGTTTTGATCTACGTACATACCAAATTTCATCGCAATTGGTTGAGCCGTTCCGACGTGAAAGAGTAACAAACATCCATACATCCATACATACAAACTTTCGCGTTTATAATATTAGTAGGAAATTATCTATCTAACCGACAGAGAGAATATAAATATAGTATACTAGCTGTTGCCAGCGGCTTCGCACGCGTGGTTTGCCAATAAAAAGTAGCTTTTGTGTTAATCCAGGTTATGATCTACGTACATACCAAATTTTATCGGAATCGGTTGAGCGTTTCCGGAGTGAAAGAGTAACAAACATCCATACATACAAACTTTCACGTTTATAATATTAGTAGGATAATAAAATACATATGAAACAGTTGAAACATCTAAAGACCGTTGTAAACGATCTGCAGATAAATAAATAAATATTTCTAGACATTTCACACAGCGCTATCTAGCTCCAAACTAAGCAGAGCTTGTAATATGGGAACCAGATAACTGATAGAATACTTATATACTTTTTTTTTTGTAAATACATACATATAATATTTAGAGAAACAACCAGACCCGGAACAAATATTTGTAGATCATACAAACATTTGTTCCGCGGCGGGAATCGAACCCGCTACCTCCTGCGTCTCAGCCGGTTATTCGCCCGCTGTGCCACGGAGGTTGTCAAAAGATAGCTTAACATCATCATCTCATCTGTCTGGTATAGCAGTAAGCATAGGTATAGCAATTGGCAAATTCAGCCGAAGACCTGAAGTAGTGCATATATGGAAGAGGCTGCTGAACATACGTATTTAAGCCATTAGGGTGCCCATGGTTCCATGGGGTGCCGGGGCCCATCGCGTTGTCTAAATTCTTTTGCTGCTTCTGCAGCCAGTGTCTTGGGGACACTTCCGCCTGGTGATCTGGAGTGATCCGGAGCAGTTGCTATCTTAATTGCTAAAACAGCGAATCAAGTGGCAGATAATCAAGTGAATCAATTGAATCAGATAATCAAGTGTTTCTTCAATAAAATAAAAAAAACCAGCCAAGTGCGAGTCGGACTCTCGTACGAAGGGTTCCGTGCCAATCTATAATAAATTGTATGAGCGCCCATACAACTCAGATGACTATCTTAATTGGCGTCAACTATGTACGTATAGGGACACCCTTTAATTTTCAACTTTTTTTTTATTTTATGGAATTTTTCTTTTATTTGTGCCGAAATTCCTGGTTTTTTGCCCAAATATCGTGATTCTAGGTCAAAGGAAACTACCATATAGGTTTTCGACCCAAAACCTATAGGTTACTTTACCGGTTGACCTAGAATTGTCAATTTTAGTTAAAAGCTACTTGTCTTACAGCACAAGTAAAGGGAACATTCCGAAGGTACGAGTAAATACTGGTACTTACAAGTTCTTGCGAAAATCTAAATTTGCCCATATCTTTTTATCGTGTTGACACGCGACCTTGATTTTTTACACCTAATAGGGACTTTAAACCTTAGTATCTGGTATAAATTTCAACTTGCTAAGTGGACCGTTCTTGAGAAAATCGGTGATGACCCACGGACAGACAGACGGACAAATGGACAGACGGACAGACGGACAAGAGATCTTATAAGGGTTCCTTTTTTACCTTTTGAGGTACGCAGCCCTCAAAGTATATAATTTCGAAAAATAATAGATCAAACGACTCGATATAGACATAGAGATATAATGTACTTACCTATTTTGAGTAATGATCCGTACTTAAGCATTCTGTATTAATTCTAAATGCCATTTATATTAGATCAGCTGTTACGATTTAGTACATGTAATTTTATTTTATAACACTACACACTAATACACACATGTATTTCTAGTACTATCTACTTTGTACTTAATAAGTGACCGCAAAAAATATATTAGGCGAGTATTTCAACAACCATTTATCCAGTTTGTCCTGAAATGTTAAAATTTCCCAGAAAACTGTATTACAAATAACTCAAACACCCACAAGTATTTATACATTACACCTCGATTGGCGTCAACGAAACACTTCCAAGCATCGCCTGAATTCATACCTCGGAAACTCCGAAACATTGGCCCCTAGAGAAAAATAAATAAAAGCAAGCTTATTTGGGCTCACAAAGTTCCGTAGCGTTAGATAAACAAATGATTGGTTTTAATACATTTATACAATTTGTGAGTTTGTTTGTTTAGATATAGTGTGTCTCCGATCTGAACCGATGAAAAATATTTAGGGCCGGTTTTTTGATCCGTAGTAAAAATCGAATTGACCATTAGTTAAGCTGACCATGGCTTAGAAACTAACCAATTGTTAAATCAAGATTCCTTTTTTATCGCTATTTTAACTAATGGTTTTATTGACTAATGGTTAACTATGCTGCCATTGTAATGAACACTGAGATACCCGGTATTTCAGTAGGGAGTCATTATTTTTCGTGGCAACACTTGTATATCCGAATGATTTTGACGTTTATCGGAGGTGCTTAAGTCAATTGTCAAGGTATCGTCTGTGTTCAAATGTAACTGTTCCGTTGTTGATGTTTTTGAATGTTTTGATTGTGATTTCGTGGTATAATAATAATTGAAAGAAGTTGAATATCATGGAAGAAAACCATTCTTTGAACCTAAATCAACAGAAAGAGTTGCATAGCTTTGAAATAGAGTTTAGAAAAAAAACAAATTACTTTTAGAAAAAACTACATTTGAAATCCAACAAATTAAAAAATGAATTTAGTAAATCAACAGAAACTAGAGTTTTGAATGGATGGATGGCAGTGCGATACTATGTAATTAATAAATAAATTAGTAAATATTAACATTGTTGTAGTCATTTATATTTTATTACTTAAATTAGGTATCTACAACATCGAAACTAGTTAGATATGCATGCATTACTCTTTAGTTGAGCAATAATGTGTAGTATGTAGGTATCAATTAATTGTTGCCAATATTGTTGATCACTTTGAGACGATATTCAAGTGATATTTTCTTCCATAACCTGCACTAGATTATGAGAAATTAGTGTGTCCTCTGACAAAGAATCATTTTTATCCACACAAATATTATGAAGAATTGCCGTGCTCACAATGATTGCTTGTACCTATGTTAGCCAGTTTTACTCTTAGCTTGGATCCCACAAATGGGAACCACCGTTTCCACATACCAAATATTCTTTCAACTACATTTCTTGTTCATAATTGGCTTTCATTGTATAGCTTCTCAGCAGCTGTTTGTGGGTTTGAAAACGGTGTGAGCAAAATGTTTTTAAAGCATATTTTAAGGCCTCGATCACCCAATAGACTGCATCTGCCAAATTGCTCGGATTGGATCAGATCTTTGACTGCACTGCTATATTTAAATTCATAATAAAATGGAAAACTAGAAAATTCACTCAACTGCAATAAAATCACATGGACGAAAAAGCTGTAATAACCAAGAGTTAACTAGCCGCCATCTTGCTAATCCCTCGATGGAGCCGTGGTTAACTATTATGACCAATGGTTACTTATTTAACCACTGGTTGTGTTAACTATGGATCAAAAAACCAATTTATAGGAAATTTAACTATTTGTTACAATATTTAACCATTTGTTGCCTTAACTATAGATCAAAAAACCGGCCCTTAGAGGTTTTGAATGTATTCCTTTCAAGGCCTTTCAATTCGATTTTGTCCTCTAGTTTGTGCAGATGCAAACACATATCCTGCTGTTTTGTTTCGAGGTCATCTATTTTTGTTTGCATTAAAAACAGCTGTTCAGTGACATTATCAACTGATTTGATGATTTCCGTGTTATTGGACTAAATAGTGATATTTGGGTTTTCAACTCACGTATCATCATCATCATCATTATCATATCAGCCGTAGGACGTCCACTGCTGGACAAAGGCCTCCCTCATTGATCTCCAGGAACTGCGGTTGGAAGCGGCCTGCATCCAACGCCGACCTGCGGTTCTTACCAAGTCGTCTGCTCATCTTGTGGGTGGACGTCCTACGCTGCGCTTGCCGGTCCGTGGCCTCCACTCGAGAACCTTTCGGCCCCATCGGCCATCTGTTCTGCTCGCTATATGGCCTGCCTATTGCCACTTCAACGTGCTAATCCGTCGGGCTATGTCGGTGACTTGAGTTCTCCTACGTATCTCCTCATTTCTGATTCGATCCCGTAGAGAAACCCCGAGCATAGCCCTCTCCATAGCTCGTTGAGCGACTCTGAGCTTATTCATAAGGCCAATAGTGAAGGACCACGTCTCGGTTCCATATGTCATCACTGGTATCACACACTGATTGTAGACTTTCGTCTTAAGGCACTGAGGTATGTTGGACGAAAAGACGTTGCGAAGTTTCCCAAACGCTGCCCATCCGAGTTGGATTCGACGATTGACCTCTTTCTCGAAGTTGGACCTACCTAATTGGACTGTTTGTCCTAGGTATACATACGCGTCGACAACTTCAAGAGCCGAGTTCTCAACCATAACTGGGGCAGGGACGACATGGACATTCGACATGATTTTCGTCTTGTATATCACTCACGTATATGGCTTTCCAAATCATCCAGTCTAGAATTTTGCTTGGTCATATCATAACATAAGTGCCAAGATTTGGTCTAGTTTGTGGGAGTTAGGATTACTTACAGGGGCAGCGGCACGTCGACGTTTGGTTCTATTAGGTACTCGTAGGCTTTGCTCCGTTTCAAGATCCAGGTCTAAAAGGTGGGTGATATCAGTCTCCGACGAACATTTCTCTTGTGTTCTGGGGCTACGAAGCATCTGAAATAGCACTTGAGCTCGTTCAAGTCAATTGCAGCGAGGTTATCGTAAGGCGTTTAAAATCGTAGTTCGAATATCAGTAGCGCCTGGCCAATGAAAGAAGGCAAATCACTTTAGTTATGGGTGGTAGAAAATAACTAATAATGTGGGTGATATAAATTTCACGGCTAGATTTGTCACTGTATCACACTTTTAGTCAACTTTTCCGAGTAATTTCACAATTATTTAGCTAAACACATAGCAGTTTTCGTAGAAGGGGTTACCTATCTTGACTTTAACACAAGGCAGTACGGTTTATTGTTGCATTAAACAATTTTAATGAAATAAATTCACTGAGCGAAAGTACAGTGCCTAATAGGAAGCTACATTATCCCTGAGTGTTATATTTTACTAGCGACCCGCCCCGGATTCGCACAGATGCAATGCTGATCCCAATTATACTATAGAGTGTCTTTACATACAACGATCACAGCTTTTGTGTCATTAGACAATACAAACATGTTTTCGAGTATTTACGACGTCACATTAGAAACCTCTAAAATTATCAGTGATTCTCTACTAAATTATGCACGTATTAAACATATTATAAACATTCCTCTTGAATCACTCTATCTATTAAAAAAAACCGCATTTAAATCCGTTGCGTTGATTCAAAGATCTAAGCATACATAGGGGCAGACAGCGGGAAGCGACTTTGTTTTATACTATGTACTAGTGATAGTGATTTTAATAAAAATCCGTGAAAATTCACGGCGAGTCAGCTAGTTTATTATTAAAAAGAATATAGGTACGTACAAGTTCTTACAAATCGCATTATAAAACAAAAAGAATCGATTAAACCATTGATATAAGAACCGTTGCAAACAATCTATTGATAGTCCAGCTGCTCCAGATCACTACCAGGTAGAAGTGTTCCCAAGACACGGCCACTAAATTGAAACACTTATATATTGGCCCAGATACGAGTACTCGTCACACTAATATTATAAATGCGAAAGTTTGGATGTTTGTTTGGATGCTTGTGTGTTTGTTTGTTACTCAATCATGCCGTAACGGCTGAACCGATTTCAATGAAATTTAGTATATACGTAGACTATAACCTGTATCACCATATAGGCTACAAATTATCCCATAAATCAGTCCCATGGGATAAAAATGGGGTGTCAAGTCAAGTTGCAACAGCGAGTTTAGCTTTAGTTCTAGGTTACCTACACATTTAGTAGTGTAACGCGTACGAAGTCACGGGCAACAGCTAGTAATATATATGTATAACTGGGCCAGATACAGTGCACTTCGACCAGACGCACGCAAATAATTTTGAAATCAAAGACAGGGTAAGAAAAGAATGTCTATTATATTTCTGACGCATTCGCTCTTAAGAGGTTTCATTATTTTGTTAATTATTAATAAATAGTGCTGGATATGTCACACAGCGCTATCTAGCCCCAAACTAAGCAGAACTTGTACTAAGGGAACCAGATAACTGATATAATACTTACATATATATTTTATTTTTTGTAAATAAATACTTAGCATATATAGAAAAACATCCAGACCAGGAACAAATATCTGTAGATCATGCAAACATTTGTTCAGCGGCGGGAATCAAAGCCGCTACCTCTTGCGTCTCAGCCAGCTATTCACCCCCTGCGCCACGGAGGTAGTTAATTATTTTTAATTTGTTTCTTTGTTAACAAAATTAGTCATTCATGATCTTTAGCATGTTTTACTCATGACAAAATGAACTTTAATTACTGACAGCGTTGTTATGATATCCAATTCAATTACGTGGGTACTATTTAAACATTCTTAGATGAGGAACTCTAACGATCAGTATTCACATAACGATCTCAATTGACCGCTCAACTGTTCAAGCTTACTTGTGCGTGAGAATGTTGTGGCGTTTTTAGGATTCCGTTCCTAAGCCGGAAAACACCCATAGACTTTATTTCTTATGTTAGACTTAATGTAACCCTTAGTTGTTAGTTGACCTTCTTAAACTTTCTTTCATAATGCCACGAATAATAAGGTTTTATGAATAGACTATCTTTTCTCGTCGTTAGTTTTTTAAAGCTATAAATTTAAAAGTAAATTTCTCCATAAACTAGGGCACATTCTCTCCATCCAAAGGTTGTCTGGAAGAAATCGCTTCTAAGCTATAAGACCGTACTTGTTGTTAAGAAACTCTGTGTTTAATCTTTTTTGTGGTAATACCCTTAGTCTTACCTAGCTGTTAGCTAACAGCTTCCCTTTGTACTCCATCTCCACTATCAGCTTTTCTTTGATTGAACGTTATTTGAGCACTTCGACGTTCTTAACATTTAATAACAGTATTCGTAGAAAAGGTAAGAACTATGCGGCGTCCAAAAACGATGCCAGACTGAGAACGGGTCTGCAAGAGGTCATCAAATCCTCATTCTCCACCAACACCGCTACCGCATCAACACCCACGGGTCCCTGGAAAGAAGCTGCTATTAACCTAAAGTCCTACTCCGTTAATTCAAGGAGTTAGGTTAAAAGGGGGATAATACACAATACACCCCAATACGGGTCATCAGTGCAGATCTCTTATTCCGCCACCCTAGAATTAGAATCAGAACTTTGCGGTTTCGGTAAACTTTTTTAACTCGGTGATTACTGAAGGCAGCTAAATGATGCCTAAACGTATTTATGGCGGGTTCCTATATCCGTCGGTAACTAGCTACAACTCGTTTCTCCTTGAAAACGTGTCAAAAGTTTGACACTAGTTTGACACTTTTTCCGACGGATATAGGAACCCGCCATTAGTGGATATGATTTAAGTAGTTGTTAATTCATACAAATATGTCAAAATTAAATATGTTTAGTCGCTAAATACGTTCAGAGATCGTTGTGCAAGTCGGACTAAGAAGTATTCTACTTTCCATCACGTTAAGTTCTCAGTTAGAGCGGGCAGTCGAAGAATATAACTGACTGACTGACTGTACTTATAAAGGTTTTTGAGACACATTACACTCACCCTTCTCATAGCAAAGTTAAATTAATAAAATGTTTTGTAATAACTAATTGTAATAATACGTGGTTGCTAACGGAATCGCAGAAGACCAAGCTCGGGGTTTGTCAGAGACCGATGGAACGCACCATTTTGAGTATTAAAAGAACATACCAAGTTGGAAATACCACGCTGCGCTCGAAGAATGGTTTTACTGATGTTGGTGGCAAGGCGGCCAAGCTGAAATGGAAGTGGGCGGGCCACGTGACCCGCATAGAACAAGATACATGGGCAAAAGAAATCACAGGATACCCGTAGACGGCAGAAGACGACGCGGTCGCACAAAAAACGCTGGCGCGATGACCAAGATATCTTCAACAGGGATTGGGTAGAGTTGGCCAGGGATCGAAAGGAGTGGAAAATATTGGGGAAGACATTTGCCCAGCAGTGGGTTAGTACAGATTAGACACTAAAACTAGCAAAGGGTTTTTTTCATTTTTTACCTGATACCTATCTATATATTAAAAATATTTCTGTTGCCAAAAAATATATTATTATTATTTATGCTCGGTAAATCACTCTTGGACCACATACCCAATGTAGAAATCCAACGTCGCACAAAGGTTGTGGACGTGGGTATGAGGATCGCAGGGCTGAAGTGGAGATGGGCTGGACACTTGGCTAGGAGGGATGACGGGCGTTGGACGAAGGCGATTACACAGTGGTGGCTAAGTAATGCTCTTGGACCAAGAGGCATACCACCCGCCCGATGGTCGAATCATATTGAAAGCGTAGCTGGGTGTCAATGGATGCGACTCACAAGAGACCGGAAAGAATGGCGTAATAAAGAGGAGGCCTATACCCAACAGTGGGTGCAAACGGGCTGAGATGATGATGATGATGATTATTATTTTTACTTTGTAGGAGTACAGTATTCATGTAATTTTGGTTCATCATCATCATAGCAGCAGTAGAACTTCCACTGCTGGACAAAGGCCTCCCTCATTGATCTCCAGGAATTGCGGTTGTAAGCGGCCTGCATCCAACGCAGACCTGCGGTTCTTACCAAGTCGTCTGCCCATCTTGTAGGTGGACGTCCTACACTGCGCTTGCTTCCGGCCCCATCGGACATCTGTTCTGCGCGCTATATGGCCTGCCCTTTGCCACTTCTATGGGGCTATTTCGGTGACTTGAGTTCTCCTACGTATCTCCTCATTTCTGATTCGATCCCCTAGAGAAACCCCGAGCATAGCGCTCTCCATAGATCATTGAGCGATTTAATTTTGGTTGCGTTCGTATTATTTTACGTATAGGCTTACTTCTAACCGTTTGGGCAGGATTTAGCTAAGACGGTACTAAAACAAATTCCAAATTCCTTGCGAAACTAAAGCTATACGTAAGCCAAAATTCTTTCAAGGCGAATACCTATTTTGTAAGCATTTACAGGGAACGCTAATCGAAATTCGTTCCGAAGCTCGGTACTTCACGTACGAAACTTTCGGGTGTTGAAGGTACTGCTAAAGTTTTGCCTACCTTACAGGCACCTTTTGTAATGGAATTTGGGGACTATTTTTATACCTAGGCTGCAGATGAAACTTTTTGATGTGTAACATATTTCCTCACGGTTTAAATGTGCAACAGAAAACCGGGAAAGCGCGCTATTTGATTTGACCAGTGAGCGCGCACCGCGGTCAGATGTTAGACATCATAAGCGACTAATGTAAGACTCGATTTTTTATTAATTATATGCTTGCGTTTGACCACGGTCTCGTCTGATAATAAGCGATAATGCAGTTTACGATGCATCACGCTTGTCTAGAAGAAACCTATTCACTCGCGGCTTGAAGACACCCAAGTCAATAAATAAATAAATATCACTGGACGACCTCCGTGGCGCAGAGGGCAAATAGCCGGATAAGACGCAGGAGGTAGCGGGTTCGATTCCCGCCACGGAACAAATGTTTGCATGATTTACAGACATTTGTTCCGGGTCTGGTTGTTTCTTTATATATTATAAGTAAGTATTTACAAAAAAAATGTATATAAGTATTCTATCAGTTATCTGGTTCACTTAATACAAGCTCTGCTTAGTTTGGGGCTAGATAGCGCTGTGTGAAATGCCCAACAATATTTATATTTATTTTATTTATTTATTTCAAACAGCGCTATCTAGCCCCAAACTAAGCAGAGCTTGTACTATGGGAAACAGATAACTGATAGAATACATATATGCATTTTTTTTGCAACTACTTACTTATAATATATAGAGAAACAACCAGACCGGGAACAAATATCTGTAGATCATGCAAACATTGGTCCGCTGCGGGAATCGAACCCGCTACCGCCTGCGTCTAAGCCGGCTATTCGCCCATTGCACCGTGGAGGTTGTCTGATTGTAGTTAAATTTGCTTGGTTTTATTATTAAATCCCAATTTCTTATAAGGTCTTCAAAAGGTCGTTAACAGCGACAAGACTGGTATTTTAACCGAATTAAAGTCACTGACATAGTACAAAGGATAAGCAAGCTTAAGTGGCAGTGGGTAGGGCACATATCTCGAAGAACTAACGGCTGTTGGGGCAGAAAGGTACTCGGACCACACACTGGAAAGTGCAGCGTAGGATAGTCCGCCAAGATGGAAAGATGATCTGATAAAGTTATAAGGGGAGGCCTATGTTCAGTAGTAAACGTCCTGGGGCTGATATGATGATGATGAAAGTACAAACTTTGCTTTATTTGGGGATAGATATCCCTGTGTGAAATGGCCAGCATTATCTATTTATTTTAAACGGTATCCAAAGCTCTCTCAGTCCTTCCCACGACCAACTATTTAATAGAAACTCGTATGTTAAAGTACCATCTCGTTAAATATTTAGCTGTATGTTCATAAGTACCAAATTGCAGTGGTTTTACGGAACCACGGCTCGCTAGCAAAACCACGTGACATTTTGGTCTACAGTTTACACTAAAGGTCAAAGAATATGTAATAGTACAAAGTACAGAAGGGTCACATTAATGATACACTTTTTTCGTAGCCAAATGGCATAAAACGGAACCCTTATGGATTCGTCATGTCTGTCTGTCCGTCCGTATGTCACAGCCACTTTTTTCCGAAACTATAAGTACTATACTGTTGAAACGTGGTAACTAGATGTACTTACTCTGTGAACCGGTTTAAGATTTTCACACAAAAATAGAAAAAAAACAATAAATTTTGGGGGTTTCCCATACTTAAAACTAAACCTGATTTTTTTTTCATCAAACCCATACGTGTCTGGTATTTATGGATAGGGCTTTAAAAATGATATTGTAATTTTTTTTCTAAACCGAATAGTTTGCACGAAAGACACTTCCAAAGTGCTTAAATGTGTGTCCCCTCCTGTAACTTCTAAAACATGATAATGATAAAACTAAAAAAAAATATATGATTTATACCAGTATCATAATACAATGCAAACTTCCACCAAAAATTGGTTTCAACGAGATCTAGTAAGTAGTTTTTTTAATACTTCATAAAACGTAAACTGCAATTTACCTATCATTCAATCAACTCAAATATAAAAAAGTTACAACAAACTACAAGAACTTTTATATTATGTTACTTGCTGCTACGGAACCGTTCATAGGCGAGTCCGACTCGCACTTGGCCGCTTTTTTTTTACCACATCATCGAAGGACCAGAAAATATGCAATCAATATTGAAACTAAAATTATCGACGAGAAGTCACACGTTGTTGATAATACGTATGAATCTGTAACAAAAATAAATTTTAAACAGATCAAATAAAAAGGTATAAGGAAGGCTTAACTAACAAACTGACTCACAATTTTAAACCCGTTGACAAAGGAGTTCAGAAGCAATATAAATAAAATACGAATGTGCTTTAGACCACACGACTGAAGTAAAACTTATTTTTCAACATATTAATTAATAAAATTGTTCAATTACAAAATTGTCCACACGTCTGTAGCTCGATCAGTCTATATTCATTCTATACAGACGCATCTTGCACTCGCACATTAGCGTTTAAAAATATACGAAACGTAACTCTCTCCCTTTCTATCTTCACTTACTTATATCTCCCTCTCAACTTCCGTTCGCACTTTTCGTAACGCATTCAGCAGCTTACTCCCCAGGTCAAGCGTGCTTAAAAGCGTTATTTTTGAAAAAACAGCATTGTTATTTACATGCTCACTTCGTTATTGCAGTCGCTATACCAGAATAGTACTAGCAAAAATATATTATACTAGCTCCGCAGCTTCGCACGCGTAGTTGTTTAATAAAAACAGTACCCTTCATTGCGCATTTAGATAAAAAGTAACCTATATTACTCAAGATGAATGTAGCTTTCCAATGGTGAAAGAATTTTTGAAATCGGACCAGTAGTTTTTAGTTAATTCATTACAAACATACACACAAAAATACAAAAATACAAATCTTCCCTCTTTATAATATTAGTATAGAAGTATAGATAATATCGAAAGCTTTCACTTCAAACCTGTTTTGTAATCCGCGCATTTGTCGGTTCAGTTTACGCCACCTCTACACATAGGCCAACGCGTTGGCAAGCGCGCTGGCCCAGCCACTGGCCCAATATGTAGAACGGGCGTTGGCGCATTGGCGGTAGGTATTTGAACGTTGGCTGGCGCGCTTGCTAGCTTACCGCGCGGTGTCGGCAACATCAATGGACACTTGTCGCAAGCTTGTCGCACCATCCACACATTGTCCGCGCGATTAGTTTGCCCGGAGCAGCGATCAAGAGTGCACGTTTTCTTCTTGCGGCGAATTAACATCTAACTTGACGAAATGGCGAACATGAGTAACGAGGAAACATTTAAATTTATTGAGCTCTATCAGAGTGAAAACTGCCTATGAAACCCAAAAAATAAGTACCATAAAAATAAAAATGTTGTAATAAAAAGTGCTAAATAAATAAGGTTCTTGGACATGCCGTTTTCCTCACGATGTTTTAGTTCACAAAAAGCATCCTACTTTATTATTATTTTAATATTATAAATGTGAAAGTAAGTTTATTTCTTTGTTTGTTACGTTTTCACGCCAAAACTACTTTCTTATTTTTATTTCGAGAATATTCAACTAGCTAATTATTTTTGTTATTTCATATCAACGATTCTTGGTAACGTATTGCAGATACAATGGGTGTACCAATGCATGAAATAAAGAAGAAAAAAGAGAGCTTGATGACAACCTTTCGAACTAATTTAAAAAAAATTGATTCGTTAAGGTCAGGAGCTGGAGAAGAAGATGCGTTTAAACCAATTTGGCAGTTCTATGATGCGATGGAAGTATTTTTAAAGGATGTATACGAATGCAAAAGCATCTGCAATAGTGAAGAACATGTAAGTCAAACAAAGTATAGTTTCTTATAATATGCTTATTAATAAAACATGAGGTCAATTTAAACATAATAGGTGCGTTTTAGGCAATTTGTGCCTGACTGTTATTTCGTCTTTCGATAATATGATTCATAAAGTTCACCCTCGTTTCTAGTGCATTCACTGTACTTCTACTAGGTACACCGTTCAATGGTGTAATACCTGTCCCTCTATCGGTAGATCTCCAGGATCCTCCTCGAACTAACTCGCCATTAACATAACTGTCTGTTGTGCTAGTAGGGGTGTACAAATTCCGAGAAGTATTGCTCGTTCTTAAGAAATTGTGTAACAATATATATGTCATTGTAATTTTAGCAGCTTTAACTTCGTCAAGCGGAATACTGGTTTTAAAAATCCTAAACTTGCTAGACAGTATTCCAAAGGCATTCTCTACGACAATACGAGAGCAAGACAATAGAAAGAATATTCAATCAAGAACTGCTTGATTGAATATTCTTTCTATTGTACCTACAGCATGATGTCCAGGAAATGGCTTCATGATACATGTACTCAGCGCAAATGCCGAATCTGCTAAAAACACATAGGGCAAGTTATTGTTTCTATTAGGAGGTGGTAAATTGATGCCATTTGTTTCAATTTTTTGTCGTAAAACACTTTGATTATATACTCCTCCATCACTTATTCGTCCAGGGCAACCTATATCTACAAACATAAAACAGTAGTCACTATCAACTAACGCTAATAGCACAATGCTAAAATGCCCTTTGTAATTAAAGTATTCGGAGCTAGTGAATGGTCGTGGTAGAATCATGATATGTTTTCCGTCTAAAGCACCGACGCAATTGGGGAATCAAAAGCCTTCTGATTTAGATAACTACTCGTCCTCGGATGTTGGAATCTGAAAAAAAAATACACAACTGTTGTTAATCAAGTTTTCACAGCTTTTTCAACTAAGTATAAACATTATTTTATTTCAGACTCAAGGCGGGGAGGAAGGTTTACGCACTGATGAACTTGATGTTGGGGGAAGTAACAGTACAACCCAAGTGCAAAATAGCAATGCAGAAAACAGCGCCTTACAATCTCCTTCACAGAATAGTAACCCTGCAACTGCTTCTAAAGTGGTACAGAAACGTCGAGCACAAAATCCGCCTTAATTACAGGAAGCCAGCAAGCACATGAACATTGCATTCAGTACACTAAATAACGTGTTACAAAGTAAGAAACATCAATAAGACAAAGAAAATGATGACGCTGATTTGTTTTGTCAACTTCTAGCAAAACAGCTCAGGGATTTCCCTAAAGAGGAAAGAGATGAGTTAATGTACGAAATCCATGGTTTGATTATAAGCAAACGTCGTCGCAGCAGCGGCCGAGTGCTGCAGCCCGTTATTTCGTCTCCTATTTACAGTCGCAGTTCATCGGCACACGGTTCCTCGAATGATTCGCTGCCACGAAACATCTCTCCGAGCTCACACATTATTCAACAGCCTTCCTTGTACTCTGATACATCTCTGAAAATAATAATCAATCGTCCTTCATCATCACGCCGTTCCCATACTAGACCAACAACGCAAGAAATATTACATCAGACATTACCGGTCGATCAACAGTCTAGTCAATACTATTATCAACAGCAAACAACAAATCGCCCTTCATCATCACAAAGCTTTCATCAAGAAATATTGCATGAGAGTCAATATGTACCCAGCAAGGTTCATGTAATATCTCAAGAAATAGTTCAACCGGGATCAACTAATATCTTGCTTGAAGCATTTGAATACGCGTGCACGGAACAAGAATGAAGAAAAGATATACCTACTGTTGAATTTTACTTACCTGCGAATTTTATAGTAATAAATAAGTACCTTCTTATTTTTATAATAAAAAGTAATTGCAATGAAACTAAAATAGTTTTATTTACCTTTACGAAATCCTTCAAAACTATATTGAGAGATGAACATACTTCTTGAATAATTTTAGATATAACTTGACTTGATATTTTAAAAGTATGGTGCAAGCTCTTGTAACAGTCACCAGTAGCTAAATATCTTAATGTCACAGCCAGTCGTATTTTCACAGGAATCGCATCCTCCAATTTGTATCTTGTTTGGCAACGATTGGGGATATTTTTTGTAGCAGGTATTCAAAATCGCTAAATGACATCCGAACAAAATTATCAAACTCTCCTGATGGCTCTGCGAGCAGTTCTGCTAGTTGTTTATCCATGCTACTCCTGCAACAAATAAAAACATAGATTCACGGATGTAAACTACAAAGGTTTAAAATGTATACCTATATAGGGTAATTTTTAATTCACTGACAGCCTGCTAAGGTATGTATTACTCATGATAATAATCAACTTTGTGTATGAGACCCATATCGAAAGTTTATTTGTAGTATTATATTCATCATACATTTTCAACAAAATTAGTACTTACTTATTTTACATTATTTTATATTTATTTTTCATATTATTAATAAAATTATTTTACCTTGTTCTGTTTCGATGTATTGATAACATCCACCACCTTCTTTTTTGCCATTTCTTTTTTATCACTCTTTTCTTGTACACATTTACAAAGTAATTATAAGCTGTGAATAAATATGCAGCTGCAGCTGTTAGCGACTCAACATCCATTTTGAATCCGAAGCACGTTGGCTCGAACCAAACCATACTGAACGACCTGGAACAACCTTCCAATGTGTGGATTACTCACAAGCGCGTTGGCAAGCGCACCGCCAGTGCGTTGGCGAATGTGTAGAGGCGGCATTACCTTCCAACTGATAGGCCAACTTCAAGCTCGTCGATAGAGACCATGGACTACTGATAGGGACCAATAGCTCCTTCGAATGTTGGTCAGATTATTGGACGCAGAAGTGATACTATCAATAATAAAACATGAGTCATTAAGCTACAGCTCAATTTCAGTTATATACGAATCCTGTGACCGTGATCACCATGGCTCTGTTTTCAAAATACGTTAGTATACTTTCCTTTATTTAACTCAAAACTATGTATCATTGATAAAGCTCATTTTTCATTGCAAGCCTACTAAAGGTGGTACGGTGTAGGTGTCAAGACCGCTTATAAAAAGCTGATCAAAATAGCGCCTTGCGGTAAGAAGCATTATTAATGTAACAGGCTTAGCCTAGGAAACCTCTTGACCTAATAGCCTTAGTGTAAGCCTCTTAGGGTTTGAAAAGAAAGTCTAGAATGCGTTAGTGCATTTAAACCCATTCTAACCCCCCACTCCAAAAAGGGATGTTATAAGTTTGACGCATATATGTGTCTATCGTCTGACTGTGGTATCATAGTTCCTAAACGGATGGACTGATTCATATGCTGTTTGGTTAATAGAAAGCTAGCATGTCAGTTTTGAACTGACGTAAAAATTAGGATTTTTTTAAATTTATATTTGTTTAAATTCTATGTTGGAGATGAAAAAGAAAAACCCGTTAAATAGGTCCGCGTAGAATAAATAAATAAAATTAATAACATTAATATCGGAAAAAACAAAGATTTTAAGAATTCTTATATTTTTTTTTATTTGTTTATTATTAAAAAGTGGGCATAATGCTAATATAATTTTCTACCTGCCAACCACAGAGGTAACAAAAAAGGTTAGCGTGCTAACTTAAAACCAGAGTGGCCGATAAGTACCCATACCTGGCCGGCATACCACCTTGCAGTACCAAACGATTTGCTTCAAATTTTCTTGTTAGCACAAGTAAGGAATGGAACTCACTTCCGGCGTATGTTTTTCCAAACCAGTATAAGAGTCTTCAAGTCCTGAGTGAACAGGTTCTTTCTAGCCAAGCGTGCTCCATCTTCGATCACACCATCACTGACCACCAGGTGAGGTAGTGGTCAAGCGCTTGGCTATGATAAATAAAAAAAAAGAAAAAATAACAATAAACTCCGACCACAGTAAGAATAAATACATAAACCTACTTGATATACTAATAATAATAAATAGAATATATGTATAAATAAATAAAAAAAAATATATAAAACAAAAAATACTATTCCATATACTACGTTTTCATATATTATAACAGCTAGTGGAGGACTGCAAGAAATGACTAGACTAGACGTCTAAAAACCGGTTTATTATGCTATTTAATATGAGTAGGGAGATAATTTTATAGACCGACAGCTACCACCTCAAACGAGTTGCCTCGTAAGAACGTTGAGTGAGAGTCTGTTCTTTTTTTATGTACATATGACTTTTTTTTACAAACAGGAATTTATAAAAACAACTCTTAAAAACCACTAACGTTTGTAGGGATAATGCAATCGTAAAAATAGTCCACATCGTAAAAACCGGATCTCGGAAGCGCTCAGTCCAAAACAAATCATGTCAAAATTCATACAGCTAAATTCACTGTCTACTTGTTTCTGAGAGAATCTAGTCATAACTTAGTCTGCTGAGCAACCAAGAAAGGGACCAGTAGTATAAAATCAGACACGAAAACAGATAAATTCCGTTTTCTGTGAGACTCAGCTAAAACATTTTCCGAGTGTACTTTAAAGAGATTTGCGTCTAGGGAAAGTCCTTTGAGTTATCTTATAGACGTTCCTAATTCCAAAGAAAGTGGTAATACTTTTAGAAAGTGTATTACAGTTTATCTGAGGTTATATTTTCTTAGCACCCCTAAGGCTATAATAAAATTTTTATTCAATATTTGAATATAATAAGTCGGACTTGACGGGTGTACAAATACTACCAACGAAAAACCAGAACCCAATAATACAATATTGGAATACTTTTATTATTATTTATAATTTGGAGCCTGTAGTGTTCCACTGTAGGGCAAAGGCCTCCCTTTCTTCCTTCCACTCCACTCTATCATGCGCGTGTGTAGTCCAGTCTTCCATATAAAATGGAGTTCGTCTTTCTATCGGCGTCGCGGTCTACCACGTGGTCGTTTTCTGTCTTTTGGGATCCACTCGGTGGTGGATTTTGCCCATACCTCCTCCGACATGCGGCAGAGATGGCCCGCCTAGTCCCACTTTAACTTTTTACTTAGAAAACTTTCGTGATTGATTTCAATCATTATTATAAATACGGGATTTATCACGTACCGTCTTATCGGTGTTTCGACCGACAATGTTTCGGTTCAATTCGTGAACCTTCATCAGGGTGAGTGCGATCCGCTCCGAATAACGTCTCGCCTCGCACTGCGCGCCGCTGCTCTCTGCGCGCGAGTGGACGGGCGGGGTGGTGGGGATTGGGTCAACGAAAGCACAGTGCGTTAACCCGCTGTGTCATCATCATTATCATCACTGCTGCTCTCTTCTGTAGTTCTTGGTACAGGCAAACACACAACACTAACTATGTCTCTACCAGGTTCACTCACTCTTCTGTCACTTGCATCATGAAGACATGGCCTCCAGGCCGGCGGTAGAACCCATCCTATATCCCTGTTAAAGTTCGGCACACGACTTATTTCTATCGCCTCTCGGATCTTGCGAGGAACGAAGAACTTCTCACTCGCTAAAACCCGGGCCTTGTCGAAACGTATGTAGTGCGTCGAATCAGAATCTAGGAATCACTTAAACTTGCCTACCTACTTGGTGCCCAACGTCCGCGATTTGTGTTTGGGAGCGCAGTTCACTGTTT
This sequence comes from Philereme vetulata, assembly GCA_918857605.2. NCBI lineage: Eukaryota > Metazoa > Arthropoda > Insecta > Lepidoptera > Geometridae > Philereme > Philereme vetulata. The sequence goes on from OU975421.1 coordinate 12,361,280, forward strand.
CTAATGCGGTATGTTAATTTGACTCCTAGGCTAGTACGCTCCATGGCTCGCTGACAAACCCCAAGTCTGGACTTTCGTTGATCCGTCAAAGACCAGGTTTGAGTGCCATAGGTAAGGATGGGGAGAATGCACGCGTCCATGAGCTTACGTTTGAGTGAGAGTGGAAGGTAACCCTTCATCATGTTTTTCATGGCCCAATAGCCCTTCCAGGCGTTTTGTGTGCGTCTTGTAACTTCAGCATCTTGCCTGCTCCGGAAGGATACTATTTAGCCTAGGTATAAATACTCACTGATGTATACAATCTCCAATTGAAATATTTAATTGTATTATATCATAATGCATGGTCATTTTATATTTACTAGCTGACCCGCCCGCGGTTTTGCACGTTTGGTTGGTCAATAAAAACATTACCCCTATGCGCAGTCGGCTAATAAGTAGCCTATGTCCCAATCCCGGTCACAGTCTATCTATATACCAACGGTACATATGGCATCTAAAGAATACTTCGTAGTTTTAACCCCTTACTTTGCCTCCCCTTCCCACTCATATAGGGATGATTTTACAAAAAAGTTGAAATACATATTACTTTATTTCTAACCAAAAGCCTAAACATGAGTTTTCAGATATCTCACTTGAGGAATTATGGATTGCTCTTACAAAGTTTCACCCCCATTAAGATTATTTTTGGAGACAAGTTGTTATGTCTTTTTCCAGGATATAATCTATCACCTTGCCAAAACTTCATTACGATCCGTTTAGTCGTGAAAAGGTAACAAACAAACAAACATTCACATTTATACTATTAGTATAGATTAGCAATTATTGTTGTTAGTATTCGAGGGATTTGTTAATATTTTGAAACTTTATTAGATAATTAAGCATATATGCCCCAAAACACATTTTATTGCTAAGCTTGAGGCTCTCCAGTAAACAATATCTCACCACCACATATGTAAGTCACCTCCAAAAAGCATCGTAACTTTTATAGATCTTCTCGAAATGATTCAGCAAAGCCGAAGCAAAAGGGGAGTTACAAAACAAAAATTAGTATCTCTCTCGGTGTCAGAAAGTCAACAACGAAAAACGAATCACGTAGCTAAATTATCACAAATACAGATCTTCCAAAATAAAAATGCAATTTTCGCCCATATTTCTATCCAATAAAGTCTAAAGTACTACTTTTGCGGCCGGCTGTAACATTGCAACTAATAACCCACCACCTGAACTTTCATACGAATAAAAACCGACCTAACGACTGTGAGGTAGAGCTAAAATTCGTTTGTGGTTTCGCTTTAAAAACAGGCAACAGAATCGTAAAAACGGGGTAAATGAGATGTGAACCTCGCGATTTAAGTCAGGCAATTTGGTTTAATGACGAGGTTGGTAAAGGGTTGGTGATCTCGTTTGAAATGTGGTTTTACACACAAAACGGGTTGTCAATGCTTGTTTATCAGTGGTTACCCAGTAGTATTACGTTTGATAGAAAAACAAAATGGAAAATCGACCTTATAAAGGTTGTTGGATGTCGTTAGGTGATTGATGTTTAAGCTCGGTCAGTAGAAGATAAGTCACTCTGGAAATAGTTATGGGGTTAAACATAGACCATGTTTAACAGTGGAGGTCATCTATGATGCCATAACTTACCGACGTCATTTTTTTATTAAAGACTGGTGCTAACTGAATGCGTGCCAATTGCGTGTGCGTGATGTGAGCATGCACGTAGTAGTTGTATGTAATGTATGAAATTCTACCACCTGCGTAGCGTGAGCGTCAAAAAACAATGTTTTTTATGTTCTGTGGTGAGCGTCATAACGCTATGCAGGCGCTACACAGGTAGTCTGACATCTTCCTTAACATTGCATACATTACAACTCACGTCATGCAGACGTCATGCACAAGTCATGCACACGTCATGAATACGTCATGCACACGCCACGGTTTGCAGGACTACCACACAGAAGCAGGGCAAATAATGGGTGTGTTCAGTAAACTGGAATAAAAAAGCAATAAAATGGGCGGACACATCGCTGATATACATATCAGAAATAAAAAGGTTTCCAGCAATATGAAACACTAGCTGACAAATCCGCAGCTTTGCACGCGTAGTTTTTTAATAAAAACCTTACCCTCCTTTGCGCAGTTAGATAAAAGTAGCCTATGTTACTCAGGGTGAATGTAGCTTTCCAATGGTAAAAGAATTTTTGAAATCGGACCAGTAGTTTTTGAGTTTATTCATTACAAACATACACACAAAATTACAAATATTTCCTCTTTATAATATTAGTATAGAAGTATAGATACTTGTAAATAATTTACAGGTCATATATAATCCTGTCGTTTAGTCATGAAAACATACAGACAGAGTTACATTTGAATTTATAATAATAATATGATATGTTAGTAGTAGTATGTATCACAGAAAAAGAAATACACTACGTACAAGTTCTAATGCAAAAGCCAAAGATCTAATTTAATGTACACAATTTCATCACTAAATACATATTGCTGGACATTTCACACAGCGCTATCTAGCCCCAAACTAAACAGAGCTTGTACTATGGGAACTAGATAACTACTAGAATACCTACTTATGTATATATATTTTTGTAAATACATACTTAAAATATTATATAGAAAAATACACAGTCCCGAAACGAATATCTGTAGATCATGCAAACATTTGTTCGAACCCGCTACCTCCTGTATCTCAGCTGACTATTCGCCCACTGCGCGACGGAGGTCGTCATCCTTGAATCCAACTTTCTTTGTAAATGCCGCCAAAGTTTTACGGCCTTGGTACACCAACTATTTTTGATAGCAATAATAAGAGTTCAAGTTAACTCGGGGTTAAAACTGAAGCGATAAAAGAAAATGGGGTGACGTTAGCGTTAGAATGCCCTGCATTGTTGTGGTGACATGTACTTTCCATTTTAAGGCATATTAAGATCTGGGCTGTAAAAGTGATTATGTCAGCCTTGGGCAGCCTAATCTGATATCAGCCGGGTTAACATGTTCGCTCTAGAAAAGTTTAGCTATGTGTGACCATTAGTGCTGTGCACTCCCTGAGGTATGCGCGCGGCGAGACGGGGGGGGGGGGGGGGGGAATCGACTGCTGCGCTCTGTAAGTTCGCCGTCAACTCTCGTGGCGGCAGGTAGTGTTATTTGTATCGGACTGTCTATGTCAGACACACATGAGATAAATATTCAAAGATGGGTCGTGCGATAATGTTATCGATTCATTCATAATAAATTTGCAAGACTCTGATTCAAGTTCCGGTGGCGAAGTGGAAGATGATAACGAAATGGAAGATGAAGTTGAAACAGAATCTATGTCAGAATAACTTTCGTTAGAATATATAATTGTTTGTAAATATATAAATGGAGCCTGTACTGCAAGGCAAATGCCTGCCTTCTTTCCTTCCACTCCACTCTATCATGCGCGTGTGTAGTCCAGTCTTCCATATACGAATCGAGTTTGTCTATCTATCGGCGTCGCGGTCTGCCGCGTGGTCGTTTTCTGTCTTTTGGGGATCCACTCTGTGGTGGATTTTGACATAACTCCTCCGACATGCGTCAGAGATGTCCCGCCCAGTCCCACTTTAACTTGAGTACTTGGTGCCCAACGTCCGCGATTTGTGTTTGGGAGCGCAGTTCACTGTTTCTAATGCGGTCTGTCAATTTGACTCTTAGGATAATGATAAGTCCAAACTCAGGGTTTGTCAGCGAGCCATGGACCATGGCTCGCTGACAAACCCTGAGTTTGGACTTTTGTTGATCCGTAAAAGATCAAGTTTGAGCGCCATAGGTAAGGAGGGGAAGAATGCACGGGTCCATGATTGTGTGTGAGTGGAAGGTTACCCTTTATCAGGGTTTTCATGGCCCAATAGCCCTTCCAGGCGTATTTTGGAATAATAAACAAATAAAAAACAAAAAACAAGGTTATCCGACAGAGAACCAAGATAATCGACGTAGCTCAAAAGGTCAGCTAGCTGGACTGGCAGTGGGCCGGTCATACTCAGAACCGATAATCATTTGGGTAAACGTGTTCTGGAGTGGAGACCACGTCTAGGCAAGCGAAATGTAGGATGCCTTCCGGCTAGATGGAGTGACGATTTAGCTGTGGTTGGCAAAGATTGGATGAGAAGAGCTGAGGATCGGGCTCAATGGCGCGCACTGGGAGAGACTTACGTCCAGCAGTGGACTGTCGTAGGTTGATTATGATGATGATAATGATATAAATAGTTCTGGACATTTCAAACAGTGCCACCTAGCCCCAATCTAAGCACACCTTGTACTATGGGAACCAGATAACTGATAGAATACTTGTATAGTTTTTTTTGTAAATAACTAGTGATTCGCCCCGAACTGAGATCTCGTGAGTCTCCCATAAAACTAAAAATTGTAATCTTTGACTATCAAAATAGTGCCACGAAATGCATAACCAAATTACTTGACCTACAGTTTCATGTAATTTACAGGTAACGGGAGTTCATGTAACTGGATTTTTTTGGGATAGAAATTGCACTTATTCTGGATTTCAGACTTTTGTCTATATTTGTGTGACTAAAGCTACGCGCATATCAAATTTCAGTACTGTGAGGTTACTGGTGTAGCCTGTGAATTTTGTCAAAGTTCAGTTTTTAAAGACTAATTACTTAAAACCACAAGGTTTTAACTAAAAATAAAAACGGGGTCGAAATATACTCACAAAGACCTTTTATTTGATCAGATAGTTCCATTTTGTTTTTTTTAACCCTTTTGAACCCCAATATCTCAACAACCCCGGCACATTTTTAGCTCATTTAGTCACACCAAAAAAGTGCCATCACAATAACACCACAACTTACCTATTTACCAAATTTTATAATGATCGAATAAACTTTTCGAAAATTATCATCGGACAAACAAACATACATACATACATACAACGCCAATTTGCAAAAATACTTATAATATATAGATAAACAACCAGACCCGGAAAAAGCGCTTTAGATCGTTTGTTCTGCGGTGGGAATCCAACTCGCACCCTCCTGCGTCTCAGACGGCTATAAGCTCACTGCGCCACGGAAGTCGTCATACAATGAAGTATATTAAATTATGTAATAGTACTTGAATGTGTACTCTTAAAGTATTTTATAATCGGAAGTCCATCCAAATGTTGTCTAGAAGAGATCGTTTTTAGTGATAAAACCATCCATTGTACTATATTGCATATCTAGTTAATATGATTTGTTTTTTTAAGTGTGGTATACAATAAAGCGTTTTTTTTCTATTGTAACAACCTAATACTTGGCTACTATTTAAACTTCCTACCAAATTTCCTATTTTCATTTGCAACCTGTCTATAGAGACTGGTTTCACCAAACCAGAAAATAGCAGACACAAAAGCGATTCTTACAAAGATCGAATAAACTGTTGTGCACGAATTGACTTCGAGGACTTATAATATTACAACAGATATGTTTTTTTATCGGCCACATTGTCCTTTTCTAGGCCACTAGGTACTAGAAACAGGCTATTTGGTTAAAGTTGCACATTTTTAGAAACCTAGTGCTTTCTATGCATCGTTAAACTTACCTACACGTAAGTTGCAATAGTAAAATCGCTTTGTAGATGCAATCTTCTGGTAATGGTTTGGTGGAACTAGTCCTTATAGGCCAGTTACAATCGAAAATGGGAAGTTTTGGAGTCAAGATGGTGGCTAAGTATTCTGTATTCAGTATTTTATTGCGTTCATACAAAGTGTATTTTTTTTTTTTTTTTTTTTTTTTTTTTTTTTTTATGTTATTTGTGGGGAAACAGGCTTACGGCCCACCTGATGGTAAGTGGTCACCGTCGCCTATTGACACCGGCAACACCCGGGGTATTGTCGATGCGTTCCCTACACTGAAGAAACCTCTTTACATTTCTCTTGAAGCGTGCCATGTCGTAGTCTAATGGGAAAACCTCAGATGGTAGCTCATTCCACATCTTGCAAGTATGGGGTAGAAAAGATCGCGTGAAGCGTGTGGTGCGCGATACCCAATTGTCGATTATATGTGGATGAGCTTTATTGCGTTGTCGAGAAGTGCGGTGGTAAAATCTCGACGACGGGATGAGATCAAATAGCTCCTCAGAACATTCCCCATTATACAGGCGGTAGAATACACTGAGCGATCCGATGTCACGGCGTTGACTCAGCGGTTCCAGCCTGTCGGTGAGTTTGGGATCACCGATTATTCTAATGGCTCTTCTCTGAAGGGAGTCAAAACGAAGCAATTGGTACTTTGGAGCTCCGTGCCAAAGATGGGAACAGTATTCCAATTAGTATTAAATTAGTAATAAAAAATTAGTATTAAATAGTATTAAAATGTTACACGTCAGATCTTACATAATTGTCAAGAGTCCAGCACTTCATAGGTACCCTGTAAGTAAGGGTTTCTACATGGAATTTTAAATTAGGTTGATACTTATCAAATAGAATTCCTGAGAGCAAAGGAATAAAATAAACTCGATCGAGGAAATACTTACCTACCACCTAGACGACCTCCGTGGTGCAATAGATGACTAGCCGGCTAAGACGCAGGAAGTTACGGGTTCAATCAATTCCCGACGCGGAACAAATATTTGCATGATCTACATATATTTGTTCCGGGTCTGGATGGTGTTATAGACAACAATTTATTTTGTTATCAATCAGGAGCCGGGTCTGCTATCTAATCTAATCTAAAGAATCCACTGGATCCCACTGCTGGGAAAAGGCCTCCCTTCCCTTCTTCCATTCATCCCGGTCTGCGGCTTCTGTCTTCTTTTGTTTCCTAGTGGCCGGCCCAGGTGGAGATGGCGGGACGAACTAGACGCGTCCAGTGCGAACTGGTCATTTGGTCGGGTCAGATAGTCTATACATAGTATACAATGAAGTTGCTTCCGCTGTCTGTTACCTTAGATCTTTTAAACTACTCAACTGATTTTAATGTAGTTTTCAGCAAAAGATAGAGTTATTCAAGACAAAGGTTTATATGTATTTTATTTTATTTTATTTATTAGGTCTACCAAAGATTGTAACAATATTTCATGCTTATCTATAGATTTATTTAAGTAGGTACTAATTGCAAAACCAATTATAGGTAAACACCACATGCACTAAAAATTATGTAGGTAGTAACAATAACAAAGTAACACTAGTAAATTTTGACAAGCAATGGAATTAGTGAAGTAAAGAAAGAAATAAAACACAAAATTATAAAAATACACACTACTGATAGCAATAAATCTATCAGTTTGGCAAGTTCTTAGTTAAGAACTGCAGGAATTTGAAATTTTGTATATTATAAATATCAATCTGAGTACAGTAATTATTAAAGCCGTTGCTAATCCTGGGAATGGGCGAGTTGGAGCCGAGAACAGTGGTACGGAGTGGTGGTGCAAGGGGTAGGATTTGTTTACGAGGGATTCTGCGAGGGACTTGAAAACATATTTTATCCAGCTACTGAGGACAATTAAATTTATTATTTAAAATTTTATACAAAAAAATGTGCTCCAACTAAGTTCTTCGTTTTTCAAGGGACGAAGTTTTGAAATAGTCAAGCCTATCCGAATATGATTGCAGTGTTTTTGCCTTCCTAGCTGCATATGCTAAGTGCCACAAGAACCGTTTTGATATCCGTATCATACATACATACCTCTGTTTGTTTGTTAGTTTATTTGTTAACTTTACACGACTAAACGGCTGAACGGATCGTAATGAAATTTTGCAAGGAGATACATTATATCCTTGACATACATTATACTGAGACTATTCTGAGTGTTACAACCTAAAAGTCCCAAATATTTATCCAATGCATTTACATTATATTACTTATATATGTATATTTAAATATATTATATACATATTTATATTCAATTCTTTATTAGAAGTTGTATATATATTTATTTATGCATTATAAATTTAGGTTATATTAGTATAGAGGTTTTCAATTGTTATTTTAAACTGTTTTATACATATATTTCAAACATTATTAATTTAATTTATTAGTCCGAGGTGTAAACAACTGAATAATCTATATAAGAATTTCAAGGTCTTCACGATACAGGCTTGGCCTAGTGTGAAGACCACCGACTAAACCGTTTAGTTATTAAGCTCTCTCAACAATAGGTTAATTTAAAAATTATCTGTTTTAAACATATTAGTCATAGGGTGCGCTTTTTGTTGCTAAATAAAATATTTTTCTTTTTTTTTCTTTTATCCTTGAAAAGTACATAGGCTACCTTTTAGCAAACTTCGCAAAATAAGGGGAATTTTTTATTGAAAAACCACCCGTGTGAAGCCGTGGGCGGGCCAGCTAGTTGAGAATAAATTCATTTAAATAAAAAATCTCTTTCAAACCCTGTTGTATTCTTGCAAGAAAAGAGTCTAAACACAACGAATGTATTACGCTCTTTCTAAACAAGGTAACTACCAAGCCGGCTTTGCTATCGTAATTTGCATTGTATACACATTGCTTTGGCATCAAATGTCCCTTCTCACTTTAAACCTACTTTAAAGAACCTTTTACACTCACACCAATTTTACTTCAGTCATCATCAGCAATAATACGTCCACTGCTGAACATAAATCCCCATAGATTTCCAGAGCGACCTATCAAGCGCGACCTGCGTCCAACGCCTCCTAGTAACTGTCATCTAGTTTGGGGCCGTTCTACGCTGCTTGCCCCAACGGCCGTCAGTTCTGCGAGTTATGTGTCACCCACAATATTTTTAGCTTGCTTATCATCTAGATTATGTCTGTGACCTTGATTTGTCTACGGGTCTAAGTAAAGAAACACCAAGCTCCATATCACACTGAGCTACCTTGACACTTGTGTTTAATAGTTATATATATTGTTATAGTGATTGATTGATTAAAAAATACTTTATTGCACTTATAAAACTAGTACAAAAATCTTTGTGTATTATTATTTTATTTATTTATTTATTTATACTTAGATTCACAGTTACATTACCATATATTATAAACTAATTAACATAGTGCTGGACTTAAACCAAATTGAATCTACATTATGTAATACTCAACTTATAAAGACCCGGCAAAGTAGCTCGCCTGTTAACTTTAACATACTTACTTACTTACCTATATATATATATATTTAAATTAAATATTTACATGAAAAAATACTAACAAGAAATAGTTTGCAAGAAAAAGTGAATATTAACATTTTTTAGAATATAAATTAATGAAAAAAAGTGCCTCTTGAGCTACAATGTTTGCCTGATCGCAATATAATATAATATATATCTTTATTAATTATAGATAAAGACGAGTAGGTAGTGCACAGGAAAGGGAATTAATGATTATTTTACAGGACTAATACAAATAGCATAATATAGGTACGTAATACATATATAAATCTACTTAAATACTTTATATGATAGACTAAAATATACCAATATCAAATAAAAATACATATTTAACAATAGAAGAAGTGTTATGAAAAGATTAAATTGCTCATTTTTCGTCGGTTTGACCGAGACGGTGCTTATAGATTCTCAATCTGAATGCTTCCACTGAACTAGCCTTGAAATAGTTTGGTGGCATATTATTCCTGAGACGAGTAGCGGTTATGGTGTAAGAGTCAGAGTATATTGGATAACTTCATATTTATTTGTAAAAATAGTATTTATAAATAGTATATATAGCACAGTGCAACCTCTTTTTTACTGTATTAAACACAGAAAGCTTGATTCAATATAGCGAAAGGTGGGTTCTCGTGAAATCCAGTCAACCCAAAGTTTGTCTGGATGAGATAATTTTTAGTGTTAAAACCGCCAGTTGTATTCCCGCGTGTCTTGTAATTGTTAATTTTTTAATTTAAGTGTGTACTCACTTGTATATTAGCGTATTTATTTTTGGCGTGAGTGTAGAAAAGCCTTAACGGATATCGATTTAGCGACAGATGGTAACTTGGATGCCTACTGTTAGTCCATGACATCAGCGTGTGTTGGTAAAATACCAATACAGCCTGTGTATAAACTGTATTATATACAGGCTGTGAGAAAATATTGGATTATTATGACATACAGTCATCCGGCAAGGACATCTAAAAATGGCTATCGTGGTCGGGCTATCAAAAAAAAATTTGTTTATAGCTGATATAGTGCTTTACGCCCTGTATACATACTGTATTGGTGACAATACCGTTTAGTGTCTTAACTAAGTGGTGTGGGGTGAACCTCTACGTTCTGCTATAACTGTTAACAACTTCTAGTTTGATTCCCGCTCCGGGACAAATTCTTACATGATCTGCATTAAATTTTAGCTCTATTTTTAGAGTTCCGTAGTCAAACCTAAAAACGAATTTAAGTATTATGCATGATCAAGATAACTTGATGGCAGATGGCAGCATAACATCAAGTAAAGCGGAAGTGTTAAGGGAAGTCGAAAGGTTCTAAGGACGGCTCTACGATTCGGTCACTAAACCTGTTTGCAGTGCGGCCAACGACCCAAGAGCCAAACTGACCCGACATTATACCGAAGATATTCCGGACATCAGCCTGTATGAGATCAGGATGGCCTTGTAGCAGCTTAAGAACGACAAGGCGCCGGGTGAGGACGGAATCATTTCAGAGCTTCTGAAAGCGGGTGGATCACCGGTACTTAAAGTCCTTCAGAAGCTTTTTAATTCCGCCTTGCTTGAAGGTACGACGCCAAAAGCATGGAACGGGGGCGTGGTGGTTCTGTTTTTCAAGAAAGGTGACAAACTTTGATTTAGAATTACAGACCCATCTCGCTTTTGAGCCATGTTTATAAGCTGTTTTCGAGGGTCATCGCGAACCGTCTCGAACGCAGGTTTGATGACTTCCAGCCTTCCGAACAAGCCGGGTTCCGTAAAGGCTACAGTACCATAGACCACATACATACGCTGCGGCAAGTCATACAGAAGACCGAAGAGTATAACTTGCCGCTATGTCTCGCGTTTGTGGACTATGAGAAAGCCTTCGATTCGATCGAAACATGGGCAGTGCTTGAGTCTCTCCAACGATGCCGTATTGACTATCGGTACATCGAAGTGTTGAAGTGTTTGTATAAAAACGCCACTATGTCAGTCCGAGTACATGAACAGAGCTCGAAGGCGATTCCCTTAAAAAGAGGCGTAAGACAGGGAGATGTCATTTCTCCGAAACTGTTTACGACCGCATTGGAAGATGCCTTCAAGCTTCTGGAATGGAAAGGACTGGGCATCAATATTAACGGCGAATACATCACTCACCTTCGGTTTGCCGACGATATTGTGGTCATGGCAAAGTCGATGGAAGAGCTCAGCACGATGCTCGAAGGCCTCAATCGAGTCTCCCAACGGGTAGGACTTAAAATGAACATGGACAAGACGAAAATCATGTCGAATGTCCATGTCGTCCCTGCCCCAGTTATGGTTGAGAACTCGGCTCTTGAAGTTGTCGACGCGTATGTATACCTAGGACAAACAGTCCAATTAGGTAGGTCCAACTTCGAGAAAGAGGTCAATCGTCGAATCCAACTCGGATGGGCAGCGTTTGGGAAACTTCGCAACGTCTTTTCGTCCAACATACCTCAGTGCCTTAAGACGAAAGTCTTCAATCAGTGTGTGTTACCAGTGATGACATATGGAACCGAGACGTGGTCCTTCACTATTGGCCTTATGAATAAGCTCAGAGTCACTCAACGAGCTATGGAGAGGGCTATGCTCGGGGTTTCTCTACGGGATCGAATCAGAAATGAGGAGATACGTAGGAGAACTCAAGTCACCGACATAGCCCGACGGATTAGCACGTTGAAGTGGCAATGGGCAGGCCATATATCGCGCAGAACAGATGGCCGATGGGGCCGAAAGGTTCTCGAGTGGAGGCCACGGACCGGCAAGCGCAGCGTAGGACGTCCACCCACAAGATGGGCAGACGACTTGGTAAGAACCGCAGGTCGGCGTTGGATGCAGGCCGCTTCCAACCGCAGTTCCTGGAGATCAATGAGGGAGGCCTTTGTCCAGCAGTGGACGTCCTACGGCTGATATGATGACGATGATGAAGATAACTTTTCCGAATTACTATGAATGTAGTTTTTGTCACTGTTGTTACTTAAAACAAAATGGTCACAAAATAAAGCAGTTTAAAGCAATTGAAAATCAACGGCAAAAAAATCCCTTCTACTTTAATTGGTCAGACATAAGTACGTTTAAGTACCTAGGCTATTGGATAACCTCAGACCCGAATGACGATGCAGACATAGAGGCGCTGTCTGTAAGAGCGAACATGATCACCCGCAGGTTTGCTCAATGCTCCACAGATATAAAAATCTGCATATTCCGCCCCCTTATTACCTAAGCCGTCGCTATAGGTCGCTAAGGCTGTCGTGTCGCTATCGCTAGGCAGGCCATCCCTTTCACACGTACAGTACGTACCTCACGTGTGAAAGGGATGGCCTGACTATCGATAGCGACACGACAGCAATTTGGCTTAGCTAATAAGAGGCCGAGCCTATTGTACTAGCTTCTACACGAGCAGCCTGTGGGTAAGGTATACCCAAAAACAGTACAATGCCCTACGCGTCCAGTTTAATAATGCGTTCAGGGTGCTGGAAGGAGGGGGGGGGGGGGCTGCCCCGGTTCTGCAGCGCGGCGGAGATGTTCGCCGAGGCGTGAGTGGACTGTTTCTACAGCACCATGCGCAAGTGGTGCACATCCCTGGGGCGCAGAATTCGGGCCAGCGGTATACTGAATGCGTTCTCAAACAGGTTCGACTGTGAGCATTTAAACTAAACCATTGTTGTATGGTACATGCGCAGTACCTGTATTAGATCCTCACATACTTACCACATACAATGTACCTTTCTAATATTATTACTATTATTATTCTTTGTTTAAATTATATTGTTTTGATTAAATTGCACTTGTACGAACCATTTGAAATGTTAATAATTTTTTTTTACTAACAATTTGGGATCTATGACATCTGAAAATTAAATAAATGAAATGAAATAACAACCAAATATAACAGTATTGGCGTGATCTTTGCTGGGTTAAAATGCTCCGTTAAAAATAACAATTAATGCTCATTTTAATGTGCATATTGAGTTCGTCTATAAATATAATAGCATGTAATAATCGAAAAAGAGGTCGCACGAAGAATCCGACTTGGCTGGGCAGCGTTCGGGAAACTTCGCGATATCTTCTCGTGCAAAATTCCCCAGAGCCTGAAGGCTCTGGGGAATTTTTCTGGGGAAAAACTAAATTCCTCAACCAGTGTGTGTTGCCAGTGATGACCTATGGCACTGAAACGTGGTCCTTTACTCATGGCGTCATGACCAAGCTCAAGGTCGCTCAACGAGCTATGGAGAGGGCTATGCTCGGGGTCTCTTTGCGTGACAAAATCCGCCATGAGGATATCCGCAGAAGAACTAAAGTTGCCGACATAGCTTTCAAAATTAGTAAGTTGAAGTGGCAATGGGTAGGCCACATCGCTCGTAGAACCGATAACCGTTGGGGAAGAAAGGTTTTCAAGTGGAGACCACGGACTGGAAGACGCAGCGTAGGCCGGCCCCCCACAAGGTGGACCGACGATCTTGTAAGAATCGCGGGGAGCCGTTGGGCGCAAACGGCTACCAACCGCTCGTTGTGGCGATCTAAGGGGGAGGTCTATGTTCAGCAGTGGACGTCATCCGGCTGATAATGATGATGAATCACATAGAACCAAAATAAAAACCATTTAATAAAAATAAATAAAATTGTGCCTAGAAATGGCTATAAAAATAAATTATCATGTGTCGATCAACGTTTAAGCTTTCGTAGTGAGTACGACCGGTATTCAGTTGTGTACTGAAAAATTAATGATTTAATTTTATCATCAGCAAGATCTCGAAATTAACTTGGGCAAATTGGCGTTGTATGTATGTATGCTTCGACAACTATGGAAGCGTTAATCCGATCAGCGCGAAATTTAATACATAGGTAGGTAGTGATGGCGTAATTTTAGTGTGATTAAATGAGCTAAACATGTTGGGGGGTTGTTGAGATATTGGGATTCAAGAGGGGAAAAAAAGGAAAACGAGGCTATTAGGTCAAGTAGGACGTCAAATGAAAGGTATTCATTAGTAGCTTTTTTTTTGCGTGTAGCTTAAGTGACACAAATATATGCAAAAGTCTGAAGTATAGAATAACTGCAATTTGTACCCCAAAAAACTATAACCACATTACATCAACTCCCGTTACCTGTAAATTTAATGAAACTGTAATTCAAACATTCCAAATATTTTTTTTTGGTATTCGTGGGAGACTCGCGAGATCTCAGTTCGGGGCGAACCACTAGTTGGTACACATCAACAAAATTTACATGAGTTCGTACTTATTTACTGGGTATTGATTATTAATAGATTCAATTTTAATATAAAAATGAACACAACATGCACGTAATATTAGATAATATCAAGTAAATAAGCACGTATCAACTCATATAGAAGTGTACGAGTATCAGATCAATATGCAAGTTGCAGAAAACTGACAGCTGTAAGCCCTATTTCACGGAGCTAAAGATTTTGACTCTCCCATGTCTGTATATCTACGAACTCGCTACATTCGTTAAAACAAATATGAACCTCTTTATAAACTGATAGAGCAAACGGCATTATAATAAAATTTGTGTCACACCTAATAAGACAGTCTTGTTTAATTTTGTGTACCTTGTTAGATTTGTATGGCGTCACGTATATATAACCATCTACCTGCGACTGCTCTAGATTCTTCCAGTCTTAATGTGTTCAAGAGAAACTTGAAACTAATATTAAAAAAAACCGGACAAGTGCAAGTCGGACTCGCGCACGAAGGGTTCTGTACCATTAACTATAACGGAAAAAAATCACGTTTGTTGTATGGGAGCCCCGCTTAAATATTTGTTTTCTTTTAATTTTATTATTAATTTATAAAGTGAATACGTAACTTAATATTCTGTGAATATTTCAAGCGTCTACAAACCACGTTTGTTGTATGGGCGCCCCATTTAAATATTTATTTTATTCTGTTTTTAGTATTTGTTGTTATAGCGGCAACGGAAATACATAATTTGTGAAAAATTTAACTGTCTAACTATCACGGTTCATGAGATACATGAACATGCCTGGTGACAGACGGACAGACAGACAGACAGCGGAGCCTTAGTAATAGGGTGCCGTCTTACCCTTTTAGTACGGAACACTAATCAAATAGGCATACTACAATATAAAAGAGTTTATTAGCGATAAATCCCTTGAATAATTTTATTGAATCTGGCATTTTATTATTAATTTCCTATATTAAGGCAAGAGCGGACATGTTGAATATTGTAAATAATTTAATCAAATCAAATCAAATCGAAAACATTTATTTGTAACGACACCAATCGTACAACAGAACAAATACACACAGGAGACATAACAAAAAGAACATAGAAACAATAGTTAAAAGATTAACATTGAATAAAAATGCAAAATATTGCAGTGTGCGTGTCTCATCGTACTCACTGCATGTGTCACAAAAAGGCTCTAACTCAGCATGTGCTGGGTTGCACTTGCTACCCAGCGCTGGTCTTCCGTTAAAGCCTCTTTGAGTAATCTTATTAAATTTAGTTTTTTTATGTATTAGCGGATAAACGCTGATTATGGACGAACTTAAACTGTAACGCTAACCACATGTTACTAACACATATTCGCAATAAATAATTTGATGTGATTTGATAAACTTTCGTGATGAGCTTAATAAACAAATTACATTATAGTATTAATTTCGTAGAACAACTGTATTACGGTCGTACTGTCAACGAAAACATATATCTACTGTGCGTTAATCGATACACGACAAGACGATTAATTTTGTTAATAGCCATTTCAAGACACAACATTATTGCTTGGAAAACTTTCGTGATTTCCTTCAATCATTATTATAAATACGGGCCTCATCCTGGTGAAGGTTCACGAATTGAACCAAAACATTATCGGTCAAAATAACGCCGATAAAACGGTTCGTGATAAATCTCGTATGTATAAAAAAAACGAGTGTGCTTTAGAGAGCACACGACTGAAGTAAACTTTTTTTTTTTCAAGATGTTATTTTTATAAAATTGTTCAAGAACGAAATTAATTTAAGAAAAATATTCAAGAAATCACCGTTCGCGTAACGCTAGCAAATTTGCAAACAAACTACTGACTGAGATATATATATATCATGCACTGGCTATTTGAGGAAGAGGGAAAGAAAATGTGCGCGTGCACTGCTCTCTCTTGCTCCTAAAGTGTGATACAGATTAGGCCTGCACTGTGTCTTAGATATACGAAACATAACTGGCTATGAGAGAAAGAGAGAAAGAAAATGTTTGCTCGCACCTCTCTCTCTCTTGCCCCTACAATAATATACTAAACGTAACTCTCTCTCTCTTTCTATCTTCACTGACTTATATCTCCTTCTCCGTTCGCCTCGTCCGATTACACTTTTCGTAACGCTCTCGTCACGCATTCACCAGCTTACTCCCCAAGTCAAGCGTACGTAAATAAGTTTTACATCAATAATGAATGACTCAACATTTTGTGTTTCATAATAGGTTTTTATTTTGGTTCTTTGTGAGCTAACTTATTAGTATTGTTACATTGAAACGAAATGACTGAACAAAATTCGCTTTTTCCAATCAAATAACTCATTACACCCCCAAAGAACCTTTTTCTAAGGCCTAATAATTTCTTAATCAACATTACCTTTGTTTACGCTAATTGTGTCATTTCAAATTCCATTTGTGCTTTTCAACAAACGGAATCAGAAGCAAGGAATAATGAGCTTTTAATACTAATTCTCTAAAGGGAAATAAAAGGACGATTTAAAATTCTTTGCTGTGTCGAATTAATATAAATATTGATCATAGATATAACTTTTAAAACTGTTATGGTTATGAACATTATTTTTAATAAAAACGTGATTTGTGAGCGTGTGTGCAGTGAAAGAGGGTAGATCGATATATCTGCCAATAACTATCCACTCGCAAAGACTTCAATTGACACGTGATCATGGCGCATGCAACTGCGTCGAAGTATCGAGATACCTACTCAAAAATTCACTAATCATTGTATATATCCCGTTTTTAGTAAAAAATATTAATCAATGATGTTTGTAACTAATGAGGAGTCACTTAAATCATCTTTTATAGATGACTAGCTGACCCGCTTCGCACGGATTGTTATCAAAATAGTTCTGAAATACGTTATATTTATTCTTTTATAAAGGCTCTTTTTTTTCTAGCCTATGCTGTCCCACTGCTGATCAAAGGCCTCCCCCTCATCTCACCACTTATCTCGATCCTGTACCAAACTATGCCAGTCCCTGTAAAAAGCGTCCAAATCAACGCGCCCACGCTTCCTAGGCCTTCCACGGTGTCACTTTCCATCCACCGGGATCCATCCAGTTACAAGATTGGCTCACCGATCTGTTTTCGGGAGACATGACCCGCCCAATCCCATTTTAACTTGGTGGCTTTGATACCGACGTTAGCGATGCCGGTCTTTGAGCGTAGCGAATTGTTTCGAATCCTGTCAACTCTCTTGACCCCTAAAATGCTGCGCTCCATCGCTCTTTGGCAAACCCCGAGCTGGGACTTTTGAGATTCGGTCAATGACCTAAGTAACTAATAAAGTGATGACCTTAATTAGATAATTAGACAAAGGTAAAGTATCCGATAGACAATTGCTACACAAATTTCTATAATCAAATATTATCTCTATGAACTACTTAGATCCAAGAAAGATCTTACAAATACGCGTTTGATATTAAAAAAAAAAACATTAATTTAATGAAACTGTTGACACACTTATAGACTTTAAGCGTCGCTAATTCCAAAGAATGCCTGGAAGAGATCACTCTCAGCGATTTATTTATCACCATATTTTGCAAGTTATAAATTGTTTTAAAGTGTTTGTTAAAATGAGTCTTTTGGTTTGATGACCACCGTGGTGCATTGGGCGAATAGCCGGCGAGGTTCGATTCCCGCCGAAGAACAAATGTTTGAATGATCTTCAGACTTTTTCTATAAAAAGAATGTACTTATATACTAATGTCCTTTTACTACGTAAAAATAAAACTAAGGCCGGCTTGTATACCGATTCATTAATGTATTGTACCTATATAACTGGAAGAGAATGATATCTAGCATTAATTTCGCCTGTGTACAGATTATTTTGATTATGTACAATAAATAATTTACATTCATTCATTTAATTAGCTAATAAACATGTTTAAATTTGACGTATTGTATTTGAAAGCTCCTTAAATCATATTTAGCAACTAAATACGTTGCGCAAATTGCCTTAAGACTAATACGTACAAGCTTTGCTTAAAACTAGAAAGCACTATGTGAAATATCCAGCATTATTTGATTTATTGTTTTTGGTTTCAGGCACAGCCCACTATGGGGAAGATAGCGTGGGCTCCTTCCCTTACTTCGAGTACAACGTGCCTCGGAACGTGACGACGGTGGTCGGCCAGACAGCCTTCCTGCACTGCCGGGTAGAACAACTTGGAGATAAAGCTGTGAGTAAAAGCGGCCTTTTTTACCTGATTACGGCAAAGCCAAAACAAAGGGTTATGTTTTAAGCAGTCTATGTATTTACCATGCTATAACGGTTCTTATTCAAGCTGGTAAATGAAAGAGGTAATTTTCATTGTAAATGTATATATTACCCGTGCGCGATAATTTGGGACCTGAGCGCGGTGACGTCATATTGGCGTGTTTGTACCGCCCGCAAAAAAACGAACATAACAAGCAGCCGCCCGCGGCTTCGCCTTTGTTTTTTTAACCTAATTTATTATGTTACTCAGGGAGGACGTTGCTTTTTATCTAATCTTTTTACACTATTTGAATAAAATAAAAGTACAATGTTTAAGTTTATACATTTATTCTATCTATTATTTACATTATCTCATCATCGTCACTACTTAGTGGATTTATGCCTTCTAGAGGTTGTTCTTCGTCCTCAGTCTCACTATAATCACTTGACGAAGAGGTATCCGATAAATTTACAATTAATTGCGATTCATTCGTCTCTTGTAAGAGGTCATCGTCCCAATACTTTTGTCGAAGCTTGTTCACATGGTTGACTTCTTTTTTCCAGACAACAAAACAATAACACAAACGAAAACTAAAAGAATTCCAGAGCGCGTCGTTACGTGATGTAGGCCAGTACGAAACTAAAAACCCTTGTAAAAAATAATGATGCAGACGGTACAATACGGGCGCCATTGGGGAAGTGCAGGGGAAGCGGTCGGGGAGTCGCATTCCTAGCAGGTCCCAAGTTATCGCGCACGAGTAATAGAGTACTATGGAGTTGACATAGTCGTAAAAAGACACAAAACTCCCAATTTTTGTTTTATGAAATAATAAAATAGGGTATGACTGTGTCATGGACACGGCTGTGCGTGAATACGTGATTATTTTTCTATCCAGTTGGTGTAATTAAATTTTGCATGTAGCTGCAACACCAAACTGTATCCCCCGATTTTGTTATCATTCGTTTTTTGAATTGCCTCCCACTACGGAAGCAATTTTAAAAACGTATTCACGTCAAAAGTCAAAAGAAAAATAACAAAATCCAGCAAGTAAATAAAATAGCTTAGAATTATTAAAATGACGACACAGATTCAACATATTTTCAACCCATTTCAATCCAGATAACCCAACATTAATCTTTTTTATCACAAAATAAAACACTGAAATAGCCGCGAGTAGAATGAAACACCGTCCCAGTTTTGCATACAATAGCTTCGCTCTTAATATTGATCATTAGCTATTTTAGCTCGATCCAGACTTATCGAGATGTGCCATTTACCTGACTGTATTGTTGTTCTAGCGAGCGTTATATTACAAAAATAGCTATAATAGCTCTTTTACAAACAATAATGCTCCTTCATAATTGATCGAGCGAAGCGATATATCCAAATCAATTTGGGCAATTGTATGTATGTATGTTTGTTTGTCCGAGGATAACTTTCGAAGCGTTTATCTGATCATCACAAAATTTAGTATATAGTTAGGTAGTGATGGCAGAATTATGGTGTAACTTAATAAGCTAAAAATGTGGAGGGGGGGGGGGGGGGGGGGGGGGTTGTTGAGATATTGGGGTTCAAGAGGGTTAAAACTAAACCAAAATGGGAATATCTGATCAAGTTGCACGTCTAAGAAAAGGTGAGTACATTGCGACGCCGTTTTTATTTTTAGTTTAAACTTAGTAATATTTAAGTTATTAGTCGTAATAAAAACTGAACATTGACAAAATTCACATGTTTTACAGGTTTCCGTATGTGTTTGGATAACACTATAAAAATACTACTTAAAATTCACAGGATACACCAGTGACTTCACAGTGCTGAAATTTAGTATGCGTGTAGCTTTAGTGACACATATATAGGAAATTTCAAAATTCTGCAATTTTTACCCCAAAAAAATATCCAAAAACATACTACTCCGGTTACCGGTAATTTGATTGAAACTATGGATCAAATCAGTTGGTTATATTTTCGTGGCACTATTTTGATAGTCAACGATTAGGTACAAATAATACGTTTTTGTTTTTATGGGAGACTCGCGATATCTCAGTTCAGGGCTAACCACTAGTTATAAATACGGGATCTATCACGTACCATTTTATCGGTGTTTCGACCGACAATGTTTCGGTTCCAAAAAAAAATAATGCTCACAGCAAACAATGCTGTGGAGAGAACTATGCTCGGTGGTTCGACTTTATCAAGGATTAGAAAGCTGAAGTGGCAGTGTGCAGGGCACATAGCTCGGACAACTGACGGCCGTTGGGGCAGAAAGGTTCTCAAGTGGACCACGCACTGGAAAGCGCAGCGTAGGACCCCCCCCCCCCCCGTAGGTAGAAAGACGACCTAAACAAAGATGCTAGGAGACGTTGGATGCAGGCCGCACAGGTCGCTCTGGAAATGGGGGAAGCCTGTGTTCAGCAGTGGACGTCCTTTTGCTGATATGATGATGACTTTGTTATTTTTTTTGTCTGTAATTTATTTGTGTACAATAAAAAATAACGTTTTTCCATACTATATAACAAAAGAACACAAATACTAAAACATTGTATTTCAGGCCATCACAACTATATAACAAACAAATTACCTATTAAGCAACCTAGAAACGATATTACAAGAACACCGTCCAATAACTTCAGCCGAGGCTCTTGTCGTCCTGCTATTGACAGTTCTGGGAATAAATTGCATTATTACCAGCACTTATCTGTAGTTCACTGGAGCGTTATTACCTTGAGAGACATACTATCAGCGTGAGCACTTTTGGTAGATTTCTACTTTTCTAGTAGATTACGAGCGTAACTTATGATTCTTTAGTAGGTCAAAATGCCTTAGCAGAAATTAGTAGTTTTGTCAATTTTGTAAGTAAGTATGTGTGATGGCAATACATTTACTAGATCGCAATACTTATGAAATTGATCGGGGATTTCCCGTAAAGTATAGTTAAATGATAAAACTGTATAGTAAAATGAATTTATTTCCTTATTAATAATGTTTATTTTAATAAACGTGTCTGTGATTTCTATCCTCTTAGTAAAAGCTTGTATATTTTTATGAGTATTATTCTCATTCCGTTCATTCGGTTCTGTTACTGATGTGAAGTGTGTTTGACGACAGTTTAAAATTAAAAGAAAATATGAGCAACCACTATTGTGCTAAATGGGAAGATAACCCATTATTTTGCATGCAAAAGAGGGTTTGCAAAAAGCAGGAAATTGTACAAAGTTTCAACCTGATACATATATTTAACAAGTGATAAAAAATAAAAAAGTGGCACTCCGGGAGTGCCGACAGAAGTGAAAACTTGAAAAATTACGAGATACTTATATACAGAGGTGTCGGTAACGGTAACAGTGTCGTGAGTTCAAAGGTTTTTCCCATCTCAAAAAATTCCCAATGCACCTAAAGAAGTTTTCACTTCATATACAGAGATATCGGTAACGGTAACAGTGTCGCGAGTTCAATGTTATTTTCCCATCTTAAAAAATTCCCAATGCGCCTAAAGAAGTTTTCAATTCATATATAGAGATGTCGGTAACAGTAACGGTAATAGTGTCGCGAGTGCAATGGTTCTTTTCTCATCACAAAAAATGCTTAACGCGCCTAAAGAAGTTTTTACTTCAAAAAATATTTAAAATGTAATAAAAAACGATAGCGATGGTGACGATTGATGATATTTGGTGCAACGTTAGTTTAGTGTCAAAGCGTTGTGAGTATTTAATAAATAAACCAATTTTGTTATGTAGTGACTTTTATTTTAAGTGAAATACATGCCATGATAGGTGGTGCTGGAACTTAGTAGATTTTTAAAATGTGTTAGTACAACAGTCAACCCGATAGTATGACTGTTGCAACACAGCCGAAAATTCGGGATAACAAATAAACAAGGTACATACGCGATAAATATCCGTTTTAATCAATAAGTATGTGTTAGTACATTTTAGTAGAATTTGACAATACTTTTAGTAGAATCATTGGGAAAAAAAGTGGTCACGCTGCATACTATAGTATATTAAAGCTCATACCTAAGTGTAAGTTCCTAAAGTGAGAGACCTCTCGAAGTTGTTGAAGTAATAATCCAGTTAGGTAGGTCCAACTTCGAGAAAGAAGTCAGTTGACGAATCCAACTAGGTTGGGCAGCGTTCGGGAAACTACGTGACGTCTTCTCGGCCAAAATACAGTGTTTGAGGAAAAAGTTTTTGATCAGTGAGTGTTATGAGTGATTACATATCGCAAATAAATGTTGTCTCTCACTAAGCCTCATAAGAAGGCTCAAGGTTGCTCAGAGTATTATGAAGAGGGATATGCTTAGTGTTTTGAAATTCGAATCCGAATTGAGAAGATCCGTGGACAAAACAAAATCACATATAGCCAAGAGGATTAGCAAGCTGAAGTGGGAGATAGGGGCACTTAGCTCGAATATCGGCCGATGGCACAGAAAGGCTCTAGGGTGGATACCATGCACTGGAAAACCCAGCGTATGACGGCCCCCTCCTAGATAGAAAGACGACCTGATAAGATATTTTCTACTGACTATATATAGACTGACGACCTCCGTGGTGCAGTGGGCGAATAGCCGGCTGAGACGCAGGAGGTAGTGGGCCGCGGAACAAATGTTTGCATGATCTACAAATATTTGTTCCGGGTCTGGTTGTTTCTCTATATATTATAAGTATGTATTTACAAAAAAAATGTATATAAGTATTCTATCAGTTATCTGATTCCCATAGTACAAGCTCTGCTTAGTTTATGGCTAGATAGCGCTGTGTGAAATGTCCAGCAATATTTATTTATTTTATTTTTGTTATTGAATTAAAACTTCTTTACACACGCTTGACTTGGGGAGTAAGCTGGTGAATACGTTACGAAAACTGCAAACGAAAGTTGACAGGGAGATATAAGTTAGTGAAGATAGATATAGAGAGTTACGTTTCGTATATTTTTAAACGTTAATGTGCGAGTGCGAGATTCGTCTGTCCAGAATGAACATAGACTGATTGACCTACAGGCACGTGGACAATTTTGTACTTGAACAATTTTATAAATTAATATTTTGAATAAGAAGTTTTACTTTAGTCGTGTAGTCTAAACCACACTCGTTTTTTTTAAATTAAAATATGGCAATTTTCTAACTTTCGCGATCACTGTACATAATTTATTGATTACTAGTATTTATCGCGTATGTACCTTTACTATTTGTTATCCCGACGCCACAGACGATGCAACAGTCGAAACGTTGGTATAACAAATAAAAAAGGTACAATACCCGTTTTTATCAATAATTTAATAAGACATATTGGTGCCAGCCAAAACACGATTCAAAATAATTTCTAAGATTTTATTGAATAAACAAATTTTGACCTATGTTTTTTTTAGTATATTGAAAATTTTCTTTCCAAAACCTTATTTGAATCGTTAAAAACACTTACAACTACCAACTTACTAACTTACTTTAGAATACTTTTTATATATTATAGTCTTTATAAGCCGTTATAATAAAAATCCATTTTATCTTGTCACTTTTGATGGAGACAGCTTAGGACTATAATGCCCGTTATCTTGAATTTGTGCGAAAGCACTTTATGCAGACAATGGTTATAGTATTGTTTGAAGGCATTTGTACAAGTTATCATTTGAACTGGTTTTGTTTTTACAATTTAACAGTAACCTTTTCTGTAATAATATAGTATAATTCTCAAGGTTTTAGATATCGCTTCCACGATTTTGTGATTAACATTTATTTAATAGATAGATATTAATAGATAGATTTACTAAGTAGATAGATAGTAGTATGTACCTGTGCTATTTTATTAGTCCTGTGCAAATTTTCATGAGTTCCCTTTCCTATGTACTACCTACACATCTTTATCTACAATACACAAAGGTTATCTGGAAGCGAATGCTCTTTAGCATTAAGTTCGCCTTTGTACAAGTTTTATAAGTGCAATAAAGTATTTTCAATCAATCAATCAATCAATTTCCAGAGTGACCGACCTTGTGCGGCCTGCACACAAAGGCTCTCACCAACCATTAACAGGTCTTCTTTGCATCTAGTGGGCGCTACGCTAGTGCGTGTTCTCCATTCGTGAACCTTTCTGCCCCAACGGCCGTCAGTCCTTCGCGCTATGTGCTCTGCCCACTGCCACTTCAGTTTGCTAACCCTCTGTGCTATGTCGGTGACTTTGGTTCGTCTACGAATCTCCTCATTCTTTATTCTTTATTGTACACAATTTGAATTTCAGACAAAAATAGCTTACAAAATGGCCATGTACAAAGGCGAGCTTAATCCTAATAAGAGTTTTCTTCCAGCAAACCTTTGAAGATAGAGATATTTGATTATAGTGGTGGGTACGTGCATAGAAAATTACATTGGAGTAAAATACTAATACATAATATATACGATAATAAATACAACAATTATACATATTAAAAAAAATATTACCTACAAACTATCCGCTAAAGTACACCGCACTCCGTAATTTTTAAAAATTTCGCTCCATCCAAAGGTTGCCTGGAAGAGATCGCTTTTAGCGATAAGGCCGCCCATTGTATTGCCTTATTTATTTTAACCCAGTACTTATTTTTTTTTATTATTTCTGTTTGTGTGGTAATTCAATAAAGAGTTATCTATCTATCTATCTATACCTACATTATAGATAAACATAATACAACATTTCTGATTCGATCTTGTAAATAAACACCTAGCATAGCCACAGCTATGGAGAGCATAGTACGGTGAGCAACCTCAAGCCTTCTTATGAGGTCCATTGTGAAAGACCACGTTCATGTGCCATACGTCATCACCGGTAACACACACTGATCAAAGACTTTCGTTTTAAGACACTAAGGTATTTTGGACGATAAGTATTTGTCGATTAGTACGAAAGGATTATGTTACACTTAGGACACTAACATACTGGCGATTTGCAAACGTGTTTTTCTAGCGAGACGATCAGTATTATGCGGTCGCTGCGTGTGTGTAACGAGCCGGTTGGTAGCCGTAAAAGGTCACCTCGAGCTTCTAGGGGTTCCGTTCACGCCTACTCTCAACTTTAGCTCACACATCGAGTCTAAGGCTAAAACAGCTGCCATGAAGCTGGGCATCCTTAACAAAGTCAGGAGATACTTCACACCAGGACAGCTTCTTAGTCTATACAAAGCACAAGTCTGGTCTGGTATGGAGTACTGCTGCCACCTTTGGGATGGTTCGGCCAAATACCAGCTCACTACCTTAGACTCGATAGAACGAAGGGCTTTTAGGCTAAAAGGTGAGCAATATATGGCGGAGTCTAAGACCCAAAGTCTCGAACACCGCCGTAAAGTTGCAAGCCTATCGATCTTTTACAGAATACATTTCGGGGAATGTGCCCAGGAACTTTACGATCTGATTCCGCCATCTCCTTTCCATCAAAGGACAAGCAGGCGCACGGCTCAGTACCATCCGTACCTAGTTGATATACCACCCATTCGCACACACCGTTTTGGTTCTACGTTCTTGATGCGTACAGCTCAGGTATGGAACGCTTTGGCGTCGTCTGTTTTCCTAAAGAATACAATCCGGGCCTCTTTAAGGTAAGAGTGAATAAGTTTCTTCTAGATCTTCGTGCTTCATATTAGACCACGTCATCGCTTACCATCAGGTGAGATTGTGGTCAAACAAAGATCTATTTAGTTAAAAAAAAAGCCCGCTATTAGCAGGTGACATTGTGTTCAATTACGTTCCGCATTTTTTCAGATATTCCTACAATAGAACTAACTGAAGACGAGCGAGTTGCAGGGTAAGCGCGTTTATAAATTGCCTCGCAAGAAAATCGCTCGTAAATCGCCAGTGTGACGCCCTAAGGGTGACATAATTTTGCCCTAGTCGACGAATATCAAACTTGAGATTTCCCTCGTTGCTCTGTCAGTTTTGATAGATTATTTACAAGATATGTTAACCACATGTTTACATTATCTTGCTTCATCTATGAGTATCCACGAGTTTGCAAATCATGTTTACCAATTTCCAGAGGGCGTGCGATTTATTTTCCATGTCAATTTAAGAGACTGTTATCTTAGACTTGCGCAGTTTTAGTAGGCTCGATTTGACGTTGTCAAATTACAGAAAGAAGAGATCAGAACTAGAATAGAAATAAAAAGTCGTTTGCGAGAAAAACCGATTCATGAGACATTTTGATTAATTGTACTAGAGCTTGTTATCGTTTAGTTTAACTTGGGTTATATTATAATCAAACTAGATGGGCTATATATACATAATTTGTATAGTTTTTCATTAAGAAAAATATTGAGGATAATGATAAGTAGATTAAATTAAAAGGTTCTTTATTGCACTGATAAAATAATGATGAAAACCCCTCATGTGTCTGCATCAACATCTATAATCGATTATTATGTATAGAACATTGAAAAAAAAATTTTTTTTCGTTGTAATAATATAAAGTTTATTAAATATTTAGATTTTTTTGTAATAATCGATTTGGTTTGTTTCCGAAGTGGTTAAAAACGATCACAACTATTGTAAGCTTTGTAATTATCTATTTTTTTGGTTCTCAAGTGGTTAAAAAAAATTCAACTCTGCATCGTAAATCTACGGCATTGAACATTGGAATAGCGTCGCATATCATAATAATTTTGGCATTACATAAAGTGGATTTATCGACTTCTTGTGCAGACGTTCGTTCAACGTTATCCTGGCAAGAAAAATGACAAACGCCAAATCGAGCCTACTAAAAGTGCGGAACTATAGCGCAGTTTAGTCCACATTTACCTTTAATTTCACTGGACGGCACGCCTTTAGACGTAAACAGTTTCTGATACCTGGGCTCAACAGTGACGAACAACCTGTCACTGAACTTAGAATTCGACCTTCGTATCGGTAAAGCCTTATGCATATTCGGAAGACTGCGTACAACAACACCTATATTTGGTATGTGATATTAAATACCTGACTGTTAGAAAGAAAGAAAAAGATTTTATTTGAAGCGGCACAATAGGATAACAAAGCAAGACACATACAAAGGAAAACATAGTAAGTACATAGAAGGTGCATAGAAGGTACATAGAAGGTACATAGATACATACTTATAAGGTACATACTTATAAGTTTAAACACATATTTAAAAAATAATAGTCTCTTCAAACATTCTTATTCGTATTATTATAAATACGGGATTTATCACATACCGTCTTATCGGTATTTCGACCGACAATGTTTCGGTTCAATTCGTGAACCTTCATCGTTCATCGAGTGCGACCCGCTCCGAATAACGTCTCGCCTCGCACTGCGCGAATCTCTAAAGTTTTCTAAATACTATTCTATAGTCTCTCAGTACCATCCACGTCACGTCACAAAATGATATCCGACTCAGCATGATGTTAGAAACAACATTACCATAGTATTTTTCAAACTTTCGCGATCACTGTACATAATTATTGATTAAAACGGGTATTTATCGCGTATGTACCTTTTTATTTGTTGTTGTTTTTAACGTCGGGACAATACATAAAAAGTTACATAGGCGATAAATACCCGTTTTAATCAATAACATTACCATACTCTTGTACGGGGCCGAATCATGGACAATTTACATGATGCATGGAGGATGGTAAGAGATGGTCTGATCGAAAATGGAACACGCTTGTCTAAAAAGAACCTGTTTACTTGATTTAATCCTTTATTTGCATGAATGGATGTGGTTCTACAGAATGAGGTACTTCAAAAAGGGCGTTATATAATATTTAAAGGGTTGGCAACGCGTTATGATAACTTTAGTTACAAACGTCCATAGGCTACCATCCTTCACATCACCTGGAAGGATAATGTAACAAATGAGAGGGTTCTTGTGATCGCTAAACGATCCAGTCTTACCTATACCTATACTTCTAAAAGGTCAAATTTAACAAAGTCATTTATTATATTGTGTGTACGTGGCGTCGACTGTCATAAGATATAAAGAGAAAAGAGAGGCCTATGCCTGGGCTGAATATGATGATGATGACTACCGTGCTCTGGAATACCCTACCTGTCTCAATTCGTCACGCTAAATCTCTCCCTATCTTTAACAACATGATCAGACAACATTATCTGTCATCCATCGCTCACAAGGCTCACATTCATTAATTTATTCATTTTTATAATTTATATATGTAGGTATGACAATATATGTTTTATGTATTTTAATATTAATATTTATGTAATTTTATGATTAAGTATATTAAATATTATAATTATGCATTTTATTTTACATTATCTATATTTTTTTATATAAATTATAATTTTAAATTGTTTTATCATATCTGATTTACTTCGCCGTCGTTATTTGTTCACATAGATCCTGCCCATCCGAAGGTTGCCTGGAAGAGATCGCTTATAGCGATAAGGCCGCCCATAGTACCTATGATTTAAAAGTGTGTTTTCTGTTATATGTTTATATTTAACGGTGTGCAATAAAGGAATTATCTATCTATATATCTATATGATCTAATCATCAAAATAATACTCGGTCCTAAAAGCCTCAACGGAAGACCAGCGCAGGTTCTAACGTCCTGCAGATGCTGAGTTGAGACGTTTTCGCAACCAATTTGTGTACCTAGCTTTAAGTTTTATACTGTTTGATTTTGATTTCTAATGATTTAATTTTGTATTGTTTCAGGTATCGTGGATAAGGAAAAGGGATCTTCACATACTCACAGCAGGAATATTGACGTACACATCGGATCAAAGGTTCCAGGTACGAAGGCTATCCAATTTCGTTCGTATCTGTTATCCAATGCTTGTTTATATTTGCTTCTGAAAAGCTCCTGCTATAAATATATTGAGCAAAGCCAAATACACAAAGAGAAATCAAGACAGAAACAGAAAAATATAATTTAAACTAGAGTTATTAGCGTTACGCAAATTGTTTTGTTTGAAACGACAAACAAAACAAAAATACTTTTACTGACAAGAAATGGCAGAATATTTGTAAAAGGTAATTTATATAATTTGTTTTAGCTCATTATATTAGACGATGGCAAAATGTAAGTACATTACTCTCCAATTTACTAACGTAAATGACCTCTTAAATTTTTATGTAAGAGAATAATGTTTGGCATAGCCATTCTATGGCACTGTGTATGAGGAAAGAAAGAAATAAAAGTAATTCATTTTATTTGCTTAAATATGGTTTTAATTACATAGATCTTATAAAATAAATCATCATTAACGTTCATAATATATTGGCCACCCACAGGTTCTTACAGATAATACTATAAGGTAAACACAATAACAAAATACCACAATATTTAAACAAAGGTACGACAAAGCATGTTCTGAAGAGCTGTTTAAAGTAATCCCTGCTAAAAACCTACATCTAACTCACCCATATACTGTAGATGCGTGGAAGACTCACACGGTACATTTCATCAGCTCGTTTCTTCCACACAAGATGTTGAATGACCTTCGCCGAGGTTTTTCCGGTGGGCTTCAAAACGAACGTCTTTAAGAGAGGTGTAAATAGGGTATTAAGTGGTAGACAACGCGACTGCAGTACCTCGAGTGCTGCGGGAGCTTATAGGCGACGGTGACCACTTAACATCAGGAGGCCCGTCAGCTTGTGTCTACAAGTTTAATATAAAAACGTGTGTGTGTACTTATGTACGCACGTAAGAAGTTGTATTTTTACTTAGAAAACTTTCGTGATTAATTTCAATCATTATTATAAATACGGGATTTATCACGTACCGTCTTATCGGTGTTTCGACCGACAATGTTTCGGTTCGATTCGTGAACCTTCATCAGGGTGAATGCGATCCGCTCCGAATAACGTCTCGCCTCGCACTGCGCGCCATTGCCCTCTGCGCGGGAGCGGACGGGCGGGGTGGCGGGGATTTGGCCAACGAAATCACAGCGCGTTGACCGGCTGTGTCATCATCATTATCATCACTGCTGCTCTCTTCGGTTCTTCGGCTAAGAAGTTGTACTTCAATTTTCAGCTAACTTCATCATGTCGCTTTTTGGCTGTCGGTATGCGAGCACATTGTAAAATTTTTACCCTCATATTTTTTTCTAAACTCGCCAAAAGAAGTATACTTCAAAAAAAAAGCAACACAGATAGGTTAACTCCATCTGTAGTAACCAATACAGAGGTAAGAAGTGTTGTGGTACTATGTAGAAGAAAAAATCCGTGGTTCGCTGTACCTACGTTCCAAATAACACAATCGGTTGGAGTGACTTTAGAGAGAGGAGGCTTATACTGTGGGATCGTAGAAGCTGCCCACAATGATGATGATGATAATGATGTATTATACCAACATAATCTATACTATTATTATAATTCGAATGTAACTCTCTCTCTCTGTCTGTTTGTACTGTTAATGACTAGACCAATTTAGATGAAATTTTGGATATAAATAGGTTATGAATATAATTGGGACATATGCTACTTTTTATCCGACTGCGCAGAATGGAGGGTATTGGTTTTATTGAAAATCCACGCGTGTGCAGCTGCGGGTGGGTCAGCTAGAAGGCTTATATAATATTATTTTTTTAAACAGGTCATCAGGCCAGAGAAGTCTGAAAACTGGACGCTACAAATCAAGTTCCCTCAGGAACGAGACGCAGGGATTTACGAGTGCCAAGTCAACACTGAGCCAAAGATGTCCCTAGCGTTTCAACTCAACGTAGTAGGTGAGCTATTTGAAACGAGTTTTTTTTGGAATTTCGTATCTCAAAAGTAAAAAAAACAATATAGAATAACTTCATTGTCCGTCTGTCTATTTGTAAGGTCTTATTTCTCAGGATCCCGTGGAGTTATCAATTTGAAATATTTATCAAATTTAAGTCTACCGTCACTTAGAGCTGTTCAAAATTCAAGCTTCTAAGTCAACGTAATCAAAAATCCGGCCATTTATGCCGTATAATATAGGAAACGGCAACAAAGTGGCTAATTACTAAGTTATACGACATTATTCAAGCGTCAACATATTCTGTTTCTCTCTAACAATTAGGTAAGATCACAAGTATACACCTGAAGTACTAACACAGCAAACAAGCGACAAATAATTTCAATAAAGGCTAAACTTAGCAGAATATAATAGGGGTGCTGTGGTTGTTGCTACAAACTTTGAAAGGGGAAGCTTCGACTATTACAGTAAAGGAGGTAACAACATATTTGAGTTATGTTTTTGTTTATAATCTATTTGAAGCGAAGCAAGATCTCCAAATCAACTTAAGCAAATCGGCGTTGTATGTATGTATGCAGGAGGACGAGGATAACTTTCAAATCGTTTATCCGATCACCGTAAAATTTAGTGTATAGGTAGGTAGTGATAGCAAAATCCTGGTGTGTAAATGAGCTGAAATGTGGGGGAGTGGTTGAGATATTGGGGTTCAAGAGGAGTAAAAAAAACAAAATGTGACTATCCAATAAAGTGGCACGGCTTATGAAAGGTCTTTATTTCGACCCCGCTTTTATTTTTAGTAGCAACCTTTTAGTTTTTAACTTATTAGCCATAATAAATACTGAACTTTGACGAAATTCACAGGATACACCAGTAGCTTAGTGACAAGTATATAGAAAAGTCTGAAATTTAGACTAACTGCAATTTCTACCTTAATAAAGTGTAACCAAATAACATGAACTCCCGGTGCCTGTAATTTGAATAAAACTGAGGTCAAATTATTTGGTTATGCATTTAGTGGCACTATTTTGATAATCAAAGATTACATTTTTTTTTGTTTTTATGGAAGACTCGCGAGATCTCAGTTCAGGGCGAATCACTAGTTATATAGTTTTACTGCAGACAACATATTCTTGTACCTTGGGAGAAAGGCAAGCCTCTGGTGTGAGACGCCATTGCGCCATCTCGTCTGTCTGGTACAACAGATGGGGCAAATACAGCCGAAGATCTAAAGCGACGTAAATATGAGAATCTCAACAGAGCTTACGTATTTGAGCCATTTGGGGTAAAATATACATTTTTTAAGAAAGATTTAAAAAAAAATGTTACATATAATATACTCTAATAATTATAGATAATCCATCTGTAATTTTAAATAATATGTAGGTACCAAAAGAAAAGTATAGTGAATTGACTAGATATGACTATTTGTAAACTCACTTGAAGGAAAGCAGGATCTACAGCACTAGTCTACCCGACTTAGTGTAAGCTCCTGTTTGAAGTTATGATGTATAAACAAGCATTTATTAAAAACAAAAATAATGGTGGCGATTCTGTTGTTTACACTGACTTACTAAAATTGTGTAAAATACGAACGGTCTTATTTTGTTTAGGCTAAAGATCAAATTAGAATGACATTTGAGGTGACCTTTCTAAAATTAAGTATATTTTACTAAGATTGCGTGTTTTTTTGGCTAGTTTTAGTCTGCAGTCAAATTGGTGCTGATTAAAACTAGCCAAAAAACACGCCATCTTGGTAAAAATGACTTAATTTTAGAAATGTCACTTTGAAGACTGTTTGTATTTTACACAATTTTAGTTAGTCAGCGTAAACAACAGAATCGCCACCAATTGTAATTTAGATTATTAAAAAATTGGTATTAAATGCTTGAAATGAATATAAGAAATTATGAATTATGAATCAGCCACGTTTTAATGGACGGGTTTTGTGAAAAATAACACGGTTAATATGTTAAATTTTAATGCTACTGATAATTTAATTATTTTTACTTATATTTCTGTGTTGTGTGTATTATTTAAATTTTATTGCTCTTGTGTTTAGTTTCCATTGATATTATTATTTGCTTTTGTTAATTTTTCAGACACGATTATATAATTTTTAATGAAAATATAATGAGATTGCGATTACCATTCATGTTTTGAAGCACTTACAGGGTTTGCATAAGTAACAGTTATTTCATGTCACAAAAAAAAACAATATTTAAAATAAATAGTTAATCGTCATCTCCTTGACTATAAATGCAAGGCTAACTGGCTCACTTGACATTGCAAATCCTTCCTTTCTGAGTAGTTAATACTTGACTGTCTTGCCTCTTACGGTTTTGTAAATTCGGATCTTGGTTGTTCGGGTGTGAAGCCTGGATACCAGTACCTTATGTAGTAACCTTATTAGTTACACAATTAATACTAAATACTGAATCACATAACCATGACTTTATATCACACCACACTAATAGGTAGTATACTACTTATCAAGAAAAAGCAGGAAGATAACTAGCACTCGTAAACAGAGGGATTCCTACCGCAATACTAACCTTGTTACCACAAAAAAGATAAAGAACAATTTTACGAGTGTTTAAAAAATTCCCTACCAATTAATGTATCTGTTTTTTTAAACACACGCTAAACAGTGTTTATTTTTTTGTGACTTTAAGAACCGAAAATGATGCTCTATCTAGGTACTATGTTTCTGTATTAAATAACTAATGAGAACAACAAATGTTTTACGACTTTTGTGAATTTGATAGTTTTCATTGAATCACTTGGTGAAAGTCAATTGATTTCGTATAAAATCCTGTTTATCACCTGTCATCCTAGGTCGACCTTAGGTCAAATATTACGTTTGTACAAGGTAAGTTGTAAAAAAGGCGCAAATTCTGAAAAATAGCTGATTTAAAGTCAAACTGAAAAATTTAGGAAAGATTGTCTGAAAAATAAAATTTG
This sequence comes from Philereme vetulata, assembly GCA_918857605.2. Lineage (NCBI taxonomy): Eukaryota > Metazoa > Arthropoda > Insecta > Lepidoptera > Geometridae > Philereme > Philereme vetulata. Next base: position 12,395,455 of record OU975421.1, read on the forward strand.
TAAAGTTTTTTTCTTAAAGTTATTTATTTTTATGAATTGAATCACTCCGTTTAGACGTAAAATACTAGCTCCAGGACACTATGAAGACAGATAAATAGATAGAGAGTTCTTTATTGTCACACCAAATTACAATTATTTAACCTAGAAAACTTAAAGACTATGGCGGGTTCCTATATCCATCGGTAACCAGCTATGACCCGTTTCTCCTTGAAAACGTGTCACAAAGTTTGACACTTGTTTGACATTTTTTCAAGGAAATACGAGTCGTAGTCGGTTACCGACGGATTCGAACCCGTCATAATATGTGGTGGTACAATGTGCGGCCTTACCGCTATACTATGTTTAGCGCAAAAATTACGAGGGAAATCACCAGCGTACCTTAGAGAAAGGCACTTGTCTCACCCCCGGCGAATAAGCGATTAGCTATCAACTATTTTCTTCAAGAAACAAACAAGAGATATCAATTCTGTATTAGTAAAAGAGATACGTAATAGTTGATCGCCGGCCGTTCATACTGCCGGCGTGACCTCGCTCTCCGCTATTTTGTCGCAGCGACTACAACACTCGCTCAGCGATACTCGTTCAGCGATGCTCGCTTGGCGGTCAGAACACACGCAGTGAGATGATGAGTATCGCCCGCCGCGATCGCTCACTCGCTTTATATCCCAGCTAGACAACTATAGGCTAACTACACACTCGCTTCTCGCTGCTCGCCAACTCGTTTCTAGTTACTAGCTCTACTCGCTTCTCACTCATTGCCGACGGTGAGACAAGTGCCTAACGGCCGTAATGCAATGCCATGTAGGCCAAATCTTAGTTGTTACCATGTTAAAGGCAGCACACACCAAGTCACTCACTTTTACTAAAGTCAATTAACGAAAATAAACGAAAAGAAAATAAAAATAAACATATATGTATCAAGTGACTACATTTCAATAAAAATAATAATAATAACGCTGGACATTTCACACAGCGCTATCTAGCCCCAAGCTAAGCCAAGCTTGTACCATGGGAACCAGATAACTGATATAATACTTAGAATAAAGTAAATATCAAAATTGAAATATATAATATCAGGCAACATAAATAAAGCCCATATCTAAATTAGCACACACAGATAGATATCTGTAGATCATGCAAACATATGTTCCGCGACGGGAATCGAACCAACAACCTCGTGCATCTCAACTGGCGTCCACTGCGTAATGAAGGTCATCAATTTCCTAAGCATTTTGCTAAATATACACAAGTGCCATTCCAAAGGCTTCTAGCGATAAAACTTTAAAAACCCGTAGAACTACGCTAAAAATACGGGCTAAAAACACCAACATTCTGTTTGGAAGTTTTGAAACATCGTTGGGACGACAGCCTTTGGCAACTTCTAACTACAAGCCTTGCATCTGCCACAAGGAAAAAATATACGTCATTAACATTGAACATATTTTTTTACGTACATTTAAAAATGGAGTTTGGCTGTATCGGCGTGTGTTGTACGTGAATATGTGTACGTAACAAGTAATATTATCTATACAAAATATACTGTCTTGCCACGACTGACACGACAAATGCTCAACCTTCAGAGACTGGACCTTCGAATCATGCTGGGGACCCTTACAGGACTTTGTCCCCTCAACAAACACCTCTACATCATGGGAGCAACAGACAGCCCACTCTGCAGGGGATGTCTCACCGAAGAAGAATCAGCAGCCCACGTAGTCCTGGAATGCGTGGGGGTAACAGCACAACGTGCAGAAATACTGGACAATCCAAGGTCACTCCGTAAAGCCTGCGAAGACCCCAGGAAACTTCTGCGCTTCTGGTCGGAGTTAGGCTGGCTATACATATAGCCAACTCTCTCACGCATAATGGACCACTTAAGAGTTCAAATACGGAAAAGGGAGTCCAAAAACATAACATAACATATACAAAATATAAAATACGCTATTTTATCTATGATAAAATCATGTTTGAACACTAAGATGTCCTTCCTAAATGGAAATCTTGAAAAGCAGCAAAATATCGAATATACCTCAAAATATCGGCGCTTTCCCTTCCACCGCGCGTGACGCGTCACAGTCCTCACGCGTAACAAATTCTTTGATTCTTTAGCTATCCAGTGGTGTAAATTAATTTTGGATGAAGATGAAAGATATATAGCTGTAACACCAAAGAGTATCCCCCGATGTGTTATCATTTGTTTTTTTGAATTGCCACTATGGAAACAATTTAAAAACGTCAAAAAAATGGATGGTGGGAAATATCGACGGATAGGGATGCTTGGAAGGACTTGGGGCAGACCTTTGCCCAAACGTGGGACGAGATAAGTTAAAATAAAAAAAAACATTATAGCCGTGAGATTGACCAAGATTTCGCCTGGTGGTAAGCGAAGAATAACGCTTGCTTAGAAGAAGCTTGTTTACTCGTGACTTGAAGACACCTAAATTGTAGTAATCAGGAAACACAGACTCGGGCAAGGCATTCAACTTCTTGGCGGTGCGCATAATAAAGGTCAGAGAACCGCTTTGTGCAAATGTGGGGTATTTCAACCATGTAGTGGTGGCGCACTTCAGAGCGTCCGGTTGTCCGATGATAGAATGGAGATGGTGGGATCAAGTTAAAAAGTTCCGCCGCACACTCCCCGAAATGTAATCGATAAAAAACCAGATAAGACTCATCAGCATCATAAAAACATTTTTATAAAGCCAAATTATTTATTGTATTTCAATCGACATTCAAAAACGGATTTGTTATTTCTTTTGTTATATGCTTGATATTTTCCACAGCGCTATCTAGCCCCAAACTAAGCAAAGCTTGTACTATGGGAACCAGATTACTAATAAAATACTTAGATAAACCTTATATAATGATGAATAAATATTTGTTTACCTATTTTATACAGGCTGTTTCATTGACATTTATGGACCTGAAATTAAAGTAGATTGAAAGTTTAAGAAAATCAGGGTAATGAATTTAGAAAGAAACTATTTTACAACAATACTAGCCATAATACTAGCTGGAAAGTTCTCGAATGGAGGCCACGGACCGGCAAGCGCAGCGTAGGACGTCCACCTACAAGATAGGCAGACGATTTGGTAAGAACCGCAGGTCGGCGTTGGATGCAGGCCGCTTCCAACCGCAGTTCCTGGAGATCAATGAGGGAGGCCTTTGTCCAGCAGTGGACGTCCTACGGCTGATATGATGATGATGATGACTAGCCATAAGCATTAACCGTGGTTTAAGTTAATGTCGTAAATGCGCTAACACGCAGTATATACCAAATTACATTAAAATCTGTCCATCAGTTTAGTCGTGATAACTTAACAAACAATCAGTGAAACAAAGAGACAGAGGGACAGAGTTCGAATTAATAATATAAGTATGGAAGTATAATTGGGCAAAATGCCTTTAATAACAATGAATATTTACATGAATAAAATACATAGGAAACAGTTGAATCATCTGAAGACCGTTGCAAACGATCTGTAGATAGCTCAACTAATCCAGATCACTTCCAGGCAGAAGGGTCCCCAAGACACTGGCTGCATTGCCCCGCTGAATTGCAATGCTTATGCGTTGACCCAGATAAGCACCAACTTTCGGATCTCACGTCGCTTCGACCAGACGCCCAGAAAGAATTTTGAAAACGCGATGGGCCCCGATACCCCATGGACCCAGGGTCTCGACCCCAAATGGCTCAAACACGTTAGCTCTATGGAGACTTCCATATTTGCGCCGCTTAAGACCTTAAGATAGATGTATAAAGTATGCAATGGTTACTGTTTAACATCAAAAATATAAGATGCAAACGAAGTTGAAAGGCTAAAGGAAATATAAACAAATATGAAACCGCGCCAAGTTTAATACACCGCACGCTTGAATGGAAATTCGGAGTAATAATTTAAAAGAGCGAGTATGATGAAGTACCTCCAAAATTGCATCACCGTTTGTATCTTTTCTGTATAAATTGTAAAGTTAATTATTCGCAGGAACTGAGGTCGAAATGCAGAGTTATTCGAAAAGGGGTAACGATATCTATAATAATAAATAACCGTTAAAAATTTCGAATTCCATCAACATCTTTTCAGAAATAAAATCTGTTGTTATGTCTATTAAAATCTATTTTGAAGTCTGTCCCGTATATGTATCTAAAATACTGGAATTTTTGTTATTCTTAGAAGATTTTATATAAAAAAAATTCTTCATATAAACCCACATACGGAAAAGTTTTCCTTTGAACTCGTGAAGACTGTTAATAAGTTGAAAACATCTAACTAAGGGGCCGTAGCGCACGGGGTTATGATTCCAGAACGTCTTTGAGACACCCAAGACCCTTAAAATCTTCAAGTCATGTCCTTTCCTTAATACGAAGCTTAGCTAAACAGCTGGTGTAATCTATTTGATTTAATGAAAGTGTGTTAGATATGGATGGTTATAGAAGTACTCGTAGAGGAAGGTGGAAGAAGTTATGGATAGACTGTGTGAAGTATGATAAGTATGGGTAAGAAAGAAGTGACAACGGAGATGACGGTTGATGAAGAGATATGGAAGGAAAATACATGTTGTGCCGACCCCACGTCATGTAGGAAAAGGGCAGGAAGAAGAAGAAATGATTTAATGAAAGATGACAACTAGCTCATAAGAACTTTTTTATTTTATTTATATTTGCTTTTGCGGCTTTAATGTAATTGCGGCCACGAGGCCTATTGTGATTTTCACTTGTCTTTATGTCGCCCCTAGTTTATAGTGTTTAAAGTTCACCACTAAGCCCTACAGCTGTTAGAAACTGTAGGATATTCTTAGGTGTGATAACTGTTAGCTCCTCTGGGTTAAGAATGTGTTTGCCCAGATGAATGCTATGTTTGCACATTAGTGGACCACACTCGCCATACATTACAGAATCTGCAGGTTTGTGTATCTACCATAAGAACTTACTTAGGTATCATACACATTCACCATCATCTCAGCGTTCATCCACCCAATGCTGAGTATAGGCTTTCTCGTTATCACGCTACTCTCTCCAGTCCTGTGCCAAGCGCATTCATTTCCTTCCCGCAACTCTCGCGAAGTTGTCCAACCATCTGGCTGGTGGTCGCGGCCACCACTTGGTTGCTGCCCTCGTCCATCTTCCGTCTTTTCTCCTTACCACGTGACCAGCCCATCTCCACTTCAGCTGGTTGATCCTTCTGCCCACACCCAGGACTATGGTTCTGCGTCGTATTTTGATGTTGGGTATTTGGTCTAATAGTGAAATGCCTAACATGACATGCTCCATTGCTCTCTGAGCAACTCTAATTTTGTGAACAAGTTCGTTCGTGAGCGGCCACGTTTCAGCACCGTATGTGAGAATAGGCAGGACACATTGTTGAAAACCTTTGTCTAAAGGCATTGCGGAATCATAGACCTGAATAGAGAATCAATATTATAAAGTGTAAATTTATATATGTTAGTATCAGAGATTTTAGCCTACTAAGAAGTTATCGTTACTGAAAACTTGCCCCAGTTTTTCACTAAAACGAGAAATTGACTTACACTAATTTGTGGGTTTTAATGAAAATTTATGTATGTATTGCATGTGTTGAAAATTAAGATAACCTTGATAGTTTTACATTTATCTACTTTGATGTCTGAAAGTCGATGATATTTTAAGCATTTCTATGCTACTATGGCGATATGTCGATATTTTGTTGAGTCTACGAATCTTATCTCTGTTTATATTTGTCTCTAGCACGCGTACTCAGTTGCTGAGCAAGTTTTAGTCAACCTCCGTGGCGGAGTACGTCAATAGCCGGCTGAGACGCAGGAGGTTGCAGGTTTATTTCCCGCCCTTGAACAAATATTTGCATGATCTACAGATATTTGGTTCGAGTCTGGTTGTTTCTCTATATGTTTTATGCACGTATTTAAAAAAATAAGTATTTAAATATTCTATTAGTTAACTGGTTCCAATACTACAAGCCATGCTTAGTTTGGGGCTAGATGGCGCTGTGTAAAATGGTTAGCATTATTTATTTACCCTTCAAAACGATTGTCTCAGGCACTACAGCTGTGTTATCGCTGCGTTCTTCTGAGTAAACCAGCGGTTTTGTATTAAACGTTGTATCATGGGCCCTTTCGTAATGCGTCTAACAAGATTAAGTAGGCACAAATCCCTTTTTGCGAAAACGATTTGTGAAATATTCTGTTCGGCTATTTGCTGATTTTAATAACAAGATTGTTATAAAAATAGATGGATCTCAATTTCGGATACCCAAATAAGAAAAGTTAGAAAAATATTTTTAGCAATATATTGAATCAATAAAGGTATGGTTTTGATATGTTTTTGTAATATGCCAATTAATACCTAGATTAGATGCAGACAAACAAATATTTGGTTTCTCTGTATTTAGCGGGTTCAATTCCCGCCGAGGAACAAATGTTTGCATGATCTGATATTTGTTCCGGGTCTGGATGTTTTTCTATATTTTATAAGTATGGTATTTACAATGTTTATAAGTATTCTATCAAATGTCTGGTTTCCACAGTTTGGGGCTAAATAGCGCTGTGTGAAATGTCCAACAATATATATTATTTGGTTTGTCAGAGATCTTGTGGTTGGATAGTCTATGAATATGTGTTTTTGGTTTGGATGTTGTGGTATACTTGTAATTTTTATACACAAAAAACAGGGAACGTTGACCGCAGTGCCAAGTCAGGACTATGTAACTTCTTCTTCTTAGTCGTTGCACTCTTGGCAGAGAGGTCGTGTACGTCGTATCAGGGTTGTGACGCGCTTAACTACCCTTCACCACTCTTCTCGCACCGCTGCTCTTCTGGCACATTCGTTCAAAGGTACATCTATGGCAGCCCTTATTTGATCCGTCCATCTCAAAGGCGATCTGCCACGCACTCTTTTACTGTCAACCTTTTTCTGCACCACCAAGCGTTCAATGGAGAGCTCTCCACGCCGCGACACTTGCCCAAAAAAGGCGAGGATGCGAGATTGTACCGTGGAAGACAAACGCTACTTGATTCCAAGTTCTTGAAGTATGGACTGATTGGTATGGAACTATGTCCATGATAACCCAAGCATTCTTCACCAGCACCACATCTCGAGAGCGTCTACCTTCTTTTTGTCACTTTCTCGGTGAGTCCATGTCTTTTGAAGCGTACTGGTACAAAGTATATTACTGTTCATTATATCAGCCACATGACTACAGTGCTGAATAAAAGCCTCCCACATATTACTTTCTCGTGAAATCAAGTCCACCCAAAGGTTGTCTGGTCCTACCCAAAGGTCAATAGATCGCTGTTAGCGATAAGACCGCCACCGTGTGTATTGCTCTTTGTTGTTATATTGTTTTATAATTTAAGTTTGATGTACAACAAAGCGTTATAGGTATATACAGAGTGTTTTTTTATCAATCGCGATCTAGGTAGCGTTCTTGACACCAATTCAACGCATTAGTTAGGCTTCGCCGGTTGAGGAAGTATGCTTCAATTAAGTCTAATTTTTTCGTATTTGACAATGCCATGACAGGACAAATAAGATGATGCGATGACTGATATAAAAGTCCGACAGATGCAAGAACCATGTTCGAAATTCAAAATTGTTCTGAAATACGAAATGTTTATGAATTGCCCTTGAGCGCATGGAGTTCCTAAACTTCTTAATTGCTACAGTATGAATACTTTTTTAATGTGCAATTAGAATCTAATAATGTATGTTGGAGAAATTTTGCTTTTGTCCTGTTGTATGAGAATACATTTTTTCAAATTTGACTAACAACTGCTGCTCAGATTTTTTCATCGAATACAATAAAATGATCCTTACATAAGACTGCATCGATAGCCATCAAAAAAAAAGTTACCAGCTTGATTCATTTTAAGGCGCTACTCACGCTTGACCAAAAAAAATTAATGCCAAAAGGTTTTTCTTCGAAAACGAGCTAATGTTTTAAAAGAAACTGCACCTATATCTCATCTGGTTATGGGTGCTGCCGTACTGTCCCAGTTAAAAAAACACACACTGTATATCTATCTCATAGATTTCCAGAGAGAGCGTTCTTGTGCTGCCTCCACGCAACGGTACCCAGAAACCATAATTAGGTATTTCTATCTGGAAGGGGGCCGTCCTATCCTACCCTGCCCAGTGCGCAGTCTCTACTGGAGTACCTTTCTGCCCCAAGTCAGTTCTTCGAGCTAAGTGACCCACTTCAACTTGATAATCCTCTTGGCTATGTGACTGAACTTTTTTTTTTAATTTATGTTATCACTCCATTATTACTGATTTAAACGGGTATTTATCGCGTATGTACCTTTTTAGGGTTCCGAACCTCAAAAGGTAAAAAAGTAACCCGTATAAGATCACTCTCTTGTCTGTCTGTCTGTCTGTCTGTCCGTGTGTCACCACTAATTTACTCAGGAACGAGTGAACCTAGCAAGTTGATATTTATACCAGATATTGAGGTCTATAGCCCCTATTAGATGTATAAAAATCCCTGAGTCCTGAGTCAACACGATAAAAATATATGGCTGAATTTAGATTTTCGCGAAAACTTGTAAATACCAAGTTTACCTTAATTTTCAACTTATTTTATTTTTCAGAATTTTCCCTTTACTTGTGCTGTAAGACCTTGTTTTAACCAAAATTGACAATTCTAGGTCAACCGGAAGTACTCTATAGGTTTTGGGTTTAGATCTAGGTCAATGGGAACTACCATATAGGTAGTTCCCGTTGACCTAGAATCACGAAGTTTGGTAAACAGCAAGGTTACAGCACAAATAAAAAACAAATACAAAAAATAAAAAAGTTGAAAATTAAAGGCTGTCCCCATACATACATAGTTATCCAATAAAGATAATCCTCTGAGTTGTATGGGCGCTCATACAATTTAGAGGTCTAGCTTAATCGGCACGAACCTAGGTAAATAAATAAAATTATGCTATTAAATAAAATAAATATTTACGCAAAGGCTCCCATACAACAGACACGATTTTTTTGCCGTTTTTATAGATAATGGTACGGAACCCTTCGTGCTCGAGTCCGACTCGCACTTGACCGGTTATTTTTTATTTGTTCAACCGACGCTTCGACTGTGTTAAAACAGCCGTGGTCATGGACAGACTGAAGTACTTGGAGCTACTGTCAAGTAGTGATGCCAGCCCAGCAACTACCCTCACTTGGTCTCCAGAATTAGAAATGTCCTCGTTCATATTACGACACACTACAGTAACCGTATCTACGCACCGAGATGACTGATCACGACGCGTACACCTAGTAATCACCGAGTACATACTCGATGCCTTTTTAAATCAGTAATTATATCAGTGAATTTAGTTTATCTATAGATCTCCTCGTTTCTGATTAGATATCGTAGAGAACGGCATGTTGAGCGCTGTTTATATAACTGTCAGATGTTCACAAACGGTTTTGATGTCCTCCATTATCACAATCGTTGGTACCTATCATCGTTATGGAAACTGGTATCGATCACCTAATGCCGTACGCATTACGATATTAGCTAGCCGCCAATTATTGGCTCTAACTAATGTCAGCTGAGGCGTTAATGATTCGTTTGCATATGCGACCGTTGTGGCCTTAGGTGCTCGATATTAGGTATAACTGCTAATATAGGTGGAACATATATTATTATAGTCTAAAATACCATGTACAACGTTACGCTTGTTTCAAATGAAATTATATATTTTGCTGAAAGGTTGCTTGTTTTAGATTGGTTGATTTAACAATTTACCGTTTAACTTATTGAATGATGAATGTTGAACTGAATTTAACGGAATGCAAACTAAAAGTAAAATAATGGATAATACAAATTAATCATCACAATTAAAAATGAAAATAAACACATCAATTGTCAATATCAAAATTATTAATTTATAAGTTTAATAATAATTCTGTCAACACATTTAAAATGGTAATAATATATACTTACAGACTTGATAAAAATATTGTTAAGATTGTCATCTTATTTTATTTACCGTTGTTCTCCTAACTCGTGACACTAATCACGGATATCTACCTACTGTGATGTTATGAGAGAATCACTTATTTTTGGTTTATTCGTAGAGGGTGAATTTCCGACTGAGACGCATGGGGTTGCGGGTTTGATTCCCGCCACAGATCAAATGCTTGCATGATCTACAGATATTTGTTCCGGGTCTGGTTGTTTCTCGATTTATAATAAGTATGTATTTACAAAAAACAAGACCGGTCAAGTGCGAGCAGGACTCGCTCACCGAGGGTTTCGAACCTAAATAGGCTTATTTTTGTTAATTAAGCAGCGCCATCTAGTTATGTGACCGGTAAACCAATTGGAATCGCAGTTTCGTATCAAGAGAAGGGTTGCGGGTTCGGTCCGATTTGTAAATTGTTGCGACTAGTTTATATAGACGGCACATAATAATAAACGTTTTGTAAGGAGAATATTAACCGAGGGAATATTAACCAGAGATTCCGATTGGGCAGAATTAAACCTGCTTCGTCTTAAGCTCGAGTGGCTCCCAATTCGCCTTTGCCAGAATGCTCATATTATTTTTCTGCTATACAACATACTCCATAATCCCTTAACCCCCGCCTATTTGAAGGAGCGATTTGAGTTCCTTCATTCTTTCCATCCCTTCCAACTCCGGTCGTCTGAAAATCTATTGCTAAGAACGCCAGTGCAAAGTACTAGCTTCTAAGACAGTTCTTTTACCGTCCGAGCAGGACGTCTATGGAATGATTTACCATTAACAATACGGCAAGCCTCATCCTTAGCTATATTTAAATCTAGGGTAAAAATCAGAAACGTCATAGTATTGCACATAAATTAATGTATATTTATCGTATTTAATTAATGTATGTATAAATATTATATATATCATAATTTTATATATTATATTTAGGTATGTAATTTAATAATTTATTTATGTCTATTTATATTTTATTTATGTATTAGTTGCACTTCCTTCATCCATATCTTATGTGCACCCCCGACCATCTTTGACATTACTACCTATATATTCTCTCCATCCAAAGGTTGTCGGGAAGAAATCGCTTCATAGCGATAAGACCGCCAATTGTACTATTTGATTTGTGTCTTCAATTTAGTATGTAGTTTCTATTTTTTTAATGTGTACAGTAAAGTGTTTTCATTCATTCATTCAGTTAAACCCCACAAAGACACAGGTTTGTGCGATCGCCGCTAAAAAAAACCATTTACTGTAGGTTCACAATTCCAGAACATACTCATAACTATCTCTAAGAGAATTAAGATCCTGGGTGTCGACATCTCCAGTAACGTGAATTTTCGGAGTTACTTAGAAGACAAGGCAAAGTTGGCATCCAAAAAACTCGCTGTGCTCAACAGGGCAAGTAGCAGTACCTACTTCAGTACGTGGGAAAGACTGCTTCAATATAAGGAACAAATCCGGCCCCACATGGAATATTGCTGTCGTTTATGAGCAGGCGCATCTGGATATAAACTAGGGCCATTTGACTCTGTACAAAGACGAGCTGTGAGAATTTTTAACCATCCCATTCTCACAAGTGGTATTGAGCTCATAAGTCTCAGGAGAGATTTTGCCTCCCTGTGTGTATTCTACCGCTAGTATAATGGGTACACAACTCATTATACAAGCGGTAAACTAGACACAGGAGGTCTGAAGAGTTGTTTGATTGGTGCCTGCAGGTTCGTTTTATCATCGCACCTCTCGCTATCGGCAGGGAATCCATCCATACATCTTGGAGATGATCTGGTCGCATACCGTGAGGTTCCAGAGGAATTTCCTACCGCGAACACTTCACTTGTGGAATCTCCCTGCCGAGGTTTACCCTAGGGACTACAGTAGGTATGGGGTTCTAATAAAAGGGCGTTTTGAAAATTTTAAAGAATCGGCAACGCGCCATTATACCTTTGGTGTTACAAACGTCCATAGGCTGCGATAACCGCTTAACATCAGGTGGGCCGTATGCTTGTTTGCTACCTTAGTGGTATAAACAAAATACAATCATAAATAGACCACGAAGTCACACTTGCCATCATAGTCCCACAAATTCAAACCCTAAACATTACCTCAACTCAATATTCTAGGTATAGACTAACGTTTGAGTTTAGCCCAAAGTATCGTGTATCGCAACATGTGTCCTTAATTTGGCACTAGGGCGGGCTTGCCACGGCGTCCGCACATATTTCAATATTCATGGCCGATATGCAAGTCTACCAAAATATTCGCTCAGGAATTTAACATTCTGTTGTCTGTACACTAGTTGTGAAATTCGTGAATAGCGTTTTTTATTAAACATTTGTAATCTATATTAAAATGTGTTTATGGATATTTGAGTAATAGTTACTGAATTCGATGCTGAGACTTTTTAGGTCATAAATACTTGGTTTATCATATATATTAAACATATTGATTGATTGATTGAAAATACTTTTTTGCACTTATAAAACTATTACAAAGGCGAACTTAACGCTAAAGAGCATTCTCTTCCAGATAACCTTTGTGTATTGTAGATAAAGATGTGTAGGTAGTGCTAGTGGAAATTTGCACAGGACTAATAAACATACCGGTCACATAACTAGATGGCGCTGCTTAATTAACATAAATAAGCCTATTTAGGTTCAAAACCCTCGGTGAGCGAGTCCTGCTCGCACTTGACCGGTCTTGTTTTTTTGTAAATACACTAATAAAAATAGCAAAGATAGATACTTCTTAAATAAACATACTTAAATAATTAATTTAATAGACTAAACTATACCAATATCAAATAAAAAAACATACATAACAATAGAAGAAGTGCTAAAGAAATAGTTAAGTTGCTCATTTTTGGTCGGTTTGACCGAGTAGGTGCCTATAGATTCTCAATCTGAATGCTTCAACTGAAGTTTTTTTTATACTACTTATATGGCTAACGAGCATGCAGTCCACCAGATGTTAAGTGGCTACTGCAGCCCCTGGATATCCACATATAATTCAAAACAAGCTATTATATTGTCTTGATCTCTATGTGGATACGTTGCCATACTATAGGACTTAGCTGTTATGCCTATGTGCCAGAAATTACAGGAACATACCATAACCATCTAACTGGAACACAGCAGCACAAGTACTGCTATTTGGCGGCAGATAAATGTAAGGCGGTGGTGCCCACTTCCTCGAGCCAGTTCACAAAAGCTCTACTACCAGTAAAGTAAGAAGTAGGCTCGAAATAGTTTGTTTAGTCGAATATATATGATTACCCATATATTTATGCATACAATAAATATTTTATATATAGTTATGGTTGCCCCTCATCCCTCAGCCCTAGATTAATTTACCAGTATAATTTTGCTGCATTTGCAAATGCACTTCTTAGAAGTTAAGCTTTGTCATTTTAGCCAACACAGCAGTCTGCGGATGGACCACCATGTTGGCTCTCTCTGTACGTTGAACAGCGTCATTATTAATCCTAGTTTTATTTTAGATTTAATTCAAAATCATATTTTTTAAAAACTCTTTCACACATTCCCAAACCAAGAGTGGCGCAGCCGGAACAGATTTTCTAAGTTTTCACGTGTTTTCCGCGATTTCCCGACGTAAAAATACGCCAGGAAAATTTTCACGAAAATTTGCGAAATAAAATCTGTGTCGAACCAAACAAATTTCTCTTACGGGTATAGAAAAGTGAGCATGGTAGTAGCGGTCGGTTGGTGAGTGAAACTTTTCGCCATTCCTTTCCTATAATCTCCTAACCTCATAAAAATAGTGTTTTTAAAGATTATAATTTTTGTTATTATTGAGATAAGACTTCTCTCATTATAACGTGTCTGTTTAACTTGTATGTAATTCTATTAAGCTAACCTTGTTCTAAAAATAGAACACAATAGAGCTAAGAAAAATTAGATAGTGCATATTTTCTAATTCAGATATGTACTGTAAGTTAATATAGGTAAAAATTAGTGTTACTTGATCTTTAAATTGATCGTAACATAATTTTAAAATATAGGTTTTTTTACAAAATATATTTTTTACACTTTTACAAAAAAAAAGAATTTCTTTATTCCAACTTTGTTGTGCTTTTAGTTATATTTCTATTGTATTATTTTTGTGTGTTATTTTATATCTGTGTAAAATTAAGTGAAGTTGCCTTTTCCGATTATTTTACTACTCTATGGCAATGGCGAAAGTAGAGCCAATTCCAAAGGAAATTGTTCAATTAATACCATTGCATAACGGTAATAAAAGACATTTAAGTCTTTATTTACGAAAATGTCAATATGTGATCGATCGATTCAGTAAAAAAGATTTTGAAGAACAATATTTGTACGTCTTCAACGTTTTAACAAGTAGGCTTACGCAGAACGCAGCTGCGCTCTTATCAGAACGAGAGGATGTTGTGTCTTGGTCCGCTTTAAAGGAATTACTCATTCAGCATTTTCGAGATCCGCGTAGTGAAGCGTGTATAAATATTGAATTGGAAACTTTAAAAATTAAATAAGGTGAGAGTTATTTAGATTTTTGTAATCGAATCCAAAGTGTGCGATTCTTATTAATGTCGAAAGTAAATTTGATTGCGGATAGTGATTTAAAGCGTGCTAAATTGATCATTTACAACAATACGGCTCTGAATGTATTTTTGTACAATCTTTCGGAAAATATGGTGCGTGTAGTGAGACTAAAAACACCCCCTACTTTAGAAGAAGCATTGAGCGTGGTTCTTGAGGAAGTTAACTTCCTAGAGCAATATAACATGAAGAATAAAATACATGGCAGCAACCAAATTACAGGTTCAGGTTCAAGGCCATTGATAACACAACCATCTGGGTACAAACCCACATTGCCTAACAGTGATACATTGCCGAAATTTAAATTTGGCATTCGTCAAAATTCCCAGATGAAAGTGCCCCAAATACAAGGGCAAGTACATCAACAAAATTTTGGAGGCTTCCGCCCACCAACATTTGGCTATAAGCCACAGTTTGGCCTTCAGCCACAGCGACAGTTTGGCCCTCAGCCGTTTGGTTATAAACCACCACAGTTTGGTAATAAACCATTAGGGTATACTCCGCAGGTACAAAAACCTCAATTGCAAACACCTGATGTAACTATGAGGACAGCCGCACCTCTAAAACCTCAACCACCACAAGGTTTTAAATTAAATGAACTGAGTATGAACGAGTACGAATGTGACCCCTATTATCATCAAAATGATTACTCGGACGATTACAATTATAGTGACGTAAATGGACTGAACTATTGTTGTGACTATGATAACATGCAATATACCGACGAACAATATGAACTACCAGAACAGACTGACGAAACTCGACGGATTTTCGCGAAAGTGCCTTGATAAACAAGAAGTCCTAGAACTAAATTGCGACCCTAATTTAAAACTTCCGTACATATATTTGGAAGAAATTGATGCAAAATTGATGCTTGATACCGGAAGTATGAGATCATTCATTAGTCCCCGAAAATCTTATCAGTATTTTGGCGAGTTTATTCAAAACGAACCATTTCAAGTGGGTAGCACCCACACATCCAGAAGACATGATAAGGTTATAGAAATCCCTCTTATGCCTACTTTTGTAAACAATAATGGGCACAAATTTTGTATGTATGATGTTGACGCGCGTTATGACAGACTTATTGGAAACGATCTGTTACAACAATTAGACGCGATTATTTATTTTAAAGGAACAACTATTGAAGACAAGTACGACTTGTATTCCAATAATCAATAACAATTTAAATTACACGATCAATATCCCCCCACGATCAGAAAAACGAGTCAAATTACCAATAGTCCAATATTCAGGTGAAGCCATACTTGACTTCCACAAATTTACAAATGGATTACGAATGCCTAGTGCAATAGTTAACTGTATAAACGGATATGCATCTACGGTTATACAGAATACCTTAGATCAACCAAAGTAACTGATTATTAGACGACCCTTTACAGTGACACGATATGACGGTAATGAATGTGACTTAAACATGACAAAGGACATGAACAACATAGAAACAGATTATTTGCTTAAAGAAAACTTAAGTAAACTCAGGCTTGATCATACGAACGACGAAGAACGTGAGAAAATATTCAGACTTTGCATGGATTACAAAGACATCTTTTACTGCGACCAAATTCCCTTGACTAATCAGGTTAAACATAATATACGGACAAAGAATGAGAACCCTATATACATAAAGCCATATAGGCAAGCCCCGTTTCTACAGAGCGAAATTAATAAACAGGTAGATAAATTAGTCGTAAAATTAGTAGTAGATAATGTAGTCCAGGAGTCTCATTCTCCTTGGAACGCACCTGTACACCTGGTGCCTAAGAAGATGGATGCATCTGGTGAGGTTAAATATAGGATGGTAGTTGTTTATAGACGACTTAACGACATAACTATTGATGACAAATTCCCTTAACCAAACATTCCAGACCTTTTCGATAAATTAGGAAAAAGTTCTTACTTTCGTACCCTTGATCTAGCAAGTGGTTACCATCAGATCGAAGTAGAAAAGAAGGATAGACAGAAGACAGCCTTCAGTACACAGAACGGTCATTATGAATTCCTTAGAATGCCTTTTGGGCTAAAAACAGCTCTGGAATGTCAGAGGACGATGGACAACGTTTTACGTGGTCTACAAGGGTTACATTGCATGGTTTACTTAGACGACATAATTATATTCTCAAACAACTTATAAGAACATATTCAAAAACTACGAACTATCTTTGATAGGATTAGAGCGACTAACTTGAAAATACAGATCATTTGAAATTAATTGCTAGCTTAGAAAGCATAGTGTATCGATAAAAACTTGTTAAAATTAGAGGAAACTATTTGTGTAAAATCTTTTATTAAGAAAAATCAGATCACTTTTATTATGGAAATTCCAGTTATGTACTAATAATTGTACTTATGAATATTTTAAATTGTACTCCCTACCAATTTTTCACCAATCCGAAAATAAAACCTTTGCCATTTTCCCTAAATATCCTTACCTATTGGCGAAAGGGACGAAATACTTACCGATTGTAAACCGTGCCACCCGTTATCTACCGGCGACCATTTTCTGCAGACAACCGAGCTTTGTAACGTGAGCTCACTTGTATGGAACAGCTGATGAAATTCGACGATGGTCTCACTCACTGTACGCCGCATCAGGTCTACATTGAGAAGGTCAAGGTCCAGCAAGTCAACGCTAATAATTGTATTATATATAGTAGACTGAAGACTACTCTAACCAAATATTGTGACAACGAAGTAAGCACTAAGTATCCTGTATTCGGAAATTACCTCGTGACCATCAACGAGCCTTGTGATTTGGAAATCAATGGAATCCGTATTGGTCTCCGTATCATCATAGAACCAGATGTTGTGGAGCCGATCCCGATCTTCACTTTGACACACTTAGATGAAGTTAAATTCATGGCGTACTCTTTAAAGCATAGTGCAGTGATTGAAAGTGTTTTAAATGAAAGGAAGGACTCTAGCTTCGGTGAAAATTTAGGATACGCAACCTTAGGCTAGTTATTTGTAGTTTTCTTATATTTTTACTGTATTTATTTCGTTTAAAATTGTTTAAAATCTTATCCTATAAGCAAAATTATCGGAACAAATCTCAAATCGATCCAACCGATAATTTTCCTCTTAGATATGGAGGAGTTATGGTTGCCCCTCATCCCTCAGCCCTAGATTATTTTAACAGTATAATTTTACTGCATTTGCAAATGCACTTCTTAGAAGTCAAGCTTTGTCATTTTAGCCAACACAGCAGTCTGCGGATGGACCACCATGTTGGCTCTCTCTGTACGTTGAACAGCGTCATTATTAAATCCACCTCAAATCGGTGTGAACGTAATCCTAGTTTTATTTTTGATTTAATTCAAAATCAATTTTTTAATAACTCTTTCACACGTTCCCAAACCAAGAGTATATATTTTATTGTATATATTTGTGTAAACAAGCAGTGACACAATATATAATTGTATCTAAAGTATACAGTTTAGGAAGGATAATTGCGACACCAGCACCGTTTACTACGGGTTAGATTAGATTGGATAATTCTTATTGCATACCATAAAACATTACAAATAACAAAGAACAACGTAAATCTATGGATACAATGACGGTCTTATCGCTAAATAGCGGTCTTGAGCTTTATCTTTACCCTTTGGATGGAATGTTATAAGGTCGGGTTACTTAAATATATTAGGTTTTAGGCTATTAAATGAAAATTAGATACATAGTTAAGTACATATTTTTTAAGCTAAAAGGTCAAGTAATGATTTTTAAACTAACCAGCTCGCGTTGCCGCAATATCTCGGGGATTGATTTTATAATGTAATTGTTAGGCATTTTGGGCGCTAATACAGTCGTGTAGTGACATAAATGAGATTCACAATTTGTGATTGTAGTCGCATATCTCAGACTACATGAATATTCTATCACTAGCTAAAGATTAGATTTACCTAAAGAATCACTAAAGGTTTGCCTTTGACTTTATTTAAACGCCGAATTTATAAATGGTTATCATCAAAATGTTTTTACTCTTTTGCGGAATATTTTAACTATAAGTACTAGACATGACATTATTTTATTGTCATTTTTATATTGTGTAGAAATAATTTATTTAAATTTTTAACTATTTAAAAAAATAAATAAAATAAAAACCGTTTATTTCAATTTCAAAAAAAAATTCAAACTACAAAATTGAGAACCTTCTCATTTTTTTGAAGTCACTTAAAAATACTGAATATGCCACGGAGTAGATGCTCCAGTGTAGTCATTTTTTATTTCCGTAATTTTTTTTCATTTCATGTTTTTCCTTGTTATTTTTCATTTTTTTTATTTGATACGTAATATTTGCACACCAGGACACTATCTGGTAGAATGTTAAGAGCTTAAATTGTACATTAGGACCAGTGTAAAATTTTACCAACTAACTTTCTGCGAATAGATTATCTTTATCCTTAGCACGATAAGAGATACAACATATATCGAGTGAACAGTATTGTTCGTTAAGTCTAATTCATAGATTTATGGATGTGCAATCTCCTGTTGTTAAATAATTGATCGAGAGAAGCGAGATCTTCAAATCGACTTTGGCAAATCGGCGTTGTATGTATGTACGTTTGTTTGTCCGAGGATAACTTTTCAAGCGATTGTCCAATTATCACAAAATTTTATATTAAGGTAGATAGTAATGGCACAACTCTGGTGTGACTAAATGAGCTAAAATGTGGGGGGGGGGATATATTGAGTTATTGCAGTTCAAGAGGGGTAAAAACAATCAAAATGTGTGTGGTGTGCCAAAAGTGATCTTCATTGGTACATTTCATCTCCGCTTTTATTTTTAGTTTAATCCTGTTAGTTCTTGAATTATTATCTCTAATAAAAACTGAACTTTGACAAAATTCTCAGGGTACACCACAGTGCTGAAATTTAGTGACAAAAATGTAGGGAAAAGTCAGAAATCCAGAATAACTGCAATTTCTTCTCCTAAAAAGAGGAACCGATTTACATGAACCCTCGTAACTTGTAATTTGATAGAATCTGTAGGTCAAGTTAATTGACCCTTTATTTCGTGGCGCGATTTTATTTATCGATATATTTTATATACGATTATGAATACAATTTTTTTTATTGGGACACTCGCGAGACTTCAGTTCAGGGCGAACCACTAGTACATAGAAAAGAATATAATATAACTTAATTATTATAAATATTAACTCTTTGTTGTACACCATATAAAAACTAACGAAAATGTTGATCGGATTTCATGTCGTCACTGCTTATCAAATTTTAATGAGATTTAGAAAACGTTGGATTAGCAATAGACTATTCCCCAGCAAACCACTCAAGCCATAAAAAAAAAATTATTTTCCCATCACAAGTAGGTAAGTTTAACAAAAAATAAAAGAAGTTAAGTTATATTAAGTAGGAAAGAAGTTAACTTATTAATTACATGTGTAATTGCATATGCTCAAAATTGAATTTCAGTTAAAACTAGTTCTTACAAATAGTATTTTTATTTCTAGTGTTATTCGAACACATGCGGAAAATTCCAAGATTTTTTAATGTTCGGATAACACTATAAATAAAAATACTATTTGAAATAAGCAACGCGACATCTCTTGTCAATGTACTGAACTGCAACGTTCGGCATTAAGCAGGTACAAAGAACTATATAAGTTTTCCTGTAGATGGAGCTAACGGCGCTTTAGTCGTAATTCTGAATGATCTCACTAATTTCGACCTAGATGTGAATTGCCTTGTAGCACAGATGGTAGTGCATCCTCGTATCGAGAGGAAGGTCGCGGGTTCAAGTCCCGTCTAGGCTTGAAATTTTTGAGACGATTTTAAAAAATCTTGGAATTTTCCGCATGTGTTCGGATAACACTATAAATAAAAATACTATTTGAAATAAGCAACGCGACATCTTTTGTCAATGTACTGAACTGCAACGTTCGGCATTGAGCAGGTACAAAGAACTATATAAGTTTTCCTGTAGATGGAGCTAACGGCGCTTTAGTCGTAATTCTGAATGATCTCACTAATTTCGACCTAGACATGAATTGCCTTGTAGCACAGATGGTAGTGCATCCTCGTATCAAGAGGAAGGTCGCGGGTTCAAGTCCCGTCTAGGCTTGAAATTTTTGAGATGATTTTAAAAAATCTTGGAGTTTTCCGCATGTGTTCAGATAACACTATAAATAAAAATACTATTTGAAATAAGCAACGCGATATCTCTTGTCAATGTACTGAACTGCAACGTTCGGCATTGAGCAGGTACAAAGAACTATATAAGTTTTCCTGTAGATGGAGCTAACGGCGCTTTAGTCGTAATTCTGAATGATCTCACTAATTTCGACCTAGACGTGAATTGCCTTGTAGCACAGATGGTAGTGCTTCCTCGTATCAAGAGGAAGGTCGCGGGTTCAAGTCCCGTCTAGGCTTGAAATTTTTGAGATGATTTTAAAAAATCTTAGTTCTTACAAGACAAAACGCGTTTTTCCGAAACAACCTAATGACCTACTGACATACGGTGAGTCTGCTGCCGCTACGTTAAAATATGTAAGTAAGAACTAGTTTCAACTGAAATTCAGTTTTGAGTATTAGTTAATTCTAGTTTTAATAAATGCATTTAGTGAAAACTAGTTTTAACTAGAGAAAACGCGTTCTATCTAAAAACTAGTTTTAACTGTGACATATATATTGAGAAAGCCTAAATAAAAAACATGTTTTGTAAGGGACTGGTGCCTGAGTTAGGTTTTGAAAATCTGTAACCACCAAGAAAATCCTATAAAAAGTAGAAGTTAAAAATAAGCTTAAAAGTAATCTCTAATAACTGTTGCCTCACGTCTATTAAGACTAAAAAATGGAAAATTATTATAGTTAATCTAGACTTTTCAATGCGTCTTATATTTTGAAAAACGTTACATAATTTAAGTATGCAATGTTTCAAGAAATTTACCCTCCACCCTCTTCAAAAGTATGAGGTAGAATTTACAGACTTTCAAGAGTGAAAAAACATAAGATTTCTCCCTCCTCCATAAATTCTCCCTTATTTTTCCTGTGTTATTAACTAGGTATTCAATCTTCACTGAATAACAGTTTCCTCAAACTATTTCTCTGCCCACAAAAATAACAACCTGAAGGGCGGGCTTGTAAAAACAAGCATTTTTCATATCACGCTTATAAAGCACATTGTGAGTCTTGCAGAAGAGCGTTTCAATACGTACTTATGCGAAAATCCCCAGATAACAATGTAAAATGGGGGTCAGGCCGAAACCTTCTCCAGATTAAATCTCGCTATATTTTTTTCTAGAACATTTTGGATCGTCCACCTCCAATGAGGGTTTTTATACTGGTCGATACAATGCCAATGTAATTTCGAGCACAAACGGAATTATAGGAAATTTGGAAGCAGCACATAGCGTTACTTTTTAAGAGTTTCGTATTTCCATACGGAAATGGCGGTAAAACATGACATAAAATTCTGGGTCACGTATGAGTATGCTGCAACCATTTTTAAAAGTCGAACAAGGACATCATGGTATTTGCTTTAGGCAAACGCGACAAAAATCAATGCTTTTTTTATGAAACCACTAGCTGTTGCCCGCGATGTCGTTGGCGTTACACTACTAAATGTGTAGGTAATCATTCAAATAGGAAGTCGAAGTGGAAGAAGGAATCAAAGATTATATATCAAAATGGAATAACGAATTATAGAGGACTAGCTGCTGCCTGCGACTTCGTACGTGTTACTCTACTAAATCTATATGTATCCTAGAAATAAAGCTAAACTCGCTGTTGCAACTTGACTTGACACTCAATTTTTATCACATTGGACGTGATTTAGGGCATAAAAGTAGTATATTTGTTAATCCAGATTATAATCTACGAGTACACACGGCTACACATCAAGCTATTCATTTCCAGTAATAGCTGACCTCTTATTCTACGAAAAGCGTACACAATGCGAGGTCAGCTTATACTAGAAAATTATAGCTTGATGTGTAGCTGTGTGTACATACACACAAAATTTCATTGAAATCGATTCAGCCGTTACGATGTGATTGAGTAACAAACAAACAAACAAATAAATACATAGACAAACATTCAAATTTACGTATTTCTATATTAGTGTGATTTTGTGCCGTTACGTGTTTTCCCGTAGTCAAACAATAACGCATAAAGAGGTTTGAGAGCACTTAAACATAATCATGCTCATACAACATTGACGACTTCCGTATCACAGTGGGCGAATAGCCGGCTGAGACGCAGGGGGTAGCGGGTTCGAATCCCGCCGCGGAACAAATGTTTGCCTGATCTACAGATATTTGTTCCGGGTCTGGTTGTTTTTCTATATATTATAAGTTTTTCTATATATTTGTTCCGGGTCTGGTTGCTTTTCTATATATATAAATACATATATTTATACACAAAAAGGTATATAAGTAAGTATTCTATCAGTTATCTGGTTCCCATAGTACAAACTCGGCTTAATTTGGGCTAGATAGCGCTGTGAGAAATGTTACATTGATTTTTTTATTTTATACTGCATTCAATTGTTCTTATTAGTTTTATTGATAAATTTATGTCATTGATACCCAAATACTTTCAACTAACGTGTCATGAATTTTCAGGAAAAGAGATGTAACTGGACTTAACGCCTGTCCGGGAAGGTAGTTATCGGATCGGTATCGCATCGTGCATTTAAAAGCAATCATACGTGTTGTATCAACCTCTCCAAGGCTTTGATAGGCTTTTTCACTTTAATATCTTAACATCAGTCGTTTCTTTCGGGATTAGGTCGATAAAGCACCGAATAAATGAGATTTCTCTTCGAAATAATGACGCTTTTTAAATGACATCGTTACCTGAACCGTATATTTTGAGTGTTATTTCTCTTGTATGAGTCATTATTATAAATACGGGATTCATCACGTACCGTCTTATCGGTGTTTCGACCGACAATGTTTTGGTTCAATTCGTGAACCTTAATCAGGGTGAGTGCGATCCGCTCCGAATAACGTCTCGCCTCGCATCTCTTGTATGAGATTTCAGCAAAATATTTACATTTTCTCTGTATGTCGAGGATAATTGGTAGAAAGAATGAGAAGTTATTCAGCCTGCGAAATATTTGTTTAATGTAGGTCGCATATTATTCTGAAGAAAAGATAATTGGATTTTGCTACGTATACTCCTCTTTTGAAGTGAGCGTCATGCGTTCAACGCTGAATATGGCTTTACCTATACAAAATTTGTACCTACACCTTGTTATTACCCTTGTTGCGCAATAAATACAATATGATTTGTATATAAAAACAGAATCATTTAATAACAGAAATAATATACAATTATACAATAAAATACAGACAAAAAACAGTTGAATCATTTAATTCGAGCTTACTGAGTAAAATAAACTTATACAACCTGTAATGGTATGTACGACATTAATTTAACATACACATCCGGCATCGTATTTACAGATTTTAGAGGTGGTTTTAATACCAGTAGTTTGAATATATATCCTGTAATCAATATATTTCCATTAAAACATTATTTACACCTTTAAACATCAAATCAGCGGCGCATATGCGACGATGCCGCTCAGTCAGTCTACATACGAGTACACACGGCTACACATCAACCTATAATTTTCCAGTATAAGCTGACCTCTCAATCTATGAAAAGCCTACATAATGCGAGTTCAGCTTATACTGGAAATTATAGCTTGATGTGTAGCCGTGTTTACATGATGAATATAATCATTTTTTTAAATATTTCACTTCACAGTATCTTCACTTTTGTAAGGATATTTATTTTTTGCTACTTATTAAGTACGTTCGTGCTGTGCTGAAAATCAGCGTTGTGGACTAGTTTACAGCACACGCTGAGCGCAGGGTTTTTGCATAATCCTGTACACACGGCTACACATTGAGCTATACATTTCCAGTATAAACTGACCTCTCATTCTACGAAAAGCCTACACAATGCGAGGTTAGCTTATACTGGAAATATTTAACTTGATGTGTAGCCGTGTGTACATGGCAGCATTTCTCCATGCATACACTTTAATTACTATAATATTTATTATTTTTCATCTGTGTGTATGTATTTTTTTGTGTTTAATTATGTTCGTTTAAGTGTTGCTACTGCTCATTATGTACAGTTTAATGTGCATAAATGTCTTGTTTCTTCTTCTTTCTTTCTTTCTTTGAATGAATACGATTTACCTATTTTATACAGGCTGTTTCATTGATATTTTTAGGACTTGATAGTAAGTTTATATGAAAATTTAAAAATGTTACATTTAACCGATTTGAAAAAACGTATTTTATAACAATACTAACCATTAGCCCTACCTGTGTTTTCATTTAATGTCGTACATAACATGTCACGTTTTATTACAGACTTCTCTTTGCACGGCTTACTTAATTATTTCACTACAATCATCATCATCACATCAGCCATAGGACGTCCATTGCTGAACTTATGCATCCCTCGTAAAACTCTGGAGCGACTGGTCTCGTGCGGCCTGCACCCAACAGCTCCCGTATTCTTTTCATCGAGACCATCTGCTCTAAACTTGTATTTCCAGTGCATGGTCTCCAATTCAGAATTTTTCGGCCGTCAGTTCTTTTTACTATGTCACCGCTACTTTTAGATCTGTTATGAGACCATTTTTAACCGTTACCATGGTAACTATGAATGATTGTCATAAATTTCAAACACGGTGTCCTTTAAATCACTGTTTACCCAGAACAAACTTTGTTCAGACCATGGTCTTCTAACTATTTGTAGCATCAAATAAGAAAATAACAAAATAAAATCTAGACATTCTCAAATAAGTCTTACTTTGTTCGATAACTAACCGTAACATATAGTTCATTGACACACTAGAAATAGCGTATTACCTACTATTATTTCTTTTGTTGCGATACGGCGGCGGCATTCAAGGAGTGAACGACAGACGTCCTGTCCAGTCTATTAAAAAGTACTCTGCAGGCATGGCAAAAATATATTTTCGAATGTTACGTAATAATGGAGTCAATGGCACATACAAAAAATATTACATTACCTAAGTTAGATAGGAGTTAGAAGGTACCTAGTAGCTACCGGCTCGTCGGAGTGCTGCCGCCTCGCCGGCGAGCGCTCTATGTAGGTTAAATAATAACATTAAGGGCAGACTTTGAATATTGCAACCCTAACAATTATCATTCTGCTAGTTGTATGGCATTGAAACTTAAATACACGATACTCAATGATATAAGTAACAAAACTATTGTTATAAAAACAAGAATTACTAACAAAATGTCAGAAATAAAAATTTACAAATACACCTCTGACAATTAAGACATTCCCAAGTTAATTCTACACAATAACATAATAAGATATGATATTTCACAAAAATATTCTTTAAATAATTAGAAAATAAACTATTAATCAATTTTTTTGAATAAGTTATTTATTTACACAGTAATTATGATTTTTACAAATGTCGCTTACGTTGTTTAATTCGGAGCCACTTTAATATCATGTTGCACTCTTCCCACTGGTGGCTCGCGTATTTTACTTCGCGTTCACTCTCATTCCGCGGCGATCCGCGTTGCTAGATGGATCTATGCTACTTTTTTTCCAGAAATAAAACCAAAATAAAACCCTCAAAAATGAGTCAAAAATCATGTTAAAAATGTGCATTACGCGCGCGAATTACATGATGGATAAAGAAAAGTAAGTAAGCCATTTATTTGTGCGTATTTATTGATATTTGATAACATTTACTATTATTTTGAAAAATTTATTTAAACAGATGGCGCTAGTATTTTAGAGAGTAATTAACAGTACTTTGTATATGTTTAGTTCCGCTTATTTCCGCGAATTTTATTTGTGATAATGTCTCTAGTTGTTGCTTTGGCGTAAATATATTGTTTTTTGAAGTAAAATTTCTTTACGCACGCTTAACTTGAGGGGTAAGCCGGTGAATGCTTTACGAAAAGTGCGAACGGAAGTTGAGAGGGAGATATAAGTTATTGAAGATAGAAAGAGAGAGAGTTACGTTTCGTATATTACTGTAGGGGCAAGAGAGAGAGGTGCGAGCACACATTTTCTTTCTCTCTTTCTCTCCTAGCCAGTTGATTTGTCGCATATCTCCTATCCAAATTAGTCTTAATTATACAAACTGCAAAAAGAAAACACTCCTTCATGCTGTATAATCGAGTTCGTTTTGCTATAGATAAAAATAAGTATTTACAAAGTTTCGGATTTTGGATCTACCAGCTTTGATTTATGAAAAAGTTCAGCTATTCTACAACAGATGACAGGCAGCAGCAGAAAATAACTTATGTACTTACTGTATGCGCCTCGAAATAAGGTTGACATTTCCATAAAACATTATTTTTCCCGCTACTCAGCCAGTGCGGTGGCACAAAATATATTCATTATCGATAGATTGGACCCGATTTTGGGTTTGATTAAAATGTTATAGGATACTAGATGGAGCTAAAGAAGTTTTACTTCTGTCGTTTGGTCACACACTACACTCAGCACAAAGCACACTCGTTTTTTTAAATTTGATTTTATAATCCCTTTTTAAACCATGGTCTGAACAACGTTTGTTCTAGGAAAACAGTGATTTAAAGGACACCGTGCATAAATACGGGATATATCACGTACCTTTTTATCGTTGTTTCGACCGACAATGTTTCGGTTTAATTCGTGAACCTTCATCAGAACTACCGAAGAGAACAGTAATGATGATGATGCAGCCTATCAACATAATGCTTCACCGTTGACGCAATCCCCACCACCGCCCGTCTACTCGCGCGCAGAGTGCGTAGTGCGAGGCGATACGTTTTTCGGAGCGGATCGCACTCGCCCTGATGAAGGTTCACGAATTGAATCAAAACATTGTATTCCGTATTATAATAATGATTGTCATTAATGTGAAAATTATTAGCCAGAAGAAATATTACTTCAATTTCTAACAAACAGGATAGGTTATTTGTTTTTGACCGTTCGTCTACTCGTAGATTTTTACCCCCACCATAAACAAGGTTATTTTCGTTACGAGAATATTACACCAAGAACATATCAAGTGAAGTGTGAATCGAAATAAAATAGTTTACGTGATGACATTTCTCAAACACATAATGGTCCGTAAATCTATTTGTGGTCTCCTAAGTATTTTCCTCGTTTCTTTGTTGAATCTTGTTCAATCATTTTAGAGTTACCTACCTATATAGAATAGTTTACTTCATAGTTATTGAAACATAACAAAATCACTATAACCTACTAGGTATACTTAACTAAAAATAATTAATAATATATATACTAGTGGTTCGCCCCGAATTGAGATCTCGCGAGTAAAACAAAAGTCTTATCTGTAATCTTTGACTATCAAATTAGTGCCACGAAATAATTATCAATTTACTTGACCTACAGTTTCATTCAAATTACAGGTAACGGGAGTTCACGAATGAATGAATAAATGAAAATACTTTATTGTACACTTCAAAAGAAACAACTTTGAAATAAAAAAAAACACAAAGCAACATGTACAATGGGCGGTCTTATCGCTTAGAAACGATTTCTTCCGGACAACCTTTGGATGGATAGGACTTTTGTGACATTACAATAATGGAGGGGGGTAGGTTACATACATGTGCTGTGGTTATTTTTTTTTGAGGTACAAATTGCAGTTATTCTTTATTTCAGACTTTTGCCTATATTTGTATCACTAAAGCTATACACATACCATATAACACCACTGTGGGATCACTGGTGTACCCCGTGAATTTTATCAAAGTTCAATTTTCATTATGGCTAATAACTCAAAAACTATAAAAACTTTACTAAAAATAAAATCGGAGCCTAAATTACCTAATAAAGACCTTTCATTTGACATCCCTCTTGACCTAATAGTTTCAATTTTTTTTACCCCACTTGAACCCCAATATCTCAACAACCCCCCAACATTTTTAAGCTTATTTAGTCACACCAAAATTGTGTCATCACTACCTACCTATGTATCAAATTTCACGATGATCGGATCAACGCTAAAAAAGTAATTCTCGGACAAACAAACATTCACATGTGTGAATGTTTGTTTGTCCGAGGATAACTTGGGCAAATCGGCGTTGTATGTATGTATTAATACATACAACGCCGATTTACCCAAGTTGATTCAGAGATCTCGCTTCCCTCGATCAATAATATTAAAAATAATGGCTAAAATAATAATATATCAAATATTTTGTATAGTTTAACAGCATACTGTACTCAAATCCATAAGCCTAAATAAAATATGACCATAAAAAATGACAAGTAACGAGTCCTTGTCAGTGACAGTATTATGACATTAATATCCTTTGTCAACAGAAGCAAAAGCGAATATCATCGGGCCGGTGGATCTGTACGTGAAGACTGGCAGCTTACTGACATTGACCTGCATCCTGAGTCAGGGCCCTCACGACCTCGGCACCATATTCTGGTATAAAGGTATGTCATTTTAACTTCATATGGCCATACATTAACATTCTTCTTCTTAGCGTGTCAAGAGTTCTACGTTTTCATTTATACTATGTTGGACAAGTGTTTAGCCACAACAATAGCATTAGGTGAGGTGGTTATTAGGTCCTATCGTGCAGGTGTTCGGACACAAAGGGCACATTAGCAAATGCTGTATTGACTGGGCGGGATCACCGCAGTCGCACTGCGTTAAGTTAGAGTCCCTTAATCCCCATTTACTCATAATATATTCAGTCTGCAGCAGCCAACCTGAGTGCGGAGCCTGTTTAAGGACTTCCAGACTGGCCACGGCAGATCGTGCCCGGGTGGTAACCGTTCCTGTGGGGTGATAAAATCAGGCGGTGGGGAGTTAGGTACTTTTTATCCACAGTGTGCGTCTAGCGGCAGTCGGGTCATCGCTTGTGGCCCTTGTGAAGCGTTGAAAGCTCTTACGACTTTTAAGGCAGCCTTGTGGTATTTAACATTAATGTAACAGTATTTTTCAACCTTTCGCGATCACTGTACATAATTATTGATTAAAACGGATATTTATCGCGTATGTATCTTTTTTATTTGTTGTCCCGACGTTTCGGCTGTGTTGCATCAGTCATTAACGTAACATTTAATAAATTTTTTTATACATTATAGGCTTGCGTTTGACCACGATCTCGCCTGATGGTAAGTTATGATGCAGTTTACGATGGTACACGCTTGCCTAGAAGAAACCTATTCACTTGCGACTTAAAGATACCCAGGCTGTAGCTATCTGGAAACACAGACTCTGGCAAGGCGTTTCACTCATTGGCGGTGCGCATAATAAAGGTCGAAGAGAACCGCTTTGTGCGAATGGAAGGTATTTCTACCATATAGCGGTGGCGCACCGCAGAGCGTCTGGTTGTCCGTTGATAGAATGGAGATGGTGGGATCAGGTTGAAAAGTTCTGCCGCACACTTCCCGAAATGTACTCGATAAAAAAACCGAGAGGCTAGCAACCTTTCGTCGAACATTTCTGCCGAAACGACGTTTAACCACTCCAGCATACATAAACAGTGCAAACCTGGCCATTAAACGAAAATGTCGAGGGTCGGAATCATCAACTTTGTATTCTATTAAAAGGGCGACTTGCGCAACGATGCCTAGTCGTATTTAGTTCCTAAATACGTTTAGGGATCGTTGTGCAAGCCGGCCAAACTGTGTTATAAGTGATTTAACTCAAGCACTCGATCAACTTTAACCTTTGACCGCATGCATTCTAATTGGGCATCTATAATTAAAACATGCTTACAAAACTTAGAGACTACAAAATGTAATACTAAAAAAATAATTACATAATTACTGATTGAAACGGGTATTTATCGCGAATGTACCTTTCTAGGGTTCCGTACCCAAAGGGTAACAAACGGGACCTTATTACTAAGACTCCGCTGTCTGTCTGCTTGTCTGTATGTCTGTCACCAGGCTGTATGTCATGAACCGTGATAGGTACACAGTTGAAATTTTCAAAGATGATGTATTTCTGTTGCCGCTATAACAACAAAAAATAAAAAAAAAATCAAAAATGTTTTATTTGTTATAAACCAATTTTTACAAATCTGGTTGAAGCCCTGGCTCCTGAACTAGCGTGAGCTGTATGTCAGGAGTCAGTTTCTTCCCACATCAAATGACATAATAAAATAAACAAACACTAAAAACAGATTTAATTGCTTGTTTTTGCTTGATATTGATAAGGACAACAGTTAGACGCTTGAAATATTTACAGATTATTTAGTTACATATTAATTTAAAAAATAAATAATTAAAATAAAATAAATATTTGAGGGAGGCTCCCATACAACAACAGACAAGATTTTTTTGCCGTTTTTATAGATATTGGTTCGGAACCCTTCAAGCGCGAGTCCGACTCGCACTTGACCGGTTTTATTTTTTTGTTATCCTGACGCTTCGACTATGTTGCAAGTTAAGTCCGCCCGTGACCACGGCTGTTGCAACATATTCGAAACGTCGGATTAATAAATAAAAAGGTAAATACGCGATAAATGCCCGTTTTAATCAGTAAGTACGTACAGTGATTGCGAAAGTTTGATAAATACTTTAAGTGAGCAAGTACACTTTGCTAAAAATGTCTAGTTCTAGTGGTGAAGAAGCATATTATTGAGCAGCATTATTGCTCGATGAGTTAGAGCGTTCTTTGCTTAGTTAACATGCATGCAGTTCATACTTAACCTCCAGTCAAAACGAGAAGTAAAGTTTAATGCCCTCTTCTCCGCATGGGTCTGTGGTATTAAAGTTCCAAAATAGACGAATGGATTTTAAACGTCGCAAACGTTTCTATTCCTTATGGGTTCATAAATTTTGTGAAAAATAACTGTACTTGTTCCTGACTTAAAATGTTCTAAGAGCTTTAAAAACTTGCCTTCGAGTGTGGTAGCATGGTATAAATCTTGTAAGTCGATGTTGACCTAGTTTCCGCTATCTGATTAAGTGCTTGTCAAGTCATGTTCCGATCACAAAACAATTTTACGCAGTATAAAATTCAAAAAGGCACTTTTCCTATCCTCTTGAAGGGATTCAGTGTAATTTTTAGGGAAATTGTATTAAAGACAGTTCTATTGCTTGCTTGAAAAAAGTACGTCACCTAACCAGCTTTTTCTTTTAGGGTCCGACATTATAGAATACAAGGAAGTCGACTCAAATGATATCGTGGAGCCTAGGGTGAGGCTGAAGACAGAATGGACGGAGCTTTTGACGTCGCGGCTGATCATTGAAAAGCTGCTGCCTAATGACAGCGGGAACTATAGCTGTGTGCCGACAATGGCAGATGCAGCTCATGTTAATGTGCATGTTATAAATGGTAAGATCAAAGTCGAGGTCAAACTCAAGGTCAAAGTTAAAAGATTTTTGATGCCATGGCTTTATTGTAGAAAAAATACTGCTCAGTGACAACTGTGAGTTTGACTGTGTACCGAGGATTGAAGGCTAGAAACTGAAACGAGGTTATCTGATAAAGAACTAAAGTGATCGACATTACTGCTGCAGAACCGATAACCATTGGGGCAAACGTGTTCTGCAGTGGAGACCATGACTAGACAAGAGTAGTGTAAGAGCCCTTCGGATGTAGTCCAAAGTTCGCGCTGTAGCTGGCAGAGATTGCACCTTGGGAGAGACCTACTTCCAGCAGCGGACTTCTATAGGTTGATGATGACTAGTGACAAATGCTGAAGCTGTTCATTTACACATGTTAATGTCAATGACAAAGTCAGAATAGCTGATGTCACGACTATGCATTCACTTATTTTTCTTTGCTTGAGGAAAATCTAGGTAACTATGGACGTATGTAGCCAAAATAATACAAAAAAAATACATTATTTTCAACAACTATCATGAAGACCTTTGCATTATTGATTAAAATCAATTAGTTTTATCATTTGAGTTGTAGACTTATTATTTTACGTTTAATCACTTCATTTATTTTATGGAATTGTTGTAATTATTGATGAGTGTCCAGCACTAATTGAAAACAAATAAATTGGCTTGCATGTAATCAGCCAGATTATTAGCTGATCAATGCTACTGAATTGAATATTCAGTGCTTGTTTCCCATTAGAGGATATTATACTGATTGCTCACTAGTTGTACCGTGAGTTTTTATTTAATGTAGCTTAATCAGGTGTTCAAGATGTGTTTAACTTTTTTGTAGCAGGGTTAGTTATTATTTGATTGAGCGAAGCGAGATCTCCAAATCAACTTGGGCAAATCGGCGTTGTGTGTATGTATGTTTGCTTGTCCGAGGATAACTTTCGAAGCGTTGATCCGTTCATCGTGAAACTTCATACATAGGTAGGTAGTGATGGCACAATTTAGGTGTGACTAAATGAGCTAAAATAAATTTGGGGGGTTGTTGAGATATTGGGGTTCAAGAGGGGTAAAAAAAAATTAAAATGAGACTATAAGGTCAAGTGAGTGGTCTAATGAAATGTATATATTACTACATTTTGATCCGGTTTTTATTAAAGTAAAGTTTATGTAGTTTTTGAGTTATTAGCCATAATAAAAACTAAACTTTGACAAAATTTACTGGGTACACCAGTAACCCCACAGTGCTGTAATTTGGTACGCGTGTAGCATAAATATCACAAATGGAGGCAAAAGTCTAAAATCCAGAATAGCTGCAATTTGTACCAAAAAAAAACAATTATCATGAACTCCCTTTACCTGTTATTTGAATGAAACTGTGGTTTAAATTTCGTGGCACAATTTTGATAGTCAAAGATTACGAATAATATTTTTTTTTGGTTTTCTTGGAGACACACGAGATCTCAGTTTGGGGCGAACCACTAGTATTTAATTCAGTATTAATTTTAATCTTTCATTATTTTGTGAAAATACATTTATAATACTAACGCAATAGAACGAAAATAATAACAATTGGCAAACAACTCGAAGAACTGCCGGCCAATGGGGCAGAAAAGTTCTAGAGTGGTGACATTGAGGTAAAAAAGTTATGAAGCTACTTTTCATTAGTGGAATGAGATAAAAAAAAGGTTGCTTGCTCCCCCGTGTGTATGGTAAAAAAGCACTTTAAAAATGAAGAAAAGGTTCATTTCAGAATTCAATTTTCCATTTTCTGTTATCTGAAGTTGGTAAATTTTTTAGTTAAAAAGTTGGTAATTCATTATTATATTTATCCACAGGTGAGCATCCAGCTGCAATGCAGCATGGCAACGCAAACACAGCCTCCCCGTGCGCGCTATCAGTTAACCTACTGATATCCCTTTACTGTACTATCGCCACTCTCTATACAAGCACTGTTGACGGCTTTAGATGAAAACTACAATAAATTTGGTGTAACTGAAATTAATCGTAATTAATACAGATAAGGAGCTACAAATTGAAGTTAAACTTTAGGGACCTTACCACAAAAAAATTAAAACACTCGTTGAACACCCGTTTAATAAAATTCTTACGAATCATTGCTAAAACAACAGGTATTCAACGAGTGTTTAACTTTTTTAAGGGAATGCTCTCACTGTCTATTAATATCTAAATATTATTTCGACACAAATACTTTAGTTTAAAATATAACCTTACCACTGAACCAACTATTGTAGAAAAGCGTTAAAACTATTTACAATATTTAATTAATTGTTACACAAGGTACCTACCGATTTTTCTATCAGTTTTTTTTAACTGTATAAATGATCGTTTGACCACAATCTCAACTGATGGTAAGCGATGATGTGGTCTAAGATGAAGCACGAAAATCTAGAAGAAAACTATTTACTCTTACCTCTAGTGATCTGAAAGAAGGATATATATCAATTTGTAATGGCATTATGGATATAAAGCAAAATAAACACTGGAAGACATCAGAGGTACATCTGCTCTTATGTTTTCGCTACCCGATTTGTATACGAGAGTATTTAAATGGGCAATCACGCTAACTTTGAACGTGTCTAACTTTAGAACTCACGTTGGTTTGACTGATGTTAACGCGTGTCAGCGCGATACGAAATATGCATTATACATAGTAGTAACAAAATACTAAGTGTTTTGTTATGTACGACATTAAATGAAAACACGGGTAGGGCTAATGGCTAGAAATGTAATAAAATACGTTTTTTTTAATTCATTATTAGAGAACATTTTAAAATTTTCAAACTACATTAACAAGCCCATAAATATCAAAGAAACAGCTGAACCTTAGTTCTTAAATATCAATGAAAGAGCCTGTATAAAATAGGTTAACAAATCATATTAATTCAAGTAAGTGTACCTGGCACTGCCGCCTGTAAGCGGCAGAGTCGCAAAGATATTGCAATCTTGCTGCACTTAGATTTTTGCCAAGCGAAGGCCGGTTGCGCTGTTGGCGCATGGCGAGCCATGGTGCCTGTTTGGTCAGCGTAGACACTGCCAGTTTGTCTTGTATTATACTTTTGTGGCGTCTCGTGGAATTTAACCTATTGAATAAGCGTGAAGGCACTGCCAATTTACGTTAAAATTACTCGATAAATATTCAAGCTACTTTAAGGTATAAATTCACCTCTTAAATAAGTTAATACAATTCCAGATGTGTGTTTTAAAATAATGTCGTACATAACAAAACAGGTTGTATATATTTTTTTTTTCAATATTGTAGGTTCAATGCTTTCCTATAATCGTAAGTGGTTTTTTTGTAGTTCAGCATTGGGTGAAATGCATTGTGATTGATGGTAAAAAAGAACAAATGTGATGATAGGACTCGGTGCATGAACTTCTTAAAATCAAAACTATTACAGATTAATTGTGTTTTTTTAGAGAAAAAACTTTATTCCTGTGTGAATTTATTATCAATCTTTTGGACAGTGTATAGAAAATTAGGTTAATGTTGATATTAGATTTGATATTTAACTATTATTTGATATTGTATAGATTATATAAATTATAAAAATTAACATGTAAATTGCAACTTGCCGAAAATTTTCAACGTAGGTATAGTTTCTTTCACATACTATTAGACCTATTTTTCAATTGTAAGCTTCTAATAGAAAACCTGAGTTAGATATTAGTTTTGTATATTTATAGAGTAATCTTAAATGCAGAACCACATTTAAATAAAATAAACTGTAATTTAATAAGCACCTAGTAACTGGAAAGTTTTGTATTAAAATTATTTCCAATATAATCAAAATTATTGTAGAAACTGTACCTATTTAAAATGGCCTTCTAATTTCGGCAAAGAGAGATGTAAATATTGATAAAAATAAGGGTTTTCACAGACGGACTTCATTGGTATATTTGAAAGAACCACAGGTTAGCAATTTATTACATAGTTTATTTAAAGGTACGGCTAATAGATTTTAAATTTTATTTAGATTCGAGTTCTTTCACGGTCTCCTCTCTCAGTCTCTTTATTCGTTTTTTTCTTTGTTATTCATTGTACACAAATAAATTTACAATCAAAACTAGCTTACAAAGTGGACATGTACAAAGGCGAGCTTAACCTTAATAAGAGTTTTCTTCCAGCAAACCTTTAAAGATAGAGATATTTGATTATAGTGGTGGGTACGTGCACAGAGAAGGACATTGGAGTAAAATACTAATATATACTAAAATAAATACAACTCTTATCCATACTAAAAAAATAATAATACCTATAAACTATACCTACATTATAGATAAACATAATACATTATACATAATATAAATAATATACATACTTATACATTATAACTTAAATGTTTACAAGGAATCTCAGTGGCGAATGTACCTACACACTCGAAAACCTTTACGCATTCAAGTAGGAAACACTTAGTCAAGTAGTGCTCCTGGTCTCCTGTCTCTGTCACGGTCCAACCGCCACCAATACCTTGACTCAGTAGCGTTGTCAACATTAAAACTGCATGGGGTCAAACTTGTGCAGTTTGCTCGAATGAACCAGTGAAGCGTTGTCAACGTTACAACTGCGTATGGTCAAACTTGTGCAGTTTGATCAAATGTGCCCGTGAAGCTTTACCAACACTACTACTGCATGCGGTTACACTTTTTCAGTTTGCTTAATTGTGCCAGTAAAGGGTTATCAACCTAATAGCTGCGTGCGTATACTCAAATGTGCCCGTGAAGGTTTACCAACATTACTACTGCGTGCAGTTAAACTTGTGCAGTTTGCTCGAATGAGCCAGTGAAGCGTTGTCAACGTTACAACTGCGTATGGTCAAACTTGTGCAGTTTGATCAAATGTGCCCGTGAAGCTTTACCAACACTACTACTGCATGCGGTTAAACTTTTTCAGTTTGCTTAATTGTGCCAGTAAAGGGTTATCAACCTAATAGCTGCGTGCGTATACTCAAATGTGCCCGTGAAGGTTTACCAACATTACTACTGCGTGCAGTTAAACTTGTGCAGTTTGCTCGAATGAGCCAGTGAAGCGTTGTCAACGTTACAACTGCGTATGGTCAAACTTGTGCAGTTTGCTCAAATGTGCCCGTGAAGCTTTACCAACACTACTACTGCATGCGGTTAAACTTTTTCAGTTTGCTTAATTGTGCTAGTAAAGGGTTATCAATCTAATAGCTGCGTGCGTATACTCAAATGTGCCCGTGAAGGTTTACCAACATTACTACTGCGTGCAGTTAAACTTGTGCAGTTTGCTCGAATGAGCCAGCGAAGCGTTGTCAACGTTACAACTGCGTATGGTCAAACTTGTGCAGTTTGCTCAAATGTGCCCGTGAAGCTTTACCAACACTACTACTGCATGCGGTTAAACTTTTTCAGTTTGCTTAATTGTGCTAGTAAAGGGTTATCAACCTAATAGCTGCGTGCGTATACTCAAATGTGCCCGTGAAGGTTTACCAACATTACTACTGCGTGCAGTTAAACTTGTGCAGTTTGCTTAAATGTGCCTCTGAAGTGATATCAACGTTATATTATAACTGCGTGCGGTCAAACTTGTGCAGTTTGCTCAAATGTGCTAGTGAAGTCTGTTTAATAAAACCCTTAAACTTTTGTATTTAGGTAGGTGTTGAAGTGAAGAACGTTCTTTGATAAAGTAAATTTATTTGACGAGATGAATTTAATACGATAAGCAATACGAAAATTGGAGCAAATTTACCTAAACATTTTGTTCCGGAGAATAAAATTATTTAACTAGATACATGTATATACAGTTTTTTTATGTTTTATAGGGTTCCGTACCCAAAGGGTAAAACGGCACCCTATTACTAAGGCTCCGCTATAGACATCTGTCTGTCTGTCTGTCCGTCTGTTACCAGGCTATATCTCATGAACCGTGACAGTTAGATAACTGTTATTTTCACAGATGATGTATTTCTATTGCCGCTATAACAACAAAAACAGAATAAAATAAATATTTAAGGGGGGCTCCCATACAAGAAACGTGATTTTTTTGCTCGTTTAAACTCGATATTGATAACGACAACAGGTAGACGCTTGAAATATTCACAGAATATTTAGTTATATATTCACTTTAAAAATAAATAATTAAATCAAAATAAAACAAATATTTAAGAAGGTCTCCCATACAACAAACGTGTTTTTTTTGCCGTTTTCATAGATAATGGTACGAAACCCTTCGTGCGCGAGTCCGATGAAACACCTGATGTTTAGTGGTTTGCACTGCAAATAAAAATTGCAGTACCTCACAGATTATATTATTATATTTGGACATTCAACAACAAAAATCATTAAATATGTTCTTAATTACAATTTACGATCTTATCATATTTATGTATCTTTATAGAACAACTAATTTATGTTTTTTTTATATACATATATATTTTACAAAATATGATATGACATAATATTCTTCGTTAGCCTTTTACTATTTTGTTTGATTATTAGAACGATTATAATTCCATTTAGATAATTTTGCAATTTACTTTTAATTTGGTATACCTGGTTAATACAAATGTACTAGTATTGTATATTTGATAAATAATACGTACACACGGCTACACATCAAGCTATTCTATTCCAGTATAAGCTGACCTCGCATTGTGTAGGCTTTTCGTAGAATGAGAGGTCAGCTTATACTGGAACTGTTTAACTTGATGTGTAGCCGTGTGTACCTACTACCTTTTACTATTTCAAGATGACATTAGTACTTATTTTAAAATAAGTAGCTACAAAAGATTGACAAATTTAAATTTTATTTCTTGTGTCCTATGTTTGGAAGAAAATATTGATTTAGGAGGAAAGTTTATCAAGAATGTCTAGTGATCTATTTGTTGAATGTTCAAATATAAATAAATTTATCTGTATTAAAAAATAAATAATGTATTTAAAGAAAACTAACAGCACTTAGATAACATTAGCTTATTAAATATACAGCTAAAGGCCATTATTATGGTACCGCATATATATTTTTTTTCATGTTACTCGTGGGAAATCAGGCTTACGACCTGATGGTAAGCGGTCACCGTCACCTAATGACACGTCGATGCGTTCCCTACCTTGTACAAACGTCTTACCATTTTTCTTAAAGCGTACCATGTCGTAGTCTAACGGAAAAACCTCAGATGGTAGCTCATTCCGCAACTTGTAAAAAAGAGAACAAAAAGAAAAGATACAAATGAATATTTATTAGATTAAACTAGAAAAATATCTATAAATAAACTCAAATATGAAATAACTTCTAACCAGCCCGCAATTTAGTAAATTTTATGAATTTTAGGCCAATTAAAAGGTCGAGATCTTCAAGTTAATACATAATGGGGCAAATTGCCTTTATTAACAATAAATATTTACATAGAAAACTTTCGTGATTGATTTCAATCATTATTATAAATACGGGATTTATCACGTACCGTCTTATCGGTGTTTCGACCGACAATGTTTCGGTTCAATTCGTGAACCTTCATCAGTGTGAGTGCGATCCGCTCCGAATAAGAGCGAGAATCAGTGAGAGGCGAGACGTTATTCGGAGCGGATCGCACTCACCCTGATGAAGGTTCACGAATTGAACCGAAACATTGTCGGTCGAAACACCGATAAGACGGTACGTAATAAATCCCGTATTTATAATAATGAATAAATATTTACATGACTAAAATACCGAAAAAACAGATGAATCATCTAAAGACCGTTGCAAACGATCTATAGATAGCCCAACTACTCCAGACCATACCAGGCGGCAGTGTCCCTAAGACACTGGCTGCATTGCCCCGCTGAATTGCATTGCTTATGCGTTGACCCAGATAAGCGCCAGCTCTCGGATCACACGTCGCTTCGACCAGACGACCAGAAAGACTATTGAAAACGCGATGGGTGTGGCGCAAATAGCGCCGCTTGAGATCTTCGACTGAATTTGCCGCCGCACCGGCCCCAACTGATGTACCAGACAGATGGCGCAAGGGTATCGACGCACGTGGCGTCTCACACCAAAGGCCTACCCTTCTCCCAAGGTATAAGAGTCATACCATCAGGCCTCTTACTATCGTCACGTAACAGACCGTTTGGTTTGAAAACGGCTGGAACGTTGGCGCTGAAAAAAGCTCGGAGTATATCATTAAGGCTAGCGTGACGGGAAATTCTACCGGCGGCTCCGGAACACGATAATCCATCCATCCATTCAAAATATTTAAAACATACCTCTCATAAAAATGATGCAAAATGATAGTCTTATATATTTTATTCATTCCCTTCTGTAAGTTCATTTCTTTTTGTACCATCATTTCGTAATTAAATTTGTGTATGAAGGATTACGTAGCAGTTATTTCTGCTCCGTCCCTCATAATTGCATGGTTTAAGAAAAGTAATTAGACCAGGAAGGGACATATTTATTTTTATTGCCTTTATTAAATCTGTTTTTACAGCTTTCCTAAGACCTTTTTTATGTATTAGAATGTTTTTAATAAGTTACTACCCGTTTTACCGTGGGTAACTAGGGTAAAATAACTTAAGTGTCTACATCATAACATAATTAATCGAGCGAAGCGGGATCTCTAAATCAACTTGGGCAAATCGGCGTTGAATGTATCTATATATGTATGTTTGTTTGTACGAGGATAACTTTTGTATCGTTGATCCGATAAAAAAGTAGTGATGGCACAATTTTGGTGTGACTAACTGAGCTAAATACGTTGAGGGTTATGTATTTGAGTCATTTGGGGTCGAGACCCTGGGTCAATGGGGTACCGGGGCCCATCGCGTTTTCAAAATTCTTTCTGGGCGTCTGGTCGAAACGACGTGTGATCCGAGAGCTGGCGCTTATCTGGGTCAACGCATAAGCATTGCAATTCAGCGGGGCAATGCAGCCAATGTGTTTGGAACACTTCTGCCTGGTAGTGATATGGAGCAGTTGAGCTGTCTATAGTTCGTTTGCAACGATCTTTAGATGATTCAACTGTTTCTTCTGTATTTTTATTGTAAATAATTGTATATTTTTTATGTCATTAAAGAGTTATTAGCTACTTTTACAAGAGACTTAAATACTTTTAAAAGAAAATGAGTAGAAACACGACCGTACTAATGTTACTATCTACGATAAAGTGTAATTTTACTATATTCCGATGAGATAAACATTTCTTAAGTATTTGGTCGAGGTCATGATAGAAGACCCAATTATTATTAACGTCGACAATTCTACTCAAATTTATGTATCAGTCTGCCTATCAATGCTACGCTGAAACCAGTCAATACTGACAGGTGATAATTGTCTCTAAAGATCGTTATGCAACCAAAAATTGACTGAAGTTACTGCGGATCCTTTCCTGAAGATATGTCTAAAGTGATGATGCAGTGATCTGCGAAATATTATTTTCGCGTACTGATTACAAAGCTCATTTTTACTTATATTTTTTTTTTCACAATACAACTTATTTACGCCTTTCAACATATTTTCAGAATACCCTCAAGGTACAAATTTCGCACGCAAGTGTAGCAAGGAGGTTCTCCTGTAATGAATCTTTAATGTACCGGGATGTGGTTAACGAACCTTATTATTTATCCTCTTTGGATGTAAATGAGGTTCTGATGAAATTTAAGATCTAAATTCGTTTACGCACAAGGTACGGTTTAGGGTTCCGTTCATGGACGCCTGAAGACGGAAGGCGACGTCGTGGTCGGCCGAGAAAGCGTTGGCGGGACGATTTCGGACACCTTCTAGAGAGGATGGTGGGAGATAGCGACAGATAGGGATGCTTGGAGGGATTTGGATAGACCTTTGCCTAGCAGTGGGACAAGATAAGGTAGGAAAAAAAAATTTTTTTCAAATAAAACCTGTAAGTGTCTTTTTGATATATTTTCCCAGAGAACTTTAGTAGGATATAATGATGTGGTTTATAATGATAAATTATCAACTGTTTAACTACATATGAACAACAAAATAAAAAGAAACGTAACCTGATACGCGCGAGTGTGAGTTACACATACTTGGATGTTTTTTTTACTTGTAGCAGTGGTTACAAAACTCTATATATATATATGAATCATAGGGCAAATTGCACAACAATGCCATAACGTATTTAGTGGCTAAATATGATTTAAGGAGTTGTCAAATCATACAAATACGTCAAAATTTTACATGTTTAGTCGCTAAATACGTTTAGGGATCCTACTGCAAGCCGGGCTTAAACTAAATATATAAATGGAAAACTGACAAGTTACCGACAGGCCTATTTATTGTTTATAAAATTTAAAAAAACATGTATGTTTAGTTATATTTCCTAGTAAATAAACAATTGTGTAATAAACTGTAAATAATTAGAATAATTTGTAAATAATACAAATATTTCACTAAGTTTTTATTTATATAACGTTTTTATTGTTCCATCGTAAATTAAAATTAAATACTATTTATAAAATATAAGACATGTTGATTTCCACAGAATTATTATTAAATGTAGACAGGTAAAAGATTATACATATTACATTATAACTAAGTTATAATTTTAAGAAAATTTGACAAATAAATATAGCAAATTAAACACGTCTTTTATTTCGTTAATATAAGACACCCATTATTCAAATTCATTAAACAGGAATCAAAATAACAAGAATTATTTCTGTCCTATTTATCGCTTGTCCTTCTCTTATTAAAACAAAAATGTGTTTGACAGCGCATCGTCATAGTTCAGTTGCTAAGAACACGAGCTACGCGCTAATCAGGCAATCGGAACTCGGTATTCTTATTGCTAGGCGCTCCGATATAAAAGCGAGTGAGTAGAGTCGCTAACCGGAGAAGATTTCAGAGTCATATATATTAGACAGAGCAAACAATTGCCCCCCATTACCTCAGACTCCTCACCCCCCACATAATCTTCAAAATACCCAAAATCCCCCCAAAAACCCAAACTAAACGTGAACTGAACACTGGACTGCCCACCTCAGGGCAAGTGCGCTAGTAATATCCGCGCTCGACTATAATTTATGGTCTAAGCGCCAAACCCAAAGACCTCGTCGTTTCAACGAACCAAATTCTGCGCCCCATACAGACGATATCCAGATAGAACACTTCACAGATACACTGACCTCACCGGCGAGGTCGACGAGTTCCTTCAGTTGCCGCCTACGCAAGGTACAGACATGTACCCAGGTGTTTCTCTCCTATCCGCATCCAGGCAATGGCCCAAGCTGAGGTATCTGTGTGCCTTTGTGCTAGTTGCCTCTTCAAAATATACTGGGCTGAGCGCCCTTTGCGATCGCCAATAGTTTTTTTTTTAATATATAGATCTTCGTTTGACCATAATCTCACCTGATGGTAAGCGATGATGTGGTCTAAGATGAAGCACAAATATATAAGAAACCTATCTAGTCTTACCTTAAAAAGGCCCGGGTTGTATTC
Source organism: Philereme vetulata (assembly GCA_918857605.2). Classification (NCBI taxonomy): domain Eukaryota; kingdom Metazoa; phylum Arthropoda; class Insecta; order Lepidoptera; family Geometridae; genus Philereme; species Philereme vetulata. The sequence goes on from OU975421.1 coordinate 12,438,727, forward strand.
TTTAGGAAAAACAGATAACGGCAAACTGTTCCATACCTTAGCTGTGCGCATCAAGAACGTAGAACAAAAACGGTGTGTGCGAATGGGTGGTATATCAACTAAGTACGGATGGTACTGAGCCGTGCGCTTGCTTGTCCTTTGGTGGAAAAGAGATGGCGGAATCAGATCGTAAAGTTCCTAGGCACATTCCCCGAAATGTATTCTGTAAAAGTTCGATAGGCTTGCAACTTTACGGCGGTGTTCGAGACTTCGGGTCTTAGTCTCCGCCATATATTGCTCACCTATAAGCCTAAAAGCCCTACGTTCTATCGAGTCTAAGTTAGTGAGGTTTGATTGTATAAAGGGTAAAGGCAAAATTTCGCGCTTTCATAGAATATTGTTATTCTGTCCAAATAGTATTTTAATAATTTTTTACAAATTGCTGATAAATAATTGATTATTTAAAATACAAAAATTTATGACAGAAACCTTTATTCATTTTTGGTCAATTAAAATACCATATCGGACCATACTCCTTCTTGTATCTTTTACCCGTAGCGTAACTATAAAAAAACAGATTAAATTGTATGTAGTATACCAAGAAGTAGTTAAGTTGAGAAGTTTAGTACAACAAGCGAATAAAAACCGCGCGCTTATGAGAATCTCTGCCTGTTTTCGCTTAAGCGTTCCACCTACTAGATTCTAGATTTACTTGATCGTACAGTATTTTGTTGTCTAACATGTGATTTAATATTAAAATGTGAACGACTGCACCGATTTCGATGAAATCTGTTATGTACGTAGATTATTACCTGGATTAACATATAGGCTACTTTTTATTGACAAACAACGCATGCGAAGTCGCTGGCAGAAACTACTCCAATAATAATCTAAAACTGAACTGTATGAAGTACTAAAAGTTCTGGTCGGAAAACACATTTATAGCTGGTTTTATTTTCTTATAGATAGGAGAAACGTGAATAGGATTATTATTTTTAAAATCTTATACAGCTAATGTATGTGGAGACACACATAAGCTGTAGCCGGGTCGGAGGCGAAGGCGTGCCAAACCTGGCATGGCGTTCGCGGTGCGGATGTCTTTACATTGCAGGCGTGCAAGAGCGGTTGCGTCCCGGAGGCGTTTTGGAGCCGTGTGTGTGTACGTCACGGCGTCGCATTTGTAAAGATATCTGACGAAGGTGATGAAGAACTGCTTCTTTTTGCATTAGCTGTTAAAAATAGATGCAAAGCTAAACGACTTGGGTGCATAATATTATTATGAGACGAGATGTATTCGGAGAATACCATTACTTGTGCCGCAAATTAAATTCTTACGAAGATCGTTTCTACACTTATTTTCATATAAGCCAGAACAGTTTTCAAGAATTCCCATAGAATATTCTTTCTTAGAGCATTTTTGTAGTCTTTTTGTAGTCTCGGCAATCATACAAACAACGATGTGAATGCACTAGAATTATCAATTTTTACGTACTATTTAGCCCCATAGTCTGGTCAAGTTTTGTGAATAAATACAACTTGTAACTCCGCTAGTAGCACGCCTCCGCGCCGCGTGCGTTCTGTGTGAAGTAACTCCATAGACTAGCTGAAATACAACGCTCACACGCCACGCCTTTTTTAAAAAAATATAGGCTAGCGTTTGACCACGATCTCGCCTGATGGTAAGCGATGTTACAGTCTACGATGGTACACGCTTAACTAGAAGAAACCTATTCGCTCGCTACTTGAAGCCCCTAGGTTATAGTTATGAGGAAACACAGACTCAGGCACGGCCTTCCACTCCTTGGCTGTGCGTATGATAAAAGTGGAAGAGTAATGCTTTGTGCGTATGGAAGGTATGTCTACCGTGTAGCGGTGGCGCATCGCGGAGCGTCTGATTGTCCGATGATAGAATAGGGTTGGTGGAATCAGGTTGAAAAGATCCGTAGCACACTCTTCGAAACGTATTCGATAAAAACCGAGAGACTTGCAACCTTTGGATCCTGCTCGAGGCTGTGTAGCCTTGCATCTGCTAACTCGTCATTGCCAATGAGCTTTTTGGCCCTTCTCTCAATGGAATCTATATATTTTGCTGATCCATCTCAGAGGTGAGAACAGTACTCCAGACATAATCGGACTTGTGCTTGGGATAAGTTGAGCAACTGCCTCTGCCTCCTTACCGTGCCGCCAGGGCTCCGCTCTGCGCCGCATCCACCTTCGGTGTATGTGTAGTCTCTCATATAAATTCGTATGATACAACTAGCACGCCTGCGCCTCCGGCTCAGTCACGGCTTCTGTGTGTGGAGGCTTTATATTTCAAATCTACATACATTTCACTTACACTTTTTATACTACTTATATGGCAAACGAGTATGCAGTCCACCTTCCACCTGATGTTAAGTAGCTACTGCAACCCATGGATATCCACATAGAATTCAAAACAAGCTATTATGTTGTCTTGATTTCTATGTGGATACGTTGCTATACTTTAGGACTTAGCTGGTATGCCTATGTGCCAGTAATTACAGGAACATACCATTACCATCTATCCGGAACATAACAGCACAAGTACTGCTATTTGGTGGCAGATAAAGGTAAGGCGGTGGTGCCCACTTCCTCATGCCCGTTCACAAAAGCTCTACCACAAATATTTTAGAAGTGAAAACTTCTTTAGGCGCGTTGGGCATGGCGTGGAGATGGAAAAAAACCTTTGAACTCGCGACACTGTTACCGACACCTCTGTAGGTATATAATTTGAGATTGGGAAAAATTATTGAACTCGTGACACTGTTACTGACACCTCTGTATACAATGTGATTTCTTTTTAGCATAAGACAACTTTTTTAGTAAATTTTTATGTTTATGCGACATCCATCATGGTCACTTTGCAACATCCATTTTTTTTTGAAGTGATTACTTCTTTATGTGTATTTTTGAGATGGGAAAAAATCATTGAACTCGTGACACTATTACCGACAGCTCTGTATATAAGTATCTGTAGTGTAGTCGGTTCAAGTTTTCACTTATACTTAAGTTATACATTTTTGTTGATACATACTTATAATATATAAAAACACATCCATACCCGTAACATATATTAATAGATTGTGCAAACATTCGTTCCGGGGCGGCAATTGAACCCGCTAGCTGCTGCGTTTCAGCTTCTATTCGCTCACTGCGCCACGGAGGTCGTCGCCTGAGACTCAGAGTTCAGAAATACAGAAATCTTTAACAAGTTATTTTTTTTATTTCTAGTTGAAACAATCCTATTTAAGACTGTTGTATGCTTAGCTAAGAATATAAGCATAAACAAACAAATACGAGTAAATCTATATAAAACGCAAAATCAAGTCGACGGCTTTCTATTGGAAAAACAAAATATTGCTGCAGTGATATTTGGCTGCAGCTTATAGAAATAAAAACCAGACAAGTGCGATTCGGACTCGCCCACCGAGGATTCCGTACAAATTTGTAGGTACTTTAAATAAAGACTTATATTATAAAGAGGAAAGATTTTTATGTTTGTATTTATGTGTGTATGTTTGTAATGAATAACTCATAAACGAGTAGTTTATGAGTTATTCATTCGATTTCAAAAATTTTTTCATCATCGGGAAGCTACATTCACTTTGAGTAACATAGACTAATTTTTACGCAACTGCGCAAAGGAAGTTAATGTTTTTATTGAAAAACTACGCGTGTGAAGCTGCGGATTGGTCAGCTAGTATTTTATAATTTAATTAGAAATGTAGATCAAGAAAACGTCTGTGTCGTGGCGGAAATCGAACCCGCTATCTGCTGCGTGCTGTAGTTTTGTAGTTTTCACATTTACCCTGTATTTATAGTGTATGACGATATTAATTGCCAAATCTCATAGTTCTAGGTCAACAGAAAGTACCCTATAAATTTAGATTCTCATTGGTGTGTCGAAATAAACGTTATTTGCGGCATAAACAGCCGTATCTTTTTTAACGTTAACTTAGAACATTGATTTTTTCACAGCTTCAAGGAACTGTAGATTTGAGTATATGGTTTTAATTTAAACTCGATACTTTTACGCGTTCCCGAGATGAAAGGTCTTGATAGACAGACATGCAGACGGACAACAAAGAGATTCTATAAGGGTTCCGTTTTTTCCTTTTCAGATACGGAACCCTAAAAACCTGTGACTTAATATTTAATATATTAAAACCTTGTGTAATTAAATTATATTGTTTCGTTTTATAACATTGATAAAAATAGCGTTGCTATAAAATATGCCACAATGTTGACACAAGGCGAAAATCATAATGCGGCGAATTGTGTTTAATCGCAAATTCGGCAAATTCGTAGTAGTACACACGGCTACACATCAAGCCACAATAGTCCAGTATAACCTGACCTCGCATTGTGTAGGCTTTTTGTAGAATGAGAGGTCAGCTTATACTGGAACTGTATAGCTTGATGTGTAGCCGTGTGTACGATGGTAGCGCGAGAAGCATAGTGTGGTGCCATAAGCTGTACGGAATTTTTTAACTTCAATATAAGGTAGAGGTTCTCAATTTGACTTTTTTTTTGTTTGTTACCTCAGAATTTTTGACTGGATGACCTTTTTTGATAACTCTTTTTTATTTAAAAGCTGGTGTATTTCGTTTGATCCCATTTCCATTTGGTGCAGTTCTGACTATGGCATCTATGAGAAAACCATATAAGTCTTAAAGGAGAACGGGCATCCTGGTCTACAGTCCAATAAAAATGAGCAGCACATTTTCGAATTGGCATACAATAGTACATCAAAATATACTATTGGAACTTTCCCCAAAAGTCTGTCCGTTTTGAGTTACAGCCATGCAAACACCAGCATTTTTTGTTTTAAAGAACATAAAATAACGGTTTCACGATTACTATATCCATACATAAAGGCTCCTATACAATGCAGTAGCAAGAGCGAGAAGAGAGAAGAGCGATGTAAGGGCCGTGGGGAGAGGGATGCGTACGCGGGGGAGGGGAACGGTTGTGTACGCGCCGCGCCGGACGGCTACAATAATCAGTCGCATCGCATCAAGTGAGTGGCTACGTCACGTCTTGTTACGATACTGCTGTGTTTGAACTTTTTTCTCTGTTTTTACTGACCCTGGCTTGCTTTTGGACCCTGTTTCTTTCCCTAATGTGTTAACTTTGGCTCGACTTATTGACTTTTGAACTGCCTACCGATAATGGAAGTTTTTCGAAACTGTGATGTGTCGTCGAGGACTTTACCGCGGACGGTACCAGCAGCATATCTTGGCTGATAACCTGCAAAGGGAACGACCAGAATTCGCCGCGTTTATACAACAACATGCTGTGTTGGAGGTTAGTTACCTTTTATTTTTATTATATTGAGTAGTTAGGCATAGGATTTATTTATTTTAAGTATTAATTGTTATTATTTTCAGGTGGTGTTCGACAGTACTCGAAGCTTGTGTCACCGATGTTGGCAGAGGACTGAGCGTGATCTTAGACCTGCACAGCAAGCGGCGCGAGCGCCTGGTACATTGCACTCTCAAGAATACACGAGGGCACCGAACACTTCGGTGCATTGTATTTACAACAACTGTGCTAATATTACCCGTAATCATATACCAAACGCGATAAGAATTAATGTATTTTGTGTACAGAACACTTACAAAATAATGAATGGAGCAACCTGCCGCAAATGTGTAATGTGACACATGATTTGAATGACGCTCAGTTTACATCGCTCTGTGACTTGATGAGAATGGCTGCTAACAACCAGCCCAGAATCGACTTCGAAAACAGAGGCACCTTGTCTAATGAAGAGATGCACTTATGGACTGGGCGCACTTACGATCAGTTCGAAGCTATATTAGAACAAACTCCGTCACTAAGTGAACGTTGTAACCAGCCTAGAACTGCATTAGGCATCTATTTAACAAAACTTAGAACTGGAGACTCTGATGAGAGACTGGCAACGTTATTTCATATGTCTCGTCGAAAACTAGAACGTTTTTTGCCTATAGTTCGAGAATGTCTGAGCAACGATTACGTTGTGCTGCATATAGGTGTGGACCACATTACCAGAAATGATATCCTTCAAAGAAACTTAACAATTCCAAGGGCTTTATTTGGAAACGATGAAAACATCAAAGCCATAATTATATGTGACGGTACATATATATATATTAACAAAAGCTCCAACTTTTTGTTTCAACGGCTGTCATACAGCTTACACAAATATCAAAACTTGTTGAAGCCGTTTTTAATGGTATTCACGGACGGCTATATATTAGATGTCAAAGGGCCATTTGCCGCTACCAGAACCGATGCCCAGATCATGAGTGAAATAATGAATAACGAAGATGAGCCGCTGCATTGGTTACTCGAACGTAATGATGCGTTTATCCTAGACAGAGGATTTAGAGATAGTTTGCAGGATATAGAAGCTTGTGGCTACGAACATCATGTGCCACCAACTAAAGACAGAAGAGAAAATCAACTCACTACAGAACAAGCTAATCAGTCTCGTTTGGTCACCATGTGCCAATGGGTGGTGGAAGTAGTAAATGGGAGATTTAAGCGAGATTTTAAACTTTTGCGTCAAAACTATTTTAATAAAACGTTGCCAAAAATGTTTGTTGACTTCAAAATAGCTGCAGCCATTCTAAACCACTTCCACGCCCCCATCGAAGATAGTTCACACGCAGCAGCCTTTTTGAATTCAATAAGAGCTAAAATACACATACCAAACACATTGCACAATTATGTGGAAGCAAAGAGATTGAATTATAGGAGAGCAGACTTCATGCGAATCGAAGCAAATGAAATAGAAAACTTCCCAAGGCTTAGTGAAGAACAAGTCATACATTTTGCCTTGGGAACTTACCAGTTAAAGCTCGCTCGATCATATTGTAGCGAGCACTTACAAAATGGTCTTTATATAATCGAGACGTATAGAGATAACGCTCTAGAAGACTTGGCACAATATGATATCAACGAAGAGGCTTGGCTATTACGTGGACGTATACAGTCTCGACATGTCCGAGCCAGGAAATATTTTTGTTATATATTAATCAATAATATTAATAACAATATTACACAATATTAATGTACCTGCTTGACAGGGCGACGTACTATAGGTACTTGTGCCCATGTACTGTCAATTATATGGTACGTAGGTTATGCCCGTCATGAAGGGTTCAATGAACCTGCATTGTTCCTTAACAGTATTCTCATCGATGATGATGATGATGATAATGTTTAATAACATATTGTTTTGATTTTTTAAGAAGATGTTGTTTTTATTTGTATTACTACTTACCTAACTTAAATAAAATCATTACATTACACAAAATGTTTTTTTAATTACCACGATATTCAATGTTTGGCACTAAATATTATCAGATTCAATTTTTAGTAGAACTCAGATCGGACAATACTTAGAGAAATGCGACTTTCTACATATGAAAATACATAGAATTACCTTTATATTGACATATGACTCATTTTTATTGCAAAGTAGACCAGCTTCCATACACTTATGCCCGTTCTCCTTTGTATAATGTTCATGTTATGTTATGTTTGTTAGCTCATAACATCGTTAAATATCAAACGATTTGAAAAAAATGTTTATATTTGTAAGTTTTTTATTTTTTTTATTTTAGTAACAAAGTATATGTAGTTAAATAATGTTTTTTATTTTATAAATAAATATTTTTAATTTTAAATTTAATATATGTTTTTAAAATAAAGTTTTTATTTTTTTATTTTTAAGAATGTACTTTAGATTGATTTCATGGAAATTTTATCAAAATTGGTAGAGTAGTTTGTTTTTACTGTTAACTGAAGTCGGTTATATTTTTATTAAAAAGTTATTTTGGTTTGTTATTCTAATTTAATTTATTATAGAATTGTTAAATATTATATATAATTTATTTTATATTATCATCATCATCGTTATCTCAGCCCGTCTGCACCCACTGTTGGGTATAGGCCTCCTCTTTATTACGCCATTCTTTCCGGTCCCTATATATTATCTTTAAAATGAATTAAATTTAAATTCAAAATAGCTTTAGCTTAGTATGGGGCTAAATGGCATTTTGTGAAATGTCCAACATTACTTATTTTATTTAATAATCTTTTAATATGCATTAAATCAAACATTTACTTTATCTGTTTTGTAAATACGCGTGCGAAGCCGCCGGAAACCACTAGAGACTTAATAAACCAGTTATTCAATTACAAGCTGTGGCAGTACGTTGGATGGTTCAATTCCGCATATTGCATACATACAGCTCATGCATTTTGTATGAGATGAAATGCAATTATTTCGCGTTGGTTATGTTTGGCATTACATCGTTCATAATTGATCTTATTTGAAATTCGGTTTAATAAATTGCAGATTTCATTGTAAAATTGTTTTAATCAGATTTTAAATGTTATAAGTAAAAATTTTGTTGAAATTTTGATAACTTAATAAAATATAACTAAGAAAGACCGAGTAATATTAAAAACTGTTCAAAATACAATGTATTGGAAGACGCTTATAATTGAATTGCCTATTGCAATTTTGCCTAATAACGTAAATTCATTGTACTAGAACACAGAATAAAAATAATACTTTTGGTAAATAATTTTCTGCTCAACCTTCTTTATGTATTTAGTACTTTAGTACCAACACCATTTAAAGGGTTTTTGATTTTTGGAATAAAATAAAAAACACTTTATTTTGTACACATACTTCAAAAAAACAAATGGGGTTCTTACAACAAAAAAATAAACACATAAAAAATCGCTTACAAATATTTATAAGAACTTTTAAACACGCGTTAAACAGTTGTTTATCTTTTTTGGAGTAAAGTGGATAATATTTGAAACATACTTATAACTAGACACGCGATATTACAGTAGACGGTTTAAACGCTAAAAGAGTTTCTTCTAGACAACCTTTGGATGGACTGGATTATCCATTTTTTTTTATTAAACTTTTTTTTAGATGACAAAGATCTTTAATTGTTAGTAAAATAATAATAGACATGTCAAATAGTTAGTAAAAGTGCAATTTTACTAATCTGTAACAAACAAAAAATAATAATATATGAATAAGAAGTACAGTGTATGCGGTAAGTATGTGAGCATCTAGTGAAGGTACTGCACATGTACCATACAACAATGGTTTAGATGCTCACAGTCGAACCTGTTTGAGAAGTTTCGTATTTTAGAAGTTTGCGCTATTGTGATTTATGTGTTTATAAATACGTTTTTCTAGTTAAATTTGATACATTTTTTAAGTATTAGAACAACCAAACTCATAAAAATATTTGTAAATATTGTATCATTTATCTGGTTCCAATAGCGCAAGCTTTGCTCAGTTTAGGGCTAGTAAACGCTGTGTGATATGTCCACCAATATTTAAATAAATAAATATATATTGTTGGACATTTCACAGAGCGCTATATAGCCTTAAACTTAGTAAAGCAACCAGATAACTGATAGAATACATAATATCCTTTTTTTGTAAATAATGTAATTATAATGTATAGAGATATATCCGGACCCGGGACAGACATCTGTAGATTATGCAAACTTTTGTCACCCGGCGGGAATCGAACCCGCTACCTTTCACCTCCGTGGCGCAGTGGGTGATTAACCGGCTGAGACACAGGAGGTAGTGGGTTCAATTCCTGCTGCGGAACAAATGTTTGCACGATCTACAGGTATTTGTTCCGGGTCTGGTTGTTTTTCTATATATTATAAGTATGCATTTACAAAAAAAATGTATGTAAGTATTCTATCAGATATCTGGTTCCCATAGTACAAGCTCTACTTAATTTGGGCTAGATAGCGCTGTGTGAAATGTGTAGCTATATTTATTTATTTGTTTTATTATTTATTTGCGTCTCATCCGGCTATACGCCCACTGCACCACAGAGGTCGTCATTAGCATAATACAAAAACGACTGATTCAATTGATCACTACCTCGCTTGTCATAGAGAATTTAATTATTATGTTTAGGAGGAATAGGAATTGATTATACCTCATAATGTCTAATATTCTATGAATGTATAATTCCCACAATTTGTGGGAATCTGCACAACTAATCAACCACGACACTAATATACCTAAGACATATATTTATGAGTATGCTAATCGGATGCCGTTATTGTACACCACAGATAAACCATATCACTGGATATCAGATCGCTCAATATTATAAAGATGCTTACCATCAGGTAGACCGTATGGTTGTTTGTTACCTTAGTGGTATATAAAAAAACTTGGAAACTACTGAACCAATTAAGAAATATACAGCGACATTGTTTTAAATCAAGCAAAGGGTTTGATGGCTGGTATAGTTCTAAAATAGTTTTTTGAGGTAAAATTTCTTTATGCACGCTTGACTTGGGGAATATGCTAGTGAATGCATTAGTCTAGTCTAGTGAGTGCGTAAAAATGCTAGTTTATTATGGAATAAATGCGTAGTGTTTAATTTGTTGTTAGAAAAAAATACTTAACTCTTGCCTCTGTGCGCCTGCCAGACTTCCACTTGTCCGGTTTCTAAAGCATTTGTTTACAAAATTTACCATATTAAATCTTCTGAATATTACAAAAGGTATATACACGTTTTTATTTTTTTGGCACCGCCGTCTTTAATCTTATCATAAAAACGTCTTCATAAAAAATATCAGAAACCTTTTCTTAATTACATTTCCCTCAAACCAAAAATTAATTGGGACAGAAAAGAATCTTTCAAATCTCATTCCACAGATTAAACGATTTAATAAATATAAAATATTGGACGGTAAAATTGGAGTATTGCGGTCAAAATTAACCGTATAGCTATGATGCTTTTAATATGTATTTTGAACTTGTCTCAAATGCTCGAACATAATGTATCTCTCCCAGAAGAATTCTGCTGTGAAAATAGTTTTTTTGTTGAGCGGTTATTAACAGTATTAAGACAAAGAATTAACAATAGTTATGTGTTATATTATATAATTATTATATATATTGTAGTCTAATCTTTGTGCTTTCGCTTGATACAAAATTTCGTATTTTTATGTATTTTTCTTAGGGATTTATTGTACGTTGAATGAAGGTAATTTCGTATGTTAATGTATTATCTCCTTAAGTTGCTAAGTGAGTTCAGACACTTACTGTCCCACTTAAATATAAAATTCTTATTAAATATTTGATGAAATATTTACCGAAACACAATGAATAGGGGAAGCTTTTACTTTTTGTGTGAAAACACTTTTCAAATTGAAGGATAAAAGCATCGTCAAAATTAAATTTTCTGATGATTTTTTCACAGTAAAATTTAAAAGTCAGCCACGGATATCTACTGCAAAATAACTGAAGAAAGTTTTTGCAGATAAAATGATAGAATGAGTGCCACGGTGGCACTACGAGGAATGGTGCTACGAAAGATGGTGCCACGCTTGTGCAGCGCTATTGCTGCATGGTACGAGGGCTACGAGGACTACGAGGAATAGTTCTACGCTTTTGCTACGTGATCGCTGCGTGCTACGAGGACCACGAAAGATGGTGCCACGGTTTTGCAACTCTATTTTGCTGCGTGCTACGACGGCAACGTGGAATAGTGCTACGCTTTTGCCACGCGATAGCTGCGTGTTACGAGGGCTATGAAGAATAGTGTTACGCTTTTACAATGCGATTGCTGCATGCTACGAGGGCAATGAGAAATAGTGCTATGTTTTTACGCTTTTGCCTCGCGATTGCTGCGTGATACGAGGGCTACGAGATACAGTGCTACGTTTTTGCCACGTGATTGATGCGTGCTACGAGGGCTACGAAGGTTGATGTCTTGATTTTGCAACGCTATTGTTGCGTGCTAAGAGGGCTACGAAGAAAAGTGCTACGCTTTTGCCAAGCGATTGCTGCGTGCTGAGAGAACTATGAAGAATAGTGCCACGCTATTGCAATGCGATTGCTGCGTGCTACAAAGGCTACAAGGTATAGTGCTACGCTTTTGCCACGTGATTGCTGCGTGCTACGACGGCTACGAGGAATAGTGCTACGCTTTTGGCACGTGATTGCTGTGTGCTAAAAGAGATACGAGGAATAGTGCTACGCTTTTGCAACGTGATTGCTACGGTTAGTGCTACTAAGGCTACGAGCAATAGTGCTACGCTTTGGCTATGCCAGCACTGAGGTTTTATTAAAGAAGATAGAAATTGTGCACATTGGTAATGAAAGAAGCAGTTTTTTTAGGATTTGAAAACATCATCTTATCACTGATCTTATCTTATCAATGGAATGATCGCATAAGCTATGCAATTCAGTAGGCAAAATGCAGCCAGTCTCTTGCGGAAACTTCCGCCTGATAGTGATATGAAGCAGTTAATCTATCTAGAGATCGTTTGTAACTGTCTATATATATATATATATATATATAATTTTTCTTGTGTGTTTTTTAAAGAAATATTAGTATATTCTATTATATACTAATATTTGTATATTAGTATATTCTTTTCAAAAAGAAATCGACCGACTAAATCCCCTGATGGTAATCGATTACCGTAGCCCATGGACGTTTGGGTGACTGCTTCATCATCATGATCGCAACAGCCACATATCTTCCACTGCTGAACATAGGTCTCCTTGATACATTTGCAGAACAACCGATCTTGTGCAGCCTACACCCAACGGTTCCCAGCAACCTTAATCAGGTCGTCCTTCCATCTTGTAATTACATACATCAAGTATGCGTTATAAATACATTTCTTTTCAAACTGACTGTATTTCTTAATTAAACGCAATTCAGCTACATCTACTTATTAAGCGACATATTGAAATTATTTGAATGGATTTCCGAATGAGATGTTGAATTTAGGTTACCATTCCAACGTACAGTCAGACGAAGAGATCAAGTTCGTCTCAAAAGAAGTAGTCATTGAAATATACCTATATTATCTTTATCTTTATTGGTAGCGGGTTCGATTCCCGCCGCGGAAAAAATGTTTGTTAGATCTATAGATATTTGTTCCGGGCCTGGTTGTTTCTTTATATATTATAAGTATGTATTTAAAAAAAAATGTATGTAAGTATTCTATCAGTTATCTGGTTCCCATAGTATAAGCTCTGCTTAGTTTGGGGCTAGATAGCGCTGTGTGAAATGTCTAGCAAAATTTATTTATTTATTTATCTATATATATCTATAAGTAAAAACGTAGTATTTTGTGACACTGTAGGTATTAACTTCGGGAAGTCAAAAATCTACTATTAATTATTCTGTGACAACCTCGGCGTAACAGTTTAATTATGTAAGGTGGAGCCATTACGCATTCGAATTGGCTTTATACAACCCATAAGATAATTCCTGGAAAATCTGGATATCAATATAAGGATTATGGATGCACCCACTAACCTTGAGATCTTATGAAGTATCCTGAAATGCTTCTTGCGCAGACTTCACCAATTCACCAAGAGTCGCGGTAATTTAGCAATACCACATGAAGTTAAAAGGCAATGAATTTTGTAAAACACAATTTGATTATATATTTGCGGCGGAATTCTGCAGTAATTAGCGGTATTTTTCAGTGGGTCGCGTAGGTAAGTCAAGGTTTTGACCTTCTTGCGGAGCGGTGCGATTGCATCTGCTAATTGTCTCTACAGGTAGCGCCATCATAACAGATGCGGGCGCGCCAGTAGGAAAGATATACCTTTATGGACGAAAGATGGCGTTACGATACGAGTATGTATTCTATCAGTTATCTTGTTCCATAGTACGAGTTTTGCTCGATTTGGGGCTAAATGTCCAGGACTATACATTTATTTACTTAAGTTACTTTAGGCTATAATATTAATCATACAACGTTTATTTCAGACAAAAATGAGCACGTATAAAATCTGATAACAAGGCTCATACATACATATAAATAACTTAAAAGCTCAATACATCACACTACTATTAAAAATACGAAAGATTGGATGTTTGTTTGTTTATTTGTTTGTTCCTCAATCACGTCGTAACAGCTCAACCGATTTTGATGAAATTTAGTATGCACGTAGATTATAACCTGCATAAACACGCTACTTTTATCCCATAAATCAGGTCCCATGGGATAAAAATGGAGTGTCGAGTCAAGTTGCAACGTTGGGATTACCTTCATTTGTAGGTTACCTAACACATTTAGTAGTGTCACGCGTACGGAGTCGCGGGAAACCGCTTCTTCTTCTCAATTGTAACGCTTTTGGCAGAGCGGACATGGTCAGTCAACATGTTGTATCATTTTTTTTTTGGCGGCAAATGTTACATGCCTCATTGATCGGTCCGCCGCATAGGTGTCCTTCTGCGCAGTTTGATGCCCTCCACTCGTCCTTGTACGACAAGACGCTCAATAGAGTCAGTGTCCCGCCTCAAGACGTGTCCGAAGAACTTCAGAATGCGAGTTTGTACTACTAAAGCCGACAAGACGCTGTTTTACGCCGAGCTCCTGGAGTATAGAGACATTAGTACGAAACTCGATCCATGATATTCCAAGAAACCTTCTCCAGCACCACATTAACAGAGCGTCCATCTTTTTCTTTTCAACTGCTCGCAGCGTCCACGTCTCCACAGCGTACATAAATACAGGAAAATTATGTTTCGAACGAGCCGGATACAGCTACTAAAATAATAAACTTAAAAACTGACACTGATTTATTTGGGGGATTTTTAATAGTAGATGCTTGCCTGTTACGTGTGTTAACGATGCCAACTGACCAGAAATCTGGATTAAGTAGCACATCCATAAACTACATAAGTCGTCTGTTTTTCCTAATATATACAATCCGGGATTATTTAAGGTAAGAGCGAATAGGTTTCTTCTAGATCTTCGTGCTTCATCTTAGACCACATCATTGCTTACCGTCAGGTGAGATTATGGTCGAGCAAATATCTTTTTTTTAACCTATACTTTTCAACTGGCGAGCAAAGGTCTCCCCTATGTGTCTCCATATATCACAATCACTCGCCACGTCCCACCAGCAATCTCGGAATGTTTCCTCGGCCTGCCACGGCTTCAACGCCCATCTGCAGGCACTCATTGTATGACGACTGTTGCCTATTTACCTGTCACCATACGACTGATATGACCCACCAGAAGATCTATCTCGTTACAAAAAAAAGTATAATGAAAGGTCTCCGTTGACTGTACCAACATAGGTGTGTATCAATTAAGTCGACTTAAGCCATAAACATTTTAACGGCTCCGATGAGAATTACCGAAATAATTTAACTAGAAGGCCTTTAAAAATACGGTTTTATTATGAGAAGAATATTAAAAGGTACATTTAAGCTAAAAGTTGGTGGGGAAAATATAATGTTGATTTGAAATTAATTTAAGTTTAACTAATTACGTAAACGAAAAGCTCCAAATAAAATTGGTTTTGCGCTTTAACTTCATTTTTATTAAGTTTAAGGATTAGATAGGGAGGTTGTATTTATTTATTAAATACTTTCAAACAAAACAGAATAGTGCTAGGAAGATTTAATGCTAATAGCTTAGCGCAAAGTATATCATAGCAGTACTCCGTAAAGTTAGTAAATCGTTTAAAGGGCAAGGTGTATGCTTTTATAAAAAACTCCCAAGTCATGTACAAAAATTGACAATTAACAAATTTAAAAGCGTAATTAAACAAAATCTTCATAAAAAAGCCAATTGTATCATATCGGATTAATAAGATTATAGAGAAGCTTGGGATTGATATTGCCTAAACTCTTTCTTTTTCTTTCAGCTTTGTCGCGAAGAAACAGGCAGTAAAATTGACGCTCCAAAATGATCCTTGTGATTTTAATGAATAAAGAGATTCTGATTTAGGTCATTATGTACCAGACATCTTGTCTACAGAAAAAAGGTAAGGTGTAATACAGAAAAAAGGTATTTAACGCTACTAATAAAAAAGGACTCTAAATGACTAAACAAGAACATAATTATAAATACCATGTAAAATAATGTATTTAATTTTATCAATTACGAATGAAATGAGCCTTGTTCTATTTTCAAATTTACTCACGTTCCCAAGGTGTAAATTGCATTTACGCGTAAGATATCGAGCTAACAAATGCGAACTTTCAGAGAATGAGTGATAAACATATTTTTTGTTTATTTCTAATACAATTTTATTAGTATTTATAATTTTATGAAGACAATAAATCTTCAAACAAAAATGATAGTAACAATGTAAATACAAAATGTGGCTCTTTTATATATAGCCCATTCCCATTGCTAATTCAGATACGTCTTCAAATGGGTCACGTATTTCCGATCCTCAGATTTCGAACAAAGAACATATTCTATTGACATAGGATCAATGTATCGAAAGAATGAAGAGTCCTAAGCTAATACAGTCAGATTTAATAGAAATCAAGAACTACAAGGACCGAGTATTTTCGTATCAGTAGTCTAATGGATCCCATCCCACTAATATTATAAATGCGAAAGTTTTTATGGATGCATGTGTGGATGTTTGTTACTCTTTCACTCAATAACTACTGAATGGATTTTATTGGAATTTCGTATGTACGTAGATAATAACCTAAATTAACACATATGCTACTTTATATTGACAAACAATGCGTGCGTAGCCGCAGGCGGAAGCTAGTATTATAATAAAACCAGAGGATGTCTTTAACCGAGAGGGTCCTAACTGAAAATTAATCAAAAAATTTATTTTGATTAAAAACCACACTTCTGTTCCAATTTTGGTGATATTTCAATGAGACCAATCTGAAATGTATACTTTCGATTTAAAAAAAAAATAAATCGGTGGATAAATGACAGAGTTATGAGGTAACAAACTTAAAATAACTGAATTGAGAACGAATTTACGACGTCCGGCGTAGAGATGAGTAGACGATATAGTCACAGGCTGGTGATAGACAACAGTGCAATATCACGCAGGGTAGGACTATACCCAATAGGTTCTTTTTTGTATACGACTTGAGATCGATCAAGTGTATGGACCACCTGATGTTAGTGATAACCATCGCATTTAAGGGGACACCGGAAAGACAATCGCACATACAACACGTACTACCAAGATCATTTCTAATTGGAGCATATTTCTACCATAATAAGGTATTATTTTAATAGTATTTATCTAGGTTTCCAACTATATATTAGATCAAAATACTTACCTAAAATGAAATAGAAGCGTATCGCATTCTGCATGTTTTTACGTCATAAAAGACCTGTTTTCAACCTTATTGTTTCATATTAAAAACAACAACATCTTACGTATCCTAGTCATGAGAACGTAGATTATATCGTCTAGTTACAGAATAACAACACAATGAGAAAAATACAACAAGTTTTCAGTCATCATTTTTGGTATTACGGAACATGGTCAAAATCTAATCAAATTTAGAATCGTTCTATTGCTATCACTGTCGCTCTGCGTGGCTAAACTTCGTCACTAAACAGGGATAGCGATATTCAGCCCGAAGTTTTTGACGCTGCCGAATTGAAGTTGCGCTCGGGGTTCGCCGGCGCGTTAACAAAGCATTGCCTCGTAGGTCACGCACCTTTGAAACGTGCCATACAATGCACTGCCCTGCGTCCATCAAAGTAAGCAATACAGATGTAAAACCTTATGTGCCTGTAATTTCACCAGCAACCATACCATTTAAACCGAAACAAATCAATTCTGATCATAATTATACATAGGCGATTTATTATGTACTGTCATAACGTTGTTTCAACCGTCAATGTTTCGGTTCAATTAAACCTTCATAGAGTTGGCCTCGCGCTGCGAAGTGAGAAGTTATTCGGAGCGGATCGCACTCACCCATAAGAAGGTTCACGAATTGAACCGAAACATTGTCGGTCGACACACATATAAGGCGGTACGTGATAAATCTCGTATAATAATGATTGAAATCATTCACGAATGTTTTCTAAGTAAAAAGCATTTTTTTATACTACTTATATGGCAAACGAGCATGCAGTCCACCAGATGTTAAGTGGCTACTGCAGCCCATGGATATCCACAGAGAATTCAAAACAAGCTATTATGTTGTCTTGATCTCTATGTGGATACGTTGTCATACTATAAGACTAAGCTGTTATGCCTATGTGCCAGTAATTACAGGAACATACCATTACCATCTAACCGGAACACAGCAGCACAAGTACTGATATTTGGTGGCAGATAAAGGTAAGGCGGTGGTGCCCACTTCCTTGAGCCGGTTCACAAAATCTCTACCACCAGTAAAACAGCAATTTTGCTTGGCGGCAGAAATAGGTACGGTGGTAGTACCTTCCCTGGCGAGCCCTTTAACAAGGAACTCTACCGCTCTTAATCTGTCTGGTAGTAGTAGTCTAGGTAGTGGGTGAAGTTTGGATGTCGATGATGATGTAGAGTTTTTTACTCGACTACGACAAAGCCAAAAAGAAGCCTTATGTTTTTAGCAGTCTATGGAAGTCTGTTCCACCGCAGCGCCTAAACTACTAATCTGATTTTGAGGAATAAGGTTCTAATTGTCACGCTGACCGCACAGACACCAAGGTACACCATGCGCCAACAGCGCAACCGGCCTTCGTTTGGTAATCAGCAAATTTTGGTGCAGCAAGTGTAAATAGTGATGCAGGGGCAGCATCTGCCACTGCAGCAGCTTCCGCAGCAACCTCCGCAAGACTCACAACGCCCGCAAGGTCCGCAAGGTCCACAAGATCCGCAAGGTCCACACATCTTGGGTTATTGAGTTGAAAGATTATAACTAAAGTTTTAAAAACAGGTCAAAAGACCTAAAGTTGCGATTGAAAATTTGACAAACAGATAGACACTGAAATTGTACGTTTTAGACTGTTTTTAGGTTTTTTAAATATTTTTGAAGTTTTTAATGTGTATCTCGCAAAGAATTTAAGTGTACTAGTACCTACATATGTACATGGACATAAGTATTACGTCATAGGCGGGTTTCAGTTTTCAAACTTGTATAGTTGTTTATTATCATACTAGGTTCGTAGATTGTATCAGGCATCAGGTTCTAATCTACGTACGTACCAAATTTCATCGAAATCGGTTAAGCCGTTACGACGTGATTGAGTAACAAACAAACAAATAAATAATAAAACAAACATCTAAACTTTCGCATTTATTATATTAGTGTGATTTAATAAATATTTGGCAACTAAGTTGTTATAATCTCCTCGATTTTTTTAGAGTTCGGCCACCAATAATCATTGAATCAACTAAAACATGTATTTGATTTAAAATTCTTAATTATATGTTTAAAATCCAGCTTGAAATATCCAATTAGTTCTAGAAATGGAACATTAATTTATTTTATGTGCCTTCCGAATTTATTTTTACTTAAAGAAATATATAGGCTCAAACCTAATAAATCCATTCTGAAAATCGTCATTCCTCCCCATCTGTCTCTAATTCAGCAATAAATTCCAACAAAGGAAAGTTGGCAGGTACCCTCATTTACATTTTATTAACTCGATTTTTGTAAGAACTCCTCCGAAATGGAATATTTTGTTTTTAAAGTTCCAAGATGGCTCCGTTAATGTTTACAAGAATTAAAAAAAACTTTTGTGATCTATTTCAATCATATTTTTGATGAAGGTTCACGATTTGTACCGAAACACCGATAAAGCGGAACGTAAAAATAAATTACTATTAAAATGGAACGTGATGAGCGCCGTATTTACAAAAATGGTTCGCAAGATTTGCGATTTAAAGACAATTATTCTTTAAAAACAAAAATGGATTAAAATGTTGACTACGAAAGTATAAAAGTTATACAGTTTGTATTTTTCGTCATAAAGTGAGAGATGCGTTAAGCGCCTCATCGCGAATGCGCAACAATCTATGGAGAGGCTTGGGGTTTCTCTGCAGTATTGTGTCAGAAAGGAAGCGATCTGTAGACAAATTTAAGTCACTGGTATAGCCCAGAGCGTATATAAGTTAAAGTGGAAAATAGTGGGGCACTTATCACAAAGATTTTTCAGCGTTTGGGTTAGCAAGCTTCTCATTGCGCACTAGATAGTGCAGAATAATAATAACTTCACCTTCTTATCTAAAGGAGCGTTTCGAGTTTCTGTACCAGACACACTCTCGAATCCTTCATTCTTACGAAGCTCTACAGCTTCAAACTCCGGTCCATAGTTCACAATTTTATAGTGACTCCTTCACAGTACAAGCTGTGCGACTGTGGTCGTCCTATTCCCTTCCCATTGTTAACGTCAAGGTATACAACCATTTCCTTTCGTTGTCTCGTAACTGCTAGATAATGTTTATGTTATTTATCCTCCATATGTAGGGTAGTGTATTTATATATTAATAATAATAATAATAATCTTTATTTCAGACTCATGAGGTCCATACACATTTACTACACACAATACAATACACATAATTCACAATAAATCACGTTAAGTAGTTTAAAGTGGCAATGCCCACCCAACGTTTATACATATAGTATTTGTATGTATTTAAGTTTATGTTTATTAGTATAATCAATAGGTATATTATATTTTGTGGGTTCTACTTATATCTGTACTCTTACACCGCCGTCTTTTGATTTTGTTTATCCTATCCGCCCAAAAGTTGTGTGGAAAAGATCGCTTTTAGCGATAAGAACGCCCATTGTACCGGTATTTATTGTTTATCCCCTTTGTGACTGTCTTTTTGTTTGGTGTGCAATAAAGAGTAGTTCATTCATTCATTCAATATGCCGATCCCTCACTAGTGGGAAAGACGGCCTAGTAGAAGATGCTGCGATCCGTTTGATGTCATCTGACAACCAGATAATCCAGGGTATGCCACCGCTACATGGTAAACATACTTCCCATATTCACAAAGCGGTACTCTTCCACCTTTATTATGCGCACCGCCAAGGAGTGGAACGCCTTGGCGGAGTATGTGTTTCCTGATAATTACAACCTAGGAGTCTTCAAGTCGCGAGTGAATAAGTTTCTTCTAGGCAAGCGTGTAATATCTTAGACTGCATCATTGCTTACCATCAGGCGAGATCGTAGTAAAACACCAGCTTATAATTAAACAAAGCAATATAGGCCACTCTTACTCTAAGGCATAGAGGGGAAAATCTCATGTTCCTCTAATTTCATCGGCTGTTGATCACCCATTATTTACCATTATTTTACATGTACCTCAGAAATAAGGAGACTCCTAGACAGCACCCTTTGTGTTTCAAGTAATCTCCTTAGAAAGCTGAAATGTCAGTGGGCAGGGCACATAGCTTGAAGAACTGATGGCCGTTGGGACAGAAAGGTTTTTGGGTAAAGACCACGCACTGGAAATACTAGATGGAAAGACGACCTGGTGAAGGTTGCTGGGAGCCGTTGGTGCAGGCCGCACAAGATCGGTCGCTCTGCAAATCTATAGCGGAGGCATATGTTCAGCAGTGGACGTGCTTTTCCTGATATGATGATGATGATAATGAATTAAATATTTCCTTAGAATTCCCAGCTGACTTGATATTGACCCATAATAATCTAAAATGTATTCTTTTAAATCTAGGTTTTGACAAGTAAAGCGCCGGAATAAAATCAAGAAAATAACTGTTATATTCAACTTTTTACTTCTAATTAGATTTGAGCAAGTATAACTTGCTCGTAAAATACAAGAAAGTAATATAAAAACTAATTAAGTTTCAACTTAATGAAATACCTGAATACATTGTATACTCTTTAAGTTTACACGTCATACTGTGCTGTAGTAAAAGCAACAGACCCTTTAAGTGAAGAATTAAAACTCTCGGTCGCGAATTTTAAGCGCGACTCCCATTGTGTCTTTTTCTACAGATGTGCAAAAATGTCGCAGAGTTACCGGCTACTGTTATATAGATAAAAAAAAGATTGACAAGCTTCTGTGATTCGTATTCGCATCCAAAATTACCTTATGTCTCATTCTAGGTCCTTATAATCTATCCAAAAATTAAAATTCATCGACATCGGTCCAGTCGTTTAGTCATAGACAAACAGACCGGCAGTTGATTTCGAATATATTATATTAATATAGATTTGCCTATCCAATCGCTCACGTACATTTAAGATTAATAATACAGGCAGTCTTAATCACATTATTAGAAAATTATAAACATTTTATGAGTCTTGTAACTTTTGTTTTTTTCTATCTGATATAAAATCTTTCGCATAAGTGCATGACAAAGTTTATTTTAGCTAAAAACGATGAGCATAGTCTTAAGCGCTTGTTATATGGCTTGTTATATAGAGACGCGGTGCGATGCGCTTCGCATGACGCATCGTGTTGCACAGTGTGTAAAGCAAAAACAAAGAAAAACGCTTCTGCATGAACTCTCTCATACGTATACAGCATATGAACCACGTTACTTACAAAGCGGCTTAAACTGACACTGCACGCAGTGGTGCCGACCATCTAGATCTATTCTCTTCCGAATAGTACACAGTGGCACAGTGCTTAAACTTGGTAAGTATGCGTGTAGCTTTACAAATATTAGGAAAAGTCTGAAATCTAGAAAAACTGCAATTTTACCCCAAAAATGAGTAACAAATTTACATGAACTCGCGATACACGTCGCGTCCTATAACTAGATAATTCAATCTTAAGAAAGTATAACTATGTTACTCTACGCTACCTTATACGTGTACTCATATTTCAGTACGTTTTCAAAGCGCATAACTTTATTATTAATTCTGATGCAGTTTATTATACGTATGCGGTCGATGACGTGAGCGCATCACATCTCCGTACTAGTCTAACAAGGTATTGTCGTAACCCTACATGATCGAGAACAGTAAAGTTTTTTAACCATTCTGTAATTTTATAGTTAAATGTCAGATATTAATAGAAAAAAAATTGTTAGTCCGAAATAAAACTTAGTTTTGCGCAGTGCAAGGCGATACGTTATTCGGAACGGATCGCACTCACCCTGATGAAGGTACATGGATCGAATTGAAACATTGTCGGATGAAACACCGATAAGACGGTACGTGATAATACCCGTATTTATAACAATGATTAATTTTGCTGTTATGTTCGAGTGTTCAATGCGATGTAGGTGGAGAATCTATTTGTATTTTACATAGATTTATGTATGTTTCATTATCAAACTGTCGTTATTTTATTTAAATAAACATATATTAATGGACATTTCACATAGCTTCTCTATAAAGTGGAAGTCCGGCCTCCACAAATCAGGGGAGATTTTGCCTCCCAGTGCGTGTTCTACTGCTTGTATCATGGATGCTGTTCTGAGGAGTTGTTTGACATGGTGCCCGCAGTTTCCTTTTATCATCGCACCGCTCGTCATTGGCAGGGAATCTATCCACACACTCTGGAGACGATGTGGTCGCGCACCATGAGGTTCTAAAGGAATTTTCTGGCGTGAACACTTAGCTTTTGGAATGGTTTCCCTGGCGAGGTTTTCCATAGGGACTACAGTATGGGGTTTTTCAAAAAGGGTATTTTGAGAATGTTAAAAAATCGGCAACGCGTGAGTTATATCTTTGGTGTAACAAACGTCCATAGACTACGGTAACCGCTTACCATCAGGTGGGCCGTATGCTTGTTTGCTACCATAGTAGTACAAAAAATAGCGCCCCGAGCCACAAACTAAGCAGAGCTTGTACTATGGGAACCAGATAATTGATATAATACATATACTCGTATATATTTTTGTAAATACATACTTATAATACAAAGAAAACATCCAGACCAGGAACATATATCTGATGATCATTCAAACATTATTTGTTTCTTTCCGGAAATTGAAACCGCTTCCTCCTGCATTTGAATAAATAAATTACAAAAAAAAAAATATTACGTACTGTTATGCCCAGCTATTCAAAGTGGATTGCGAGGCGAGACGCGTTGCGGAGCAGATCACGTGTCATCATAGTGAAACACGTCGCCTACTGCTGCGTCTGCAGTCGTCTACAGAACGTTGTGACTTAAGCCTCTAATGTTCCACTACTGGGAAAAAGTCTCCCCTACTTTCTTCCACTTCTCACAAAACACAAAAATATTAATTTGTTTAAGAAGCGATAATCATAATTTAATACTAGAAATTAAAAGAGACACGTTGTTGCCACTTGTAGACTCCATAAGTTAGTAAATCGTTTAAAGGGCAAGGTGTACGCTATTACAACAAACTCCCAAGTGATGTACAAAAACGGACAATGAACAAATTTAAAAACGTAATTAAACAAAATCTTTGTAATAAAGCCTACTATCGGATTATTTAGATGATAGAGAAGCTTGGTATTGAAATTGCGCCAACTTATTCAAAAATGTTACAATTTAGACGTATTTCTTTTCTATATTGTTATGTATTCTAAAAGGATCAATAAAAAACAAACAGCCTTGTTTCATGCATTGCTTTCCTGGCTTAGTCGCGAAGGAACAGTTCATCTACTTAATCGGCAGCAACATCGAAAAAGTCGAGAAGCTAAATGACGACCGAGTTTGACTTTCGTCACCAATTACGCCTTCTAACTTTTACGACAACTCCTTTACTGTACAAGCTATCAGTTAATAGAACTCTCTTCGGTCTTTTATTAGATCTGCCAAATCCCTTCCTATCTTTAAAACGCTATTGTTTAAGCACTATTTGTCTGCATAGCAGAGAGCTGAGTAATCTTATTTTGTTATTATATTTGTCGTTGTTACTGTTTGTATTACAGCTGTTTCATAATGTATTTTATTTATTATATTTTATATAATAGAATGTTTATGTATAATATTTATATTAACATTACCTACCCTGGTCTCTATTAATTTTCTTTTGCTTATGTAAGTATACCTACAATTAAATAAAAAGCTTAAGTTATAAAGCTACCGTCCTTTAACGTTCTCGTAAAATTCAGTCCATCCAAAGGTTGTCTGGAAGAGATCGCTTTTAGCGATAAGACCGCCAATTGTACTTTCGCGTGTCTAGTTGTAAGTGCTTAATTATGATTTGTTAATTTAAGTGCGGTATACAATAAAGCGTTTTCTATCTTTATCTATCTATCTATCTACGCCTAGTATTTGCGCGCACAGCGCACGAGTTATCCAGCCAGGCGCACCAAAACTTGTAGGTACTCCCATAGGTAGAGTTTCAACAGTGCTCTCTTGATCTATACTTGCTGAGTTCATGCGCACTTTGGTAATGAGATATAAGAAACCCAATTACGTGAATATTCTGCTTGCAATAGTGTATCAGTGTATCCAGACGAGGCAAAATTTTACCTCATTGAGGGCAGCCATCTTTTATTTTATGGTTTGAAGGTCTTGTTCTTAGACAACTGTAGGTTTATTTTGAAGAAAAAACCACGGCAATTTTCATTTTTTAAATGTACCCTCATAATTACTGATTTAAACGGGTATTTATCGAGTATTTACTTTTTTAGGGTTCCGTAGTAGTTTTCGCCCATAACCCACGTTTGTCGTATTCCTCTGGTATACGACAGATGTGTTCGGCCTAGTTTCATTCAATTTTGTGGATGTCAGAGCCGCGTCAGCTATGTGTGTTTTGGAGCGCAGTGTTGAGTTTCTTATACGGAATGTTGCTCACATTCCGGGGATGCTCCACAGCTTGTTGAAAAACACCGAGGCGGGACTAAGTTTATGCAACTATATTGAAAAAAAAAAACTATATCCAGCTGTTGCCTGAGACTTTTATTTTTGTTTTTTTTTTGTGTATTTTTTTATGTATTTCTTCGACATTAAGTTAGATACTAATAATAATACATAAAGAGCTGTTAAACCTTTGAGGTTTGTCTCGGTGCGTAATACTCTATTACTTATTACGATATTTTGAACTAACTTTCGCCCGTGGTTTCGCACGCGTGGTTTTTCAATAAAAAATGGCCTATCATATTGATTATAATCTACGTAGGTACCTACATACCAAATTTCATCGCAATCGGTTTAGCAGTAACGACGTAATTGAGTAACAAACCAACACCCAAACTTTCGCATTTATAATATTAGTGTGATTACTATAAACCTCATTTTGTAAAAAAAAACCATTTCATAAAAACACCTAACTTTTACCTAATTTTTCAAAGACTGAAATTGAGCCTTTAATCGCAAACAAATCCATACGATACGAAAACTCGAGGCCTTTGTTTGTAAACGTAAGGTATATAAAGAAAACAATGGAATATCAAATTTAATTACTGAAATTGTTTCAAGCAAAATTAAGCAATGTTTTATTTTTACACAATGTTATAATTATTTGGGTTGCGTGCCTTAAAAAAATAACAAAACGTCCTGCGTTCAAGTTTCTTGAATTCCTTCAAGTACCAAGCTCCAAAGTACACTGCACTCCGTATCTTCGTAGTTTTCGTTCCATCCAAAGCTTGCTTGGGTGATATCGTTTATAGCGGTAAAGCCGCCCATCGTATTACCTTATTAATTATATAGCCTAGTACTTATTTTTGTATTGTTTCTATTTGTGTGGTAATTCAATACAGATTTATCTATCTATCTAATAGCCGGTCGAGATTCAGAAGGTTGCGGGATCAATTCCCGCCGCAGAATAAATGTTTGCATTCATCATCATTATCATAATACCCACGGGACGTCCACTGCTGAACATAGGCCTCCCCCACAGATTTCCAGAGCAATCAATCTTGTGCGGTCTGTACCCAACGGCTCCCAGCTACCTTTAGCTGGTGATATTTCCATTTAGTGGGGGGCCGTCCTACGCTGCGCATTCCAGTGCGTGTGGACGGCCGGCAGTTCTCCGAGCTGTGTCCTGCATATTTCTATAAACTAGTGGTTCGCCCCGAACTGAGATCTCGCGAGTCTCTCAAAAAATCAAAAAGAAATATACAGTTCTATTCAAATTAAAGGAGCTCATGTATTTGAAATTTCAGATATTTTCCTATATTTGCGTCACTAAAGCTACACACTCATACCAATTTTCAGCACTGTGGGGTCACTGGTCACTGTACCCTGTGAATTTCGTCAAAGTTCAGTTTTTATAAGGGCACATCTAGATTTAAACTAAAAATAAAAATCAACGCTTCGAAAGTTATCCTCGGACAAATAAACGTACGTACCTACAATAACTGTATTTTAATGAAACCTGAGGTCAAGTTATTTGGTTATGCATTTCGTGGCACTATTTTGACCGTCAAAAAATAACAAATAATATTTTGTTTCGTTTTTTGGGAGACTCGCGAAATCTCAGTTCGGAGCGAACCACCAGTTTATATAGG
The DNA here is from genome assembly GCA_918857605.2 of Philereme vetulata. Classification (NCBI taxonomy): domain Eukaryota; kingdom Metazoa; phylum Arthropoda; class Insecta; order Lepidoptera; family Geometridae; genus Philereme; species Philereme vetulata. The sequence continues at coordinate 12,465,847 of OU975421.1, forward strand.
TTGATTGGAAGGTGGATGCAAAGCTTTAAGGGGGTATTAAGTCACCTCGTGGGGCACATTTCTAGGCCATGTAACCCTAGCCCAAGGTCCAAAAAGTTCTAGTTATTATGATATGTATGCGTTTTGGCAAATTTCCCAAAATCTTTTATTTACGCGTTCATAACGTTCAAACCATTGAATAATGCGTTTAGAGGTCAGAATCACCCCTTACTCTCTCTCTCTTCCCAGCTACGTATCCCACATGGTGGTGGGGTCAGCTTTCCTGGTCGTTCTTCTCCACTTTGCTCTATCATTGACGTCGTCATCAGAAACTTGGCACTCTCTCATGTCTTTTGACACTACATCTCTCCATCTTGTCTTGGGTCTATCTCAAGATCTTCGACCGGGGCTGGAAAGTTGTAGTGAAAAATTCCCTACGTAGTCAGGTGGCCTCCTCTTCACGTAACCGTACCATCGCAGCCAACTCTCCTGCACCTTGTCAGCGATGTCGCGCACCCCCAGGCTTCCTCGCACGTACTCGTTACGGATTTTATCGAGCCTGGTTACGCCGAACATCCACCTCAGCATCTTCATTTCGGCGACTTGGATGGTATGCATGTTCTTCTGCGTTACGGCCCAAGTTTTGCTACCATACGTTAAGACTGGTCTTATGATAGTCTTATAAATAAGACCTTTAAGTTTTACTGGCATTCTTTTGTCGCAGGGACACCGGTTACTTCTCGCCATTTTAGCCATGCTGCGGCTATTTGGTGCTGAATATTACATTCCACGTTCCCAAAGTTATGCATCATACTACACAAATACTTATATTGATCACACAAGGTGACCAATTGCCCATCGATGTTAATCGGGCTATTGTTGCTTGGATCTGATTCATTGAACGAAATGAACTGGGATTTTGATACACTTAGCATTAGGCCACCGGTTTGTAACTGATGCTTCCACAACAAAAGCGCCACTTGTAACTCGGCACGGCTCTCAGTGCAAAAGAATCGCCCCCCTTACTGGATTGTCAAAAAAAGTAAATCGTTTTAACTCGCCACTTTAAACTTGAGTCGTCTTTGCATTCATATCTAAAGACAAAATCTTTAACCTTGTACCACAACTGTTTTTGGGTTAAAAACAGTAATAACTGCACGGAACAGTTAAACCAAGGATACAATCACACTTCGCCGTCTTCATTTTGAGTAATGGTAACATTTCCGTTTTTCAATTACGTTTTACTGTGGAAAGTATCCATTCTCATTGTTTTAATTTCCATGTGTGTTTGTATTTACCTGTTTGCTTTAAAATAAGCTTGTTTGTTATGAAAATATAATATTTTTTGTATAAAATTTACAAAAGGGTATAAATGTTACAATATATTTATGATCATATTAAAAAATACAGTGAATTAGGTGTAATAGAATTTTTAATTAGCGTATTTTTTTAGATACCTACAATTAAACAATATATTTGTGTATTTACATATATAATACATAAAAAACGAGTGTGCTTTAGACCACACGACAGAAGTAAAACTTCATTTTCAAAATATTAATTTATAAAATTGTTCAAGAACGACATGAAATTACGAAAAATAATCATGAATACACCGTTCGCGTAACGCCAGAAAACTCGCATACTAACTATTAACTGAGATATATATATATATCACGAGAGAAAGAAAATGTGCGCGCGCACTGCTCTCTCTTACTTCTACAGTGTGATACAGACAATAGGCCTGCACTGTATCTTAGATATACGAAACGTTACTGGCTATGACAGAAAGAGAGAAAGAAAATGTGTGTTCGCACCTCTCTCTATTGCCCCTACAGTAATATACGACACTCTCTTTCTTTCTATCTTCACAAACTTATATCTGTTTCTCAACCTCCGTTCGCCTTGTCCAATCACACTTTTCGTAACGCTCTCGTCACGCGTTCACCAGCTTACTCCCCAAGTCAAGCGTTCATAAAAATGTTTTACTTCAAAAACTAAACGTAACAACTATACGTTAACAACGTACCAGGAACAACGAAACAATTTTCCTGCAGTAGAAATTAAAGCCGCTACGTATTGCGTCTCATTTAGTTTTTCGGCAACCGCACCAAAGAGTTCGTAGATTTTGTCGGCTATTCGCCCACCACACAACAATTTTGTCGGCAATTTTTTTTTTGTCTTTTTTTTATTCGCAAACAATACCTACACATATTGTGTCGGAATATTTGGTACAATAAAAAATATATATATATACCTACATGTAGGAAATTCATTCTAAAAGATGAATGACTGAAAATGGTAACAATGGAACGTTATTATTTACATGATAATTAAATAAAATGTCAGATCTTAAGATAATTGATAATGAATATTATCGAATAATGAATATGATATAAAAATAATGAATATATAAAAAGATAAAAAAAAATATAAAATACAATATAAATTTCATAACATGTCAAAATTCCAAGTCAAATGATACTTAACATTAGGTATAAATAATAGTACTTAATAAATAAAAGTTTTGCGTCAGGTAATTAGAGACTTGTCCTTACAAAATTCGTCAATGGAGTAAAAACACTTTTTCAACAAAAACTGCTTAAGTTTAGTTTTGAATTCAAATGTACTGTAGATGGTTTTAAAGACGACAGGCAAGTCATTATAAAGCTTTACACCCTGGTGATTAACACTATGTTCTGCAATTCTCAGTCTAGAAACAAAGTAAGTTTTTAAATCTTTTCTTCTGGTGTTCTCTCTGACTGCCCTTTCTTCTTTAGTTTCAAGCCTATTTAGGTGTTTTACTAGAACTTTAAGAAGAACCAAGATGTATAAACAAGGGACAGTGAGTAGGCCAAGTCTAAGTGATCTTTGCATGAGTCTGTTTGCGGTATGCGTACCATGGTCCTTATAGCTCTTTTTTGTATAATAACCGCTAAGTTAATGTTGTAATCATAGCTGTTCCCCCAAAACATTATGCTGTAACGAAGTTTTGATTCTACTAACGCGTAATATACTAGTTTTAATTGTAATAGTGTAACTTCATCCCGAAGGCTTCTGATTGCATAACATGCCGAGCTTATGTAACTTTCTATAGATGTTAATTCATTTTTCTAGTTCAAGAACATGTCAATACTTATACCTAAAAATTTTACTACGTCAATTGCTTTAATTTGAATGTCATGATAATTCACGCATAAATTTTCATTAGTTTTCGATGTCGTTTTAAATAGCATAACATTTGTTTTTGTCATATTTAAGATTAAATTATTTATTCTAAACCATTCACTAAAATCCTGTAAAGCTTTGTTTACTTTCGCTGTGAGCTCTGCTTATGTACTGGCAGAAATTGTAGCATTAGTGTCATCAGCAAAAACAACTAATTTTAACCCTGGTATGTAAGATTCCATGTGATGTATTCGTAAAAATTATAAATAATATTGGCCCTAAAATAGATCTTTTTGGCACCCCTCTTGTGAGCCTAGTTAAATCCGATCTATATATCCGCTCTGTGTTACACTCAATAGTTCTTAATTCTACAAATTGTTGCCGATTGTTTAGATATGATTTGAATAAATTTAGTTGTTTCCCTCTAACCCCGTAGTGTTCTAACTTTTCTAGCAAAATCTGATGATCCACTGTGTCAAAAGCCGAAATTAAATCCAAAAATAGACCTTCTACCCTACTTCTATTGTTTAACTGTAAAATTACATCGTTCAGTAAAGTATTTATAGCATCTCCCGTACTTACACCTCGTTGATAACCAAACTGTCTTTCATTTAATATGTTGTTGCCGTGTAGATGCCTAATTAGTCTATTTTTAATAATTATCTCGTAAATTTTCGACAGTACGGGTAGTAGTGAAATCGGTCTGTATTTTTTTGGATCAGTTTTAGAATCCTTTTTAAAGATTGGCAGTATTCTAGCTACCTTAAGTTGTTCTGGAAATGTATCAGACTCAATATATAGGTTATAAAAATACGCTAGGGGCTCAGACAAAATATCTGCATTTTCCTTAATTATTTGAATAGGCATGTCATCGTACCCATAAGATTTTTTGTTTTCCATATATTTTAGTATTTTGTAAATTTCTATCCTAGTCACTGGTTCAAACACCATATTAGTCTGTATTCTGTTGTTTAGTTTTACAAGAGCGTTTAACGTCGAAGTATTCACATGATCATTTAGACAAAAAGTGTTCCCTTGGTCGAATTTCGTTGAGAAGGTGTTAACAATTCCTTGTGGTTTATGTACTAATCTGTCGTTAAGTTTAAGTTTTATCTGATCCCTATTTCTACTTTCTTTTACATTCCTATGCTTCTTAACTACCTGCCAAATAGCTTTTGTCGAGTCTTTAGCCTTCATAACTTCTTCCTGTACTGTTAATTGTTTCGCTTTCCTAATAACTTTTTTAAATATCCTAATGTAAGACTTTTTGTACGCTATGGTTTCATTATCTTGGTCTGACTTTACGTTCAGAACCAGAAACCTTTTCATTTTACTAGAGACTTTCACGCCTTTTGTTAAGCATTTCAAACTCTTGAAACCATCTGATCTTATGAATCTTTTTGTTATTTTAAAATTTAGCTTAAAAATATCAAAAATGTTTTTAGCATAACTGTTAACTCCCATCCCATACCAATTTGTCTCCATAACACTAGCCCTGAAATTCACGTAATTCCTACTACAGTACTTTCTACGGTGAACTTCGATTCTCTGGTTAGTGTCTGTCTTACACATATCTTCTAGTTTACAAGTGCAGAATATTCCTGCGTGACCATCTCCTAAGCCGTTGTGATCGATATAGCAGTTTGTTATCCTATCCTCGGAAAGATTCGTCAATATATTGTCTAAGCTAGAATTCACATTATTCCTAATAAATGCCGTTTCTCTGATTAAATATTTAAAATTATAACATGTCAAAAGTTTTACAAATTCTTGTTTATGTCTATCGTCTGTCAAAACATCAACATTAAAGCCACCCAGCAAAATACATTTCTTATCGAAAAAGTGCTCCAAAAACTTTTCTAGATGCTCTAGAAATTCAATAAAATTACCCTCTACAGGATTGCGGTAGCAGCAACAAATGTATATTTTGCTCTAAACAGCTTTTACCCCGCAGATTTCAAAACTCTCTATATTATATAGTTTTTTACAAAAGGATACTTCCTCACACTCTATATCTTCAAGGCACAAAATCAAACATCCACCTCTCTTTTTAGTTGCACGAAAATTATAGCTTGCTAGTTTGTAGTTAGTGATGTGGAACATTTGCACTGAATTTTTATTAAGGAAGTGTTCACTTATACAAACATAATCCATTTTTTTTTGTAAGAGAATTTACATAGGCTTCGATTTGGTCCCTCTTGTTAGTTATACCACACAGATTCTGGTGATAAATATCAATTTGTCTGCACCCTACTTCCAGAAGTTGTCCTAATATTATGCTGTTTTCCATATCATCAATATCAGTTGCAACATCGCGTGTACAGCTTGTTTTGTCTACAAAATCTGAAAACCCTTTCGAACAGAGTTTTCGTTTGATATTTTATTGTTTCCTGAAATTTGATTACATTTTACATAATTCACAATTATTGACTTGAACTGTTTTGGTGTCAGATTAATATGTAAAGAGGCCAAATTAATTATATCTATTGTTGGATCATGAATACAATAATTATGTAAACTTGTGTTGTAATAATATATATTATTATTATAATAGGCGCTAGATGATGAAGACCTTTTTATGTATGATAAGTTTGTACATATTAGTTGGATATCCCTTTCTTTTAACCATCTATGTAGGCTAGTTATGCATGCTACATATTTTTGGGCGTGTTTTATACCTAATTTTCTCGTAACAAGAATCATTGCGAGCATGGAGTCACCTCTTTTACAACCATACGTTTTGCTGTGTCGATCAGCAGGTCAATTGGGATGTTTTTGTAGGTGTAGCAGCAGATGTTGTCCTGGTTGATTTCCAGAGAGTTGCATAGTGCTGGGCCTAGTCCCTGTGCGCAGTCATCCCCAATGACTACTATTCTCTGCCTTTGTCTTCTGGGTGTGTCTGTTATGTTTCCAGCCGCGCAGATTGTTCCAAGCGGTGCGTTTTCCTCAAACATTTGGTCAGCACTCTCTTGTAATATATTTTCCACTTCCTTGATAGTATGAGTTCCGCATTTTCACATTCGTTTTTATAATAATCTATACTCAGGTTGTCATATGATTATCTTATGCTTTTGCAGGTCTTTTCTAAGGTGATGATTTTTTCTCGTAGTTCAATCTCATTGGTTTCAAGATTCTCTAATTGCTCATTATATGTTTCTTGTAGTTTATTGTAAGACCTCTGTAGTTCTAATAGGTCTTGAGTATTTGTTTGTTAGGGTTTTGTACTTGAATTTCCTATTTTTATATTTTATTAATTTATTATATTATTAATATATATTAATATATTTATTAATTCTACATTTATTTTATGTTTGTGCTTGAGCTCCTCATAATTCTTTTCTAGCCGCTGAAGTTCTTTTTTAAGTTAATGGTTCTGTTCCAGAATACAGGAAAACTCTTTTTCACCATCAAGTTGTTCCTTTAAAAGTTGTTCATTAAGCCGCCTAGACTTGTTGAGGTCATCATGAACAAATTTGTTTATTTCTAAGTCCGCCATCATTTTTTGTTTTCTCGTTAACATAATAATTCTTTCCTAATTTGGTAGAATTTGTCCAAAGTTGGCAACTCCGTACTGTTCAGTGGTGAACCAATCAAAATTTGTGACTCTTTCCGAACGAAAATTTTACTTTTCGAGGTTGGTACAATTGGTATGTCGAGGAAAGGTCAAGGTACATCTGGCAATCAGCTGTTAGCCGACTTTAATCTTTAATTTCCGGTTGTTGTATTCGTAAACAAAGATAGTTGTACTCACGGTTTTGGAAATGTTGGAAATTCAAATTGATGACTCAGTGATTGTGTTCGTTGGTGTATCTATCCCCAAAAGATTGTACTCCTTTTTTAGCAATAAGCTCCTGTTGGATGTCACATGAGTTCGTTTTCTCGATGTGTTTGAAGGTAATGTACCTGTTTCAGTCAACATTTTTTGTATCTAAGCACTTAGCTCTGTAATTTTGATTATTTTGCTTGAGAGCTGTAACGCAGACGTGTTTATGTTTCGAATTCTTTCGTCCAAAAAAAAAGCCACCACACAACATAGTTCGTAGATTTTGTCGGCTATTCGCCCACCACACAACATAGTTCGTAGATTTTGTCGGCTATTCGCCCACCACACAACATAGTTCGTAGATTTTGTCGGCTATTCGCCCACCACATAACATAGTTCGTAGATTTTGTCGGCTATTCGCCCACCACACAACATAGTTCGTAGATTTTGTCGGCTATGCGCCCACCACATAACATAGTTCGTTGATTTTGTCGGTTATTCGCCCACCACACAACATAGTTCGTAGATTTTGTCGGCTATTCGCCCACTACACAACATAGTTCGTAGATTTTTTGTTGGCTATCCGCCGAGTTCATCGATTTTTGTCGGCAATCTCCCAACTCGCTACCCATTTCGTGGATTTTGTTCTTATACCGAGTCTTCTGTACATTTTCATTATACTGTGCCTAACTTAGCGGATTAACTTGCATAATCAAATCTTATGAGATTAGCTGGCTGTCTAGACCCTGTTGAAATGTCAATTAATCATCGCGTAAATAGGTTATAATATGTTACCGAGCTGGCTTGCCGTAATAGCATTCCGGTATCATTGGCTTGGACGATGAGCTAGATAAACTGGATCGACTAGACTATATAAATACTGACTAAATAAGATATAGACAACAAAAGGTATTTATTTCCCACATAGCACACAATACCATAAAAAACCGGCAAAGTGCGAGTCGGACTCGTGCACGAAGGGTTCCGTACCATTATATATAAAAACGGCAAAAAATCACATTTGTTGTACGGGAGCCCCCCCGTAAATATTAGTTTTAATTTAAATTGATTTTTTATTTTTAAAGTTAATAATATTACTCGATATTCTGTGAATATTTCAAGCGTTTACCTGGTGTCGTTATCATATCGAGCAAAAATGAGCAAAAAAATCACGTTTGTTCTATGGGAGCCCCCCTTAAATATTTGTTTTATTTTTTATTTTTTTATTTAGCCAAGTGCTTGACCATACCTCACCTGATGGAAAGCGAAGTTGTGATCGAAGATGGAGCACGCTTGCCTAGAAAGAACCTATTCACTCTGGACTTAAAGACTCCAAGATTGTTACTGGTTTGGAAAAACATACGCCGGAAGTGCATCCCACTCCTTACTTGTGCTAACAAGAAAAGTTGAAGCAAATCGTTTAGTACGACAAGGTGGTATGCCAACCAGGTATGGGTGATACTTCACGGTACGTCTGCTTGTCCGCTGGTGGAAGGGAGAAAGAGGGATAAGGTCATGAAGGTCTTGCGCACATTCACCAAAATGTATCTTGTAAAAAACTGAAAGACTGGCTACTCGGCGTCTGTGCTCTAGACTTTGTAAATTGGCTTTTAATTGGATTTGTTTTACTTAGAAAACTTTCGTGATTGATTTAATCATTATTATAAATACGGGATTTATCACGTACCGTCTTATCATGATGAAAGTTCACGAATTGAACCTAAACATTGTCGGTCGAAACACCGATAAGACGGTACGTGATAAATCCCGTATTTATAATGATGATTGGATTTGTTTTATTTTAATTTAATTATTTATTTTAAAGTGAATATATAACCAAATATTCTGTGAATATTGCAATAATATCGAGCAAAAACGAGCAAAAAATCAAGTTTGTTGTACGGAAGCCCCCTTAAATATTTATTTTATTCTATTTTTATTATTTGTTGTTATAGCGGCAACAGAAATACATTATCTGTGACAATTTCAACTGTCTAACTATCACGGCTCATGAGATACAGCCTGGTGACAGACGGACAAACAGACAGACAGCGGAGTCTCGTTTATAATAATACCGTTAATAGGGTCCCGTTTGACCCATTGGGTACGGAACCCTAAAAAGCAATGAAACAAAGTTGTAGAGTCTTCTAAATTAAAAGCTCTATCATTGTTATAATTACGGGATCAGTATCCCGTAATTATAACAATGATAGAGTTTATTGGTGTTACGATCGACAATATTTCGGTTCAATTCGTGAACCTTCATCAGAGTGAAGGTTCACGCCCCGCACGGCGTCTCGCCTCGCACTAAGAAAAGCGCGGTATTTAGTAAAAAAAAATTGGCACTCCGGGAGCGCCGACAGAAGTGAAAACTTGAATAATTACGAGATACTTTTGTAAAGAGGTGTCAGTAACGGTAACATTGTCACGAGTTCAATGGATTTTTCTCATCTCAAAAAATGCCCAACGCGCCTAAAAAAGTTTTCACTTCAATAACTGTATGTTGTTTCTTCCTATAATTCTAATTACAAATAAATGCGCAGATTCAATGAGCATAAATTCGCTTGCAAACTACGAAAAGATTAAATAAAACCTGTAAAACTGTTTAACGCGGCTGTAGCTATTTCACATTATTCTAAACATTCATAAATATATTACTTAGACATACATATAAATATCCGTTATACAACCTATTTTGTTATCATCATCATCAACATTTTCAGTTCGTCTCTACCCACTGCTGGGCATGGGCCTCTCTTTGTTTCTGCCATTCATCCCGATCCTGTGCCAGTCTGAACCACGTACGACCCACGGTCTTATGGATGTCGTCGACCCATCTGGCTGGTGGACATCCCCTATTTCGATGCCCAGTTCTCGGCCTCCACTCTGTTCGGGCCTTAGTCCACCTGTCGTCACTACGTCTGGCCAATACACAGCTTTCTCACAAAGGAGGCTGTTTTTTATATACGACATTAATTTGAAACACACATAAGGAATCGTATTAACTGATTCTAGAGGTGGGTTTCATACCGGTAGCTTTAATATATATCCAGTAATCGATATATATACATATTTCCAATAAATAATTTTTAACTTAAATCAGCGGTGCATTTACGGCGATGCCGCTTAGTCAGTATAACAAGTACCTACTTACTGATAATTGAATATGATTTGTTGGTATACTTAAATCTACGTACAACGTCAGACAAGCAACGTAACAACCAACATTTCCCTTTATTAGAGGCTAAAAATTCAACATTAAAGTAAAAATTAGGTTAGTATATATTTTCATAATATATTTGGATATTTTGAATGGGATTTAAATAGGAATAACCTAATACTATTTTAATAGTGTTGTCCGAACACATAAATACGGAAAATTCCAGGATTTTTACAACTATCTCATAAAAATTTTCATCTCACTAATTTTGGTTTTGACGTGACAAGAGCCTGTAGCACAATTGGTAGTGCATCCTCATATCAAGAGGAAGGTTGCGGGCTCATGTCTCGTCTAGACTTGAAAAAATATGATATGGTTTTTAGAGTTTTAGGATTGATCAAGACCATACCTGTTTTTTTTTGTGTGGTTTTTTCCAACCTGTTCCATTCTTTCTCTACCCACGACCCACGCATAATTCCAAATCTAACGTGCACTAATGAGATGGTTAACCGAACATTAATGGATGTAGCCGGCTCGGTCCGATTGTCATGATAAATGACACTGCTAATGAATTTGTAGGATCCTCTTTAAATTGTTTGCATAATATTCTTAGGTGATTCTTATCATATTTTCATAATTCATCAATCGTAAATGCATCTAGAGTAGTTCGTATGTCAATTATAAAATTAGATTCATTTACATTCTGTGCCCTTTGTGCCCGAACACCTGCACAATGGTTGGCATAAAAATGGCTTCTCCTAATGCCATCAATGTCGCCAAGTACCTATCTCACACAATTTAAGTAGAACTATTGATACGCTAAGAAGAAGATTTACACTCTGCAGCATTGAGGCGTGCAAAATTCTAAGATAAAAATAATAATATTAGATAAAGCAAACTCTATAAGATAAATTGAATACTAATATAAATAATGATAATACCTAATTTCGAACATGTCAAATTCATACAAAATACAATAATAAAAATGTCAAAATTACAACATTAATATTAAAAAGGACAAAGTCTCTAAGATAAAATTGAATGTAAATATAATACGGGTAATACTTTAATTTCAAACATGAATGAATGAATGAATGAATGAATGAATGAAATACTCTTTATTGCACACCAAATAAAAATACAATAATGGAAATAAACAATAAATAAAGGTACAATGGGCGGTCTTATCGCTAATAGCGATCTCTTCCAGACAACCTTTGGATGGACAGGATAAACAAAATCAAAAGACGGCGGTGTAAGAGTACCTACAGACATAAACAGAACCCACAAAATAAAATATACCTATTAATTATACTAATAAACATAAACTTAAATACATACAAATAATATAAGAATAAATAAACTACACTACATAAAGAGGATAAATAACATAAACACTAACTAGCAGTTACGAGACAACGAAAGGAAATGGTTGTATACCTTGACTTTGAAAATAGGAAGAGATTGGGACGACCTTACAGACAAAGGTAAGGCGTTCCACAGTCGCACAGCTTGTACTGTAAAGGAGTCACCATAAAATTGTCATAAACATGTCATATTCATACAAAATATATAATCAATAATGTCAAAATTACATTACTTATATCAAGAATGTCAAATTCTCTAAGATAAAATTGGTTATAAATAAATATAAATAATGATAATACTTAATTTCAAAAATGTCAAATTCATACAAAATAATTTATTATTATAATATTATATATAATATATTAGAATGCTAGTAATGGGGGGAACAGGGGGGAAATACGGAGGGTGAAGCTGAGCAGTCTTTCCCAGAAGGTTTCAGGGCGGATTGTTCAATATAATTATACCCAGAAAACTCGAGAGCCAAGAAGAGTGGTAATAACATACAATAATAATGTCAAAATTACAACTGCTATTTATAGTTTTAATATTTGTTCATGTCATAAAAACTTATATCAATAACCAAACCAAATCACCTTAGAATAGAATAATTCTTTACTGTACCAGGAATACTTAAAAAAATAATTTTAAAATTACTTTACTAGTTTCACCTTACCGCGTAAATTTTTTTTTAACTTTATAGGCTTGCGTTTGACCACGATCTCATCTGATAATAAGCGATGGTGCTGTCTACGATGGTACACGCTTGCCTAGAAGACCAGAAGACAGTTTGTAGCTATCAGGAAACACAGACTCTGAAGTCTCAGAAAGGACCCTGTTTGTAAGATGGTGGTGATTGGTCTAATATTTTTTCAGGGTTAAACCGGATTCTTTAGTCAATCAATCCATAGTTTCTCTAAATAATATTATATTTCATTCTTTGTATGTCTGTTAGTATGTAGACTATTCTAACGATTTTTTTATGAGTAACATCTCATTGTGGGTCTCATAAAATCTTTGATTCCATGCAAACTTTGTCTGGAAAAGGCTATTACTCAGTGATTAGACTGCTAATAGTATTCTTGAGATAGATTATTATCTATTCAAATAAATAAATATTGCCGGACATTTTACACAGCTCGATCTAGCCCCAAACTAAGCAAAGCTTGTACTATTTGAAACAAGATAACTGATAGAATACTACATTTATTTATGAAATACCCAAACCTGGAATATATCCAAATCTAATATGTAGATAATGCAAACATTTATTCAGAAGCGGGAATCGAACCCGCTACCTCCTACGTCTCAGTTAGCTATTCGCCCACTTCGGCACAGAGGTCGTCTAATAAGTAAGAGCGTTATCACACTGGCGAGTTGCGAGCGTGTTTTCACTTTTCTTATGGAGACTGGCATACGTGTTCCATTGGCGGATTGTTTGCACGTGTTTACCTATTGAGCGAACGTGGCGTGCACGTCGCGAACACGTTCACAACGCCACGTTGAAACCACACTCGCAACTCGCCAGTGTAACAACGCTCTCAGGTCTAAGGTCTTTAGTATACAATTTCATAAGCGTGGGATGTCTAAGAAAATCATGTTCTAGGTAAAACCAATAAGGGCCTTTGTTTAGGGCAAAGAAGTACGCCCACTCAGTCCAGGGCCGGAGTAAAGGTAGGTGTTTTTATAACTAGGTCGCCCTGAATTCAAAACGTAATTGTCTATTGCAAGATTAAATATTGCAATACAATACAGTATTTATTTATTTATTTATTACATATGGCACACAAAACAGAACACATCCAGCAAATATGATATAAATACATTATATAGAAATTTCGAACTAGGAAATATTCTAAAATATGTGTACACATCACAATACTATATAAACTCCTGCCATTCTAAGAAGCCCGATTTACCGTTATCAAAATACAGAGAGTAGATTTGGGAATTAGATTAGAAATAAAAAATCGTTTGCTAGAATCACCGATTCTGGACACATTTTGATTAATTGTAATAAGAGGTTGTTAACGTTAAATTAATTACTTAGGTTAAATAAATATCAAACTAGGTTGGCTATATCTACATAATTTAAATCGTTTTTCATTCAAGAAAATATTAACGATAATGATAAGTAGATTAAATTAGATTTTTTTTATTGCAGTGCTAAAATTTTAATAAAACCCCCTCATTATGGGTGCATCAACATCTATCGATTGTAATGACTAAAACATTAAAAAAATACAAATACGTTTCTGTTTAGGTATATATCTAAGTTGAGTATATGTTTCTATTTTTTGTAATAATCGATTTTGTTTGGTTCCCAAGTGGTTAAAACGGTCGCAACTCTACGGCATTGAACCCAATGATACAACATTGGAATAGCGTCAGACATCTTAACAAATTTTGCTTTACATTATGGTTGATTTTTCGGCTTCTTGTGTAGACGTTCGTTCAAAGTTATCACGTCGTGAAAAATGACAGATGTCGAATCGGGCTTGTAATAACGGTACAAGTGTATTATTAAGTCATGTAATAAAAATAACTTAAAGCACCTTCTTTCAATTCTAAAATTAATAACACTTTCAATTCTACCTCCTTTTATTCATTCACAAACCATGGGACATAATGAAACACTTGGCTAAGTAATAATGGGCACAAATGTAGGCATGGCCATCTTTTGGGTACCTAGGGGCTCAATGAACAATTTTTATAGAAGCTAGAAACAGACAATATAAACTATCTTATACACTAATTAGGTACTAAGAATTGTAGCTGATCAAGGAATAAGTATAAGAAATAATACTATACTATAAGAAATATAATGCTAATTTTATGCAGGACGTTATCGTTATCAATTCTAAACTTTGAATTTTTTTGTTTGGATGTCGGGGCAATATCCGGAACTATTCATCCGATTCTGAATACTATTTAACTAATAGGAGGCTGCATTATCACTGAGTGAATTATGTGTTCAGGAAGGCGCACACGGATGGCGTCCATGCCATTATAAGAAAGTGGTGTGCGTCGCTCTTGAAACGCCTGCGTGGCCCCGACATCATTCTGAGCACATTGGCGGACAGGTGGGACTCTCCGTATCTGGGGCACTGGTTAAGCCCCCATGCAACCCCCTTATAAGGGACGTTGCCCCAGTCACTCATAGTCCCTCGTGTGTGCGTACGTGTTTGTATGGATGTGTATGTCTCTGTGTGTAAATTGATTTATTTTAATTTAATTAGATTTAATATCTATTAGTAACGTGTATGAGTACATGGTTTGAAATACAAATTGTATTTATTCTATTACTATTTTATGCTCTTTTTAATTAATAATAATCCATGCAAACGAAATCGCCTCGTAAACTCAAAACTCGGAAACAAAACTACAAGACCTTATTTAATAACAGTAAAAACAATAGAACTACACTGTAACAAAGAACATTGAAATTCCCCTAACTCCTAATTGGGCTCTGAACTCCGCCTCTGTAAGAAAACACCGGGGAAACGTAACGTCTGACCGCGGGGCAATTTTTCGCACTATTTCACCTGTCTGCCGCAACATTCACCCGTTTTTCCCAGTTCTACACGTATAAACTCGTAGCTCACTAGATGTGGCAACAATTTCAAAAAGATCTTACTATTTAACTAATGAAACTCTCGTGATTTATTGAAGTAAGACTTCTTTACGCACGCTTGACTTGGGGAGTAAGCTGGTGAATGCGTTACGAATAGTGCGAACGGAAGTTAGGAGGGAGATAAAAGTTAGTGAACATAGAAAGAGAGAGAGAGAGAGAGAGAGAGAGAGTTACTTTTCGTATATTTTTAAACGTTAATGTGCGAGTACGAGTTGCGTCTGTCCAGAATGAACATAGTCTGGATCGACCTACAGACGTGTGGACAATTTTGTAATTAAACGATTTTATAAATTAATATTTTATAAAATAAGTTTTAGTTCAGTCGTGTGGTCTAAAGCACACTCGTTTTTTTATGTATTACATAAATGTACAAATATATTTTGTTATTTTATCTAAAAAATACGTTAAATAAAAAATCTATTACACCTTCTAATTCACTGTATTTTTGAATATGATCATAAATATAATTAATATATTTAATATAATTGCAAGCCTCTCGGTTTTTTTATCGGATACATATCGGAGTGCTTTCTGAGCACTTCAACCTGATCCCACCATCTATCATCGGCCAACCAGACGCTCTGCGGTGCGCCACCGCTATATGGTAGAAACACCTCCCTTTCGCACAAAGCGGTTCTCTTCGACCATTATTATGCACACCGCCAAAGAGTGGAACGCCTTGCCAGAGTCTGTGTTTCCTGATAGACAACCTGGGTGTCTTTAAGTCGCGAGTGAATAGGTTTCTTCTAGGCAAGCGTGTACTTAGTGTAGACGCTTACCACGAGATTGTGGTCAAACGCAAGCCTATAATGTATAAAAAAATCTATACCACGTGTTTGGTTATGTACGACATTAAATGAAAACACGAGTAGGGCTAATGGAAAAATACTGTTGTAAAATAGGTTTATTTATCAAATTTATTCATCATCATCATCATATTAGCCGTAGGATGTCCACTGCTGGACAAAGGCCTCCCTCATTGATCTCCAGGAACTGCGGTTGGAAGCGGCCTGCATCCAACGCCGACCTGCGGTTCTTACCAAGTCGTCTGCCCATCTTGTAGGCGGACGTCCTACGCCGCGCTTGCCGGTCTTTCCGAGATTCGAGAACTTTCCGGCCCCATCGGCCATCTGTTCTGCGCGCTATATGGCCTGCCCATTGCCACTTCAACGTGCTAATCCGTCCAAATTTATTACTATAGAAAATTTTACATATTCAAACAACCTTACTATCAAGTTCAAAAAATATCAATGCACCAGCCTGTATAATAAAATAGGTAAACAAATCATATTCATTCATCGTGTAAGTAGGTACACACGGCTACACATCAAGCTATCCTATTCCAGTATAAGCTGACCTCGCATTGTGTAGGCTTTTCGTAGAACGAGAGGTCAGCTTATACTGGAAATGTGTAGCTTGATGTGTAGCCGTGTGTACCTGTTAAACTGACTAAAGTTTATATGGAGGAGGGCGAATGCTAAAATTAACCTAAAATAGTAATTATTTTATAAAAATATAACCGGCTTATGAAGAACAAAAAAAAACAAACTACTAAACCGATTTTTAATAAATTTCATACTGGTGGTAGAGCTTTTGTGGGCTCGAGGAAGTGGGCACCACCGCCTTTTCTTTATCTGCCGCCAAATAGCAGTACTTGTGCTGCTGTGTTCCGGTTAGATGGTAATGGTATGTTTCTGTAATTACTGGATCATAGGCATAACAGCTAAGTCCGTATGGCAATGTATCCACATAGAGATCAAGACAACATAATAGCTTGTTTTGAGTACTAAGTGGATATCCATGGGCTGCAGTAGCCACTTAACATCCGGTGGACTGCATGCTCGTTTGCCATATAAGTAGTATTAAAAAAAATCTATGGAAGTAATCTAAAAGTATTTCCTTTCTAATAAATTAATAATTTTCCAAATCGGTTGATAAATGACGGAGCTCTGAGGTATAGTGAGACCATTAGTGCTGTGCACTCCCTGAGGTGCGCGCGGCGAGACGGGGGGGAGAATCGGCTGCTGCGCTCTGTCAGTACGCCGTCAACGCTCGTGGCGGCAGGTAGTGTTATTTGTATCGGACTGTCTATGTCATGTGCGTCTGACATAGACAGTCCGATACAAATAACACTACTACTGACAGAGCGCAGCAGCCGATTCTCCCCCCCGTCTCGCCGCGCGCATACCTCAGGGAGTGCACAGCACTAATGGTTACACTATAACATAAAATTTATAAAAAATATATTTGGTTTTTTGTTTTCTCACAAAGCGCTTAATCTATTTTGATACAATTTATATGGGACCACCTCTAAAATATGATCTACCAAAAAAAATATAATCATTTAAATCGATTCTTAATTAACGGTTTGATCTCGTAACAAACATACAAAAAAACATACAGTCGAGTAGAGGACCTCCTCCTTTTTTGAAGTCGGTTAAAATATGTATTACGGTCGAATTTCGACCCCTGTACACACGGCTACACATCAAGATATAACTTCCAGTATAAGCTGTCCTCGCATTGTGTAGGCTTTTTGTAGAATGAGAGGTCAGCTTATACTGGAAATGTATAGCTTGATGTGGAGCCGTGTATACACTAGTAGTAAAATTCCATACTAATAGTATGGAATTTTACACGTGCTGTTTTATTGTTTAATAGCTGTTGCCCGCAACTTTGTACGCTTTACACTACTAAATTTGTAGGTAACCTAGAAATATGTGGCAAAATGTGTGGCAGTAGCTGAAGCTCTCTATCTCTTTTTCTCTCCCCGGTCTCCATGTCTTGTCTTAAATATACCCGTGAATTTATTTTTTGTTTAGTTTGATAGTAGTGATAGTTTTATTGGTTTAAATTAGTAGGTATTTAATTTTGTAATGCATGTATTTAATATGGTTTGATTTGAACAATAGTTGTGTTTGTCTTATTATGGCTACCCTTGATCAAGAGGTACGTGAGGTAACATAAACTGGACTCAGCGGAAGACCAGCGCTGCGGCATATTAACATACCGTAGCATCATGCTGAGCTGAGTACCTATTCATCTCCACACAGAGCTTTTAAGTTTGTTAGTTTGTTAGTGCATAGGTTAGATTTTATTATTGTTGTGTTTTATTTTCCTATATTACTGTGTGGTTGTTGAATAAAATGTTTTCTTTCTTTCTTTCTTTCTTTAAATAAAGCAGTTGTTGCAACTTGACTTAACACTCCAATTTTATTCTATAGGAACTGATTTATGGGATAAAAGGTATCCTATGTGGTAATTTAGGTTAAAATTTACGTATATACCAAATTTCATCGGAATCAGTTCAGCCGTTACAGTGATTAAGTAACAAACAAACAAATAATGATTATGTACTTTTTGAAATGGCGCAAACCCAACTTGTAGTTCCCTTACAGGGTTTATGTACTTACTCCTAAGCTACCTACTATCTAAGCTAAAAAATGTATGTCATACTAATATTATAATCGCGAAAGTTTGTATGTATGGATGTAAAGATGTTTGTTACTCTTTCACGCCGGAACGGCTGAACCGATTGCGATGAAATTTGGTATGTACGTAAACCATAACCTGGATTAACATATAGGCTACTTTTTATAGGCAAACCACGCGTGCGAAGCCGCGGATTAGTCAACTAGTGTACATATATATTTAAATAAATGAATATGAATAAACAAACATCCAAACTTTCACATTTACAATATAAGTGTTATTGAAGCGGTTTCAAATTTAATCATGGTTGATGTTAGTTTCCAACCAAAGAGGGTAATAGTTGATCAGGAGTTTGGTTTGACGAATCGTTTGTAAGTATTATTTTGTAGATTATGTGTTGTCCCACAATTACATTCGATGGTTGATTGGATTAGTATTCGATGTTCGAAGACTTTATCGTACTACTTTTATGGATGTCTTACGACCAACGCTTTTCCAGTTCATATTTATATCCATGTAACTCCTGTAAGACCATGCTGGGTTTTCTATGTAGGTCACTTATTTTCGCTGCTGATTGGCTAACCACGTAATGGTGTCGAATCGTAATCATGTTCAAACATGTCGAAACTTGGCTTCACTTTTAGCATAGAATAAATAATAGTACAGCATGTCTGAAGTTCCACTTACACATGGAAATACGTTAAGTCACTATAAAAGAAAATTATGTAACGTTCATATCTTTATTTAAACTTCGCATTTATTTTATGTTGAAACGAAATGCTCTTTTTCAATTTTGATACACAATCTGTTTTGTTATGTACGACAATAATTTAAAACACACATCTGAAATCATATTAACAGATTTTAGAGGTGCGTTTAATACTGATAGATTAAATATTAATCTAGTAATCGATACATTTCCAATAAACAATTTTAAACGTAAATCGGCGGCGCCTTTGCGACGTTGCCGTTTAGTCAGTTTAAAAGGTAGCTACTTAAATGATAAATTAATATGATTTGATAACATATTTTATACAGGCTGTTTCATTGATATTTGAAGACTTTTTGAAAATATAAAATAAACAACGGTAATGAATTATATATAAAACCTATTTTACAACAATACTAGTCGTTAGGCCTACCCGTGTTTTCATTTGATGTCATAACAAAACACGCAGTATACTCTTAACAAACTGCCACACACTTCTAGTATTATAAGAGGTAGCCGTACTTTGGTAACTATCGCCAGAAAGGCTGATTCAGTGTTTAGTGGGCGTGGGACTCTCCACTGATGTGAACGATGACGGTCTGCCCGCATGCGGTCGGTTATCTTACTAGCTATCGGCGCTCAAAGACGAGTTATTGTTACAAAAATGAACAATAACTAGAAAGGCTGATTCTAGTACAGTATTATAATATGAGTACTACCTATGTAAACAGTGAAAAAACTACAAGATTCATCGGTTGGTTCACTAGATATGGCCGCTCAAAGAAGCGTTATGGTTACAAAAAAGAACGATCACTAGAAAGGCTGATACCTGTATAGTATTAAATTATACGTATTACCTATATCACTTGTGAAGCGGATACTGCAGTATCCGCAAGATCACAGATCTATAAAAATCAAAGTCGTGTATACAAACAGGCTTTTAAAATATAAACAAAAACATTATTAGCTTGTTTGTATGTTTTATCGTCTAGAACCATTCTTAAACAACACAATAATATACCTTACGGTACTTATGAAGGTCGTGTGCCCTTACGAAGCCGGCGAACCCCGACCGCAACATCAATTCGGCCGCGTCAAAAACTTCAGCCTGAATATCGCTATCCCTGTTTAGTGACGAAGTTTAGCCACGAAGAGCGACAGTGATAGCATATGAACGATTCTAAATTTGATAAGATTTTGACCGTGATCCGTAATACCAAAAATTATCACTGAAAATGTCAAAAAAAATGTCACCGGTGACACATAATATTTTCTCGAAAGTTTTCTGATTTTGTTTAAATAATTGTATAAAGGTACAATTTGTTGTGATTTATTCACCTGATTTGCAAATAACTTACAAACTACAAAAACAAACGGTATGTACCCACCACTAGGGCAAAATACCGAAAATATTACAATCAGTGTATCCACCTCATAATTTACTATTGCTTGGCAAGATGAGGTACTGTAGCGCATGCACACATTAGTCGTCTGTCCATAAAAGTGACTATACATCAAATGTCGTTCATGGTGTTTAGTGTTTACATGCTGACGGATAAGTTGAAGAACATATCGGAGTTCACGGATTGTCTCAGTTGTGACTATACATCAAATGTCGTTCATGGTGTTTAGTGTTTACATGCCGACGGATAAGTTGAAGAACATATCGGAGTTCACGGATTGTCTCAGTTGTGACTATACATCAAATGTCGTTCATGGTGTTTAGTGTTTACATGCCGACGGATAAGTTGAAGAACATATCGGAGTTCACGGATTGTCTCAGTTTGGTGAGTGCGATTATAAAGAATGACAATTCAAGCTCAGTTTAAGTGCTGGACGACTTTAACGCCCATCCGAGTGAACAATTTTTGATGAGTTATCATTATTCAGTAATGATAACTCATTAAAAATTTAATTCTAATACATATACTTTTGTTAGCGACGCAAACGGTTCTAGACACTGGCTAGACCATTGTGTGGTCACCAGAGCAGCGTTAAGTACTATCCTAAAAGTCTTTGTAAAACATGATGTCGTATGGTCTCATCACTACCCGTTAATTATAGATTGCAACTTAGAATATATTAGACCAGAAATAGTGTGTAGTGACGATATAAAAATCAGTAACAACGTTGTATGGGGTGAAAGGACATCAGAACAAATCGACTTATATAGTAGATTGTGTCACGATAAATTAAGACTAGTGGATTTCCCAAATGAGTTTATGGAATGTGCTGACTTTTCTTGTAATAAATTTAATCATAGATATGTTATTGACAAAATGTATATTAACATTGTGAAAGTGCTGAGCCAAGCGGCGTCAGATAGACATACTCGAAAAGTTAAATATTATAAAAATAAACATAAAAAACCTGTGCCAGGATGGAACGGGCATGTGAGGGAAGCACACAGGGAGGCAAGGTGGAAATTTGACTTGTGGGTTCTTTATGGAAAGCCTAAATCGGATCGTGTTTTTGAAGAAATGCACGAAACTCCTAAAATTTTTAAATCCCATTTAAAATGGTGTCAGGACCACAAGTAGCAGTTAAAAATAGATAAAATATCAACAGAGCATTCTAAATTGGATTTCAGTAGCTTCTGGAAATCTACAAATAAACTAAATAGCAAACCAAGCCTTCCTGTGAGTGTCGACGAGGTCAGTGACCTTAAAGCTATTGTTAATGTATTTAAATCCCATTTCACTGTCATTTCGTCTTTGGGGCCGTCACAGTCAGTTTGCGATGCTGGGCCGTGTGGTTGGGAGTTAGGTACTCGGTTTACAGGCAAAGATGTAAAAAGATTAATACAATCGATGTCACGCGGTAAATCTCCAGGCCACGACGGACTGAGTATCGAACACGTAAAACATGCGGGCCCCCACCTGCCGGGAGTCTTGGCAATGTTTTATACCTTATGCGTGGGGCACTCGTACTTACCTACCGAAATGATGAAGACTGTGGTGGTACCGATCGTGAAAAATAAAACGGGTGACATGGGAGATAAGTCTAACTATAGACCGATCTCGCTGGCTACCATAATAGCGAAAGTATTTGACGATTTGCTTGATGCTCAACTAGATATGCATCTAATCTTGCATGACAACCAATTCGGATTCAAATCAGGACTGTCAACAGAAGCAGCTATCTTGAGCTTGAAGCAGACTGTCAAATATAACACTAAAAGACAAACACCAATCTATGCCTGTTTCCTCGTCCTCTCAAAGGCATTTGACCTGGTGTGTTATGACATCTTGTGGCAAAAACTAGAAGACATAAATGTGCCTGAGGAGGTAAACCGCATTTTTAAATTTTAGTACCAGCACCAGGTCAATTTCATGAGATGGTCGGGAACCTATTCGGAGCCGTACAGGCTGGAGTGCGGGGTAAGGCAGGGGGGGGGGGGGGGTTAACCTCACCGAAGCTCTTTAACCTGTACGTTAATACTTTGATAGAGGAGCTGAGCAGAGCCCGTGTCGGCTGTCATATTGATGGAATTTGTGTTAATAATATATGGTCTGGCCAGGTTGCTGGATATTTGTGAGAAATATGCCTACCTACATGAACTTAAGTACAATGTACAGAAGAGTGAATGCATGGTATTTCGGGCCAGGGGTTGTCCATGTCCAGCTCATATACCTGCAATGAAAACATATGGCACACCTCTAAAAGAGTAGAAAAGTTTAAGTACTTAGGGTATTGGATAACCTCAGACCTGAATGACGATGCAGACATTGAGAGGGTGCGTAGGGCGTTGTCTGTAAGAGCGCGTTCCCGGTGCTGGTGGGGCTGCCCCGGTTCTGCAGCGCGTCGGGGATGTTTGCCGAGGCACGAATGAACTGTTTTTACAGCACCATGCGCAAAATGACACATAAAACAATTATAATGAACAGTAGGTACAATTGAATCGAATAGTTTGACTCACGTCTGTACCAAAATGGCGTTCAGTTAATGTTGGATGTTATGCACCCAACGCTGATATTCAGCTGAAACCAGAAGCAAAGCTGATCTGATCAACTCTGATACCACCATCTCCATTCTATCAACGGACAACCAGACGCTCTGCGGTGCGCCACCGCTATATGGTAGAAATACCTCCCATTCGCACAAAGCGGTTCTCTTCGGCCTTTATTATGCGCACCGCCAAAGAGTAGAACGCCTTGCCAGAGTCTGTGTTTACAGATAGCTACAGCCTGGGTATCTTTAAGTCGCGAGTGCATAGGTTTCTTCTAGGCAAGCGTGTACCATTGTAGACTGCATCATCGCTTACCATCAGGGGAGATCGTGGTGAAACGCAAGCCTTTAATGAATAATAAAAAAAAAAGAAAAAAAAAGAAGTGCAGCAGCGACGCAATAAAATAAAAATAAATAAAGAAGTGAGTAAAGAATAGAGGTGTGTAGTTTTATTAAAATTTAGATATAAAATAAATATAAATCTTCTCAAGCTATATTGTACCAAGATCCTGCACAATAAAGTTCATTTTACATCGTAAGCCAATTCACAGTGATAGCTTACCGAGTTTTCTCACCTTTTCTAGAAATTTCTAATATAACGGGTACTGGCCTTTTTCTCCGATGAGCTCTGGGTCAATTTCGTTCGGTCTGTGTCAGTTCTGGGTTGATTTCAGAATTTCCCGGGTGAACTGGGAAAATGAGTTAACTAGTTTTCTTACAAAAAACATTGAAATCCTCATTTTTATTGATTGAGTGAAGCGAGATCTCTAAATCAAATTCACAAATCGGCGTTGTATGTACGTATGTATGTATGTTTGTCCGAGGATTACTTTGAAAGCGTTAATCCGATCATCGTATAATTTTATACAGAGGTAGGTAGTGATGACACAATGTTGGTGTGACTAAAAGGTCAAGTAAGACGTAAAATGAAAGGTCTTCATTAGTACATTGTGACTCCGTTTTTATTTTTTAGTAAAGTTTTTGAGTTATTAGCCATAATAACAACTAAACATTGACAAAATTCACAGGGCACACTAGTGACCTCACAGTGCTGTAATTTGGTATGCGTGTAGCTTAAGTATCACAAATAAAGGCAAAAGTCTGAAATCCAGAACAACTGCAATTTGTTGCCCAAAAAAAGAGTAACCAATTAACATGAATTTAAGCTCAATTCAAACTTTATCTGTAATTTAAATGAAACTGTAGCCAATTTAGCTGGTATGTATGTCGTGGCACTGTTTTGATAGTCAAAGATTACAAATAATATTTTTTTGATTTAATCAGAGACTCGCGGGATCTCATTTCAGGGCAAACCACTAGTTTATAATGCCTTATTATCCACAGTAATATTATTTATTCAAAAGTAACTCTGTCTATCTGTCTGTTTATTACATTTTCAAGAATAAACGGCTTGACCGATTTCGATGAAATTTAGTATACAGATAGATCATGACCGGGACTGCGACATAAACTACTTGTTACCCAAACGCGCAGAAGGAAGGCGTGCAAAGCCGCGGGTGGGTCAGCTAGTTCAGTATAATAGGTTACGTTTCGTATAATACCTACTATAATTAAAATAAAAAAAAACCAGAAAACAGATTCATTTAAATAACATTGCAATACTTATAAAAGTCAATTTAATGGCAAATCATATTATAAACGCAAAAGACAGACAAACATACATTTAGACAGACATTTATTTGCTACCATAGCACACACAAATTCACACAATACAATCAAAAGGTATATAACATTAAAGAGAAATCACAAGTAAGAGAAAACAGAAAATTACATTCAACAAACATAAGAACAATAGAATTAAATAATAAATATACAATGTAGTCACATATTACACATATATTGTGATGACATATGGAACCGAGACGTGCTCCTTCACTATTGGCCTTATGAATAAGCTCAGAGTCGCTCAACGAGCTATGGAGAGGGCTATGCTCGGGGTTTCTCTACGGGATCGAATCAGAAATGAGGAGATACGTAGGAGAACTCGAGTCACCCACATAGCCCGACGGATTAGCACGTTGAAATGGCAATGGGCAGGCCATATAGCGCGCAGAACAGATGGCCGATGGGGCCGAAAGGTTCTCGAGTGGAGGCCACGGACCGGCAAGCGCAGCGTAGGACGTCCACCCACAAGATGGGCAGACGACTTGGTAAGAACCGCAGGTCGGCGTTGGATACAGGCCGCTTCCAACCGCAGTTCCTGGACATCAATGAGGGAGGCCTTTGTCCAGCAGTGGACGTCCTACGGCTGATATGATGATGATGATGATGATGAATGTAGTCAAGGAAAAATTAAAAAGAGGCAAGTAGGTGTGTATGTGCTAAGCAGAAGTTTGGATGTTTGTTTGTTAATCAATCACGTCGTAACGCCTGAACCGATTTCTATGAAATTTAGTATGTACATAGACTATAATCTGGATTAACACATAAGCTACTTTTTATCCCATAAATCAGTTCCCATGGGATAAAAATGAGGTGTCAAATCAAGTTGCACCAGCAAGTTAAGCTTTATTTCTAGGTTACCTACACATTTAGTAACGTAACGCGTACGGCAACAGTACGCGTTAACGTAATACATAATTCAATAATCCTGGACATTTCACACAGAGTTAACTAGCCACAATCTAAGCAAAAATTACTTTCTTTGCAATTGCAAGAACTTCTTTTTGTTCCCCTAATACAAGTTTAGCTTAGCTTAGGGCTAAATAGCGCTATACGAAATGTCCAGCATTGTTTATCGTAATAATATTACATTTATAATAATAAAACGTTTATTTTTTGGCAATGTGTACCTAAAAAACATGTTAACAAGGTCCATATCTATATACCTTAAATACTAACATACTTAAAACAATAAACTAAAAACTAACACTTTTTTTTATTTGAGGGATTTTGTGTATTGTAAACTCATGTTTTTTGAATCCAGTCCATCCAAAGGTTGCTTGGAAATTATCACTCTATGCGTTAAAGCTGCCCATTGTACCACCGCGCATTAGTCTAAGGTTTATATATTAAGTAAGTAGTAATTTGGTCTATCAATATAGAGTTAGACCGGTTTGCGTAACGATCCCTAAACGTAATTAGCTACTAAACATGTTTAAATTTAACGTTTTTGTATGATATAAGAACTCTGTAAATCATATTTAGGCACTAAATACACATTATAGGCAATATTAATACAATATTAGGCTTGGAGACCATCTAATCTAAAACTGAACGCTCCTTTGTCAAATTACGTCAAAACAAATTATTCTTTATTAACTGTTATCACAAGACTCATTTTGAAATGATTTGCTGTGCGTCATCTATAAGTAAACGCGGTAGATGTTAAGGTCGTCTTGCACAACCATCTTTATACGTATTTAGCGACTAACATGTTAAAGTTTGACGTATTTGTATGATATGACAACTCTCTTATTCATATTAAGGTACTAAATACAAATAGTACGTCGCGCAAGCCGCCCTCAGTTTTAGAACGGTTTCTATCTATTATTTATTTATTCTGACAAGTTACTGTATTTCAACAGTGTGTTAATGTCGCAAATTTAACACGGTTTTTTACATAACAGGGGTGCCATACCCTCACATCTTAATAAATCTACACAGGCTTTCCAATTGTTTTTCCCTATTCCGTGTCATTTGCCTCTTTTTTCTTTCCCTTCGCCAAGGCCGTAAAATTCGTTTCGGCGTACGTGCTTTATCTAAAAAGTTTTTTTAATTTGTTTAATCGTGAGTATAGTCATTGTTAGTATTCTATGATGTGAGTTTGTCCATGTTTTTTTTATAACCACACACAATCACCTAGCAGTCTATAGTTACGTAAACACTAGAAAATTTTCTCGAGCATTTCCATGTAATGTAACGTTCTTACGAATGCCGAATAGTATAATACAAGCAAACGCTCGAATCAATAAAGACTTTTTATCTAATGTAGCGTTCTTACGAATGCCGAATGGTATAATACAAGCAAACGGTGGAATCAATTAAGCATTTCCATGTAATATAGCGTTCTTACGAATGCCGAATGGTATAATACAAGCAAACGGTGGAATCAATTAAGCATTTCCATGTAATGTAACGTTTTTACGAATGCCGAATGGTATAATACAAGCATAAGCTCGAATGGATTGAGAATTTTAATCTAATGTAACGTTCTTACGAATGCCGAATGGTATAATACAAGCATAAACTCGAAATAATAAATCATTTCCATGTAATGTAACGTTCTTACGAATGCCGAATGGTATAATACAAGCATAAGCTCGAATGGATTGAGAATTTTAATCTAAAGTAACGTTCTTACGAATGCCGAATGGTATAATACAAGCATAAACTCGAAATAATAAATCATTTCCATGTAATGTAACGTTCTTACGAATGCCAAATGGTATAATACAAGCATAAACTCGAAATAATAAATCATTTCCATGTAATGTAGCGTTCTTACGAATGCCGAATGGTATAATACAAGCAAACGGTGGAATCAATTAAGCATTTCCATGTAATGTAACGTTCTTACGAATGCCGAATGGTATAATACAATCATAAGCTCGAATGGATTGAGAATTTTAATCTAATGTAACGTTCTTACGAATGCCGAATAGTATAATACAAGCAAACGCTCGAATCAATAAAGACTTTTTATCTAATGTAGCGTTCTTACGAATGCCGAATGGTATAATACAAGCAAACGGTGGAATCAATTAAGCATTTCCATGTAATATAGCGTTCTTACGAATGCCGAATGGTATAATACAAGCAAACGGTGGAATCAATTAAGCATTTCCATGTAATGTAACGTTCTTACGAATGCCGAATGGTATAATACAAGCATAAGCTCGAATGGATTGAGAATTTTAATCTAATGAAACGTTCTTACGAATGCCGAATGGTATAATACAAGCATAAACTCGAAATAATAAATCATTTCCATGTAATATAACGTTCTTACGAATGCCGAATGGTATAATACAAGCATAAACTCGAATTAATAAAGCATTTCTATGTAATGTAACGTTCTTACGAATACCGAATAGTATAATACAAGCATAAGCTCGAATTATTAAAGCATTTCCATGTAATGTAACGTTCTTACGAATACCGAATAGTATAATACAAGCATAAGCTCGAATTATTAAAGCATTTCCATGTTATGTAACGTTCTTACGAATACCGAATGGTATAATACAAGCATAAGCTCGAATTATTAAAGCATTTCCATGTATTGTAACGTTCTTACGAATACCGAATAGTATAATACAAGCATAAGCTCGAATGATTAAAGCATTTCCATGTAATGTAACGTTCTTACGAATAGCAAAAGGTTTAATACAAGCATAAGCTCGAATTAATAAAGCATTTCTATGTAATGTAACGTTCTTACGAATAGCAAAATGTTTAATACAAGCAAAAGCGCAAATTAATCAAGTATTTCCATGTAATGTAACGTTCTTATGAATACCGAATGGTATAATACAAGCATAAGCTCGAATTATTAAAGCATTTCCATGTAATGTAACGTTCTTACGAATACCGAATAGTATAATACAAGCATAAGCTCGAATTATTAAAGCATTTCCATGTAATGTAACGTTCTTACGAATACCGAATAGTATAATACAAGCATAAGCTCGAATTAATAAAGCATTTCTATGTAATGTAACGTTCTTACGAATAGCAAAAGGTTTAATACAAGCAAAAGCGCAAATTAATAAAGCATTTCCATGTAATGTAACGTTCTTACGAATACCGAATGGTATAATACAAGCATAAGCTCGAATTATTAAAGCATTTCCATGTAATGTAACGTTCTTACGAATACCGAATAGTATAATACAAGCATAAGCTCGAATTATTAAAGCATTTCCATGTAATGTAACGTTCTTACGAATACCGAATAGTATAATACAAGCATAAGCTCGAATTAATAAAGCATTTCTATGTAATGTAACGTTCTTACGCATACCGAATAGTATAATACAAGCATAAGCTCGAATTATTAAAGCATTTCCATGTAATGTAACGTTCTTACGAATAGCAAAAGGTTTAATACAAGCATAAGCTAGAATTAATAAAGCATTTCTTTGTAATGTAACGTTCTTACGAATAGCAAAAGGTTTAATACAAGCAAAAGCGCAAATTAATAAAGCATTTCCATGTAATGTAACGTTCTTACGAATACCGAATGGTATAATACAAGCATAAGCTCGAATTATTAAAGCATTTCCATGTAATGTAACGTTCTTACGAATACCGAATGGTATAATACAAGCGTAAGCTCGAATTATTAAAGCATTTCCATGTAATGTAACGTTCTTACGAATACCGAATGGTATAATACAAGCATAAGCTCGAATTATTAAAGCATTTCCATGTAATGTAACGTTCCTGCGAATGTCGAATGGTATAATACAAGCATAAGCTCGAATTAATAAAGCATTTCCATGTAATGTAACGTTATTACGAATACCGAATGGTATTATACAAGCATAAGCTCGAATTAATAAAGCATTTCTATGTAATGTAACGTTCTTACGAATACCGAATGGTATTATACAAGCATAAGCTCGAATTATTAAAGCATTTCCATGTAATGTAACGTTCCTGTGAATGTCGAATGGTATAATACAAGCATAAGCTCGAATTAATAAAGCATTTCCATGTAATGTAACGTTCTTACGAATACCGAATGGTATAATACAAGCATAAGCTCGAATTAATAAAGCATTTCCATGTAATGTAACGTTCTTACGAATACCGAATGGTATTATACAAGCATAAGCTCGAATTATTAAAGCATTTCCATGTAATGTAACGTTCCTGTGAATGTCGAATGGTATAATACAAGCATAAGCTCGAATTATTAAAGCATTTCCATGTAATGTAACGTTCCTGTGAATGTCGAATGGTATAATACAAGCATAAGCTCGAATTAATAAAGCATTTCTATGTAATGTAACGTTCTTACGAATACCGAATGGTATAATACAAGCATACGCGCAAATTAATAAAGTATTTCCAAGAAATGTAACGTTCTTGCGAACGTCGAATGGTATAAAAGAAGCAAAAGCTTGAATTGATGTAATTTAACGTACGAGTACCTGCGAATGCTCGACGCTGGTTTGACGTATAGAAGAGTCCTCTCTGATTCTGTGGTTTGCCTAATGATAACAATTTCTAGGTTACCTGAAGAATTTGTTTTTATTCTCTTGCATGTTTGTGCACGCCATAAATTAGATCATCAAATATTATAACTAGTGCCTATTTTTAGGGTTAACTTACACTAGACCAGAACCTGGTGTCTGGAAAAACCTAGTAGGTACCTATAAGTTTTAAGACATCATTGATTATCATCATTGAAAAAATTATCTAAGTGCATTCCCAGACCGATGCGTCTAGAAGCAGCAGCTAGGCTGTTCAGCATTTGTTGCAGTTGCACTGACTCTGCCATTGTACAAAATATGGTGACGTGTAACGAGTGATAACACTCGTTACACGTCACCATATTTTGTAAATATGTATGTACATAAATGACTATTGTGAATATTATTATTATGACATTGTATATGTTTTTATTAATCTTATAACATTAATTTTATTTTAACTCGGTGACAGTTAACTCAATAACGAAAAACGTAGTAACACAGACATTACACACAAGAATTAGTGAAGAAGCACAGACCCACTTTAATAAAAGCTCTTGTTAAGGTGAACATAAACGGGCAATTTACGAAAATACCTTCAAGAGAATGTTTTAATTTTGAAATCGTTGGTTTCCTAAGAAACTGTTACCGCTATTTGATGGCTGTACATAGTTGTTTGAAATATATATCACTAGGTACCGCCCGCAGCTTTGAACTTGAGTTTTGTTAATAATAATAAGCCTTTGTTTTAATCTAGGCCCGTCTATAAAAAAACAATAAAATATAAGCTTTTATTGCTGTTCCTTATCTACATTAAACAACACTTTCATAGTCATCATATCAGCCGTAGGACGTCCACTGCTGGACAAAGGCCCCCCTCATTGATCTCCAGGAACTGCGGTTGGAAGCGGCCTGCATCCAACGCCGACTTGCGGTTCTTACCAAGTCGTCTGCCCATCTTGTAGGTGGACGTCCTACGCTGCGCTTGCCGGTCCGTGGTCTCCACTCGAAAACCTTCCGGCTCCATCAGCCATCTGTCCTGCGCGCTGTATGGCCTGCCCATTGCCACTTCAGCGTGCTAATCCGTCGGGCTATGTTAGTGACTTGAGTTCTCCTACGTATCTCCTCATTTCTGATTTGATCCCGTAGAAAAACCCCAAGCATATCCCTTTCCATAGCTCGTTGAGCGACTCTGAGCTTATTCATAAGGCCAATAGTGAAGGACCACGTCTCGGTTCCGTATGTCATCACTGGTAACACACACTGATTGAAGACTTTCGTCTTAAGGCATTGAGGTATGTTGGATGAAAAGACGTTGCGAAGTTTCCCAAACGCTACCCATCCGAGTTGGATTATTCGACGATTGACCTCTTTCTCGAAGTTGGGCCTACTTAATTGGACTGTTTATCCTAGGTATACATACGCGTCGATAACTTCAAGAGCCGAGTTCTCAACCAAAACTGGGGCAGACACGACATGGACATTAGACATAATTTTAGTCTTGTCCATGTTCATTTTAAGTCCTACCCGTTGAGAGACTCGATTAAGGCCTTCGAGCATCGTGCTGAGCTCAACAACACTTTACTATTTTGTTAAACTTGTGTAACAGCTCGTCCTTCGACAAAAGTCTCCTCTAACGATTTCTACTTCATCTTGTACCTGGCTGTTCTCGGCCATTTTGGACCAGCTATTTTCTTCAGGTCATCTTTTCAACGTCTTGTTTTTCTTCCTTTGTGTCTTTTACCGTCTCTTGGTTACCATTCTGTTCAGGGTCTGAATGTCTATCTATATATTATAAGTATTTAAAAAAAAACTATATAAGTATTCTATCACTCATCTGGTTCCCATAGTACAAGCTCTGCTTAGTTTGGGGCTAGATAGCGCTGTGTAAAATGTCCAGCAATATTTATATTTATTTATATGTATTCCGTTATTAATTTGGTCCATTTTTTTTTTCTTTAAGAATATGTCCTGTCCATGGCCATTTTAGATTTTTATATATGGTTTTTACATCTTAACATTGTAGTATTTATTATTTAGCTTAGCATTACTTAGCAATATTGATATACGTTGTAACATTTTAATCCACATTGTACGAACGCAATAAAATACTTAATACTGAATACTCTGTCGAGATCAATTACAGTTATTTGTATTCCGTTTTGACAGACTTTTTTTTATTAATTTGCTGTTCAGTTAATGCCCATGTCCGGCAACCATATGTCAAGCATGATGGTAGTATGCACATATTGAACATCTTCTTTTTTTCTTTTATTGACATTCCTTTGTCCTTCATGACTTCACACACAATCTTTTAAAAAAATAATAATACTATATTTAATCCAAATCGGTTCAGCCATAACGAAGTTTTTTTTTATTGGTAATATTCCTCAATTATTTAACATAATGATAAGTGTAAGGTGTAATCGAAGATGGGCCACGCTTGCCTAAAAAGAACTTGTTCACGCTGGACGTATGTTTTAGTTCACCGCTATTTTTTCCGTAGTATGATGGTTGCCGCTACTATTGAAACCCAAGCTTGAAGATTGTTATCGCTCTGGCTATTCTTTGTCTCCATTATTTATTCAGGATTTTTAATTAAAATAGTTTTTGAAGCGAACAAGCGCTTAAGATTTAAACTTGCGGTAAACAAAGTAAAGATTAATTACAGTTGAATTTGTTGTGCGGAAGTCTTCATCATCTTTGTCACTGGTTCTTTTACAGCCACCTTGAGTACTGTATCCCGCATACATAAAACTTTAGTGCTGTTTGATGGCGCATCACTTGAGAACATTTTGACAGTATTTTTTAATCTTCGTAATAGTCCGTATTATTTTTTGAGGGAAAGATAAATTACCCGGAAAAAATGATTAACTGAAATTGCTTTTTTCGATAAAATTTTTGTATGAACTGAAGATGCTACATTTTATAAATTGGCTGCAACTTTTCTATCAAAAATTATGGCACAAGCATAAAAATCGATTTTAGCGATAAGACCGCCACTTGTATTTCCTCGTGACTAGATATTTGTTTAAATATTTTTTGTTAATTTAAGTGTGATTTACAATAATTAAATTTATAATAAATTAATATAAATATTGCTGGACATTTCACACAGCGCTATCTAGCCCCAAAATAAGCAGAGTTTGTACTATGGGAATCAGATAACTGATAGAATACTTATATACTTTTTTTTTGTAAATACATACTTATAATATGTATATAGAAAAACACCCAGACACGGTACATATATCTGAAGAGCTTGCAAACATTTGTACCGCGGCGGAATCAAACCCACTACCTCCTGCGTCGTCAAATAGAGCATTAATTTTTTTTATCTATCTATCTTGATTGTGTAGTGAGGACAATGGCTCCGGTTTAATATATATACAGGGCGTCCCACGGCTATGCCACATGGAGGGAAAGTACCTTGAATATTGTAGATGGAACATTTTACTGAAAGAAGACATTATTTTAATTTAAAAAAACAATTTAAACTGCATTCATAAATTTTTAAATAATTACATGGTTGAGCCGGGAATCGAACCCACTACACCAGCAAAAAAATTACCCTGTAGCTTTATCATACCGATCGAAAGGCTCCATCATAAGGATTATTTTTTTGTTAAATAACCTAGTGTCAGAAATAAAAGGAAGTACATGAATTTAAATATTTGATGTGAAATTTTGTTCAGAAAATAAAAAGCTGACATTGCCGTAAGGATATACAACTGCGAGCCAGCAATGTGGCTGGCTGATTATAAAGAAATAATTTCAAAAATATGTTCCATTTTCCAACTTTCATTCTTTTGTGTCATTGATTTTCATTTTTGGAATTTTGCATTGAATTGTGAATTTGTTACATAAACATGGCGTATCAAAATAATTTAGATTTAATGGAAACATACTTTTTGAACCACATAAACATAACATTAGCTTTACAATGGTACCACGAAACATATCCTGATAGAAATACACCATCTCAATTTGTTATGAAACGGTTGGTGGACAATCTGATAAATTTGGGACGTTGCGATCATCGCTTACCACAACCGCAGCACCAAATGACAAACACTGACGATGAACTCGACATTTTGATATACTTTGAGGCAAATCCTAAAAGTTCAGTGAGGGCATGTGAAGAAAAAATCGGAATTTATAAAAGCAAAATACACCGTGTACTGAAAAAATACAAATTCAAAAGTAACGTTGAAGGGCGATTAGTACAAAAATTACGGCCGGGTGATGCTGAAAGACGACTTATTTTCTGCCAAGAAATCGAGAGGCTCATCCTAGAGGATCAGTATTTTCTGAATAATATTTTTGTGGGGTTATGTAAAAAAAATATTTTACAAGAACCAGTATGAAAATGTTCACGAGCTACAAGCAGAACTTATTAGCAGACGTATTATTCTAAATATCCACCACAACATGATCAAAAAATCGACAGGGAGCGAATTAATCAAAAGAGTTCGACTTTGTATTCAACAGAATGGAACTCATTTTGAGCACTTGATAAATTAAATTATTTAATTTTGAATTAAAAATGTTAAAATTCATGGTGTTCCTTTTATTTCTGACACTGTGTTATATAGCAAAAAATAATCCTTATGATGAAGGGTAATTTTTTTCTCGTGTAGCGGGTTTGATTCCCGGTTCAACCATATAATTATTTAAAAATCTATGAATGCAGTTTAAGTTGTTTTTTTTAAATTAAAATAATGTCTTCTTTCAGTAAAATGTTCCAACTACAATATTCAAGGTACTTTCCCTCCATATGGCATAGCCGTGGGACGCCCTGTATATATGTCCAGGATAGCCGTTAATGCCATGTTAAATTATAAAATTTGCATAATATTTACTCACAGCACCATTCCGAGCATCCGAGGTTAAAGTAACAAATATTCCAAACATCAAATAAAGTTTAACATAACTTGTCCCTCATCAAGTATTCAACTCAGGGCTCTCGTAAAAATTGGCATTACTTCACACTTAGTCGTTTACCATAGCGTGGATAGCATAGCTAGGTAATGAATGCAATTAATTTTACTTTTATAGGCGACCTTTAGACTGATGAAACAAGCATATGGCCCGTCAAGTGGTAATCGCTTATGACAAAGTGTTGCCTCGTGCCCTACGATTTGAGGCATACGGATTTAAAGCCTCATGCGTCTGTAATTTCACCGGCAACCATAAAAGCTTGTCAAACCAAAACACAACAATGCTGCTAGCAGAAATAGGTATCGTATAGGCCTTTTCATGTCATCTTCTTTTCCATAAAAGCCTCAATGTCGCTCAACGAGCCATGGATGATATTCTCTACAAGGTCAAATAAAAATGAAAAAATCTGTGAACAAATTAAAGTTTCCAATATAGCCCAAAAGATTGGAAAGTTGAAGTGGCAGTGATACCATAACTCTATAAAGTTTTGGTGTTATCTGTTCCAACCCAAGGTCGAATGTCTGCACATTATTAGCGATGACTTTTTGGTCACAAATTCCTCTCTATGCCTATGCTTAGAGTCTTAATTGTTAATGTCAATACTATAATTGATATTAACAATTCATTAACATCAATTTAGACTTTTTATAAATAAGTTTTTTGTTGAAAAATTACTTTTTCAAAACAAGCTATTATAAAATTCATAATTGAACCCGCAAGCAGATTCAAATGAGCCCAATCACTAGTAGCCTAGTCTACTATAATCCATTCAGAAGTTCCGTTGTCTACGAGTAGCATCTCCATTATGAGACCACCTCCATGTTACCATAGTATTGCATTGTCACCTAAGTTATTTACATATGCATTCCAAATTTCAGCTCAATCGGTTGAGGGGAACGGGCTTAAAATTCAGTTGCAAGATTCCACCCGGACAAGCATACATACATTGCAAGTTAATAAAAAGCTTGTAAAGAATGTCAGACTGAAGTTAGACATAATAAAAGGGTAGTATTTGAACACGCACCAAAATATTCATGTTTTTTTACAAAAAATATAGTTTTCTATCTAAATACTAATTATAGATACTTAAAGAAATCAAATTCGATATATATTTTATGCATGCAGCAGTTAATAACTATTTATTAACTAATTATTAATAAATACTAGATATTAGTTATAATAGTTAATAAATACTAGATATTAGTTATAATAGTTAATAAATACTAGATATTAGTTATAATAGTTAATAAATACTAGATATTAGTTATAGTAGTTAATAAATACTAGATATTAGTTATAATAGTTAATAAATACTAGATATTAGTTGTAATAGTTAATAAATACTAGATATTAGTTGTAATAGTTAATAAATACTAGATATTAGTTATAATAGTTAATAAATACTAGATATTAGTTATAATAGTTAAAAAATATTAGTTATTAACTATTATGCAACTATTAAGTAAACTTACTATGTTAATTGTCTTAATGTATACCAAATTCTTGTTAGTGCCGTCAATTACAAAAAAAACCAAATGACCTACTTTCCTCTCGTGTTTTAGAAAATTCATTAAAGAAAATCAGTTGAAAGGTTAGTTAATTTGATATGCAATTAGTATATCTGGTATTGATTAGTAGCTGTGTATTATTTCTTTTGATGTGCAATTTTTCCCATAATTCATAGGAGATACATAAAACATACCAGCTTGGTATGTTAGCTGTGACATCACTTAAAATTCAAGTGTGGCCCTCGTTTTTGCATCGCAGTGGACCATTGCCTGACTTAAGGCCCGTGTGGACATATGAAGAGTTTGGAAGTTGAACGAGTTCTCTGTAAACTGCGGGTAGTTGGAAGTTTGAATGGCTTTGTAAACCAAACTTGACCTGTTCTTACAATACAAAATATTAAGTTTACAACAGGAGACTTTAATGCTATTTTTTAAAATTAGATAACTGGCTACGAATTAATAAGAGACTGCTACAAAAGTGAACAATATGAGCCTTTCAACACTAAAATCAAAATCAAAATATGTTTCTTCAATAAAATCACAAGGAACACTTTGAAAGGTCAATTTTACTGCATGTTCCTTCGCGACAAAGCCACGAAAGAAAGGCAAGAAACAAGGCTGGTTATTTTTGTTTAATGATCCTTTTACCTACATCGAACGAATTAGATTAACTATTCTATGTGTACTGATTCTCATGTAAGTGATAACTGTTATCTTTTTGAGACTAAATGAATATTTAAAAAATTACTATTATACATACAATAAATAAAATAAATAACGTCTAAATTGTAAAATTTTTGAACGAGTTGGAATAAAATTCAATCCCAAGCTTCTCTATAATCTAAATAATCTGATATGTTATAGAAGGCTTTTTTATAAAATTGTGTTTAATTACATTTTAAATATGTTAATTGTTAATTGTCAAAATGATTGTACGTCACTTGGGAGTTTGTTATTAAAGCGTACCTTTACCTTGCCCTTTGAACGATTTACTTTATGGAGTCTACAAGTAGCAACAGTGAGTTTATCTGTAGGTATTTCTAATATTAAAATTATGATTATCGCTATTATTCTTAAACAAATTAATATTTTTGTGTGACATAAGAGTTGTGATCTCCGTTGTCACTTCTTTTGACGAGATATACGTTATATCAGACAACAACCATGCACTCGCATAGACTTCAGTTTACCCGTGATCATGGCGCATGCAACTGCGTCGAAATATCGGGAAACTCAAAAACTCAAAATAATGGAAATATCCCGTTTTAGTGTAAATAGTATTCATTGTTATGATAGTTTCAAAAGTTATAAGTACCTTTCTAGTAAGTATAAGTCGCACTACCGACACGCTAAGAAAAAGAAGAAGCTTTTTCGAGAAGACAAAGTAGGTAAGGTAAGGATAACAAAGTTGTTAATATTTTTACAATGCAGGTGAAAATATAACTTGAAGTGAATCTTTACACCCAACATCATAGAATGTCATAAAAGGAAGCTCTTCAAAATTCATTATAGATCTAGAACCACTGTATGCAACCATACATAATAGAGTACCATTAATAATATAGGTATATATATTTTTTGTACTAGCCCGTACTGTCCCACTGGTGGGCAAAGGGCTCCCCCTCTTCCTTCCACTTATTATGGTCCAGCTAGAGCCAGTTCCCGCCAGTCTCTTTGGAAGACGTCCAAGTCGTCGACATGACCCGCCCAGTCCTATTTCAGCTTTGTAGCCTTGATGCCCACGTCAGCGATGCCGGTTTAGAGTCTTAGAGTCTTCAGTTAAAGTATATAATAATAAATAATCTTGGGCATTGCACACATCGCTATCTAGCTGCAAACTAAGCAATGCTTGTACTATGGGAACCAGATAACGGTTCGAATACTTATATACTTATACGGTTACTGCGCAACTAATCGCAAAAGGGGCGTGTTCTTTTCAAAATGATCATGATATCTCGGCAAAAACCGACAGCCGACGGAATGTCTCGGAACCCAATTTTTGTCGCAAAATTGGTCCTCTACATATGAAAAGATGTTAATAGGTAGAAAGCTTTCGTGATTGATTTCAATCATTGCAGTAACTGTGCGAGGCGAGACGTTATTCGGAGCGGATCGCACTCACCCTGATGAAGGTTTACGAATTAAACCGAAACCGTTGTTGGTCGAAACACAAGAAAACAGTACGTGATAAATCCCTTATTTATAATAGGTATATTATAATACCTAATATTATATATTATATTTTTAATGGGTATATTTATTTAGGCTAACGAAGGAGACTAAGACCCAAAGTCTCGAACACCGCCGTAAAGTTGCAAGCCTATCGATCTTTTACAGAATACATTTCGGGGAATGTGCCCAGGCACTGTATGATCTGATTCCGCCATCTCCATTCCATCCAAGGACAAACAGGCGCACGGCTCAGTGCCATCTGTCCCTAGTTGATACACTACCCATTTGCACACACTGTTTTGGTTCTACGTTATTGATGCGCACAGATAAGGTACCGTACCTAGTCAGGTCATACGTATTGTCACACAGTAAAAACTTTTCTTTTAGAATGCCTACCACAAAAAAGTGTATAGAATTTGAATTTCGAATTGTTCATGAAAATAAAAATGTATACTTTTTAGAATTTTACTCATTTTTAAATATGGAGTGGACGCTTAAAGAAGACCGTGTTGCAGTTATTGCGTTGCATCGTTGCGGTTACGCGCCAATTCAAATTTTTGACATACTGAAAAATTTGAATATAACCAAAAGATTCGTTTATCGCACCATCAAACGATACAATGAAGACTCTAGTGTAGATGACAGGTCAAGAAGTGGTCGCCCTCGGTCTGTTAGGACTCCAGCAGTGATAAAAACTGTGAAGGCGCGAATTCAAAGAAATCCCAAACGTAAGCAGAAATTGTTGGCCCTTCAGATGGGGTTAAGCAGAACCACGGTGAAAAGGGTGTTAAGTGAAGACTTAGGGCTTCGGGCATATCGAAGAAAAACAGGACATCGTTTGAATGCTCGTCTAATGGACCTGAGACTGAAGAGATGCCGCGCTTTGTTGAAGCGGTACGCGGGAAAAAAATATCGGGAAATTCTTTTTTCGGATGAAAAAATGTTTACCGTAGAAGAGAGCTACAACAAACAAAATGATAAGGTGTACGCACACAGTAGTAAGGAAGCGAGCAACCGTATTCCGCGTGTCCAACGAGGTCATTTTCCATCCTCGCTCATAGTATGGTTGGGAGTTTCTTATTGGGGCTTAACAGAGGTACTTTTTTGTGAGAAAGGTGTAAAAACGAATGCAGTTGTGTATCAGAATACAGTCCTGACGAACCTTGTGGTACCTGTTTCTCATACCATGTTCAATAACAGGCACTGTGTATTCCAACAAGATTCGGCGCCAGCTCATAGAGCGAAGAGCACACAAGACTGGCTGGCGGCGCGTGAAATCAACTTCATCCGGCACGAAGACTGGCCCTCCTCCAGTCCAGATTTGAATCCGTTAGATTACAAGATATGGCAACACTTGGAAGAAAAGGCGTGCTCAAAGCCTCATCCCAATTTGGAGTCACTCAAGACATCCTTGATTAAGGCAGCCGCCGATATTGACATGGACCTCGTTCGTGCTGCGATAGACGACTGGCCGCGCAGATTGAAGGCCTGTATTCAAAATCACGGAGGTCATTTTGAATAAACTTTAGTGTCATTAGAATCTTTGTTTTGTTAGGTTAATTTTGGTATATAAATGGTTACATAATGAATAAACTTTTTTCAATTACTTTATATTAAACATGTGACAGAATTTATGACCTTACTAGGTATATTTTTCCTAAAGAATACAATCCGGGCCTCTTTAAGGTAGGTGAGTAGGTTTTTTTTTAGATCTTCGTGCTTCATCTTAGACACCATCATCGCTTACCATCAGGTGACATTGAGATCAAATAAAGATCTATATATTTAAAAATAATAATAATAATGATGTTATTAGGCTTAATGATACCGTGTTTCGATACAATGTCCCGTGACAAAAAGTATCCTAGTGCGTGCAGATAGCTCGAAGAACTGACGGCCGTTGGGGCAGAAAGGTTCTCGAGTGGCAACCACGCACTGGAAAGCGCAGCGTAGGATGGCTCTTCACTGGATAGACAAAATAAAGGTTGCTGGGAGCCGTTGGGTACAGGCCGCACAAGCACACAAGCAGTCAGCAGTGATTTTGCTGATTTGATTATGATGATGATCTTTTATCAATACTGTAAATATAGTACTATATATTGTCCTTCTTGTCGTATCCGAAAATGGCGAACTTGGCATATTTAGGGCTCCGTACCTCAAAAGGTAAAAAAGGAACCCTTGTAAGATCACTCTCTTGCCCGTTTGTCTGTCCGTGTGTCACCACCGATTTTGTCAGAAACGGGTAGACCTATTAAGTCAAAATTTATACCAGATACTAAGTCCATATTAGGTGTATGAAAATCAAGGTCCTGAGTCAACACGATCAAAAGATATAGGCAAACTTATATTTTCGCGAAAACTTGTATGAATCAAAATTTGCCTTAATTTTTAACTTTTTTATTTTTCGGATTTGTCCCTTTACTTGTATTGTAGGATTTTGCTTTTAACCAAAATTGACAATCCTAGGTCAACCGGAAGCACCTTATAGGCTTTAAATTGAGAACCTATAGGATAGTTCCCGATGACCTAGAACCACGAAATTTGACGAAAAGCAGCACAAATAAAGGAAAAATTAAAAAAAAAAATGTTTAAAGTTAAAGGGTGTCCCCACACAAACATAGTTGACGCTAATTAAGGTAGTCCTCTGAGTTGTATAGGTGCTCATACAATTTAGAGGACTAGCTTCGGCACCAACCTCAAATAAGGTAAATAAATAAAATTGTCCTATTGAATAAAATATATATAAATAAAATATAAATATTTAAGTGGGGCTCCCATACAACAGACATGATTTTTTTGCAGTTTTTATAGATAATGGTACGGAACCCTTCATGCGCGAGTCCGACTTGCACTTGGCTGGTTTATTTTATTGCTGATAGCCAAGCGCTTGACCACTGTCTCGCATTACTTAAGTATGTCTATTATGTGCCCGAAGGTGGCTTTCAAAGCCAAATTTGGTTTGAAAGATCCTTTTGAAAAGCGCACTATGCACCTGATCACTGCAATCTTAGATGTAGGTTTAGAAAGGTATTTTTTTTAATAGACTCTGTTGGCCTCTGAGACCGTTGAAGTTTAACCGAACTAAGAGTATAGGAAGGTTTCGTACTGGTCTTTTTTATATGGCGGTTGGCATCGAAATCTTAAATCTAGTTCTAGATCAGGTAACAGCTGTGTGCATTGGTGCACGTTCTAAAATATATTTGGGTTCCACAGCAATTTTATTATCCCTGCATTTTCGCAAGTGTAAAACGTCAACGGTAGACGGTTATTTTAGTATTTCCGTATGGAAATCTGGAGGATATTTTTAAAAACGAACTTTTGACATGGAATAGAAAATGGCGGTGGAATCTAGTAGACATCATGCTCGCTTGAGCTTAAATAAGATGTTCTCGCGAGGAGGCGACGACGTTTTTGACGCGCAGTCTAAAGGAGGACCGAAGGCGTTTCAGAAATATGGACTAAGGCGATTAGAGTAGCTGATTTCTCTTATATGGAGGCTTTCTCCTCAGGGTGGAATCAGTTTTATGTGTTCACAAAAATATATGTAATTCATTGACATTTTACCTGCAAAGTGAACACCCAAAAATTCCACCTGTGTATTTGTATACACAGTATGTGTGTATTTACTATGAGAAAAAAAATAACAATATGTAGCTGTTTAGACTTTCAATTTGATTCAAGCTCTAAACGGCCTAAAATTTTGTAATTTTTTTTTTAACTAAATGTGGGCAAAGACTATACCTTCAAGTTGAACAAATGATGCTGTGCTGCGACGGTCTTTCACGTAGCAATAAAATTTTCAATTTTTCCGAATAATTAGCGTACCCTTAGAAGGTGGTTGCGCGGGCG
Source organism: Philereme vetulata (assembly GCA_918857605.2). Taxonomy (NCBI): domain Eukaryota; kingdom Metazoa; phylum Arthropoda; class Insecta; order Lepidoptera; family Geometridae; genus Philereme; species Philereme vetulata. The sequence goes on from OU975421.1 coordinate 12,508,638, forward strand.
ACGGGCGGCAGTGTACCGCTGACTGTCGTACGGGAGGGTTGTGCTCGTCTGCTTCGCTCTCACCTTTTTGCTGGTCGGGTAGATGCGTGTGGCGGAAGGTGCGGGGCCGAAACAATAGCTACGCCCATTCGCTCAAGGGCATCGGCTACGGATAGCGCGCTAATAGACAAACTAAAGTACCCGGCACAACCCAGAGGGTTAGAAAATGTATGTTTATAATATGTAAATAGTGCTGGACATTTGACATAACTCCATCTATCTAAACTAAGCAAAGTTTGTAATATGGGAACCAGATAACTGATAAAATACTTATTTTGTACAATTTTTTTTTGTAAATACGTATTTTTAATACAGTGTCCGAAAACTAGTTGTACATAGAAAAAATACCCAAAATCGAAACAAATTGACGAGCTCCGTGGTGAAGTAGGCGAATAGCCGGCTAAAACTGGGTTTGCATGATCTACAGATATTTGTTCGGGGTCTGGTTGTTTCTCTATATATTATAAGTAGGTATGTATTTTCAAAAAAATGTATATAAGTATTATATCAGTTATCTGGTTCCCATAAAACAAGCTCTGCTTAGTTTGGGGCTAGATAGCGATGTGTGATATGTCCAGCAATATTTATTTATTTAATATTTATAAATATCTGAAGACCATTCAAACATTTGTTCCACAGCGGGAATCAGACCCACAACCTCCTGCATCTAAATCTATTGACTTTTGACCGCTTCGCCACATAAGTGGCAATGGGCGGAGCACACAGCTCGAAGAACTGACGGCCGTTGGGAGGAAGGTTCAAGAGTGGAGACCACGCACTGGAAAACGCAGAGCAGAACTGCCCCCCACCTTAAAATAACGAATTGTTAAAGATTGCTGGGAGCCGTTGGGTGCAGGCCACACAAGATCGATCGCTCGAAATCTAGGAGGAAGCTTGTGTTCAGCAATGGACATTCTATGGCTCATTTGATAATAACTTTAAACTTATAACATCACTCAACTAACAGCGAGGGTTAAATAAAATAGTTTCCTCTGCCTTCGACCAACACCAAAGCTATGTATGAGAACCTGTCCTCTCTAAGCAAATGTGACGCAAACACGCTCTGAGAGTAAATTTAAAATTATACTTTTAAACCAACTAGTTATTGGTTCTATGAATTATTAATACTATATTACGCCCGCGGCTTCCCACACACGGTTTTAAAATATAAACAATTTTAGTATATAAATAAAAACATTTTAAGAGTGGTATAGTTCCTATATAACACCCTGTTTAACCCTACCTCACTTTCCTATCATAATGAATAATTGAACATCTGAAACACAGCAACTCAGGACTTCTGTACACTCCTCCTCCTACTTTGATAAGTCTTTTACAGTGCAAGCTGTCTGGCTATAGAGCGCACTGCCGGTAGTTATCAGATGTGCCGAGTCACTTGTCATTTTTAAACGTATTGTCAGACAAAATTATTTAAGTATTTGTCGCTAAATATACTATGTATTTATTAATAATGAATTATTTAATGAAAACACCATATTGTACACAATATAAACAAATACAAACAAGATAGAAAACACAAAGCAAATAATACAATTGTCGGTCTTATTGCTTAGAAGCGATCTCTTCCAGACAACCTTTGGATGGAGAGGGTTTTATAACAAAAATCAAGGTCGTGTACATTTATGGCCATACTATTGAAGAGAGATAAAACAAGAGAGAAGAGATACATGAAGAGAGTGCGTCTAACATATATAAATACATATAATAAAAATACACCTAAATACTATAATTTATAAATAAATATTAATAGATACAAATAGAATATATGTACTATACATATATAAAAAGTATAAATCATAATATTTATACATACATATATATAATATATAATAAGGTATATAAAGATAAGCTGATAAATGCAATTACATATATAAATGAATTGTCCGATACTACGACGTTTCTGACAAATACAAACGTTTAACCCTGGATTTAAATATGGCTAAGGATGAGGCGTGCCGTAATTTTACTGGTAACGCGTTCCAGAGACGTACTGCACGGACGATAAAGGATTTGTCATAAAAAATAGTACTGTGCACTGGAGTTTTGGGCAATAGATTTTCAGACGACCGGAGTAGGCGGGGATTGGAGGAATGAAGGAACTCAAATCGATCCTTCAAATAGGAGGGGGTTAAGGGATTTTGGAGGATGTTGTATAACATTTATTAATTATTATGTTTAATATACAAGTAGGTAATATTTAGGTTCATTCATTTATGTTATTTTTATGTTTTATATCATAAGTATAAGTATGCTTTACGTTGTGTGTTAGGTACACCATTACACCCCCGGTGTAGTCCACACAGTCCATTCCAACCAAAGGTTGTCTGATAGAGATCGCTATTCAACGATAAGACCGCCAAGTGTATTACATAGTTTTACGATGTTCTTTTTAGTTGCATTCTTATAAGGGGTGCAATAAAGAATTATTTAATCTAATCTAGTTTCTTGTGAAAAGGCTCGCCCGAGGAAGAACCATCGTACTTATTTCTGCCACCAAACAGCATCGGTTTTGAAGATTTGGTTTGAAGAGTATGGTTGCCGGTGATAGTACAGGCACATGAGGCTTTACACCTGAATGCCCCAAGTTGATGGACGCAGGGCAGTGCATCGTAGGGCACGTTTCTAAGGTGCGTGTGCGTGACCTTTGAGGCAATGCTTTGTTATAGGCGATGGTTACCACTTAACATCAAGATGGCCATATGCTTGCCCCATCAACAGGTAAAACAAAAACAAAAAAAAGCCATTTTACTTAGAAAACTTTCGTGATTGATTTCAATCATTATTATAAATACGGGATTTATCACGTACCGTCTTATCGGTGTTTCGACCGACAATGTTTCGGTTCAATTCGTGAACCTTCATCAGGGTGAGTGCGATCCGCTCCGAATAACGTCATCAGGTTGTGTGCGAGGCGAGACGTTATTCGGAGCGGATCGCACTCACCCTGATGAAGGTTCACGAATTGAACCGAAACATTGTCGGTCGAAACACCGATAAGACGGTACGTGATAAATCCCGTATTTATAATAATGATTGAAAAAAAGCCATATTTTCATTATTTATTTTGCTTTTATTAATTTAAGAACCATGGGGATACAATCGCACATTTGGTTACGTCATATTAGGTAGGTATAGATAGTAAAAGCTGAATTCACTATAATTGGAGGTGCTAGAAACAGGCAAGCGTTTTAATACACACAATTTTTAAATCACCAAATCCTAACAAAAAAAAGATGTGTTTTATTTTTTAAACGAACAAAAACCAACTGACTCCTTAACCCCCCCATAAACCATACAAAAATCCTTAACCCCATAAACAGGTAAATTATGTAATTCTAACAGAAACCCCAAATATGAGACCTGGGACCATTCCATTCGAGTGTCACATAAATATGACCAGATATTACACTGTTATAATACTGGTTGCTTCCGAAGATGTTAGTATGTTTTTTTATGTTATTTGTTGGGAAACAGGCTTAAGGCCCAACTGATGGGCAGAGATGGCCCCCTTAGTACCGCATTAAATTTCAATAATATTGTCTGTGATAAATATAGATATAAATTTATATCCAACTATCACCACCTTCTTTTCGATTTTGTTTTGTCTCGTCCATTCAAAGGCTGTCTCGAAGAGATCGCATTTAGCGATAAGACCGCACATTGTACTTACCTTTGACCTTTGTGTATTTCTTTGTCTATTCAGTTTTGTTAGGTGTGCAATAAAGAGTATGTATTTCTGTCTATCACACTAATTAATTAATTCATAAGATCTGCCAAATCCCTTCCTATCTTTAAAATGCACTTTTTCACACAGTTAAACACAGTTTACGCACTATTTGTCTGTATCAGAGAGCTGAGTCATGTTATTTTGATATTATATCTGTCGTTGTTATTGTTTGTATTACAGCTGTTTCTTAACTGTATTTTACGTATGATATTTATACTATTATTACCTACCTTGGTACTTATTTATCTTGTTTTGCTTATGTAAGCATACAGTTAAATAAAAAGCTTAAGAGGACACCGGAGGGACAATCGCCCATACAACACGTACTACCAAGATAATTTCTAATTGGAGCATATTTCTACCTTAATCAGGTATTATTTTAATTTGAATAGTATTTATCTAGGTTCCCAACTATATTAGATCAAAATACTTACCTAAAATGAAATAGAATCGTATCGCATTCCGCATGTTTTTACGTCATAAAAGACCTGTTTTCAACCTAATTGTTTCTTATTAAAAACAACAACATCTTACGTATCCTAGTCATGGGAACATAGATTATATCGTCTAGTTACAGAATAACAACACAATGAGAAAAATACAACAAGTTTTCAGTCATCATTTTTGTTATTACGGAACATGGTCAAAATCTAATCAAATTTAGAATCGTTCTTTTGCTATCACTGTCGCTCTGCGTGGCTAAACTTCGTCACTAAACAAGGATAGCAATATTCAGGCCGAAGTTTTTGACGCGGCCGAATTGAAGTTGCGCTCAGGGTTCGCCGGCGCGTTAAGTTATGAAGCTACCGTCCTTTAACGTTCGCGTAAAATCCAGTCCATCCAAAGGTTGTCGATGGAAGAGATCGCTTTTAGCGATAAGGCCGCCAATTGTACTATCGTGTGTCTAGTTTTAAGTGTTTTAAATATGATTTGGTAATTTAAGTGTGGTATACATTAAAGCGTTTTCTATCTATCTAAATAATATAAATGCGAAAGTGTGGGTGATTTTTACTCAAGCACGTCGTACGGTTTAATACACCTGCGGTTTTTTATCTAAATGATTAAATCCTGTAATATTCGTTAGTTTATAAAACAGATCTTTTTAGCGGCATTTTCTGATGAATGTTTTAAACGACACAGAATCGCTTAGCTGTCATAAGAAATCGAATTAGGCAGATTTTTTTTTTAATTCCATAATAAAAAATAATGATTTGAACAATCTTAGAACAAACACTTTTTAAGGACAACAACCACCTTTCGTATTATCAAACATTATTCGGGAGTACCCTGTGTACGCATTTAGTAACTTGCAAGCAATTTTGAACCTTATACAGTGCTTAATTTTGGTAATATTTACGTATGAACAGGATAGCCTAAGTAATAATGTTCTCATAACATTGCTGTTAGGACCGGTTGTTCTAAATACTTTTTTTATGTGCGAGACTGGTTAAGTGGCACATTTGTTTACAATATTAGGATTGTGAGGAGTGATATTAAATCAAAAGTTCGGTTTTTATATACCTTCTAAAGATGGAACAAGGCTATGTCCCACCTGATGTTAAGTGGTAACCATCGCATATAACAAAGTATTCCCTAGTAGGTAACGCACCTTAGAAACGTGCTCTACGATGCACTGCTCTCATGTGCCCGCAATTTTACCGGCAATTATACCCTTCAAACTAAAACACAATCTTTCTTCAAAATAGGTATGGCAGTAGTACTTCCCCGGACGAGTTCTGGAAGAGATTCGAAAAATCGTATAGTTGTACATGTACAGTATTTCCAGTCCTAGATTGCGATAAAATATTCAAGTTTTTTGTACATACATATATTCATAATATTTAACCGCCCATCTGCGCAGTCAGGTTAAATAGCCATAAACATTTTTAGGCAACAAATCATACATCAGGCAAAAAATTAAAATTAGTCTCAGAAATATCTTATTGTCAACCCTGTTGTTGTACACACTGGTACTCATCAAGCTATACATTTCCAGTATAAGTTGACCTCGCATTGTGTAGGCTTTTCGTAGAATAAGAGGTCAGCTTATACTGGAATAGTATAGCTTGATGTGTAGACGTGTGTACAGCAAAGATATTTTTTTAACAGAAGCAAAATGCCTTTAATAACAATAAATATTTACATGACTAAAATACAGAAGAAACAGTTTAATCATATAAAGACCGTTGCAAACGATCTATAGGTAGCTCAACTGCTTCATATCACTACCAGGCGGAAGCGTCCCCAAGACAATGGCTGTATTGTCCCGCTGAATTACAATGCTTATGCGTTGACCCAGATAAACGCCAGCTCTCGGATCACGCGTCGCTTCGAGCAGACGACCAGAAAGAATTTTTAAAATGCGATGGGTCCCGGTACCCCATGGACCCAGGGTCTCGACCCCAAATGGCTCAAATACGTAAGCTCTGTCGAGACTTCCATATTTGCGCCACTTGGGATCTTCGGCTGAATTAACCGCCGCACCGGCCCCAACTGCTGTACCAGACATATGAGATGGCGCAAGGGTATCGACGCACGTGGCGTCGCACACCAAAGGCCTACCCTTCTCCCAAGCTATAAGAGTCATACCGTCAGGCCTCTTACCATATTAAACCCTCCGTCGTCCGAGACACGTTCTCGGAGACCCGGATGACGAAATCACTTCCGCTAATGCGGAAGAGTCATCCACATTAGACAGAGCAAATACTTCACAAATACACCGACCTCGCCGGCGAGGTCAACGAGTCCCTTCTGTCGCCGCCTATACGAGATACAAGCACGTACCTGGGCGTTTCTCTTCTATCCCCGTCCTGGCAACAGCCCAAGCTGAGGTTCTTACCTAAGTGGTGTTCATGCACTAGTTGCCTCATCAAAAAACTACAGGGCTGAGCGCCTTCTGCGCTCGCCAAAACCTCAGTTAAGCTGCAACGGCCTCAGAGGTTAACAGCGAGATTAGTCCATTCGAAAAAAAAACCTCTTACTATAGTCACGTATCAGACCGTTCAGTTCGAGAACGGCTGGAACGTTGACGCTGCAAAAAGCCCGGCGGATGATATCAATAAGGCTAGCGTGACGGGAAATCCTACCGGCGGCCCTGGAACACGATAATCCATGGCGATCTTAAATATTAAGTACAAGTTTGCACAGTTTTTTTCGTTTTGGACGTACACACGGCTACACATCAAGCTATACAGATCCAGTATAAGCTGATCTCGCATTGTGTAGGCTTTTAGTAGAATGAGAGGTCAGCTTATACTTGTATAGCTTGATGTGTAGCCGTGTTTACAATAATAAAACATAAATAAAACCATAATAATGACGACCTCCGTGGCGCCGGAGGTAGCAGGTTCGATTCCCGCACGGAACAAATGTTTGCATGATCTACAGATACCTATTAGTTTCGGATCTGGTTGTTATTCTATTTTTTTTAAGTATTTACTTGCCGTCAGTGGGTGAGACTAGCGCAGGATCGTGGTATATGGCACAAACTTGGGGAGGCCTATACCCAACAATGGGTGAAGTCAGGCTGTGGATGATGATGATGATGTATTTACAAAAAAAATGTGTATAAGTATTCAGTTAACTGGTTCCCATAGTACAAGTTTTACTTAGTTTGGGGCTAGATAGTGCTGTGTTAAATGTCCAGCAATATGTATTTATTAATATAATAATAGTATTAAAAACTCTTATTACTAGCATTCGGAGATGTATTACTAGCATTCTTATTACTTCATGTAGATATATTTGTGTATTTCGTTTATGTATGTGTAATAGTATTATTTTTAATTTTTGTAAGTTTATTTCTAAGCTAAAGTTTGTAACACTACACAAAGGTTAGCTGGAAGAAAATGATAATTAGCATTAAGGTCGCCTAAGTATTATTTTATTAGTGCCATAAAGAATTTTCTAATCTAATCGAATCATTAGGAGTTAAAATTACAATAAAATTGTATCGTTGTTTCTTCGAGTAATAATAAACCGTTTTACGCATCCATCCTCATAGAACAAGGATTCCTTCCAGGAATGCGAGTAGCTACTCAAGGAGTTCCACAATTTCAGACTGTTTCAATGAAAAATTTACAGAACTGCCATGATATAGGTTGCACTGACAACAAAGGTTTCATTTTTGATGGTATTTTAGACTGCTACATTCCGGGTAAATATTTTGTATCATAAATTTAATAATATTTTACTATTTGGGTAGCAAAATGTAATATGCTATATAAATTAAAAATAATTTAATGGTACCACTATTTTAATCCCAGCCAGTTACTGAGTTTTTGTACAGGTAAAAAAAAATTTACATAACTAACTTACTTATTTTAAAAACGGTTAAGGAAACCAACCGCCGCCTGTCTTTTCTGAAAATTTTTATCTGGGCTTGTTTAAGGTAGAATGAATTCTCCTGCCAGATGAATGAATGAATGAATAAATGAACACACTTTATTAAAAAACTAGCTGAACAATCCGCAGCTTTGCACGCGTAGTTTTTCAATCAAAACATTACCCTCCTTTGCGCAGTTAGGTAAAATGTAACCTATGTCTTGATTTAACTGAAGATCAACTCAACGAGCTTGAGCGTCTCCAGAATTCCTCTATTAGATTCATATTTGGCTTGCGTAAATACGATCACGTTTCTGAGTATCGCCACAGGCTCAAGTGGTTACCCATCCGCTTTCGTCGGAATGCTCACATCCTGTCCGTTCTTTACAGCATCCTTTTCATTTCTTCTACTCCACCCTACCTCAAAGAACGCTTTGAGTTGCTTCATGTTTCCAACTCCCGGTCCTTACGCTCCGCTGAAAACCTTAAATTGAAAACTCCTCATCATATCTCCACATCATAACTCCTTCACTCTTCAGGCTACCAGACTTTGGAATGCACTACCTGGTTCAATTCGTAACACCAAATCCCTTCCTGTTTTTAAAAACATGGTTAATAAATATTATCTGTCGTCTATCGCTCACTAAGACTTCTGAACTTTAAATTTTATATACATATATTTTTTTATTTTTTGTTCTACTATGTATTTAGAAGTAGATTACTTAATATTACAAAATTATTTATATTTATTTATATGTATATTTTATTTTAGTCATATATGTACTTATTCTGTTAGTTATTATTTGATTAACGCCGTCGTCCTCATTTGTTCACACACATCCTGTCCATCCAAAGGTTGCCTGGAAGAGATCGCTTTTACCTTTGATTTAATTTTGTATTATCTTTTGTTTGTTTTATTTTTAATGGTGTGCAATAAAGAAATTATCTATCTATCTATGTTACTTAAAGTAAATGTAGCCTCCCAATGGTGAAAGAGTTTTTAAAATCAGACCAGTAGTTTTTGAGTTTATTCATTAAAAACATACACACAAAAATACAAATCTTTCCTCTTTATAATATTAGTATAGATAAAAATTACAGACAAAATAGAAGACACAAATCAAATAGCACAATGGGCGGTCTTATTGGTTTGGAGCGATTTCTTCCAGACAACCTTTGGATGGAGAGGATTTAGTAATGTCAAAGATATGGTTGGCGGTGCACTTAAGATTTAAATGAAGGAAGTTCAACTATTACCTAAATAAAATACAAATAGACATAAATAAATTATTAAATTACAGATCTTCACGCTCCATTCCAAGACTACATCATCGCTTACCTTCAGGCGAGATTGTAGTCAAAAGAAGACTTAGACCCTCGAGATAACGGCGCTTTGAGTCGTTATATTAACCATCTCACTAATTTCGACCCTGATATGATAAGAACCTGTAGCACATTGGCAGTGCATCCTCGTATCAAGAGGAAGGTTGCGGACTTATGAAAGTTAAAAATCTTAAATAAAGTCTTTTCTTTGTCATCATAATCGTTTTACCCCTTTTAACCCCACAACTGGGTACAAGCTTTTCTCTCCGGTCTCCCGTGAGTTTTGTCTATTATTTTCCACCCATGCTGACTTTTTTTTAATCATCTTGAGATGTTACACGCATTTGGATGCCCGATGTTAAGTGGTGGGGAAAGGCGGGTAAGACGGATAGAGCGGGCTAGATGGATACTCGAAATATCCCGAAGATGCAGCGAAATTTTACGATCTCTGCATAACAACAGCGCGGACACGGTGGGCGCTTAGGCACGCTGTTGTTATGCAGAGATCATAAAATTTTGCTGCGTCTTCGGGATATTTCGAGTATCCATCTTGACCGCTCTATCCGTCTTACACGCCCTTCCCCTAATCATCTATATATATATATATATATATCTATAAATGAATTGCTGTTCGTTAGTCTCGCTAAAACTCGAGAACGGCTGGACGGATTTGGCTAAAAAACAATTTGGGTTTTCCTTTGAAACGTCCCCCGTCGTTCAGAAATCAAATTGAAAGAATAGTATAAAATGAACGACGGCGACATTTAAAATGAAATATACCGGCGACGTACATTGGCAGCCCGCGTCATATGCATGTCCAGGGGCGGTACGAAGTTCGGCGGGTCAGCTAGTCGTCTATAAAAAAGTAAGGCCTAGTAGGTCACGCACCTTTGAAACATGCACTGCCCTGTGACAATTAAGTTGAGGTAAGCGCGCCGTTACAGCCATAGCACGGGTGTCATGGGAAACTTCGGCAAGCCCTTATTTTAAATCACTGAATATCCTCACACTACCATATATAGTGATATTACAGGTGGCAGTTTTCGTCAGGAGTAACCTCAATGATTACGCCAAGCGAGGAGAATACCACAGTTATAACACACGTGGAGCATGTAAGCTCGCGAGTATCCCACACAGACTTGCAATGACCGACAGACTCACTCATGTCATGGGGCCGACAGTCTACAATAGTCTCCCTGTCACTTCAATAGTCAATGACATTACCTTCAAATACCGGCATAAGCGCTGACTGCTCGAAAAAGCATTCTATTCAAAAGAAGAGGTTTTAATGACGACAATATAATAATAATATTTGAATTTTAATATTTTATAATTTTGTGCATTTAAAATATTATTATTAATTTAATTTAATTTACTTATTATTTTAAAAAAAGTGTATGACGTGTATTTATCTTTTACCAATAAAATGGTTCATTTGTTTATCTGTATACAGGTGTAAAACTGCACGTGTCTTATGTCAAACGGCTCCCAAGGAAACTTTTGAATCATCATAACACGAAACGCAAAGCTATGTACAAAATAATAATATTTTGTGATAAAACATTTTTAAGACTTACTTTACGAATTTATCCTAAGATAAAGTGTCAAAATTTCTAAATAGACGTTGGTCTTCTTATCCGTTCTTTTCAGACTATTTGAGACATTCGACAAACTCTATATTGAAGCATTATTTTGGAATGAGGAAGAATTCTATTCCATGGTGTAGACGAATCTTGTCCAATTTAAAATCTTGTGCAGTTTATGAAGATCGATTCCTGCCATATTTCTTAAGTTGACTGCTCTAGATATTACTAAGTTATGAGGGGTCCGATTCGAGATGGTGACGAAAAGATAACTTTTTAGGTATAGTTTAAAAGCGATAATTCAGGGTCATATTTTTGAGCTTATTTATAAAATCTTGACTGCGTGAAATGTGAGTATGTAATAGTTATTTGCAAATAAATTTGAATATTTTTAGTTAGTCTGCCGATTATGGAAATATATTGTAAAAGGACGTAGGAAGTAAAATTGCTACAGCAGTTACACAGCACAGGCAAAAGAGTAATATATTAAAAGAAAGATTAATAAAAAGTCGGCCAAGTGCGAGTCGGACTCGCGCACGAAAGGTTCCGTACCATTCTATAAAAATGGCAAAAAATCATGTCTTTTGTATGGGAGCCCCACTTAAATATTTGATTTATTTTAATTTATTTATTTATTTTTAAAGTGAATATATTAATAAATATTCTGTGAATATTTCAAACGTCTACCTGTTGCCGTTATTAATATCGAGCAAACACGAGCAAAAATATTACGTATGTTGTATGGGAGCCCCCCTTAAATATTTATTATTCTGGTGTTATAGTGTTAGGTGGTATTTGCTGTCATAGCAGCAAGACAAATACATCATCTGTGAGAGTTTAAACTTTCTAACTATGATGGTTCATAAGATACAGCCTGGCGACAGACGGACAGACAGACAGCGGAGTCTTAGTAACAGGGTTCAGTTTTACCCTTAGGGTATGGAACCCTAAAAAAAATAGTAAACAATACAACATATAGATAAGTAGGTATTGTATAAAAATTATAGATAAACAAATACACTTAACCAAATAAAATGATACCTAGCCAAATTACTGAAATATTTTTTCAGCATCCCAAAACCTACTTCTTGTAACTTTCACGTCAGTCAACTTTCGATCGCTAAAAGTTTTATTACAATCTATAAACGCATCCCTTTTCAATATTGACTCTGTTTTAAAATACGCGTATACATTTTCAATCAAGGCCGGGATGTTAATCTCAAACAAATCATTAGAATACATCTCACTAGACCAAGACTACTTGTCGTGTAATCCAAAAAATAAATAAAAACCACATACCCGTTTTCGCCGACCACCGAAAGCCTCTGTTTATACCAAGAAGTAACATACCACCGTCCACTAACAAAGCATACACTACTCCATGGAAACACCGGACTTGTAATCCCTTACATGCACCGACACTGTTGCACGAATTTATGATTCTGTCTGTTGGTTTCGGCTTTAGTTTTAGCCGAAAATTACCGAAAGTTGAATTCTTTATCGCCCATAAACATCATTTACTTATTAGTATTATATTGTAGGCTGAGAGTTTAGTTGTTACACGCGGCTTAGCCCGCTTTGTTATGGAATGGAAATTAGCATATAGTTGATTTTTGAGACTTAAAATGGGATTCTACCTATGAGACTTCGGGAAGAATGGGATGGAAAACGCTGCGTTAGTTTAGCTGCATATTTTTTATGTCTCATTGCGAGCAAGCCCTAGTTGAATTTTAAGAACACACAAATTCCAAAACAAGCAGTTTTGATTCTCATGACTGTAAAAATGACCGCCAATTAATTGATATAGAAGAACAGTAAATTGGTTGAGCGTTTATGTAAAGTATACATAGTCCATGTATTATAACCATGGATTTAGGTTGAACAAGCTGAGAGATAGTATATGCGGGGCATGCTAGGGACACCGACGATATCTATTTTATTTTAATCCTGTCCCACACTCTGCAGTGACACGATCTTTTACATAGCTAATGCTGTAACTTGTAAAAAACTTGTTCAATAAACAGAAGTAAAGTGTTTGATTTATAAAAAAATTGTACATTATTCATCAAAAAATATGAATACGATTTTAAATTAACGAAACGAAAATAAAATTTTAATAAAATGAATATAGCCGAAATATGCCACTGTTTCGGCAAATATATAACAAAACCAAATCTGTAACCCGACTCTAAATTTTTCCTGTCGGAGCATGTTCGGCGGTTAAAACTTTTGTTTTAATAGAGTTCATAGTTTGCAAGGGTTTTAAATGGACTCCATAATGGAAAGGAAACATAAATAGGGCAATCCTCTACATTATTTGTTTTATAGGGACATATAAGAGTAACATTGACTTAGGTTCTTCGGTGATTATGATGATTTATACAGTTCCTAGTTGCAAGTTGAAGGATTAGCTAGGTAATGAAAAGACGGTGTATACTTTCCCAGCTTTTCACCAATATACAAGCAAGTACAATTTTCGCATTTTATAAGGGTACAAAAAATCCGCTAGTACCTGCTTAAAGATTCTTTTTGAATAGGGTTTTTTTTTATAAATTACCAGCTGACCAATCCGCAGCTTCGCACGCGTAGTTTCTCAATAAAAACATTACCCTCCTTCTGCGCAGTTGAATAAAAAGTAGCCAATGTTACTCAAGGTGAGTGTAGCTTTTCAATGGTGAAAAAATTTTTGAAATCGGACTAGTAGTTTTTGATTTTATTCATTACAAACATACATACAAAATTACTAATATTTCATCTTTAAAATATTGGTATAGATATAGATAGGCCAGCGTTAAACCACAATCTTGCCTGATGGTAAGCGATGATGAAGTCTACGATGGTACACGCTTGCCTAGAAAAAAACTATTCACTTGCGACTTAAAGGTTAACACAGACTCAGGCAAGGCGTTCCACTCCTTGGCGGTGCGAATAATAAAGGTGGAAGAGTACCGCTTTGTGCGTATGTCTACCGTGTAGCGGTGGCGCATCGTGGAGCGTCTGGTTGTCCGATGACAGAATGGGGATGGTGGGGTCACGTTGAAAAGCTCCGCAGCACACTCTCCGAAATGTATCCGAAAAAAACCGAGAGGTCTGCAACCTTTCGACGATGCTCGAAGCTGTGGAGCCTTGCATCTGCTATCTCGTCATTGCAAATGAGCTTCTTGGCTCTTCTCTAAATTGAATTTAGAGTCTCTAGCTGGTATTTCGTTGATCCGTCCCAGAGGTGAGAACAGTACTCCAGACATGATCGGACTTGTGCTTGGTATAAGTTGCGCAACTGTCAAGTTGGGTTGAGTCCACAGAACATAAAAAAAACAATAGAACTAGCATGATAACTTTATACTAAGAAAACTAGTGTAGCTAAATTCACACATGTAAAAACTAGCACACTTAGAAATAAAAGTTATAATTGGTTGAAAGAGAACGTTCAAAAAGGCCTAAAACCATAAAACCAATTTAACGGATATAAAACTTTAGCTACTATGGAACATGGTTTAAAATTGAATAAAATAAACATTAACAAAAAATTAAAGTTTTTTCCTTCTACTCGGCGCTTTAAAAATATTTTTATTTTAGGCTCTATTAATTAGAAATAAGACTGATAATGCAATGGTTGTTACTTGATTACCCACAAAACAAAGCTACCAAACAAAAGATGGCGCTGTCGCTAACGATTTTTGTTATAGTCTTTAACAGCAAAGTATAAAATCGATAATGCATTGGCTGTTACTCGCATGCTCAAATAACAGTGCTACTCACTTAGTGATGTACCATTGAGCATACAAGACGAATGTATCAATATCGTCACCTACCTACTACGGGTAACGAAATAGGTACGTCAGGTTATATTTGTGGTGGTCGAAATAAATAGCTTTTGTTTTTCTTTCTTTCTTAACATAATTACAGGTATCCAACTCATAAATACTTACTTAAAAAAATGTTATATTACTGGAATATCATATACCGAATTATTATTTAAGGGGCACGCTAAAAGTTTCCGGAATCAATAATAAAAAAATACTAATTATGGTCAAAAATTAATTTATTGTTTCTCAAAATAATCTCCCTTTGCGTCAATGCACTTTTTCATAAGATTGAACAAATTTTGAAAACATTTGTGCCAGTCCTCCGGTGGTGACGTCATATACATGTTATTCATACTCTTCGACAGCCTCTTCTGGTGATGAAAACCGTTGATCGGGTAACTGGTTCTTAATTTTTGGGAACAGAAAAAAGTCACACGGTGCCAGGTCATGACTCTGTATGCTGGATGACTCATAAGTTGTACGTTTTTTAATTTTTATTATGTCTTGCGCCTTGGGGAAACTGAAAACAGAAGTTATTATATTATTTCACACCATAAGTCTAAAATACATTCAAAAAATCATCATTAAAACAGCAAGGCATTAACGCCCTAAAGCTTATACACCTTTTAATAGGGGGTAACTAATTAAAGCTATCGATAACACATGCATCAGTATATTGGGGTCACATCCCTAATTGAGTAGCTTAAGTTGAGGTTTAAGAGAAACGCGACCTTAAAGAATATGATTCACAGTCTATTTTGTTTGACGATTTTGCATTTTAAACAAAAAAACTAACAAAAAACAATAAAATAATAATTACCGGTGACAGGATATGCCCCCTTTTGTTAAATTTTTGGTTCGGCTATAATATTTACATTCCGAAACGGCACAATATGGCATTTTTATATTTTTTTGAAGTACGTTTACCCCACAGTAATTGTGTGTGAGCGAAGCTTGTAGTGCGCGGAACTCCGCGTACTCGGTGTTACGCGGGCCCCGCCTACTTATGACTTCTATTGTTTTTTGTATTCTGTGGTTGAGTCTAACCAACAAATTATTTGATGACCTCCGAAGTACAGTGGGCGAATAGCCGGCTGAAACGCAGGAGGTAGCAAGTTTGATTCCCGCTGCGGAACAAATCTTTGTATGATCTACAGATATATGTTCCGGGTCTGGTTGTTTTCTATTTATTATAAATATGTATTTACAAAAAAAAGTATATAAGTATTCTATCAGTTAAGGTGCGTTGGGGTAAGATCGTAAATGGGGGAAGACTGAATTTGTTAAATATATTCCGAATGATTAGTTATTTTTCTAATCTGGCAACAAAGCGTGAGACGCCATTTTGTATTTCCCTGCGTCCCAGTCCGTGTTGGTGGTTCCGACGCATCGAGTGTAAGCTATGCATGATATACTAGGAGTGTCGCCATAAACGATAATTTACGAGATCCGGATTTACCCCAATCAACATTTTGCTGGTTTTATTGGTGAGTATTAGCTATTTTTTCAAATAATAATTTTTTGAGTTATCAGGATATGTGGTGTCTTTTGATATTTCTGTTAAAAAAGACTAAATAGGGCTGTAGGCTGAGATCCGAGCTTTCCCCAAGCAGATATTAACAGGTGGAGTTCGAAATAAAAATAATCCGATCATAAACTGGAGTGAAAATGCATGTGGTTGTCAAACTTATTTTAATCCGAACTTTAACCTCCATGTTTCGTGGTGTTGCAATCTATCGTTATGTAGCTGAGCTGGTTTATAAACAAAACTTTTCATGAAGTTGATGTGTATTTTGTTTATTTTATAACAAGAATTTATTTATAATTTATTGCTTTTAATTAAGTTTTATGAAAATTTTATTGTTAATAGATTATTAAGATGCCTTTTACGGGCCGAACATAAAAATGTGTATTTTATATAGATAATTCGTTTTATAAATATATGGTCTTTACTTATTAAAGCATTTTCTTTTTAGGGTCATATTGCCGCGTCAATACTTGAGAAAGTCACTGCGAGCAACATCGTATTCGCAGAAGGATTTAAGATGTTATTTTAATGTCTAAGGACAAATAATTTGCCTCAATACCTAAGACTGATTAGTAATATAAATAAGCAGTTTAATAAAAGTTTGATCAGCAATAAATTGTAAGGTTTTATTTATATATCCAACACATAAAAATATAACCTATCCAGGCTTCAATCTGCTTATAGATAAATAGTTTTGACTGAAAGAAAAGCTTATCAGGATCAGAAACACGAAATTTTGAGAGCCACGGCAATTTGTGATTTGGTCTAGTGTGGTAAGATCGGACTTCCGAATCACAAAAACAAAAAAAACTACTGTTCCAGGTGACTTTTTTTAGAATATCAAAATTTCCAAGGATAATCTTGTAGAACGTATAAGAACGGATATTCTCTTTCTATGAACTCTGTGTTCTAAGCCTCAATGGCGATTTTAGAAGGTATTCCGATCTTTACCCATGAATGTCCGATGTATCCCAAGGTTTTAAAATTTTATTCATATTTTAAACACCCGATAAATAGTAGTTGTTTCATTTATAACTACATAAAACACATTCTATATATAGCTTAAATATTTGCAATCAATTTTCACTATAATTTGTTGTGCTAACTATTGTAACATTCGTGCAAAATAAATTTTGCCGACATCTTCCAACTAAAAACCGTCCGAACTCACCTCAACGCACCTTGTCTTGTTCCCACAGTACAAGCTCTGCTTAGTTTGGGGCTAGATAGCGATATGTAAAATGTCCAGCTATATTAGTTTATTTATTTTTCAAGATATTGTTTGTTATGATTTCATGACCAAATAGCTGGACTGATTTCGATAAGGACCGGGATTGAGATATAAGCTACTTTTCACCCAATTACGAAGAAGGGTAACGTTTTCATCGACTAAGCACGCGTGCGAATCCGCGAGCGGATTTTTAATAAATTAATCAATCAAATATAAAACCGGCCAAGTGCGAGTCAGACTCGCACACGAAAGGTTCCCTACCATTATCTAACTTTATACCATTTTTTTACCATTATCTATATTCATATAAACGACAAAAAAAATCAAGTTTGTTGTATGGGAGCCCCCTTATATATTTGGTTTATTTTAATTTAGTTATTTATTTTTTAAATAAATATATAACTAAATATTATGTGAATATTTCTAACGTATATCTGTTGCCGTTATCAATATCGAGCTAAAACGAGCAAAATAATCACGTTTGTTGTATCGGAGCCCCCCTTAAATATTTATTTTATTCTATTTTTAGTATTTGTGAATATAGCGGCAATAGTAATACATCATCTATGAAAATTTCAACTGTCTAACTATCACGGATCATAAGATAAAACCTGATGACAGACGGACAGACAGACAGACAGACAGCGGAGCCTCAGTAATAAGGTGCCGTTTTAACCTTTGGGTACGGAACCTTAAAAACAATGTAAATAGAAGATTTTTAAAATCATCTCAAAAATTTCAAGCCTAAACGGGACTTCAACCCGCAACCTTCCTCTTGATCCGAGGCTGCACTATCCAACTGTGCTACCAGGCCAATACACGTCTAGGTCGAAATTAGTGAGATGATTCAAAATAACGGCTAAAGCGCCGTTAGTTCCATCTACAAGAAAACGTTTTTTTTTAATGTAAAGCGATACACCAAAAACTACTATTAGGTATTTGAACCTGCTACTTAAATATTTTGAGATTCCTATCAGTAATAAGGCTGTCTTTTTATTTTACTTTAGTAATTATTTGTTATTTTTCTTCGTGTGTGGTAATTCCATAAAGAGTTATCTATCTAGGATACAAAACTCAATATTTTATCAAGAAAAAGCAATCTTCATTGAAACAATTATATCGCCTGCAACACACTGCAATGTAACAAGGTGTCTCTAGGGGCACAGCTTTATCTTGGGACTACGTGCACTTTGATTTGTAGTGGGTTGCTAACATGGAACGTTTGTAGTTTTACCTTGCGAGTAAAACACTAGAGAGAAAAGATAGTAAGTTTGAGACAGATATAAATGTCATTGCACAATTTCAAAGAATGAAATATTTCATGGCCACTATAGCACCATTATAACTAGTTGCCGGTGCACAAGGGTCGAAATTCAACAGAAATTCATTTTGTACCTTAATTTTAGGATGCACACCTCAATTTTTTAGGGTTCTGTACCAAAAGGATCAAACGGGACCATATTACTAAGACTCCGCTGTCTGTCTGTCTGTCCGTCTATCACCAGGCTGTATCTCATGAACCGTAATATTTGGACATTTGAAATTTTCATAGATGATGTATTTCTGTTGACGCTATAGCAACAAATACTAAAAGCAAAATAAAATAAATATTTAAGGGGGGCTGCCATACAACAAACGTGATTTTTTTGCTCGTTTTAGCTCGATATTGATAACGGCAACAGGTAGAAATATATAAAGAATATTTAGTTATATATTCATTTTAAAAATAAGTAATCAAATTAAAATAAAACACATATTTAACCGGAGCTCCAATACAACAAACGTGATTATTTTGGCCGTTTTTATAAATAATGGAACGGAACCCTTCGTGCACGAGTCCGACTCGCACTTGACCGGTTTTACTTTTTTTTTATACCACTATGGTTGCAAACAAGCATACGGCCCACCTGATGGTAAGCAGTTACCGTAGCCTATGGACTTTTATAACACCAAAGGTATTACTCGCGCGTTACCGATCCCTTAAAATTTTCAAAACGCCCTTTTTGTAGAACCTCATACTTTAGTCCCTGGAGAAAACCTCGGCAGGGAGACCATTCCACAAGCGAAGTGTTCGCGGGAGGAAATTCCTCTGGGACCTCACGGTACGCGTCCACATCGTCATCACAGGTGTGTGGATGGCTTCCCTGCAGATGGAGATCGGTGCAATGATAAAAAGAACCTGCAGTCAATATATCAAACAACTCCTCAGAACGCAACCCATTGTACAGCGGTAGAAAACACACAGATAGGCAAAATATAATCCATATAATTTATTATTTATCTCCCTATAAACTTCAACTATACGTAACTAGTTGACCCGCCGAACTTCGTATCGCCTTGACATGCATATGACGCGAGCTGACAATTTACATCGGCTATCATTATCTGCATCAATGTATGAGAAAATAATTTTTCTTTATAATATCTTTTCGCGTGAATTTTTCCAATATTTTAATAGTTATTCTGCTATTCGGGACGGAGGCAAACACAACAAAACTAAAACAATGTAAATCGGTTCAGTCGTTCTCGAGTTATAAGTGTTTGGATAAACCCGACTTTGTTTCAGCAGTGGGACTGATTAATGCACATTCTCGCCTAGTTCTCCCCAATCGTCTAAATTTTTGTTCGTTTTCTTTTTATAACTTAATATCCTTAGCCACTTTTTTATACATTTTTTTTTTTTTTTGTAATTGTGTCATCGGTGACATCCTACTTTTAAATGGTTTCAACGGAAGATCAGCGTTGTGCCAAAAGCACAACAAATGCTGAGTTGGACGCCTTTTTGTGACGTCGGTCATTTATATATAGGTAATGGTGAGACACACATTTGTTGGGTATTGCTGTTTTTGAGTGTATTATATTGTTATATTGCGTGTATCTTACTTGTGTGCTGTGTATGTTTTGTACCATCACAAATAATTTTTTTTCCTTCTTTCTTTCTTTTATATTAAGATATCACACTCGTATGTGCGTGCATTAAGCTTATGTGTTACAAAGTTTTTTCTTCACGTATTAATATATATTACTAGCTGAGCCGTCCACGGCATCGCACGCTTGAAATTTCCCGTTCCCGTGGGAACTTCGGTATAAAACTACAAAACCACGAGTGTTTTGTATAGTTTTTTTAAAGTGACGCGGCACTTCATGTAAATGATTTTACGTCAATGAACGACGGTTATATTATATGGACATTGTTCAGAAAAAAAATCGAAAAACATTAAAATCCGTTGACCCGTTTCGGAGGAGTGCGACCGCAAAAACTGTGACACGATTTTTTTATAAATTGAAAATTACTGGTAATATGACCAATCCGCAGCTTCGCATGCGTAGCTTTTCAATAAAAACATTGCTCTTCTGCGCAGTTGGGTAAAGAGTAGCCTATGTCACCCGGTGATAGTGTAGCTTCCCAACAGTGAAATAATTTTTTTAGTTGTTTTGGAGACTATTCAATACAAACAAACAAATCTTTCCTCATAATATTAGTATAGACTACTTATTTTGTGTAATTTTATTTTGAACAGTTGATAAAAGGGGTTCCTAACCTTAATCGCAAATATTTTAGTTTTTACTTTGGTATCAGGTACTCGTCGTTTCTAATAGATATACTACGTGTTTTGTTATGTACGACATTAAATGAAAACACGGGTAGGGCTAATGGCTAGTATTGTTGTATAACAGGTTGTTTGCAAAATAATTAAAATTGATTTTTTATACAAACAACCTTAGTATTAACCAACCTTAGTCTTAAAATAACAATGAAACAGCATGCATAAAATAGGTAAGCAAAGGAGCAAAGGCATCGCCGATTTAGGTTAAAAAATTGTTTATTATAAATATAATATCGATATTCATAGATATGTGTAAATTTATCCACCAAAGTACACCGCACTCCGTATCTTCGTAAATTTCGCTCCATCCAAAGGTTGCCTGGAAGAGATCGCTTTCAGCGATAAGGTCGCCCATTGTTTTGCCTTATTTATTCTAGCCTAGTACTTATTTCGTATTATTTCTGTTTGTTTGGTAATTCAATAAAGAATTATCAATCTATCTATTTAAGCTACCAGTATTAAACTCATCTCTAAAATCAGCTAAATACGATTCCGGAAATGTGTTTTAAATTTATGTCGTACTTAACAAAACTCTATTATGTATGTATGTTATGTCTATTATATATTAATATTATAAAGAGGAAAGATTTGTATTTTTGTATGTATATTTGTAATGAATAAACTAAAAAACAACTGGTCCTATTTCAAACATTCTTTCACCATTGGAAAGCTACGAGTACATTTACCGTGAGTAACATAGGCTACTTTTTACCCAACTGCACAAAGGAAGGTAATATTTTTATTGAAAAACTACGCGTGCGAAGCGCAGATTGGTCAGCTAGTATATTATATAAAGACTGTGAAGGGTTGAGGATGATGAAGTCCTTCACCTGGCAACAAAATCTGTATGTCCTATCGGGTAATAAATATCTTTGAAAGGCTAAGTGAAGACATTTTAATCCAAAGTGGTGATAAAACTGTTGTACTCGAAGCCCATTTAGTTACGAAACGAGCAAACTGACCGAGGCGTGTGTCGATCGTAAAGGAGACAAATCGCTCAATCGGTAACTGTTATAGGCTGAGTTAGCAACTGTAGTTCAAAGGGAAAACTTTTTTTAAACTGGATAGATCTTCGTTTGACCATAATCTCACCTGATGGTAAGTGATGTGGTCTAAGATGAAGCACGAAGATCTAGAAGAAACCTATTCACTCTTACCTTAAAGAGACCCGGATCGTATTCAGGAATAAAAGACGACGGCCAAGTGTTCCATACCTTAGCTGTACGCATCACGAACGTAGAACCAAAACGGTGTGTAGTGTACTGAGCCGTGCGCCTGCTTGTCTTTTCATGGAAAGGAGATGGCGGGTGCAGATCGTATAGTTCCGTAAATGTATTCTGTAAAAGATCGATAGGCTTGCGACTCATAACAACTTGCATATCAAGAGAAGGAAGCCAGAGTTATGCTCAGACTATGCAGTATACGTCTAGTAGAGTTTCTTGTGAATGGGCTCATTCATTAAAGTACTAACACCATACCTATTTCTACCGCCAAGCAGCATTGCTGTGTTTCAGTCTGAAGAATACGGCTGTCGGTGAAATTACAGGTACATTATTTGTACCTGTATACTTGAAGTTAGGTGAAGGGCAGTACATCGTAGGGCACGTTTCTAAGGTGCGTGACTTACGAGGTAATACTTTGTTATAGGCGATGGTTATTACTTAGCATCCGGTAGGCCATATGCTTGATTATCATAAATCAACCAAAAAAAAATGTACCGTCTTACAATATAAACCAAATAAATTAAATGTTTGGGAAATATGTAATGGAAACCTTATCAATAAAAACTGTTTCTTTCAGCCAATCTACTGATTGAAAGTCATTAGCGGACTAAAAACTACTAAGCAGGCTTACACTGCGAGAGCTGCGAGTTGAATTTATCGCCTTAGAGACGAAAATAAGGCTTTCACGCCACGGCTCGGCTTAAGCACTTGAAATAGTTGATAAAAGTTCTAATTTATTTTTATCAAAGCGGCTTAGAGCTATGTTTAGAATTAATAGGTAGCATTGAACAGACTTTATGAAGCAGCTAGGCTAGAGTTGAAAACGGATTAGGATAGGTTAAGTGACTAATGACAAATTTTATCCCTGACCGACGCAAAAATAGAGGTTTTATAAAGAATTTAGAAGTCTTGGTACATCTTACTATCTAAGCCAACAACACGGATACAGTTTAGCAATATAATTTTATCAAAAAACTTGCAAAAAAAAATTATCGCACTAATATAAATGCGAAAGTTTGGATGTTTGTTTGTTTGTTACTCAATCACGTCCTAACGACTGAACCGATTACGATAAAATTTGGTATGTAGGTACGTAGATTATAACTTGGACTAACACATAGGCTATACATACTATAAATCAGGTCCCATGGGATAAAAATGGGGTGTCAAGTCAAGGTGCAACAGCGAGTTTAGCTTTATTTCAAGGTTACCTACACATTTAGTGGTGTAACGCGTACGATGTCACGGGAAACAGCTAGCTAGCTGGTTATAATACAAAAATTATCTATATATAAGTATCGAGAATTGTAATTACAAAGTAAGATAGAGTCTGTAAGAAAATTTATGGAAATTTATTAAAATTTTTATATACAATTAAGCTGCAGTACAGAGTGTTTTGCATCTAAAACCAATTCGTCGCAACACTGTCTCCTAAATATTACAAGTTACATAAACGACTGACCATAAATTCCACTAAAACAAAGCAGTCTTTTATATCTGTTCGGGACTTGTACACGAGTTCCTTCATTGTGACTGTCATAATAGCCACTGTAAATTTAAATTCGGTTAAATCCAGTTTGCAGCAGAAGATAATGGTATAACAAATTAACTAGAGCCAAATAACATCGGTGAATGAATATAAAACATGCTAACATTCGTAGCACTTCAAGGTTAACCTAAAAAATTATCTTGCCGTGCCAAGTCATATCTAGGAATTTTAAATTAACTTTCACATATTAAAAATCAGGAGTTATGTAGTTTTGAAATATCTCTTGGATTATCGGATATGACGCATATAATTCTACTACAAGAAAAGATGCAATTACGGCACTTGCATATTATTATGATTCATTCAGTTTAATTGAATAATAAGTAATTTTTAAACAAAAGTATAACCGACTTAATCAAACTCTTCGTCTTCCTGTCCTGTTCCCACATTACGCGGGATCATAACATCTATTCCTCCTCCACATCTGTCTATCAGCCGTCATGTCCATTGTCACTTCCTTCCTACCCATATCATTCTTCACACAGTCCATCTATCTCTTCTCCGGCCTTCCCCTACTTCTATATCTGTTCACACTCATATCTAACACTCTTTTAATCACATAATTTTCTTCCCTACGCATGACATGCCCAGTCCAGTTTACAAGTAAAAGGCTAGCTCTTACTCGTAAATTTTTCTATCACTGGAGCTACTTTTAAACTTCATCTAATATACTCATTCCATATTTTATCCATTCTCATTACCCCGCACATCCATCTCAACATTCGAATTTCCGCCGCGTGCACTCATCTTTCATCCGTCCCTTTCGTGGCCAAACTACTAAACTGATTTTAATGAAATTTATATAAGACCAATATGAAAGTATATCCTATCAAATAAAAAAAATAGTTTTCCAAATCGGTAGATAAATGACGGAGTTCTGAGGTAATAACAAACATAAAACCGATTTGCGTCCCTATAAAATTTGAGGGTTGCCATCGATTTTTTTGGAATCCCATCATGAGATATAATATCATGAATATAAACATCTGGGAAATTATACCCTTATAACAAAAAAAATCTCGAATCGGTCCATTAATCGGGGAACATACATAAAAAAAAAAGATCCCGACGATTTTAGAACCTCTTCTATTTTTTGAAGTCAGTTAAAAATAGCGTGCAACTTTACAGCAGAAAACCAATACGTTGTAAAATCAAAAATGAAAAATCAAATATGCAGTTATACTTACAAACAACAAGAACAATAAAAAAATTACACAAACAAAAATATACATATAATAAAAAATTACAATCAACACAACCAACAAATTAATACGTAACACAAAATTAATCAATATATTATACTTTACAAATAGAACTAAAACATGAAAATGAGGTGGATATGTATCTATACTCGAATTCAGAAACCTGGGAAATTTTTGTAAACAAAGAAATGTCAAGATATGTCACTGTCATAATGACAAGTCAGGGGTAGACATCAATTTTTTACCATGTATCACTATTCGTAGTAATGGCGCGCCGTTTTGCTTGTGCGATAGATCAGATAACGTAAAAACGAAAACAAAACAAAAACTCAAAAAAGCACAATAACATATGAGCAGCGACAAAGTAACACATTCGATTTCGACGGACGAGAGACGAATGAAATTACAATAAAATAAAATGGCGTATTATTGTCCAAATGCAAAAATTGTTGCGAACTTCTGTGATTTAAGTATTATTGAACTCCGATGATACCAGTTTCGTAAAACATTTTATGCTTTTCTTCATCATATTATAACTTTGTTAAAAAAATGAAATAAAACATAATATATTCCACAAAACCATTGCTATTTTCCATTCTATGAAAATTGATTAGAAAATCAACCTTGCCTTAAGTACTTAAAAAAATGAGTATTCTTCTATAAACTTCTATTTCGAAACTATTCTTTTGATGTGGTAACACCTTTGTTCTTTCAAGTCTAAGTTTACAATCTAGGTTTCTGAATCAAGGTATATGTAATAATTACATTATATAGAGCTTCACTAAAACTGAGACAAACCCTGTCAATAGAATGTAGTGCGTCCGCGAATATGTCAACCATAAGAATATGATATTCGATTGATGTGAAATTAGTCATTCTGGTTTCCGTAATCGCAAGAATTATTCTCAAACTTAACTTGATCCAGTATATTAATCCCGTGAGAGTGTTTCAAGGTGATAATGTATTTCACCTGTTATTCCGTTGGTGTCGTTTGAAACTTAGTGTTTGTTTTTTTTATGTTATTGTGGGGAAACAAGCTTACGGCCCACCTGATGGTAAGCGGTCACCGTCGCCTATTGACACCGGCAACACCCGGGGTATTGTCGATGCGTTCCCTACACTGTAGAAACCTCTTTACATTTCTCTTGAAGCGTGCCATGTCGTAGTCTAATGGGAAAATCTCAGATGCTAGCTCATTCCACATCTTGCAAGTATGGGGTAGAAAAGATCACGTGAAGCGTGTGGTGCGTGATACCCAATTGTCGATGATATGTGGATGAGCTTTATTATGTTGTCGAGAAGTGCGGTGGTAAAATCTCGACCACGGTTGTTGTTTTGTGAGAAATAACTGCACTTATTTCATGACGTTGATGAAATCAAGACGTAAATATAACTAATTAGGATAATTTAAATAAAAAAGTTTAGGATGATTTTCGCTAGAAAAACATGGTAGAATAGAATAGAATAGAAAACGATTTATTCTGCTCGTACATCACACTTAAATTAAGAAATCATATTTAAAACATGTATAACTAGATACGCAATAGTATAAATGGCGATATTATAGAAAAAAGCGAAATCTTCTAGACAACCTTCTGAAACGCCGTGAGTTGACATAACCATGATATGGTTATGTCAACTCATGGCGCATGCAACTGCGTCGAAATATAGGGATACTCAAAAACTCACAAACCATGGTAAATATCCTGTTTTCAGTATAAATACCCTTCAGATGGACTGGATTTTACAACACTTGAACTGTACCCAATCATCATAGTTGTAACTGCTTAGGAATTAAGTTCGTATGCGTTAATGGTCTCGGAATTTTTATGCCACTCCAAGGCCTCCAACATCGCCATTATTGCTAGAAGTAATCTTCCAAGCAAAGTAAAGATAGACTGGATTTAACAGAGCATAGACACTAAATCATAATACCCTCATATTAAGCTATTTTCAAGTAAAGTGCAAAACTAAAGTGAAACACGGCTAAAAAAGCTTCAATATACCGTACTGAGTCCACTTTGAAACTGAAGAAGTTAGCTTAAATGTACATAAAACCTCACTAGATGTGCCTTAGTAGGTACGGTATTACGAAAGTTTGTTACTTTCCGCGTGTTTTTACCCGACTGCCGACAAAGTGCTATGTTTTTGGAAAGGATATGTTCATCAAGGAATAGGAAAGATATTCCATCAGCGATCTTTGGACCAGATGGAGCGGTCTTGATAGAATATCAGCGCTTACTATTACGGTGGGCATGATGCTGAGTCGAGTTCCATTCTCTGCTGTAGCACACGGTATTTGCCAAATTCTCCCATGTTCTTGTTTAAGTTTTACGTTTATACTATTTCACTGTTTCCTTTTTGTCTTTTCTCTGGCATGAAATGTAACTGTATTGAGTCTTATTTGTCCGCTATATATCCGCTATTTGAACACTGCCTCACACCACTATCCTCGCAATTTGTAATCTGTTGTTTCGTCGTTAACAAACAGAGCTTATGATCTCTGTGACCCTGAACATCTGGAGAGTGAGCTGGCCCATGTTCAGGAGGTTCTAAAATCCAACGGGTATGTAAGTAGACGGCAGCCAAGACGCACGAACAGAGAAAAACCAACGAAGGCCTGTAGAAAGCCAACGTTTTTACCTTACTTGAAGGGGCTGATGGATAAAATTGGAAATGTGTTGAAGAGGTTTTCAATCAAGTCGGTCTTCACTCCTCTCTCAAAGATGGCAAAGCATTTACGGACTCCAAAGTTTGTTATACTTCTGCAGATGCCTGGTGTTCATAAGATAGACTGTAGCTGTGGCCGCTCTTATATCGGGCAAACTAAACGTACTATAGCCGAGCGTGTCAAAGAGCATATCGCAACTGTCAAAATACGCCAAGTAAACAAGTCAGCGATAGCAGAGCATCTGGTAGACTCGGGACCGAATCGTTGGATTGAACTTCATGATCCTAAGGTTCTCTCTAGTGAACACCATTATTACAAGAGAATAGTTTGTGAAGCGATTGAAATCACGAAATTTCTAAATTTCAATCCGGAAGATGGCTATAGACTCTCAGCGTCCTGGAACCCGGTGATTACTAGGCGTGCGCGTCGTAATCGGTCGACTCAGTGCGTAGATACGGTTAGTGTAGTGTGTCGTAATATGAACGAGGAAATTTCTAATTCTGAAGAACAAGTGAGGGTAGTTGCTGCAGCTACCCTCACTTCCCAACGGTAGCTCCAAGTACTCCAGTCAACCCGAGACCATGACTGTTGCAACACAGCCGCAACGTCGGGACAACAAATAAAACAAATACATACGCGATAAATACCCGTTTTAATCATTAATTATAGACTTCGTGTTTATTTCGTGAAATGTCTGAATTTATTGGTTAAAGAATCATAATAAAATAATTAAAATTATTACATAAAAAATATTTTATTTAGCAAAAATAAAACATAAAAAATATTTTATTTAGCAAAAACCTAAAAATATGAATGATACTAATATTTTTAAAACAAATAATGTTTATGTGAACTTTATGTTGAGACGGCTTAAAAATAGATGATTTAGTCGGCGTTTATAATAGATGCAGTGCGCAACTCATGACAATATATCTTCCATAAGTTCACTGTGAAGTTATTCACAGCATCTCTCTGATTCGACAGGTATCTGCTATTATTTGGCAGTATCTATCAATATTCGGTAGAATCGACCAATATTTAGTAGAACCTGCCAATATTTGGAGAGCTTCGCTCTATTACATGGAGATAGCCATAACTTCCGACAAACTGCCCATAAGCGACATCTTTATAGAGCAGGAGTTCAGATACAAATACGTTGTCGCTTTTTTGTAGGATTTTTTGAAGTGAAAACTTTTTTATGCACTTGTCTCACCGCCGGCGATGAGCGAGAAGCAAGTAGAGCTAGAAACTAGAAACGAGTTGGCGAGCAGCGAGAAGCGAGTGTGTAGTTCCTATAGTTATCTCGCTGCGCTATAAAGCGAGTGAGCGAGTGCGGCGGGCGATACTCATCATCTCACGTCGTGTGTTCTGACCGCCAAGCGAGCATCGCTGCGCGCGTATCGCTGAGCTAGTATTGCTGAGCGAAATATATATATAACTAAATATAAAACCAAATAGTCTGTGAATATTTCAAGCGTCTACCTGTTGTTGTTATCAATATCGAGCTAAAACTAGCAAGAAATCACGTTTGTTGTATGGGAGCCCCCCTTGAATATTTATTTTATTGTGTTTTTAGTATTTGGTGTTATAGCGGCAATAGAAATACATTACCTGTGAAAACTTCAACTGTCTAACTATCACGGTTCATGAGATACAGCCTGGAGACAGACGGACAGACAGCGAAGCCTTAAGACTTAATAGAGTGCCATTTTACCCGTTGGGTACGGAACCCTAAAAAATAATTTTCACTCCAAGATAACGTAAATTGTTTATTTCTGGCTCCCGTTCTAAAAAGAAAATGCTGAAAGACAGTTTTTTTATCTAACAGAACTCTGATATGATCTAGAGGAAGCCTCATTCATCCGAAGTTCGGTCGATCGCCTGATATAGAATGGGATAACTGCTAAAAGCTTTTCACTTTTTAGCCGACTTCAATATCGTTATCGCTTCATCGGCCATGTTTTTTTAGAGTTCCGTATCTGATAGTTGGGAAACTCATCATCATCATCTCATCGGTCATAGAACGTCCACTGCTGAATAAAGGCTTCCTCCATAGACATGCAGTCTTGTGCGACCTGCAACCTTTATTATGTCGTCTTTCACTGTGATTTCCAGTGCGTGGTCTTCACTCTTTTTATTAAACTATATAGACCTTCGTTGACCATAATCTCACCTGATGGTAAGCGATGATATGGTTTAAGATGAAACACGAAGATCTAGAAGAAACCTATTCACTCTTACCTTAAAGAGGACCGGATTGTATTCTTTAGGAAAAACAGACGACGGCAAATTGTTCCATACCTTAGCTGTACGCATCAACAACATAGAACCACAACGGTGTGCGCGAATGGGTAAGTACCTTTCTGCCCCAACGGCCGTCTCGTTGGCTTATTTTAAGGTCTCGTTAGCTTATTTTATGAACGTAAACCTAAAAATTACATATAATAGTTACAAGAATACCTTTTCTCAGTTCAAATGCGTCAAATGTCAAACAGTGGAATGAACAAGTTGAACAAATACAGGCAAATGGCAGAGCAATGACATCCTCTTTATCGCTCGCGTAATGAAGGTGGAGAATGTTCGAGAATATTCTACGGAATTTCCTGTGAACAAATTTCACCGGGACGCGAAATGATGAAAATAACAGAATTGAACGTAAGGATTAAAAATAATTACTTATAACTTCGTCAATTTATCTATTGATCGAGCGCAGCGAGATCTCTAAATCAACTTAGACAAATCGGCGTGGTATGTATGTATGAATGTAAGTTTGTCCTAGGATAACTTTCGAAGCGTTGATCCAATCATCGTGAAATTTAATACATAGGTAGGTAGTGATCTCACAATTTTGGTGTGACTAAATGATCCAAAATTGTTGGGGTGTTGTTGAGATATTGGGGTTCAAGAGGGGTAAAAAAAAAATAAGAAAGAATAGGTACTCATTAGTACATTTAGACTCCGTTTTTATTTTACATAAACTCTTTATAGTTTTTGAGTTATTAGTCATAATAAATACTGAACTTTGACAAAATTCACAGGATACACCAGTGACCCCACAGTGCTGAAATTTGGTATGCTATACGAGCTTTAGTAACATAAATATACCTATAGACAAAAGTCTGAAATCATAAATAACTGCAATTTGTACCCCAAAAACACATTTCTAACGTGCGTGAACTACAAGACATTTTTTGTTACAGGCAATGATTACCACTTTACATCAGTTGGGACATAAGCTTGTTCCAACTCTAAGTAGTATAAAAAAGAAGTATACGTGGCCCTTCAAATGGGCCACGCAGCTAAGCTTGCGTGTAGATCCTAAACAACAATTCTATTCCGTGTTTAGTACCTATCAGTGTTTTCATTAAAATTGTTTCGCTTAGGAGCGCGTATTACTGCGTAAGAATTCCTGCTATATTTGCCATGGTACTTTAGACATTAGGGTAAGAAATTATTATCATTTTGGGTCCGGTTGCCGAATCGTCGACCAACTAACTTAATAACTTTCACATGCAAGGTGCGAGCGACAGAATCTTTAGATGAAATTACCTTTTCTGGGAACACATGGATTTGTTTGTAATAAAAATTGAATTACCATTTATATTAAAAAAATATAAATATTTCTGAACATTTCACACAACGCTATCTATCCCCAAACTAAGCAGAGCTTGTACTATGGGTACTAAATAACGGATACAATACTTATATACATTTCTTTTTGTAAATACATACTTATAACATATAGAGAAACAACCAGACCCGGAACAAATATTTGTAGATCATGCAAACATTTGTTCCGCGGCGGGAATTGAACCCGCTACCTCCTGCGTCTCAGCCGGCTATTCGCCCACTGCACCGCGGAGTTCGTCGTATTAAAAAGATTATTGAGGCCTTTGCCCAGCAGTGGAAAAGTACAGGTTGGTAAAAAAGAAATTTAAGTATTATTGAAGTTTTAAAAGATTTGTAAGAATAATGATTTAGGTAATTAGTTGGGTATATACACGGTGTCCTATAAATTGCTGTTTTCTCAGAACAAACGTTGTTCAGACCATGCTCTACTAACGGTTTATAACATCAAGTTAAAGAACAAAATGAAATCGGTCTTTGAAAAATATAAAAAGCTGCGAACTTAAAACGTCTATTTTAACGTTACTAGTACCTATCTAACTAAGGAGTAGGTAATACGCTACGGCTAGCGTACCTACGAACTTTATGTCACGGTTAGTTTTTGAACAAAGTTAGACTTATTTGAGAAGGTCTAGATGTTTTTTATGCTCTTAGTCTTACTATGGTCTGAGCAACGTTTTAAATAGTATTGTATTTATAGTGTTATCCGAACACATACGGAAAATGTTGAGCAACGTTTGTTCTGGGAAAACAGTGATATGAAGGACACCGTGTAAAATTTGATATATTATACACGGTAATATTAATCTGTCTTTAGGTAATTGGTCGAAGCGACTTGTGATCCGAGAGCTGGCAACGCATAAGCATTGCAATTCAGCGGGGCAATGCAGCCAGTCTTGGGGACACTTCCGCCTGGTAGTGATCTGGAGCAGTTGAGCTATCTATAGATCGTTTGCAATGGTGTTTAGATGATTCAACTGTTTCTTCTGTTTTTTATTGTAAATAATTGTATAGTGTTAAAAACCTAATGCTTTTATGAGTACACATTATCTTCTTTTAAATAAACAAAGATTTTACAAATTGGTTAATAAATAAGTTCTGTTCTGAAGTAACAAAACATAATATTATAAAAAATAGTTAAAATAAATAAATAAATATGGCGGGACATTTCACACAGTGCTATCTAGCCCCAAACTAAGCAGAGCGTGTATTATGGGAACCAGATAACTGATAGAATACTTATATACTTTTTTTTATATATAATAAGAAAAGAAGAGAACTTTCTCCTTTTTTGAAGTCGGTTACAAACCACCGCGTGTAAGTAGCGAGCACGTACACACGGCTACACATCAAGCTATATATTTCCAATATAAGCTGACCTTTCATTCTACGAAAAGCCTACACAATGCGAGGTCAGCTTATACTGGAAATATTAGCTTTATGTGTAGACTACGCATTCGTACCTGTAAAAACGCTCGCAAATAGCCAGTGTGTCAACGCCCTTTTATTAAATGATCTTTTAAATAAACAAACTATCCTAGATAATATTAAAAAGATCTTCCAGTAAACGTTAACGACACAAGACTGTAAATAGAACCTTATATCTCTTTAATTTCATCTCGCAAACAAGACACGTCTGTGAACATTGCTCGTGACACCAAATCAATTTAAATTAAAAACGTTTGATTCAATGAGGTTTCAACGTGGAGTTGTATAAGGACTGAGTAACATGATGTTATATTATGATTGCTGCAAATATGGGACTTTCCGAAAGGTTTATTCTTGATTGTAGTTTAATATAAATGATGTACGGGGCAAAATTACTTATGTCAAGCACTGGCTGAATATTATGATGACGTGCGTAAAATATCATTTTATTACGGTGATAACGAATCACCAGTCATTTAAAAATAACATCTAGGCCAATTTCTAATTAATATATCTTATAATCTAATTCTTGGGTTAATTGAAGTGCTAATCGCTATCCCAATGATAAATGACCACAAATGATCCTGAGACCTAAAAAAATACTAACTATACAAACTTTGACTTTGACGACCTCCATGGCGCAGTGGGCGTATAGCCGGCTGAGATGTAGAAGGTAGCGGGTTGTATTCCCGCCGTCCGGGTCTGGTTGTTTTTCTATATATTATAAGTATGTATTTACAAAAAAAAAGTATATAAGTATTCTATCAGTTAGCTGGTTCCCATAGTACAAGCTCTGCTTAGTTTGGGGCTAAATAGCGCTGTGTGAAATGTCAAGCAATATTTATTTATTATTTATATAAACAACAGTATATATAGTCAGTTTGAATGTAAGTGTCAACAAGGATAATACCTCTATAAATTGAAAAACTAATTATAAAACTATTGAAATAATTGGATGAATTAAAGTGCTAATCGCTATCTAAATGAAAAATGTATACAAATGATCCTGAGGCCTAAAAAATACTTACTATACAAACTACAGTATACAGTTAGTTAGAATGTAAGTGTCAACAAGGATACTACCAAGATTGAAAAACTAATAATAAAAAGAATTGGGTGAATTGAAGTACTAATCGCTATCCAGTGATAAATAGCCACAAAAGAACCTAATACCTAAAAAAATTACATACTTATATATACAAACTTAGTACGTTACTAGGTACGTAACTTAGTTACAAACAACAGTATAGTCAGTTTTAATATATGTGTCAACGACACAATCTTAAGATTTTTAAGTCTTCCCGAAAATACGAACCAAGGGATCTTAAAGTTTTCGAAGTTTATCATTATTTCCATATTAAGAGATATGGAAGAAAAGTGTACCTTTTACAAACGAGGGAGTGTCATAACAATCTCATACTTGAACGATTCAAAATTGTTTTTTGTACACTTTTTCTCAATTACACAGCAATAACAAAGTAAATTGAAATATAAGATATACACAACTTGAAATGGGGCGCAAATTCTCAGAGCATTTGCAATGAGATCAGAGAGACTGCTTTTTTAATTAACATTTTGTTTTAAACCGTTGGAGATATATTAAAGGCGACGCTATATGATGCAGTGCGGGTGCGTCGCGGTTGCGTTTTATTCACGTTACTTAAAATAGATTACCTTGATACTGTTTGTTGGCAAGATGACCTGATAAAGATTGCTGGGTGTCTTTGGGGGCAGGCTGCATAAGATCGGTCGCTGTGGAGATCAGTGTCCAGTTGAATGGCCTATGGCTAATATGTTAATGGTGACGATGATATCCTCTGACCATTCTAGATTTAGCTCATTTAGTCACACCAGTAGGTATTGTGCCCTGAATACCTATATACCAAATTCACGAAGATCAGATTAACGCTTTTAAAATTATCCTTGGATAAACAAACACACATAAATACATAGAACGCCGATTGGTCCAAGTTGATTTTGACGTAATTAACTAATGGCATCACGTACCTATGTACATCTCCCAACCTTACTATTTTCAAATGCGTTGAGGCACTAATTGTATTACCAAAGGCAAGTTTTACATACATCAATTTTGAAGAGACTGATAACTTATTTGATTGAGCGAAGCGAGATCTGTAAATCAACTTGGGCAAATCGGCATTGCATAATAATAATAAATATTGCTGGACATTTCACACAGCGCTATCTAGCCCCAAACTAAGCATAGCTTGTACTATGGGAACCAGATAACTGACAGAATTCTTATATACTTTTTTTTTGTAAATATATACTTATATTATACATACATATGAGTGATATACATACAGAATGTTGCCCCTCCGCTAGAATGTTGCCCCTCCGCTTGCCGTGGGGCGCCGGCAATAGAATGTTGCCCCTCCGCTCTTGCCCGTGGATGCAGTAGGAGTCTGCTAAGGGATACCTCCGAAAGATGGGAAGCAGCGTCTTTTCGTGTTTCAACACCTATACTGCGCTCGCCAACCCGCCTGCCAAGCGTGGCGAGTATGGCAACAACCCCCTCATGGATTTACAACATAAAGCCAGGCCCCGAGTCCCCGGCGGCCCCGCTAATCCTGGCTACGGTAGCAGTCACGGTAACGGCGGGGCCAGGGGTGCTAAGAATCCCCGGGAGACGATCGGCTACCAAACCCTACGACGACCACTGGCCCTGGTAACACACAACATCCGCACTTTGAGGACAGACGAAAAGATTGTTGAGCTGGAAGAAGAAATTAGTAGATTACACTGGGACATTTTGGGGTTATCAGAAGTTCGTAGAGAGGGTGAGGACACGATATCCCTTAAGTCTGGTAACCTACTATACTACCGGGAGGGCGACCAACAGTCCCAAGGTGGTGTTGGGTTTCTCGTTCACAAGTCACTCATCAACAACATTATCACCATCGACAGTGTGTCGAGCAGGGTCGCGTACCTGACACTCAGAATATCTAAGCGATATTCGCTGAAGGTCGTTCAGGTATATGCGCCGACCACTTCACACCCAGATGAAGAAGTAGAGTCTATGTATGAGAACATCAGTAGAGCCATACATACGAACAAAACTCACTTTATTGTTGTTATGGGGGACTTCAATGCAAAGCTAGGCATGAGAAGCGATGATGAGTTAAGAGTGGGGCAATTTGGATATGGGCAACGGAACCCCAGAGGACAGAGGCTGGCCGATTTTCTGGAGAAAGAAGGACTCTTTATGATGAATTCTTTTTTCCAGAAGCCGCCTCACAGGAAATGGACCTGGATGAGTCCCAACGGTTCCACGAGAAATGAGATTGATTTCATCTTGACCAACAAGAAACGGATATTCAATGATGTCTCTGTGATTCACAGGGCGAAAACCGGCAGTGATCACCGAATTGTTAGAGCCACATTGAATATGAACGATAAACTTGAAAGGTCCCGTTTGATGAAATCTACGCTCCGACCCACTCGCGCACATATCCAAAACCTCGAGAGCTTTCAACTCGAACTTGCAAATCGCTTTGACTGTCTAGAAGTAGATGCATCAGTGGACGAGATCAATAACAGGTTCGTAGAAACCGTCCATACGGTGGGGTCCCAGTTCTTTAAGACCCCCCGTACCAATAGATCTCAGAAAATCTCTGATGACACACTTAACCTCATGGCTGAACGACGTTCTTTGCAACTGCAGTCTCCCGATGATGCTCAGTCACATAGGCAGCTCAATAGAAAGATTTGGAAATCCTTGCGGCACGATATTCGTACCTTTAATACATCTCGTATTAAAGATACCATAGAGCGGAATAAAGGCTCCAAAGTGTTCGCGAGAGATAATTCTATTGGGCAGAGCCGCATGACGAAGCTGAAGAGGGAAGATGGCAGCATAACGTCAAGTAAAGCGGAAGTGTTAAGGGAAGTCGAAAGGTTCTATGGACGGCTCTACGATTCGGTCACTAAACCTGTTTGCAGTGCGGCCAACGACCCAAGAGCCAAACTGACCCGACATTATACCGAAGATATTCCGGACATCAGCCTGTATGAGATCAGGATGGCCTTGAAGCAGCTTAAGAACGACAAGGCGCCGGGTGAGGACGGAATCACTTCAGAGCTTCTGAAAGCGGGTGGATCACCGGTACTTAAAGTCCTTCAGAAGCTTTTTAATTCCGCCTTGCTTGAAGGTACGACGCCAAAAGCATGGAACGGGGGCGTGGTGGTTCTGTTCTTCAAGAAAGGTGACAACACCTTGCTTAAGAATTACAGACCCATCTCGCTTTTGAGCCATGTTTATAAGCTGTTTTCGAGGGTCATCGCGAACCGTCTCGAACGCAGGTTTGATGACTTCCAGCCGCCCGAACAAGCCGGGTTCCGTAAAGGCTACAGTACCATTAGACCACATACATACGCTGCGGCAAGTCATACAGAAGACCGAAGAGTATAACTTGCCGCTATGTCTCGCGTTTGTGGACTATGAGAAAGCCTTCGATTCGATCGAAACATGGGCAGTGCTTGAGTCTCTCCAACGATGCCGTATTGACTATCGGTACATCGAAGTGTTGAAATGTTTGTATAAAAACGCCACTATGTCAGTCCGAGTACATGAACAGAGCTCCAAGGCGATTCCCTTAAAAAGAGGCGTAAGACAGGGAGATGTCATTTCTCCGAAACTGTTTACGACCGCATTGGAAGATGCCTTCAAGCTTCTGGAATGGAAAGGACTGGGCGTCAATATTAACGGCGAATACATCACTCACCTTCGGTTTGCCGACGATATTGTGGTCATGGCAAAGTCGATGGAAGAGCTCAGCACGATGCTCGAAGGCCTCAATCGGGTCTCCCAACGGGTAGGACTTAAAATGAACATGGACAAGACGAAAATCATGTCAAATGTCCATGTCGTCCCTGCCCTAGTTATGGTTGAGAACTCGGCTCTTGAAGTTGTCGACGCGTATGTATACCTAGGACAAACAGTCCAATTAGGTAGGTCCAACTTGGAGAAAGAGGTCAATCGTCGAATCCAACTCGGATGGGCAGCGTTTGGGAAACTTCGCAACGTCTTTTCGTCCAACATACCTCAGTGCCTTAAGACGAAAGTCTACAATCAGTGTGTGTTACCAGTGATGACATATGGAACCGAGACGTGGTCCTTCACTATTGGCCTTATGAATAAGCTCAGAGTCGCTCAACGAGCTATGGAGAGGGCTATGCTCGGGGTTTCTCTACGGGATCGAATCAGAAATGAGGAGATACGTAGGAGAACTCAAGTCACCGACATAGCCCGATGGATTAGCACGTTGAAGTGGCAATGGGCAGGCCATATAGCGCGCAGAACAGATGGCCGATGGGGCCGAAAGGTTCTCGAGTGGAGGCCACGGACCGGCAAGCGCAGCGTAGGACGTCCACCTACAAGATGGGCAGACGACTTGGTAAGAACCGCAGGTCGGCGTTGGATGCAGGCCGCTTCCAACCGCAGTTCCTGGAGATCAATGAGGGAGGCCTTTGTCCAGCAGTGGACGTCCTACGGCTGATATGATGATACATACATATGTATAGAAAACATCCAGACCCGGAAAAAATGCATGTATGTATGTTTGTTTGTCCGAGAATAGCTTTCGAAGTGTTGATTCGATCATCGTGAAATTTGATACATAGGTAGGTAGTGATAACAGATATTTGGTGTGACTACGAGTAAATGAGCTAAAAATGTTAGGTATTAAGGTTCAGGAGGGGTAAAAAACATGAAAATGAGACTAGTAGGTCAAGTAAGACTGTAACAGTTCACGAGGGTCCGTTCAGTTTGATAAATTTGCAAATAGGTTTTAAAATAAATTATAGTCTGTGGGGGGTAGATTTCACTACTTGTTGAATGAAGTCGCTAGGATAAATTATAATCTGTGGGAATAGGTTTCGCTACTTGCCGCGAGATGTCGTCAGAATAATCTATAATCTATGAAATATTTATGGGTAGAATGAACTATAATCTGTGGGAATAGGTTTCGCTACTTGCCGCGAGATGTCGTCAGAATAATCTATAATCTATGAAATATTTATAGGTAAAATGAATTTTAATTTGTGGGGGAATAGGTTTTGCTACTTGCCACCAGGGGTCGCATATAGGAAGTTGGTAGCTGAGGTATGAGGGGGGAGAAAAGTGAAGAAAGCCTTAAATACGATGGATAGGTAGAACCGGCATTCATTCTCTTTTCGATTTTATCGCGGTTTACAAGTGATACCAAGGTTTCACGAGGATTAGGGTAATTTCTAAACTTAACTTTATTTCTGCCATTTTGTATTCTGATTTCTTGTGTGAATTATTCAACTATCGTGTTCCGGGAAAAAACGTCATAATGAGGGTAGCGAGAAATTGTTGAGAAAATTTATAAAGTAACTATAATTTTGGGGATTTGTGTTAATTGTATTTGAGCCTAATTTGGTGAAGTATTGGAGGAAATAAATCAAGGAGTATCTTATTAAAAATATGGATGGCTCCAAGATTTATGTTCGTGGTAATTTTGTAATGAAAGGGGAACTTCTATGCGGATTTGTGGGGATATTTAAATGTAATGATTGGGTAGTCGTGGTATTTTACGGTGTAACTTAATTCAGATGAAATTTAGAGAGATTATCTTTGACTGATTCACACAGAGATTCAGGCTAGTTGCTGGGATATTGGGCTGACATGGGTCAGGTCTTCTTGGAGACTTGGGGTTTCTGCAGCGGGTTACACCGGCTGTAGGGCTCTTAAGAGATCCAGGAAGGGCTTATACATGATGGTCATAGCTGGGGGTAGACTGTTGTAAATGACAAGACGTCAAATGAAAGGTTTTCATTATTACATTTAAATGCCGTCTTTATTTTTAATAAACTCTTTGCAGTTTTTCAGATAATAGCCATAATAAAAACTGAATTGACAGTTTACAATGTTTGAAATTCTACTGTATTTTTTTTATACCCTATAACTCAACCCCTTACTTTACCCTCCCCCCCCCCCCCCCGTTAGGGATGATTATACAAAAAATTTAAAACACGTATTTCTATATTTCTTACCAAAAGCCTAAATACGAATTTTCAAATTCCTACCTCTAGCAATTATGGATTGCCCATAGAAATATCAGCCCCTATTGCACCTCATCCAAGTTTGTTTTTGGAGACAAAAGATAGCCTATGTCCTTCCTCAGGATATAATCTATTTCCTCGCCAAACTTCATTACGATCCGCTCAGCCATAAACTAACAAACCGAGTTACTTTTGCATTTATACTATTGATATGGATTATTAAAAGTGCGGGTTTATAGCGTTTTGTGTAAACAGAGCTTTAAGTTACGACTTTGCCGTGGTTTCAGTTGGATGTAAATGGAACCGTTGCAACTTACTCGTAATTCTTATTAATTTGTCAGGACAGCTTTGCATTTGTTATTTTATCTCTGGCATTTATATTTTCTTGCGGACTTTTGTCGGAAGTACTGAAGTAGCATGATTTAACTTCTATCTAACCCAGTCTAGATTCTCTCACTTCTGGTTATCACGCTCCTGTGCCAATCCCATCTATTTTTAACTCACTTCTAAAACAATGAGGTTCTAAAAACGGTTCTTTTTTGTGTTAGTTAACTCGGAACTCCATCATTTATTAACTGATTTGGATAATTCTTTTTATAACTGATAGAATAGATTAGTCCCATAGAAATTTCATCCAAATCAGTTCAGTAGTTTGGTTGAGTTGATTTTTTGTTTGTATATAAAGTTGGAGGAGGTCTTTGCCCGCAAATGGGCAAACCCAAAATCATAACTTGGTAATAACAAGTGTTTTTTTTTATAAAACAAAAAAAAATTATATAACGAATAAAAAAATAAGAAAAAAAAATAAGTACCTAAATAAATACATGAACATAGTTATACATACATATATAATTTGGGAAATAATAATACTAAATAAAGAATGTATGAATTTATTAAATTATTATTGTAATACATTAATTATTAGTAATTTTGACAACCTCCGTGGAGCAGTGGGCGTATAGCTGGCTGAGACGCAGGAGGTAGCGGGTTCAATTCCCGCCACGTAACAAATGGTTGTATGATCTACAGATATTTATTCAGTGTCTGGTTGTTTTAATAATATTACTAGCTGGCCCGCCCGCGGCTTCGTACGCGTGGTTTGTCAATAAAAGATGACTCTTCTTCTGCGCTTCAGTAAGAACCAGTAACAAAGTATAAAAGAAATTAAAAAAATAAATAAATAAAATCAGTAAAATCGTTCTCAAGATATGGCGTGACCAAGGGAAACAAGGTATTATTTTTATATAGATTAAATAAGTATGTATTTACAAAAAAAAAGTTTATAAGTATTCTATCAGTTATCAGGTGCCCATAGTATAAGCTCTGCTTAATTTGGGGCTAGATAGCGGTGTGTAAAATGTCCAGCAATATTTATTTATATATTTAAATGAGAGTAGGATAGATTAGGTAATTAAATTAGAAATTAAGTTAAATACAATATTGTATTAGGTTTAGGTCTGCAACATAGATGAAAGTGGTAAATAATAAATAACATAATATTCTGCCCTCAACTAGATCAATGTCGTGTGATAAATAAATAAATATTGCTGGACATTTCACACAACGCTACCTAGCCCCAAACTAAGCAGAGCTTGTACACACGGCTACATATCATGCTAAAAATTTCCAGTGTAAGCTGACCTCGCATTGTCTAGGCTTTTCATAGAATGAGAGGTCAGTTTATACTGGAAACATATAGCTTGATGTGTAGCCGTGCGTACTATGGGAACCAGATAACTGATGGAATACTTATATACATTTTTTTTTGTAAATACACACTTATAATATATAGAGAAACAACCAGACCCGGAACAAATATCCGTAGATCATGCAAACATTTGTTCCGCGGCGGGAATCGAACCCGCTACGTCCTGCGTCTCAGCCGGCTATTCGCCGACTGCACCACGGAGGTCGTCAAATATACGCACTGCAGTTTTGAAAGAGACCTCTTGGCCGAACGAAAGGCGGGCGACAGCAACTGATAATTGAATAAGGGTACCGAAAAGGTTGCATTTTCTTACACAGACTTACCTAGCAGTGATTTTAAGCTGTGGATGAAGATAATGACGATTTTTTATCCAATTATATCCTAACATCTGAGACCAAACCGTTTTAAAAAAACATGATAAATTAACATTTAAATTTGTATTCCCTCATCCTAAGTTTGACAGGAAGTACTTGAAATGATAAGTATTTCATTTGAATATTTATCGCCTAAACGTATTTTTTATGTATTTTTTTTAAATATGATAGAACTTCGTTTGACCACAATCTCACCTGATGGTAAGCGATGATGTGGTCTATGATGAAACACGAAGAACTAGAAGAAACCTTTTTACTCTTACCGGATTAGAGGCCCGGATTATATTCATTAGGAAAAACAGACGACGATAAAGTGTTCCCTGAGCTGTACGTATCAAGAACATAGAACCAAAACGGTGTGTGCGAATGGGTGGTATATCAACTAGGTACGGATGGAACTGAGCCTTGCGCCTGCTTGTCCTTTGACGGAAGGGGGATGGCGGAATCAGATCATATAGGTCCTGGGCGCATTCCCCAAAATGAATGAATGAATGAATGAAAACACTTTATTGTACACAGTATAAACAAAAAAAAAATACAAACAAAATAGAAAATATAAAGCAAATAGTACAATGGGCGGTCTTATCGCTTAGAAGCGATCTCTTCCAGACAACCTTTGGAAGGAGAGGATTCTGTTATAACAAAGATAATGGTCGGGGGTGTACATTTATGGCCAAACTATTTATTAAGAGAGTGCGTCTAATACCAAAATAAAAAATATAACTAGAAAATAAATTTTAAAAATAAATACTAATACAAATAGAACATATGTACTTACATTAAATATATAATATATATATACATATAGAATATAATAAATACATATTATTATACATACTTAATATAACAATATGGTTTATAAAGATAACCTGATAAATGCGATTACATACCTAGTCAGGTCATAAGTATTGTCACACAGTAAAAACTTTTTTTAGAATGCTGGCCACATAAAAGTTTATAGAAATCGAATTTCGAATTTTTCATGAAAATAAAAATGTATACTTTTTAGAATTTTACTCATTTTTAAATATGGAGTGGACGCTTAAAGAAGACCGTGTTGCAGTTATTGCGTTGCATCGTTGCGGTTACGTGCCAATTCTAATTTATGACATACTGAAAAATTTGAATATAACCAAAAGATTCGTTTATCGCACCATCAAACGATACAATGAAGACTCTAGTGTAGATGACAGGTCAAGAAGTGGTCGCCCTCGGTATGTTCGGACTCCAGCAGTGATAAAAGTGGTGAAGGCGCGAATTCAAAGAAATCCCAAACGTAAGCAGAAACTGGTGGCCCTTCAAATGGGGTTAAGCAGAACCACGGTGAAAAGGGTGTTAAATGAAGATTTAGGGCTTCGGGCATATCGAAGAAAAACAGGACATCGTTTGAATGCTCGTCTAATGGACCTGAGACTGAAGAGATGCCGCGCTTTGTTGAAGCGGTACGCGGGAAATAAATATCGGGAAATTCTTTATTCGGATGAAAAAATTTTTACCGTAGAAGAGAGCTACAACAAACAAAATAATAAGGTGTACGCACACAGTAGTGAAGAAGCGAGCAACCGTATTCCGCGTGTCCAACGAGGTCATTTTCCATCCTCGCTCATGGTATGGTTGGGAGTTTCTTATTGAGGCTTAACAGAGGTACATTTTTGTGAGAAAGGTGTAAAAACGTACGTAAAGATGTAAATGTACCATGTTCAATAACAGGCACTGGGTATTCCAACAAGATTCGGCGCCAGCTCATAGAGCGAAGAGCACACAAGACTGGCTGGCGGCGCGTGAAATCGACTTCATCCGGCACGAAGACTGGCCCTCCTCCAGTCCAGATTTGAATCCGTTAGATTACAAGATATGGCAACACTTGGAGTAAAAGGCGTGCTCAAAGCCTAATCCCAATTTGGAGTCGCTCAAGACATCCTTGATTAAGGCAGCCGCCGATATTGACATGGACCTCGTTCGTGCTGCTGTAGACGACTGGCCGCGCAGATTGAAGGCCTGTATTCAAAATCACGGTGGTCATTTTGAATAAACTTTAGTGTCATAAGAATCTATGTTTTGTTAAATTCATTTTGGTATATAAATGGTTACATAATGAATAAACTTGTTTCAATTATTTTATATTAAACATGTGACAGAATTTATGACCTGACTAGGTATATAAATGTATCCTTTAAAAGATCGATAGGCTTGCAACTTTACGGCGATATTCGAGA
The DNA here is from genome assembly GCA_918857605.2 of Philereme vetulata. Taxonomy (NCBI): domain Eukaryota; kingdom Metazoa; phylum Arthropoda; class Insecta; order Lepidoptera; family Geometridae; genus Philereme; species Philereme vetulata. Next base: position 12,552,872 of record OU975421.1, read on the forward strand.
CTTTGGGTCTTAATCTCGACCATATATTGCTCACCTATAAGCCTAAAAACCCTACGTTTTATCGAGTCTAAGGTAGCGAGCTGGTATTTTGCCGAACTATGCCACAGGTGGCAGCAGTACTCCATACCAGACCGGAATTGAGCTTATGTATTGATATTACAGTTGTATTTCTTGTAACACGGGCAACATATTTTTTTACTATGCGTAGGATAGATACAAAACAAATCTACTCTTACCTAAAATGAGCTGATCCACAACTGTCAGATGAAAGTTACTTTGCTATAACACCCCGAATGAGTGACAGCGCAACGCATTTCACTTTTTGGATTTCACGTAGAGAAAATTACCCTAAATTGGTCTAAAGCATTCAGAACTACTGTGTGTTGTGTGTGGATTTATTCATACTGATTATTTGTGTAAATCTACTATCAAACCATCGATTTCCACTGGCCAGTGTGCATATGATAAGTGCCGCCAGCAATGCCCTCAGCAAGGAAGCGCGCGTGGTGAAAGTGATCATCAGTTGGTGTTCTAGGTATGTGCGCATTATATTGTTACCTGGAGGATACTTTTTATCATACATATGACTACACGGCGATCGCTATCGATACTACAAAGATAATCGACCCAGTGTGGTCCAGGCTAAGCATGTCACAATATGATTCCCAATTTTACATTACATGTTGCAGATTTTATTAGTACTTATTAGTTATATAGTATTATTGAAAGTACTTGTGATCTACGTACTTATATTTGTGTATATCTTTGTGATAAGTTTTAATAACGGCCGACTGCAGCTTGGAAATATCGTCAGCAAATTAACAAACTGCTTCACAGTCGTCCTTGTACCTACAGATAACTAAAAAAAAAGTATTTATTTTATTTATATTTTATTTCGAACTAAATCCACAGCTCTTAGTCTTAGTATAAAACAGGTGTATCTTAAGTTAAAACTAACAGCCAATAAAGGATTTACATTTTATAATTCAAATACGTTTACATTAACGACGTAGATCACATAACGCATTAAATAGGACCATGATTTTAAATATAAAGAACTACAATATAAAAAATCTTAAGATAAATATAATTTACACAACAACTATAACCACATACGCACACTAAACATTAAAGATATACATTCATACATACATATAAAATATACATTCATACATCACCTATACACCTACAAATAAATGCATATGCTTAATTTAACTATCCATTGTAAGTACGAGTAAGAGTAGTGTAGTGTATTTCTTAATACTCCGTCCACATCTATACTGACTGTGTTAGCTTTAGAGAAGTATGTTTCATTAGTTAAGATGTTTGTTTAGGACTTGGAGAATTTCCCGCTTGAACCCTAATTTACTGATGTTAAAAATATCAATGCCACTACATGTTTTATCATAGCTTCTATGCAACCGACTGACGAGAATTAAAATAAAAAATAAAAAGCCATTTCTTCTTCTTAGTCCGGCACTCTTGGCAGAGTGGCCGTGGTTATGTCAGGTCTTGGCTCTTGCGATGCGTCTCCTTTTAGCTCTATTATAGGCGTTGCGAGAACATTCAGTCATGGTAAAGTGTGTGATGGACTTAATGAAGTCTGACCATCTCGATAAAGAGCGGCCACGCTCTCGCCCTCCACTCGCAAGTCTCTTATATGAGAACTAGCCAAGTCAGACCTTTGGCTTCAATATGTTATCTTAAGTTATCAGAAGAAATGGTATTTTTAGTTGTTATAAATAAATTTTAGGACTACCACTGAACTTGGCACCAATTTAGATCTCACTTCTTTTGTCGTTGAAGTCAACAACCAAGGCATATATCATAATATTGAACTTGGCATCCATTTAGATCTCACTTCTTTTGTCGTTGAAATCAACAACCAAGGCATATATCATAATATTGAATTTGGCTCTCATTTCACATTTAGATTTTTGATGTTATCTGTTCTTTTTACCCCTGTTTCTATTTATTCCCTGTCGGCTTCTCCAAGATAACACTATTACATAAGATTTATGTAATATTATAATTTTTTTGCTGTTATTATATGTTTAATCGTTTTTTTTGTACAGTACTAATGATTTTTACGTGATTACAGCACCCTTTGCCTACCTACAGTACCTACAAATAAGCACACAACCGTGACGTCTCGACATTTCAATTACAAGTTCACTAACAAAGACTGCATTGAAAACAGTAAAAGGAAGTAATTAATGTCGCTACAAAAAAGGACCTAAAGGAAGGACCAAATTAATCTGCCGAATGGCCAGTCATTAAGTTCAGTTAACAGGATTCACAGCGTCAGTTAGATAGAACGAGTGGGTATAGTTAGGAACTTACATCATTGAGTTACAGTACCGGTATTACAGTACCGATAGTTATCCGATAGATAGCGGTAGTATCGATAGCGAGTATAATGCACGACAATTTCAATGCATAATAAAATAATGATAACGTTTATTTAAAATAAAATAAGACAACTCTTTATTGTACACCAAAGTTGTACAGAACATAATTTTAACAAATAGATCTAGTACAATGAGCGGATTTATAGCTAAAAGCGATCTCTTCCAGACAACCTTTGTGTGGACAGGATAATAATTGATCACATGACGGCGGAGCATCAATATAATATTAAAAACATACCTACATACTATAAACTTAAAACAATAAATAAATATTGCTGGACATTTCACACAGTGCTATCTAGCCCCAAACTAAGCAGAACTTGTACTATGGGTACCAGATAACTTTTTTTTGTAAATACATATTTATAATTTACAGAAAAACAACCAAACCTGGAACAAATATCTGTAGATCATGCAGACATTTGTTCCGCGGTGGGAATCGAACCCACTACCTCCTGCGTCTCAGCCGGCTGTTCACCCACTGCGCTACTGAGGTCGTCAATATTAATAACACAAAACTAATTCATACAAAATTAGCAAAAATAAAAAATGCTTACGATGAATTAACAAGCAGTTACAACTTTAACACAGGGACAGATAATGGGTATGTAAATTTGTTTTAAAATTAGTAATTGACTTGGATTTTTTATAGAGACATCGTTCCACAATCGGCTGTTACAGTGAAGGATCGATCAGAAAACTGTGTCGTATGGACATGAGTTTTAAATTGAAGGGAATATGAAGAACGCAAATTGCGATCATTAGCCTAGTGGAGAAACTCAAAACGCTCCTTAAGATAGAAAGGAGAAGAAGGGTTAAAAAGGATGTTATATAAAAGGGACAGTATGTGTGCATTCCGGCGAAGACGGAATAAGCTACGGTTTTGAGAGAATAAAAGAGACTCATTCAACACAAGTTTGTTAAACACCTCAATTATAGAAAGCATATTTATCCACAAAGCTATAAAGCATCGTGCAGTTACCATAGTCTCACAAGAAAACCCTCCGAGTAAACCTCCGAACGTGTCGTCCGAGACACGTTCTCGGAGACCCGGATGACGATCACTTCAGCTAATGTGGAAGAGTGATCCACATTAGACAGAGCAAACACTTCATAAATACACCGACCTCGCCGGCGAGGTCGACGAGTCCCTTTAGTCGCCGACTATACGAGGTACAAGCACGTACCTGGGCGTTTCTCTCCTATCTCCGTCCTGGCAACAGCCCAAGCCAAGGTTCGTACCTAAGTGGTGCCCTTGCGCTAGTTGCCTCATCAAAAAATTACAGGGCTGAGCGCCTTCTGCGCTCGCCAAAAGCTCGGTTAAGCTGCAACGGCCTCATAGGCCAACAGCGAGATTAGTCCATTCGAAAAAAAATATTCTCACAAGCCTTCAGGACCGGCAAACTCTTACAGATATGGTCTTTCTTCATGGTCTATGCAATGGTCATATAGATTGCCCCGAACTTACGGGTAGAGTTTTGTGTTTTAGTGCTCCGAAATACCGCACTAGACATACATTCTATCAACATTCTATCGATAACAGACTACAAAGAGTTTACAGTTCTTCTCGATTGATACAATTGTCGTAACAGTAAGGGAACTTTTAAAAGTGAAACTTTAAAAGTAATTATGGAAGATGACACACATGCATGATAACAACACAACACAAAATACTGGTTATTATGGTACTACTACTGTCTATTTATAAATTATTTTTAATATAAAGTAAATCCGTTTTTGGCCATATGCTACGCTTAATATAAGTTTGTATCTTGTATAATAATGTCTGTGGATTTTGTTAAATAAATAAAATAAAATAAATAATAGGTGTTTTCTTTGTTTTGTGATTATGTCCGTATGAAACTGCAATGGTTCATGATGCTAATTAGTATTATTACATACATAATACTGAAAGCATTACGCATTGAAATTGGTCTATCATATAATAGATATTATGCCAGAGTCACAAACGACTAATCATATTTTTTTTGAGAAGAGACTAAAATTATGAAAATGTTTTCCATTCCTTTGCGTTATTATGTATGCTCTTTCACTCTATCTTTGTCTTACTCCGGTTCTATATAAGGTATCGTTATCTACAACGTTCCTGGTCTAACCGTGGAGTGTTTGTGACGGAATGAATTTTCTTTGCCGTTAAACTTGACATGGGATTTACGGACTACGAGTTCGACAAGCGAAGAGGACAAACTTATGAATTAAACAAAATCTTTTCATGATAGATTAAGACCCAACAGCCTTCAGTTTCAGCCATGTGCCCCGGCACATGGCTGAAACTGAAGGCTGTTGGGGCAGAAAGTTCGAGACCACGCACTGGAAAGCGCAACAGAGGACGACTGATGCCGATAGAAATATGACGTAACAAGTGTTATGTTTGCAAAATTACAGGCAATGCAAGAACTGATAATTTCGGGTGCGAGACCAAAAAACAAATTTGTATAAAATAATGATTTAAAGCAAAACTGTAATAAATCATTAGTAAACGAGAACAATTAAAATACATAGCACTTACGTCATTTATTAGGTCTTCACCTGTGTAATTGCAGATTCTATAACCAGCATTTTCAGATTTAATTATCTTTGTATTGGCGCACAATTAGAAATTCGAATAAATTTTATTTAAAAGCTGTCTTATTTTAGTTTTAAATTCAGTCATTTGTTTTTAGATAGTCTTTTGTTTTTATGAAATTGTGGTAGTTTGTGGCGCCATGGATAAACTGAAAATTCGTACAATTTTCGAATATGAGTTCCTACGTAGAAATACCGCTGCGAAAATAATACGAAACATTAATGACGAGCCTAACTCTGCTTGCATAATCATGGTCCATTATGGGTTAAATCATTAAATCTTGAAATTTTGAGTTGAAGAACCAGCCTCGCGATTGGCCGGTAATCATTGTCAACAACGACGAATTTAAGGCGATAGTGGAAGCGGATCCAACTCAATCTACCACTGAGTTTGCTGCGGGCCTTGAAGTTAGTGTCAAAACAATATTCAAGCACTTGCGTCAAAACGGAAAGATAAAAAAGCTTGTTGACAAGTTGGTGCCACACGAACTAAGCGACCAACAGGGAGATTTACGCGTCGAAGCATGCATAGCACTACTGAATCGGCATAGAAACGAGGTAATTTTAAATTGAATTGTTTGTTACCTGCGATAAAAAGTGAATCCTGTACGATAACCGTAAGCGTTTGTCTCAGTGGGTGGACCCGGGTATAGTACCTAATCAGTGCGCTAAAAAACAGATTACTCATAGGAAGTTGATGGTGAATGGTGCTTCTCAACGACAACGCGCGAGCTTACACTTCACGAGAAACCATCGCAAAGCTACATATGTTACAGCTGGAAGCTCTCCGTAACCCACCGTACTTACCGGACCTTGACAGATTTCTACTTTTTTCAAAATTTAGACACTTTTATAAATGGGAAAAATTTCAACACCCGACAGGCAGTACAAAACGCTTTCGCTGACTACATCACCTCCCGTCCGGCAGACTTCTACAGTAAAGGGATAAACAAACTGCCATCAAAATGGCAAAACTGTAAAGATAAATTGTCTCAGTACTTTGATTAGCTAAAATAAAAATATACATACACCATTTTTTATATAATAAAATTTAATACAAATCTCCAATTTCATAGGTATGGACCTAATAAACAGAGTGTTTTTTTTAACTGTAACAGTACGGCAGCACACATAACCAGAGGAGATACAGGTGCAGTTTCTTTAAAAACATCAGATGGTTTTTGAAAAAAAAACATTTTGGCATTAAATTTTTTTTGGTCAAGTGTGAGTAGCGCCTTAAAATGAATCAAGTTGGTAAAAATTTTTTGATGCCGATCGATGGCGACAATGCCATGATAGGACAAATAAGATGATGCAATGACTGATTTAAAAGTCCGGCAGGTGCAAGAACCATGTTCGAAATTGAAAATTGTTCTGATATACGAAATGTTTTTAAATTGCTCATGAGAGCATGGAGTTTCTAAACTTCTTAATCGCTACAGTATTAATACTTCTTTAATGTGCAATTAGAATCTAATAAAATGTTTGTAGAAGAAATTTTGTTTGTCCTGTTGTATAAGAATATTTTTTATCAAATTTGACTAACTTGCGCTGTTCAGTTTTTTTTCATCCGCTACAATAAAATGATTCTTACAAAGGACTGCATTGATCGGCATCAAAAAAAAATTTTACCCACTTGATTAATTTTAAGGCGCTACTCACACTTGACCAAAAAATTTTTAATGCCAAAATGTTTTTCTTCAAAAACGAGCTGATGTTTTAAAAGAAACTGCACCTGTATCTCCTCTAGTTATGGGTGCTACCGTACTGTTACAGTTAAAAAAAAACACTCTGTATATTAATAACTATGCAACGTTTCATGATCTCATTTATCAGTATTTATTGAATACTACGTTACAAGTACGTTTTGGACGTGACTTTAGAATAATTTTCTTTAGAAAAAATTTAAAGGAATCGTGTTTTCGCTTAAATAGTAGGTACTTAGCTTATAATCTCAACCTTAACTTAATTATACTTATTATAATTACAAACGATTTTTTAATGTGTTAGACGTATTATTAGCTTCCGCCAGCGGCTTCCCGGGCGTTGTTTGTCAACAAAAAGTAGCCTATGCGTTAATCCAGGTTATAATCTACGTACATACTAAATTTTATCAAAATCGGTTCAGCCGTTCCGACGTGAAAACGTAACAAACATCCACACATACATCCATACAAACTTTCACGTTTATAATATTAGTGGGATAGTGTGACAGATATTAAGATAGCATAGGCTCATAAGGGGCCAGCAAATTTTATTTGGAAGTTCTCTAGTATACACAGAAGAGCAAATCAATGATTTATTCAAAAATATTATCGAAAAACAACGGAACGATCAAGCGGTAACATGATAAATTAGAAAGAAAGGTATGAAAGTCATCTCGCACCCCACAGGGGATAAGGCTGGCTTTTCACCAGAGCTAAGCTACGGGGTCGTATTCTAATCACGTGAGGTTTGATTAGGTGGTGAGGGGGGAACATCATGATTGATCACAATGGTCACGTTGATCACGTTCTACAAAGCACAAGTCCGCTCATGTATGGAGTACTGCTGCTATCTCAGGAATGGCTCGGCCAAGTATCAGCTTGAAGCCCTTGATTCGATTGAGCGACGTGCTGCTAGACTCATTGGTGGAAGCCAATTTACAAACTCTAGAGCACAGACGCCAAGTAGCCAGACTTTCAGTTTTTTACATGATACATTTTGGTGAATGTGCCATGGTTTTGGAGATTTTCATGACCTTATCCCTTCTTCCCCTTTCCACCACCGGACAAGCAGACGTACCGAGAAGTACCACCCATACCTGGTCGGCGTATCACCTTGCCGTACCAAATGATTTGCTTCATCTTTTCTTGTTAGCACAAGTAAGGAGTGAAACTCCGGCGTATGTTTTTCCGAACCAGTTTAAGTCAGTTAAGTCTTCAAGTCCAGAGTGAATAGGTTCTTGCCAGGCAAGCGTGCTCCATCTTCGATCACACCTTTACTTACTATCAGGTGAGGTAGTGGTCAAGCGCTTGGCTATCATCAATAAAAAAAATGTGGGAGGAGGGATGTGTCAATCACTTATTTTCCGTGCGACCACGTGAAATTCTGAGTTAGTGAATTTATGTCTAGAAAGGAGCATAACAACAATATATAGCCCTCAGCAGACTATCCTCCAAACGTAAGCGCGGTTTTCAGAATCTGAATTTATTATAAAAACACTCTAAAAGATATTCGTAATTAAAAAAATACTCGTGATGTAGGGTGGGGGACGTTGGGGTAGTCTAAAACATCATGACGTATCACCAAGGGGGAGGGGGAGTAAAAAAGTGGCCTTAAAACCACACTTGATTAAAGGACGACCTCTAAGTGGTTTAGCAAAAAAGTTCTTTTTTTTGAAGATGTATGAGTGCGCGACCGATTAGCTTGCATCCTTCGCTTTAACGAGTATGCTTTAAACACAGCTTTGTTGAACCCATTTCTACCAAAGCTTTGAAAATCAAGCGGTTCTATTAGTGAGATTGACATATATCCATAGCTTGGTGACGTAGCATATCTCTGGTGGAAAAGCAGCCTTTAGGCTGGCCTCACACAGCCGGAAAACCTATCTGAATTAAGAATCTTAATTCAGACTCTTAATTCCGGCTCCTTCAACTCACATTATCTTAAAAATTGAGATAGATCAGTAGTCTCTTGTTTCATGACACACGCAAACATCTCAAAATGGAGGAGGAATTAATACTAATCGCATTGTTATTGGCTCAATACAGAAAAAAAAAGAAATGCAAACGCATACACTGGATTCATCCTCTTAATGTAAACAGAATAAAAGAGAGTCAGTTTTACATTACGGCGACAAAGTTACGACAATTTCCTGAAAGATTCTTCGATTACTACAGAATGTCGATAGCATCATTTGATGAATTACTAAGTTTGCTGAAGAATAAACTCCAAAAAGAAGACACACATATGAGAAAAGCCATTTCTGCTGAAGAAAGACTCACAATAACTTTAAGGTAAGATTATTTATGTAGGTAGGTACATATTTTAAAATCATAATAAAGTAGTTAAGTCAGATAAGTTTATTCAAAAAGTACAGTACTCATTTGAAAGTCAAATAACTACTGATATGTTGTTTACATTCGTCATAAATTAAGTTTTCGTCTGTTTCTGAAGTGGACGCAGTAGGTTGATCGTAATAATTGCCATGAGCATTGGACTGTTGACCACTTGAAATAGATTCAACGATATCCTGCTGAGCAGAAGTGGATGCAGTAGGTTGGTTATAGGTTTCCAATGAATTTATGATAACGTTCGGGGCAGAATCAATGTCGGATAGAACTCCACGTGTTCGAGCAGATGGTCCAGGAATGGTGATTACAGTTTGCGGGCCACTAGTGGATGTCCCTGAATATCTTGATTGCGCTGAACTGCTGCGGGAAACTTGTTGATAGATCGGAGTGTACATAGTTGGTGGGCTAGGGGTGGTTGAATTAATATAGTACGGCGAAGAGATGTTCGCATTTCCATTAAATATTGTTTTGAGTAACTGCATCATGCCTAACTTAAAGTAAATTTTTTGCAAATGCGTCATTTTTTTCATATCACCATGAAAACTCAAAAGATATCTTTTATCATCATCAATGTCTTCAGTTGGAGTATTTTTTTTCGTTTTTAGTATATTCAGTATTTCTCCTGGTACATCTACTGTTTTTTTCTTTTTTGATTGTGATTCTTCATTGGTATTCTTCTTGGCATTTTCGGTTTTTGTCTTTTCTAGCGCTCTTCGTGTTTCAATATCTATTTGTTCCTTATTTCCATCTTCCATAGGTGTTTCTGTATCTCTTACTGATAGCTCGTCATTTTCTTCTGCTTCATAATTACCCTCGGGGTTTCTCCGTGCAACTACTTTGTCCAAGAAACTTAAAATGTCTGCGTAAACATATCTTTTTCCCCTTTTTGCAGCGGATCCTGTAGGACAACTCTTAAGTTTTTGTTTATCTTTTTTGTAATAATCTCGACAGTTACTCCATTTCCTTTTAAGTTCTAAACCTGTAAGTAAAATAGAAGTTATAAGTAATTTACTGTTATTGTTCCAGATACCTCGCTACTGGTGATAACTTCGAAGTTTTGAAGTATGCTTTTCTGATGGGTAGTACCACAATCTCCAGTATTGTTTCGGAAACTTGTTCTATTATATGGGAAGTATTACAACCATTAGAAATGAAACCACCACCATCACAAGAGCGGTGGCTTGAAATATCTGAAAACTTCTATAAGAAAACTAATTTTCCTAATTGTCTGGGAGCTGTGGATGGAAAACACATAAGACTGATTTCGCCACATCACAGTGGCTCAAATTATTACAATTACAAGAATTTCAATTCAATTGTATTGATGGCCGTTGTTGATGCAGACTATCGTTTTATAGCGGTGGATATTGGTTCATATGGCAGAGAAGGAGATAGCAGTATATTTAAGCAATGGAATTTTGGAAAAATGCTGTCCGAGTATCGCCTTAATTTGCCAGCCCCAAAAGATTTACCTAATTCCACAATAAAGACCCCTCACGTATTTCTTGGAGATGAAGCTTTTCCACTAAATGCAGACTACTAAGGCCTTATCCAAGAAACTACTTAAATAACACTCGCAGAGTCTTTAATTACAGACTCAGTCGAGCGCGCAGAGTAGTGGAATGCGCTTTTGGTATTCTGAGCAACAAATGGAGAGTTTTTCACACAAATATGACAATACCGCCTGACTTTGCTGTAAAAGTAACGAAAGCAGCATGTGTGTTACATAATTATGTTCGTTCAAGAGATGGGTACAAATTTGAAGATATGTTAACACACTGTTTCGATGATCTTCCATATGATACACCGCATTACAGAGCATCTAATACGGGAAGGCACGTTAGAGATAACATTGCACAGTACTTCATGATGCCATGCGGTGAAATAACATGGCAATACAATAACCGATTTATTAGCAATGATGACTGAGTATTATAATTTTTGTACTTACTTTTTATTTTTCTTTCTTCGACACTTAATTGGTCATAATTTGGAATTAAAACGTTAAATATTTTCAACCATGCTATGTCTTTTTTTCCCTATCGTGATAGTCTTCAATAGAAGTGTCCCATAAGCAAGGATGGCTTTCGATGCACAAAATCAAATTTTCCGTCTCAGACATCACGCATCCAAACTCGTCGTGACACGTCCAGCCGCAATCACTAGCAGTGTGAACTGAGCAATTCATAATCTGAATTCAATATGTGTGTGTTGCTCTATGCAAATGTATGGGATTACGCGCGTTCTGAATTCAAAATCTTAATATTCCGATCAGGAATTCAGAACGCTCGTCAGTATCATTCTTACAGATCGATCTGATAAATTCAGAATCTGAAAAAATCAGAATGTGTGTGGAGAATGTATAAATTGTATGGATTCCGGGCTTTCTGAATTAAGAATCTGAATTCCGTTTCTGAATTCAGAAAGACATTCCGGATGTCTGAGGCCAGCCTTAAAGTAAGTGCTATATCCACGCATGTCGGATAAAAATATTGGGTAAATCCGAACGTGGCTGGTTTTACACTGCCTTTTTTGGTTTTGTTACCTAAAATAAGCTGCCTAAATAAATATGTATACAATAAATTATAAAAATAAATCTATGTTAATACTATAGTCACTAACTGATGTGAAAAAACCACGTTTTCGTGGCGGTAAAAATGAGGGTAATCTAAATATTCGACAGAAAACATACAATAATAAGACTATGTTGCTACAGCGATCAATCACTAATAATTTATGTTCCATTACGCTTGAAAGGGAAGGATGACAATGGCAGAGATATAGGGAAATATTATTTATTTTTTAACATGTAGAGATCTTTGTTTGATCTTTTCTTTGTTCAATCTCACCTTATTGTTAGCAATAATGTCGTAGATCACATTCCATCTTAGAAGATTTAGGATTGTAGTCTTCAGGAAAAAACAAACGATGCGATGGAAATCTTAGCTGAACACATGCACCATTTTTGTATTCTCCAAATCAACTTGGGAAAATTGGCGTTATATGTATGTATGTTTGTTTGTCCGAGGATAACTTTCGAAGCGTTGATCCGATAATCGTGAAATTTATTATTTAAGTAGTTAGTGATGACACAATTCTGGTGTGACTGAATGAGCTAAAAATGTTGGGAGGTTGTTGAGTTATTGAGGTTCCGGAGGGGTAAAAATATACAAAATGGGACTAGCTGCTCAAGTGGACCTTAAATGAAAAGTTACAAGGTTAAATTGTTACATTTTAAACGTTATAGTTTAAACCGTGTAGTTTTTAAGTTATTAGCCATGATTAAAAATGCAATTTGACGAAATTCACAGGATACACCAGTAACCCCACAGTGCTGAAATTTGGTATGCGTATGGCTTTAGGCAGACAAATATAGGAAAAGTCTTAATTCTATAATAAATGCAATTAACCAAAAATATATAGGGAATAAACCCAAAAACAAAACAAAATACACGAACTCCCGTTTTCTGTAATTTGAATAAAACTGTAGGTCAAGTTAGTTATTTATGCATTTCGTGGCTCTATTTTGACAGTCAAAGATTACAATTAATACATTTTTAGGGAAGACTCGCGAGATCTCAGATCGCGGCGAGCCACTAGTTTAATAAGACGCAAAAAGAGGGGTGTTATGAATTGACGCTTATATTTGTCTGTCTGTGCCATCGTAGCTCTCAAACGGATTGATCGATTCGGACCCAGTTTTTAAAAAAGAACGCTAGTTTAACTGGGGTAGTTACTTAGCTATATCTCTCAACGTCCGGGGTCCGGGATTATTATTATATTTTGTTCAGTGGCGGTGACGTTATGATGTCGATTCGGCTATAAAATGTCATCAAGTTGGAGGCTAAAAGCACCGACATCATAGCCTACCACTTGCTCAAACGATATTACGTATTATGCTTTATATAACCTCCGACCTCCGTGGCGCATTGGGCGAGTAGCCGGCTGAGACGCAGAAGGTAGCGGGTTCGATTCCCGCCCCGGAACAAATGTTTGCATGATCTACAGATTGATGAAGACATTTGTTCCGGGTCTGGTTGTTTTTCTATATAGTATAAGTATGTATTTACAAACATAAAAAGTATTTAAGTATTCAATCAGTTATCTGGTTCCTTTAGTACAAGCTCTGCTTAGTTTGGGGCAAGATAGCGCTGTGTGAAATGTCCAGCAATATTTATTTATTTATTTATATTGTCTAGTCCTCGATAATGAGGCTGACATTTTCTGTAGTCCAGCTTATTATTCTCGAGTCACTTACATTCATTTAAAGACAGCAAAAACGGAACATATATTATCGACAAAGTACTGGCATCTCCTAGAACTAACTTAATTCGGGTTATTGTACTCACGCGTCGCTTCTTACAAAAAATATTTAAATTGTGTTTTCGAGTTTATTGTGTGAAAAATCGTGAAATTGGATACGAAAAAGAGAACACAGGAAGTATAAAAAAGAAAGCAATCGCGCGAATAAGCGATACGATTATCGGACCTTCGCGCGATAACGAGAATGTCCTAATAGAACGCGACCTGCGACCGGCGCGACCGCAAAGCGCGATCCGCGACCCACTGCTTAAAATGGATTTATATGGAACAATAAACAAACCCGGCGACCGCGTCGCGCGACCGCATGTCTAGAGAGCGGCGTGGCGACCGCAACCCGATTGCATCGGAGGCAGTGCAGTCATGCGACGCAGGCGAGAAATACATCGAAATGGCGGCGTTTTCACCGAACGAGGATAAGAAGTTGAAAAAATTAGTAAATAAAAACCCACCTTTATCTGATGTAAGACTCGCATCTTATATAAACAACATTGTGAGGGGCAATATTTGGGAAATAATTGGCAAGGCAAGAAATAACTCCGGAGGCATAGATAATAACATAATTATAATATCATCGTCTTCTTCATCATCCAATAGCTGCACAATAAGTTTTTTCTACCTGCGGATAAATTGTCCGACATATTGTACAGCAATAGAACACAATCGTCACCCATAAAAACAGCGGGAAGAGTGGCGATGTCGCCGTTGCGGTCGCTGACATCGGAAGGCGATCGGGGTCGTCCCGCGACAGCCGTCCATGGTCGCGTCGTTCAATGGTTGCAGTCGCGCGTCGCGGTCGCTAAGAACCGAATGCTACCTTTAGTATGTTTGGTCACGCGTTCGTCCGAACTAAGTTCACGCGACCAGCGATGATCGTGCAATGGTCTCCTATTAAGACACCGCCTAAAAAAGGGTTATTTTTTTGGTGGAATGAAATTTATCTCCTGAAATTTCGCATTTGAACCCTTAGACAGAGCCTTCTGAATTATTTAGAAGCCATGGCAAGCGACGCTGTAATGGGATCATTTACCGTCGACTTCATCATCATTCTATAAAGTATTCTTGTTTATTTGATGATATTTAACTTTGATGTTAACTCATAAGGCAACTTAGTTCCAGTTTTCAACATTTTGTTTTTTTAAAGAAAACTAAGCTCCTCTTCTAAAAATGCGCTCAAGGGTTGTTATTTATCTATCAAAAATTCTCGGTATTTTAAGGGTTCCGTAGTCGAATTCGGAACTCTTATAGATTCGCCATGTCCGTTTGTCTATCTGTCTGTCCGTCCCTTTACTCGTAAACTATTCGTTTTTCTTTTATTGATCGAGATCTCTAAATCTACTTGGGCAAATCGGCGTTGTATGTATGTATGTATGTTTGTCCGAGGATAACTTTCGTAACGTTGATCCGATCATCGTGAAATTTAATACATAAGTAGGTAGTGATGACACAATTTTGGTGTGACTAAATGAGCTAAAAATGTTAGGGGTTGTTGAGATGTTGTGATTCAAGAGGGGTAATAAAAGTGAAAATGAGGCTATCGGGTCAAATGTGACGTAAAATAAAAGCTATTATTATTACAATTAAACTCCGTTTTTATTTTATGTAAATTATTTATAGTTTTTGAGTAATAACTCAAAAACTAAGAATAACGATGATAACTAACGACTTATAACTAAGATCAAAGATTACAAATAATATTTTTCTGTTTTAATCGGAGACTCGCGAGATCTCAGTTCGGGGCGAACCAGTATTACTACTAAAGTACAAGCATACGGCCGACCTGATGGTAAGCGGTTACCGTAGCATAAGTACGTTTGTGTTATAACTAGTGGTTCGCCCCGAACTGAGATCTCGCGAGTCTCCCATAAAAAAATATTATTATTCGTAATCTTTAACTATCAAAATAGTGCCACCAATTAATAACCTGATTACTTGACCTACAGTTTCATTCAAATTACTGGTAACAGGAGTTCATGTTTTTGATACACTTTTTTGGGGTACAAAATGCAGTTATTCTGGATTTCAGACTTTTACGTATATAAGTGTCACTAAAGCTAAAGCCCCCCAAATATTTCGCTCATTTAGTCATACCAAAATTGTGCTATCACTATCTACCTATGTATTAAATTTCACGATGATGGGATCAACGCTTCGAAAGATAAGCTCGGACAAACAAACATACATACATACAACGCCGATTTGCCCAAGTTGATTTGGAGATCTCGCTTTGCTCGATCAACTAATTGTTATTAGTGTTGTAAATCTGAAATTTGGCAGGATGATACATTAAAAAAACGCCTCCTAAGTTAATGGATTATGAACTAATGACTAAAAACTTTTTTAGGGTTCCTCCTCTATATGGAAGTTTAGGGTGATTATTTTACTCACACACCCCGTCGTGTGGGATATCGTTGAATAGGTCTTCAAAAAACACTATAAGATTTACTGAACACTTTTTCGATAAAATATTCCTCTTACGATTGAGATAAAAAAGCACGTCCTAGAAAAGGCTGTACAAAACCACAAAAACCGGCGTGGTAGGCTTTATTAACGTATGCAAGATGAATCGCGATTCTCAATCACTCATCCATCCTATTTGCAATTCGATTCTTTTCCAACCAAACAGTTTTCCACAATGGATAATGTATTCGCTGAACCGTGATTCGACAAAACGAAATGACGAATGAGCTTAGAAATCACACAATACGGAAATGGGCAACTGATTTTTTTGTTTTTAGGGTTCCACAGCGTTATGGTAAACACTCTTTTTTTGGGGCAGCCGTATAAAAATCGTAATATTAAACCCATCTGCCTTCCTTGTGTGTATTTTAAAACTGTGTTATTTTAATAATTTAACGTTAGCTGAAGGTAATCTATCTAAATGCTAAGCAAGCATATCGGTGAGTTAAAAACGCGAGTGAAAAGGTTTCTTCTAGGTAAGCGTGTACCATCATAGACTGCATCATCGTTTACCATCAGGCGAGATTGTGGTCAAACGCTAGCCTTTAATTTATAAAAAAACAGCTAAGGTGTAGAAAAGACGAAATAAAATAAAATTGTGGTAATTGTACACAACAAATATTTGACTACCTCCAACAATCTAAAATTATTTTGTTTGTTGATAAGTGTGTCTTCTCGAAAACCAAGTAAGAACTAAAGTAGTTTTGCAAAATGCATAAACCTCCATAATTGATGCTACAATGTCTCATTTTAAGTAGATTGTGTGTGTTTTTATTAGAATAAAATTCTCAAAATCGGAAAAGTCTGGGTGAGTCGTATCGCTACACTACCGTATTTTTTTTTACATGAGCACGTCGCTCTTGGACGTTCCTATTTTACTTTTTTTCTGCTTTGTTAATATTTTAAAGCACTTCAACACACACACGACGCGATGATGCACAAATAACTCATGTAATCCATTCTGTTGCAGAGTTCTGATTACTTAATGCGTTTGCAAGTCGCAAAATGGTAGCACAGAGATAATTTCGCGGTTCTTTTTCAAATCCTCTCCCCACTCGATAACGCGTGCGCACGAAATATTTTTTCAGTATATACCACGTGTATTGTTAGGTACGACATTAAATGAAAACACAGGTAGAGCTAATGGCTAGTATTATTGTAAATAGGTTTTTTTCAAATTCACAACCTTGTATAATTTTTTTTCTTTATTAAAGTCAACAAACAATTATACAATTAGGTTACTTAATGCTAATACTAAATAAGGTTCTTTAAGAATGATCAGCCCTGGTGTCCATAGATTGGGTTGACAGATTATAAGGGCCTAAAAAGTGCACGCTTATGAAAGAAGACAATCAATATCTGTAGGTTACATTACATACAAGAACAAGATTTTAACTTTTACTTTAGGTCAGACAGAAATAGTGTATCCGACATTATGACATCAGATACACTCTTTCTGAAAGAGCCGGGATAGACTTTATAACCTTATTATCAAGTCCTAAAATAACAATAAAACAGCCTGTATAAAATAGGCAAACAAATCATATTTAATTATCATGTAAATAGGTACCTTTTAAACTGACTAACAGGCATCGTCGCAAAGACGCCGCTAATTTACGTTAAAAATTATTTATTTGAAATGTATCGATTAAGGATATATATTCAAGCTACCGTTATTGTACCTACCTCTAAAATCAGTAAATATGATTCCGGATATTTGTTTTAAATTAATGTCGTACATAACAAAACAGGTTATATCTATAAAACATTAGGGGATACAACCCTTGAATCACGAGATATATAATATATTAAAAGTTTTGGCGACACCAAAAGCGTTTAGCGCAGGATAGTATGGAGGCCTTTATAAAGTTTCGAGATTAAGAATTGACTATACCTTAGCCTAAACTCGAATTTCACCCCCGCTTCTCCGCACGCCGCTGCACGTCCTATCTCGCCGTGGTTCATGTGTTTGCCGGTATTTTTTTTTATCATTCAGTCCCTTCATTTTCTTGTTGTGCTTATTTCTCATTACTACGTCTTTAAAAAAAACAACTTAATATAAATTCTACCTAAGAATTACGTGATCGTTAAGAGCAACAAGCGTCACGGGTACCCCGTCTGAAAGCCGAGGCCAGACTGAATCGCGGACCGGGTGTCTGAAGCGAATGGTTTCATTAGTGCAAAAGTTAGGTATTATAATTTTATGGTAAAATTAAAAAGAATTTTGAAAATTTAAAACACAGGTGCACTTATTTATGTTATGTAGAATTATTGTATAAAGTTTCAAGATCAAAATTGAAGTATTAATCGCATAAGAACGGGTTTAAGATAAATTTGGATTCATCTTTAGATTATTTTCTATAGAGACAATTTTACGGAATCGTGTTTTCACAACACAGGCATTCTAGCATGTATCCATAACTATAATATATATGAATTACAAATTGGAAGCACACAATTTGTTGAACAAAACATTGTTTCTCAATAAGCGATTTATCGTCTCCCAGGTATAGTGCGCCCTTAAAAAGAAATGCATTATAAAACTCTGATTGATACGAAATTTGACGGAACCCCATCTCATGCACCGGCCGACACGCAAGTCCAGTTTATTTTCCTTTTTCGTGTTTGCTTCTCTCTTTGTGCATTCGTCCGGTACATCTTTTGTACGGAACTAATTTGTTTTTATTTTTGTTTAGACTTGTTTGTTGGTGTATAATCTACATGGCCACTGAAAACCTGCAGCAGCTATGCTTCTGGAGCAAATGCTGAGTGATAGCAGATTTACGATCACAATATTTTTGTTGTCAAGACGTGTCCATTTATTTATTATAATGTATATGACAGCTACATAACTATTTTCTATTTGTATTATACTCGTACTAGTGGTTCGCCCCAAACTGAGAACTCGTGAGTCTTCCAAAAACCCAAAAAAAATATTACTTATCATCTTTGTCTAATAAAATAGTGCCACGAAATAAACGTCCAAATTACTTGAACTACAGTTTCATTCAGATTACAAGTAACGGGGGTTCATGTATTTTGGTTAATATTTTTTAGGGGTAGAAATAGCAGTTACTCTGGATTTCAGACTGTTTCCTATACTTTTGCCACTAAAGCTACATGAATACCAAATTTCAGCATTGTGTGGTCACTAGTGCATCCTGTGAATTTTGTCAAAGTTTAGTTTGTATTATGGCTAATAACTCAAATATTACAGAGATTATTTTCAAAATAAAAACGGTGTTGAAATGTAAAATAAATAACTTTTATTGAACGTTACATTTGAGCAGATAGTCTCATTTCGTTTCATTTTACCCCTCTTGAACCCCAATATCTTAACAACCCCCCCACATTTTTACACTCATTTAGACCAGCTCATTTAGACACCAAAATTGTGTCATCACTAACTACGTACCAAATTTCACGATGATCGGATTAACGCTTCGAAAGTTATCCAAGGACAGACAAACATACACACATACATACATCGCCAATTTGCCCAAGTTTATTTGGAGATATCGATCTTCTATCGATCAATTATTAATAAAATATTTGAATATGTAGCCTTGCTGCATACGTGCCATGCGCACAGCCACAAAATACGCCACCTGAACCTAGCAGCAGCTGCTTTGAAGTGGAAGCGCGCGACAGCCACTTTCTTTACTTTTTTCTTTAATTTTTGGACAGTGGTGGCCACACGATCACACGAAGCGAGTGCGGCGAATTCATTTAGAATGTATGAAAAATGCAGTCTAGTTTATTGACGGTAGCGCGTGCGTACCTCGTGTGCACGGCTCCCACCAACCTTTATCAGGTCGTCTTTCCATCTAGTGAGGCTTTCCTACTCTATGCTTTACAGAGCTTGGTCTCCACTCGAGAACCTTTCTGCTCCAATGGCCCAATGGTTCTTAAACTAAGAAAGCGTTTCGAGAGCGGCACTGGAACTGTCCTTCATGGTCAAGCGCTGGAGGGATCTGGGAGCGATCAATTAGAAGATTAAAGCAGCATCTTAAGAGAGTCGTGGGTGAACAAGCGTTGACCTTCGAAGAGTATAGCACCGTATTAGCACAAATAGAAGCAAGCCTTAGCTCAAGGAACTTGTGTCCAATGTCGGAGGACATCGATGATATAGATTTTTTAACACCAGTACACTTTCTTACTTCAGACCTTACAGTCATAGAAACAGCACACGGCGCTAGAACCAGATAGCAGTTAGCAAACAAGATTTTCCAAGACATCTGGAAGAGATGGAAGACAGAATATCTGAGCCAGTTATCAGAACGTAGTAAGTGGTGAAAAGCTAAAATTTATATCGAAATTGGAGACATGGTAACTATTCAGGGTGATAACTTTAGCGCAGGGAAGTTTCCAGTTGGAAGATTGGTAGAAGTCCATAAAGAAAATGAAGGCCTTGTACGGGTTGTAACCCTGAAAACCAAAAATGGCTTGGTAAAGCGACCTGTCGTAAAATTATCGATTTTACTAACAGAGAAAAAAAAGCAAGATGAATTAGTAAAGCATCAGCGAAGCAATGAAGCACAAGCCTATACCCTTTAAACCGAAATACAGCATACTCTTTTGCAGTAGAAATAGGTGTTGTGGTAGTTCTTCCCAAAGCGAGTCCCTTCTAAAAGCGCTCTACTAATACCAAAGGCCTTTGCCCTGCAGTGGTAGACATCAAGTTAAAATATGAATAAAATAAACATTCGTTGCAAATGTGTGCCATTAAAATCACAGGCGGCACAAAGTAACGCGTCCATAATACTTTACCTGGAATTCGCAAAAACCGCATAATTTTTCCTCCGGTCCATGTCAAAGGACAGTGCTCAATCACCTGGCAGTTGCGGTGGGGCTATTCAATGAACGTTTACAAATATATATTATTACTTAGTAGCATTTCAGTTTAATAATACACATAAGAAGAGCCGTTGTAACCTAGTGAGTGTAACCCAATCGGCAATTAGAAGGTTGTTGGTTCAAATCCCAGCCAATGGGTATTTTTATAAAAAACGGGCCAAGTGCGAGTCGGACTCGCGCACGAAGGGTTCCGTACCATAACCTATAAAAACGGCAATAATATGACGTCTCTTGTATGGGAGCCCCTTAAATATTTAGTTTATTCAATAGCACAATTTTATTTATTTACCTTAACTACCAGAAGCCGCCTCACAGGAAATGGACCTGGATGAGTCCCAACGGTTCCACGAGAAATGAGATTGATTTCATCTTGACCAACAAGAAACGGATATTCAATGATGTCTCTGTGATTCACAGGGTGAAAACTGGCAGTGATCACCGAAATGTTAGAGCCACATTGAATATGAACGTTAAACTTGAAAGGTCCCGTTTGATGAAGTCTACGCTCCGACCCACTCGCGCACATATCCAAAACCTCGAGAGCTTTCAACTCAAACTTGCAAATCGCTTTGACTGTCTAGAAGTAGATGCATCAGTGGACGAGATCAATAACAGGTTCGTAGAAACCGTCCATACGGTGGGGTCCCAGTTCTTTATGACCCCCCGTACCAACAGACCTCAGAAACTCTTTGATGACACCCTTAACCTCATGGCTGAACGACGTTCTTTGCGACTGCAGTCTCCCGATGATTATCAGTCACATAGGCAGCTCAATAGAAAGATTTGGAAATCCTTGCGGCACGATATTCGTACCTATAATACATCTCGTATTAAAGATACTATAGAGCGGAATAAAGGCTCCAAAGTGTTCGCGAGAGATAATTCTATTGGGCAGAGCCGCATTACGAAGCTGAAGAGGGAAGATGGCAGCATAACGTCAAGTAAAGCGGAAGTGTTAGGGAAGTCGAAAGGTTCTATGGACGACTCTACGATTCGGTCACTAAACCTGTTTGCAGTGCGGCCAACGACCCAAGAGCCAAACTGACCGGACATTATACCGAAGAGATTCCGGACATCAGCCTGTATGAGATCAGGATGGCCTTGAAGCAGCTTAAGAACGACAAGGCGCCGTGTGAGGACGGAATCACTTCAGAGCTTCTGAAAGCGGGTGAATCACCGGTACTTAAAGTCCTTCAGAAGCTCTTTAATTCCGTCTTGCTTGAAGGTACGACGCCAAAATCATGGAACGAGGGCATGGTGGTTCTGTTCTTCAAGAAAGGTGACAACACCTTGCTTAAGAATTACAGACCCATCTCGCTTTTGACCCATGTTTATAAGCTGTTTTCGAGGGTCATCGCGAACCGTCTCGAACGCAGGTTTGATGACATCCAGCCTCCCGAAAAAGCCGGGTTCCGTAAAGGCTACAGTACCATAGACCACATACATGCGCTGCGGCAAGTCATACAGAAGACCGAAGAGTATAACTTGCCGCGTTTGTGGACTATAAGAAAGCCTTCGATTCGATCGAAACATGGGCAGTGCTTGAGTCTCTCCAACGATGCCGTATTGATTATCGGTACATCGAAGTGTTGAAGTGTTTGTATAAAAACACCACTATGTCAGTCCGAGTACACGAACAGAGCTTGAAGGCGATTCCCTTAAAAAGAGGCGTAAAACAGGGAGATGTAATCTCTCCGAAACTGTTTACGACCGCATTGGAAGATGCCTTCAAGCTTCTGGAATGGAAAGGACTGGGCATCAATATTAACGGCGAATACATCACTCACCTTCGGTTTGCCGACGATATTGTGGTCATGGCAAAGTCGATGAAAGAGCTCAGCACGATGCTCGAAGGCCTCAATCGAGTCTCCCAACGGGTAGGACTTAAAATGAACATGGACAAGACGAAAATCATGTCGAATGTCCACGGCGTTCCTGCCCCAGTTATAGTTGAGAACTCGGCTCTTGAAGTTGTCGACGCGTATGTATACCTAGGACAAACAGTCCAATTAGGTAGGACCAACTTCGAGAAAGAGGTCAATCGTCGAATCTAACTCGGATGGGCAGCGTTTGGGAAACTTTGCAACGTCTTTTCGTCCAACATACCTCAGTGCCTTAAGACGAAAGTCTTCAATCAGTGTGTGTTACCAGTGATGACATATGGAACCGAGACGTGGTCCTTCACTATTGGCCTTATGAATAAGCTCAGAGTCGCTCAACGAGCTATGGAGAGGGCTATGCTCGGGGTTTCTCTACGGGATCGAATCAGAAATGAGGAGATACGTAGGAGAACTCAAGTCACCGACATAGCCCGACGGATTAGCACGTTGAAGTGGCAATGGGCAGGCCATATAGCGCGCAGAACAGATGGCCGATGGGGCCGAAAGGTTCTCGAGTGGAGGCCACGGACCGGCAAGCGCAGCTTAGGACGTCCACCCACAAGATGGGCAGACGACTTGGTAAGAACCGCAGGTCGGCGTTGGATGCAGGCCGCTTCCAACCGCAGTTCCTGGAGATCAATGAGGGAGGCCTTTGTCCAGCAGTGGACGTCCTACGGCTGATATGATGATGATGATGATGACCTTAATTGAGGTTGGTGCCGATTAAGCTAGTCCTCTAAATTGTATGAGCGCCCATACAACTCAGAGTACTATCTTAATTGGCTGTAACTATGTATGTATGAGGACACCCTTTAAATTTCATATTGTAATGTTTTTTGAAATATTGCCTTTATTTGTGCTGTAAAGACCTTGCTTTTTGCCAAATTTCGTGATTGTAGGTCAACGGAAACTACCATATAGGTTTTCCACCTAAAACCGGTACTTCCGGTTGACCTTGACTTATCGATTTAGGATAAAAACAAGGTCTTTCAGCACAAGTAAAGGAAAAATTCCGAAAAATAAAAAAGTTTGCAATTAAGGTAGATTATGGCACTTACAAGTTTTCGTGAAAATCCAAATTGACCCATATCTTTCTATCGTGTTGACTCAAAACCTTGATTTTTATACACCTAATAGGGAATATAAACCTCAGTATCTGGTATAAATTTCAAGTTGTTAGATCTACCAGTTCTTGAGAAAATCGGTGGTGACACGTGTGCAGACAGACGGACAGATAGATAAAAGAGTGATCTTATAAGGGTTTCTTTTATATCTTTCGTTGTACGGAACCCTAAAAATCAAGTACACGTGTCCTAGAATAAAAATTTCGAATCTTGTCTTTCGAATATTGTAATAAACGTCGATGGACATGCTACCTGTCGAGTGAATGCCTAACATCTATTCAAAAGTGGGCATATATATAAATTTTTTTATTATCTTATCTCTTGAACACAAACAACAACGCCGTTTCAACGCATTAGTTCTAACACCGTTAATACCACCCATTAACACTCACCGTTTTTGTTCAACGTGCTTATTGCGTACAGCTAAGGTATGGAACACTCATATCTTCCTCTATTTTTCCTGAAGACTACCAGGATTTTAAGGTTAGAATGAATAGATCTTTAGATTTTCGTGCTTCATTTTAGACAACATCTTTGCTTACCACAAAGTGAGATTGTGCTCAACAGAAGATCTATGCGAGATAAAAAAAAACATCAGTCATTATTTTACTTAGATTTGTAACAAACTTTTTGGAAAAATAACATTTTTATTTCAATCTACACAAAAGCCGGGTCAACAGTGAAGTGAAGAAAAATCTTCAGTAAACAAAAGTCAGGGCACGGTAATGTTATGTAGCCAGGGCCTAACTAAATATTAGGATCAAAACATCAATAATAACTAGTGGTTCGCTCCGAACTGAGATCTCGCGAGTCTCCGATTAAAACAAAACAATATTATTTGTAATCTTTGACTATCAAAATAGTGCCACGAAATATATAACCATTGTACTTGACCTACAGTTTCATTCAAATTACTGGTAACGGGAGTTCATGTATGTGGTTTTTTTATGGGGGTACAAACTGCAGTTATACTGGATTTCAGATTTTTGCCTATATTTTTGTCACTTAAGCTACACGCGTACTAAATAACAGCACTGTGGGGTCACTGGTGTACACTGTGAATTTTGTCAGTTTAATTTTTATTATGGCTAATAACATAATAACTCAAAAACTATAAAGAATTTACGAAAAATAAAAACAGTGACTAAATGTACTGTAAAAGGTACATGTATACCTTTCATTTGACGTTCCATTTGACCGGTTAGCCTCTTTTTCATATTTTTACCCCTCTTGAACCCCAATATCTCAACAACCCCTCTACATTTTTAGCTCATTTAGTTACACCAAAATTGCGAAATCACTATCTACCTAAGTATTAAATTTCACAATGATTGGATCAACGCTTCGAAAGTTATCCTCGGAGAAATATACAACGCCGATTTGCCCAAGTTGATTTAGAGATCTCGCTTCTCTATCAATAAATATTTGAGTCAACTTAAAACCAAAAAAAACTCCAAAAAACTGCAAGCGCCGATATCAACTCGCCGACTGAGAAATGAGGCGAGGGGAGGCGGGCGGAGCGGTGGCACGCACACATGCACAATGTGCAGTCTGATCTATGTGTGAGTACACATAGATAGCGCGGTCGTTAGAGCACAGCTCGATAGCAATACAATTGATAAAAACCTATTTTCCATATGTATTGCTGCCCGAATTTCCTCTTAAACAACCAGTTAGCGGTTCTGCCAGTAAATAGTTCACACTCGAAAAAAAACCCAAATCTAACCCTTTTATATTTTTTTTGTTGATAGCGTCAAGCGCTTGATAACTACCTCACCAGGGGTGACAGTGTGATCGAAGATGGAGCACACTTGCCCAAAAATAACCTATTCACTCTGGACTTTAAGAATCCGAGATTATACTGGTTCGGAAAAACATACGCCGGGAGTGAGATCCACTCCTTTCTTTTGTTAACAAGAAAAGTTGAAGCAAATCGTTTGGTACGGCAAGGTGGTATGCCGACCAGGTACTGGTGGTGCTTCTCGGAAGAATGCTATCAGGAACCTGCTTCCGCCTATAATCATGGCCCCACGTCTGATTCGGCTGCATCTGCCGGTGACAAATGAAAGCGGTTTTTTAAGTACACTGTACGTTTCCGCGTCTCATCTCTTTACCACCTTTATGTCTTTCGTAATAAAGACTATTTTCCTCTGCACTTTCCGCAAAAGGGGTTTTGGTTAGGATAGAAGTACGAGTATAATGCGGGTTGGTTATGTGGCGTTGGATAAAGGTCTTTTATGTTTTTAGGTGTTTATTCGTTAAAAGTTTAATTAATTGGATAAATTGAATTTATTCAAGTAAATAGTTTATTTTAAGAGTGTATAAGGTTGATGTTCGCTTGTAGTTAACACCAAGACTCTAACTAACCAAGCTGCTTCTTACATAGAAAGCAATAATAAGCAAAAATGCTTTACACACCAAAGCCGTCGATCCACCGGGTCAGGCCGCCGCCGTGCCTATTTTAAAAGATGAATTCTGATGGATTGTGCTTGTCTCTTAGTTAATAATAATAATTTTTAAACCCCCGACTCAAAAACGGAAGTTTGTTTCAAGTTTGACGCCTTCTTCTTGTCTCTTTGCCTTTCTGTGGTATCGTATTTACCAAATGAATGGGCCGAATCAGGTGCGTTTTTAAAAAAAGCTAGTTTAACTGTGGCGGTGCTACTTCTGTTTTGAAACCCAAAAAGAAAGGGGGGTTGAGATTTTTTAAAATTTTTTCATAATTTTATTTTTAGTAAACCAAAGTCCAAAGATGAGAAATACAATTATAAATGTAGTTATTTCATTAACTTGTGTTTACATTAGCCTAACTGTAAGTTGTAACCTCCTTTTAATTGAGAGTTTGAAATAATTTTATTTTGAGCGCCATCACATAGTGGATATACTGTATTATCTTGGACGACTGTATAATTAAAATGTTTTATCTCTACAAAGCAATATTTATTAATAAAAATAAGTATCTATCTAAATATTCCAGATTAGGGGTAACTTCCAGAGGAGTTTCTGGAGGCACTTGGAGATGAAGGAGTAGAAAATACGGAGGGGCTATCAGATCAGAGCTGGCTCTCAGATGATCGAAAGTCCTGTACAAGGGCCTAGGACAATACCTGTAATAAGAAATTTCGATCTTCTGTAATATAAATTTTATAAAATCGGGCCCGTGGGAACTTCGGGATAAAAACTATATAAAACACTCTTGTAAAAGTGACGCGACACTTCATGTAAATGACTTCACGTCAATGAACGACTGTTAAATTATGTGAATATTGTTATTACAAAAATACTTAAATTTTTATTAAAAAATGGGGGATGAGGGTAGTAGGGTAAAAAATAATTTACGACCTATTCTCATACCTACTAAAAATAAAATATATCAATAAAATTGGTCAACCCGTTTGAAGGAGTGCGATCACAGACACTGTGACACGAGATTTTTATACACAAGAAATGCAGCAAATGATTCAGTGAAATCCAGTAATCCCTTTAGAGAGTTTGACACAGATTCCGATTGTCCCCCCGACAAATTGCAAGTGTCAGCGAGTGAGCTTTAATCCTGGCCTGATGACTCCCGCTCGGGTCAGTCGCAGTTGCAGTGATCCGGAATTCACTTGGCTTGTGCCGTTGACTGTATTCTTAGAGAAAACAGATATCTAACCAATCTACAGATAACATATTGGGCTCGGACTATATGGCATCCGGGCTTGTCAGGGACCAATTTTTAACGGCCCCTGACCAGTCCGTCGCGCAACCAAACATTTGAATTTTTCCTGCATCGTCTAAACACGATCTGAGGCCATCCGACTCCGATTTTTACTTGGAAGCAACCGGGACATGCTCTAGGTTTAGCATAATCGGAGAGACCCGGATGCCATAAAGTCCGAGCCTTAGATAGTTTTGTTGCGAGGGTAAAATAAATACAGAATTAAAGCTTAGGACAACGAGCAAAAGCCGTCGTAGGCACGTACGAGGATCTCAGTTAAATTTGTTCGTAGCTTAGAATGACTTTAATCTCATCTTTTACCCTATTAATTTATTATTTAATAGCTGTTGCCCGTTACTACTAAATCTGTAGGTAACCTAGAAATAAAGTTAAACTCGCTGTTTCAACTTGTCTTGACACCACATTTTTATTCCATGGGACTTGAGATATGGTCTAAAAAGTAGCTTATGTGATCGTGGTTATCCAGGTAATCATATGCAATCCAGGTTATAATCTACGTACATACCAAATTTTATTAAAATCGGTTCAGCCGCTACTACGTGATTTACTCAATCCAAACAAACATCCAAACTTTCGCATTTATAATATTATTTGTAATATTTTACAGTCAAAACCCATAATCGGTCAAAAAAGATTCTGACTGTGAAAACCAGCCAAAACTAGTTTTTAGCGAGGTCGTCAGTCAAACTCTACTATAGACGGAGTCCTTTTTCTGTGCCGGAAAGGGATTATTGGACAAGTAACTTTTTAACAAAATAACCACCGACTTCAGATAACAGAAAACACAAACTAATGAACCGATTGCGGTAAAATTTATATGGGATCAATCTGAAAATATATCCTTTCAAATAATAGAAGAATTTTCTAAATCGGTTCATAAATGACGGAGTTATGAGGTAACATATATAAATTAAACACAGTCGAATTGAGAACCCCCTCCTATTATTAAGTCGGTTAAAATAAATAATGCTGAACATTTCAGACAGCGCCATCTAGCCCCAAACTAAGCAAAACTTGTACTATGGTAACCAGATAACCGATAAAAAACTATTTTTTTTTTGTAAACTACGAGTATCTAGTTATGTTGTCAACGCCAACCAGTCAGGTCATCTTTATTGTTTAATCAGCGCATACCTGATTGTTTTGCTCGTGTACCCACGCACTGTCGCACGGCCAGATTTGCTGACGTTGACTTTATTTCATGGTAGATGTAAGTCTGAGAGCGCGCAGTCGCGATTAAGTTGTCACTTGTTTATAACAGTTTGTAATTCAAAAATCAATTAAATTTTAACTTCAAATGTTCATGTCTTTTAAAAACATTTCCACGGTTTCCCCGTACAAGTCTATCTACATTCATCATAAGTACATCTACACAAACAATAATATTATAAGACTTGTATTTTGGTATGTTTGTAACGAATAAACGCAAAAATTACAGATCTGATTTCAAAAAAAAATTTCACCATTACAATGCTACATTATCCCTAAGTAACATAGGTTATATTTATTACTAGAAAAAGTTAGGGATCTCTACTAAAACTTCAATAATGTAGCCCAAGGTGTAAAAAAATTTGCCATAATAGTTAATAAGTACTAGATAATAAGGTTTTTACTGTCGCTTTAGAAATATCTATGAAAAAAAACGAAGTAAATAAAATAAAATTCTTAAAATTTTACTAAAACCAGGCTATGGCCGTGTTTTTGTAGACAAACCACGCGTGCGATGCCGCGCGCGGTCCAGCGTAATTAGACCAGGAACAAATATTTTTAGAACATCCAAACATTTGTTCTGCTGCGGGAGTCGAACCGAATCTTCTGCGTCTCAAGGCGGGTTCCTATATCTGTCGGTAACCGACTATGAATCGTATCTCCTTGAAAAACCGTCAAACTAGTGTCAAACATTTGATACGTTTTCAATGAGAAACGAGTCGTAGCTGGTTACCGACGGACATAGGAACCCGCCATCAAACAGCTATTTGCCTACTGCGCCACGCAAATCAAACAGGTCACGTTTAATTTATTTTAATTTATTTATTATTCTCATTAATATTATGTACACACGGCTACACATCAAGCTATAAGTTTCCAGTATATGCTGACCTCGCATTGTGTAGGCTTGTCGTAGAATGAGACGTCAGCTTACACTGGAATTGTATAGCTTGATGTGTAGCCGTGTGTATATGAGGTACATAATATTGACGAGCCTACTAAATAAATTCAACGCAGTGGGCGAACAGCTGTCTGAAACGCAGGATAATATTAAAAATAATACTGCTGGGCATTTCACACAGTGCTATCTAGCTCCAAACTAAGCAGAGCTTGTACTATGGGAACCAGATAACTTATATAATAGGTACTTGTATACGTTTTTTTTGTTAATACATACTTACCTATAATACATAGAAAAACATCCAGACCCGGTACAAATATCTGTAGATCATGCACACATTTGTTCCGCGGCGGGAATCGAACCCGCTACCTTTTGCGTCTCAGCAGGCTATTCGCCCACTGCGCCACGGAGGTCGTCAATAAGTTCTTATTTACTAGGTTATTGGCCTTTATTACATGCAATTTCGTTTATAGACGATTATATACAATTAAGATAAACATACCTTTACGAATAAAAATATTTTGATTTAACATTGATTATTTGATATTATTTTTATTTAATAATTTAGTTTGAAGTTATGATTTTAAAATAATAGTAAAACATTAATTTACTTACAAACATGATAATAATCACTAAGTTAAAAAGTTTATGGAGATGCAGCGCGTTTTAGGTCGTATGGTGCGTCTCGTCGCGATGTCAACTCGCACACTGTGGTCATGTATGAGAGCGTTCATGTATCTTTGCTTGCGTGAAGTGTTTCTCTAGAGTTATATAGAAAGGTTTAATCTTGGCTGAAACAGTTTAACTAGTGGTTCGCCCCGAACTGAGATCTCGCGAGTCTCCGATTAAAACAGAAAAATATTAATTGTAATCTTTGACTATCAAAATAGTGCCACGAAATAAAAAAACCAAAAAAATTTACCAACAGTTCCATTCAAATTACAGTTAACGGGAGTTCATGTACTATGGTTATTTGTTTGGGGTACAAATTGCAGTTATTCTGGATTTCAGACTTTTGCCTATATTTGTGTCACATAAGCTACACGCATACACTGTGTGGTCGCTGGTGTACACTGTGAATTTTGTCAGTGAAGTTAAGTTTATATCATAGCTTATAATTCAAAAACTATAAAGAATTTATATCAAACAAAAACGGAGTCTAAATTTACTAATGAATTCCTTTCATTGGACGTCACATTTGACCTGATAGCTTCATTTTCATTTTTTTTTTACCACTTTTGAACCCCAATATCTCAACAATCCCCTAACATTTTTAGCTCATTTAGTCACACCATAATTGTGTCATCACTATGTATTACCTATGTATTGATTTTAACGATGATCTGATCAACGTTACAAAAATTATCCTCGGACAAACATACATACATACAACGCCGATTTGCCCAAGTTGATATATGGCGGGTTCCTATATCCGTCGGAAACCGACTACGCCTCGTATCTCTTTGAAAAAGTGACAAACTAGTGTCAAACTTTTGTCAGGTTTTCAAGGATAAACGAGTCGCAGCTGGATACCGACGGATATATGAAACCGCCATTAGAGATTTTTTGTTCTACCTGCTGATAGGTTATCGTACATCCCGAAATGGATAAACGTTGATAACTTGTGCTTATTTTAATAAAATCCTGTTGTTGTTAAAAAAAGATAAATGGGTTGTCAGTGAGACAGCACCAGCAATCCCAGCAAACAGTGTTCCGAGTCAAACCAGGTTTCAAATCCAATGAAAGTGAATGCAATCAAATTACACGGAGCTCTGCTTGTCTGGTATATTGTAAGTAACGGCCGCTTTTCTCCTCTGTGAGAAGGTAGATAAGCAGCTTATACACAAAAAGTTTTTGATTCACGCGGGACAAATTATTTTTTTTCTGGTTTCTGGTATAAGATATTTATTTCTCAAAGAATTACAATTCACTTATAGAGAAACATAAAAATATTATTTACAAAATTGTTGGACTGATCGTACTAATAACAAAGTTAAAAGTGATACAAAAGTTTGTACAAAATAAAAGTTAATTGCGGGTAGTTTTGGAACATTTGGCTCATCCAATTCAGTGTAAGCAACTATGAAGTGACACAGATATGTGCAACTGGAAGTGGCATGGCCATTATTGTGATTTTGTATATTGGCAAAAGCTATGTTTACGTAAGGTAAGTATAACTTTATTTACGTAATTTTATAATAAAGTTTTTTTTTTGCCGTTCTGTAAATAGTTTTTTTTACAAACGTTACAATACGTTAATATTAATACCTACATAAATATATATAAACATATATATACGGATATACAATTAATATTATTTAGTTTAATATTTTAGATTATATTAACATAATATATGTTTTATAACGTTTTAGGTTCATTTTACTGTCTTGTATTTTAGGTTAAACTTTATATATTTACATATATGTAAATTCATTTTTTTTAGGTATGTATTACATATTATTATATATTGTTTTATAACGTTTTAGGTTATTTTTACTGTTTTGTATTTTAGGTTAAACTTTATATATTTACATATATATAAATACATTTTTTTAGGTATGTATAACATGAAGTTAGTGGTTAATTACATAATATTTAAGTAATCTTTTAAATGTGGTCATAGTTTTAGCTTCTTTAATATCTTTTGGTAATTTGTTGTATAATTGAGAACCTTCATACATTATATTTTTCTTGCCATAATAGTTCTAGGTGTATGTAGTTTTATGTCATTTGCACATCTTAATTTCATTTTCTGTATTTGTTGTTTTTTTGTGAATGTTATATGAGTGTGTATATCTTTAGTTAAAATTTTACGCACTAAGAGACAGATATTAAATTGTCAATTATTTTTGATATTTCATCTGTAGTAGTTTTTGTTAGAGTGAAATTATTATTGTTTCCAGTTACGTCTTTTATTGCACTATATGTTGAATCACTATGATTGTTTTTCAATATTTTCTCAGCTAAATTTGAACCAATATTAGAAAAATATAAATTAAATGCTTTACAAATTTTCTGTGTATCAGTCAAGCAGCCGGTTTCCGTTTCTAGTTTGCTTGGGATTACAGTTTTCTTTGTTTTGTTATTTGATAAATTGTTAATAATACTCCACATCTTAGAAGGTTTCTTCTTGCAATTATCGAAGGCTTTTAAGTAGTATTAGCTTTTTTCATTTTGTATATTTACGGAAACTTCATTTCTCTTCTTGGTAAATGCTTCTTCTTTAGCTACATTATGTGGATTACGTTCATATTCAGTCCATAGTAAATTTCTTATATTAATTTCGTCTTTGTCTTGTTAATCCAATCTTGTCTCGGTGGATTCAGCATCTTGGTGTTGGTTACTCTACTTTTTTGAATACAGTTTAATATTTTTTCCTCCAATTGATGGTGTGCATTTTTTTTGTTACTAGATTTGCTCTCTGCTACTGTTCTATATAATTTTTCATAATCTATGGCATCATATTTGATTTTCTTTAAAGACTGAGGCTGGTATTTTTTGACTTCAAAGTATATTTGTTTGTGATCTGACATTGGTGTATCAACAATAGCTAAATGAAAACCGTTTTCTTTTAAATTTGTGCAAACATGATCAATCAATGTTTTAGTTGTATCAGTTTCCCGAGTGCAGAATTCTTCTTCAATTTTATTAATTACTCGGTACCCACTCTCCTTAAAAGTTTCCGTATACATCATTGTTGAGCTTTCCGTATGCAGTAGGTTAAAATTGAAGTCTCCGAAAATTATTCCTCGTTTTGTATAGTGTAGCTGTTCAGAGATGGTATCAAGAAACTGTTTAACATTTGTAGATTCTGGTTTTCTATATATTGCAGCAATATCAAGTGAGGTATTTTCAATATGGATCCAGAGGAAGTGGTTGTTGTTTAGTGACTGTTCTTTGACCAAGTTATGTTTAAGATTAGCATGCGCCAAGATTGAAACACGTCCACCCTTTGAGTGCTGTCTAAAGTTATAGTAGTGTGTATATGCTGAAATTTCCAATCTTTTTGCTTCATCATCAGACTTAATCCAAGTTTCAGTGAGGATTATTACATGAACGAGTGTTTTCAGGGATTTTATAATAAATTTTAATTCGTCTAGTTTTCCTGGTTTACTATGCTGCGTACATTGGCATACAAGAATTTAATATATTTTTTACCAGTTAATATTTTGTTGTAGCTATCCACCACTTGATAAGATATATTTTCAGTTACACTTAACTTATGGTCGTCTGAGGCTGCTGTTCCTTGTAGTTTTTTTGATAAGATTCCACAATTTTTGGAGCTCCTTGAATGTATTTGATACTTAAGTTATCTTCACCACGGTCAGTACGACGTTTTAATTCTTTTTTGAGATTTTTCAGGTGTTCTTGTTGTTTGTTCTTATTTTTTTTTTATTTATTACAAGTAAGTACATTATAACCTTAATATTATACCCTAAATATATTATATATATTATACCTTAATATTATACCCACAGCTGCGGTGGTGCGGGCATGTATCGCGTATGCCCAACGAGAGAGTGGAGAAGCGCATTTTCTACTCAGAGCTTCTAAATGGAAAACGGAAAAGTGGTGGACAACTCCTCCGATACAAAGACGCTCAAATGAGAAGCTTGAAGAAGAGCTCGATTGAGCCCTCTCGTTGGGAATTACTGGCAGAAAATATGCCAAATGGAGAAGACTTGTGCAGCAAAACGTCTACACTTTTGAAGATGAACGCAGGCGCGAACTGGATAATAAACGTGACCAACTTAAAAGTAAACCGCCTGCAAATATACCATACCATTATGTTAACGGCGCTCTGACTTGTATTCTATGTGCACGCACATTTAAAACTAAGATTGGCTACTCAAGTCATCTTAGAGCGCACCAACGTAACGTAACATAGCAGAAATAATGTCGCCGTAGCCGAAATCGGTCTGGATGACATCATCATCATCATTATAATACCCTGAAAACCGTGCAAGGTTTGACTGGGTACTCACATTCGTCGAATTTCTTCGTAACATTTATACATTTGCAACACACAAGACAGTATTAATCCATACTCATAGTACTCAATCCGCTTGCGACACCTGCTATGCGAATAAGCACTTAGTATACTACTAGATATATTATAAAGTTGTATAAATAGACAGCGGCTCATCACCCGTCGACCATCTCAGTCACGCAAGCGTTCGAGTGCTTAGTGCGAGCGGGATGCGCGACAGCGCGGCCTTCATGCGTATGGGTACGCTGGCTTTTAGATTGTGGCATAGCAGTGCGACATATGGCTAACTTCATTGAGTAAATGAATCAATACGATGAAATATTAGTATGGAATATATATGTACTATGCTATATTATTTTGCACCTAATTTATTGATGAGTACTTATACCTAGTCAGGTCATAAATTCTATCACATGTTTAATATAAAATAATTGAAACAAGTTTATTCATTATGTAACCATTTATATACCAAAATGAACTTATCAAAACATAGATTCTTATGACACTAAAGTTTATTCAAAATGACCTCCGTGATTTTGAATACAGGCCTTCAATCTGCGCGGCCAGTTGTCTATCGCAGCACGAACGCCATGTCAATATCGGCGGCTGCCTTAATCAAGGATGTCTTGAGTGACTCCAAATTGGGATGAGGCTTTGAGCACGCCTTTTCCTCCAAGTGTTGCCATATCTTGAAATCTAACGGATTCAAATCTGGACTGGAAGAGGGCCAGTCTTCGTGCCGGATGAAGTCGATTTTACGCGCCGCCAGCCAGTCTTGTGTGCTCTTCGCTCTATGAGCTGGCGCCCAATCTTGTTGGAATACCCAGTGCCTGTTATTGAACATGGTATGAGAAACAGGTTCCACAAGGTTCGTCAGGACTGTATTTTGATACACAACTGCATTCGTTTTTACACCTTGCTCACAAAAATGTATCTCTGTTAAGCCCCAATAAGAAACTCCCAACCATACCATGAGCGAGGATGGAAAATGACCTCGTTGGACACGCGGAATACGGTTGCTCGCTTCTTCACTACTGTGTGCGTACACCTTATCATTTTGTTTGTTATAGCTCTCTTCTATAGTCTAACTTTTTATTAGCTGCAGTAAAATGACGTTTCTAAATGTCATTCCGTAAAATAATGTTGCCAGCCTAATCTCAATAGGGATGTGATTCAGTTCACAATAATTAATTAAATAACATTATTATGACGTTTTTGTTTTATTTTGAATGTACCTCCCTATACTTCCACTAAAAAAGATCAATCCTCTAGTATAGTAATAATAATAGGTTAAAAAAATACATTACAACTTAATATTAAATCTCTAAAAAAAAAACCAAACTGATTATTCATTTATGATTCACTCATTTAGCTACATCCCTATTTATTTTTCTTCAAAAACCGGCAACCCACAAAACGTCATTTTACTGCAGCTAATAAAAAGTTAGACTATACGGTAAAAATTTTTTCATCCTAAAAAAGAATTTCCTGATATTTTTTTCCCGCGTACCGCTTCAACAAAGCGTGGCATCTCTTCAATCTCAGGTCCATTAGACGAGCATTCAAACGATGTCCTGTTTTTCTTCATTATGCCCGAAGCCCTAAGTCTTCATTTAACACCCTTTTCACCGTGGTTCTGCTTAACCCCATCTGAAGGGCCAACAGTTTCTGCTTACGTTTGGGATTTCTTTGAATTCGCGCCTTCACAGCTTTTATCACTGCTGGAGTCCTAACAGACCAAGGGCGACCACTTCTTGACCTGTCATCTACACTAGAGTCTTTATTGTATCGTTTGATGGTGCGATAAACGAATCTTTTGGTTATATTAAAATTTTTCAGTATGTCAAAAATTTGAATTGGTGCGTAACCGCAACGATGCAACGCAATAACTGCAACACGGTCTTCTTTAAGCGTCCACTCTATATTTAAAAATGAGTAAAATTCTAATAAGTATACATTTTTATTTTCATGAACAATTCGAAATTCGAATTCTATAAACTTTTTTGTGGCCAGCATTCTAAAAGAAAAGTTTTTACTGTGTGACAATACTTATGACCTGACTAGGTATATTTGTATATAATAATTTATTTTGCTTATGTAAGTACACTGTTTATTCAGTGTTATACACTGTTTATACACTGTTTCTTGCCGTGGGGCACCGGCAATAGAATGTTGCCCCTCCGCTCTTGCCCGTGGATGCAGTAGGAGTCTGCTAAGGGATACCTTCGAAAGATGGGCAGCAGCGTCTTTTCGTGTTTACAACACCTATACTGCGCTCGCCAACTCGCCTGCCAAGCGTGGCGAGTATGGCAACAACCCCCTTATGGATATAGTGCAACATAAAACCAGGCCCCGAGTCCCCGGCGGCCCCGCTAATCCTGGCTACGGTAGCAGTCACGGTAACGGCGGGGCCAGGGGTGCTAAGAATCCCCGGGAAACGATCGGCTACCAAACACTACGACGACCACTGGCCCTGGTAACACACAACATCCGCACTTTGAGGACAGACGAAAAGATTGTTGAGCTGGAAGAAGAAATTAGTAGATTACACTAGGATATTTTGGGGTTATCAGAAGTTCGTAGAGAGGGCAAGGACACGATATCCCTTAAGTCTGGTAATCTACTATACTACCGGGAGGGCGACCAACAGTCCCAAGGTGGTGTTGGGTTTCTCGTTCACAAGTCACTCATCAACAACATTATCACCATCGACAGTGTGTCGAGCAGGGTCGCGTATCTGACACTCAGAATATCTAAGCGATATTCGCTGAAGGTCGTTCAGGTATATGCGCCGACCTTTTCACATCCAGATGAAGAAGTAGAGTATGAGGACATCAGTAGAGCCATACATATGAACAAAACTCACTTTATTGTTGTTATGGGGATCTTCAATGCAAAGCTAGGCATGAGTAGCGATGATGAGTTGAGAGTGGGGCAATTTGGATATGGGCAACGGAACCCCAGGGGATAGAGGCTGGCCGATTTTCTGGAGAAAGGAGGACTCTTTATGATGAATTCTTTTTACCAGAAGCCGCCTCACAGGAATTGGACCTGGATGAGTCCCAACGGTTCCACGAGAAATGAGATTAATTTCATCTTGACCAACAAGAAACGGATATTCAATGATGTCTCTGTGATTCACAGGGACCGGCAGTGATCACCGAATTGTTAGAGCCACATTGAATATGAACGTTAAACTTGAAAGGTCCCGTTTGATGAAATCTACACTCCGACCAACTCGCGCACATATCCAAAACCTCGAGAGCTTTCAACACGAACTTGCAAATCGCTTTGACTGTCTAGAAGTAGATGCATCAGTGGACGAGATCAATAACAGGTTCGTAGAAACCGTCCATACGGTGGGGTCCCAGTTCTTTAATACCCCCCGTACCAATAGACCTCAGAAACTCTCTGATGACACCCTTAACCTCATGGCTGAACGACGTTTTTTGCGACTGCAGTCTCCCAGTGATGCTCAGTCACATAGGCAGCTCAATAGAAAGATTTGGAAATCCTTGCGGAACGATATTCGTACCTTTAATACATCTCGTATTAAAGATACGATAGAGCGGAATAAAGGCTCCAAAGTGTTCGCGAGAGATAATTCTATTGGGCAGAGCCGCATGACGAAGCTGAAGAGGGAAGATGGCAGCATAACGTCAAGTAAAGCGGAAGTGTTAAGGGAAGTCGAAAGGTTCTATGAACGGCTCTACGATTCGGTCACTAAACCTCTTTGCAGTGCGGCCAACGACCCAAGAGCCAAACTGACCCGACATTATACCAAAGATATTCCGGACATCAGCCTGTATGAGATCAGGATGGCCTTAAAGCAGCTTAAGAACGACAAGGCGCCGGGTGAGGACGGAATCACTTCAGAGCTTCTGAAAGCGGGTGGATCACCGGTAATTAAAGTCCTTCAGAAGCTCTTTAATTCCGCCTTGCTTGAAGGTACGACGCCAAAAGCATGGAACGGGGGCGTGGTGGTTCTGTTTTTCAAGAAAGGTGACAACACCTTGCTTAAGAATTACGGACCCATTTCACTTTTGAGCCATGTTTATAAGCTGTTTTCGAGGGTCATCGCGAACCGTCTAGAACGCAGGTTTGATGACTTCCAGCCTCCCGAACAAACCGGGTTCCGTAAAGGCTACAGTACCATAGACCACATACATACGCTGCGGCAAATCATACAAAAGACTGAAGAGTATAACTTGCCGCTATGTCTCGCGTTTGTGGATTATGAGAAAGCCTTCGATTCGATCGAAACATGGGCAGTGCTTGAGTCTCTCCAACGATGCCGTATTGACTATCGGTACATCGAAGTGTTGAATTGTTTGTACAAAAACGCCACTATGCCAGTCCGAGTACACGAACAGAGCTCGAAGGCGATTCCTTTAAAAAGAGGCGTAAGACAGGGAGATGTAATCTCTCCGAAACTGTTTACCACCGCATTGGAAGATGCCTTCAAGCTTCTGGAAAGGAAAGGACTGGGCATCAATATTAACGGCGAATACATCACTCACCTTCGGTTTGCCGACGATATTGTGGTCATGGCAAAGTCGATGGAAGAGCTCAGCACGATGCTCGAAGGCCTCAATCGAGTCTCCTAACGGGTAGGACTTAAAATGAACATGGACAAGACGAAAATCATGTCGAATGTCCATGTCGTTCCTGCCCCAGTTATGGTTGAGAACTCGGCTCTTGAAGTTGTCGACGCGTATGTATACCTAGGACAAACAGTCCAATTAGGTAGGTCCAACTTCGAGAAAGAGGTCAATCGTCGAATCCAACTCGGATGGGCAGCGTTTGGGAAACTTCGCAACGTCTTTTCGTCCAACATACCTCAGTGCCTTAAGACGAAAGTCTTCAATCAGTGTGTGTTACCAGTGATGACATATGGAACCGAGACGTGGTCCTTCACTATTGGCCTTATGAATAAGCTCAGAGTCACTGAACGAGCTATGGAGAGGGCTATGCTCGGGGTTTCTCTACGGGATCGAATCAGAAATGAGGAGATACGTAGGAGAACTCAAGTCACCGACATAGCCCGACGGATTAGCACGTTGAAGTGGCAATGGGCGGCCATATAGCGCGCAGAACAGATGGCCGATGGGGCCGAAAGGTTCTCGAGTGGAGGCCACGGACCGGCAAGCGCAGCGTAGGACGTCCACCCACAAGATGGGCAGACGACTTGGTAAGAACCGCAGGTCGGCGTTGGATGCAGGCCGCTTCCAACCGCAGTTCCTGGAGATCAATGAGGGAGGCCTTTGTCCAGCAGTGGACGTCCTACGGCTGATATGATGATGATGATTAATAACTAGCGTCCTCCTTCTCGTGAAATCCAGTTCATCCAAAGGTTGTCTGGAATCGATCGTTTTTAGCGATAAGACCGCCACTTACATATCTGCGTGTATTGTTATTTGTTTTTTATAATGTTTTTTATTTTAAGTGTGATTTACAATAAAGTGTTTTCTATCTATCTATCTGTTATGTTATTAACAGAAATAAAATTGTCATTTGTAAATGTTTGCATCATATGCAAATATTTGCTAACGATCTGGTTGCTGTAGTTGAGAGATCTTGTTTGATGATCGACCTTCATCATCAACATATTGTTCACAGGATATCCACTGCTGAACATAGGCCTCCCCCATGTATTTCCAGAGCGTTCTATCTAGTGCAGCCTGCACCCAACGGTTCCCAGCTACCTTTATTAGGTTGTCTTTCAATCTAGTGGGGGCTGTCCTATGCTGCGCTTACCAGTGAGTGGTCTCCGCTCTAGACCCTTTTTGCCCCAACAGCTGTCAGTTCACTGCCACTTCCGCTTACTTATGAATAAATATGTTAGTCACTAAGGTACATTTATTTATATCGGCCGTAAAATTAAGTTTTAACATCTTGTACTTTTCTATTGTTGCCTGAAATAAAGATTTTTAGTATTATTAACTCTGGGCTATGTCGACTAATAATAACACTTCAATAACACAAAAAGTATTATAAATGTGTTTGTTTGTTGTTTGTTAAAAAAAATTAAGAGTATACGATTACGAAGCTGAAAAGCGCTTTCCCGGGAGTTTTAAATAAAATATATTAAATAAAATAGGAGAGAATTCCCCATAAAACATTACTTTACTTACTCTGGCTGAAGATTATGACTTAGCCCCTAAATCAGCTAATATATTGAACTCTGTAGTGAATTAAGCTACGAAGCTACAAGCTACTTACCATAAATCTTTTACTTCCAACACCCGTAAAAACTAATCAGTCTGCCAACTGACCTCGCTATCAAGTATTTAAGTCAAAACACTGATCTAAGTCAACAATCGGACTCATAAATATGTATGACTAATTTGTTCGCACAGCACAAATAAAGATACTATTATAGAGTTTTACTGACAATACTGTAAGGATTACGGGAAAGGCAAGCGATATTAACATTTAAATCGAGCGAATTACAACTCACAATCCATTCAGCAATACTGAACTATTATGATTCACTTTTTTAATCCATATTAGAACTAATACCGACAGGATAAAGCTTATTTTACTATAGCCACAGTTCAAACTGGTACATGAAGGTAAGCAGTGAACTAAACGCCCCAAACAACTCGGCATAATTCCCTGAATACAAAATGCGAATAATTTTTAGATGGACCAAATTGGTTGACTGTCTATGTCGATGAAAATGGCGACTAAATGGCTTACAAAGGCTAACAAATTATGGAGACGCTTATTGATTTTGATTTTGGAGTACCTTTCTTTAGAAATAGCATTATATCTTAAGGGATCCACTGTTATGTAACTCATTTGTTATATAGGTACTGTATTTAATGAGTGTTCCGTATCGGAATTGATTGAAAGTAGACTACACAGTTTAGAGGGTACATCAAAACCTCATATTCTGGATATACCCTCATTACTGGACATACCAAGGTGACTGTGAAAGCGTCTCTACGGGCTGACCAGTCCTCACTAGTGTTGCCGAAATATCGATAGTTGACGTCATAAATCAGTTATACCATCGATTGCTCTATCGATAGTGTCAATACTATCGATAGTGTCGATACTATCAATAGCGTGATATGAAGCAATAGTATCGATTTCATCCAATACTATCGATAGTATCGATGGTATTAAATGTTAATGGTGACTAAATTACCGACAGTATCGATACTATCGACAGTATTGCATAAAAACTATCAACTCTATTGATAGTATCGATACTATCGATAGTTGTGTACTGTCGATAGAAGCATATATTTCGATAGTAATTGTCTTTATATACAAGTCGATATCTATCGATAGCAAACAACTATCGATAGTATCGATACTATCGATAATATTGATAGTTTTTATGAAATACTATCAATAATTTCGTCACCATTGACGTTTAATACTATCGATACTATCGATAGTATTCAACGAAATTTATACTATTGCCTCATATCACGCTATTGGTAGGATCGATACTATCGATACACCTATCGATACTATTGATTTTTCGTGATTATTGATAGACTATTGATAGACTATCGATAGTCCACTATCGATCGGTAACACTAGTCCTCACACGCCTATCTCATTGCAAGTACCTACCGAATAATAAAAATAGTGTACAGCGCTGCCGGTGGCTAAGTGACAGTTTTCGCGCGTGTACCATAGGTAGCACCTACTATCGATAGTGTCGATACTATCAATAGCGTGATATGAAGCAATAGTATCGATTTCATCCAATACTGTCGATAGTATCGATACTGTCGGTAATTTAGTCACCATTAACATTTAATACCATCGATACTATCGATAGTATTGGATGAAATCGATACTATTGCTTCATATCACGCTATTGATAGTATCGACACTATCGATAGTATTGACACTATCGATAGAGCAATCGATAGTATAACTGATTTATGACGTCAACTATCTATATTTCGGCAACACTAGTGAGGACTGGTCAGCCCGTAGAGACGCTTTCACAGTCACCTTGGTATGTCCAGTAATGAGGGTATATCCAGAATATGAGGTTTTGATGTACCCTCTAAACTGTGTAGTCTACTTTCAATCAATTCCGATACGGAACACTCATTAAATACAGTACCTATATAACAAATGAGTTACATAACAGTGGATCCCTTAAGATATAATGCTATTTCTAAAGAAAGGTACTCCAAAATGAGATCTCGCGAGTCTCCGATTAAAACAAAAAATATTATTTGTAACCTTTGACCATTAAAATAGTGTCACGAAATAAATAACTACATTACTTGACCTACAATTTCATTCAAATTACAGACGGGAGTTCATGTACTGTGGCTACTCTTTTTTGGGGTACAAATTGCAGTTATTATAGATTTAAGACTTTTGCATATATTTGTGTAATTTAAGCTACATGCATACTAAATTACAGCACTGTGGGGTAACCGGTGTACCCTGTGAATTTTGACAAAATTTAGTTTTTAATGAGACTAATAACTCAAAAACTATAAAGAATTTACGAAAAAAAAACGGAGTCTAAATTTTATAATCAATTTTTTTATTTGATGTCCCATTTGATCTAACAGCTTCATTTTCATTTTTTTTACCCCGCTTGAACCCTCTATCGCTTGAATCTCAAAAACCCCCACAACATTTTTAGCTCATTTAGTCACACAAAAATTGTGGCATCACTACCTATGAGCTAAAAATGTTGTGGGGGTTTTTGAGATTCAAGCGATAGAGGGTTCAAGCGGGGTAAAAAAAATGAAAATGAAGCTGTTAGATCAAATGGGACATCAAATAAAAAAATTGATTATAAAATTTAGACTCCGTTTTTTTTTCGTAAATTCTTTATAGTTTTTGAGTTATTAGTCTCATTAAAAACTAAATTTTGTCAAAATTCACAGGGTACACCAGTTACCCCACAGTGCTGTAATTTAGTATGCATGTAGCTTAAATTACACAAATATATGCAAAAGTCTTAAATCTATAATAACTGCAATTTGTACCCCAAAAAAGAGTAGCCACAGTACATGAACTCCCGTCTGTAATTTGAATGAAATTGTAGGTCAAGTAATGTAGTTATTTATTTCGTGACACTATTTTAATGGTCAAAGGTTACAAATAATATTTTTTGTTTTAATCGGAGACTCGCGAGATCTCATTTTATGGCAAAACACTAGTAGTTATTTATTATATTCATATATATTATATATATATTTATATCTAATAATATCCGATTGTCGGGCGAAGTCCTCACATCCGTTATTCACTACGATAATGTTCTATCACTTGTCAGTTTACATTTATTTTAGCTTTAGCGACGTGCAAGCGGAAGTGGCAGTGGGCAGGGCACATATCTCGAAGAAGACGGCCGTTGGGGCAGAAAGATTCTAGAGTGGAGACCACGCACTGTTTAAACTCGCTGTTGCCCCTAGTAGACTCCATAAAGTTAGTAAATCGTTTAAAGGGCAAGGTGTGCGTTTTTATAACAAACTCCAAAGTATTATTATAAATACGGGATTTATCACGTACCGTCTTATCGGTGTTTCGACCGACAATGTTTCGGTGCGAGGCGAGACGTTATTTGGAGC
Organism: Philereme vetulata; assembly: GCA_918857605.2. Lineage (NCBI taxonomy): Eukaryota > Metazoa > Arthropoda > Insecta > Lepidoptera > Geometridae > Philereme > Philereme vetulata. Next base: position 12,596,955 of record OU975421.1, read on the forward strand.
GGATCGCACTCACCCTGATGAAGGTTCACGAATTGAACCGATACATTGTCGAAGAAACACCAATAAGACGGTACGTGATAAATCCTGTATTTATAATAATGATTGAAATTAAGTAAAACTCCCAGGTGATGTACAAAAATTGACAAATAACAAATTTAAAAACGTAATTAAACAAAATCTTTATAAAAAAGCTTACTATAAAATATCTGACTATTTAGTTAGATGATAAAGAAGCTTAGCATTGAAACTGCTTCAACTCGTTCAATAATGTAACAATTTAGACGTAATTTATTACCTGTATTGTTATGTATTCTAAAAGAATCATTAAAAAAACAACCGGCCTTGTTTCTTGCCTTTCTCTCCGGGCTTGGTCGCGAAGAAACAGGCAGTAAAATTTACGTTTCAAAGTTATCCTTGTTATTTTAATAAATAAAAGATTTTGACTTTGACTTTGTAAAGCGCAGCGCAGGACGGCCTACCCACTAGATGAAAATACGACCTGATAAAGTAATTACTTAGTCATCTATACTAATATTATAAAGAGGAAAGATTTGTATTTTTGTGTGTATGTTTGTAATGGATAAACTCAAAAACTGCTGGTTCAAAAATTCTTTCACCATTGGAAAGCTACATTCACCCATACTTTTTACTGAACTGCGTAAAGTAGGGTTTTTATTACTACGCGTGCGAAGCTGCGGATTGGTCAGCTAGTAATATTATAAAGAGGATAGATTTGTTTGTTTGTAATGAATAGGCTCCGAACCTACTGGACCGATTTCAAAAATTATTTCACTGTTGGGAAGCTATACTATTCACACGTGACAAAAGGCTACTTTTTACCCAACTGAGCAAAAGGATGGTAATGTTTTTATTGAATAAAAAAAACACGTGTGAAGCTGCGGATTTGTCAGCTAGTATAAAATAATTAAGCCATCTAAAGACCGCGTCAAGCGATCTACTGATAGTTAAATTAAATTAAGTCACCGTAGTTTAATTGATGAGTTTTATTAAAGAAACACTTGATAATAATTTGTTGATATATGAGAGTAGCTAAACGTTGAATTTCTTATACGATTAAGACCAGATCACTGTCAGACGGAAGTGTCCCCAAGGCACTGGCTGCATTGCCCCGCTGAATTGCAGTGAATATGCGTCAGATATAATCAAGATAAGTAGTGGTATGAGTAGAAAGCCTGTTCCCAGCAGTGAGACGGCATAGGCTAGTAAAAAAACACAGTTAAAAACACTGGTTATGAATTATTTGGGAACGCCTAACTTTATCATCGATCATTGATCAGAGTAACCTTTATGTAAAAAATATGGGTAGACTAGTTATCGCCCGCGGCTTTACACGCGTGGTTTATAAAAAAAGTAGTCAATATCTCAATCTAGGTATTGATTTACATATAATTGATCTACACGGTGTCCTTTAAATCACTGTTTTTTTAGAACAAACGTTGCTCAGACCATGGTCTAATAACTTTTTATAGCATCACATAAGAGAATAAAAAAATAAAACCTAGACCTTCTCAAATAAGTCTAACTTTGTTCAAAAACTAACCGTGACATAAAGTTCATGGGTACGCTAGCCGTAGCGTATTACCTACTCCTTAGTTAGATAGGTACCTGGTAGGTACCGGTCTCAGCGCGCTGACTATGTCGTAGGGCGTAACGTTAAAATAGACGTTTCAAGTTCGCAGATTTTTGTATTTTTCAAAGACCGATTTCGTTTTGTTTTTTAATTTAATTTGATGTTATATACTGTTAGAAGACCATGGCATGAACAACGTTTGTTCTGGGAAAACAGTGATTTAAAGGAAACCGTGTACAATCCAAATTTTATCGTAATTGGTTAAGGCGTTACGATGTAAAAAACTTAACAAACAAACCAATAATTTTACTTCCTCATTTATAATATTAGTATGATAAGAATGTTATTAGAAAGAAAAATATAACATTAATTTCCCCTTTAGCACCAGAAAAAAAACATCTACACAGTCGGAAAAAATCACGACGTGAAAATATACAAAAAGCTTTATTATTTTACTGTTGTCACAGTATACATTAAGAAACAGAGATAAAGCTCAGGTATGAATACAATAGATATAACAGACGTGCATTTTGATATCCTATTTTCAGTTTGTGGATATTCGTCGACGATAGACACGCACATAAACGGCCGGAAAAATACACAAAGGCTTCACTTTTAACTATCTTTTATTTAGAACTAGCTGTTGCCCGCGACTTCGTACACACCTAAATGTGTAGGTAACCTAAAACTAAAGCCAAACACGCTCTTGCAACTTGACTTGACACCCCATTTTTAGGGTTCCGTACCCAAAGGGTAAATCGGAACCCTATTACTAAGACTCCGCTGTCTGTCTGTCCGTTGGCCACCGGGTTGTATCTCATGAACCGTGATAGTTATTATCATAGTTATCAAGTTAAGAGGGCACAACTTTCAGTTCTAAAGGTCATGCTAAGAAAGCTATTTAGATTTCCCACAATTCATCTCTACAGAGAAAGTGGTGTCCTTAGCGTTAGGCAGCTTTTCATTTTAAAAACTACAGCCGTTGTCCATACGACCATATTGACCTCCCTAAACTATGAAACCCATATTGAGAAAAGGATCTTTAAGATAACCACACCTCCATGCAAAACGTCTTTCGCACAACGATTTGGCCTTTTCATAAAGTCACACGTATACAACAATGTTCTTAAATACTGTGATTTAAAGGACAAATCAGTTTACTAGACAAAATGTGTAGTAAATAGGTGGTTACTTACTCTTTCATACACCGAAACTGAAAATGTTTTAGGTATCTTAACCTAAATTTTATCATTTTATCTACTGTGTCATACATAAGTTCAAATATATGTTATATATCTTGTTTTATATCTATTATATGTTATGTGTAATATTTTTATTATTTATAGCACCTATAAATACTTATGCTTCCATAAAATATTTCAAATAGTTACTTATGATGTCCTTTGTGTTATTTTTTAGTTTTGTATTTTAAGGTATCGTTATTTATTTTTTCAGAATATGTGTAAAATTAGTTTTAGTTATTGGTAAAATTGTGTTATGCCCGAGGTCACGAAACAAAATTGCTAATTCTATCTGACTGGTCTTCACGATACAGGCTTGCCTAGTGTGAAGGCCGCTGCTTAATTGTGATCGTAGGTAGTGCCTTCTGCCTCAAACTGTATAAAATCTATATTGCTATTATACCAGGAATCTTAGGTAAATTACAAAAAAATATCCTCATGTCACCTAATCTTATTGGTAAGTTTTTGGCTGTAAATAAATATTTTTCATTTTTTTAATTTTATTTCATCATATGGGAACTGACATATGGGATATAAGATAGCCTAAGCGGTAATCCAGGTAACAATCTACGTTGTACCAATTTCATCAAATTTGGTTCAGCCGTTGTGACGTGGTTGAGTAACAAATAAACAAGTTAATAAATTAATAAACATCTAAATTTTTACATTTATAATATTAGTGTGATAAGGGTAATTAAAAAATATTTTATTAGAATCACTAATTGAAACAATGTCACACACCAATAAGTCATCAAAATCAGTTAAACCGATTAATATTTCAACATCACAAATCTTGCCGATCTTAGCACTATGTCGCTGTTGACTGTAGGTACTTGCTTGTATTTGCATTGACTGGAAAGAAATTTGACAAATATTTAGACATCTACACATCTATTTGTAAAAGTTATGTACTGTATTTTACTTTGGTGTACAATAAAAAGTGTCTATCGCATCTTATCTTAACTTATCTTATCTTAGACATTCAAATTGAAGATAATGAAGCTTCCTTTCTGTTTCATTGTGTTCATCGGTGTCATGACGAATGATGTCTCAAGAAAAAACAAGCCTCTTTCCGGCGTAATTTGTAGTTTAGTCAAGATCAAAGAGATACTTTTTAGATAGAACTGCTGTGATGCTTTCGAAGGTGCAAACCACACGTAAGGTGACATATTTTTTGAGGTACGAAGACGTGGCGGCATCCCTTTAAAAAATTCCCATAAAAAATGTTTTAATTTTTATTTTTAAACCGTTATATCATCGTTTGCTCACAATCTTACCTGATGTTAAGCAATAGCGTCTAAGACGTGCTGACGTTAAGTCGGTTTTACATAACGAGTGGTTCGCCCCGAACTGAGATCTCGCGAAACTCCTATAAAAACAAAATAAAAAATCTTTGATTAATAAAGCAGTGCCACGAAATAAACACCAGATACTTGATCTACAGTTTCATTCAAATTAGAAGTACCGGGAGTTCATTTTAAATGGTTTTCTTTTTAGGGGTAAAAATTGCAGTTATTCTGGATTTCAGACTTTTTCTATATTTGTGTCACTAAAGCTACACGGATACCAAATTTCAGCACTGTGGAGTCACTTGTGTTTTTTGACAAATTTCAGTTTTTATAATGGCTAATTATTAGAATCAAAATAATCCAAAAACTTCAAAAATTAAACTATAAATAAAAACGTGATCGAAATGTACTAATGAAGACCTTTTATAAGACGTTCCATTTGACCCATTAGTCTTCCTTTTAGTTTTTTTTACCCTACTTGAACCCCAATATCGCAACAACACCACAACATTTTAGCTCATATAGTTACACCAGAATTGTGGCAATACTACCTACCTTTATTTTTTTATACTACTTATATGGAAAACGAGCATGCAGTCCACCAGATGTTAACTACTGCAGCCCATGGATAGAATTCAAAACAAGCTATTATGTTATCTTGATCTCTATGTGAATACGTTGCCATACTATAAGACTTAGCTGTTATGTGCCAGTAATTACAGGAACATACCATTACAATCTAACCGGAACACAGCAGCACAAGTACTGCTATTTGGCGGCAGATAACGGTAAGGCGGTGGTGCCCACTTCCTCGAGCCCGTTCACAAAAGCTCTACCACCAGTAAAATGTACCTATAAATAAAATATCAACGCTTCGAAACTTATTCTCGGACAAACAAACATAGGTACATACATATTATACATACATACTTACATACATATTATACATACATACATACTTACATACATATTATACATACATACATATTAATTATTATATTAAATACAGAACCAATTTGCCCAAGTTGATTTGGAGATTTCGCTTCGCTAGATCAATTAGACGTCCTTTGTGTAAGTGGTAGGGCACAGAGGACAGAATATTGTGGGTCATGCTTTGAATGGGTTCCCCGCAGTCACAGCCAGTTAATGTAGGGTCCCGCATTTTCCATCTACACAGAAGGAAAAATCAACTGAAACTCTGGCAATTTTATGTAAACATTTTAGTAAATTGCAAAACAGTTCTAATAATCCTCTATTAGCGGTTGTTAGTTTATCTCCCTAAAAGTATATAAGACTCTGTTTGTACGCGTCTCAGCCTGTAGGATCGTGTTCGAAGTACCAAATACCCTGGGGATATAAACCTTACCGTTATTATTATGACTCTTGTAAATGCCTAGTCTAGCTTTTTATTACATTCGCTTTGATATTTTGGCCGTCTTTATAGAAAAATAAAAGAAAATAGAATATTGGAGTCTCAAAATATAAGTGAGAGGCGATTGTACTCACGAAGTTGAAAGGGTAAGGTATGAAAGCCTTTAGATTTTTAAATTCATCAATCAAAGATGATAGAAGATAATTTTATTTTATTGTAAGTATATATTAATATTTGTATATATTAGTTTAATTATTTTATATATTAAAAACTAACATAATCGTAGGTAACTGCCCAATAGAGGCAGTGGACAACTAGATTTTTCTTGGACACTGTTTATCTTTTGACTCACTTTCCCAGAAACAAGAGATTTAGAGACGAATTCAGCTAGGATGGGCCGCCTTTAGTAAGTAAGAAGACGTCCCAAAGTCTAAAATCCCTCAATGCCTCAAGACCAGGGTGTTTAAACAATGTGTCCTGCCCATTCTTACTTACGGTTCCGAGACATGGTCGCTTACAAAAGAATACTTGCATAAGATTAGAGTAGCTCAACGGGCCATGGAGCGTGCCATGCTCAGTATATCACTCTTGGATCACATACCCAATGTAGAAATCCGATGTCACACAGAGGTTGTGGACGTGGATATGAGGATCGCAGGGCTGAAGTGAAGATGGACTGGACACTTGGCTAGGAGGGATGACGGGCGTTGGACGAAGGCGATTACATAGTGGTGGGCAAGGGATGCTCGTAGAGCCATGAGGCAGACCACCCGCCCGATGCTCGAATGACATTGAAAACGTAGCTGGGTGTCAATGGATGAGACTCGCAAGAGACCGGAAAGAATGGCGTAATAAAGAGGAGGCCTATACCCAACAGTGGGTGCAGACGGGCTGAGATGATGATGATGATGATTACAATCATAAAATTATTAGTTACTTGAGGTATATTTTGTTATATTTGTTTAAAATGATATTTATGATTCTTGTACCTTTACCCACCTTTAAAATCATCTCTCTTTAGACTCAAAAGCTTGTTGGAACAATCTTCTTAGGGTTAAGCTCACTTTTGTATTATGTCCTCTATATCTGTATTGTATTTTCTAGTGTAAAAAAAAGAATGATTTACATAGTAGGTACCTGTAGCAAGTATAACTCTGCGTTTTTCAGTGCGTAGCTTCCACTCAAGAAGCTTTCTGCCCCAACGGCCGCCAGTTCTACGAGCTGTGTGCCTCGCGCACTGCCCTCATGACTTTTCCAAAAATGACCTCTTTGATGCTTTGAATGAATAAATGGATACACTTTATTGTACACCATATAACTAGTGATTCGCCCTAAACTGAGATCTCGCGAGTCTTCCAAAACAAAAACAAAACTCTTAGGGCGACTCTCGCAACGATGCCCAAACGTATTTAGTGGCTAATTATGATTTAGGGAGTGGTTTAATCATACAAATACGTAAAACTGAAACATGTTTCGTCGTTAAATACGTTTAGGGATCATTGTGCAAGCCAGCTTTAATCTTTTACTAATAAAATAGTGCCACGAAATAAGAAACCTAATAACTTGACCTACAGTTTTATTCAAATTACAGGTAACGGGAGTTATGTAATTTGGAATAACTTTATTAGGGTACAAATTGCAGTTTTTCTCGATTTCAGACTTTTGCCTATATTTGTGTCACCAAAGCTACACTCATACCAAATTTCAGTGCTGTGAGGTCACTGGTGTTATGGCTGATAACTTAAAAACTACAAGGTTTAAACTAAAAAAAAACGGGGTAAAAATATAGTAGATAGTCCCATTTTTTTACCCCTCTTGAACCCCAATATCTTACCAGCTCCTCCAAATGTTTAGCTCACTTAGTCACACCAAAAGTGTGTCATTGCTACCTACCTATATACCAAAATTCACGATGATCAGATACACGCTTCGAATCGGACAAACAAACATACATGACAACTATTCGCCCACTGTACTACTGATAGTGCAGTGGGCGAATAGCCGGCTCAGACGCAGGAAGTAGCGGGTTCGATTCCCACCACTGAGAAAATGTTTGCATGATCTACAGATATTTTTTACCCGGTCTGTTTGTCTCTATATATTATAAGTATGTATTTAAAAAAATGTATATAAGTATTCTATCAGTTATCTGGTTCCCATAGTACAAGCTCTGCTTAGTTTGGGGCTAGATAGCGCTGTGTGAAATGTCCAGCAATATTTAATTATTTATTTATATATGGATAAATACAATGCCGATTTGCCCAAGTTGATTTAGATATCTCACTTTGCTCGATCAAAAAAAATTACAAACAAAATAGAAAACACAAAGCAAATAGTGCAATAGGAGGTTATCTTTTAGAAGCGATCTCTTCCAGACTTTCGCGGGTGTACATTTATGCCTACCGTATTGATGAAAAGAGGCTGTATTATTCCTAAATGGGTCTTCATCAATAAAATGTAAATGAAACCTTATATTTTTGAAAGACCTATTCATAAATATCACACGATGGGATGCGTGATTAATAAAGATCATCCTCAATACAATTTTGTTTTTGTTGTAAATTTATTCATAACTCTCTAGCCATTTTGCGTCGCTAAAAGGTATCATCATGTCAAATTTTAGCTTCATCGCTATAATAGGCAACGAATAAATCGTCTGGAAGTGGTCGGACAAATATACATGTAACATAGAAACTATAAGGGTTCCTAAGGCGGTTAAAACACTGCCACGCATCACGCTGCATGTTGCGTGTCGACGCACCTAGGCGCGTACTTGCGGGAGTGCAGATCTGCATCATCGTTCAGTTTTTTACGCACTCACGCGCGTAGTTGCGTTTTGTGGATTCGCGGTGGCTCTGAATCATTTTATTCAAAACTGTTCGCTAGTGCAGTTCCAAAATAGTGCGCTTTCATAATCACGCCCGGCACTGCGGGACTCGGTGTGGCATACCTTGCGTCTCGCCCCGCACCCACGCGCGGGAGTGCATGTTTCTCCGCGTTTGAGCGCATGATCTGCACGAACGCGCGTGGGTGCATTTTCTGTGTGTTGGACTGTGCGTGTTCTCTATACAAATGGAGATACCTACAAGCAACGTTAGAACACGCATTCACGCAAAATGCAGCGTGGCGCGTGGCAGTGTGTTGAGCTCCTAATTCGACTACCCCTTAAACTGGCTGTCTAAGTGCCCCGTGAAATAAGTATTATATAAATACAAGTGACTTAATTCAGATATCAGAAGATATAAATCAATGTTAATAAAGGTTCTTACAACTATGTTAGTTATATAGAATAAATAAGTTTTTTGTTGATATATTACTTTTTCAAAACAAGTTATTATACAATTCATAATCGGAACCGCAAGCAGATTCAAATGAGCCCAAATACTGGTAGGCTACTAGAATCCCTTGAGAAGATCTGTTGTCTAGCATCCGTCTCCATCATGAGACTATCTCCATGGTACCATATTATTGCATTATTACCGAAGTTACTTATGTATCCCAAATTACAGCTCAATCGGTTGAGAGAAACGGGTTTAAAATTCAGTTGCAAGATTCCACCCGGACAAACATACATACATTACAAGTTAATAAAAAGCTTGTAAAATACATAAATATTGCTGGACATTTCACACAGCGCTATCTAGCTCCAAACTAAGCACAGCTTGTACTATGGAAACCAGATAACTGATAGAATACTTACATACATTTTTTGGTTGTACATACATATTTATAATATATAGAAAAACATCCAGACTCTGAACAAATATTTATAGATCATGCAGTACGTACACACGGCTACACATTAAGCTATAAATTCCAGTATAAGCTGACCTCGCATTGTGTAGGCTTTTCGTAGAATGAGAGGTCATCTTAAACTGGAATGTATAGCTTGACGTGTGTACGTGTTACAAAGTTTAGGTAGATGAGCGGGTTGGTTACCTACACGCAGTGTTTATAGAGAGGACCGTCATATTATTTAATTCTGTCCCCTATTATCTAGAGAATGGTGTTGTTACTCCCGCGTCCTCTTAGGGCGACATGCGCTACGATGCCTAAACGTATTTTGGGGCTAAATGTAATTTAGAGAGATTTCAAATCATAAAAATACGTCAAATTTCAACATATTTCATCGCTAAATACATTTAGGCATCGTCACGAAAATCACCCGTATTGGTTTGGGAAAATAAGAACGACTATATAAAGTACATTGGGTCTTCTAAAAAGGTTTTCATTAACATTTTAATAAGGAAGACATTAAAATGAGCTACGGTTACTACGTGATTTTAGGGACCGTCCTAAATAATTAAAAACAAATACAATTTTTATTCCATGTTCTTCCCTTGGGGTAGCTAAGGAAGATATAAAAGTACATAGTGATTTTATTTTTCGAATTTTTTTTTACTAAATTACGAGCGCATAATTTTACTATTGGCATATTTTTACCTGACTTCACAGAAAAAGAGGAGGTTCTCAATTCGACGGAATCTTTTTTTACGTATGTTCCCCGAATACTCGAAGATGCCTGGACCGATTCGAGAAATTAGTTTTTTGTTTAAAACGGTATACTTCCCAGGTGATCCCACAAGTCCAACAAGTCAGGATCTGGTGATGGGATCACAAAAAAATCGAAGCTACCCTCAATTTTTATAGGGACGCAATTCGGTTTTATGTTATTACCTCAAAACTCCGTCATTTATCAACCGATTTGGTAAATTCTTTTTTTATTTGAAATAAGTGGGCCCGCCGAACTTCGTACCGCCTTGACATGCATATAACGCGGGCTGTCATTAAACCTCACCCTGGTAGAGTTGTCAATTGTTCATTATTATAAATACGGGATTTATCACGTACCGTCTTTTCGGTGTTTCGACCGACAATGTTTCGGTGCAATTCGTGAACCTTCATCAGGGTGAGTGCGATCCGCTCCGAATAACGTCTCGGCTCGCAATGCGCGCCGCTGCTGTCTGCGCGCGAGTGGACGGGCGGGTGGTGGGGATTGGGTCAACGAAAGCACAGTGCGTGGACCCGCTGTGTCATCATCATTACCATCACTGCTGCTCTCTTCGGTAGTTCTTGGTACAGGCAAACACGCAACACTAACTATATCTCTACCAGGTTCACTCACTCTTCTGTCACTTGCATCATGAAGACATTTCCTCCAGGCTGGCGGTAGAACCCATCCTCTAACCCTGTTATTGTCGGTCGAAACACCGATAAAACGGTACGTGATAAACCCCGTATTTATAATAATGATTGAAATCAATCACGAAAGTTTTCTAAGTAAAATTGTCAATTGTTGTCCCCGGCCATCATTATACAAACATACTTAACCATAGACAAAATTACGTTTAGCTGTCATTTGCTGTCATAGCTGTTTTGTTATTCCATGTCAAATGCGTTTTTGTTATACGACGTTTTATACTGACTTGTATTCTCTTTGACGTTTTACGTCACGTCCCACGGGAACGATGGGAACGGGATAAAAAGTATTCTATATCCTTCTCCTGGTTCTTAGCTACCTCCCTTTCAGCCAAATCGGTGCAGCTGTTTTTGAGTTATAAATAGTGTAACTAACACGACTTTCTTTTATATATATAAATAGATGATATAGGTACTTTCATATTGGTCTCATAGAAATTTCATTAAAATCAGTTCAGTAGTTTGCTTAAGTCGGTTATATTTTTGTTAAAAAGTTAATTATTGTTATTTACTGCGTATACCGGTAGCGCCTCATTCTGTCCCCCCAGTCTCCTCCCAGACCTCCCAGTCTGACCGTGTGGCTAAATAACCTTCAAATTTCAAATGTAAGTATAGGTTTTATATTTTATTCAGGCTTCAAGCTGATTATGCTATTAACTTTCACCCGCTCTAAGCAAATTTTAATAGATGTACGCATCATATAATAACAAAATCTACCTTACCGTGGAGACCTAATATACTGAGACAGCACTGCAGATAATAGCTACCTAATCGAGTACCAGTATAAAATATTCTCATATAGATTTTATCACAACTTTAAACATAAAAAAATGAATCTCTTTGGTATTTTTGGTACAAAACAAGCTATGTATTGGTTTTACCTCATTATAAATATTTAATTAATTACCTTAAAGTAAAACCCTGGCATCCGGTTAGTTTAGGAGATATCATCACATAATCATCTGGGAATTTTTGAACCAAAAAGCGCCCACCTATAGGAATAACGAACATGCTATCTCATCACACTCATAATAAAATATAGCTATCTTGGATAATAATAATAAAAAAATATTGCTGGAATTTCACACGTCGCTATTTAGCTTTAAACTAAGCAGAGCTTGTACTAAGGGAACCAGATAACTGATAGAAAACTTATATACATTTTTTTTTGTATATACATATGTTTGTAAAATAATCACTATTGGTTTATCATTATTGGTTTTACTCAAGAGCGAGACCACTACCTCACCTGATGGTAAGTGATAGTGTTGTTGAAGATGAAGCAAGCTTAGACATAGACATAAACAATCATATACTTTATAAATAGCACACATATTACATTTACAACAGTGAGACACAAGATAAAAAGAAGGAGGATTTAAAGGAATGAACATGAAAATTAAAAATAAGCAGTTAAAACAGAAATACACATTTAAATAATAATTAATTTTAAACATGAGGTACGTACGTCCAAAGGTTGTCTGGAAGAGATCGCTTTTAGCGATAAAACCGCCAATTGTATTTCTGCGTGTATTGTTATTTGTTTATATATATATATATATCTTTTTAATTTAAGTGTGATTTACAATAAAGCGTTTTCTACCTATCTATCTATTTACGTTGTGAACCTACCACAGCAGGAAAAGGGCCTCGACTCAGCATTATGTCAACTGGGTTAGCAGTGGACGCTGTTATTCTGCCGAGACCGCCTGTGAGAACAAATTTAAATCAAATCAATTTATTTATTGCGAAAATGAGTTAGTAACAGGTGGTTAGTGATACAGTTTATATAAGTCATTTATATTGTGTGATGTCAATAATGATTATGTGATGGTATAAAAATAAAAATATACTGCCAAGTGAATCTTATTCTTAATATATAAGAATCGTTGTCCTGACTGACTGACATATTGACAACGCACTGCCCAAACCGGTGGTCCTAGAGACTTGAAATTTGGATGGTATATTATTTATGGTGTGAAAGTGAACACGGATTTTTGGAAATTCATCCCCTAAGGGGGTCAAAAAAGGTTTTTACGGTTATATAAAAAACCGTGGTTCTTGGGTTTATAAACTTAACGAACATATTTTTCAACAGAAATAAGAAAAATGGTATTTTTCAAAATTCATCCCCTGGGTGGGTGAACAAGGGTGTTGAACTTTGTATGGCAAAACATTATTTCTAAGGTTAATAGACTTAAAACATTACTTAAATATTAAGCAAGGTGCATAATGAAACATGGGATAGTAATTTTATCTGAAAATCATCCTATAGGGTTGAAAAGGGATGCTGTAGTTTGTTGTAAAACAATGTTTTTTGCATTTACGAACGTATAACTTTGCATAAATACTTGGTAAGACGGTTATCATGGTTAGACCACCAGGGTCTGATGATGGAGCTAGGAGGGAATCTACAGAACTCTATTGGATAACAGTAGATGTATCGTGTTTTAGTTGTATAAAATTGTTTCTGCGAGACGTTTTACGATACAACTGACTACCAGCGTTTGAAGAACGGAAAATAAACCGCTCTTAACCATAAATGACATCATCACTATATTAAATAATCGCTACGAGACTGACAGACTGAATGAAAATCAACGTACAGCGTAAACCACTGGTCCTAGAGACTTGAAATATAGATGGTGTGTTCTTTTTACGGTGTACGGGTGGACTAAGAAAGGATTTTTTTGACATTCGCACCCCAAGGGGTCCAAAATAAGAGTATAAAATAAAACAAAAATCTGTTCTTCATCGTATCGTTAGTAGTAGACCGATCAAATTTTAAATATAGATTCCCCTAATAAAATGAACTAATAGATATTTCAGCGCTTTCAGAAATTTTCCGGAAAAAAGGCACAGGACCACTTTGTTTGACAACCTAATCAAATTTTTCGTTTTAGCCAGATATAAGAGTATTTTAAAATAGTTAAAGTTAGTTTTAAATTTAAATATTTTCAGGAACCCTAAGGTCAGAATAAGACATCTTTTATGAAAAATTTAAGAGTGGTGTCGTTTTAAATGTCGTCAAAAATAAAATGGAGTCAACAGGTGATCAACAGAATTCCTTAATGGATAAGAGTAGAACGGTTAAGTTTGGATTCTTTTAAATTATTTGGGTGAGATGTATGATGGTAAATGTATACCAGGGTGTGATGATGGAGCCAGGAGGAAATAAACAAAAGTATTTAATGGATAACAGTACAACGGTCATTTTTGGGTTCCTTCAGTTGTTTGTGTGAGAATTATAACGATAATACAATAATGTCTGCCGGGGCTGATGATGGAGCCTAGAGGAAATCAACAGAAGTCTTTAATGGAAAACAGTTACTATATCGGTCGTGTATGTGTTCTTATATATTATTTTTGTGAGATGTTTGACGATATCGTCAACCAGGGTCTGATGATGGAGCCAGCAGGAATTCAACAGAACTATTTAATGTATAACAGTAGATTTATCGTGTTTGGATTCTATTAAATTGTTTTTGCGAGACTATAATGACTACCAGGGTCTGATCATGAAGCCAGGAGTGAATCACACTAATAGTATAAATTAGTAAGTTTGTATGTTCGTTTATATATTTGAATGAATGAAAGAATAAAATGAACACTTTAGTGTACACCATATAAACAAAAAAATACAAACAACATAGAAAATACATAAACAAATAATTACTATTTGGCTGTGTGCTTTCTATGGGCGGTAATGATTGTGCCTAAGGTTCAGTATAGCTTGCGGGACTTTATTTATGAACACCACTGATATACGTGTGCGCTCGATGATTTTTAAAAACTACTTATAACAGGCGGTCTTATCGCGTATCGTTTGTTTGTTTGTTTGTTACTCAATCACGTCGTAACGACTGAACCGATTTCAATGACTTTAGTATTTACGTAGATTTTATCCTGGATTACTCCTGACGACCACCGTGGCGCAGTGGGTGAATAACCAGCTGAGACGCAGGAGGTAGCGGGTTCGATTCCCGCCGCGAAACAAATGTGTGCATGATCTACAAATATTTGTTCCGGGTCTAGATGTTTTTCTATGTATTATAAGTCTGTACTTACAAAAAAGTACATAAGCTTTCTATCAGTTATCTGGTTCCCATAGTACAAGCTCTGCTTAGTTTGGGGCAAGATAGCTCTGTGTGAGATTTCCAGCAACATTAAATTATTATTTATTTATTTATTAACAAAGAGGCTACTTTCTACCTTATAAATCAGGTCCCATGGGATAAAAATGTAGTGTCAAAGTTTCTATAGGAAAATTATTTTGGTCTTTGTTACCCCTTTACGACCAAACTACTGAACGGATTGCGTTCAAACTTTGCAAAAGTTTAGTTGACGGCCTCCGTGGCGTAGTGGGCGAATATCCGGTTAAAAATCGGGAGGTAGGGGGTTTGATTCCCGCTGCGTAACAAATGTTTGCATGATTTACAGATCAGTTCTGGGTCTGGGTGTTTTTCGATATAGGAGGTATGTAGAATGTATTTACAAAAAAAAAGTATATAAGTATTCTATCAGTTTTCTGGTTCCCATAGTACAAGTTCTGCTTAGTTTGGGGCTAAATAGCGCCGCGTGAAATGTACAGCATAATATATAGTTTTAAACCTAAACCTAACCTATTAAACATAAAATAACATAAATGTTACTTTTTATCTCATAAATCAGTTTTCATAATCTCTATTGGTACCTCTAACCGCCAAGCTTAGTATAGATTTAAATACGTAGAAATAGAGACATATTCTCAAAAATAGGTTAGGTAAATTCATAAAAAAAATTTAGTTACAACACATACATTATCATCATTACACAAACATTTAGTCGCAATGGTGAGCCATACAAAACTCAGCCATCAATCGTAGTGACCCCATTCCACTGTCTGCATGTTACATATAGGCGCAATTATGAGTCATAAAAAAAAACCAGCTACCGCAGTATCTGCCGCTGTATCCTTTAATGAAAATAGGGTCGCAGTGATGAATCATACACAATTTCAGTGACCACTGCGTCCTCCAACCAACTCACTACAAGTTAGATAGGGCCGCAACAAAGAATCATAAAAATAATCCAGCTACCGTAGCTGGAGGATGCTGCATTAGCTGGATTATTTTTATTATTCTAAACCCAATCATTTAAAGATTTATAAGGTTGCAATGATTAGTCATTAAATAAACTGTTACCTCAACATCCCCCAGTATATACCCTCTTATATATAAATGGGCTCTCAAGGATGAACAATAAAAAAATACTAGCTACTGCAGCGTCTTGCTATTCACTTCCTTGAAGTTTGTTAGTGTCGCAGTGATGAGTGATAAGAAATTTTAGCTACCGCAGCTTTTACGAGCCTATACTTATCGAGTTATATAGGTACAATAATAGCAATAAAAAATGCAGCTAACGTAGAGTCCCTTAGCCCACTCCCTTAAGTTAGAAAGAGTCGCAATGTTAAGTCAAAAAAAAAAACAGCTACCGCGGTGTCTCTATTCAACTATTAATAAGGTATTTTTAATTAGGGTCTTTTTAAGATGGGTTATGATCAGTCAAAAATATTGCTTCTACCGCAGCATCCCCGAGCCCACCCTCTTTAAGATAAGTAGGGTCACAATGATGAGTAGTAAAAATTTGCAGCTACGCAGCGTCACCCACAACCAACTAACTACAATTCACAAAGGGCAGTAACGATAAGTCATGAAAATTCAGGTATCACAGCATACACCAGCCCCCAATCTTTGTAAAAAAAATTGGGTCATAAAAATTATAAGTTATAAAAATTATTAGTCATAAACTTCATAAAATCGGCTAGCGCAGCATTCCCTAGCTAGGCTCCCCTCATTAATATAAATAGTAATAAAAAACGCATCGTGCCCCACTCAACCCACTACAAGTTAGGTAGGGCTACAAAATCTGCATCCAACACAGCATCCGCACTCCCCAGGACCATAGAAGATTTCCCAGCCCACCCTCTTTAAGATAAATAGGGTTGCAAGGATGAGTGATAACAAATTTGTAGCTACCGCTGAATTTTTCAGCCTGCTTTTTTAGGTAGAGTCTCACTAGAGTCTCTTAAAATTAGCTGTAAGTATTTTTGCATCATAGAACAACGTGCGCAAAGCCGCTGGTAACAGCTAAGATTTTTTTTATGACTCATCATTGCGCCTATATCTAACATGCAGAGAGTTGGCTGAGGTGACTACGGCTAGCGCTTTGTATTACTCACCATTGCGACATTATTAAACTTAAAGGGAGTGGACTGCAAGACGCTTATGTAGCTGCATTTTTTTAGCCGATTTATGGAATAAAAAGTAGCATATGTATTAATCCAGATTAAATTCTACATATACATTAAATTTCATCGAAATCGGTTAAGCTAGTCTGACATGATTGAGTAACAAACAAATAAATAAACACACATCCTCAATGAACATCACATAAATTAATGTGATATGTTGCGATGAATTAGTACACATTTAGTAGTGTAACGCGTACGAAGTTGCGGGCAACAGTTAGTTGTTTATAAAAATAACATGAATAAATTACAAAAATGGGATTAAAAATAAATAAAATAATTATAATTGAATTAGAATAAAAGCAATAAAGAAAAATAAAAATATCCTAAAACTAGCAAATAAAGGGATCGTTCTGTCCAGGCAACCCAGCTTCCCTAAATACCTTTTCACTAAAATAGTGTTGGGCCTATATCGGAAGTTTCGTCAGGGGCTGGGAAAGTGTAAGTAATTATGTATCTTCGTATCACTCTTGTACTTGATAAGGTAGGTTCACCTACATTACGCTCTCAAACTAAAGTCAGAGCAAAGTTTAATTAGGTAAGTTTTGGGAACGGATCTAGGGTGCACAACTCATTACGGACTAAGATAATATGGTTTTGATTACGTTGCGTTAGCCTAATATACCACAGCCTGAAGAAACTAATATGAAAATAGTTATTTGTTAAAATATTTAGTTTTAATTATTGATTGAATATTGTAGAATAATCACCAAATAGTACCACTGATTCAAAAACATACACACATTATGGACAATAACTATTAGTTATTAAATCATTGATCTCCAAAACAACTTGGGAAAATCGGCGTTGTATGTATGTATGTAAGTTTGTTTGTCCGAGGATAACTTTCAAAGCGTTGATCCGATCATCGTGAAATTCAATACGTAGTTAGGTAGTGACTACACAATTTTTGTGTGACTAAATGAGCAAACATGTGGGGGGGTTGTTGAGATGTTGGGGTTAAAGAGGGGTAAAATAAAATTCTAATGAGATTATTAGGTCAAGTGGGACGTCAACTGAAAGTTATTTATTAGTGCATTTAGACTCCGTTTTATTTTTAGTAATATTCTTACATATAGTTTTTGAGTTATTAGCCATAATAAAAACGGAACTTTGACAAAATTCACACGGTACACCAGTAACCACACAGTGCCGAAATTTTTTATGCGTGTAACTATGTAGCTTTAGTGGCATAAATGTAGGCAAAAGTCTGAAATCCAAAATAACTGCAATTTGTACCCTAAAAAAAGGATAACCACATTACATAATCTCCCGTCACCTGTAATTTGAATGAAACTGTAGGCCAAGTTTTTGGATAAATATTTCGGGGCACTATTTTATTGGTCAAAGATTAAGGCCGGCTTGCACAACGACTTGTATGATTTGACAACTCCTATTATAATAATAATTTTAATAATTTATTCAAAATATATATAACACATGTGTACATAGAAGCTCCTATTATATAACTATATAACATATATAGCCACTAAGTACATTCAGGCATCGTTGCGCGACTCGCCCTAAGAATATTTTAATTTTGTGTTTTTGCGAGACTCGCGAGATATCAGTTCGGGGCGAACTACAAGTTTATATTCGTATTCTTCTATTTATTTATTTCATTAAATCTGTCCAATAATTATGTATATTTCTATTTTTAATTCTAACAAAAAACCTAAGTTTAACTAGTTTTTAAAGAAATAAGAGACTTCTCTATTACTGGTTATTGCAACTTAACAGGAGAGATCCCAACCCTACATGGGTCGGGCAAATACCAACAGTTTTTGTAAATTAATAAAGAATTATTTAGTTTGATTTTTTAAATGTACTAAATAAAGGTCAATA
Organism: Philereme vetulata; assembly: GCA_918857605.2. NCBI lineage: Eukaryota > Metazoa > Arthropoda > Insecta > Lepidoptera > Geometridae > Philereme > Philereme vetulata. The sequence goes on from OU975421.1 coordinate 12,615,781, forward strand.
AATGTAACTGTCCTTGAAGCGAGTTCATTGATATGTTATCTAAAATACGCAAACGACGAGATGTTGATTTTTTTAAACATTACCGACAATAAGGTCTAAGATGAAGCACGAAGATCTAGAAGAAACCTATTTACTTTAACGAGGCCCGGATTGTATTCCTTAGGAAAAACAGATGACGGTAGTGTTCCATACCTTAGATGTACGCATCGAGAACGTAGAACCAAAACATTGTGTGCGAATGGGTGGTACTCGTATATCAACTAGGTAAGGATGATACTGAGCCGTGCGCCTGCTTGTCCTTTGATGAAAGAGAGATGGCGGGATCAGTTCGTATAGTTCCTGGGCGCATTCCCCTAAATGTATTCTGTAAAAGATCGACAGGCTTGCAACTTTACGGCGGTGTTGATGATATTTTTGAAACGAAGAAACTAGTTTTTTAATTCTACCTGGAGATGATACATGAAATAATTTACCTGATAATAAGTGCCTCGTAGGTCACGCACCTTAGAAACGTGCCCTACGTTAATCAACTTGAGGCATACAGGCGTAAAGCCTCATGGCCTGTAATTTCACCAGCAACTTTCAAACCAATACACTTGATGTCAGAAATAGTTAGGTATAGTAACTATCTGGTTCATACATTTTGGACGAATTATTATTTAAGTAGGAACCTACATACAAAAAAATCATTTTATAAATACGTTTGACTAGCTGACCAATCCGCAGCTTCGCACGCGTAGTTTTTCATTACCCTCATTCTGCGCAGTTGAGTAAAAAGTAGCCTATGTCGCAATCCCGATCATAAATTATCTATATACCAAATTTCATCGAAATCAGTCCCGCTGTTTAGTCGTGAAAACGTACCAAACATCCAGACATACATGCATACAAACATTCGCGTTTATAATATTAGTGGGATATTAATACTCATAATTGCACACCAATCAAAAATATATAGAAAAAGCGATATATTCCTGATAACAAACTAAAAACGCATATCTAATACAAAATCAAAATGAATAAATGATGCTGAACATTTAACACAGCGCTATCCTGCTTCAAACTACGGAAAAATATTACTACGTACACACGGATACACATCAAGCTATACATTTCTAGTATAAGCTGACCTCTCATTCTATGAGAAGCTTACATAATGTGAGGTCAGCTTATACTGGATTTGTATAGCTTGATGTGTAGCCGTGTGTACAAATACAACTCAAACTGAAACTTAAACATAGCGTGGCTTTTAGCGCTTATTGGGCAAATTCCAAAGAAAAGTTATGCATCCTGTTTTCAAACTAAGAATAACTTTGCAGGGTACCAAAAATTAAGAATAACAATTTATTCTTCAAACATTTTTGTTGCCAAATTTTTAACTAAGCCTAACAAAGATCGTAATAGTAGTAAACGTTTGGTCGCCAGTTTTCCAAAGAAAATTCCTTAAAACTCCGATCAATAAAGGCCGATCTTTTATATTGTTTTTGTAAAACTCGTCCCTGTCTTTCGAGGATTAATAAAATGTAAATTTTCTGACGGCAGCCTTCTTGCCAAACAAGCCGGGTTTCTTAAAAATGAGTTTGCACGTAGACTCCCTGAAAAATCAATTAGGATCGGCTGATTTTTGGCAGTGTTTATAACAAGCAATATTGAAAGCGAAATATGGCAAAATTATGGTAATTATCTCGTAAACACCTAGTAATGAGCTTTTATAAATAAAAAGAGGGTCGGTAAACGCTTAATATTTATAAACGTACTTTAGTTAATTTTCTCTCTTTTCTTTCATGAGTGACAGACAGGGAAAAAGAACTGCGGCGTTTGTATTTTGACATGAATACTTATACGGACTCACGCCTATTTCCCAAAGGAGAAGGCAAAATAACGCAACCTTGTAGTTTATCTTTCTGATGTTATTATGCAACGCGAGCAAACGTTCTCTTGTTTTGGGAACTTATTATCATGTTTTTATAACATATAATTTTTAATTAAATCTATACTAAATATTATAAAAAGGAAAGATTTCTATTTTTCTGTATATGTTTGTAATGAAACTCAAAAACTACTGGTCCGATTACAAAAATTCTTTCACCATTGGAAAGCTACATTCACCTTAAGTAACAAAGGCTCCTTCTTACCCAACTAAGCAAAGGAGGGTAATGTTTTTATTGAAAAACTACGCGTGCAAAGCTGCGGATTGGTAAGCTAGTCTAAAATAAAATTATGATTACGTTCACACCGATTTGAGGTGGATTTAATAATTAAATTACAGAGAACCAAAACGGTGGTCGATACTAAGACTGTTGCGTTGGCTAAAAAGTAAAAGCTTAATTCTAGGAAGTGCGTTAGCAAATGCAGCAAAATTATACTTCTAAATTAATTTAGGGCAGAAGGTGAGAGTCAACCATAACTACGTACATAAATGTTGATACTAAACCTTGTATGTAACGCAAAATCTAAAATACTTAGATGTAATTCGGTTCACTCTTTTAAAATTTCACGAAACTTCACAAATTACTCCATCAGTAGGTAGTCGTTCTGGGCCTACATTTAGTTTGATTTAGTTGCAAAGTATCTTTGCACTGTTGTTCTGTATGTTAAATTATTAATTCCTTAACATTGTTATATATTTAATATTTTATTTATTTAATCATCATCACAGCCTGATTTAACCCAGTGTTGGGTATAGGCCTCCCCAAGTTTGTGCCATCCACCACGATCCTGCGCTAGTCTCACCCACTGACGGCCCGCGACCTTTACGATGTCGTCCACCCATCTCGCTGCTGGTCGTCCTACCCTTATATACCCGCTCCTCGGCCACCATTCAATCACTGTCCTGCTCCATCTGTCATCACCACGTCTAGCCAAGTGTCCCGCCCAAGACCATTTGAGCTCCATAACTCGAATCCCAACGTCATGAACCTTCGTTCGTCTACGGATCTCGACGTTTAGAACTCGATCTAACAGTCTGATGCCAAGCATGGCACGCTCCATGGCTCTTTGTGCAACTCTTAACCTGTACACAGCCTCCTGCGTGAGCGTCTACGTCTCGGCACCGTAGGCAGAACACATTGGTTGAATAAGCGGGTCTTCAGACACTGTGGAAATTTAGGCGACCTAAGGATGTCGTCTAACTTACCGAATGCAGCCCATCCCAATTGGATCGGTTTAGAGATCTCCTTCTGCTGATGCTCTTTACCAAAGGATAGAATATGTCCAAGATAAACATACTGGTCGACTGTTTCCAGCCTCTCATTTCCCACTATAACAATGGGGTTTGTGACACCGGAGACACTCGAGAGCACCTTCGTCTTGAACATATTCATCCTAAGGCCTACACTCAAAGCAGCATCAAAAAGATGTTGCAGCATTGCCTCGAGCTCACTTAAGTTTTCTGCAAATAGTACGAGATAATCTGCGAATCTAAGATAAGACAAGTTGACACCATCGATGTTTGTTCCGTAATTTTCCCATTCTAAGGTTCTTATAACATCTTCAAGGACAGCTGTAAAAAGCTTTGGATAAATGGTGTCCCCTTGTCTCACCCCTAGCTGGACAGGCACAGGATCTGTTAGCGTGTGAACACGCACTTGCAATGTAGCCGAAGTATAGAGCTCCCGGAGCACTTCCACGTAGCGGGAATCGATGTGGCAGCGATGGAGAGCGTGAAACACGGCCCAATGCTTGACACTGTCGAAGGCCTTCTCGTAGTCGATGAAGGCCATGGCAAGGGGCCGGTTGTATTCGTGACACTTCTCCATCAGCTGCTTTACCGTGTGGATATGGTCGATGGTAGAGTATCTGCTCCGGAATCCAGCGTGTTCGATAGGCTGGGGCTCGTCAAGCTGACGGGTGAGCCGGATCGTTATGATTTTTGCAAAAAGGGCTCTATAGAAAAACAAGTCACCTGAAGTTAGTTTAATCAGATCTTCACCTTTTCATCTGACCTCTGATAACCCTACGATATCCAACTTGATTTTTTCCAGTTCAAATTGCAATTCCAATAATCGGTCGTCCGTGCGAATCGTCTTGGCGTTGTAACATGCCAAGGTCAGGGTCGTTGGGTTGTGGCAGCTGGGCATCTTCCAGCGATTCCTAGCACCCTCTGCCCCGCCGGAACCGTGACCGCTGCCCGAGTCAGGAATAGCAGAGCCGCTGGGGACTGAGGGCCGTGGCGTATTGGAACTAATCATAACTAAGGAGGTTTAGCCATAAAACGCCGCGCTGGCAAGTGCGTCGTGGTGAGTTCTTTCTCCCGATCACGTTAGCGTGTAGTAAGAAGTATAATAAATAAGTTAAACTTCTTATCACAGTTACCAGGGGGTACTGCGTGGAAGTGTGATTCGGAATTGGTAACGTGGTTTTGTGAAATAAAGTCGTAACATCCTCTTCCCCTCGGACCGCGAAAGCGATAAGACGTGTGCAACCGTGTTTATTTTAATTTAATTTTGCTCCTGAGCGCGACATACGAGACAGCGACCGTGCAACAGAGACGGAATCGCCTCATCCAATCCTACGCTGCGCTTGAACCGCGCCACCTCCTACGTCATCAGCGCGTCGTCGTCATTCCCGTGCCTGTGTGCGTAGTGACGCTTGCCACAAGCTCATAAGCGATAGCGGTAGCGATTTATTTTTGCCCGTTGGTCCAAGTGCAAAGTTTCATACCTGGTTTTACAACAATTTACAAATATGGATAAATACTTAGTAGATAAAAGAAGTATTGAAAAATCCCCTAGCGAAGGAAACATCAATCTGGTGAGTAGGAGCATAGACACCACGCCTCCTAGCTATGTTTTCTTGCGCAACAAAAAAGCTAGAGAGGATGATGACTGGAATACTGAATTCGGCGCCTTCAAAGAAGAGATGAAATCTATGATGGGAACTCTGATGGCAGATCAGGAAACCGAGCTGAAAAAGTTGTTTAGTCCCACCCTGATGGAAATTCAAAAAACCAATAGAAACATTGAAAGTTCCATAGCACTGTTAATGAGTAAGAATGAAGAGCTTACAAAGAAAGTTGAATATCTAGAACAACAGAAAAAGAAAGACGGTGAATATATTTCAATTTTAGAACACAGAATAGAAGAAATTCAGAGAACAGATCGTAAAAGTAATATAGAAATAAAAAATGTGCCAAAGGGTAAGACTGAGACAAAGGAAGACCTGCTAAATATGATTATGCGACTGGGAAAATCTATTGATTGCAATGTTAATAAGTCAGATGTGAGAGATATTTACAGAGTACGAGGGAAGAAAGAAGGACAAATCAATACACCTATTATAGTCGAGTTCTCATCCACGGTTATGAAGACTGACGTTCTTAAAATGAGCAAAGCTCATAATATAAAACATAAGGGTAAGCTCTGTGCCAAACATCTGGGCTTCACTAAAAACGAAGAAACTCCCATATTTGTGTCCGAACAGCTCACCGTAAGGGCATCCCGCCTATATTACCTCGCAAGAGACCTCGCCAAATCTAAGGGCTACAAATTTTGCTGGACGTCCTACGGGCGAGTCTATCTGAGGAAAAGTGAGAACTTACCTATAATAACGATAAGCAGTGAAAACCAGGTGAGCAGCTTACTGCAGACTACTTGACTATCCTTCGCAGCACTAGGACTCATATTTATCCTTGTGATCCATTCTCAGGTTCACCAATTAATAACTACGTGTACACATTTGCTATTCTTATATAAATTACTTCCACACTTCACACAAAAAACACACACACAAAACCTTACAATGGGTGCGCGATTTGTATATATCATGCGTCACAAACTATTAATTACTGAAATTTCTCGCTCAAACCTTTATGATGGATAAACTCACTGAAATTGTAAATGAAATAGACAATACGGAAATTGCAAGGTCTTTTGAATGTAAAATTGAGGAACTGCCGTGTAAACTAAATGTAAAAGCATCAGACTTTACCATTGTTACTCAAAATATAAGGAGCATCTATTGTAATATGAACGACTTTCAAATAACATTAATGGAACTTAATTTTGAAGTAGATGTTATAGTACTGACAGAATGTAGACTTCAACAGAATAAACTTGTACCACATCTTACAAACTACAACTCTTATACTACGACTAATCATCTAAATCAAAATGATGATGTGACCGCATACATCAGAAACGATCATAATACCCTTGTTAAAGAGATTCTATTGGATCATGCGTCTTGTTTACAAATCGCTATTAATTGTACTGTTATTTTATGTATTTACCGTTCGCCCTCAAGTAAGAATGCCGAAAACTTCATAATCTCACTAAGCAATCACCTAGACACAATAAAATCTTTTGAGAAAATAATAATAGTAGGAGATATCAATATTAATATCTTACCTAAAAGTGAAGAACAAAGCTATGAAAAAAATAACAGACTATTTTATCTAAATTCTATGACAATGCACGGACTACTTCCTGGTCACAACCTACCTACTAGAGAGAACAGTTGTCTCGATCATTTTATACTTAAAATAAATAAAACTAAAAATACTGCTACGATTGCCATTCTTCAAACATCTACTACTGATCATCTTATGATTCTACTAAGTCTTTCAAAAACTACCAATTCGGCAAATACACATAAAACTAAAATTATAATTGACTATAAAAAAGCTACACAATACTTACAAGTAAACCTTATAGACCTTCTTCAATTAAACGATCCTAATATTTTAGCTAAACTACTAATAAATAAAATACAAAAAAGTCTTACAGACAATACTAAAACTATTAATATACCTAGAAGTAAGCGTATCATTAAGCCTTGGATCACACAGGGTATTCTACGCTGCATCCAAAATAGAAATAATATGCAGAGAAAATTACGGTTGGACCCTAAAAATGATACACTTAAAACAACATATAGAAGATACCGGAACTTTTGCAATAACTTAATCAAAAAGCTAAAAAGAAAATATGATCGAGATCAACTAGCCAAATCCTCAAAAAATAGTAAAGCCCTCTGGAAAAGTATTAATTGTATAACAAATTACAAAACTGCTAAAACACCAAACATCCAACTTCTTAATATAAAAATCTCACCTGTAGAATCAGTTAATTTTGTTAATACTTACTTTGCTAGTATAGGGAAAGCTCTAGCAGAGAGCATCCTTCAACAAAACACAACACAGGCAAATACCAGTTTAATTCTACCAAACAACCAGATTTCTTCCTTTGTGTTGCTAGATACGGATCCTAAAGAGTTATACAATGTAATTATGAATTTAAAATCGAAAAGTGCCCCTGGCTGGGACAACATTTCAACAAATTTCTTGAAATCAAGCTTATCTTTTATAATTCCTACTATTTGTCACTTAATAAACTTATGTTTTAGTCAAGGAATTTTCCCCAGTATCTTTAAACAATCAATTATAACGCCTGTGCATAAGAGTGGAGACAAAGACGATGTAAATAACTACAGGCCTATCTCAGTTCTGCCCTCGATCTCAAAAATATTAGAAAAACTGCTTAACAACAGACTAATATCATATCTAAACAAATATAACATCATTTCTAAATCACAATATGGCTTCAGACAAGGTCTCTCAACAGAGGATGCTGTTGCAGATTTATGTAACAACATCGTAGATAATGTGGATAGGGGAAAGAAATGTATAACAGTATTTCTAGACCTTAAAAAAGCATTCGACACCGTCTCTGTCCCCATTCTTATTCTCAAACTAGAAAAAATTGGCATAAGAGGTACTCCATTGGTATTATTGACAGATTACCTCCATGAACGTAAACAAAGGGTTAAGATTAGTCAGGTTGTTAGTGAGGATGTGCCTATAAAGTATGGAGTTCCACAGGGTAGTGTGTTAGGACCTACCTTATTCCTGACATACATAAACGACCTATGCGATCTGGAAATAATGGACGGGAAAATTTATTCATATGCGGACGACACTGCCGTAGTTTTTTCAGGCAACTCATGGAATGATGTTAAAAAGAAAACGGAAAAAGGTCTCGTAAAGATTGCTAAATGGCTAAAACAGAATCTACTTACACTTAATGTTGCTAAAACAAACTTTATCTGCTTTACTATGTACAATCGTACTCAACCAGAATCCGATTTCAATATTAGGATACACGACTGTAATCTCAACCATCAACTTTCATGTACCTGTCCAAATATAGCCAAAGTAGAGACAACTAGGTATCTGGGAGTTATAATAGACCAGCGACTATCTTGGCACGCACATTTAGAATTGCTCATGAGTAGGACTAGAAAACTAATATGGATTTTTAAGAGCTTAAGACATGTAGCATCACAAAAACTTCTTAAGCAGATATATGTTGCGTTAGCGCAGTCTATCATAACATACTGTATACCAATTTGGGGAGGTGCAACAAAAACTAAGTTCTTTGATCTTGAAAGAGCTCAAAGGTCCCTGCTGAAAGTAATGTATTTTAAACCATACCTATACCCCACAGATATCCTATACTCATACTCTGAAATACTATCCGTAAGAAAACTTTATGTACTCAATTCGGTATTAAAACTTCATAAACCCCTGGAATATGACCCTACAAAACTTAAAAAAAGATTATCTAATGTAACTAATAAATCACATGTCAAAACAACTTTCGCAACACGACAATACATCAGACAGTCTACCCACCTATACAATAAAATAAATAAAATTATGAATATATACCCAATGAACAATCACAAATGTAAAAGAATTGTTTCTGAATGGCTAATATCATTAAATTACGACGGGACAGAGACACTTTTAGAAATTGTTAAGTAATTAGTATTATAATATAAATCGAGTCGAAACGCTAATCGCACACCTACCTACCACCACCGTAACATAGAAGCGCCTGTACTGTACCAACATTCTCTTTACGCCCAAACACCAACACTATACCCATGCACATACTCACGCACATACATTCACACACATATACTCATGCACCTCCTTACGCGCTCTCATACACACACCATCACACTCACGTACATACATAAACACATGTATCACACTCACACACACGCACACACACACCCACTCACACACGCACACACACACACACCCACTCACACACGCACATACACGCACCCACTCACACTCACTTATTCAGTTTACACTATTACCTATATAAGATAAAATAAGTATATAAAATGTTAGTAATGGATTTGAAGTTAAGTGCTTTTTAGAATATGTATTTGATTTTGTAAACCTCAAATGTTTTTCTGAAGTTACGTCTATTTTTTTTTTTTATATTACGGAAGAGCGAAACCTCCTAATATAGGTATTATTTACTTAAAAGGAGGTTTCAACTACTAGTTAAGATATTGTAAACACAAGTTATCGAAATAAAACATTTGTATTTGTATTTGTATTATTACTTCACAGAACCCTGCTCCCCTTACCCCCCCTATTTATTTAATAATTTGGAGAAATATGTTGTTTATTTTAAATACTATTATTTTTATTATTTATTTCTGATCTCACAGTTTTGCTTTAATAAGTAAGTTATGTGCAATGTTAAGTAGTTATTGTGTAATAATATTTTATTTAAATTTTTATTTTGTTTTTTTTTTGAGAATCTTGTAATCTTTTATAAGTTCCATTTCATTCCAAATTCAAATTAGTAAAATATGTGATTTTTATTTGTTTTTCGTACTGTAAAGATGAGTGAATCTAATGAAGAAATTCGATATATTTTAAAATTTTACTACAAAAAAGGTAAAAATGCAACGCAAGCCACGAAAAAAAATTGCGATGTTTATAGACGTAGTGCAATGTCTGTGAGAGTAGCACGAATTTGGTTTAAGCGTTTTCAATCCGGAAATTTTGATGTCAAAGATGCACGTCGCTCTGGTCGCCCTATTACAGATAAAATTGATGCCATTTTTGAAAAAGTGTAGCAAGATCACCATATCAGTAGTAACGATGGAGCTAAAAAACTGGGAATTGACCACAAAATAGTTTTGGCGCATTTGAAAAAAACTGGGTACACAAAAAAGCTCGATATTTGGGTACCCCACGAGCTCACTGAAAGAAATCTAATGAACCGTGTACTCATTTGTGATTCTTTATTACGACGTAATGAAACCGAACCATTTTTGAAGAAGCTGATAACTAGTGATAAAAAATGGATTACGTACGACAAGAACGTGCGAAAAAGGTCGTGGTCAAAAGCTGGTCAGGCTTCACAGACTGTGGCGAAACCCGGGTTAACGCGCAACAAGGTGATACTGTGTGTGTGGTGGGATTGGAAGGGTATTATTCATTATGAGCTGTTACCATCAGACAGGACCATCGATTCTAAACTCTACTGTGAACAACTGATGAGATTAAAGCAAGAAATTGAGAGAAAGCGGCCGGCATTATTCAACAGAAGGGGTGTGGTTTTTCATCATGATAACGCTAGACCTCACACATCTTTAGCCACTCAGCAAAAATTAAGAGAGTTTGGCTGGGAGGTGTTAATGCATCCGCCGTATAGTCCTGATCTTTAGATTTTCACCTATTTCGGTCTCTTCAGAATTCATTAGGCAGTGTCAGGTTAACATCACGAGAGGACTGCCAAAATTACTTGTTACGGTATTTTGATCAGAAGCCCCAAAATTTATATAGCAATGGGATCATGTCCCTACTTAGAAGATGGCAAATAGGTAATGAACAAAATGGTACCTACATACTTTAGTTAAATATAAATGAACTATAATAAAAAATGTTTTGATTTTCCTTAAAAAATGAAAAGAAACTTTTTCCCCCACCTAATATACTCGTAACTATTGTATTCATAGAATGTAAAATGGACACAAAATAAATATTTTTCTATTTCTATTTCTGCACGGTGTCATTTATTTCACTGTTTTCCTAGAACAAACGTTGTTCAGACCATGGTCTAGTAACAGTTTATAACATCAAATAAAAAAACACTAACCGGTCTTTGAAAAATATAAAAAGTTGCCAACCTAAAACGTCTTTTTTAAAGTTACGCCCTACAACATAGTCAGCTCGCTGACCTAGGTAGCTACTAGATATCTAACTTATGAGTAAGTAATAGCCCTAAACTTTATGTAACGGATAGTTTTTTAACAAAGTTAGATTTATGTAAGAAAGTGTAGTTTTTTTTATTATTCTCTTATTTGATGCTACAAATAGTTAGTAGACCATGGTCTGAGCAAGGTTTGTTTTGGAAAAACAGTGATTTAAAGGATTAATTCGGAATGAAGGGTTTTTGACCTGACCCAGCGGTGTTTTAGGAGCCTTACTACTAAGCCTACGCTGCGTGTCTTTTTGTCTGTCTCTGTGTTGCAGGCGTATATCTCAGTAATTAAAGCAGCTGATTTGTGTTCAAGCCTAAATCTTAAATAGTTGATCAGCCATAGGACGTTTACTGCTGAACCTTGTAGATATCCAGAGCGACCGATCTTGTTTTTTCAAGATTCACAGAACAGTTTCACTACCAGCCATGAATCAGTTCATCGAGTTATAACGTTATAATAAAATGAATGTGTAAAGCTTTAACATTGCATGCGTTTAACGCTGAATATGGCTGTACCTACACAAAAACTGTACAACATCCTGTTATTGTCTGTAATCTGTGAACGTTGTATATAAACACAATCTGTAGTATATTTAGTATCAGCGTTGCACCCGTGCGAAGCCGGGGCGGTTCGCTTGTATTTGATAAATCAGAATAGCTAGTGAGCCTGTGTAATAAAAGTCGTTCTATACTGACATTTTCCTTGAATTATGCATAATAACACTTCAAGACAAGGCCGTTAGAAGCTCGTTAAATAATTCCTTGCACCAGTTAGTTTACAAAGAAATTAGTTAACTCGAGGTAGTAACTTTTAATTTATTCACAAACGCGATTATAATACTAAATGTTTGTTGGGAAAACAGTTTTGTGTAAAGTTATTACTTACTGGTTTTTCGTAAAATGACCTTCTAATCTAATCTAAAGATTCCGCTGGATACCACTGCTGGGCGGGCAAAGGCCTCCCTTCCTTTTTCCATCCATCCTGGTCTAGGGCTTCACAATGATCTTATTACAATAATATAAAGACTGTTAAACGCGTCTTTAAAGAAATCGAACATGCAAGGCGAGAAGTAATTCTGGGAGGATCGCAGTCACCCTGATGAAGGTTCACGAATTGAACCGAAACATTGTCGGTCGAAACACCGATAAAACGGTACGTGATAAATCCTGTATTTATAATAACAGTTTGTGTATCTAGTTTTAAATTTTATGTTGTTTTATATGTAGTGTTGTCTGTATGATTTTTTATGTAGTTATTATGTGTTGCGAATAAATGTCTTGATTTGATTTGATTTGATTAAATCCTGTGACGTGTGACACACTTGCGCTGAGTCGTGTAGTCGCCCCCGAAAACTTCTTTTCTGCCATAACTCTTCTTTTCAACCAACTTCAAATAAGGAGGAGGTTCTCAATTCGACTGTTTTTTTTTTGTTATTGTTAAGCGCCTCGTCCACGATAGATTAAAATAACGGGGAGCGACTCTCATGGGGAAATCTACGACGTGTACACATTAGCGAGACTACCTTAGCTAGAGTATCACTACAGTCTACGTAGACATGCTCGGCTACTCTCGGAAGGCGTCGTGGACGCAGGTACGAGAGCGAGACAAGCGATAGGAATAGAGAGCTCTCGAATTATCTACATGCCTTAATCAGTCTAGCTAGGACAATGTCAGCGAAACACGTGTTTTGTATTTAATGTAGAATTTTGCATTGCTTTTATCGCATCGCAGTATCTCGTTTTTCAATTTTTGGCTTGTTAAGTTCTAGAAGAAACTGAAAATCTGACGACGCTACGCGATGGAAATTTCTATAAAATATTACATCTTTTGTTTTCAATTCCTGTATTAAATTACTATATGATCCTTGTTTTGATCGATCTAGTATCCATTGTTTAACCCAGCAGCTTCGTTTAACCTTTTCCTTATTCTTCTTATTCAATAACAAAGAAACCACAATCGCAGCAGCTAAGCGTGGCCGCAACATGCTTTCAACTGAGAGCTATGGCTGAGAGTGTATATAGTGACTGAATATCTACTCTACAAGTAGTGCGGTGTACGCAGGCTAAAATTTCACTATGATTGAACTACCCTACGATAGGGCAAAAAAATGAAATAGGGCGCTCTGATGATCTCTACGTGAACGTAGAAATTAGAGTATAGATTAGATTAATCTCCAAGCGGCCTAGCACTATTCTCTCTCCGTGGATGAGGCGCTTTAACTCAGAACTTTCGACTGCGTAAACCGATTTTGATGATTTTTTTTTTATTTGAAAGCTAATGCTTCTTGTGTTGTCCCTTTTCTATTTGTTCCAGTTCTGACAATGGCATCAAAAACCATATAACTCTTAAATTTGTTTAATTTTTATATTATTTTATGTTTGTTAGCTCTGAACTCCGTCATTTATCAACCGATTTGTTTTTTTTTATTGTTTCAAAGGATATACTTTCAGATTGGTCCCATAAAAACTTTATTGAAATTAGTTAAGTAGTTTGGTCTTTACTGTTATCTGAAGTCGGTTATATTTTTGTTAAAAAGTTACTTGTGAAAGCTATGGTTTTCGATGATCAATCACATTAGCCAGCAAATTAGACTAGGTAGGTCGCACGAGGCATCGCGCGGTCACCCAGTCAGTGAACTTTTGGCTAGCGGTCGCGTCACTCATTAGCATCAATATCATAAATTAGCGGTACTGAAAATAATCGTAAATAAACTCGTCTTAAGATTGATAGATGGAAGATATCTTGCATATATCAATCATCAACCACGCTAAGCAGCACGTATTATCTCGTTCACTAGCCATCTGTCTTACTGATATTACCTATTCAGTTATAATGGTTACTAAAAAAGAACCAGTTATTCAACACATCTGATTACTTTCTAACAATCTACCCGCTCTTTGAAAACAGAAATCCTAGCCAGGAAACACAGGCTAGGACTAAATCCGTAGCACTAAGCCGGGATTAGGTTTGTAAACGGCAGCGCATTACCTGCGAATTACAGCATTATGTTACACGGACTGGCTAAACAGTTTCACTTTGCTACATAAAGTGGCGGGCATAGAGTATTCCAACAACATTTTATATGATCCTCTCTATCCAAAGGTTGTCTGATCGTTTTTTTAATGATTTATTTATTTTATTATTATTTAATCACGACATCCATGGTGCAGTAGGCGAATAGCCGGCTGAGACGCAGGAGGTTCGATTCCCGCCGCGGAACAAATGTTTGCATGATCTACAGATATTTTATCCGGGTCTGGTTGTTTCTCTATTTATAATAAGTATGTATTTACATACTACAAGTTCTGCTTAGTTTAGGGCTAGATAGCGCTGTGTGAAATGTCTAGAAATATTTATTTATTTATCACTTACACTCACAGTTACACTACCATCTATTACAAACTCTTGAACATATTATACAGGATGTTTCGTAATATACTGACGATATTCAAGTGACGGTTTCAAAAAATATAAAAAAAGACTTCTCAAAAAAACTACTACTTACACTAACAAATTTTAAATAAAATCGACTTAGTTTAAGTGATTCATTCGATATAAATCTTACTGCCTACTTTTGCAATCGACATTCATAAATAAAGGCCAATTTGATATCCCTTTCGGAAATGGTTGCGGGTTTTGGGTTAGAAAAGGATAACAAGAGATATCTCGATATGTCACGAATACAGTATCTGTGGTTAGATTATGCATTATGCAATAGTACAACATAAGTTTATAGTGTTTGTTATAGTGTTTGTTTTTACATGCCAAAATAAATTTCACATTTCTATGGTAAACAATACATTTCACAAATTTATTTTGCTCATCAAAATAACCCCTTTTATTTTTGTGCGTCTAAAATCAAACATCCGTTTTATATATATTTTTGTTTAGGTCTCCCTCTAACAATAGTTATATTATGGTCTACATTATTAGAATATTACACATCAATTTATATTTTAGTAGCTGTTGCCCGCGACTTCGTACGCGTTACACTATTATATGTGTAGATAACCTACACATGCACTCTCTGTTGCGACTTGACATGACACCCCATTTTAATCCCGTGGGACCTGATTTAGGGGATACTAATGTTAGGGGATACTAATGTTAGACGACATTATAATGTCCGTGGTGGTACTTCAGTAGCATTTGTGAGCACTATTCCACGCCAGCCGGCTTCTGCTTCGCTGTCAGTCCGAAATCAGTCCAGCCGTTTAGTCGTGAAAACGTATCAAACACACAGACAGAGTTACTTTCGAATGTATAGTTCAAAGTTGAATAACATCAAATGAACCTAAATAAAAGTACCTCGCACTAAACCAAACCAAACCAAATGTTTCACTATCATCATCATCATCGTCAGCCGTTCTTATCCCACTGCTGAGCATAGGCCTCTCTTCGTTGTCGCCATTCGCCTCTGTCCTGCGCTGTTCTAACTCACATATGACCTGTGATTTTTATAATGTCGTCGACCCATCTTGCCAGTGGATGACATGCGTTCCTTGTTCCATCTCAGGGCCACATGTTTAAACAAACCAAAATTTACTATATAAAACAAGTTAAAAAGTATGTAATAACATGTACCAAAATTTTTGTTTTCAACCTATCTCGTTCCACTGTTGGGCAAAGGACTCCCCAAGTCCATCCAACTATCCCTATCCGTCGATATTTCTCACCTCCTTACGAAGGTAACTTACGAGATCGAAACGGGAAATAAACGTACCTACTTGTATTAAAACAACTACCTAATAAAATACAATTTGAAAAAATAATTTATACAAAAACCGCCTAAGCCCGAGATGGACTCGGGCACGAAGGGTTCCGTACCATTATCTATAAAAACGGCAAAACAAGCATGTATGTTGTATGGGAGCCCCCCTTAAATATTTGTTATATATAAATTTAATTATTTATTTTTAAAGTGAATATATAACTAAATAACCTGTGAATACTTCAAGAGTCTACCTATTGCCATTATCAATATCGAGCAAAAACGAGCACAAAAATCACGTTTATTGTATGGAAGCCCCATTAAAAAAAATATATTATGCTGTTTTTAGTATTTACTGTTATTGCGGCAACAGAAATACATCATCCGTGAAAATTACAACTGTCTAACTATCACGGTTCATGAGATAAGCCTCGTGACAGACGGACAGAGAGACAGACAGACAGCGAAGTCTTAATAATAGGGTCCCGTTTTACACTTTAGCTATGGAACCCTAAAAACTAAGCAAACTACTATTGTCCCACTGCTGGGCTAAGGTCTCCCCCAAGTCTCTCCATCTATCTCTGTCCTGTGCAAGACTCCACCACTCCTGCTCGAAGGCAACAAGATCTTCTCGCCAACGCTTTCTTCCCCGACCGCGTCTTCCATCAGGCTCTAGGTTGTGGCTAAATTAGCCCACCTATCGGGGTGCATTCTACTATTGACGACCTTCGTGGCGCAGTGAGCGAATAGCCGGCTGAGACGCAGGAGGTAGTGGGTTCGATTCCCACCGCGGAACAAATGTTTGCATGATCTACAGTTATTTGTTCCGGGTCTGGTTGTTTTTCTATATATTATAGGTATGTATTTATAAAAAAAAGTATATAAGTATTCTATCAGTTATTTGGTTCCCATAGTACAAGCTCTGCTTAGTTTGGGGCTAGATAGCGCTGTGTTAACTGTCCAGCAATATTTATTTTATTTATTTATTTAATGTGTCCCACCCAATCCAATTTGAGCCAACTAAGCAAACTACTACCTCGCTTAAATTGGAATAAAATTTATATTAGATGTCATAGATGTAGACAGTTGCCTACGAGTACGTGTGTTGCGAAAGGCGCCACGTGAGCCCCGCGTTCCGCATCAATTCCTAGCTTTATAAGGGTGTAAGCGTTTTGTTAATATATAAACTATATACGCCAATATTATTATATTCATAAAAATACCTTGGTGATAGCATTATTTATTTTTGTAAGGGTTATTAAACTGTACATAGGGAGAGCATCTAAAGAATAGGCACCTCATAAATTTAACCCCTTACTTTGCCCCATTTTTTTGAATACGTATTTCACGTATTTCTGACCAAAAGACTAAATATGAATTTTCAGATCCCTAACCTGAGGATATATGGATTGCCCATACAAACTTTCAACCCCTATTTCACTCCTACAAGATTATTTTTTGGGACAAAAGGTAGCCTATATCCTTCTCCAGGATATAATCCCTCTCTTTGCCACATTTCATTACGATCCGTTCAGCCGTTTAGTCGTGAAAAGGTAACAAACTTACAAACAAACAGAGCTACTTTCACGTTTATAAAAGTCTAGCTGACAAATCCGCAGCTTCGCACGCGTAGTTTTTCAATAAAAACATTACCCTCATTCTGCACAGTTGGGTAAAAAGTAGTCTAAGTCACCCGGGGATAGTGTGGCAGTGAAATAATCACAGTGAAAAATTTTAAATCGGTCCAGTAGTTTCGGAGCCTATTCAATACAAAAAAACAAACAAAGCTTTCCCCTTTATAATATTAGTATAAACTAGTTATTGCCAGCGGCTTCACCCGCGTTATTCTGGGATGCAATATATATATATATATAAACTTTGACATCCCATTTGTACCCCATTGGAACTGATTTATGCGATAAATGGTAGCATTTATGGTTGTTTAGGTTATAATCGACGTATATACCAAATTTCATCGAAATCGGTTAAGCCGTTACGACGTGATTGTGTAACAAACATACAAATTTTCGCATTTATGATATAAGTGTGATGTATTGGTGTAGATATCCCACTAATGTTATAAATACGAAAGTTTGAATGTTTGTTTATTTGTTACCCAATCACGTCGTAACGGCTGAACCGATTTTGATAAAATTTGATATGCATGTTTAATATAACCTATACTATATAACCAGAACAAAATACTAACCTACTCGTCAGAAACTAGTGTTACGTCGAGGCTGTTACAGAATAAGTAATAGTAAAGTATTAGTCAGCTTCTCGAAGTTATACCTACTGTTTCACAGAATAGGTTATACTTAGTATGGAATATACCTACATACCACGTTTTTACCTACAGTTGCACAGATTAAGAAATAGTAGTCAGTCGAAATACCTACACTTTTCTAGTAACTAGTAGAAACATCGAGAAGATTCTGGAAATAATGCGCGGTATAAATAATGCGTAGAGACGCTCGAGGAGGGAGTCTGGATTTGGCTATACGTGCGAACATTTCAGTGACTTTTAGTGGTTTATTGTGCGATAGTGTTGTGAATTAGTGTGTTGTGATTACTTGTGATTAAGTTCGTATATTATCATTTCAGTGTTGAATAAAAGTGTTATTTTGGTTAGATTCATTTTATTTATTTATCCCGAACCCTCAGCTCGTAACACTAGTTTGGTACAAATCTAAGCCTAGCCAAACTTTTATAGGGAAATCAAAAGCTTTTTCTACGACATTATTTTTGTAGTGGCCTCTAACCATTGTGGATTTTGATAGCTCTTATCAACAAGTAGGTGTATGAAATTTTACGAGCAAAACGACCTAAAACATTTAACCGCTAAAACACCCCTTCTTGGTGAAGTGTGGTTACCCATAAAATGGCATTTTATGTCAACCTCAAGTATCATAAAATGAATGGTATGTCTTTGATCTTAAGTTCAACGAGACCGCTTTGAATTAAATTGAAGAATGTAATTGTATTGTCACGAATTACCTGTGGGCGGGGCACATAGCTCGACGTACTGACGGCTGTTGGGGTATCAAAGGTTCTCGAGTGGAGACCACGCACGCACAGCGTATGACGGCCCCAGATGGAAAGATGACCTGATAAAGATCGCTGGGAACCGTAGAGTGCAGACCGCACAATCCGGCAGTTGACGTCCTATCGAAGAGAATTATTATGAATTACCTCAATACTAGTGGTTCGCTCCGAACTGAGATCTCGCGAGACTCGAGATTTTTTTTTTCAATATAGGCCTACGATTGACCATGATCTCGCCTGATGGTAAGCGATGATGCAGTCTACGATGGTACACGCTTACCTAAAAGTAACCTATTCACTCGCGACTTAATGATACCCAGGTTGTAGCTATCTGGAAAGACAGACTCTGGCAAGGCGTTCCACTCTTTGGCGGTGCGCATAGTAAAGGTCGAAGAGAACCGCTTTGTGCGAATGGGAGGTATTTCTTCCATATAGCGCACTGCAGAGCGTCTGGTTGTCCGTTAACAAAAAACAACAAAAAAAACATTTGTAATCTTTGACTATCAAAATAGTGCCACGGAATAAATAATCAACCTTCTTTATTTACAGTTTCATTCAAATAACAGGTAACGGGAGTTCATGTAATTTAGTTATACTTTTCGTGGGTACAAATTGCAGTTATTCTGGATTTCAGACTTTTGCCTGTATTTGTGTCACTTACGCTACACGCATACCAAATTAAAGCACTGTGAGGTCAATGGTGTACCCTGTGAATTGGGTCAAAGTTCCGTTTTTATTATGGCTAATAACTCTAAAACAATAATGATTTTATCAAAAATAAAAAACGGAGTATGTACTAATGAAGACCTTTCATTTGACGTCCTATTTGACCTAATATCTCATTTTAATTTTTTTACCCTTCTTGAATCCCAATATCTCAACAATCCCCCAATATTTTTAGCTCAGTTATCACATCAAAATTGTGCCATCATTATGTATCAAATTTCACGATGATCGGATCAAAGCTTCGAAAGTTATCCTCGGAAAAACAAACATACATACAACGCCGATTTGCCCAAGTTCATTTAGAGAGAGAGAGATTCTCTACCCAAAAAAAATCTGTTTAATTTGGATAAGTATTAACTAACATTTTCAGTCCCACTGCAGAGTACCGGGCTTCATTCCTTCCACACCGTTTTATTCAGCGCGCGTGTGAGGAAAGATGAAAATTCGTAATTAAAAGAGTATTTTAAATTAAGAGTGTTAATATTTCTAATGACGAGGCTTGTCGTCCTTTCTTTATTTTATAGGATCTACTAGCTGGTGCTTTTTATCCATAACGTTTCTAACATACATAAATGTGGGTATTGTAAACACAATTTTAAAATTCAATAGACTTAACTACTTTATCTACCTCATTTTCTTAGAACATATCGATAAATGCATAGACGTAATAAACTTTGAAAACTTTTCCCTTAAACTTCTACGAACTTTGTAAACCAGAAAAAGTGGTTACAACTTTTGTTTAAAAGGGTGATGTCTACTAAGGTAGCATTTTTTTTAGATAATTTGATAAGACTTTATACTAGCGACTTACTGAAGTCCAAACTCAACTTGCCAGAGGGCAATGGAACGCAGCATTCTCGGATTTAAGCGCATTGACCGAGTACAAAACACTGTGTTACAATCTTAATTTATCATATTTTACATAACTTAAATTCTTTTAATTATTATCTTTTTAAATAATATAACGCGTCTTTATATCTACTTAATCGAAACAACCTGTTCTACGGAAGAGTAAGTTACTCTTCCGCAGAACTCTCTAACACAGGTATATCATACTTTAAAGAGGGTCCAAAGCCTATGAAATATTTCCTAGATTAAGTTGACAAAAATAAAATATTTACAATACTAACTTCCGACAGCGGCTTCGCACGATTTTTTTGTCAACACAAAGTAGTCCGTTTGAATCCAGATCATAATCTATTAACACACCAAATTTTATCGTAATCGGTTCAGCCTTTACGACGTGATTGAGTAACAAACTAACAAATAAACAAACATCCAAACTTTCACATTCATAATATTAGTGTGATTGTTCGACTACTGTAATGTTAGATGTGGAAAAACGTGGGCATATTGAAGTGGGACTAGTCGTGCCACGTACGTCGGATGGACCCAGCAAAATGGGCAAATACCACAACATAGGCATGCTGAATGAAAGCGACGTCAGCTGTGAATGCATTGACGGGTTGATCTGAACGTCTTTGAGAGAGAATTGGTGACAGTAGGCAGCCTAAGTGAAAGCAACATCAGCCGTGAATGCGTTGACGGGATGATCTGGACGTCTTTGGGAGTCAAACAGTAGGCAGCTTGAATGAACTCGACGTCAGCCGTGAATGCGTTGATGGGAAGATCTGGACGTCTTTGAGAAAAGATGGGAGACATTAGGCAGCCCGAATGAACGCGATGTCAGCCGTGAATGCGTTGACGGGATGATCTGGACGTATTTTAGAGAAGATGGGTGACAGTAAGCAGCTTGAATGAACGCGATGTCAGCCGTGAATGCGTTGACGGGATGATCTGGACGTCTTTGAGAGAGGATGGGAGACAGTAGGCAGCCTGAATGAACGCGATGTCAACCGTGAATGCGTTGACGGGATGATCTGGACGTCTTTTAGAGAAGATGGGAGACAGTAGGCAGCCTGAATGAATGCGATGTCAACCGTGAATGCGTTGACGGGATGATATGGACGTCTTTTAGAGAAGATGGGAGACAGTAGGCAGCTTGAATGAACGCGATGTCAGCCGTGAATGCGTTGACGGGATGATCTGGACGTCTTTTAGAGAGGATGGGAGACAGTAGGCAGCCTGAATGAATGCGATGTCAACCGTTAATGCGTTGACAGGATGATATGGACGTCTTTTAGAGAAGATGGGAGACAGTAGGCAGCTTGAATGAACGCGATGTCAGCCGTGAATGCGTTGACGGGATGATCTGGACGTCTTTTAGAGAAGATGGGAGACAGTAGGCAGTTTGAATGAACGCGATGTCAGCCGTGAATGCGTTGACGGGATGATCTGGACGTTTTTTAGAGAGGATGAAAGACAGTAGGCAGCCTGAATGAATGCGATGTCAACCGTGAATGCGGTGACGGGATGATCTGGACGTCATTGAAAGAAGATGGGAGACAGTTAATAACAGAGATAATTAGAAGAACTTTGGTAGAATAAAATAACGCTTTTTACACACATGCACTTAAAAAACTAGCATATATCAAATATAGTAGAATGGGCAGCCTTTTCACTGAGATCAACCTTTTCCCGACAATTAAATAAATAATGCTGGATATTTCACTCAGCGTCATGTAGCCCCAAGCTATGCAATGCTTGTATTAAGGGAACCAGATAACTGATAGAATACTTAATTATTATTTTTTTGGAAATACATACATATGATATACTAGTTGTTTGCTCGTGACTTCGTCCGCAATTTTCCGGTTCTTGACAACAGCGCCACCTACCGAGTTCAATAATGACAAACACACGTACAGAAGAATTATATATCTATAGGTACTTACTAAGACCACACACTGAACAAATATCTGGTATAATGGTACCTTTTCCTAGCAATGAGACAATACAGGTAAAACAGGAAACGAAACCCTTATTATGATTTCCTGTCATGATTATTGACACCGGAATAGAATATAATAGAATATACACTTTTTTAATGTATACCGCCTGGATATGGAATAAGCATATGTCCCACCTGATGTTAAGTGGTAACCATCGCCTATAACAAAGAATTGCCTAGTAGATCACACATCTTAGAATAGTACTCTACCATCCGCTGCCTTGCGTCCATCAACTTGAGGCCTACATACATTATAAATATGAGTACTAAACTATGGCAGGTAAAAAAATGTAAAGTCGGTTTACGGTCATAATTTTACGTGATAACGAGTGGAAGAGAGATAGACGCGTCACAAGCCGAACGCTTAGGCCGATCGTGCCTCTATATCGCTTGTTCCGCGCTCACGCTTGCTTACTCGGCTCAGGCGGAACGTGACCCCTTTTCGTACGTGCAGCAGGCGTTCATCGATTTATAAGACGTTTATCACCTTAAAAAATTAAAAAAACAAAACATTTAAAACTAGAATAATGAACGTGAATTTAAATACCACGGGTATATCTCATTGAAATAGAGAATAAAACTTAATTACGCTTCTAGGAATACCGTTCTATTTCAGATGTGATGTTTTATATCAGCTGCGCCACTATAGTCGACGTTTTCCTTAACGAGCAAAAAACAGCTCGTTCTAACTCTTTAAGTAGGTCAAAAAGTTTTGCTAAATGTGTACTGTACACTTTTAGACGTAGACATAATTCTAAAAAGGCAAATGAAATGAAGAAAATGGAACGAACATCACGTAAATTTATATAAAAGTTAATTTGACTTCGTTCGTGTTTTAAGTTGTGTGTGTTTGTTTTATTATTCACTTGAAGGATTTTACATAGATATACCTGATTTATATTTTGCTAAACAATTAATTACCTTTATTTCAGACTAGCTTCTGCCAGCGGCTTCGCACGCGTTGTTTGTTAACAAAAAGTAGCGAACGTGTTAATCCAGGTTATAATCTACGTACATACCAAATTTCATGGAAATCCGCCGTTACGACGTGATTGAGTAACAAACAAACAAACATCAAAACTTTTGAATTTATAATATTGTAACCCAATGTTTGCAAAATTAAATATATTGATATAGCTTACGCCCGCGGCTTCGCTCGCGTGGTTGGCAATGAAAATTAGCCGATGCCTTGATCTAGTTCATAACCTATCTAAATCGAATTTTCATCGAAATCGGTTAAGCCGTTTAGTCGTGAAAGTAAGTAGAGGGAGAAAAGTACAAGAAAAGAAGAAAAAGAAACAAAGAAAAGTACAAAAGTCAAGTTACAAAGTACAGAAATAATGTTACTTTTAATTTTATAATATTCATTAAGTTAAGATACTTTCTTTATTGCACACCATTAAAATAAACAGACAAAAGAGAACACACAATTAAATCAAAGATGCATTGGGCAGCCTTATCCTAAACACGATCTCTTCCAGACAACCTTTGTATCAACCAAAGGCTGCCTGGAAGAGATCGCCTAATTCTATTAGTAGGTATGTATGAATCAAAATTTTCACGATAAAAAATAATCAGAGCTGAAAATCTAAATATGGAAGTGCTTAGTTATGTCATAAACAGTCACCCTTCCAAGCACTGACTCCCTAAAACATTACACATTAAAAGTTAAGGTTGTCTGGGAGAGATCGTTTTGTTAAGCGATAAGGCCATCCATTAGTCTTTTTATTTGTTAATTCGCTTTAACTATTTGCACTAAAACTTCTTATTTTGTCGTTCTTTATGTTCATTCATGAATTCAATCCAGTGAAACATTAGTAAAGTTATAAATAAATAAAGAAATATTGTTGGACATTTCACACAGCGCTATCTAGCCCCAAACTAAGCAGAACTTGTTACGGGAACCAGATAACTGATAGAATACTCATATACTTTTTTTTTTGTAAATGCATACATATAATATATAGAAAAACACCCAGACACGGAACAAATATCTGTAGATCATGCAAACATTTGTGGCGGGAATCAAACCCGGTACCTCCTGCCTCTCAGCCGGCTATAAGCACACTGCGCCACAGTGGTCGTCTTACCATATTAGAGAGTTATATACTTACACTTGAGTAAGCACTTCGGTAAAATGTATACTTTGTATTTTGTATCTCTGAGTTCATTGACTCGAAGTGCCAGTAAAATTTCACGAGTATATACCTGAAAAATAAGGGTCGATATAAGTGAAAATACCCATAAAGTTATAGTCAGCTCTTATGCATACCGTATGTATAATACCACGCTGTTCGTCAGCGAACTTTCTTTATGGACAGAGCACTTTATTTTAAGTGCAAATTGGACGCGAGTTTCTTCGCAAATAATATAGTAACTAAATATGTAGTTTTCTAAGAAATATTTTTAAAAGTATTTAAGGTTGAAATAGTGGAGTGAAACGAAAGCCTTTGCCCTGCAGTGAAGGCTGCAAATAAAAGTAATATGGAAGAAAATTCATAGAAGGGTTAAGCTCGGTGCGATGGTCTGACGATCTCGTCGAGGAAGTTGAACATCAATGAACCAGACATGCTTAAGACCGATTAGATTGACGTATTAGGCCTCCTATTATCCAATAGTGGAAGATGTATAGATAAAATATGATAAGAAGAGACGGTGGAGCACGTGATGCTTCACTCTACGACCACAAGCGATGTCAGACTGAAGACGGGTCTGCAGGAGTTCAACGAATCCTCATCCGCTAACACCACGACATCCACGGGGATCTTGATAAGATCTGCTTTACTTTATGGAGCTGGGATGGCTGGGGCAGGTTAGAAGAGAAGTATTGCAAAATACACCCGAATGCGGGACGTCAGTGCAAATCTTTTTCCTCCCACCCTAGAATTAGAAATAGGTATGATAAGATATTTTTTTATTGTAATTACCTTACTGAAAGATATAGATATAACACTAGTGGTTCTGTGAAAATAATAAACCTCGCAAGCCCTTACAACCATGCAGTAACCGGTACAGGTCGGATATGATTTATTTAAATGCAAATTACAAGTCCAAAAAGTAATTGGCGCAACAAAATAACGAAGAAAACCCAAGTTAAATCGAATTTTAGGCGCAAGAATTTTCCAATGGGGTATGTAGCCTTTGATAGTAATATTGGTATAAGTTTTAGCAATTACTCGCATTCCCTTGGTCCTAAGGAGCTCAAATCTCGTGTCTACGGGTTAGTCTCGTGAAGGCGGAGAGGATTGCGTAGTCTGATTGATTTAGGTAGGTATACATTTTTAGAACAAAAATCAAAAAAAATATGTATGCTTTTAAGTTTTTTCGCAACATCTTGTGTAGAATGAAGTCCTTAGTGTGCCTCTCAAATGTGATCGAAATTCTTTGATAAATAACGCTACAGCAAACTTCCCCCCTTTTTCCCTAATTATCCTCGAATCGCAATCAAGGAACTTGTGTGCCAATTTTCGTCAGAATCGGTTAAAAAATGCGACCTGGATGTGAGAACTGACTAACGGACATAAGCATTTTTTGGCCAATCTCGAAAGTGAGACGCTTCGCTCGCTCGGTCAACTATAATAAAACTAAAAATCCAATTAAGTTGGCAGCCTTATCGCTGAGAGCGATCTCTAGATAGATAAAACCAGGTTCCCAAGGTTGAAACTAATACAAAGAGGCACTGGTAGCGTGCAGCTCTAATGGATTCAAAGATTTGAATGGGCCTATTTATGTCATTCATTGGAAAGGTCAGTGTTTGAACTCTGACCATTGCCTTTCAGCCACCGTACGTAACCAAGTATGATTTGATACTAGCTGTTGCCCGTGACTTAGTACGCGTTACACTACTAAATGTGTAGGTAACCTAGAAATAAAGCTAAACTCGCTGTTGCTACTTGACTTGACACCACATTTTTATCCCATGGGACCTGATTTATGGGATAAAAAGTACCCTCTGTATTAATCCAGGTTAATAGTCTACGTTGGTACTAAATTTAATCGAAATCGGTTCAGTCTTTACGACGTGATTGAGTAACAAACAAATAAATAAATAAACAAATATCCAAACTTTTGCGTTTATAATATAAGTGTGATATTTTTTAGATATACTCGCAGACACAGACTGGCCGCCGAACTAGCTACCGAAATTAATTGATACGAGTAAATTGCAGCGCTAGGTAAAGGAAGACCCAGTGGTTGTTTATCTTTTGAGAATAAATGATTATTAAACCTAATTGTACTAAACGCCCCGGCCCCAGCTTTGATGGAATAATAAAGAGCCTCAACCAATACCTTAAGAGCCTCTCGCTAGCAAGTTGGATCAAGGGTCAGATATAGAAGGCGGTACTCCTGGACTCGGCACGCATAGTTTGGAGGTCCCTCTCTCTGCAGCCCTAGCCGCTTGGGCCTCGGGCCGCGGTCCATGGTTTACCGTTATTATAAATATATTTTTTTTACTACAATGTTTGTTTTTTGTAAGATATTTGTAGTGAAAAATGTATTTTTGATAAATGAGTTTTAAAATAAATATGTCATAATAATAATAAATATTTATTTCAAAAGTACAAGATGTGAGAACGTAATCTTATGTCCCATATAAATATATATATATATAAAAAAACTAAAAACTATTTGCTGACACGTAAAGTCTGCAACGTATGACGCACTTGCGCTGCGTTGTGTAGTCGCCTGCGAAAACCTACCAAACAACACACTTTCCGGCCAAAACTCTTCCCTTGTAAAGATCGAAAGCTCTGCAGTTGGAACACGTAACACAAAAGATTTGAAATCACTGTAGCGCGATTTCAAGTCTTCGACCCTTAACTGTACAATATAGGTATACTCATAGCCCTCCCGGATACTGTAGCTTTTTATCAGTGAATTCATTTTCAAAGACGTTTTAGTAGTTTTAAGGGGTTTCGATCACGCCTTCTCTCAACTTTAGCTCATACATCGAGTCTAAGGCTAAAACAGCTGCTATGAAGCTGTACATCCTGAACAAGGTCAGGAGATGCTTCACACCGGGATAGCTTCCTAGTATTTATAAAGCACAAGTCCGGTCTGGTGTGGAGTACTGCTGCCACCTTTGGGATAGTTCGGCCAAACACCAGCTCGCTACCTTAGACTTGATAGAACGTAGAGCTTTTAGGCTTATAGGTGAGCAATATATGGCGGAGACTAAGACCCAAAGTCTCAAACACCACCGTAAAGTTGCAAGCCTATCGATCTTTTACAGAATACATTTTGGAGAATGTGCCCAGAACGCGATCTCCCTTCCATCAAAAGACAAGCAGGCGCACGGCACCATCCGTACCTAGTTGATATACCACCTATTCGCACAAAAATGATACCCACAGTTAACAATACTTACCGTCCGTCGTCTGTTTTTCCTAATAGAATTCGGGTCTCTTTAAGGTAAGAGTAAATAGGTTTCTTCTAGATATTCGTGCTTATCTTGGACCATATCAAAGCTTACCATCAGGTGAGATTGTGGTCAAACAAAGATCTATCCAGATTAAAAAAAAACAAAAATTTACCCTTACTAACATATATAAGTTTACATAACAAACTTACATCATGTTAGCCATAGATTTCCACAGCGATCGATCTTGTGAAGCCTGCACTCAACAAATTTTAACTTTTTCAAATTCAAATACATTTATTTACTTCAAGTGACATTAGACATATTAAATTTACAAAGAACATACACAAATAATACAAATAAAATAAAACAGAATAAACACAAAATTATCATAAGTCATATTAAATAGTCATATTTTTAACCCCTGACGCAAAAAGATGGCTGTTATAAGTTTGAGGCCTGTGCTTGCCTGTGTATCTGTTTATAGCATCGTAGTTCACAAACAGATTGACCGATATGGGCCCGGTTTCTCAGTTTAGCTGGTGTGGTTCTTAGCTATGTCACTTTTTAACCTCCGACTCAAAACGAGGGGATCGCGGGGGTTGTTTAAATTTTGTAAAAGTTTGCTTTTTATAATATTGGTACAGATAAATAAAAAAACGAGTGTGATGTAGTCCACACGACTGAAGTAAAACTTCTTTTTCAAAATATTATTTATAAAATGCTTCAATTACAAAATTGTCCACATGTATGTAGGTCGATCAGTCTATGTTCATTCTGGAGAGATGCAACTCGCACTCGCACATTAACGTTTAAAAATATACGAAACGTAACTCTCTCTCTTTCTATCTTCACTGACTTATTTCTCCCTTTCAACTTCCATTTGCACTTTTTCTAACGCATTCACCAGCTTACTTCCCAAGTCAAGCGTCCGTTAAGAAGTTTTACTTCAATAACAGAAGCATAGAAAATTTGTATAACATAACTAACACAAGTTTTCTCATTTTCAAAATTAGGGTTTTTATTGCCCCCGAGGCCACTCAAAAGGTCATAAGTTAATAATATGTTTCCCAAACAAGCTTGCCTAATAGTAGAATCATGTGTCCTTCCCACAGGACATGTTTGTTCCTGATTTTCAAACAAAACTTAAGTTTGTGCCCTTTCGAGTAAACATGTACCTTAAAGTTGGACAAAAGTTACGTCTTCCAACTTTGATAACAAGTTACGGCTTTGATAAAGTTGCAAAATAACTTGGTTGATACAGTTTAAAATTAAATAACTGGTCTACTTTCAGAATGCCAGAAGAATTCAAATTTCTCTTTGTTACCTGGGTTCTTATAAATAACATGAAATTTCTGAAGATTAAATTATTACTGTAGAAGCGTGCTAAATAAACTCTAATATATAAATAATAGACGACCGTGGCGTAGTGAGTGACTAGCCGGCTGAGATGCAAGGAGTGGCGGGTTTAAATAAATTTTCCGTGAAACCACTTTTTGCATAATCTACAGATATTTACTCCGTGTCTGGGTATTTTTCTATATACTGTAAGTATGGATATAGAAAAAAAAGTACATATATAAGTATTTTATTAGTTATCGGGTTCTCATAATACAAGCTTTGATTAGTTTAGGGCTTGATAGCGCGTTGTGTTGTACAGTATTATTTTTTAAATTTATGTATTAATAATAAATAATTTAACGTCCACTGCTTACCACAGCAATGGTTGATTGATTGATTGATTGATTGAAAATACTTTATTGCAGTTATAAAACTAGTACAAAGGCGAACTTAATGCTAAAGAGCATTCTCTTCCAGATAACCTTTGGTAATGATGAGATGAGACTTAAAATAATTTGCAGCTACAGCAGCGTTTGCCAGTTCACGCTTTCTGAGTAGAGTCCTATTTTAAGTTTCCATTTTCTTAGTTAGAGTATTTTTTTTTTATTCCAGAAATTTCATCAAGAAAAAAAGGGTATTTAAATAAGCATATTACAGATTATTGCTACATGTCGTAGAAATCAAAAATATATGAATGTAACTGCTATTTCCCTGTTCACTGTTACTTTGCGTCTCATTTGAGAATGTGAGTCTGCGTGTATATTATATTAATAAATCATCCTTGGTACAGCCACTGAGTTAACAGGGTTGTCTGAATATTAGCCCTGTCAACTACTGACTCATCACCATTATCATATCAAACATTTAATGGTGTTCCTTATAGATTTTCAGATTATGGCTTGCATCTAATAGCTTCCAGCAACCTTCATAAGGAGGCATTTCATAATCACACACAGCATTTTTTTTTAATTTTCCTGAAGGACTTAACTCGCTGTTGCCCTCTGAGGCCGATGCAATTTAATCGAACTGTGTGGTCTTCACTCGAGCACTTTCTTCGAGCTATGTGCCGTGATCAGAAACATGTTCTATTGTTACTTTTATTACGTCACCACTGAAACAAACGTAGAAACAATAACAGATTCTGGATTACTTCTCTAGCAGTGGAACATTGTTCGTCATCGCACCGGAGTCAGAGCGATAGCGCAGCGCATCACCCTCCTCCCGCTTCGTCTCTCGTCTGTCGATCCGTTGAAACGTCGCGTGCGACGACGCAACGCATAATGGCATGTCACTAAAAGTATTATGTAAAACGACGCAGTGTAGACGCTGCAAAGACGCAGCACAATGCAACGCACTAATGAGTTCTAATGAGAACATAATTCTATCGCCAAAAATCTAATTTTCACAGTAATTTTAAACATTCTAACTGAGAGATGGATGGGTTTAACTCGTAATATTAGCAACCCTACCCAAATGGACTCCAAATGAAACGTCAGCCCTTATTTCCCTGTTCAAACTTCTACAGTAATTGCTCTAAAGTCATGTTCTTTTGTCCCCAAAGTCCACACCAAAAGCAACCTTAATCATTTAGCAGAAAGAGTGAAAATTGCGTGCGGTAAAAATAGCTCTGTTAGATTGAAATAACATACATGCTTTTACAAAAACATGTATTTTTGTGCGTAGATTCCATTTAGATCTGAATGGCACTTTGTTAATTGTTTGGCTTTGACAGGTATTTTTAATTCAGAGGTAGAAGTGTGTTTTGTGTTCATTTCATTGGAAATAACGTTTTTTGAGATGTACGCATTTAAATTTAGGTTTTCATTCACTCTACTCAGATGCTAAATTTAATAGTGGTTCAGGAATGTGATTTCGCAAAATAACAAGCTTCGTGAAACGTTTATTTTCATTACAAAGGATCCTTATTATTATTGTTCTCTAACTAACAAATTAATTACACACGGCTACACATCAAGCAACCCATTTCCGGTATAAGCTGACCTCGCATTGTGTAGGCTTTTCGTAGAATGAGAGGTCAGCTTATACTGAAAATGTATAGCTTGATGTGTAGCTGTGTGTACCTACCTATCTATAGTATGTTGCTAATTATTTTGCTTACAAAATAAAACTGTAGGAGTGACCCACAAAATAAACAGACTTATTTATAAATACAACCGGCCAAGTGTGAGTCGGACTCGCGCTCTAAGGGAACCCTTAGAGCGAGAGAGTATGGATGTTTGTTACTCTTTCACGCCAGAACGGCTGAACCGATTGCGATGAAATTTGGTATGAACGTAGATCATAACCTGGATTAACACACAGGCTACTTTTTATTGGCAAACAGCTAGTATATTATACTCTAATCTAGTAATTTTTGTCCCACTATTGGCAAAGGCACTACTTAAGATCGGGTGGGCCATATGCTTGTTCCATCACCAGGTAATATAAAAAGCCTTCTCCTCTTTCTTCCTAACATTAAGATCCTGTGCCACATAGGCACAGAACTTCGTGTAGCCTTCTCTTTGCAACTGGCGCATTGCATAGACGAATAAATATAAATATTTTAATTACTAAATAGAATTAAGACTCCAGAAAGACTGTCAGGAGTAATCAGGAGGCACCGAATTTCAATTTTACTTCTACTGTATTTAAATAGAATTATTTATTTGATTTCAGCCCACTATCCACTATGTTCTTTCGGTTAGTAACCAGAATAAGTCCATTTTTTCCTGGTCTACAAAAAACAAATGTATTCACATGCTATATACTGATGACATACAGCTCTACCTTTCTTTCAGTCCTGAATACATTCATGATGCCATACACCTCCTGACAGAGGAATTACGTGCTGTCTCTTCTTGGTCACATAAATTTTGTCTACAGATCAAAACTGGTAAAACCCAAGTAATGATGACTGGCAGCCGGGTCTTTATTTCTAGACTTGATCTGAACTCTCTCCCTTCTGTTACGATGTCGATGTCCCCTTAACTTACTGCGCTGAAGTAAAGAATCTTGGCCTCACTGAGAACTTATCCTGAGAGCAGCACATTACTGAAGTCAACAGGAAGATGTATTGCACGCCGTAAAGAGCATGCAAAACTTTCTTCCTTTTTCGGCTAAAATTACTCCTGTAAACTCCATTCTTCTTCCTACCCTAGATGACGCAGATGCATGCTATCCCGACGCTACTGAACAGTTACTTAATAAACTGGAGCGGTTGTTAAACCTTTGCATTTGATACGTTTACGGGATACGCAAGTACGACCACATCTCACAGTACCATCGCAATGGCTCAAAATCCGGTTTTCTCGGAATACTCATATACTCTGTCTTCTTTATAACATCCTTCAAAATCCTTTGTAACTACGCTATCTTATAGAACGTTTATCTCCTCTTTTTCTACCTGATCGCCCTTCTCTTTATTCTCAACATCTTTTACTCAAGATGCCTGAGCATAAAACTTCTTTCTTCACTAACGTTTTCACCGTGACTGTTATCCGCTTGTGAAACTCTCTTCCTGTGGAAATCCGCCGGGGTTCCTGGAATTCTTCAAATCCAAACCCTATATACACTTTCTTTTCTTCAAAATATGCACATAAATTCAGCACTTTAAGTAGGTATATTTACGTATTTCGTTTATCTATGTGTATTATTATTATTATTCATTTTTGTTAGTTTATTTTATGTTGAAGTTAAGGTTACATAAGTTAAATATTTTTTATCTTTTTCCTGGCAAGGTTAGCTGGAATAAAATGCTAATTAGCATTAAGTTCGCCTATGTATTATTTTATTAGTACAATATAAAAATATTATCTAATCTATTAATTATAGCTGTAACATAGACCTCAGCATACACAGAGTACTAAAGTGACGCCTTTGGTGTTATAAACACCATAGTAAAACTGCTTACCATCAGGTGGGATATATATTTGTGTTTGTCACCTTAGGGGTATAAATAAAAATAATAATATAGGTGTTGGATCTTTGCAAATGATAAAAATATAGGATAGATGAATTTTGTTTGTCATACGCCTTTTCTACGACTACCGTCGTTTTGAAAAAGTTGGATGAGAGGCTCAGTCACAACTGCCGTGCCCACCCCACGCACCTCGCCGCTCCCTCGCCTCGCAGCGCGGGCGCAGATAAGTTAGCTTGTACGACTGTACCCTGTTGGTCGCGTTCTCATTCCTGAACAAACTATTCCGTGAATAAAGTTGAACTCTATTTAAAAACTGCCTACGAGTTGTTCTCGTGAAGTGATGTGCATTATATTTCATTCATTTTTATTAGCTGAACAAGAAACGTCTAGAAACGTGCGGATTGGAGTGGCTAAGGTGGGTGGCATGCTTTGTTCCACTTTATATAATTGATCAACTACTCTTCTAAAAGCATACTCACATAGATTCTACGGTTATTATTTCAACTAAAAGGTCCTTCAAAATTACTCTAAATCTCATTTACCAGCGCCATTATATAATTCATACCCAACAACAGGGGTAATTGTATGTGAAACCCGTCTAATCACATTTTAATGACTTCACCTTCTTCAATATCACTCATGTCATCTTACTTCCTCACTCTGAAGCAAGCTGTTGCTTTACATATCAGAAATAAAATTACAATTATTATGTGTGTGGTGCTAAAATAATTTAATTACTCCAGCAAGCAACCTACTTATCTGTTACAACGTATGTATCATACTTCTAGCGAATTTTTATTTCATTTCAAGCGGATCCAGTATTTATGTGACGTCATAATCACACTAATATTATAAATGCTGAAGTTTAGATTTATGTTTGTTACTCAATCATGCAGTAACGGCTGAACCGATTTTGATGAAATTTGTTATATACGTAGATTATAACCAGGATCACCACACAGGCTACCATTTATCCCTTTAATCAGTTCCCATGGGATAGAAATGGGATGTCATAGTTTATATATGTATTTTGCACCCCAGAACAACGCGAGCAAAGCCACTGGCAACAACTAGCAATAAATAAATATTGCTGGACATTTCACACAGCGCTTTCTAGCCCTAAACTAAGCAAAGTGACAACTATTATTAATATATATTACTATAGTGTGACCATTAGCGCTGTGCACTCCCTGAGGTATGCGCGCGGCGAGACGGGGTGAGAATCGGCTGCTGCGCTCTGTCAGTTCGCCGTCAACGCTCGTGGCGGCAGGTAGTGTTATTTGTATCGGACTGTCTATGTCAGACGCACATGAGATAAATATTCAAAGATGGGTCGTGCGTTATCTCGTGATATGAATTGGAAGATGAAGTTGAAACAGAATCTATGTCAGAATAACTTTCGTTAGAATATATAATAGTTTGTATATATAAAAAATGTTCAATAAAACAAGTCCTTTGAATTATAAGTTTAGTTCTTATTTATCACCTGCATATTTTTAATAAAATATGAGTATATTTAAGTTACATTTTAATCAACTAAGTAAGTATAATATATTACAGATAGATAGCCTCCGACCATCGTCCCGCCCCAAGTCTTGCCTTAGAAATGCAAACTGATATCGTAAGATATGTCCGACATGTATTGATCTCATGTGAACTCGTGCAGTTTTTTCTTTGCCTCCCACCTCGCCGCGCATACCTCAGGGAGTGCACAGCACTAATGGTCACAATATAGCTGATCCCGCAAAGGTTGTTCTGCCATATAAATTATCAAAGTAATCAAATGCAGAATGAAATGTCAAAGTGGGGCAATACTTCATGTACCTATTGAATATTTATCCAGTAATCGATACATTTCCATTAAGGGCGCACTATACCTGGGGAGATAAATCGTTTATTTTGAAACAATGTTTTGTTCAACAAATTTTGTGATTTAAATTTTTAATTCATATATGTATGTTATAGTTAAGAATACGTGCTAGAGCGCCTGTGTTGTGAAAACACGATTTCGTAAAACTTTCTCGATCGAAAAAAAATCCAAAGATGACTCCAAATTAAAATTAAAATAAACACAACAAGATAATGAAGAGACTGAATGATAAAAAAACCGGCAAACATATGAACCACGGCGAGATAGGACATGCAGCGACGCGCGGAGAAGCGGGGGTGAAATTCGAGTTTGGGCTGAGGTATAGTCAACTCTTAAACAATTTTAGACTTAATAATAGTACAGCCTTGCTGAAGTTCCACTTACACATGGAAATACGTTTACTCCCTCTACAAAAGAAAATTAGGTGACGTTAATATTTTTATTTAAACTTCGCATTTATTTTATGTTGAAACGTTATGCTAATACGTTTAAGCTCATTTTCAATTTTGATACACAACCTGTTTTATTATGTTATT
The DNA here is from genome assembly GCA_918857605.2 of Philereme vetulata. Lineage (NCBI taxonomy): Eukaryota > Metazoa > Arthropoda > Insecta > Lepidoptera > Geometridae > Philereme > Philereme vetulata. Next base: position 12,651,155 of record OU975421.1, read on the forward strand.
TACGACATTAATTTAAAACACACATCTGAAATCATATTAACATATTTTCATATTTTAGAGGTGCGTTTAATACCGGTAGCTTGAATATTAATCTAGTTATCGATACATTTCCAATAACCAATTTTTAACGTAAATCGGCGGCGCCTTTGCGACGATGCCGCTTATAGCGGGTTCCTATATCCGTAGGTAACCGACAACGACTCGTATCTCTTTGAACAAGTGTCGAACTTTTGACACGTTTTCAATGATTTCACGTCAATGAAGGACGGTTAAAGTATAAGGATATTGTTCATACAAACATACTAAAATCGCAATTAAAAAATGGGGGGTGGAGGTAGGAGGGGACAAATATTTTACGACCTATTCTCATATATAACAAATATACAAAAAAATCATTAAAATCGGTCGACCCGTTTCAGAGGAGTGCGACCACTAAAACCGTGACACGAGATTTATATATATTAAGAAAGAAGAAGATATGATCATCATATAGAATGATTATCATATCAATCTTCCATTAAGCAATGATCCTCTCCATCCAAAGGTTGTCTGGAAGAGATCGCTTTGTTAAGCGATAAGACCGCCCATTATGCTTACTTTTATTTGTTTTTTTTCTATAAATCTGTTGTGTCTAGCTTGTAAGGTATAATAAAGAATTTTCATTCATTCATTCATTCATTCATTCATTCATAGAAGAACCCAGGACGCCCAACACAGGGTGCCAAACACAGGCCTCCGCTCTGGCAATCTATGGGAGATTGCCAGAGCGTCCAATCTAGTGCGTGCCTGCACCCAACGGCTCCCAGCAAAATTAATTTCAAAAACTTTACCATATTTAGTTATAAACATCATTCTTCTTTTATATATTAATTGTTTATTATTTGTGTTTTTTTTAAATGTATCTATTATTTTCCTATTTCTGTTTTATTATTTACCTACTTATCTAATACTTGTCTCATCACCGGCGAGTAAGCGATTAGCTATCAACTATTTTCTCTCTAAAAAAACAAGCAAAAGATATGGATTCCAGTCAGTAAAGGAGACACGTATCGCTGGCCGTTCACACTGCCGCTGGCGAGAACTCGCTCTCAACTATTTTGTCGCAGCGACTACAACACTCGCGCAGCGATACGTTCTCAGCGATGCTCGCTTGGCGGTCAGAAGATACGCCGTGAGATGATGAGTATCGCCCGCCGCACTCGCTCACTCGCTTTATAGCCTAGCGAGACAACTATAGGAACTACACACTCGCTTCTCGCTGCTAGTCAACTCGATTCTAGTTTGAGCTCTACTCGCTTCTCGCTCACCGCCGGCGGCGAGACAAGTGCCTAACTGTTGTCTGTTTCTAAATATATCCTAAATGCTGCACATGCCTGTTATTGACTCACATTTTATAGAATTCTTTTTAAAATGCTTTGTAATATTGTATTTACTATGTGTGCTGTTGGCCTTGCTTAATAAATAAACAAATACCAGTGTCTTATTGACACTTCTGCTTGGTTGTGATCAAGAGCAGTTGGGCTATCAATAGATCGTGTTAAGCTGGCTTAGCTGTTTTTTTAACCTCCAATGCAAATACTGATTAATTATGTTTGACGTATGTATATGTCTATCAGTCGCATCCATAAAGATTCTGTTTTTACCATTCTCCTCCGGATGCTTAAAAAGTGTCCAACGCAGTATTTTGTTTTGCTGTATAGACCAGTGTAAAGCTGTATAAACCAGTATAAAGCGGCATTCTTTAATTTAATAGTATATAGCTCTTAGCACAACAATATCGCGCACCATACATTGCTATGGACACGTTCACACTGTACTGTACTATTTAATATTAGCTTACTTGGTTAGGCCCTTCTTTGCTATACTATATAACACAATAGTATAGCGTTTACGTTGCACTTTAGTGGACACTGGCCTTTTACTTTGAATGTAGGTTAATTTAGCTCTTCGCATAGAAATAAAATCTTGCCTTTCCTTTGATAAATAATGCAAGGCTTCTAAGTTCCTTTTTGGAGTTACCTGAAGTTATTGCAAAGAGCATTTTTGGAGTTTTCAATAAGTTGCTAATGAAAATAACACTGTTAAATTATTTAGGGGTTTGAAGATTTTGTGCTGGTTTATGAATATTTTATTACTACTAACCGCCCGCGGCATCGCACGCGTAGTTTGGCCACAAAAAGTAGCCTATGTCTCAATCCTGGTGGAGGCCTTTGGCCGTAGAGGGGTTCACATAACATTTCATTTATACTTAGAAAACTTTCGTGATTGATTTCAATCCTTATTATAAATACGGAAGATGAAGAAGAGTTCAATTTTGGAGATATGACGAATTACGATCAAAATACCGTTTCCAATCATTATTATAAATGCGGGATTTATCACGTACCGTCTTATCGGTGTTTCGACCGACAATGTTTGTTAGGAGGGCAGCGGCGCGCAGTGCGAGGCGAGACGTTATTCGGAGCGGATCGCACTCACCCTGATGAAGGTTCACGAATTGAACCGAAACATTGTCGGTCGAAACACCGATAAGACGGTACGTGATAAATCCCGTATTTATAATAATAATTTCATTTATAATTTTAACTTTGAATTTCAATGCAATATGGGATGGTTGACGGATGATGAGCCGCTGTCTATTCAAACAACTTAATAATGTATCTAGTAGTATATTAGGTGCTTATTCGCATAGCAGGTGTCGCAAGCGGATTGAGTATGGAGTATTACTGTCTCGTGTGATGCTAATGTATAAAAGTTATGTAGTATCGACGAATGTGAGTACCCAGGCAAACCTTGCACGGTTTTTAGGGTATAATATGAAGGTTATAATGTATTAACTTGTAATATATAAATAAAAAAAAATGTATTAAAACCGACCTCCGTGACACAGTTGGCTAATAGCTGACTGAGACGCAGGAGGTAGTGGGTTCAATGCCCGCCACGGAACAAATGTTTGCTTGATCTACAGATATTTGTTTCAGGTTTGGATGTTTCCTATAAATATATATTTACACAAAAAAGTATCATCATCATCATCATCATACCAGCCGTAGGACGTCCACTGCTGGACAAAGGCCTCCCTCATTGATCTCCAGGAACTGCGGTTGGAAGCGGCCTGCATCCAACGCCGACCTGCGGTTCTTACCAAGTCATCTGCCCATCTTGTGGGTGGACGTCCTACGCTGCGCTTGCCGGTCCGTGGCCTCCACTCGAGAACCTTTCGGCCCCATCGGCCATCTGTTCTTCGCGCTATATGGCCTGCCCATTGCCACTTCAACGTGCTAATCCATCGGGCTATGTCGGTGACTTGAGTTCTCCTACGTATCTCCTCATTAAAGTATCATTCTCTCAAAAAAGTATATAAGTTATCTTAAGTAAAATATAAATGTATCAGTTATCTGGTTGGATAGTAAAAGCTATGCTTATTTTGGGGCTCGATAGCGAAGTGTGAAATATCCGGGCAATATCTATTTATTATTTATTTATATTGAGATAAATTTACATTATAACAATTGTATATAAACTAAATGACATAATATATCACTTAACAAATTAACATTGTAGATACTTGATAAAATTGACAGATTTTTTTGACATTATGAATGAATGTTAAAATCACGAACTTACCCAATTATTTTTGTGTGAAATAAATGGCTATTTTATTTTATTGATATATCTCGATCCAGGTAATAATCTACATATATAAAATGTTCATCTAAATTGGTGTAGCCGCTACAAAAGCGCAAATAATATATAAACTTAATTTTGCATTTAAAAAAATAGTACGTTAAATGATTATTAACATTTTTTTCGTAGAATGTGGTAACAAACTAGTAAACATTGAGGGCAATTCTGTGGGTATACAAACACTAAAGTTAATTTAGGTTTGCCGGCATTAAAATCGACTCTCTGACCGTAAAAGACAAAAAAGGATGGCAATAATTTAAGTGATAATCATTTTAATTGACCCATTGTCCATTTTGCAAAGCCTCGGGCCTATTTCAATGACTTAGGTTTGTCTACAAATCTGTGAGTTCCATATTCAGTAGGTACCATTCAATTATTTGTTTTAGACGTCGTTTAAAGGGCAAGGTGTACACTTTTATAACAAACTCCCAAGTGATGTACAAAAATTGTTAATAAACAAATTTATAAACGTATTTAAACAAAATCTTTATAAAAAGCCTTCATGTCGGATTATTTAGATGATAGATAAGCTTGGGATTGAAATTGCTTCAACTCGGTCAAAATGTTACAATTTAGACGTAATTTTTTTTTATTTTTATCTAAAAGGATGATTAAAAGGAGCAACCAGTCTTGTTTCTTGCCTTTCTTTCCTGACTTGTTCGCGAAGGAGCATGCAGTAAAATTGACGTTTCAAAGTGATCCTTATGATTTTAATGGCTAAAAGTAGTAGTAGTCGTCGTTTTTAGTATTTGAGTCATTTGAGGTCGAGACCCTGGGTCCATGGGATACAGGGGGCCTATCGCGTTTTCAAAATTGTTTCGGGGCGTCTGGTCGAAGCGACGTGCGATCCGAGAGCTGGCGCTTATCTAGGTCAACGATAAGTATTGCAATTCAGCGGGGCAATGCAGCCAGTGTCTTGGGGACACTTCCGCCTATTAGTGATCTGGAGCAGTTGAGCTATCTTTAGATCGATTGCAACGGTCTTTAGATGTTTAAACCGTTTCGTTTCTTCTGTATTTTATTGTGAATAATTGTATAATCTTTCTGTTTTAAATAAAGACTACTGTTGAATAATAAGATTGAATTTGAATCTAAAGAACTTTTTCCTTCTCATTTTTAGGTAAGATGTAGACCTACAAAAAGCCCTTGTTTTATATTTCCGCTAAACATTTATGTACAAACAAAGTTTTCTAAAACTCTAACAAAAGGTCTAATAAAAGACTCAGCTCTTTTTTAGTTTTTTACGGCAAAATACGGAAATTCTGCCAGTTTTTTTCTTTAAAGATTTAGCCCTCAGTGTAAATAAAAACATGAAGCATTCTCATTAGTTCGTTGCCAAAGTAGTAGATTGTAGGATGAATAGTTCAAGAGTTAGCTTCGAATTGTTCATACCATAATATGGTACCCGAACGAGTGAATGAACTCACGAACGAACTTGTTCACAAAATAAGAGTTGCTCAGAAAGCAATGGAGCGTGCCATGTTAGGCATCTCGCTGTTAGACCATATACCTAATATCGAAATACAACGCAGAACCAAAGTCGTGGATGTGGGTAGAAGGATCAAACAGCTGAAGTGGAGATGGGCGGGACACTTGGCAAAGAGGAAAGACGGAAGGTAGACGAGGGCAGCAACTGAGTGGTGACCGCAAGAAGGGCACAGACCAGTTGGCAGACCACCAGCCAGATGGTCGGACGACATCGCGAGAGTTGCGGGAAGACAATGGATGCGCTTGGTACTAGATCGGAGAGAATCGCGTGATAACGAGGAGGATTATACCCAGCAGTGGGTGAATGTGGGCTCAGATGATGATGATGATTATATGGTACCCAAAACATAGTATTTTTCTAAAATTAGTGCAAATCTAACACAGGCCATCCCTATAGACTATCATGAAAACTAGACATACTTTTACCCCAGTCTTTTATATGCAGTTCTCAAATATGTAAGAAGTGTATATTTGAAGTCACTTAATGCCAATGTTGCCTATAATTGAAAAAAGTATTAGAAGAAACCAAGTTATAATATTTGATCAAGCGAAGCGAGATCTCTAAATCAACTTGGGCAAATACGACGTAAATGTGTATGTTTGTCCGAGGAGAACTTTCGAAGCGTTTATGCGATCATCGTGAAATTTGGTATATAAGTAGGTAGTGATGCCACATATTTGGTATGATTAAATGAGCTGAAAGTGTGGGGGAGGAGGAGGGGGGGTATAGAGAAATTGTGGTTCATGAGGGGTACAAAAAAAACAAAATGGGACTATCTACCTGGTCAAGTGGCACGTCTAATAAACGGTATTTCAAAATTCACAGAGTAAACCAGTGACTCCACAGTGCTGTAATTTGTTACGCGTATAGTTTTAGTAACACAAATATTGGGTAAAGTCTGAAATCCAGAATAACTGCAACTTCTACCACAATAAAGAAGTACCAAAATAACATGAACTCCCGTTACCTGTAATTTGAATAAAACTGTAGGTCAAGTAATTTGGTTATTCATTTCGTGGCACTATTTTGATAGTCAAAGACTACAAATAATATTTTTTTTTGTTTTTATGGGAGACTCGCGAGATCTCAGTTCGGGGCGAACCACTAGTTAAACATGTAAGTAACGAGTGTGATTAACTGATTATTCTAAGTGTCCTGTCATTCTATAACTCCTTGTTAACAATACTTTTACGGTTTCATAGTATAACTTGTAAGTTTTTGCACTAAGCACTCTTATTGATTTTAATTATGTTCCTTTTTATGTTATATTTGTGTTTGCATTTATTATGCTATCTGGGTTTTAATATAAGTTCTTCTACTTGTTTATTTTTTTATTTGTATATGTTAGCAGACTCCTGTGTACTCACAAAGGTTCCAACGTGTGTTACCTTGCTGTAACATAGCAAAATTCTGAGTTGGAACCATGTTGTAGCGGCTACTAACAACTTATATCTATGTAATCTTTTATTTTTCTGTTTTTTGTGTTGATAATTATTGTTATTAGTTATTGTAATTTTTTTTACTTGCCTGTATTTTCCGACTGTTGGGCAAAAGCCTCCTCCAACTCTTTCCATCCATCGCGATCCTTGATAGATTCCCACCACTCCTTATCGTATCCACTGATGTCATCGCGCCAACGCTTTCGCGGACGACCCCGACGACGCTGTCCATCCTCCGGTACCCAAGGTGTTACGATGTTGGTCTATTTCTCCGGATGATTTGGTGAATGGCATAATAATAATATTTTCTTTCTTTCTTTTTTTCTTTCTTGACAATACTTGAGCTGTTAGCGTTGCTACATTTGATAAAATAAATAGATTATTAAAATAATATTGAACCAATTTAATATGTCATCCACTTTATAACGTTTTAAATAACCATTTTACAGCTGAGATCCCTTCACAAATTAGGAAAATTGCTGATAACTTTCGGATTGGCTGATCTGATCTTCATCACATACCTATAGCTAAATACCACCCCAGTTAAAATTAGCTTTCTGTTAAAAAAACTACGTTTAAATTAGTCCATCCGTTTAGAAACTACGATGCCACAGGCAGATATACAGACAAACAGACAGACATTGGCGTCAATCTTTTAACACGAGTTTTGTTCGTCAGGGGTTAAAAATTATATGGTAGGATAAGATAACTATACCAAAACTAGACTAAAACTAAAAGAGCAATACAATAGACGGCCTTATCGCTGAGGGCGGGTTTTTACAGGCAGCCTTTGGATGTAACGAAATTAGTGAAGCTATAACTGAGTGCGGTATATTACAGATTAGACATAAGCTTAGTATCACATTTTCTTAGTAAATAATAGACCAGTAAATCAGTTAAAGTAAAGATTGGAGGATACTTTGCCAAGATGACAGAAGAACAAATGCACTGAGTGGTGGCCACGCGAGGGTATACACTACTAGACAGATCACAGATCCGTTGGTCAGATGACAATTTAAAGACGGTGGGATGTCATTGGATACGTTGGAAATGAGGAAGGCTTTACCCAGCAGTGACTGGATGTGGGCTTATTATATAGATTTATAACTCAACTTGATTATTTAATCACGCAGTTTGTTAGGTAAGTAGTTTAAAAGACTTAGATGTCGTAAGTAAATCACCACTGGCTCCTGTACTATAAACTTGGCAGCCGTTAGTGGGACGATACCAGCATTGATAACAGACCTTTTATACCCATCTATTGCCAAGTGGCAGAAATATGCCTTCTCTAGCTTTATTTGGGACAAACATTATGTACAACACGAACGCGTATATCTTTGCAGGCTAACGTGGCACTTGGCGGGACACATTACTTGAAGAACTGACGGCCGTTGGGGCAGATAGGTTTAGAGTGGAGACCACGTACTGGAAAATGCAGCGTAGGACGACTCTCCACTAGATGGAAAGATGAACGGACAAAGGTGGCTGGGAGCCGTTGGGTGCAGGCTGCATAGGATCCGTCGCTCTGGAAATCTATGGGGAGGCCAGCAGGGGACCTCCTATGGCTGAAATGATAATGATGATGAAAGATAACATTTGAATGAATGAATATGTATTTATTTTCAAATGAATGAATATGTATTTAATTTCAAAAAAATGGTTTTACAAAGTGCACTTAAATAACTAGTTATAATTCTAGGACACCTAGGGTGTTGTATCTTGTGGGTTTGCACTACAACCTTATTATCTATATCAAATGCTTTGGTACCTTGCTCTAACTAAGTTTAAAATAAACTTGTGTTTAGACGCAAAGGATCTCTGCTTTGGCTCGATAGACATAGGATGGGCATGACAATGTAGGTAGGTATGACTGACTACAGATACTATAGGTATAATATAACCAGACTGAGCCTTATACTATTATGAATATGTACATCAATAAATTGCTTCTTTAGGAGCAAGGAAAAAAACATCAAGAAAAACTATAGTATAATATATATTTGATATGTAAAAGCAGTAATTGATTTTAATTTTACCGTGAATTTCCCCTACACCAAGCATTTCACCAAGTTTCTTTGAAATCGGTTCAGCCGTTCAGAGAGCTATTTTCAAATCAGTAATATTACTATGGATTAGGATTGCATCAAGTGTAAAGATTCACGCTTACAGTATTGTTTGGCTTCGATTTTAGTACCTAAATAACTGGTATACAGAATTTTATCCAACAAGTTTATATATACAAAATCTCCACTTTAAACTCCTTAAAAGTTAATAAAAATCTAATAGAAATAAATATTGCTGGACATTTCACACAGCGCTATCTATCCCCAAACTAAGTCAAGTTTGTATTATGGTAACCAGATAACTAATAGAATACTATGTTTTGCTAAAACATATTTATAATATTGTGATATAGGAAAACATCCAGATACGGAACAAACATCTGTAGATCATGCAAACACCTGCGTCTCAACCGACTATTCCTACTGCGCCACGGAGGTGTTAGAATTAATATTTATGGTTACATACTTTTTTAACGACAAGGTCGCTGAATCTACCTTGACGCAGTCTCAATAATTTAGAACAGGGCAAACTTGAACGTGGTTCTAACATATTAACTAGTCGTTCGCTCCGAACTGAGATCTCGCGAGTATCCCATAATTGACACAAAATACTATTTGTAATCTTTAACTATCAAAATAGTGTATCAAAATAGTCAAATTACAGGTAACGGGAGTTTATGAATTAGGTTATTATTTTTTGGGGTAGAAATTGCAGCTATTCTGGATTTCAGACTGTTTCCTATATTTGTGTCATTTAAGCTACTCGCATGCTAAATTACAGTACTGTGGGGTCACTGGTGTACCCTGTGGGGTCACTGGTGTACCCTGTGAAATTTGTCAAAGTTCAGTTTTTAATGGCTCGTAATTACTTAAAAACTACAAAGTATACACTAAAAATAAAAACGTTGTTTAAATGTACCAGTGAAGACCTTTCATTTGAAGTCCATTCAGTCATTAACAGTCTCATTTTAATTTTTTATGCCCCTCTTGAACCGCAATCAAAATTGTGCCATCAGCCATCATGAAGGTATCATATAAATCAAAACTCATGATGGTCGAATAAACGCTTCGAAAGTTATCTTCGGACAAACAAACAAACATACATACATACAACACCGATTTGCCCAAGTAGATATGGAGGTCCCGCTTCGCTCTATCAATAAACTTAAAACAGGAAATGTATTTTCCTGCTAGTAACGAGTAGCGTTAACTAACAAAAAAATACACTTCCTGTTCTTCCATTCGAAATCATCTAACCAAAACCTTAGCTAAAGACATCCAGTCATCAAACGCATTAGTGTTTGCAGTTGACCCGAGCTCGTCTTCGAAATACAAGACGGGTCAACTCCCACTTAGCTAAGTATCCTTGACGGTAAAAGCTAGTGTGGGCTCCACTGGACATTTATGGGCTTAAGTAGCTCCTTATGTAGTTAACCTACTTGACAGTATTAGAACAAATTCACGTTTTCTATAAACGTCGTTTCAAGAGTACCTTGTGAAAGAGCGTTCTCAGAAAAGTACTACTACCATACCTATTTCTACTTCCAAGCAGCATTCTTATACCTAGATACATGCATGTGTACGCCTAATGTTAAGAGTTTTTTTTATACCACCTGGAAATGGAACAAGCCTATGGCTACCTGATGTTAAGTGGTAACCATCGCCTATAACAAAGTATTGCCTCGTAGTCCACGCATCTTAGGAACGTGCCCTATGATGCACTGCACTGCGTCTATTAACTTGAGGCATACAGCTATGAAGCCGTTTGTAAGTATGCCTAATATTAATAATTTAACTACGATCATTTAACAATATGTATGTACCTGTGTACCTACCTATATGAATCCAATAAACATTGTTTGATTTGATTGTCGTTTGAAGTGTCTGGTTGCTGGTTAAATTACAGGCACATGAGTCTGTGTTTCCCGATAACTACAACCTAGGGGTCTTCAAGTCGCGAGTGAATAGGTTTCTTCTAGGCAAGCGTGTACCATCGTAGACTGCATCATCGCTTACCATCAGGCGAGATCGTGGTCAAACGCTAGCTTATAATTTATAAAAAAAAACATGAGAAAGACACGACCTACGAGGCAATAGATAGATGGGTAGATATATAATTCAGTCTTGCTCTCTATAAAACAATACAATTAAAAAGAACAAACGTATCTCTGAATCTTAATCTCATAATAGCGATTACTTTACAATATTTTGTTATAGGCGATGGTTACCACTTAACTTATACTAGTTCCATCTCAAGCTGGTATAAGAAAGTCGTTAACCAGACAAGTTTCTATTAGGTAAATGGTCAAATTTGCTCATAATTATGAAGTTTGGTATACTTCTTTTGGCGCGTGTGGAAAAAAATATGAGAGTTAAAGTTTTACGATGCGCGTGCACACCGACGGCCAAAAAGCGACATGATAAAATTAGCTGATAACTGTCTCTCAAGTTTCCGTGAAAACCCATAACTAAATATTTTTTTTTATATATTAGCTTGTAACTTACTTAACTTCACACGCTGACAGGCCTCCTGATGTTAAGTGGTCACCGCCGCCTATAAACTACTGCAGCACTCGTAGTACTGCAGTCGCGTTGCCTACCACTTAATACCCTATTTACACTTCTCTTGAAGGCGTTCATTTTCGGAGGAACGTCATTCTACATCTTGCAGGTGCGTGGAAGAAACGAGCGGGTGAAACGCACCGTGTGAGACTTCCACGCATCTACAATATGTGGGTGAGCTCGTTGCCGGTTGCGGGAGGTTTGATGGTAGAACTGGGAATCATTCCTTTTACAAACAAAGAGTTTTGGCATACGGGATGAAATCTTTAGCTATTTTGTTCTGTTACGCCAAACACGTATAACTTCTTACGTGTGTACACACACACACACACACGTTTATTTTCTTACTTTTGAACTAGTTTAACACTTTTCCAAAGTGAACCTTCACGTTGGCGGTTACCGAAGTTTGAAAAAATTTCAAATTTGTTTAAAATATTTGAAGTATTATTTTATTCTTCTTGTAGATACTACTCAAAGCAGCACAAGCAAATGCGCCTTCTGATGTTAAGACGCACCGCCACCTATAAACTCATGCAGCACTCGTGGCGCAGTCGCGGTGAAACTCGGAATCGCATCGTATATCTATATAGTCGCTGCAGGAAAATTTCAAATGGTTCCTTAGGCGTCGGGCTTGTACGGAACCGTTTATGAGCGAATCTCTGAAATTCTGGATGCTTGTATTATGCCTAAGATTTAAACTCACAGTCAGTTTGCATTTTAAAATATTTTATATTAAAACTTAAAATGCACTGTATCAATAAAATTTACCTGCGGTAAATAAAAGGTTGGATTTGACAGTTATCATAATACTTACAACGATCAACAGAACCAAAATGGTCTGGTAGGTCTATATAGTACGTCAGTGATAAAAATGTCGATATTTGACGTTAATATCTATATAACCGTTTGAAGTGTGATTATGGAATTTGGAGCATATATTTATCTTGCAAGTCTCAATATAGGAGCCAAATTTGACATGTATAAGTGAAATAGTTTTTGAGTTATGAGAGTGTCAAAAGTGGCACCAAATGGCGCTACCACGTGTCTAGATTCAGCATTTCTTGTGTACTGCCACCATACCTATTTCTGGTAAAGACTACACCCACAAAATAACTATTTCCAAGGAATAAAACCTGGCAAGTCTCCAAATAATTTTAAGGAGTCATTAAATAATACACATTAAATAAGACAGTATTGTCGTTCTCGAGATTGTAATCACATAATTGTATGAAAGCTGTGGTTTGAGAATTTATGAACGCTGTTCACTTCTTGTCTGTTTTATGAAACCCCAGCGCAAAATAGCGGTATTATTAAAGCCTTTGTCAGCCAGTGTGTGCATCATAACTTCTAAACGTGTTAACCGATTTCAATGCAATTTTAGTATTTGAAAGTAAATTTTAAAGAAATGGGGTTTTGATAAAATTTCCTACATTTTTAAGTTTATTTTTTATTAATTTTTCAGAGAATATAAGTTATTAGTGGCTTAAATGTTAAATACTTTTTAGCCTAAAAAATGATAGATTATTAAACGAGGGGATAAATCAGTGTCTTGCGTCACGGGTGCTATATGGAATCGCGATCGTAACGAAGGATTATAGAGTTAATTTACGAGCGGAGCGAGGTTATTACTAGAATCCTGAGTGCAGAGAAGGATACACGCACACCCAAGGTGCAGATAGCTTTATCCACGAGGAGAATACTCTACTTTTCACACTTTCTGCGAGACAATAAATACAAAATCTAGGTTGGTGCATTATGTGCAGAGGTTAGTTTGATTTACGAATATGTTCATAACGTGTGGTCTTCTTGGTTCAAATTTTAATGCAGATGAGGTTCTAAATTCAAATCACATGAAATTTAGTACAACATTACTCCCGGCTCAGCCGTAGGAATTTAATCACCTGCTTTCGGTTAGGTTTACATGACATATAGTTTGACATTGTCGAACAGGTGGTGCGAAAATATATTATATCGGTCGCACTGGATGGGGGACATACTATGACTAATCTGATTAAGATGTAAGCTAAGCTAAAAGCGTTTTGCACAAAAACATAAAATTTACTAACTTTACCCATCCTTTACATAAAAGCTCTGAAAAAATACATAAATCTAACACTACGTAAACCCCGAAAAGTCCCGTAATGCTTTTAGATTTATGCTCAGTCCTTCACTAACAAGATTCGGGGCAGATTATAAAAGGAAAAAAAGCACTACATTCGTATAATAGGCTAACATTATGTAAATTTGAAGGCACCTTGTTGACAGAGCACTGTCGACTTGGCTCCAGGAGTGTAGCTAGGGATTTAATATGGGCCAAAACTACAGAAAAATAAATGAACAGACAGAGATCTTATGAGAGTTAAGTTTAAGTATTATTTAGTTGAAACTGTGTTTATAAAGAAGCTCTCGATGAGAATTAACCTGTTGTTTGGAAAAAAAATAATCAGCTCTGTAGATAGGTAGATTGTCCTAGAAGCTGTTCATTTACTGGCGGCCTAAAATAATATTTGTTTCCTGTTTATTCTGCATTTACATCGGTACCTTTTTCGTTTTAGCATTTTATATACACACTCAAAATATTCTATTAATCATCTTTGATATTTCACATGTTAGATTTTAATAGAAACAAGATTAGACAAAACTTGGATGGGAATTGACTTTTTAATTGCTTATATTATATCAAAAACGATCAACCTCTTAATGGTTATTGGAGAAAAATCTAAAGTAAACAGGATTTTTTTCAGCTACCCTCTTTAACCATCATAACATCACGTAACATCACTTACAACCACGTGAAGAAGTGGTCAAGCAATCGACTAAAAAAATGCTACGTGGCCCTCTCAATGAAGTCCTTATTACTTCCTTGGTAATTCAGTGACTGTATGAATGAAAAATAGCACTGCATTGCACAATGGGATAATGTCTATGTAAATGCTAATAGAGTGAATGAATAGGCTCTCGTTGACGGCTTCCATGAAAAAATGAATAGCACATGAACAATTCAGTGGAGGTATCTCTTTTCTCTCTTTAGAGTGGAGTTAGGGCACTGTAGGGAGCACTAGATCAAATAGGTGCTTCTTTATAATCTAGTGTTTTACACAGTACAAACCCATGTTGTTCGAAACGGTTGCATGAAACATCACACTAACCATAGATGTGAAAGTTTTGATGTGTGTTTATTTTTTTGTTTGTTTGTTACTCAATCACGTCGTAACGGCTGAACGGGTTTCGATGAAATTTGGTATATATTTAGATTATAATCTAGAATACCTCATTTTATCCCATAAATCAGTTCCCATGGGATAAAAATGGGGTGTCAAGTCAAGTTGCAACACCGAGTTTAACTTTATTTATAGGTTACCTACATATTTAGTAGTATAACGCGTACGAAGTCACGGGCAACAGCTAGTACCTATATGAGTTTTAGAATTTATCTAAAAAGGTAATGAAGAAAATGAGTAACGAAGTAACGAGTGAGGCAACAGAAGTATGTAAGGATCGTAGCAAGTGGAGATCCGAGGTCTCTGTCTACCTCTCTGGGATAAAGGTGTGACAGTATGTATGTATGTACGTATGTTAAAAGTTATCAAAATTCAAAATCTTTTATTCATTAAAATCGCACTGATCACATGGAAACATCAATTTTACTGCCTGTTCCTTCGCGATCAAGCCAGAAAAGAAAGGCAAGAAACAAGGCTTTTTGATGATAGTTTTAGAATACGTAACAATGGTGAAAATAAATTACGTCTAAGTTGTAACATTTTTGAACGAGTTGGAGCAATTTCAATCTAAAGCTTTTCTGTCGTCCAAATAACTCGATATCTTATAGTACATGACTGTAAATGGCTTACATGACATACATGGCCTACTCCAACAGCTGCGCACTGCCAACAGAGCGCGAATTGGATTTATTAGATTGCAGTATTGGCTATAGATGGACGCGCACGGCGTGGAGTACCTCACTCCGCGTGCGTCGGATCTTAGATTTTGAAATGATTGGATATCCAAATATTCCTATGACTCTACAAAATCCACTTGAGGCTTCGCTTTCGTTTTTGGAGTATTGGGGTATTGGCCAGTCAGAGACCTACCTACACGGAGTGCTATAGGTTGATGATGATGATGACAAAGCGCCGGCTATCATCACACGTTGCGTTAACCAGATGCCTAGAAAATGTGTACCTAATTGTTATACCCGTATGGTTTTTCGAGATCCGATCGCTTGACGGCGCGCTGAGGCACGTAGCTACGCGTATCTTTATTTTGCTTCACACAAATGTGTACTTTACATAATAGACATAAAGTTTAGTATTCTATATAGGATGGTCTCGTGGCCAGAAGTGACGCCAAAGTTTAAAGCCTGCCCGAAGGCATCCGCTGTTAAAGTTGGGATTAATATTATAAAGCAAGTTCTCTAGTCAGTGGATGGCCGCCATCTTGAATTTGTGGGATCGATCCCACGCATGGGGGCCGTTTTGTATATAAATTCGAAATTAACGTTATTTTCCGTTCCATTTTACACACTAAAATGGGCTATAAATGTATAAACGTGATTATAATAACTAACCCTAGTTTATAAGAATACTGAATGAAATTTTATCGAATATTAATTATATTACTGTTATAAGAGACACCTTATACCTAGTCAGGTCATAAGTATTGTCACACAATAAAAACTTTTCTTTTAGAATGCTGGCCACAAAAAAGTTTATAGAATTCGAATTTCGAATTGTTCATGATAATAAAAATGTATACTTTTTAGAATTTTACTCATTTTTAAATATGGAGTGGACGCTTAAAGAAGACCGTGTTGCAGTTATTGCGTTGCATCGTTGCGGTTACGCGCCAATTCAAATTTTTGACATACTGAAAAATTTGAATATAACCAAAAGATTCGTTTATCGCACCATCAAACGATACAATGAAGACTCTAGTGTAGACGACAGGTCAAGAAGTGGTCGCCCTCGGTCTGTTAGGACTCCAGCAGTGATAAAAACTATGAAGGCGCGAATTCAAAGAAATCCCAAACGTAAGCAGAAACTGTTGGCCCTTCAGATGGAGTTAAGCAGAACCACGGTGAAAAGGGTGTTAAATGAAGACTTAGGGCTTCGGGCATATCGAAGAAAATCAGGACATCGTTTGAATGCTCGTCTAATGGACCTGAGACTGAAGAGATGCCGCGCTTTGTTGAAGCGGTACGCGGGAAAAAAATATCGGGAAATTCTTTTTTCGGATGAAAAAATATTTACCGTAAAAGAGAGCTACAACAAACAAAATGATAAGGTGTACGCACACAGTAGTGAAGAAGCGAGCAACCGTATTCCGCGTGTCCAACGAGGTCATTTTCCATCCTCGCTCATGGTATGGTTGGGAGTTTCTTATTGGGGCTTAACAGAGGTACATTTTTGTGAGAAAGGTGTAAAAACGAATGCAGTTGTGTATCAAAATACAGTCCTGACGAACCTTGTGGAACCTGTTTCTCATACCATGTTCAATAACAAGCACTGGGTATTCCAACAAGATTCGGTGCCAGCTCATAGAGCGAAGAGCACACAAGACTGGCTGGCGGCGCGTGAAATCGACTTCATCCGGCACGAAGACTGGCCCTCCTCCAGTCCAGATTGGAATCCGTTAGATTACAAGATATGGCAACACTTGGAGGAAAAGGCGTGCTCAAAGCCTCATCCCAATTTGGAGTCACTCAAGACATCCTTGATAAAGGCAGCCGCCGATATTGACATGGACCTCGTTCGTGCAGCGATAGACGACTGGCCGCGCAGATTGAAGGCCTGTATTCAAAATCACCGAGGTCATTTTGAATAAACTTTAGTGTCATAAGAATCTATGTTTTGTTAAGTTCATTTTGATATATAAATGGTTACATAATGAATAAACTTGTTTCAATTATTTTATATTAAACACGTGACTGAATTTATGACCTGACTAGGTATAATCTAATCGATCATCTGACAGACGCTTACAAATAGGCCCTAAAATTTCATATCATTTTTATTTGATTTATTTAGTCATCCATTGACAAATTACATGTACTTAGATTTTCAATACAATAATCTTTAAATTTAAATAGTACCCGGTCCTTAATCGTTATTACTAAATTTATATTCGCGATCGACCACCTGGTGGTCGTTGGTCCACTGAAAAGAGGCAGGTATAACAAGCATAAGTCCGATCATGTCTGGAGTACTGTTCTCACATCTGGGACGGATCAGCGAAATACCAGCTAGAGGCTCTAGATTCCATTGAGAGAAGAGCCAAGAGGCTCATTTGCAATGACAAATTAGCAGATGCAAGGCTCCACAGCCTCGAGCATCGTAGAAAGGTTGCAAGCCTCTCGGTTTTCTATCGGATACATTTCGGAGAGTGTGCTGCGGAGCTCTTCAACCTAATCCCACCATCCCCATTCTATCATTAGACAAACAGACGCTCCGCGGTGCGTCATCTACCTCCCATACACACAAAGCGGTACTCTTCCACCTTTAATATGCGCACCGCCAAGGAGTGGAACGCCTTGCCCGAGTCTGTGTTTGCAGATAACTAAAACCTAGGGGTCTTCCAGTTGGGTGCGAGTAGGTTCCTACTAGGCAAACGTGTACCATCGTAAACTGCATCATCGCTTACAATCAGGCGAGATCGTCGTCAAACGCTAACTTATAATTTATAAGAAAAAGGTTGTTAAGAAGAAAACACTTAGTAAGCGACAAAACTTACTGCCCTGCTACTTAGGTTTATTTTTCATCATATTTTCATATATTGTCATCATCATCATCCTATTAGCCACATGACGTCCACTACTTAACATAGATCATAGACCTCCAGAGCGACCGATCTTGTGCGGCCTACACCCAACGGCTCCCAGCAAACTTGTGGCAGTGAGCAGGGCACATAGCTCGAAGAACTGACGGCCGTTGTGCCAGAAAGTTTCTCGAGTGGAGAGCACGCACTGGAAAGCGCAGCGTAGAACGACCCCCCAACTAGATAAAAAAACCGGCCAAGTGCGAGTTGGACTCGCACTCACACACGCACGAAGGGTTCCATACCATTATCTATAAAAACGCCAAAAAAAATCATGTCAGTTGTATGGGAGCCCCACTTAAATATTTGTTTTATTTTAATTTAATTATTTATCTTTAAAGTGAATATATAAATATATATTCTGTGTATATTTCAACCTGTTGTCGTTATCAATATCGAGCAAAAAAATCACGTTTGTTGTATGGAATTACCTTAAATATTTATTTTATTCTGTTTTAAGAATATTTGTTAATATAGCAGCAACAGAAACACTTCATCTGTGAAAATTTCAACTATCTAACTATCACGGTTCATGAGATAAAGCCTGGTGACAGACGGACAGATAGACGGAAAGACAGACAGCGGAGTCTTAGTAATAGGGTCCCGTTTTACTCTCTGGGTACGAAACACTAAAAACGAACTGCTTGTCTATTTTATTAGCTGAAATTGTAATATCCAATGTTACAGCATTATCTTGTTTGCAAGGTATAAGTTTGTACATGATATTGAATTCATTAATTTGTATAATTATCCATATATCCTTGTACTAATGTTTGCAGCTAATATTGCCATTCAATTTGTACTTTATTTGCGTTGGCAAAATTATCAAAATTCAACATTGAATCGGCACCATTTTCGGCGCTCCGAGAATGGAAGACAAATCGTGTTTACCCAATTATTGGGACGATGTTGTCGACACTTCTGAGTATTAAAAACGTTTAAAAAGTATAAAAAAAGGTTCGGCGATGCTACTATTAGGTTGAGGAAAAAGTTTCTTCACATTTTAAAAGAAAATTCATTACATTTTTTTAATATAGGTAGTTTATTTACATTTAACTAAAGTATGTAGGTACCATTTAGTTTGATAACTTTTTGCCATCTTGTAGGTTGGGGCTTCTGATCAAAATACCGCGACAAGTAGTTTTGGCAGTCCTCTCGTGATGTTAACCTGACACTGCCTAAAAAATTTTGAAGAGAGCGAAACAGGTGGAAATCTGAAGATGCAAGGTCAGGACTATACGGCGGATGCATTAACACCTCCCAGCCAAACTCTCTTAATTTTTGCTGAGTAGCTAAATATGTGTGAGGTCTAGCGTTATCATGATGAAAAACCACACCCCTTCTGTTGATTAACTCCGGCCGCTTTCTCTCAACTTCTTGATTTAATCTCATCAGTTGTTCGCAGTAGAGTTTAAAATCGATGGTCCTGCCTGGTGGCAACAGCTCATAATGAATAATGCCCTTCCAATCCCACCACACACACAGCTTCACCTTGTTGCGAGTTAACCCGGGTTTCGGCACAGTCTGTGAAGCCTGACCAGCCTTTTACCACGACCTTTTTCGCACGTTCTTGTCGTACGTGATCCACTTTTCATCACCAGTTATCAGCTACTTCAAAAATGGTTCGGTTTTATTACGTCGTAATAAAGAATCACAAATGAGAACGGTTTATTAGGTTTCTTTCAATGAGCTCGTGGGGTACCAAAATATCGAGCTTTTTTGTGTACCCAGTTTTCTTCAAATGCGCCAAAACTGTTTTGTGGTCAATTTCCAGTTCTTCAGCTACTTCGTAACTACTAACATGTCGATCTTGCTCCACTTTTTCAAAAATGGCATAAATTTTATCCGTATTAGGGCAACCAGAGCGACGTGCATCTTTGACATTAAAATTTCCGGATTGAAAACGCTTAAACCAAATTTATGCTACTTTCACAGACACTGCACTAGGCCCATAAACATCGCAATTTTTTTCGCGGTTTGCTTGGATTTTTACCTTTTTTGTAGTAAAATTTTAAAATATATCGAATTTCTTCATTAGATTCACTCATCTTTACAGTACGAAAAACAAATAAAAATCACACATTTTCCTAATTTGAAGTGTGAATTATTTTCTTTAAAATTATTCTTTTAGTATCTACCCACAATGAAATTTATAAAACCCAGTTCAGTGACTTAATTTATATTTAATTGTTGATTTTATGGAGTAAGTATTATGATTTTAGTAGATGTTATTGTGCAGTGTTATGTATTGCTAAGTCAGCTCAATGTTTATTATTAATTCTGTATCTACTTATGTAAGTAGAACAGAATTGCATGTTTCTCAGTAAACAATTTTTTGTGTAAATTTATGAGAAATAAATAATCTTAAACCGTAAAATTTAAACTTTGAATGATACCAAAACCAGCCAGATACAAATAGTATACCCAAAGAGATTTTATTACAAGTTCATACATATTATAATGCAAAAAGACTTTTTTCCCAACTTATTACATTGTTGGCCTTTGATCCTTCTTATCTAACTTATCGAATATTGGTGTATTTTAAAGTGGACTGTATTTATTTAGGCAGGAACGAACTTCTTCTGAAACGTTTAGAGTAATGATTTTTCAAATCACGAAAAAGGATAGATAGGTTTGCACTGCATTAACCTTAATCCTCCAGGATATTCCTTCACTGCAATTCAGAGGCTCTAGCGATGTTTGTTTAGCTCAGTTCTATTTCCAATTACCGTAGCAACGTTCACTGCTATTTAGCGCTAGAAGATCATAAGACCGCCGATTAGTATCTTTTGCGGAAGTTGCGAGATGCGTATTAGCGATGACAATTTGTTTAATAGTACAACGGGCGATCTTAAATGGCGATCGTTTCCAGACAAACATTGGATGGAGAGGATTTTGTTATAACCCTCTGTAGAGGGTAATGTTTTTATTGACAAACCATGAGTGCGAAGCCGGAGACAAGTCAACTAGTTTCATATACTGTAAATTTGATATAGGTAATTGCAATGTAACAAAAGCCTATAGAGAAACTTAATGAATTGAATTGATGATGGTATATGATATTTTCAACAATAACTTACTCCTGTGCTTATCCAAACTGAACAACAAAACAGTATTAAATTATGAACGCTACAAACGCACTCCGAGTTGGAAAGCGGTCGCTACACCATCTATACGCCATTTAAACGCCATCTCAGGAATTATTCAATGATGCTCCCGTTACTAGAGAAAGGTGTGTTCACACAATGGAGAATGGCATAAGTAGATTTAAACCAGACTACATTTAAAGGTGAAAATCCCTATGCACTCCTGCCCTATTCTCTTTAAACCACTCAGTGATCAACTCATCTAATTGCTAATTTATTCAGCCTGTTGGTACCTAGTGCTGGGCTAAGGCCTCCTCTCTATTAAGTCACTTCAGTCTTGAGCTATTCTCACTGGCGTAGCCAGGGGTGGGTGGGTTTAGAGCTCAACCCCTCCCCCTCTTGTTTGTTTGTTTCGTTTTAATTCGTTACTGCACAAATAGAAATATGTACAAGTGGAGGACTTAATGCTAAAAGCATTTTCTACCAGTCAACCGTGACAGGTAAACCTAAGTTAGGTTTGGCGTGCTTAACTAGGTACTAACAAAAAATACAAATAGAAATAAAAAAAAATATTTTCTTTTGATATCTTGAATTTTTTATTATATTAAATGTTTACACACAAGCTGACGGCGCAGACTCAGCGTCTTCAGATCCTTAGATACTACTGGGTCGTCGACGATACGAACGGCTCTGCGTTGCAAGGAGTCTAGGGGCTGCAATTGGTATTTCTGTGCACCGTTCCACATGTGAGAACAGTAAGCCATGTGGGACAGGATTTGTGTTTTGTAGAGCATAAGACGCTTCCCCGCCGTGAAGTACCGCTTCGATCTATTTATTACACCAAGTTTCTTGGAGGCAAGAGAAGCTTTGCTTTCCAAGTGACCCCTAAACTGCACTTCGGTAGAGATGTCAACGCCCAGGATTGAGAGGTGGTTGGCCTTGCCGAGGCAATTTACTAAGTTTGGTAGTACTTGATACAAGAGTAAAATATTAACTTTCTAATCATACTTATTTTTGCAATCCAGCTGCATTGCTGTCTTTCGATTTGCAGCCTTTGCAGGGTGCTGGTGAAATTACAGGCACATGATACTTAACCTGCATATCTCATGTTGATGGATAAAGGGAAGTGCATTGTAGGGCAAGTTCCTAAGGTGCGTGACCTACGAGACAATGCTTTGTTATAGACGATCGTTACCCACTTACCATCAGGTGGGCAATTCGCTTGTTCAATCTTCATTTAAATAAAACAAGGCAAATTTAAGAAAATCTTGAACAAGCTCTCCAACAGTTTTAATAAACAAAAATCAACTCATTTTGAGATTTGGTTTTTCGCAACACAATAAAAATAACAGCAAATCGTTTTTATCTCAGTCATAAACTGTACTTCAGAGTACCGTTTTAACCCTATTTTTTCTCCATTCAGCACAGTTCCCAATTTAACCCTTAAGAAGACGAATGAGGCTATTCCAATGGTTTACAGGACTATAGGTGTACCTACTTTGTGTAAAACACAGCCTTTATTGACTTCTTAAATCTATTGGGAACCAAAAAGGTCAGGTTAAATAATTTAACGGTACTTTTCAAGACCCTAAGGTCACTTTGGAAGAAGGTTTGGTAGTGATTTCTGTGGAATTTTTAGGGTTCCGGATCAAAATGATAAAAACGGAACCCTTATGGTGCGGCTTTGACCGTCCGCCTGTCACAGCGAATTAGCTCAGCAACTACTGAACCTATCAGGCTTGAAATTTAGAATAGTTATAAATAATACTAACCTTTCCTCCACTGCAAGTAAAAAAAAATCTTCGATATTTTCAAAGGGGTTTGCCAAAGAGCGACGGAGCGCAGCATTTTGGGTGTCAAGAGGATAGACAGGATTCGAAAAACCTCGCTGCGCTCAAGGACCGGCATCGCTGACGTCGGTATCAAGTTGAAGTGGGACTGGGCGGGTCATGTCTCCCGCATGCAACCAAATAGGTGGGCTAAGGTCGTAACTGGATGGAAAGCGACACCGTGGAAGGCCGAAGAAGCGGTGGCGCGATGATTTGGACGCTTTTTATAGGGACTGGCGGGATTTAGTACAAGATCGAAAAAAGTGGATAGATGAGGCCTTTGCCCAGCAATGGGACAGCATAGGCTAGATAAAAAAAATATTTTCATTGTGTTTGATGGTCAAAAGAGGCAAAATGGTGGGGGTCAAAATTTCAAAATAGGGTTACTAGGTCAAGGGGGTATAATATTAAGAAGATTAATTTACACGTTTCAAAACCATTTTGTTTATTTTTAATCTCATTCACATTTCTATAGATAAGATTTAAAATAACGATTAAAATATCGTAACCCATTTCGAAGTTTGCAATGTGGAAATTTTAATTTAATATGATTGATGGTAATAGATTAGATTAGTTAATTTCTTTATTTAAAAGAGAATATGTAAAGATTAAATAAATAGTATAACAAAATCTCTAACTAGAAAACTCTTCTAAATATCTGTCTTAAAAGGTTTCTTGGTTTCACGGCCACAAAACTAGATGGCGCTGCTTAATTAACATAAATAAACCTATCTAGGTTCGGAACCCTCTCGGTGCGTGTCCTACTCGAACTTGACTATCTGTATTATATTTTGTAGGTCAGTGCTTTTTGTACCCTAAGGTGCGTTTACATCGGTGAGGCGAGGCGCTGTATAGGAACATTTTAGTTATATTATTTTCCATTTATTTCATAAATTTAGTGTTTAAAATCCAAATGCCAATAATTTGAACGCCAGTGATCGGTGAAGTACGTGAAACCTATCTGTAACAACTTATGTACCACACTTCTAGTTGTCTTCCACATTGGTCAATGCACATCACGTCCAGCAAGGCTAGCACAGTGATTTCCTTGCCTACTCTACGAAGAGACGAGAAGGCTCTGACCGCCACTTGTATGTTTATTTGTTTTTAGGGTTTCGTACCCAGTGGGTCAAACGGGACCCTATTACTAAGACTTCGCTGTCTGTCTGTCTGTCTGTCCGTCTGTCACTAGGCTGTATCTCATGAACCGTGATAGTTAGACACTTGAAATTTTTACACATGATGTATTTCTGTTGCCGCTATAACAAAAAATACTAAAAACAGAATAAAATAAATACGTAAGTAGGGCTCCCATACAACAAACGTGATTTTTTGCTCTATTTTGCTCAATATTGATAACGACAACAGGTAGACGCTTGAAAATTTCACAGAATATTTAGTTATAAAATCACTTGAATAATAAATAATTAAATTAAAATAAAACAAATATTTAAGGGGGGCTCCCATACAACAAACGTGATTTTTTGCAGTTTTTATAGATAATGGTACGGAACCCTTAGTGCGCGAATCCGACTCGCACTTGGCTTGTTTAATATAAGTGTGATGTACAATAAAGCGTTATTCTATTCTCGGTCTATTCTTCCGAAATTGTCTTTTCCCGAGCAGGCGCAATAAGGATTTTTCCTAGACAAGAGAAGGATAATCTGTGTATAGCAACGTACGAGTACGTTGTATATTTAATTAACTAGCTGACAAATCCGCAGCTTTGCACGCGTAGTTTTTCAATAAAACATTACCTTCCTTCTGGGCAGTTGGGTAAAAAGTAGCCTATGTTACCCGGGTATAGTGTAGCTTCCCAACAGTGAAATATGTTTTTAAATCGGTTCAGTAGTTTCGGAACCTATTCAATACAAACAAATAAACAAACAAATCTTTCCTCCTTATAATATTAGTATAGATTATATAATATATATAACCAACACTTGTTGGCAAGCGCGCGATTAAGAAGTGTGTGAAAGATACAACTTGAGAAGACAGCGTTCCCTAGGCATACTCGTAGACTTATGACGGGTTCCTATATCCATCGGTAACCAACTACGCCTCGTATCTCCTTGAAAAAGTGTCAAACTAGTGTCAAACGTTTGACAGGTTTACAAGGAGAAACGAGTCATAGCTGGTTACCGACGGATATAGGAACTCGCCATTAGACAATTTCAGAGGTAAAATGTCTATCCTTAAATGTCAAAGATAGAGAAAATTATGGCAATCGTGCTCGGCGTAGTAGACTACTGTCGAGGAAGTGTTGACAACATTTCTTTCCGTTCACTCTCGCAAGACATACCCTTCACTACAGTTACTATGCCAGGCCTACTGGTTGAAGCTTCTCCAGTTTTCTTAAGCATTGAACTGAACTAAAGTTTTTTTTTATGAAACCAATAGGGATACCTCCAAGTTTCTCAAAGAAACGCGGAAAACTTTTTCACCTATTTTTTAAATAAGATAAAAGTAAATCAGCTTCAGAACTTGTCAATGGTCGCTAAAATGTAATCAAACTTTCTCAAATCTAGCTCTTCTATCTACCGAAATTACCAAACTTTCCCACAAGCGAGTGTTGAATGGTTTTCACCTCCATTTAATTAATAAGTAGTTTCGATTTTACCAAACAATTCAAATGAATTATGAAAACATATAACTAACAATGAAAGACGAAGCACTAACTTCCGAGCCGATTTTAGCGCCTGAAAAAAGTACCTGGAAAGAATGGGGGGAGTCCTTTGGCCAGCTGTGGGACTCAGAGGGCTGATAATAATAAAAGCGGCTATTTTGAATAAAACGAAAAAATCACGTTTGTTGTATGGGAGGCCCCCTTAAATATTTATTTTATTCTGTTTTTAGTATTCCTTGTTACAGCGGCAACTAAAATAGATCATCAGTGAAAATTTGAACTGTCTAACTATCACGGTTCATGAGACAGACGGACAGACAGCGGAGCCTTAGAAATGGGGTGCCGTTTTACCATTTGGGTACGGAACCCTAAAAAGGTTTATACGCGATAAATACCCGTTTATATCAGTAATAATGTACAGTGATCGTGAAATTAAAAAAAATACAAATATAGTAACACAACCTACACTAATACACAAGATACACACTATTGCTGCTGGCGTGAAGTCTCTCAGCAATGAGTTTGTTTTCTTGCACCAGATGGCGTCAGAGCAATGCTTTTGCGCTTAACTTTTGATCTCAACTGTTTGCAAGTAATAACACAACCTTTTTGTACCCTACTAAGTACGTCGAACCTTTGTTAATCCATTAGTATACCTAAGTGAGGTTCCAAGCGAAGTCAAACGCAATTTAACTCTATTTGAACCATTTTCGCCGTGACTAATGTTTGCAGATGGGTTGAACCCGAATTAATAATTTTTTTAATAGAAATAAGGATTTGTCATGGAGGTTCTATTTCATTTCAGCATTTAAGAATATAACCTCTTTTATCTAAATATATAGTACAAAGTCGGGTTAATTACACCATTTATAACACATGAACGGCTGGACCAATTTTTATGATCTTTGATTTGTTGGATTTGTCTACATCCCGAATAGCAGAGTAACTATTAAAATACCGGAAAAAATCACGCAAAAACAATCTGAAGAAATTATTTTCTCGTGACGTGCATTAACAGCCCGCGTCATATGCATGATAAGATAAGATAAGATAACTCTTTATTGTACACCAAAATAAAAACAGAACATAATTCTTACAAATAGATTTAGTACAATGGGCGGTCTTATCGCTAAAAGCGATCTCTTCCAGACAACCTTTGTATGGACAGGATCAAAATGTAACACATGACGGCGGTGCATCTATATAAATTTAAAAACATATCTACATACTATAAACCTAAATTACCAATAATAACACAAATTTAATTTAATTAAGCAACTCTAAAAATGGTTATGATGAATTAACAAGCAGCTACAACTTCAACACAAGGACAGATAATGGGTGTGCCCTTTTTTTTAAAATTACTTACAGACTTGGATGCTCTTATAGAGAGGGGAAAATCGTTCCACAATCGTACGGCTGTTACAGTGAAGGATCGACTACAAAACTCTGTCGTATGGACAGGAGTTTTAAGTTGGAGGTAATCTGAAAAACGCAAATTGCGCTCATTATCCTGGTGGAGAAACTCAAAACGCTCCTTAAGATAGAAGGGAGAAGAAGGGTTATACAAAAGGGACAATATGTGTGCATTCCGGCGAAAACGGATGGGGAGCCACTTGATATTTGTGCGAAAATCAGAAATATGGTCATACTTGCGCAAGCCAAATATGAACCGAAAACAGGTTTAGTAGACGCTCAAGTTTGCTTAGTTGGGCTTCAGTGATGTCAAGATAGCAGACGTCGGCGTAATCTAGGATAGGAAGTAAAAGGGTCTGTGCAAGCGTAACCTTGGTAGCAGTCGGCAAGAAGTTACGAAGTCTCCGTAAAGATCCAGATGATGCAAATATCTGTGGCTAATCTCATTGATACATGGAATCCAGGTTAAACAGGTATCCATCTGTATTCCTTGATTTTTCACTGACTCGGTGATGTCTTTAGGGGTTTCGTCAAAAACTATGGATGGAGCTGCCAATTATAATGGCCTGTGTTTTGTTTGGGTTGACTGTAAGGCCAAAGGATTTACTCCAGTCACATATCCGGTCAAGGTCAGTCTTTAGTTAGCTAATGGCTCCGTCAATATTTTCAACTGTAGCTTGAGTATAAATTTGCAAGTTATCTGCGTACAAGTTAAATTTTGTGAGATAGAATGAATGAACATAGCGAATAGGAGAGGGGATAAAACGCCACCTTGTGGGACACCGGCAGAAAGATTGCACCACGAAGAGTAAGACTCTTCAACACGGATGCGCTGACGGTGCCCAAACAAGTAACTATGAAACCAGTCAATTGACATTGGAAATATGTTAAAGGAGCATAAAATACCCAAAAGTAGGTCGAAGTCAACATTATTGAAAGCGCTGCTGAAGTCAAGGAGTATTATTGCTGTCAGCTTCTGACTATCCATCCCAGACCGAATGTCGTCTGTTATTTTAACCAGAGCTGTTACGGTGCTATGATCTGGACGGAAACCACATTGAAAAGAATTTAACAGGGCGTTTTTGGAAAGGAAGGTACTTAACTGTTGATGAATAAGGCGTTCAAGGATTTAAGATAAGTAAGGAAGGATTGATATTGAACGGTAATCAGCTAAAGAGGAAGGATAAGGTGGTATAAAGTTTGGCTGGTCAGCTAGTATTAAATAAAAATGAGGATTAATCATGGAGGTTGTATTTAATTTTAGTATGTACATTGTGAGTTATTGAGCCCCATTCTATTTTTAAATTTACTTACGGCCATAGGGGAGTAAATCGTATTTACGCATTAGATATCGAGCTAACAATGACCAATTTTGTGCGGGTTGCTTTTGATTCGGACAAAATATATTGGTACGCAATGTCCCAATTGACACTTTTGATTTTAATATTTTTGTTGAAACTTGTGGTTTTTTTTACATTAATGTAAGTCACCACATGCTCGCAATGCAATTTGATTAGCTTTATCACATTATGATATATTTAGCTTAAATTTTTTTTTATCTGACTGTACTCAACAGCATCAATAATTTTATGGTGTCCGAATCGACAGTAAAAAAAATATTAAAATCAAAAGTGTCAGTTGTGACACTGTGTCCTAATAAATTTTGTCCGTATCGTCAGCAACTCTTTTGTGCGACCATAAGTGTAAAAATGTACTTTTATGCACATGTCAAACAATTATTGATGATTGACGGTGGCACGTAATATATATAAGACTCTCGGCTATTTCAGTAACCTTGGTTTGTCTTTGGATCTCCTCAGTTCTAATCCGCTCTTGTAGAAACACCGAGCATAGCCGTTTTAACTGGGTTATAGTTATAAGTATTTTTAGGTTTCCGTACCCAAAGGGTAAAACGGGACCCTATTACTAAGACTCCGCTGTCTGTCTGTCTGTCTGTCCATCTGTCACCAGGATATATCTCATGAACCGTGATAGTTAGACAGTTGAAACTTTCACAGATGGTGTATTTTTGTTGCCGCTATAATAAAAAATACTAAAAACAGAATAAAATAAGTATTTAAGGGGGGCTCCCATACAACAAACGTGATTTATTTGCTCGTTTTTGCTTGATATTGATAACGGCAACAGGTAGATGCTTAAAATATTCACAGAATGTTTAGTTATAATATTAATTTTAAAAATAAATAATTAAAATAAAATAAATTTATTATTTAATGGGGGCTCCCATACAACACACGTGATTGTTTTAATGTTTTTTTAGATAATGGTAAGGAACCTTTTGTGTGCGAGTCTGACTCGCACTTGGCCGGTTTTATTTTCCATTATCTTCAGGACTACATACTGGTCTAGGGAAGACACTGGTCTGTGTTAAGCACTATACGGCTGGTAGTCGGGCACAAATAGATGAACAATTTAATCGGCCATCTGTATTAGATCTGGTCACTGACATGAAACAGAGAGACTAAGAAAAAACCAGTCACACAGAACCCTCTCCGTCGTAATACTTTGATGTAACAAAATATGTGCTTGCTCTAATGGTCTCTTTAGGTAATCGATCTCTGTTGACAAAACATATATAAAATAAAAGTAATTTGAGCTCTATCCTTATAAAAATAGAATACGAATTTCTTTATGTAGTTTTTTATTGATAAAAACAGGTATGATTTCAGTACTCGAATAAAAATAGATTCTACAATAGTGTTTCATACTATTGAGGTTGTGTTTAAGCGCTGAGCTATTCATAATCCTTACTATCTAACTGTGCTAGTATTATAAATTTTAAAGTTACTTTCTTTCTCGTCTGTTTGTAACGTTTTCATGACTAAATGGCTAGACCGATTTCGATGATATTTGGTATATAGATAGATTATGACCAGGGTTGAGATAGAGGCTACTTTTAACCCCATCGCGCAGAAGGAGGGTTAAAAGACTAGTATTAGGTTGGGGTTTAAGAAAATTCAAAACATATTTAATATATGTAGTTTATTTACATTTAACTAAAGTATGTAGGTACCATTTTGTTCGATAACTTTTTGCAATCTTGTGGGTAGGGACATGATCCCATTGCTATAGAAATTTTGAGGCTTCTGATCAAAATACCGCGACAAGTAGTTTTGGCAGTCCTCTCGTGATGTCAACCTGACACTGCCTAAAGAATTCTGATGAGACCGAAACGGGTGGAAATCTGAAGGTGCAAGGTCAGGACTATACGGCGGATGCATTAATACCTCCCAGCCAAACTCTCTTAATTTTTGCTGAGTGGCTAAAGATGTGTGAGGTCTCGCGTTATACTGATGAAAAACCACACCCCTTCTGTTGATTAATTCCGGCCGCTTTCTCTCAACTTCTTGCTCTAATCTCATCAGTTGTTCGCAGTAGAGTTCAGAATCGATGGTCCTGCCTGGTGGTAACAGCTCATAATGAATAATGCCCTTGCAATCCCACCACACACACAGCATCACCTTGTTGCGAGTTAACCCGGGTTTCACCACAGTCTGTGAAGCCTAAACGGCCTTTGACCACGACCTTTTTCACACGTTCTTATCGTACATGATCCACTTTTCATCACCAGTTATCAGCTTCTTCAAAAATGGTTTGGTTTTATTACGTCGTAATAAAGAATCACAAATGAGTACACGGTTCATTAAATTTCTTTCAGTGAGCTCGTGGGGTACCCAAATATCGAGCTTTTTTGTGTACCCAGTTTTTTTTCAAATGCGCCAAAACTGTTTTGTGGTCAATTCCCAGTTCTTCAGCTATTTTGTAACTACTGATATGTCGATCTTACTCCCCTTTTTCAAAAATGGCATCAATTTTATCCGTATTAGGGCGACCAGAGCGACGTGCATCTTTGACATTAAAATTTCCGGATTGAAAACGCTTAAACCAAATTTATGCTACTTTCACAGATACTGCACTAGGCCCATAAACATCGCAATTTTTTTTCGCGGTTTGTGTTGCATTTTTACCTTTTTTGTAGTAAAATTTTAAAATGTATCGAATTTCTTCATTAGATTCACTCATTTTTACAGTACGAAAAACAAATAAGATCACACATTTTCCTAATTTGAATTTGGAATTATCTTCTTTAAAATTTAAACTTTGAATTATACCAAAACCAGCCAGATACAAATAGTATAGCCAAAGAGGTTTTTTTGCAAGTTCATACATACTACATATAATGCGAAAATACTTTTTTCCCAACCTATTATATTGACAAACAATGCAGGCGAAGCCGCGGGCGGAAGCTTATTTCATGGTTCGTTTCAAAATAAATTAGTAAATCTAATTTAGAATTATAAAAATTATGTTATGTATTATTAAACACCATACTGCGCTCCAAAACCAAAATCGCCGATGTAGGGGAGAAGGCCGCAAGGCAGAAGTAGGACTGGGCCGGTCACGTCTTTCGCATGCCTGATGAGCTGTGGGCCAAAATTACCAGGAAGTGGAGCCCTGAGACAGTGCGGCGGTGCCACGGCAGACCACGCCAGAGGTGGCGGGACGAGCTGGACGCCGCCGAGAGGGACTGCCATACGGTGGCACTGGACCGCTGTGGGTGGCGGAAATGCGGGGAGGCCTTTGCTCAACAATTGGGCAATATGGACTAATAGTAATATTATTTTACAAAACCATTTCATAACATAAATGAACATTATACTTACGATAAATATAATTCTTCTTAAACATTCTACGAGTATAAATTTAAAATTAATTTTCCTAACATCATAAAAGCAGGTCATACCAACAATACTACTAATTAAATTTCCGAGAAATTAGACCAAACATTGTGAATTCAGAACTTTAAAAACACTTTTGTTCTTATATATAAACGTAGTTTAGCCTTAATAAACTTAACTTCAATCTAGTAAATTTAAAATTTCTATTAATTCTAGAATCTGAGACCCCCAAACTTTGTTGTCTGGTAGACCACTTGTCATGTTTTTCGGTTATGGTTCCCCTTCTTACCAAATATTTCGTTTTTGCTAATCAACTACAAATGTTTTTTTTCTATATTATGATATTTTTGATGATTTTCAGGGTTCCGTACCCAAAGGGTAAAACGGAACCCTATTACTAAGACTCCGCTGTCTGTCTGTCTGTCCACCTATCACCAGGCTGTATCTCATGAACCGTGTTAGATAGACAATTGAAATTTTCACAGATGATGTATTTCTTCTGCCACTATAACAACAAATACTAAAAACAGAATACAATAAATACGTAGGGGAGGAACTCCCATGATTAACAAATGTGATCCCAAACGTGATTGTTTTGCTCGTTTTAGTTCGATATTGATAACGGCAACAGGTAGACGCTTGAAATATTCACGTGCTATTTAGTTATATATTCACTTTAAAAATAAATTATTAAAATAAAACAAATATTTAAGGGGGCTCCCATACAACAAACGTGATTTTTTTGCTCGTTTTAGTTCGATATTGATAACGGTAACAGGTAGACGCTTGAAATATTTTCAGACTATTTAGTTATATATTCACTTTAAAAATAAATAATTAAAAGAAAACAAATATTTAAGGGGGCTCCTATACACAAACGTGATTTTATGCTAGTTTTAGTTCGATATTGATAACGGCAACAGGTAGACGCTTGAAATATACATAGACTTTTTAGTTATATATTTACTTTAATAATAAATAATTAAAATAAAACAAATATTTAAGGGGGCTCCTATACAACAAACGTGATTTTTATGCTAGTTTTAGTTCGATATTGATAACGGCAACAGGTAGACGCTTGAAATATACATAGACTTTTTATTTATATATTCACTTTAATAATAAATAATTAAAATAAAACAAATATTTAAGGGGGCTCCTATACAACAAACGTGATTTTTATGCTAGTTTTAGTTCGATATTGATAACGGCAACAGGTCGACGCTTGAAATATACATAGACTTTTTAGTTATATATTCACTTTAAAAATAAATAATTAAAATAAAACAAATATTTAAGGGGGCTCCTATACAACAAACGTGATTTTTATGCTAGTTTTAGTTCGATATTGATAACGGCAACAGGTCGACGCTTGAAATATACATAGACTTTTTAGTTATATATTCAATTTAAAAATAAATAATTTAAATAAAACAAATATTTAAGAGGGCTCCCATACAACAAACGTGGTTTTTTGCCGATATTATAGATAATGGAACGGAACCATTCGTGCGCGAGTCCGACTCGCACTTGGCCGGTTTTTAGACACTACTAACAAGACCCGAACACTGAATAAATATTTGTAGGGCATGCGAACATTTTGTCGCGCAACGCAATATTTCTCAATATTCGAAAGATTTCCGAATAACAAAGAACGGCAGTCAAACTGAAGCGCTAAACCATGTTTATTAATAAGACAGTTAGTTGCAAAAACAATTATGCTTAGTGTTATCCTTTTAGTGCTTGCATTATAAATAAGCTCCAGCTTAGAAGTTATGGTTTATGAGTTTTAT
This sequence comes from Philereme vetulata, assembly GCA_918857605.2. NCBI lineage: Eukaryota > Metazoa > Arthropoda > Insecta > Lepidoptera > Geometridae > Philereme > Philereme vetulata. The sequence continues at coordinate 12,684,658 of OU975421.1, forward strand.
GACTGTAATTGAACCAGAGCTATACAGTTGTACCTAATCTACTTGTTTATATAACAATAGGGTATATAGCCGATTAATAGTCCCACTAATATTATAAACGCAAAAATTTGTATGGATGTATGTATGTTTGTTAGATACTCTTTCACGCAAAAACTACTGAATGGATTTTAATAAAATTTGGTATGTCGCTAGACTATTACCTGGATTGACACATAGGCTACTTTTCATTGGTAAAACACGAGTGCAAAGCCGCGGATGGACGCTAGTGTTGAATACATTTTTCAAAATCACATCTATTTTTTAATTATTTTTAGACCAAAAGCAGTCAGCCTAAGGCTGCCTTTCTACTAGAAATGTTATACTATTATTATTATTTATATATTTAGCAACTAACGTAATTTAAATAAACCAATTACATCAGTTACTTAATTATGATTAAAAATTTTATAAAATAAAATGACAATTATTGTGCACATTTAACTTGGTAAAAAATAATCTATATATATATATAAAAGAAAGTTGTGTTAGTTACACTATTTATAACTCAAGAACGGCTAAACCGATTTAGCTGAAAATTAGTGGGGATGTAGCTTAGAACCAGGAGACGGACATATGATACTTTTTATCCCGTTTTTAGAACCGGGAGACGGACGTAGGATATTTTTTATCCCGTTCGATCGCATTTCCGTGTGATGTGACATAAAACGTCAAAGAGAATACAAGTCACTTTAAAACGTGGTATAACAAGAACGATCTGGCATGGAATAATATAACGCAAATGACAGCTATACGTGATTTTGTCTATGATAAGTATGATTGTAAAATGATGGGCGGGGACAACAATTGACAATTCTATCTTGGTGACGTATATTGACAGCCCGCGTTATATGCATGTCAAGGCGGTACAAAGTTCCGCGGGTCAACTAGTAATAATATAGTTATAGGTATTTACATAATTTTAAAATAACAAACAAAACTAAATAATATAAGCAAAACAAACAAGCATCCTTTCATTCATCACTTTCGCAAAACCTCAGGCATACCAAAATTAGATTCTGCCCTTCATCTGCGAAGATATCGCAGTCTGGGTTATTGTCAAGAAGTCTGTTGAAGGCGGCGAGGTTGCGGGGCAGTGGAACGGCACGAGAAACGGTTCTGCTGAATGGAACCGAAAACAGTCTATGGCTTCTGTTACGAATGTAATTATTAGGAAGATAGAGACGAAATACAAGAACATGCATATCAGCAACGTCGATCTTATCACGAAGCATCTTGCACAACGCCGATTTGCCCCAGTTGATTTAGAGATCTCACTTCGCTCGATCAATAAACATTACCATCTAACCGGAACACAGCAGCACAAGTACTGCTATTTGGCGGCGGATAAAGGGAAGGCGGTGGTGCCCACTTCCTCGAGCCCGTTCACAAAACCTCTACCACCAGTACCACCACTTAGCTTAGCTTAGGTGGAAATAGACACATAATTTCGTAGCTTAGCTTTCACCTCGCTTTCCACTTACTATCTCGCACAACTCTAGTGAAAAGACGCCCTAAACTACATTAGATCAATTGTTGTAATTCAATCTTATTAATATTATGGTTCGATGTGAATTTTCTGTTCCTGATTTGATACGAGGCTTTGGTATCGTATTTTTAACCTTAAAAAAAGGGTCACATACAAAATTGTATATTTGTACAAAGATTTTTATAAATGTTATGTTTATGAAATTACAAAAAAAAACACTTAAAATAAATCAGATTTCGCGATCATTATAAGAAGTAGCGGTTTTACAAGATATCATGAATCTTGTAAATCCGTCTTCTGAAAAAAATATGATATAATTCAACTATATTTTTATAAAAAGTTATTCTTTTTAATCGGATGAATCTAATTAGGCACTTGTCTCACCGCCGCGCCGGCGAGTAAGCGATTAGCAATCAACTACTATTTTCTCGCTCAAGAAACGAATAAAATATATAGGTTCAGTTAAGTTGTGTCAGTTAGAGACACGTATATTAATAGTTGATCGCTGGCCGTTCACATTGCCAGCGAGAACTCGCTCTCTACTACTTTGTCGCAGCGACTACAACACTCACTCAGCGATACTCGCTCAGCGATGCTCGCTTGGCGGTTAGAACACACGCCGTGAGATGAACCAGCGGAACGGAACGCACACGCCACGCGCTCAGCGAGCGGCGCGAGTATCGCCCGCCGCACTCACTCACTCGCTTTATAGCCCAGCGAGACAACTATAGGAACTACACACTCGCTTCTCGTTGCTTGCCAACTCGTTTCTAGTTTCTAACTCTACTCGCTTCTCGCTCATCGCCGGCGGTGAGACAAGTGTCTAATCCTAAAACTCGACGACACGAGACAAACATGATAATACGAAAATTTATATAAACAAGACAAATACTAAGGAATTGGCAAATCAAGGGCAGGTTGCAGATAAACCATGTCTTCACAATATCAAAAAAATAGTTACATAATTTATTTATTGTTTTTTAAAATTGTATCTATTATTGAATTTATTATTTATTGTATTTATATTTACATTTGTGGATTTATCTAAGTATGATTGTTTTATAAACTTATGCATAAAATAAACGGAACTTGAAATAGTTTATTAGGTTTATATTTATCCGATGGATTCTGGATTTGAATGTTACTATTTGGTAATTTAATACGGGTCAGTAGGGTAACGGGGCTAATGGTTTGTAACCTATTATATTTCGCCCTGTTTAGATCATAATAATGACGGCCTCCGTGGTACAGTGGGCGAATAGCCGGCTGAGACGCTAGAGGTAGCGGGTTCGACTCCCGCCGCGGAAAAATGATTAGAAATCTAAAGATATGGAGGTATTTCTAGATCTGGATGTATTTCTATTAAACATACGACGAGTGCTCGTTTTGGATTCGGTACTCGGCGAATTCGGCCTTTTTTAAAGGTTCGGCTGAGCACCGAGTATTAAGTGTCGAATCATCATCATCATCATATCAGCCATAGGACGTCCACTGCTGAACAAAGGCCTCCCTCATTGATCTCCAGGAACTGCGGTTGGAAGCGGCCTGCATCCAACGCCGACCTGCGGTTCTTACGGTAAGTGTCGAGTACTCGGCCTTAATTATATTGCAGGGAAAAATCAAGACAAAAAACCATTTTTTATCATTATTATTATTATATTAGGCACATTAAACATGAGGAACATGGCAAACAGCAGAAAGATTGAAAACGTGCATATCTTTATCTTTATTAGAAAAAGAATCTTTATTAGAAATTATTATTACTAATATTTAAAATTTGTTGACCGAGGAATGGCTGTAGAAGGGTAGGACGTCCAGCAGCGAGATGGGTGGACGACATCGTTAGATTCGCGGGCCGTCAATGGGTGAGACTAGCGCAGGATCGTGGCGGATGTCACAAACCTGGGGAGGCCAATACCCAGCAGTTGGTGAAGTCAGGCTGTGGATGATGATGATGATGAATATTTAAAATTTAAGAGAGGAAGATTGTAATGCAAGAGCACTAGTTTTTCGACCCTATTTGGGTCTAGTTTGCTCCTTTTTGCTTCTTATGATAGTGTGATTAAATGGGCAAAAGAAAAACAATGAGAATTGGGATATTTCTTTAACTGTTTATTGTTCTTATCCAGACGAACATTTAAACTTTAATTGAATTCCTAGAACAGCGAACACAAAGCAAGTGTTCTCGGCTAACATTGTAGCAAAAAATTCTTTGATCTTTTTTCTCGCATGGATGTTTTTAATTTAGTTTCATACAAAATGCAATTTGCTAATGCAGCTAGATAAATAAATGATAATATGAATTTCTATAATATTTTCTAGTATCTAGTTTTAGCTACTTTCAGTACCTAACATTTTCACTAAAAAGACATAGACAATCATGTATTTGCTAAATAGCACACATAATACATACACAATCGTCATCATCGTCCACAGCCTGACTTCACCCACTGTTGGGTATAGGCCTCCCCAAGTTTGTACGATCCATCACGATCCTGCGCTAGTCTCACCCACTGACGGCCCGCGATCTTTATGATGTCGTCCACCCATCTCGCTGCCAGTCGTCCTACCCTTCTATACCCGCTCCTCGGCCACCATTTAGTCACTGTCCTGCTCCATCTGTCATCACCACGTCTAGCCAAGTTTCCCGCCCAAGACCATTTGAGCTCCATAACTCGAATGCCAACGTCATGAACCTTCGTTCGTCTATGGATCTTGAAGTTTGGAACTCGATCTAATATTCTGATGCCAAGCATGGTACGCTCCATGGCTCTTTGTGCAACTCTTAACCTGTACACAGCCTCCTGCGTGAGAATCCATGTCTCGGCACCGTAGGTCAAGGTGGGCAGAACACACTGGTTGAATAAGCGGGTCTTCAGACACTGTGGAAATTTAGGCGACCTAAGGACGTCGTCTAACTTGCCGAATGCAGTCCATCCCAATTGGATCCTTTTAGAGATATCCTTTTGCTGATGCTCTTTACCAAACGATAGAATATGTCCAAGATAAACATACTGGTCGACTGTCTCCAGCCTCTCATTTCCCACTACTACAATAGGATTTGTGACACCGGAGACACTCGAGAGCACCTTTGTCTTGGACATATTCATCTTAAGGCCTACACTCAAAGAAGCATCAAATAGATGTTGCAGCATTGTCTGGAGATCACTAAAGTTTTCTGCAAATAGTACGATATCATCTGCGATGTTTATTCCATAATTTTCACATATACAATAGTTGATTTAAAATAATTAACATACAAATAACCAATTTATAGTACCTACATGCAAAACAGTCACAAACAAATAATATAATATAACTAATAATTTTAAACATGAGGTAGATGTTTTGTGCTATAGCAGCAAAAGGGCCTCCAATCAGCATTATGTCAACTGGGTTAGCAGTTGACGCTCTTATTCTGCCGAGACCGCTTAATCACCCACTAGACCATGTGAGAGCAGAATTGAATGTACAAATTATATGAATAAAGTACAAAAATTATAAAAAAAAATTAAATATTTAGAATTGAATTTTAACAATAAAGAAAAATACCTTAAATCTGGCAAGAAAGGGGGCGTTCGCGTTTGCACCAGACTACCTAGTTGGGCAAAGGCCAAGTTGGCATCCAAAAAGCTCGGTGTGCTCAACAGGACCAAGCAGTACTTCAGTGCGAGGCAAAGACTGCTTCTATATAAGGCGCAAATCCGGCCCCACATGGAGTAGATATTGCTGTCATTTATGGGCAGGAGCACCTGGATATCAACTAGGGCTATTTGACTCTGTTCAAAGACGAGCTGTGAGAATTGTTGACGATCCCATTCTCAGAAGCGGTATTGAGTTCTTAAGTCTCAGGAGCTCCCCGTTTCCTTTGCAGGCACCTACCTCTTCGTCTGCCAAAGGTACCTCAAACGCAATGGACTTGCCTCTAATTACCCAGATGTCAACCATGGGAAGAATTTCGAGTCTTTTACTTATCATGTAGTTTCGACCCTGAAATAACTTACTCCATTAATGCTATCTACATTAAATTCAGATACACTTGTAAACTAACGTAGTACGCGGTAGAAAGTTACACCCTTATCACTTCGACCCGACCTGAATGCCCAAACTTATCTTAAATTCGAAGCGCGCTAAGATATGTCAAGATGATAAGATATGCTAAGATTTATAATCTATGCTATCAACTTTAGAGATCAATGAATCACACTAATATTTTAGATGACTACCTCCGTGGCGCAATGGGCAAATAGCCGGCCGAGACGCAGGAGGTAGCGAGTTTGATTCCCGCCGCGGAACAAATGTTTGCATGATCTACAGATATTTGTTCCGGGTCTGGATGTTTCTCTATGTATTATAAGTATGTAATTACATAAAAAAAAAGTATATAAGTATTTTATCAGTTATCTGGTTCCCATAGTACAAGCTATGCTTAGTTTGGGGCTAGATAGCGCTGTGTGAAATGTCCAGCAATATTTATATTTATATATTTATTTATATATTATATGATAAGAATGTATTTACAAAAAATAAGTAAGTATTCCATCATATAACTGGTTCCCATAGTACAAGCTCTGCTTAGTTTGGGAATGGATAGCTCTGTGTAACATGTCCAGCAATATTTATTTATTTATAAATGCAAAAAATTAGATCTTTGTATATTTTGTTTGTTTGTTACTCGATGACGTCGGCTGAACTGATTTCGATGATATTTAGTATGTACGTATATTATAACCTGGATTACCACATAGACTACTTCCATCTCATAAATCAGGTCCCATGGGATAAAAATAGGGTGTCAAGTGAAGTTGCAACAGCGAGTTTAGCTTTATTTCTAGGTTACCTACACACTTAGTAGTGTAACACGTACGAAGTCGCGGGCAACAGCTATTATTATTATGTATGAATATTATTATTTTCGAAATAAGGACAATCTAAAATAAAATAAAATAGCATCCAAAAATCACATTGTATGTAATGTGTCGAAAATCATTAAAAATAACTACTTTTCGACCCCAATCAACTTTATATCACTGACTGAACAGCAAACTCAATTCTAACATGTACTTACTTCCTTACTCATATGGCTAAGCGACCCAAAGTGCGTCTTGGCCTCCGATAAAAGCAGTCGCCATTTTGGTTTCTCCTGTGCAGTTTCCCGCCAGTTCCCCGCTTGTAACTCACGCTGGTCCGCTTCCGCATCTTTCTAGCAGTACCGCGGGCGTCCAACGGCTTGTCTCGGCCGGCGGCGGGGCAACCGAGATAGGCGCTCTAACATGTATTGCTTACAAATAGAAAAAGGTGGTAGATTACTAGATAGATGTATAAATCCCGTTCAAAAGTTAAGAATAAAAACGTATTTATAAAATACTAGCTGACCAGTCCGCAGCTTCGCACGCGTAGTTTTTCAATAACAACATTACCCTCCTTCTGCGCAGTTGGGTATACAGTAGCCTATGTCACCCGAGGATAGTGTAGCTTTCCAACAGTGAAAGACTTTTTAAATCGGTCTAGTAGTTTCGGAGCTTATTCAATACAAACAATCAAATCTTTCCTCTTTATAATATTAATTTAGAAAACTAGTGGTTCACCCCGAACTGAGATCTCGCGGGTCTCCAATTATAACAAAAAAATATTATTTGTACTTTTTGACTATCTTCTACTAATATCAAAATAGTGCCTCGAAATAAATAACCAGAATACTTGACCTACAGTTTCATTTAAATTACAGGTAACGGTTGTTCATGTAGTGTGGTTAGCTTAATTTGTTGGGGTACAAATTGCAGTTATTCTAGATTTCAGACTTTTGCCTATAATTGGATCACTAAAGCTACACGCATACCAAATTTCAGCACTGTGGGGTCACTGGTGTACCCTGTTTATTTTGTCAAGTTCAGTTTTTGTTATGGCTAATAACTTATATACTACAAAGTTTAAACTAAAATAAAAAACAGGGTCAAAATTTACTAACAAAGACCTTTTATTAAACGTGTATTTTGCTCGGATAGTCCCATTTTGTTTTTTTTTACCCCTTTTGAACCCTTATATCTCAACAACGCCCCTCCCCGCCCCCCCCCCCCTCTCCATATTTTTAGCTCAGTTAGTTACACCAAAATTGTGGCAACACTACTTACCTATATACCAAATTTCACGATGATCGGATGAACGCTTCCAAAGTTATCCTCGGACAAACAACATACAAACATACAACGCCGATTTGCCCAAGTTGATTTAGAGATCTCGCTTCGCTCGACCAATTACTCTTTTGCAAAAACCCTGTTTACCACCCACTATTTACAATTTACTTCCGGTCCATACAACATTAATTCCGACAACGACCCTGTCATCTGTTCAATTTAACAAACGAACTCTTAACCTTCTCAGTTTACTGAGCAAATAAAAACCGATGCCTTTGAAAAACTACAAAACATCATCCGACACGATTTTAAGGACATAATGTCTTTCTTTTTTGCGATCTGGATGTGGAACAAGCGTATGGCCCACCTGATGTTTAAAGTATTGCCTATAACCAAGTATTTCCTCGTAGATCACGCACCTTACGCTCCACGATGGACTGCCAGCCATAAACTCAGGCATACAGGTGTAAAGCCTCATGTGAACCATACCCTGCAAATTTAAAACACAGCAATGCTGCTTGGCGGCAAAAATAGGTATGGCTATGTCCAGTCAACCGTAGATAGATGCCATAGCCACACAAAACTAGATTTTGTAACATAGAATTGTTATATGTCAACAACACACATGCAATGAGCAACTGTACTGCAACGTTGCGGGAGCCGTCAAATTTGTGCAGGGGTGAGGTGTCACTTTTTTACAAGTTTTTATTTAACTTGCTATATATGTAGGTATTTTTGTCCTGGTGGAATCTTGCAACTGAATTTTAAATCATTTATCTTTAACAGATTGAGCTGAAATTTGGTATAAACGCTTATTTTGGATGACAATACACGTTTAGTTATGCGACGTCTTCTTATTCCAGTATAGCGGATCATCCAAGATGGTGGACTATTTTTTCTGCACTACCACAGTATGGGTATCAAATGTAAGGGCTTGCTTAGGAGAACACTAATACAACGTCACATTAAATAATATGAGGGACCATCCAAGATGTCTATAAATCCAATATGGCGGGACATTCAAGATGGCGGAGAATGTTTTCTGGTTTTCAAAATTCAGTAACAGCTGAATTTAACAAAAGTGTGCCTTAGTCGACTGCAGAAGTACTTTGACTTGTGTAATTTGGCGAGATAGGCGTCAACAGGTTTGCAATCTATCTAGGAGAAGGATATTGCTATAAAGCCCAATATGGAACAAAAAAACTTATTACGTTCTAGTTAGGAAAGGCGTTGGCGCTAATTATGACACGTGCATCGTATGAACGATATACACCTTCCAAGACGCCTCCTCTATGGGGAGATAGCGCATGGAATGAGAACCAGACTTTTGCAGCGTTTCAAGGACATTTCGTTCCATCCAAAGGTGCCTGGGAGAGATCGCTTTCAGTGTTAAGGTTTTCCATAGTATTGCCTTTTTATTCAAGCTTAGTATTTATTTGTATTGTTTCTATGTGGTTATTCAACAAACAATTTCAGGACATGCCCCGGTAAATTTCGTTATCGGTAATATATTTAAATCTATATACTTTCCGCACGTGCAACTGCCTTTGAAGCTCCCTAGTGATCAGTGTTCCCCACCCTACCAGAATGTAAAACAGCATATTGAGCATAAAATAACAGTAGAAAACAGTAGAATGGTGTTAGAGAACTTTTTTTTAGAATATGAATAAACGAACTTGAATCACCAAATAAATCACATTCTTTATTTTTCTATCAATAAGAAAGAAAAAGAATAGAAAACATTTTATTCAAAACCACACAGAAAACTAATGATAAAACGCATCAACAACATCTCACATAAGACCTAAAAACTTTTAAAGCTCTGTGCGGGGTATAAGTTGTCTAATTGCTCCATATTCCACATAATTAATAACATTTTCTATTACAATTTGTTGATTTCCATATGTACCTACGTGTGGGAATTTTACTTTTCGTGAAAACTAAATTAAACAGTAGAAATACGGACTAAACAGAAAACAGGGATGACATTGAAAAAACAGTAGATCTACTGTTATAACAGTAGGGCTGGGAGCACTGCTGGTAACTAAAGTTGTCGAGGCGTCTGACTTATATCGTAGTACTGTATCTAACTATCTAATCGTTTAAGAATCGTATCGGAAGGTATAACCAATGGCTATAAACAAGGGTTAGGATGGAACTGTCACTCAGTAGAGTCCTCCACTTTAATATGGGGATAGGGTATCCCAAGAAATAGTTTTTCATCCCCGATCGAAACAACGTGATATTTATTTAGGCTGATTTGGTTACGTGTTTGGATTGATTGATTGAGGGTTAGGCCATGTTAGGAAAAAACACGAAATGTACAGCGAAAAATAAAAAGTCAGTACCTCGATGTTCGTTATTTGTTTTTTTTTGCATTTGTCTTCGTTTGACCACAATAATGCTGAATAGTAAGATCGAAAACATAGAAATAGATATTGAGGTACCTATTCACTTTAACTTTTTTATACTTCTTGGAGATGCAACCAACATATGGCCTACCTGATGTTAAGTGGTCACGCACCTCGATGCACTGCCAATCAACTTGAGACATTCAGGTATATAAAGCCTCATGTTCTTGTAACTACACCGGAAACCATACCCTTCATACCGAAACACAGCAATGCTGCTTGGTGGTAGAGATAGGTATGATACTAGTACTTCCCATTTTACAAGAAACAGAAACTAACAAAACAGAAGAACAGAAGCCTTTTTACAAGAAACTGTACTACTCTTGAACTTTATGAGACCCAGATTGTTTTCAGAAGACATTAAGAGTCACGTTTAGCCCATTCCAGGTCAAAACAAAAAACTTTAATTAATTAACTAACTATATAGCGGGTTTCCTAAAAATTATATCCTTTCATAATTAAAATAATAATTACTTATTTTCTTGAAGATTAGTTATCCTAGCAACCCCGATTGCTACACTCTACCCTCTCATAATTTCAAAGAAGCGGACCCAAATATTATTCTACATTATCAATTATATTAAAACGTTCTTATTGCCGAAACAATAAGGTGAAAACTCGTTTGGCTTAATTAAGGGGCCTGTGCAAAGACTTCAAAGACACCCCAATCTTAGCTTGTCTTGTACCTCGTATATTAAATGTCAAGAAATTATTATAGAGGGTGTGCGCACGAACGCGTAATGACGAAACGCTATTATATACCACGTGACTTAAGAGCAGGATATACTAAAACCATTTCCATACAAAAAAGAACAGATTTTCTTTTTATTAACCTACGTTCCACTGCTGAGCAAAGGTCTCCCCAACATTTTTTATAGCATTTTTTTTATACCTTGGGTTACATTATAGAAGTTTTAGTAGGGATCCCTAACTTTTTATATTATTAAATATAACCTGTATTACTCGGGGATAATGTAGCATTCTAATCGTGATTATTTTTTTTGCCGGATAAGTAGTTTTTGAGTTTATAAGTTACAAACATAAAATATACAAATTTTTCTCTTTATTTACTTATAACTACTCTTTATTACTAGCTGACCAATCCGCAGCTTGGAACACGTAGTTTTTCAAAAAAATATTATCTTCTTTCTGCGAAATTATTTAAAAAGTAGCCTATGTCACCCGCGGATAGTGTAGCTTTGCAACGGTGAAAGATTTCGTTAAATCGGTCCAGTTTTTTCAGATCCTTTTCAATGCAAACCAACTAACAAACAAATCTTTCCTCTTTATAATATTATTTTTGTAGATATTGATATGTTTTTTAATATTGTAGAACATACTTTTGTTCTATCATCAATAGTTTCCGCAGCGCTTGCCATGAGAGACGTTTAATGGCATTTTTTTTACACCTTGGGTTACGTTACTCAAGTTTTAGTAAGGATCCCCAATCTTTTCTAGCAATAAATATAGCCTATGTTACTCATGGTGAATGTTACTTTCCGATGCTGAAAAAATTTTTGAAATTGGCAAAGTAGTTTTTGAGTTTATTCATTACAAACATACACACACACACACAAAAATACAAATTTTTCCTCTTTATAATATTATATTTTTGATATAGTTTATAATATGAGTATAGATTAATATAGAAGTTAAGATATATGCAGATTAAGTTCCTAACCTTAATCACGAGTTTTGTAGTTTTAATTAGAAAATGTTTTCTACGAGACAGGAAATAGTAGACTGGACATGTCACTTTAAGTTATAATATTTGACTGACAAATTCGATGTATGTTCCTCAACCGGATTTTGTAAAACAGAAAAATTATCAATTTAATTTAATTTAAATTTAAAATGATTATATAGGGTAGGTGTTCTAAAATTTACATCAAATTTGAAAGATAAACGTCTCAGTTTGTCGTTTAGAAAGGTTAAATGATATATTAGAACAAATAAAGTCTGTTAAATTGTATAATTAATTTTATTTTCTTCAAGCGGCTTTAACTCAAAATCCAGTGCCCTTACAATACATGTAATTTTCTAATAAAGCTACTTATTATTTAATATATATAAAAGGTATATATTAGAAAAATAAACATACATTAAATATTATTTTACTTATTTCATCATCATCATCATTATTTTATTTATTTCATCATCATTGCCGTGGGGCGCCAGCAATAGAATGTTGCCCCTCCGCTCTTGCCCGTGGATGCAGTAGGAGTCTGCTAAGGGATACCTCCGAAAGATGGGCAGTAGCGTCTTTTCGTGTTTTCAATACCTATACTGCGCTCGCCAACCTGCTTGCCAAGCGTGGCGAGTATGGCAACAACCCCCTCATGGATTTACAACATAAAACCAGGCCCCGAGTCCCCGGCGGCCCCGCTAATCCTGGCTACGGTAGCAGTTACGGTAACGGCGGGGCCAGGGGTGCTAAGAATCCCCGGGAGACGATCGGCTACCAAACCCTACGACGACCACTGGCCTTGGTAACACACAACATCCACACTTTGAGCACAGACGAAAAGATTGTTGAGCTGGAAGAAGAAATTAGTAGATTACACTGGGACATTTTGGGGTTATCAGAAGTCCGTAGAGAGGGCATGGACACGATATCCCTTAAGTCTGGTAACCTACTATACTACCGGGAGGGCAACCAACAGTCCCAAGGTGGTGTTGGGTTTCTTGTTCACAAGTCACTCATGAACAACATTATCACCATCGACAGTGTGTCGAGCAGGGTCGCGTACCTGACACTCAGAATATCTAAGCGATATTCGCTGAAGGTCGTTCAGGTCTTTGCGCCGACCTCTTCACACCCAGATGAAGAAGTAGAGTCTATGTACGAGGACATCAGTGGAGCCATACATACGAACAAAACTCACTTTAATGTTGTTATGGGGGACTTCAATGCAAAGCTAGGCATGAGAAGCGATGATGAGTTGAGAGTGGGGCAATTTGGATATGGGCAACGGAACCCCAGGGGACAAAGGCTGGCCGATTTTCTGGAGAAAGAAGGACTCTTTATGATGAATTATTTTTTCCATAAGCCGCCTCACAGGAAATGGACCTGGATGAGTCCCAACGGTTCCACGAAAAATGAGATTGATTTCATCTTGACCAACAAGAAACGGATATTCAATGATGTATCTGTGATTCACAGGGTGAAAACCGGCAGTGATCACCGAATTGTTAGAGCCACATTGAATATGAACGTTAAACTTGAAAGGTCTCGTTTGATGAAATCTACGCTCCGACAAACTCGCGCACATATCCAAAACCTCAAGAGCTTTCAACTCGAACTTGCAAATCGCTTTGACTGTCTAGAAGTAGATGCATCAGTGGACGAGATCAATGACAGTTTCGTAGAAACCGTCCATACGGTGGGGTCCCAGTTCTTTAAGACCCCGCGTACCAATAGACCTCAGAAACTCTCTGATGACACCCTTAACCTCATGGCTGAACGACGTTCTTTGCAACTGCAGTCTCCCGATGATGCTCAGTCACATAGGCAGCTCAATAGAAAGATTTAGAAATCCTTGCGGCACGATATTTGTACCTTTAATACATCTCGTATTAAAGATACGATAGAGCGAAATAAAGGCTACAAAGTGTTCGCGAGAGATAATTCTATTAGGCAGAGCCGCATGACGAAGCTGAAGAGGGAAGATGGCAGCATAACGTCAAGTAAAGCAAAAGTGTTAAGGGAAGTCAAGAGGTTCTATGGACGGCTCTACGATTCGGTCACTAAACCTGTTTGCAGTGCGGCCAACGACCCAAGAGCCAAACTGACCCGACATTATACCGAAGATATTCCGGACATCAGCCTGTATGAGATCAGGATGGCCTTGAAGCAGCTTAAGAACGACAAGGCGCCGGGCGAGGACGGAATCACTTCAGAGCTTCTGAAAGCGGGTGGATCACCGGTACTTAAAGTCCTTCAGAAGCTCTTTAATTCCGCCTTGCTTGAAGGTACGACGCCAAAAGCATGGAACGGGGGCGTGGTGGTTCTGTTCTTAAAGAAAGGTGACAACACCTTGCTTAAGAATTACAGACCCATCTCGATTTTGAGCCATGTTTATAAACTGATTTCGAGGGTCATCGCGAACCGTCTAGAACGCAGGTTTGATGACTTCCAGCCTCCCGAACAAGCCGGGTTCCGTAAAGGCTACAGTACCATAGACCACATACATACGCTGCGGCAAGTCATACAGAAGACCGAAGAGTATAACTTGCCGCTATGTCTCGCGTTTGTGGACTTCGATTCGATCGAAACATGGGCAGTGCTTGAGTCTCTCCAATGATGCCTTATTGACTATCGGTACATCGAAGTGTTGAAGTGTTTGTATAAAAACGCCACTATGTCAGTCCGAGTACACGAACAGAGCTCGAAGGCGATTCCCTTAAAAAAAGGCGTAAGACAGGGAGATGTAATCTCCCCGAAACTGTTTACGACCGCATTGGAAGATGCCTTAAAGCTTCTGGAATGGAAAGGACTGGGTATCAATATTAACGGCGAATACATCACTCACCTTCGGTTTGCCAACGATATTGTGGTCATGGCAAAGTCGATGGAAGAGCTCCCAACGGGAAGGACTTAAAATGAACATGGACACGACGAAAATCATGTCGAATGTCCATGTCGTCCCTGCCCCAGTTATGGTTGAGAACTCGGCTCTTGAAGTTGTCGACGCGTATGTATACCTAGGACAAACAGTCCAATTAGGTAGGTCCAACTTCGAGAAAGAGGTCAATCGTCGAATCCAACTCGGATGGGCAGCGTTTGGTAAACTTCGCAACGACTTTTCGTCCAACATACCTCAGTGCCTTAAGACGAAAATCTTCAATCAGTGTGTGTTACCAGTGATGACATATGGAACCGAGACGTGGTCCTTCACTATTGGCCTTATGAATAAGCTCAGAGTCTCTCAACGAGCTGTGGAGAGGGCTATGCTCGGGGTTTCTCTACGGGATCGAATCAGAAATGAGGAGATACGTAGGAGAACTCAAGTCACCGACATAGCCCGACAGATTAGCACATTGAAGTGGCAACGGGCAGGCCATATAGCGCGCAGAACAGATGGCCGATGGGGTCGAAAGGTTCTCGAGTGGAGGCCACGGACCAGCAAGCGCAGCGTAGGACGTCCATCCACAAGATGGGCAGACGACTTGGTAAGAACCGCAGGTCGGCGTTGGATGCAGGCCGCTTCCAACCGCCGTTCCTGGAGATCAATGAGGGAGGCCTTTAACCAGCAGTGGATGTCCTACGGCTGATATGATGATTATTTCACCGTTCGATACGAGTTGTCGTTGAAGGCTGCTCGTCCGATCAATAGGCGATTAACGCCAGGGTCCCACAAGGGTTTCACTTTCCGCAACTCTGTTCTTGCTGCATATCAACGATCTGCTAAAACCGGTACCTTTGGGTATGCAGACGATAGCACAGTTGTGGAAAGCTATACATTTAGTGCACGAGCCAGTAGAGCGTAGATTCAGTCACTCAAGGAGGCCATGGTCGAGCGCTTAAACTTGTCCTTGAAGGCAATCTCCGACTGGGATGATGCCAATCTGGTCAAGTTCAATGCGAATAAGACCCAGGCGTGTCTGTTCTCTGCAAAACGAAGTCAGTTTAATCTGGCTCTTACTTTCCGAAATGTATCCGTGCCGATATCTGACCACCTCGAGCTTCTTGGTATCACATTAACTCCGACTCTCAATTTCGGCTCCTACATTGAGTCAAAAGCCCAGTTGGCTGCTAAAAATCTTGGTATACTTGCAAAGGTGAGGCACTACTTCACACCAGGACAGTTACTCAACTTGTACCAAGCACAAGTCCGATCGTGTTTGGAGTACTATTCTCACCTCTGGGACGGATCAGCGAAGTACCAACTTGAAGCTCTGGAATCAATTGAGAGAAGAGCCAAGAAGCTCATAGGCAACGATGAGCTAGTTGATACAAGGCTTCTCAGCCTAGAGCATTGATGAAGGGTTGCTAGCCTCTCTGTTTTTTATCGAGTACATTTCCGGGAGTGTGCGGCGGAATTTGTCAACCTAATCCTACCATCTCCTTTCTATCAATGGACAACCAGACGCTCTGCGGTGCGCCACCGCTATATGGTAGAAATACCTCCCATTTGCACAAAGCGGTTCTCTATGACCTGTATTATGCGCACCGCCAAAGAGTGGAACGCCTTGCCAGAGTATGTGTTTCCTAATAGCTACAACCTGGGTATCTTTAAGTCGCGAATGAGTAGGTTTCTTCTAGGCAAGCGTGTACTATCGTTGACCGCATCATCGCTTACCATCAGGCGAGGTCATGGTCAAACGCAAGCCTATATAAAAAAAATCATCATCTCAGCCCATCTGCACGCACTGTTGTGTATAGGTCTAATCTTTATTACGCCATTCTTTCCAGTACCTTACGAGTCTCATCCATTGACACCCAGCTACGCTTCCCTTCAACCCTGCGATCCTCATACCCACGTCGACAACCTTTGTGTGACATCGGATTTCTACATTGGGTATGTGGTCCAAGAGTGATATACCGAGCATGGCACGCTTCATTGCCCGTTGAGCTACTCTAATCTTATGCATGTATTCCTTTGTGAGCGGCCATGTCTCGGAGCCGTAAGTAAGAATGGGCAGGAGATATTGGTTACACACCCTGGTCTTAAGGCATTGAGGGATTTTAGACTTTGGGACGTCTTCTAACTTAACTTTTGAAACTATCATGGTTATGAACACTATTTATACTAAAAACGGGATATTTACCATGATTGATGAGTATTTGAGTATCCCAATATTTCGGCGCAGTTGCATGCGCCATGATCACGGATAAACTGAAGTATTTGCGAGTAGGTAGTTATTGGCAGATATAACGATCTACCCTCTTTCTTAGTCTCTTGCTAGAAATGAATTCACTAATACTATTACTACCACCGGTTTCATTCTCGATCATAACTCGATTCCGACACACAACACTTACGGTATCAGGACGCGTAATTGACACTTCACTTCTTCGGTTCTTACACATTCTCACCACAGGATTCCAGGCTCCAGATAATTGAAAACCATCTTCACGATTGAAATTCTTGTGTTTGGCAATCTCAATTGCCTCTTGAACCAGTCTTGGCATGTAATATCGCTCAGTTGAGATTACTTGTGGGTTGTGTAGCTCAATTCAGTGGTTTGAGCCTGAGTCCAGCAGATGTCCCGCTATGGCAGACTTTTGTCTGTCAACATTCTTCACCGCCCTGATATGTTCCTTTACCCGACAAGCTATTGTGCGTTTGGTTTGACTAATATAAGAAGTCCCACAACTACAGTCTTTTTTATACACTCCTGGTTTTTCTAGTGGAAAACCATTTTTCGGTGAGCGCAGATAGTGTGTAATTTTCTTTAAAGGAGTAAAAATGGTCTTAAGTGAAATTTTTTGTAGAATGTTTGTGATTTTATCTATATCGCAAACATTCTACAAAAATTTTCACAGTTTAGAGATGTCTCAAGAAATTTTAATGTCCTACACATTAACGCGCAGAGCATTCCGGCTCATTACCCAGATATATTGGCGTCTTTTGATCTTATTAACATTCATGATATATAAGTCTCCGACTCTTGGTTAAAACCCTGTTTGCCGACTACTTCATATTCGTTGCCAGGTTTTATCCTAATAAGAATGACCTCTCAGTTGGACGTGGTGGAGGCGTAGCTATATACTTACGCACGCAAATCCCCTACTGCGTGATTCACATGTCTCCACAACCACCATCTCCCGGCGCAGGCGAACACCTCTTTGCTGAAGTTCATCTCTCTCACACCAAAATTCTACTCGGGGTCTATTATAGCAATCACCTTAGTAACTACTATTTTCTGTCTCTTGAAAGGCTTCTCGAAGACTTTACTCCTTCTTATAACCACACCATTATTATGGGTGACTTTAACACTTGCCTCCTAAAGCAGGACTCTCGCTCTATCTCACTTCAAAATCTCGCTAAAGCTAGCAACTTGGCCATACTTCCTCTAACAGCTACACACTTCTTTCCGGATTGTTCTCCTTCTCTTCTTGACTTAATTTTCGTATCTTCGTCAAACAATGTGGCTAAGCATGATCAAACTTCAACGGCCGCTTTCTCTTATCATGATCTGATCTACTTGTCATAAAAAGTTCGTCCGCCGAAAGCAAAGCCTAAAATCCACATGCAGTGTAACTTTGGTAGAATGAACCTTGAGAACGTTCGTGAGGATGCCCGAAATATTGATGGGTCAGAGGTCAGGAGTGCTTGTAACGTCGATTACACGGTAGCTTCTTTCAATAGTCAACTGAACAAGCTTTACGACATACATGCACCCATACGTGCTATCAAAATTAAACACCTCCCTGCGCCATGGATTACGGACAAATTCCGCACTGCAATGCACAAAAAGGCTGAGGCAAAAGTAAGAATGGCATGCAAGCCTACGGAGGTCAATAAAGCCAAATATCACGATCGCCGCAATCACTGCAATAGGTTGTGTAGGGATGCACAACGCCGATTCATTCACGATTCTGTTGATATAAGTAATGATTCATCCAAAGTATGGAAATTTCTTAGAACACTGGGTGTTGGTAAATCAAAGCAAGAATCTATTCCTAAAAACTTAGACATTGATCTCCTCAATCAGCACTTTTCAAATTTCTCAAATATTGATGGATTAATTAAGCTCAATACACTAAAATATCTTTCTTCTCAGCCAACCCCAGACTTCCCTCAGTTTCAGTTTTATCAATTCGACGATTGTGGTGTTAAAAGAAGCATTGCATCTATTACCTCAAATGCTGTGGGCAATGACAGTATCAGTCGAAATATGATTGTTCCCATTTTTGATTAAATTATCCACGTTATTACGCATACCCTAAATTCCTCTATCAATTCTAGCTCATTTTCCGATGCCTGGATAGAAACTCAGATTATTCCCTTACCTAAAAAATCCAATGCTTCCTCTTTTGCTGATTACCGTCCAATATCAATCCTTCCTTACTTATCTAAAATCCTTGAACGCCTTATTCATCAACAGTTAAGTACCTTCCTTTCCAAAAACTCCCTGTTAAATTCTTTTCAATCTGGTTTCCGTCCAGGTCATCGCACCGTAACAGCTCTGGTTAAAATAACAGATGACATTCGGTCTGGGATGGATAGTCAGAAGCTAACAGCAATGATACTCCTTGACTTCAGCAGCGCTTTCAATAATGTTGACTTCGACCTACTTCTGGGTATTTTATGCTCCTTTAACATATCTCCAATGTCAATTGACTGGTTCATAGTTACTTGTTTGGGCGCCGTCAGCGCATCCGTGTTGAAGAGTGCAATCTTCGTGGTGCAATCTTTCTGCCGGTGTCCCACAAGGTGACGTTTTATCCCCTCTCCTATTCGCTATGTTCATTCATTCTATCTCACACAATTTAACTTCTTCCTACCACCTGTACGCAGATGACTTGCAAATTTATACTCAAGCTACAGTTGAAAATATTGACGGAGCTATTAGTTTACTAAAAACTGACCTTGACCGGATATGTGACTGGAGTAAATCCTTTGGCCTTACAGTCAACCCAAACAAAACACAGGCCATTAAAATTAGTAGCTCCATACAGATCTCCAAAATCAATTTTGCACAACTACCATCCATAGTTTTTGACGGAACCCCTATAGACATCACCCAGTCAGTGAAAAATCTATGAATACAGATGGGTACCTGTTTAACCTGGGTTCCCTGTATCAATGAGATTAGCCGCAGGGTATTTGCATCATCTGGATCTTTACGGAGACTTCGTAACTTCTTGCCGACTTTTACCAAGGTTACGCTTGCACAGACCCTTTTACTTCCAATCCTGGACTACGCTGACGTCTGCTATCTTGACATCACTGAAGCCCAACTGAGCAAACTTGAGCGTCTTCAAAACCTGTGTATTCGGTTCATATTTGGCTTGCGCAAGTATGACCATATTTCTGATTTTCACACAAAGCTCAAGTGGCTCCCCATCCGTCTTCGCCGGAATGCACACATACTGTCCCGTTTGTATAACATCCTTTTTAACCCTTCTTCTCCCTTCTATCTTAACGAGCGTTTTGAGTTTCTCCACCAGGCTAATGAGCGCTGTTTGCGTTCTTCAGATTCCCTCCAACTTAAAACTCCTGTCCATACGACTGAGTTTTATAGTCGATCCTTCACTGTAACAGCCGTACGATTGTGGAACGATTTACCACTCTCTATAAGAACATCCAAGTCTATTAGTAATTTTAAAACAAAAGTGCACACCCATTATCTGTCCTTGTGTTGAAGTTGTAGCTGCTTGTTAATTCATCATAACCATTTTTAGAGATGCTTATTAAAATTAAATTTGTGTTATTTTTGGTAGTTTAGGTTTATAGTATGTAGATAAGTTTTTTTTTAAATTTATATAGATGCACCGCCGTGATGTGTTAAATTTTGATCCTGTCCATACAAAGGTTGTCTGGAAGAGATCGCTTTTAGCGATAAAACCGCCCATTGTACTTAATCTATTTGTAAGAATTATGTTCTGTATTTTACTTTGGTGTACAATAAAGAGTTATCTTATCTTATCTTATAAATGTAGTTCTCCACTGCCTTTATTAGGCAGTTACCTACGATTATGTTTCGGACCAGCAAGATTGGTCATAATCTTGGTTATTTATACAAAAATGGGGCGTGACTGTGTCATGGCCGTGTGTTGTATGTGAATACGAGTACGTAGCAGATAATATATGCTATACAAAATTTAAAATATGCTATTTCATGTATGTTATAATCATTTTTGAACACTAAGAAGCCCTTCGCGTCATACTAAATGGAAATCGTGAAACGCAGCAAAATGACCTCAAAATGGCGGCGGTTTCCCATCCACCGCACGTGATACGTAACAATCCTCACTTAGCGTAACTAATGACTAATCCTTTACCTATCCAGTAGTGTAATTAAATTTTGGATAGAGATGATATATTATGTAGCTGCAACACCAAACTGTATCCCCGTTTTTGATATCATTCGTTTTTTGAATTGCCCCCCCCCCCCTGTAGAATTACACTGAAATTACACTGTAGAAGCAATTTTAAAAACGTATTCACGTTAAACACATAATGTTTCTTTAATTGTACAGAGCGTTTGGTATACAGTCCTCTTAAAGCCAGTCTGAATACTGAATTTGGAAATAAATTTGTTTTACGCACGATAGGATGTTCATTTTCGCAGTACCTATTATTAGAATTAGGAAAATAATGTTAAACGTATGCCGAAGTATAGCAAGCTAATGATTGAGGCCTCTCGGCTGTGAAATGAAGATGATTTAATCACCATCTGTTCAGACAAATTCAGCCGAAACTCTCAAGTGGCTCAAATATGGAAGTCTCGACAGAGCTTGTGTAATTGGGCCATTTGGGGTCGAGATCTTTAGATAGTCCGATATATCCGTACCTCAAAAGGTAAAAAAGGAACCCTTATAAGATCACTTTCTTGTCTGTCTGTTTGTTCGTGTGTCACCACCGATTTTCTCAGGAACGGGTCGACCTAGCAATTTTAAATTTATACCAGATACTGAGGTCTATAGTCCCTATTAGGTGTATGAAAATCAAGATCCTGAGTCAACACGATAAAAAGATATGGGCAAATTTAGATTTTCGCAAAAACTTGTGAGTACCAAAATAGTATGTACTATGTATGTATGTATGGAGTATCCCCATACATACATAGTTGACACCCATTATGATAGTCCTCTGAGTTGTATGGGCGCTCATACAGTTTAGAGGACCTGCTTAATCGGCACCAAACCTCAAATAAGGTAAATAACTAATATGATATTAATAAGCAACTTAATCTTTCCTTATCACTTCTTCTATTGATGTATGTATTTTATTTAATATTGGTATAGTTTAGTCTATGATAAAAAGTATTTAAGTAGTATGTACCTATGCTA
The DNA here is from genome assembly GCA_918857605.2 of Philereme vetulata. Taxonomy (NCBI): domain Eukaryota; kingdom Metazoa; phylum Arthropoda; class Insecta; order Lepidoptera; family Geometridae; genus Philereme; species Philereme vetulata. Next base: position 12,706,693 of record OU975421.1, read on the forward strand.
TTTTATTAGTCCTGTGTAAATTATTCATTAGTTCCCTTTCCTACACATCTTTATCTACAATACACAAAGGTTATCTGGAAGAGAATGCTCTTTAGCATTAAGTTCTCCTTTATACTAGTTTTATAAGTGCAATAAAGTATTTTCAATCAATTAATCAATCAACTAATATGTGCTATTGAATAAAATAAATACTTAAGTGGGACTCCCATGCAACAGACATGATTTTTTTGCCGTTTTTATAGATAATTGTACGTAACCCTACGTGCGCGAGTCCGACTTGCACTTGGCCTTTATAATGTGAATCGACTCGGATCTAAAGTGTACAAGCACTATCTCACTCTCATGAACGAATCCTAGAAATGAGCGGTATCATATAATGCTGTTATATATTTTATACGTTATATATCTACAAACAATAGTTCACGAAGGCGCACAGCTTTATTATGTACTAGTGACCCCGCCGAACTTCGTATCGGCTTGACATGCTTAGGTACAACGCGGGCTGTAAATACAAGTCACCCTGGTAGAATTGTCAATTGCTGTCCCCGGCCATCATTATGTATGAGAATATGAATGACTTCCACAAATAATTCAATATCAAAATTAGCCAAATCGCTCCACCCGTTCTCGAAATTTATATATATATAGACAATATATCTCGGGATAACTCCTACCGAAGCATCTGTTTTAAACGACATTTATTTTTTTTACATCCTCTTTGACGATATTAGCAGCACGCATTCTGTCAATTCTATGTCAAACGTCATAAGGTTACATTATAAAAGCGCTAAGGTTAGATTATAAATATTTTTATAAGGTGGTTAAGTATTCTTAAATTTTCTAATTTTGCGCGCAATTTTCTTTATTTTTTCTTTTATAAGAACCTTTTCCTATTAATAAGAAATACAACAAAAAAAGAATTGGCCAAATTGGTCTAGGCGTTGTTGAGTTATACGCTTACCAATACATTTTGCGATTCATTTTTATATTATAGAAGATTACCCTGTGATATTAAAAATGATAGCTCATTTAACGCATTTAAAACTAAACTCGCTCAAAATATTACAACTAATGAATCTAAATAAAGTAACTATACAACTAACGAACTATCTACCTGAATGCGTTAATTAAATACCTACCTACTTAACTCGAACGAATTACATTAACTTTTCTATGTGTACTGATTCTCATGTGAGTGATAATTGTTATCTTTTTAAGAATAAATGATTATTTAACCTATACATGGTATCAGTGTTTAAGTCTTCGTAGTATTTATTATTAAATGGGTATTTATTACTATAAGAATTGTATTACTAGGGTTTCTTGATGTTTAAAGTAGGTTAATTCAAATACCTTGTGTTTATCTAGGTTTAGTTAATTTTATTTACTAGCTGACCTACCCGCGACTTCGCACCCGCGGTTTGTCAATCAAAACATTCTGCGCAGTCGGCTAAAAAGTTGCCTATGTCGCAATCGGGTCTTTATTCCCCTCCCCCCCCCCCCCTCCCCTCTTTAGGGATGATTTTGCAAAAAAAGTTGATATATCTTTATTTCTAACCAAGAGCCTAAATATGAATTTTCAGATCCCTAATTTAAGGAATTATGGATTGCCCATACAAACTTTCAACCCCTATTTCACCCCCTTCAAGATTATTTTTTGAGACAAATATATAAATATATATTGCTGGACATTTCACACAGCGCTGTCTAGCCCCAAACTAAGCAGAGCTTGTACTATGGGAGCTGATAGAATACTTATATACATATTTTTTTGTAAATACGTACTTATAATATATAGAGAAACAACCAGACCCGGAACAAATATCTGTAGATCATTTGTTCCGCGGCGGGAATCGAACCCGCTACCTCCTGCGTCTCAGCCGGCTATCCGCCCACTGCACCACGGAGGTCGTCGACAAAAGATAGCCTATGTATTTTTCGAGGATATAATTTATCTCCTTGCCAAATTTAATTACGATCCGTTCAGCCGTTTAGTCGTGAAAAGGTAACAAACAAACAAACTTACAAACATACAGAGTTATTTTCGCATTTATAGTGGTTCGCCCCGAACTGAGATCTCGCGAGTCTCCAAACAAAAACAATAAAATAATATTCGTAATCTTCGACTATCAAAATAGTGCCACGAAATTAAATAACCATATTGCTTGATCTACAGTTTCATTCAAATTACAGGTAACGGGAGTTCATGAATTTGGTCTAATTTTTTTGGAGTAGAAATTGCAGTTATTTTGGATTGTAGACTGTTGTCTATATTTGTGTCACTAAAGCTACACGCATACCAAATTTCAGCACTGTGGAGTCACTGGTGTACCCGGTGAATTTTGTCAAAGTTCAGTTTTTAAACAATTCGTGAGGTGTAAATATTTTTAAAATTATCTAGGAGTTAAATGTCTTTAGAGTAGATGTACACACGGCTACACATCAAGCTATAAATTTCCAGTATAAGCTGACCTGGCATTGTGTAGGCTTTTCGTAGAATGAGAGGTCAGCTTATACTGGAAATGTATAGCTTGATGTGTAGCCGTGTGTACTACATAATTAAATCAGTTCGTTTGTATGGATCAAAGGGTTGTTATTAGTGTACATCAATACCGAATCTCAATATGAAGGACCCCTGAGGAAATTAAATTTCAGACAAAAGGCACTGCTATGGAATCCAACTAGCTGGCAAACTCTAGTTTACTAGATGGCTCCAGCCATCACAAACTCCAAACTAAACCATCTAAATATATTATCTGTACCGCGGGGAACCTACATGTCAGTCTATCTGAAGATAAATTCGTTAAATGAGTACAGTCAGTACTTCAATCCTAGTAATTTTAATTCTATAAACCTCACAGTAACTTGTTCACTCGCGACTTGAAGAGGTCAGGGCATTCACTTTATTAGAAAAAAAAAACATTTATTTGTGACGGAACAAAATGAACACAGTACACAAGTAAGGTACACACAAAAACATATTTATACACACAACAAAAACCAATCCCTAGCAAATGTGTGTCTCATAATTAAACCTAAACGACGTCACAAAAAGGCAATTTGACTAGCTGCCTTACTCAGGCTTTGCACGGATTTTATCAGAATAAAATATAGGCTATAGCGCTCACGAATAACGTAGCTTTCTATTAGTGAAAGAATTTTCAGAATCGGTTATGTAGTTCTAGAGATTTACCTCTAAATAAAACAAACTCACTTCTTATTCTTCTTGGTCGCTTCCACGCTTGTCTGTTTTCGCCTTGTCTCCTCAAGGCAGCGGCGAACTGAGCCCTGTGAGACTTGACTTGATAAGACTAGCGTCTATTTTTTACAAGCTTTTTATTAACTTGCAATGTATGTATGTTTGTCCGGGTGGAATCTTGCAACTGAATTTCAAACCCGTTCTCCGCAACCGATGGAGCTGAAATTTAGAATACATATGTAATTTCGGTGAATATGGTAGACAGCGGGTTTTCTGAATGGATTATAGTAGGTTACTAGTGTTTGGGCTCGTTTGAATCTGCTTGTGTTTCTGATTATGAATTTTTTAAAAGCTTGTTTTGAAAAAGTAAGTTTTCAACAAAAAAACTTATTAACCGGTTTCAAACAAATAAGGAGGTTCAAAATTCGTCTGAATCTTTTTTTTAATGTTCCGCGATTACTCAAAGACGCCTTGACCGATTCGAGAATTTATTTTCTTGTTTAAAAGGGTATACTTCCCAGTTAGTCCGATTGACACCAAGTCAGGATCTTATGATGGGATCCTAATAAAATCGAGTGCAAATTTTGCAAAAAATATTTGCTTTTGCGGCTTTAATAATCACTACGGCCTATTGTGATCAACACGTGTGTTGATGTTGCCAATAAGCCTTACAGCTATTAGAAACTGTAGGATACTCTTAGGCGTGATAACTGTTAGCTCCTCCGGGCTAAGAATGTATTTACCAAGATGAATGCTGCGTTTGCGCATTAGTAGACCAAACTCGCCTAACGGATGTAGGATTATTCTGCCGCCTCATTACAGAATCTTTAGGTTTGTGTATTCTGTCAATCACCGTGGCGTCGTAGGTGGAGAGCTGGCCGAGACACATGAGGTTGCGGATTCGATTCCCGTCGCGGAAGAAATGTTTGTATGATCTACAATTACTTGATCCGGGTCTGGGTGTTTTCTTTATAATTATAAATCAAATCAAATCAAAAATCAAATCAAAAACATTTATTTGTAACAACACCAATAGTACAACAGAACAAACACACACAGGAGACATAACAAAAAAACAAAGAAACAATAACTAAGAGATTAAAATTAAATAAAAATGCAAAATATTGCAGTGTGTGTGTCTCATCGTACTCACAGATAAGTGTGTATTTACAAAAAAAAACATGTGTAACTATATGTATTGTGTCAGTTATCTGGTTCCCAAAATACAAGCTTGACTTAATCATTATTATAAATACGGGATTTATCACGTAACGTCTTATCGGTGTTTCGTCCGACAATGTTTCGGTTCAATTTGGTCAACAATAACATGCTGGGCCTTCGTTGAAATCATAAATTGAAATCAATCACGAAAGTTTTCTAAGTAAAAAAGCTTGACTTAGTTTGGGGCTAGCTAGCAGTGTGTGAAATTTCCAGCATTATTTGATTATTTATTTGTGTATCGCATAGCCCTAGCTCAAACATGTGCTTAATAAGTTGACAGTATCAGGTTAGGGCTCTGACTGACTAGTGCAGCGGTTAGGCGATTGTCCCTTCGATTTTCGAACGAAAATTGTCCAGGTTATCATTCTCTTCGGACTTCGGGATTTCAAATCTGTTTCTTTAAGTCTGAACTGTTCAGTGTTGTTTAATATCACGATAAATAAATAAATATTGATGGATATTACACACAGCGCTATCTAGCCCCAAACTAAGCAGATATTGTACTATGGGAACCAGATAAATGATAGAATACTTATGAGATACATTTCCAATAACCAATAAAAACGTAAATCGGTGGCGCCTTTGCGACGATGCCGCTTAGTCAGTTTAACAGGAACCTATTTACATGATGATGATTATGATTTGTTTACCTATTTTATACAGGCTGTTTCATTGATATTTTAGGACTTGATATTCTAGTTGTTTGAAACATTTCTATGACATTTTCTATGATAACAAATTCGAAAACATTACCATTACAACAATATTAGCCCTACCTTTGTTTCCATTACCGTCGTACATTAAAAAACACGTAGTATACAGTGCTGACTGTACATTTTAAAATTTAGAACTTCATGCATCAGATAAGGTCCCAAACTGATGACTAAAATATATTTGGTACATCCCAGAAGGATTTATATATGAATACAAATAATTTATTTATAACGCCCTTGTTACAAGTTAACTGGATAATTAATACTAAAAATAATAACGCTGGACATTTCACACAGCGCTATCCAGCACCAAACTAAGCAAAGCTTGTTCTATATATTTATTACATACTTATATAGAAAAACAATTGCTATTAAATTTAAATTTAACATAAATAATATAAAAAATTAGCAATTGCAAATGTCATAATAATTAATTTATTTAATGTTTAATGTTAATATTTATTGTTATACGTTATGTAAATATATTTAATAGCATGTTATATAATGAGCTGTGAAATGTCAAAAATATTATGTTTGTGTTAGCAATAAAGTCTTAATTGATCGAGCGAAGAGATACCTCTAAATCAACTTGGGCAAATCGGCGTTGTATGTATGTATGTTTGTTTGTCCGAGGATAACTTTTGTAGCGTTAATCCGATCATCCTGAAATTTGATACATAGGTAGTGGTGGCCCAATTTAAGTGTGACTAAATGAGCTAAAAATGTTTGGAGGTTGTTGAGGTAGTAGACTATTAGGTACTGGGACGTCAAATGGAAGGTCTCTAGTAGTGCATTTCAACCTCGTTTTTATTTTGTGTTTAGTCTTTGCAGTTTTTGAGTTATTTATTAGCCTTAATAAAAATAAAACTTTGACAAATTCTCAGGGTACACCAGTAACCTCACAATGCTGAAATTTGAATTGGTATTCGTGTAGCTTTAGTGACACAAATACAGGCAAAAGTCTGAAATCTATAATAACTGCAATTTCCTCTAATTTGAATGAAACTGTAGGTCAAGTTATTTGGTTTCCATATCGTGGCACTAATTTATACTAATAAATTAAAGATTAAGGCCGGTATGCATAAGATCACTAAACGTATTTAGCGAATAAACATATTTAAATTTGACGTATTGTATGATTTGACAATTTCTTAAATCATATTTAGCCACTAAATACGTTTAGGCATCGTTGTGCAAGTCGCTCTAAGAATAATATATATTTTGTTTTTTGGTAAATTCGCGAGATCTCAGTTCGGGGTGAATCACTAGTAATAATAATATTAGAGAAATAGCCAAACCCGGAATATATCTGTAGATCATGCAAACTTGTCCTGCGGTGGAAATCGATCCGTCGTTGTTAAATTAAGAAGTACAATTAAAATACACTTAAACTTTTGGTAAAAATAATAGTTCTTTTACGTCAATAAACAAGACATGTAAGTTTAAATACTGAAACCTGACTACATAATAACGAATCGATTGACAGCTCATTCATCAAAATCGGATGAGTAGTTTAAGGGCCCTGTCTTCTGTTACCCGTTTTATGCGAATAATTCGAACAAGTCTGTGGCTCGGTTGATAAAGAGAGATAAACAAAAATAAATACACCCAAAGTTTGATTCATCAAAACTTAAAAGATCGAAAAAAAAAATTTAAACGTATCACATTCGTCAAATAAATTAATTTGCAACTCGCGTTTTCGTAAAATGAGCAATTGAGTTAAATAATTATCTAACCCTGTTTTCACTCAAAAAACGAGTCGTAAAGTTTTTAACAAAAATAACATTACAACAAAAAAATTGTCTTCTTTGAAATGCGTTTAAAGAATTTTAGTATATTAATATAATATTTCAAAAAAAAAATAACGAATAAAAACTGCGCAATTTTACGCTTCAAAAGATGTCGTTTATTCGAAAGTAGAAAGTTTATCAGTTAAAATTCACATACTTTAACAAAGTTCAACTTTTTATTTACATATAAAAAAAACTAAAAGCGTACTATCCATTAATTATTATATGATTTTTTTAAAATCACATATAAAATGATGAAACGCAACGCGGCCACTGGCAGTCAGCGCCGAGCGCTTTTGGAGAGAGGACGTGTCGCTTTTTGTCACGAGCACTATACATAGTTACGTATATATAATACTATAGGCAACAGCATACAATTATAGTGCGACCGAGTGATTTGATCTGTATGGATACTTACAGATCTATAAAACTCATTGACATCATTGTTCTCCCAGATGCCCCCTCGTAGGGTAAAAATGTTTAGTATGATCGTGTAGAGGGAGTTTTGGTGAGTTGGGAATAAATCCTAAAGTCCCCTTTTGTCCCCCATTCGCTCCCATCCACCTCGTATCTCGGAAAGTATAAGACTTAGAACATTAGCGCCAAAACTAATACTCAGGACATTTTCTACATACGAAACTAAAAAAAAAATGATCTTTCATACAAAAAAAAATTGTCCCATACAAAATATTTTTGTGCAAATACCGTACACCGTATATTTCGTTTGCCGTTACTTTCATACTGTTTTTGTAGGGAGCCAAATGTCTTGTGGGTACTGTGAAATTTATATTATGTATTTTATTTATTGGTGGAGGGGCATGAGATAACTAAATTTTCAAGTTTATGCGACATCCATCATCATCATCATTTTGAGACGTCCCTTTTTTAGTTGTTGGAGGGGCATTAGGCAACTTTCTTAGTAAATTTTCATGTTTATGCGACATCCATCATCATCATTTTGAGACGTCCCATGGTTTTTTTTTTGTTTTTGGAGGGGCGTAAGGCAACTTTCTTAGTAAATTTTTAAGTATATGCGACATCTACAAGGATCACTATAAAACGTCGAATATTTTTTTTTTAATTTTGGAGGGGCATAAGGCAACTTTCTTAGTAAATTTTCAAGTATATGCAACATCTACAAGGATCACTTTAAAACGTCCAATATTTTTTTTTTGTTTTTGGAGGGGCATAAGGCAAATTTTTTAGTAAATTTTAAAGTTTATGCGACATCTACAAGGATCACTTTGAAACGTCCAATATTTTTTTTTTTGGTTTTTGGAGGGGCGTAAGGCAACTTTCTTAGTAAATTTTCAAGTATATGCGACATCTACAAGGATCACTTTGAAACGTCCAATATTTTTTTTTAGTTTTTGGAGGGGCGTAAGGCAACTTTCTTGGTAAATTATCAAGTATATGCGACATCTATAAGGATCAGTTTGAAACACTTTTTTCCTCAGCAAATTATGCAATTGATGTAAAATTTTGCACACCGGTAGAACTAAAATAAAAATTCCAGACTATACTAAAAACGTTCGGATCTGATGATGGAGTCAGGAGCTATTCCGTGGAACTCCTCAGCAAGTTTTCCGATTGAGGTCAAACTATGGATACCGGTAGAATTTAAATGAAAATACTTTACTATACTAAAAGCGCTCTGATCTGGTGATGGAGTCAGGAGCTGTTCTATGGAACTCCTCAGCAAGTTGTCCGATTGAAGTAAAACTTTACACACCTGTAGAACTAAAATGAAAATAAATCACAAAAGTTACCTAAGTGTATTTGTTTCAGATAAATACTTCGTTTTATTTTTCCTGTAATTTTTGTTGATGTTCCAATCAATCATGTTAATTTGAGATTGTTCGCATTCCAAAACTATACGACAAACAACAAAATAAAAAATTGTTTTGTAATGTGTAAGTTACCTAGGACTTTTTATATGATACCAAACTGAATGTTATCCTACATACTTAGGTAAATAATTAAATGCAACTGTAGGTCAAGTAAGTTGGTTATACATTTCGTGGCGCTGTTATACAAGTGGTTCGCGCCGAACTAATATCTCGCGAGTCTCTCAATAAACAAAAAAATATTTTTTATAATTTTTGACTTGTTCAATAGTACCACGAAATAACAACAACAGACTTACTTGACCTACAGTTTTATTCAAATAACAAGTAATGGGAGTTCATGTTAATTGGTTACTTTTATAGGGGTAGAAATTGCAGTTATTCTGGATTTTAGACTTTTCCCTATATTTGTGTCACTTAAGCTACACGAACACCAAATTTCAGTACTGTGGGGTTACTGGTGTACCCTGTGAATTTTGTCAAAGTTTAGTAAACTCAAAAACTACAAAGATTGAACTAAAAATAAAACGGGCTCAAAACGTGCTAATGAAAACTTTTTTTATACGACGTCCCATTTGACCTAACAGTTCTCTCTATCGGTTTAGGTCTATCGGATCTACTCGGTTTAGGTTAAATTTTGCAGGTATTTTGGATTTCAGACTTTTCCTTACATTAGTATTACATAAACTACACGAATACCAAATTTCAGCACTGTGGAGTCACTAGGTTACCATATAAATTTAGTCAAAATTCAGTTTTTATTACGACTAGTAATTAAAAAACTACAACGAATAAACTAATAATAAAAACGGAGTCTCAATGTATTAATAAAGATCTTTCATTTAACGTCCTATTTGACTTTATAGTCTTATTTTTGTTTGTTTTCACCGCTCTTGAACCCCAATATCTCAACAACCCCCCAACATTTTAGCTCATTTAGTCAAATTCAGGATTTTGCCAACACTACCTGCCTATATATTATCAAATTTCACGATGATCGGATCAACGCTTCGAAAGTTACCCTTTGACAAACAAACATACATATACAACGCCAATTTGCTCAAGTTGATTTAGAAACTTCACTTTGCTCGATCAATTAGTCAAAGATTATGAATAATATTTTTTTGTGTTTTGTGGAAGACACACGAGATCTAAGTTCGGGGCGAACCACTAGTTATTTTACTTGTAGAAATCTTGTCAGACCATTATAATCTCGGAGTCTTCAAGTCCAGAGTGAACAAGTTTTATCTAGGCAAGCTAGCTCCCTCTTACACCTTACCATCAAGTGAGTACCTAAGTGGTCAAGCCCTTAACCAATACAATTAAAATATAAATACTTAAACTACAAATGAAGATAGGTACGAAGATACCAAATACACTATAAATTAACATTTTCATTTGATCGACATGACAGAAGATCAACATTTCTTGTCCTATAGTGAGGTGTATAGGACACAAACTCACACATCCGCAAGCCACGCAGCAAGTTCAACGGCCGGCCGACTTCATAAATATCTAAAATTGACAGCGTCAGATTTTGGAATGCCCTATTAAGGCGCTACGGTGGAACATCGGTAAACTAGTGATTAAGTTGAAACAGTAGACCTCGCGTCTGAAGTCCAAAGAGTAATTTGCGCATCAAAATTAACGAAGAAAAACCAATTTTAAATCGAATTTCAGGTGCTTGAATTTTCTTATGTAAACTTTTGCGCAAAATATTGGTATAAGTTTAAGCGATTACTCGCGTTCCCTTGCTTCTAGGAGGTTTAATCTGGTGTCTACGGGTTCGTCTTGTGAATAAAGGAGAGGACTGCGTATTTTGATTGGTAAAGGTATTTATAATTTTTCCCAAAAGAATTAAAAAATAAAATCCGGCGATATATAACGTTACAGCAAACTTCGCCCTCCACTTTCCCTTTTTGTAGAAATATGTAGAATGAAGTCCTTAGTGTGCCTTTCTTTGATTGAAATCCGTCGATAAATAACGCTACAGCAAACTTCCCTTTTCCTCCCTATTTTTCCCCCAATCAAAAATTGCGATTGATTAAAAAAAATTAATAAATCAAGGACTAGATCCTTGATTTATACATTTTTTTTTCGTCCCAATTTTCGTCATAATCGTTTCAAAAATGCGACCTGTATATATTGGTGAGACAGCAGAGCATAAGCATTTTTAGTCAATCTCGAAACTGAGACGATTCGCTCGCTCGGTCTATAACTACAAACATATATACATTAATACCTTGAAAGAAAGAAAGAAAGAAGACATTTATTCACATAAACTGTACACAAGAAGCAGACGCAACACTTACAACACTTACAACGAACATACACAATGAAAAAAATACATACACATAGGAGCAAAATAATACATTGTACATATAGGTATATTACGGCAAATAAAGTGTATGCATGGAGAAATGCTGCCATGTACAGGATTATGCAAAAAGCCCTGAGCTCAGCATGTGCCGTTAACTAGTTTACAACACTGTTTTTCAGCACAAGGCTACATACATAGACCGCTAAAAACATGACCCTTCCTTTTGGCTTTGCCGTATTCGGGTAACAACGTATCCCAGGGGTGGGGGGGAGTAACACCGATAACATATCGAAATCAACCAAAAATATCTGAAATTAACATTTTATTGAGATTATACCATGGTACCATATTGGTATATGGTACCAAACTGCAAGTCAGTATCCATTTGTTAGCAAGCTGTTTGCAAGCACTCTCCCAGGAGACAATCTTCCAAATTCTGTTGCACGTTTGCAGTTGGATGACTATAATACTAAGTTAGACATCCTATATTCCCCTGGGTGACCAAAACCTAAAATATATTATTGTCATAATAATAATAAATAATGTTGGACATTTGACACAGCGCTATTTAGCCCCAAACTAAGCAAAGCTTGTACTTATATATTATGTATTAGTTTTTATTAGGTTGGGGAAAAAGTTTCTTCGCATGTTTTAAGAAAATTCAAAATATTTTTTAATATAGTTTATTTACATTTAACTAAAGTATGTAGGTACCATTTTGTTCGATAACTTTTTGCCATCTTGTATGTAGGAACATCCTATTGCTATAGAAATTTTGGGGCTTCTGATCAAAATACCGCGACAAGTAGTTTTGGAAGTCCTCTCGTGATGTTAACCTGACACTGCCTAAAGAATTCTGAAGAGATCGAAACAGGTGACAATCTGAAGGTGCAAGGTCAGGACTATACGGCGGATACATTTACACCTCCCAGCCAAACTCTCTTAATTTTTGCTGAGTGGCTAAAGATGTTTGAGGTCTAGCGTTATCATGATGAAAAACCACACCTCTTCTATTGATTAATCCCGGCCGCTTTCTCTCTACTTCTTGCTTTAATCTCATCAGTTGTTCGCAGTAGAGTTCAGAATCGATGGTCCTGCCTGGTGGTAATAGCTCATAATGAATAATGCCCTTCCAATCCCACCACACACACATCATCACCTTGTTGCAAGTTAACCCGGGTTTCGCCACAGTCTGTGAAACCTGACCGGCCTTTGACCACGAACTTTTTAGCACGTTCTTGTCGTAGATCCACTTTTCATCACCAGTTATCAGCTTTTTCAAAAATGGTTCGGTTTCATTACGTCGAAATAAAGAATCACAAATGAGCACATGGTTCATTACGTTTCTTTCAGTGAGCTCGTGGGGTACTCAAATATCGAGGTTTTTTGTGAACCCAGTTTTTTTCAAATGCGCCAAAACTGGTTTGTGGTCTATTCCCAGACCTTCAGCTACGTCGTCACTACTGATATGATGATCTTGCTGCACTTTTTCAAAAATCGCATCTTTTTTATCCGTAATAGGGGCGATCAGAGCGACGTGCATCTTTGACATCAAAATTTTACGGATTAAAAACGCTTAAACCAAATTTGTGCTACTCTCACAGACACTGTACTAGGTCCATTATCATCACCATATTTTTTCCGCGGCTTGCGTTGCATTTTTACCTTTTTTGTAGTAAAATTTTAAAATGTATCGAATTTCTTCATTAGATTCACTCATATTTACAGTACGAAAAATAAATAAAAATCACACTTTTCCTAATTTGAATTTGGAATTATCTTCTTTAAAATTTAAACTTTGAATGATACCAAAACCAGCCCGATACAAGTAGTATAGCCAAAGAGATTTTATTACAAGTTCATACATACTATAATGCGAAAATACTTTTTCCTATAAGTTGTTATGATTTTTAACCAACTTCAAAAAAAGGTATAGGTTCCCAATCGCTGGAACCTTTCATTAAAAGTAAAAGCATTCACAGTGCATTACTTGCCAGTTTTACTTATTATCGATAAGGTACAATTACCTCCATAACTTTTGTCAATCGTATTATTTTAGAAAGCTTTCAAAGTACAGTCGTAGTCAAAGTAAGTTCATTAATTAAATTAATACAAAGTTAACAAAACTCCTGTCATTATAATTATTCTGTGATTGTTTTTAATTACTAATTAAAGCTTTAGTTAGTTTGATGACCTCCGTGGCGCAGGGAGCCGGCTGAGACGAAGGCGGTTGCAGGTTTGATTCTCACAGCGGAGCAAATGTTTGTGATGAATCTATATATTGCATGCATCTATATATATAAACATGTCATCATCATCATCATCTCAGCCCACATCCACCACTTCTGGGTACAGGCCTCCTCGTTATCACGCCATTCTCTCCGGTCCTGTGCCAAGCGCATCCATTGCCAAAAAACGGTATAGGTCCCTGTTATTTTTGTAATACATTAATTTAAAACACACATCTGGAATCGTATTATCTAATTTTAGAAGTGGATATAATACTGGTAGCTTGAATATATATCTAGTAATCGATACATTTCCAATAACCCATTTTTAAGTACCTAAATCGGCGGCGCCTTTGTGACGATGCCGCGGTACCTACTTCAATGATGAATGATTAAGATTTGTTTACCTATTTTGTACACACAGTTTCGTTTTGATATTAAGGTTTTTTGAGAATTATAATTTTCTTGGGTACCTATTTATCAACAATACTAGTCATTAGCCCTACCCGTGTTTTCATTTAATGTCGTACCACAGGTCGTACCTACATAATAAAATACGATGTATAAGTCTATCAGTTATCCGGTTCCCATAGCACAAGCTTTACTTAGTTTGGAGCTAGATGGCGCTGTGTGAAATGTCTAGCATTATTTATAGTCCAAATTTAATGCGTATGCGTAGCGCCTGCGCAGCGTTATGACACGTGGCGTGCAGGCGGTCTGACATCTTCTATAAGGCGGGCGGTTCAACTAAATTGAAATTAAAAACCCATTGATATTCAATGATATTGAAATATATATTTTAAGTACATATTTACAAAAAAAACGTAAGTATATAAGTATTATAACCAGTTATCTAGTTCTCATAGTACAAGCTCTGCTTAGTTTGGGGCTAGATAGCGCTGTGTGAAATGTCCAGCATTATTTATTTAATATTGAATAATTCATCATCATCATCTCAGCCAAGAGACGTCACTGCTGAACATAGGCCTCCCCCATAGACCTTGTGCGGCCTGCACCCAATGGCTTCCAGCAACCTTTGTCAGACCTTCTTTCCATCTAGCAGGGGGCCGTCCTACGCTGTGCTTTTCAGTTCATGGTCTAGATCTCTGATTCTGGGTTTTCATCATTCATCATAATATCACCATTTAATGCTAAAACAAAAAGACAGCATCAATCAATGTCGGCCAAAACGTACGTTTTTTATAAAAGGTTCCCTTACTTTTGTGATTATGAATAGTCAAAGAACTGAAGTTAGAAGCTCCACCTCATTTAGTACAGAGAAATTAGCATGAAGAGAAGAGTTATTTGTGAAAACTTATTTAATTCGCCAAGCAGCATTGCTATGTTTCAATTTAGAGGGTACGGCAACCGCTAAAATTACAGATACATGAGACTTTACACATGTAAATCTCAAATTGATGGACGTAGGGCAACGTTTCCTAAGTACGTGTATTTGTGGCAATGCTCTGTTATAGGCGATGGTTATCATATGATATCAAGTGGGACATTTGTTGACAACAACAACTAACATTTTTACAAAAATATAACCGACTTCAGATAACAGTAAAAATCAATCTATTCTACCAATTTTGATAGAATTTCCATGGGATCAGTCTAAAAGTATATCCTTTCAAATAAAAACAAATTTTCATAATAGGTTGATACATAACGGAGTTCTGAGCTAAAAAACATATCATAACATAAAAATTAAACAAATTTAAGACGTATATGGTTTTCTCATGGATGCCATTGTCAGAACTGGACCAAATGGAAAGGTGACCACATGAGAAGTACCAACTTTAAAAAAAATCATCAAAATCGGTTCACCCAGTCGAAAGTTAAAAAAGTAACAAACATAAAAAATACAGTCGAATTGAAAACTTCCTCCTTTTTTGAAGTCGGTAAAAAACAAAAAAAAACGAGTGTACTTTAAACCACACGACTGAAGTAAAACTTCTAGTGCTACCTGCTATCTATTGTGGAATAGCTGATTTTTTTCATAAATGGAAGCTGGTAGATTCAAAATACGAAACGTCGTAATTATTTTTTTTATCTATTGCAAAATGGACTCTATTATACAGCATATTCTGTTATACACCAAAGTAGCCTAAATTATACAAACTGCAAAAATTAAACACTCCTTATGTTTAGTTTTTTTAGTTTGTATAATTTAGGCTAATTTGGGATAGGAGATATACGAAAATCAACTGGCTATGAGAGAAAGAAAGAAAATGTGTGCTCGCATCTCTCTTTCTCTTGCCCCTGCAGTAATATACAAAACGTAACTCTCTATCTTTCTATCTTCACTAGCTTAAATCTCCCTCATTACTTCCGTTTGCACTTTTCGTAACGCATTCACCAGCTTACTCCCCAAAGTCAAGCGTGCGTAAAGAAGTTTTACTTGAAAAACCATTGTCAATAAATTTGCCTATGTTTTAACTATTTATTTTAGCTAAAAAGACACTCAGAAAAAACTATGAATTTATACCAAACAAACAATATTTAAATTGTTATATCGAATATACAATGTTTAAACGTCTGCAACAGACGTAAACGTGATGATTATGATGATGATGATTAAAACAAAGGATTCCGACATGGTTAAATAATGTTTTTGACAAGAATCGTTGTAGACAGATTAACCAAACTATTTTTAAATATTTTTTTTAACATAGTTATTTTTCAACTACAAAGAATACATTTAAAATGTCTGATAATTGGTATAACGACAATCACCGTGATGTAGTGAGCGAATAGCCGGCTGAGAGGAAGGAGGTTGCGGAATCGATTCCCGCCGCGGAATAAATGGCTGATCTATATTTATTTCTAGTCTAGTGTTTCCATATACTACTTATATAATATATTATATTAAATTAGTATTTATTAACAAAAAAATGTTAAAAGTATTTTATCACTAATCTTCCCATAGTACAAGGGTAAGCTTAGTTTGGTGCGCTATCAAAAATATCTAGGGTTATGCTCCCCGACTACTGTCAGAAGGTCGACCAAAATGCACTTATTTTTTTTTAATTTACCGCCATGTTTGTCACTTGCTGTACTTGATATAGTAAGATATCTACTTTACCCTCTCGATCTACA
The DNA here is from genome assembly GCA_918857605.2 of Philereme vetulata. NCBI lineage: Eukaryota > Metazoa > Arthropoda > Insecta > Lepidoptera > Geometridae > Philereme > Philereme vetulata. The sequence continues at coordinate 12,723,110 of OU975421.1, forward strand.
AGTAATGTATGACTTCAGATTGATGGAAATTAATCATCTGAACGAATACTGATTACATTCTGATGCTAAACTTGTTATTTAAAAACTGTCATATTCATAATATTATATCTTTGAAGAAAATGAAAACCGATGAGGTGTCTATTTATAGAGTAAGAGCTCCTTATTCTCGCTTCCTTCATTCGCGTTTTCACTATTTGCGGATTAAAAAATGTGACCCAATTCCTATATAGGGTGTTTGGTAACATAATGGCGGTTTCTCAGAACATAAAAAAAGACTTCTCGAAAATAAAACTACTCTATTATCAATTATATACTAAATTATTATCAAATTTCAAAGAAAATCGACTAAGTTTAGGTGATTAATTCGATATAACACTTACTGCCTACTCTTGCAATCGATATCCAAAAATAAAGGCCGTAATCCACAAAAGCGTGAATTTGCAGAGATGAGAATACCATGCGAAAATAACTAATAGCATATCGATATTCCGACTTTATTGGAAACAGTCAAGTAGCGATGTTTTATTTTGTACAGCGCATGCGCAGAGAAGTTGTAAGCAGAGAGCGCGTAGAGCCATGACATAAGTAGCAAATCTACGCTTTTGTGGATTACGATATTTACTTTTGGATGTCGATTGCAAGAGTAGGCAGTAAGTTTTATATCGAATTAATCACCTAAACTTAGTCGATTTTCTTTAAGATTTGATAATGGAAGTTTTTTTTATCGAGAAGTCTTTGTTTATGTTTTGAGAAACCGTCGCTTGAATATCGTCAGTATATTAAAGTTATCGTCAGTATACCAAATAGCCTGTATTCGTGGCTAAAGATTTCTTTATTCGCGGATCTAAAAGTATACTTAATAAAAAGCATTCGGTATTCTTTGTGAATGTATCGGCTAATGGACTTTACAATAGTAAATGGAATGCGTATAGAAAGAAGAATGGAATAGGAGTAGATGGGTTCGAACAGATCCAGTGACGAAATTAGAATTCAGAAGTTGCTTAAATCACAAGATGTACCTAGATTTGATTGAAACCTACTTAGAGGAAATATTAAATTCACAACCCATTGAAGAAGAGGCTTCAACAAGCACTGGAAACGTGACGTTTAATTTGAAAAATCTTAATGGAGGCTTAATAAAAACGAGCTTTGTGATTTCTTTTACGAAAATTGATCCGTGTCCGCAGCAAATTACTAATTCCACTGCTGAATATCAGTTTGAATTGAAGGAGCTTTTAAAAACGGCCAAGCAAGAAAAAAATACAAAATGCTTTAAACCATTGCTAAACCTGGAGATAATAATTAATCAATATGGTCGAAAACTTCAATTAAACTGATTTTTTATATCATCATCATCATATCAGCCGTAGGACGTCCACTGCTGGACAAAGGCCTCCCTCATTGATCTCCAGGAACTGCGGTTGGAAGCGGCCTGCATCCAACGCCGACCTGCGGTTCTTACCAATTTATATATTTATTTATTATTTAGTCGCCTAGGAACGTATCCCCTATAATCTTATATCAAGTACCAATCCATATTCACGGTTTCTGTATTCGCAGCATGTTTACGTAACATATACCCCGCGAATAAATAGCTTTTACTGTACTTAATATTAAAAAGAGGAAAGATTTGTATTTATGTATGTTTGTAACGAATAAACTCAAAAATTACGGGTCTGATTTTAGAAAGTATTTCATCATTAGAATGCTATATTATTCCTGAGTAACATACGTTATATTTATTACTAGAAAAAATTAGGGATCCCTACTAAAACTTCAATAATGTAATCCAAGGTGTAGAATTAGCCATAACAAATGTTTAACAAAAATATCCACCCGTGCGAAGCCGGGACTGGCCGCTGGTTTTTATAAATGCAAGTTTAATTATAGCAGCAAGTAGTACAAAGGTAAAACAAATAATTAATTAATGCCGGACATTACACACGGTGCTATCTAGCCCCAAACTAAGCAGAGCTTGGATACCAGGAAACTGATCAAATACATAAATACTTTTTGTATATACATATTTTTAATATATTAAAGAAAAACATCCAGACCCGGAACAAATATCTGTAGATCATGCAAACATTTGTTGCGGGGTGAGAATCGAACCCGCTACCTCCTGCAAGGTAGGCTATTATTATCATTATAAAAAATAAACAAATTTCACATTGTAATTGATTACTCCCCCTTTTCAGTTTATTACACCACCTTTTCGCGACGAGGTTTAAAAAAACCTAGCTAACCGAACGCACTAACCCAGTTCGCTTCTAATACGGAACCGGAAGTATAAATCTAAGCTGCTTCTCAAAGTTTCCCGCACGTAAACTCAAGATTTATCTCTAGAGATTTTTCAACTTATCTCGTTTTAAATCACTGTTTATCTTCAATACTCTGATTTCATTTATTGGAGTTTCCTGTTTGATTTTCTTTGAAAGGTTTAGGTTTTTTTAATGTAAGTTGGGCCGTTAATAATCCGTTGGGCTGTTGGGGCTGAAAGGTTCTCGAGTGGAAACCACGCGCTGGTAAGCGCACCAATAGCTGGAAAGATAACCTGATAAAGGTCCAGGCCGCACAAGATCGGTTGTTCTGGAAATCTATGGGAGAGGTTTATGTTCAACAGCGGACGTCTTATCGCTGATATGATGTTTATTTATTTATTTTATTGCACAAAAATACAAATTACATGTACAAAAGGTGGGCTTAATGCTAATAGCATTTTCTACCTGCCAACCTCAGAGTAAAGTTTGGCGTGATAACTTATTTATTTACTTATTGATACATAAAAAAACAAAAGAAACACAAATAACAATAAAATTCGATCACAGTAAGAATAAATACATAAACATTCTTGATATAACAATAATAATACATAGAATATATATAATTATATATTATATATATATATATAAATGTTGTTGATGATGATGATTTTTGACCATCCTATGCTGCGTTTTCCAGCGCGTGGTCTCCACTTTAGAAATATTCTGCCCCAACGGCCGTCAGTTCTTCGAGCTTTGTACCCCGCCCATTGCCACTGTATTGAAAATAGACAAGGAATATTAAAAGAATATCTTTCCTCTTCAATCGATAACACTAAATAACTTTTAGTTGATAAAATAACTCATATTATTTTACGCTACCATTTATCGTCCAGTTTGTACTCGTGTGAAGCAGCGCTAAGCCACCACGGAACGAGAATCCTTGAAAACGCAACGCCCAGGTGTGGCTCAATCCCTTGACAAATCACTGCTGAGGTTTAAGAGAAGTGCTCTAGTGAATGCTAAGCGAGGATATGTGTTCAATGTAGTCCATTAAGGGGTGTATACAATTTTTTAAGGTAAAGGGTAACCTATCAGTGGCGAAGGGTAAAAATAATCATAAGGTAACCCGGTCGAAAACAAAATATGTAAGTCGCACTTACCCCATGCATTCACTTTTCAATGTTATTTCATGATTCATTCTTTCTCTCCGAGGATCTAACGCGCCATTTTTAATTTCAAAAAGTATACAAACTTATAGGTAATCTGCCAAATAAAGATGTAGCAAAATTATAATCCTGGTTGAATAAATAATGACGGCGCAATTTGGCCGTATAGTACCTACCTATATAACTCGCAATCCAGTCGAGTTGTTTTCCCCACCTTACTATAAAATACTGTTGACGTACTTTAGAGCACGAATTCTAGTGTTCGTTATACATTGACGGTTTTCTTGAATTTTGTGAAATCAATGATACAACCCAAAATGCATTGTACGCATTTTGGTTATGGATAGGAAATGTTTTCAACAAGCCGGAGATATTTAGCTTTATCACAGAGTTTTATGCAAAAATATGCCCTAAGTTTGTACGTTTAGGGTCTGGTTTTTAATTAACTGTAAATTTATTAGTAGAACTCGAAAAACGACGATTTATTTATAGAGAATTTTACTTACATTCAAATTTTAAATGACTTCAAAATACATTGCTAAGGTCTATTTTTAAGGCTTTATTATTTTATAGAATTTTGCAGGTGACGGAACAGTCAGGAGCCCTGGCTGAAGGTAGCTCGATAAGAACCGGCTTGTTTGAACCTCTGGCCACTATAACCTATGCAGCAAGGAGTGCGTGAGTTCAGTTCATTTTGCCAAGTAGGCATACGTACACTTGCCTGTGCGCTTGACCATATTTTGCGAGCAAGCGTTCTTGCGAGAGTTACGTTACGTTGGCGCTAGCGCCTATTACTATTTACGTATAGACGCAAATAGTTTTATACGTTTAATATCCTTATTTTGATACTATTCGAAACAAATGGAACTACAGAAAAAAGGTACGAACTATAAGAATTTGGCACACTGATAAAAAATATGTATTATACCAAGATCTCCTTGGTATTTCAAAACAGTTCTGAGTACTAACTACAGCTAACAGCAAGCGTTTGGAAACTATATACACTAGTGGTTTTGTGAGAACAGTAGACCTCGCATCCCAAGTCCAAAAGTAATATCCGCAACAAAGTTAACGAAGAAAGTCCTATTTTAAATCGAACTTCGGGTGCTTGAATTTTCCAATAGGCTTACTTATGTAAACTTTTGAGTAAAATATTGGTATAAGTTTTAACGATCACTCGCGTTCCCTTGGTCCTAGGAGCTCTAATCTGGTGTCTACGGGTTCTTCTCGTGATAGCAGAGGGGTATATGTAGTTTGATGAATGTAGGTAACAATAAATTTTCAAAAAAATTTATAATTCATAAACAACGAACGTAACAAATATATAACGTTACAGCAAATTTTCCCCCCTTTGACCAATGAGTGTAGCAGCACGTCGCTCAATCGAATCAAGAGATTCAAGCTGATACTTCTCCGAGCCATCCCAGAGATGGCAGCAGTACTCCATACATGAGCGGACTTGTGTTTTGTAGAGACTGAGCAGTTGTCCCGGTGAGAAGTACCACCGACCCGTTGCCAGGATGCCCAGCTTCATAGCAGCGATTTTGGCCCTAGATTCGATGTGTGAGCTGAAGTTCAGGTTGGACGTGAGCTCGACGCCCAAGAAGCTCAGACTTTCAGTAATTACGAGTGGGATGTCACAAAGGATGGTAATGGGATGAAAAGGAGACCGTTTTGCGGAAAACACATACGCCTGAGTTTTAGTGGCGTTGTACTTGACCAGATTTGCGTCACCACAGTCAGACACAAACTTCAGGTCAGGGTTCAAACGTTCCACCATATCCGTAAATAAACTGTTTCGAGCTAGTCACAGCATGTCGGGATAGTATTCAATCGATCATTAGTTTTTTAGCACTTTCAGTTTTTCTAGAATTTTCTAATTTCCCGGGCAACATTTCTAACTTTTTTTTTAAATAGGTAAATCGGTCCAGCCTTTCTCAAGTGATGAGCTTATCAACGAACACCATTTAATGTTTATTACATAGATGCTTTTGATACATTTAACCTATACGATACATTCGACCTCCGTGGTGCAGTGGGCGAATAGCCGGCTGAGACGCAGGAGGTAGCGGATTCGATTCCCGCCCCGGAACAAATGTTTGCATGATCTACAGATATTTGTTCCGGTTCTGGTTGTTACTCTATACATATTATAAGTATGTATTTACAAAAAAAAAGTATATAAGTATTATATCAGTTATCTGGCTCCCATAGTACAAGCTCTGCTTAGTTTGGGGCTAGATAGCGCTGTGTGAAATGTCCAGCAATATTTATTTATTTATTTAAATGCAATACCAATTTTAAAGAAATAATGTCATGATTCACTAAAACCAATTCAGTATATTCTAATAACAGCTTCAGCGAAACATTCTAGTCATTCCCAAACGCAAAAAAACGGTTCTAGACAAAACCTGAATTAGCGTTTGATTATGCCAGACAGCGCTAACTTTGAAAAGCTTTTACGTTATCAGTGTAGTACGAACTTTAAGCTTTATGAGCTGAAATAATCTAGGTCACTATTCTTTGAATCTAGATTGACGACGTTGCTTGAAAATTGCTAAAAGTGCTAGAAAACCAAGTTTTAGATACTATTGGGATTGATAATATATCTTGGACAGTTTGAGTAAGTAAAGATTCATTGGAAAACTGTGATGCGTCTTGTCTTGTATTTTGTACAATGACATTGAAAAATGACCTAATAAAGGTGATTGGGAGCCGTTGTGTGTAGGCCACGCAAAATCGATTGCTCTGGAAATCTATATGATCATGATGATGCCCTATAATAATGGCATCGTAATTTCCAAAAAATTCGTGTTACGGAGACTAAATTTTAACTTTCTGCAATTCATTCATTTATTTCGTCAATATTTATGTACGTATGTGTCAATATTATCAGTAACTAAATTAAACTTTCTACCTACACAATTAATTATTATTCACACTGAAATATCAGAAACTGAGAGCACGTGTCTGTTAATATTTATGTCGAATATAACATACCACCCACACACACCCAAACTTGCAATGAAAGTTCGTTAATTTTAATATTTTAAGGTCTACGAGTAAAATACCTTAAAAAAATCGAACTTGTAACCCTTCTACTCTCACCGTTGTGAGAGAAATTATTAAAGCTGGTTTACGAGCAGCAGTCGACTAAGGCTGCTTTTCCACCAGAGATGTGCTATGCTACGTTGCTATGGCTGCGTTTGATATCCACCAATCATATTCATTGGTCCACATAGCATAGCACTGGTGGAAACGGATTCAACTAAGCTATGTTTTTATATGGAAGAATGCATGCTATGGATGCACGCTATGGATGCATGCTATGGATGCGTGCTATGGATGGTCGCGAGTGGTAGGTATGTGAAGAGCTCAGTAGGCCCGCGTTTGTCACTGAAGGTAGACATGCCATCGTCTTCTGCTGCGCGACAGCTGCGCATCTTCCTCGCACAGCTACTTTGCGGCAGCGCATCCTCATTGTACATCTTATTCGCTCCGCTACATAGCATAGTATCAGTGGAAATATAGTTTCATAGCTTAGCTTTTACATCCTCGCAGCATAGCTGCATAGCACATCTCTGCTGGAAAAGCATCCTTACCAGGAGGTTTCGGGTTCGATTCGCGTGCAAAAGTAAAAAGATTGTATTTCTCAGAAATGTCGTAGTATCGCTATAGATATGTATGTAGGTTTATATATATATATTCTTTATTTTATTTTATTTGTTGTAGGTATATTTACTTATGTATATAGTTTTATTTTTTTGTAAGTGTTCAGCGCTCTCCTAAAATTTAGTTTTTGTTTTGTTAATGTAGGTACACCCCCCTCCATTATTGTAATGTTACAAAGTTCATCGCTTCTAAGCGATAAGACCGCCCATTATACTTGTTGCTTTGTGAATATCTATTTTTATGTCTGTTTCTTTTGAAGTGTACAATAAAGTCTTTTCATTCATACATTCAATCAAAATGTTTGGATGATCTACAGATAGTTTGTTCCTTAACTGGATGTTTTTCTATAGATTTTAAGTATGTATTCACATAAAAAAGTATATAAGTATTATATCAGTTATCTAGATCCCATAGTACAAGCTATGCTTAGTTTGGGGGTAGATAGCGCTGTGTGAAATGTCCAGTAATATTTATAAATACAAAATTAAAAAAAATCTGAATTTATAAACTTCTTCCGACGCGTTTAGACAAAAACGCATTTCAACATGTCAATATTACTTCTACCAATTTAATAAAATGCATCAAATCCTGTCGAACAATAACATACCTTCTCGTTTTTACATCAAAAAGCGTAAAAACTATCAAACTTTTACAAAGGAAACAAAAAAAAAACTATTTCAATTTACACGGCCAGTCGCTAATGACTTTGCGTACAATATTCCGAATGAATGGATTTGGTGATTAGTTTTTGATATAAATTGTTTACAATGGGTTATAAGCACGTAAAGGGATGTCTAAGATAAAAACAACGTAAACATTATTCTATTATATTAATAGTACTAGTTGACCCGCCGAACTTCGTATCGCCTTGAGATGCTTATGCCTTGACATGCTTATGACGCGGGCTGTCAATATACGTCGGCCATCATTATCTGCATCAATGTATAAGAAAATGATTTATCTATGTAATATGTTTTTGCGTGAACTATTCCGATATTTTAATAGTTATTCTGCTATTCGGGACGGAGACAAATACAATAAATTGAAAACCATGAAAATCGGTCCAGCCGTTCTCGAGTCATAAGTGTTCGAACAAAGCCGACTTTATTTATATTAAGAATAATAATGCACTAAGCCAAGCTTGTACTATGGGAAACAGATAACTGATAGAATACTTATATACTTTTTTTTGTAAATACATACTTATAATGTGTAGAGCAGGGATTCCTAAACTATTTTGGGCAAGATACCCCTTTTCCAAAATGAACTATTACCTCAGACCCCTCAGTCAAATTACTTTATAAAGTTTTTTTTCTAGTGATACAAAATACTTACCATTGTAAAACTTTGCGGGTGGTTAAATGAGGTAACTAGACATCATTATCTCATCAAAATTTAACAAAATAATTAGACACAAAATCCAGTAAATATCAAGTGTAATTAATAATTAAAAGTGGTTCGCCCCGAACTGAGATCTCGCGAGTCTTCCAGAACACAAAAAACAATATTCTTAGGGCGATTCTCGCAACGATGCCTAAACGTATTTAGCGGCTAACTATGATTTAAAGAGTTGTCAAATCATACTAGTACGTAAAATTTAAACATGTTTAGTCGCTAAATACGTTTAGGGATCATTGTGCTAGCCGGATCTGACTATCTTCGGCATCTTTGACTAATAAAATAGTGCCACGTAATGAAGTAGGTAACTATACACTGTAGGTTTTTTGAAAATACATATTTTTTTTTATTATTCATTACAGAATCAACAGCACTTGTTAACAATGTAAACAATCCTTATAACTAATGCTTAATGCCAGTAACAGATTCTCAATTTATAGACTTAACTTTTAAGAAATTAGTCACCTAGAGAAAAAGATTAAAAACATAGTATATTAATTAAATTTTCAAGGATTTTAGTAATTTAGTAGGTATGCATTTGAAGAACAAAAGAGAGGTAGGGATACTGTGTAAATGTGTGTACTTGAGGGGGTGAGGGAGAGAGTGTAGTGTGTGTTGAGTGAATTTCTGAATATTTTATGGAACGCGCTATATATGACTAAGAATAGTTATAATTTGTTTCTTAAAAGATGCTTTGCTATTAGAGAAGATGTCTATTGACGAAAAATCGCAAAGTAAAGATTAAAACATAATATATCGATCCCTTGGGGTCGATATCACCACTTTGGTAATCTCTGGTGTAGAGAAACAACCAGACCTGTTCCGGGTCTGGTTGTTTCTCTACAACTGTAGATCTATATATACATCGATATATATCTGTACACCATGCAAACATTCTATTAGTTATCTGGTTCAAATAATATAAGCTCTACTTTGTCTGGAAATAGATAACGTTATGTGAAATGTCTAGCATTACAAGTATATACGTTTTGTTTTAATATAACGATGTGTTAAAAAGATGTATGCGTACTGTTATTTAGGACAATCGGCTTATATCTAGACATACACTAACAATAACAATATAAAAAGCCTTATTAAAAACGTATCATGAAATATTTCAGAAACCACGCAAGATAGCTTTTTGAAGTAAAAAGAAACTTTCAAGTGTATTTACTGAATAAAAAACACACAATGGAAGCAAAATAAATATAGTTAAATGTGTGTGTGTGTGTGTGTGTTGTATATACACAAATGTGTAATGAGTGGAACGCCTTGCCAGAGTCTGTATTTCCTGATAGCTACAACCTGGGTATCTTTAAGTCGCGAGTGAATAGGTTTCTTCTAAGCAAGCGTGTACCATCGTAGGCTGCATCATCGCTTACCATCAGGCGAGATAGTGGTCAAACGCAAGCCTTTAATCTATAAAAAAGTATGTAGTATTTTTTTTTTACATTTGTCTATCCATGACTTCGTAAAGGCTGGTATGTAATAGTAGATTATTAAACGAGGGGATAAAGCAGTGTTTTGCGTCATAGGCGCTATATTGAATCCCGAACTTAACGAAGAATTCTAGAATTAACTTACGAGCGGAGCGAGAGTGTTACTAGAATCCTGAGTGCAGAGATAGCACGCCCAAGATGCAGACAGCTTTATCCACGAGGAGAATACTCTACTTTTCACACTTTCTGCGTGACAATAAAAACCAAATCTAAGTTGGTGCATTCTGTGCAGAGGTTAGTTCGATTTACGAATAAGTGCTTATTGTGTGGGTCTCTTTTGTTCAAATTTTAATACAAATGAGGTTCCAAATTCAAATTGCATTATGTCCGCGAGGGCATAATGAAATTCAGTTCATCTTTTCTCCCGGCTCAGCCGTAGGGATTTAATTACCTGCTTTCGGTGAGGTTTACATGATATATAAATTGACACTGTCGAGCAGGTGGTGTGGAAAAGATTTACACTCGTATTTATAGTCAAGTCAAAGTAATTACTTGAGCAAAAGTAATAACTTGAGCAACACTTCGTATTTCATAGACAAAAAATCGGTCGAAGTAAGAACTGTCAAAAGCTAGAATACTTAGTCAAGTAATAGAAACCATTTTGGTTACTTGATCAACGTACATTACTCAACCAGCATTGTGATAACCTTTCTTATTATTGTACTCTGTTCAGTTTTCACTAATCTGTGGTCTACATTCTAACCTGAAAATATGGAAGATATCGAGAATTTATTTTCGATTTCATGGAAAATCAACAAATTAGCTCATCATCAGAGTATTTTCCAAACATTCCATATGAAAATTATATTTTACAAATATTTATTTAACAATATAAATTACTTTTATTGTGATAATTTAAAAGAAATATTAAAGTAAATAACATTCTGTTAAATAAGAGTTACTAAGGCGGCACTTTTTAAAAATAATCGCAGATCTCGCGTTCCCTTTAGGTACGTGAAAAGAAACGCAGTTATAAAATGTTGCCAATATTGAGCATCGACTTTTACTTAAGCCCTTGCTTAAGTAAGTAACGTGCATTACTTAACTCTAGAATAAGATTTCTTATCCAAGAATTCTATCCACATGTAATAACGGTTTCAAGATTTTTTTTACTTCGTGATACTAACTTGTATGGCTTAGGAGATTTTTAGATTTTATTGGCACCTAAAAAGTGGTTTTTAGGGTTCCGTACCTAAAGGGTCAAACGGGACCCTATTACTAAGACTCCGCTGTCTGTCTGTCTGTTCGTCTGTCACCAGGCTGTATCTCATGAGCCGTGATAATTAAAAAACAACTGAAGACAGTTGCAATTTTCACAGATGATGTATTTCTGTTGCCGCTATAACGACAAATACTAAAAACAGAATAAAATAAATATTTATGTAGGGCTCCCATAAAACAAACGTGATTTTTTTGCTCGTTTTTGCTCTATATTGATAACGGCAACAGGTAGATAATATTCACTTTAAAAAATAGTCAAATTAACATAAAACAAATATTTTAGGGGGGTGCCCATTCAACAAACGTGATTTTTTGCCGTTTTTATAGATAATGATACGGAACCGTTCGTGCGCGAGTCCGACTCGCACTTGGCCAGTTTTTTTTATATTGTTCATCAATTTAGAACGCTTTGTATTACACCGAACTTTAAATAAGAAATTACATTCATTAATGAAAACAAGTTTTACTTGCCAGCCGCATTTCCAAAAATACAAACTTAAAAAGTGTTTTTAAGTATTTCCCGCTGCACTACGAATTCGCAGTAAAATTAAAATCTCTTAACTTCTGTAATAACGACTTACCTCATTAGCATTTATCATGAGTAATCTTCAAGCACTGCGGCTAAAAACTATTTTAAGCAGAAGTTTTGAATACGTACGTTTTACCCGACTGCCGAGAGATGGTTATGTTTCTTTTTTTTTTGTTAGTGCATTTGTAGGGGTCAAACCAAGGTTGGCATGTAAGAATTTACCTATTTACCAGTGGTCCGCCCCGAATTGAGATCTCGCGAGTCTCCCATGTAAACAAAAAATATTTTGACTATCAAAATAGTGCCACGAAATTATTACCAACCTAATTGACCTACAGTTTCATTCAAATTACAGGAGATGGCAGTTCATGTTAATTTGATATGTAATTTGGGGTACAAATTGCAGTCTTGCATTCTGATTACAGAAATTTCTCTCTATTTGTTTAACTAAAGCTATCCGTGTGAATTTTGTCAAAGTTCAGTTTATAATATGGCTAATAACCTAAAAACCACACAATTCAAACTAAAAATAAATAGGGCGTCGAAATATACTCACAAAGACCTTTTATTAGACGTGCCACTTGGCCGGATAGTCCCATTTTGTTTTTTTTACCCCTCTTGAACCGCAATATCTCAACAACCCCCCACATTTTTAGCTCATTGAGTCACATGCGCAAGCCAAATATGAATCTAATAAAGAAATTCTGGAGACGCTCAAGCTTGTTGAGTCCATATTCAAACCCGGGAATCTTATAGTTTCGCCATGTCCGTTTGTATGTCTAACTAACCTTTTGTATATCTGTCCAACTAGTAACAGGCGTTTTATTTGTAGACTGGTATTTTAAGAGTATCTCCTCTACGCACCCCATCGTTTGGGGTATCGTTGCAAAGGTCTTCTAAAAATCACTGAAGACTTCAACACTTTTTGATACAAGAACCTGTTTACGGAATATAAAGCATAGAATAGAATTAGAATAGAAAATGGTTCATTGTTTACCTTGTACTTAAACTAACAAATCATTTTTAAAACATACGCGATAGTACAATTGGCGGTCTTATCGCTAAAAGCGATCTCTTCCAGACCACCATTGGACGGACTGGATTTTACGAGAAGGATAAAAGTCTTATGGAATAAAAAATAAGAGGAATTAACTGTGTACACACGGCTACACATCAAGCTATACATTTCCAGTATAAGCTGACCTCGCATTGTGTAGGCTTTTCGTAGAATGAGAGGTCAGCTTATACCGGAAATGTAAAGCTTGATGTGAATTCATGTGTACTAAGCGAAATTAAATAATTAAAATAAAAAATAACGTTACCAGGCAAAATTAATATAAATGTAATTGGTAACATAAACATAAATATTCTATAATATTAAAATACCAAGAATAAATATAATACTGGGTAGTATGTAATAATAAAATACAATACAATTATGAAACAGCTTTATGAAACAAACAATAACAACGACAGATATAACAACAAAATAAGATGACTTAGCTTTCTGATGCAGACCGACCATACTTCTTCGTCTTTTTCTTAGCGTGTCAAGAGTTCTACGTTTTCTTTTATACTATGTCGGACAAGTGTTTGGCCACAACAATAGCATTAGGCGAGGCGGTTATTAGATCCTCCATAGTGCATGTGTTCAGACACAAAGGGCACATTAGCAAGTGCTGCATTGACTGCGCAGGATCACCGCAGTCGCACTGCGTTAAGTTAGGGTCCCTGAATCCCCATTTGCACGTATTAAGTCTGCAGCTTCCAACCTGGGTGCGGAGCCTGTTTAAGGACTTCCAGACTGGCCACGGCAGATCGTGCCCGGGTGGTAACTGTTCCTGTGGGGTGATAAAATCAGGCAGTGGGGAGTTACTTTTTATCCACAGTGTGCGTCTAGCGGCAGTCGGGTCTTCGCTCGTGGCTCTTGTGTTGCGTTGAAAGTTTTTACGACTTTTAAGGCGGCCTTGTGGGATGTGATGGTCATATAAGGGGTGTCGACAATCACGCTCTTGTTTGTGCTTTTCAATAGAACAAGTCACATCTCGTCGTACTCCAGGAGGTGATATGCCTGCCAAAGGGTATACCAGGCTTAGAGGGGTTGGTTTCAGACATCCCTTTATTATCCGGCATGTATCATTTAACGCGACATCGACGACCTTTGCATATGCGGACCGGTTCCAGACTGGGCAAGCATAATCGCCGGCTGAAAAGCACAGTGCCAGGCCTGTAGTGCGGAGAACGTCTGGAGCTGTACCCCATTTGGTAGTTATGAGGCGACTGAGAAGGTTTTTTCGGGTACCGACTTTCATCTTAGTTTTATAGCACTGTGCTTTATAGTTCAGTGACCTATCCAGAGTTACTCCCAGGTATTTTGGAAGGTTTTTGTGTTGAATAGGAACTCCTTGCCAGGTTATATTTAGTGTCCAGCTGGCTTGTTGGTTACGCAGATGAAAGGCACAGGATTGGGTTTTACGTATAGATGTATTTGACCTTAAGCCATTCTTTTCGTAATAACTCCTTAGTTCAGTCAAGCCTAGTGTTAGCTTGTCTTCGGCATCTTCAAAGTTTGGGTCGTCAACGCTAGGTCGTCCGCATATAGAAAACGTGTAGTAGATGGGCTGTTGGGTTGGTCATTCCTATAAATGTTAAAAAGAGTTGGTGCAAGGACGCTTCCTTGAGGAAGACCGTTTTTAAGGCAGCGCCATCTACTTTTTTCTGATAGAAGATGTACTCGGAAGCGACGGTTATGAAGAAGTTTGCCCAGCATTTGAATGAGCCTAAGATCACAAGTCAGATTTTAAACTTTGCGAAGAAGTCTTTTAACATTGACAGTTTCGTATGCGGCAGATAGGTCAACAAGAAACAAACCAGTGATACTATTCGCCTCAAAACCATTTTCAATATGCTGGGTAAGCTTAAGCATATTTTTTTAACCTAAATAGATCTTCGTTTGACCACAATCTCATCTGATGGAAAGCGATGATGTGGTCTAAGATGAAGTACGAAGATCTAGAAGAAACCTATTCACACTTACCTTAAAGAGGCCCGGATTGTATTATTTAGGAAAAACAGACGACGGCAAAGCGTTCCATACCTTAGATGTATGCATCAAGAACGTAGAACCAAAACGGTGTGTGCGAATGGGTGGTATATCAACTAGGTACGGATGGTACTGAGCCGTGCGCCTGCTTGTCCTTTGATGGAAGGAGATGGCGGAACCAGATCTTAAAGTTCCTGGGCACATTTCCCGAAATGTATTCTGTCTGACCGCAGCAAGCTTTCCCGAGTCTGAATCCTGCTTGTTCAGGGATTAGCTGAGGCTCTATAATCGGGGTAAGAGGGTTGAGGAGAAGTCTTTCGAAAAGTTTGTATAGGTGGCATAGCAGGGAAATAGGTCTATAACTTTTAGGGTCTGTAGGGGGTTTTTCAGGCTTCAGAAGTGCTGCAACTTTGGCGTGTCTCCACATTTTAGAGATTTTTTTGGTTTCCAGGCAGTTGTTAAAGCACATCAGAAGCCACAATACGCCACGACCATACTGGACCGACCGACTTCGGAACTCTTTACTGTATGTGGTCCGACAAAAAATCATTTTTTTTTATTTAACCCTAGTTTTAAAAAGAAGCGGTGTACATATCAAACATTATCACCAATGAAAGTAGAATTGATTAAAACCGGTCGAAAAGTCTATTTCAACGAGCGACCACAATTCAGCGGGCCAGACACTAAACCATACAAGTTTTGGACGCTACCTCTATCTATATAACTAGTGGTTTGCCCCGAACTGTGATCTCACGAGTCTTCCAAAACATAAAAAAAAAAATATTCTTAGGGCGACTCTCGCAACCATGCCTAAACGTATTAAGTGGCTAAATATGATGTAAGGAGTTATCAAATCATACAAATACGTAAAACTTAAACATATATAGACGCTAAATACGTTTAGGAATCGTTGACTAATAAAATAGTGCCACGAATGCATAACAAATATACTTGACCTACAGTTATATTCAAATTACAGGTAACGGGAGTTCATGTTTTTGGTTTTTTTTGGGGGTAGAAATTGCAATTATTCTGGATTACAGACTTATCCCTATATTTTTGTCACTAAATCTTCAGCACTGTGGAGTCACTGGTGTACCCTGTGATTTTTGTCAAAGTTCAGTTTTATTATGGCTAATAACATAAAAACTACAAGGTTTAAACTAAAACAAAAAACGGGTTCGAAATATACTTACAAAGAACTTTTAGTAGACGTGCCACTTGACTGGATAGTCCCATTTTGTTTTTTTTACCCTTCTTGAACTCCAATATCTCAACTACCCCCCCCCCCCCTCCTCCTCCGCCCCTCCCCACCTTATTTTTAGCTCATTTGGTTACACTGAAGTTGTGCCATTACTACCTACCAAATTTCACGATGATCGGATAATCGCTTCGAAATTTATCCTCGGACAAACAAATATACCTACGAGTACATACGAGAGTTCAACGTATTCTCACTATCGGCGAGTACATATATACAACAGCAATTTTCCCCAGTTGACTAAGAGATGTCGCTCACTCGATCAACTAATTAAAATAATTTGTACTGAATTTAATAAATTTTATTATTTTTTGAAACTCGTACTAATGTACACTAGGAAACGTCACAGCAGATAACACTGTAAAAGTAGGCATCAATATAACGAGAATGGATAAAATAATGAATGAGTATATTAGTATTAAATAGGAGGAAGTTTAAAAATAGCGCAGTGATAGAAAAGTTGAGGCTAGCGTGGTATGGGCATGTCATGCGGAGGAAGGAAAATCATGTGACTAGAGGATTGGTAGATATGAACGTGAGTGGATATAGAAGTAGACGAAGGCAGAAGAAGAGATGAATGGAGTGTGTAAAGAATTATATGGGTAAGAAAGAAGTGACAACGGAGATGGCGGCTGATAGAGAGATATGAAAGAAAAATACATGTTGTGCCGATCCCACGTAATGTGGGAAAAGGGCAGGAAAAAGAGATTATAACAAAACATCACTTAGATACAAATAGTAGGTACCATAGACGTATTTGTATGATTTGACAACTCTCTAAATCATATTTGGCCACTAAATACGTTTAGGAATCGTTATGATAGTCGCCCTTATAATAAAAGCGAGAAGAAAATATCTATTAGATGCTTATTATGATAGTACTAAAATGGGTTCCGTAATCTAATCTTAGTTTAAATTACTAACTCAAACTTTTCTATAAAAATTGTATTATCGTCCGGAAGCAACATCGTCATAGAATTTGCCACATCGCTTCTGGCGTTTCTGCGCTGGCTTCGGACCAATGTTTTAATTAATCAAACCAGCTTTATTTTCACGCTCACATTACACAATTAATATATATATATATATATATATATATATATATATATATATATATAAAAATATATGTTTGTTTTTTTCGAGATGTAACAAGCATATGGCCCACCTGAGGTTAATTGTGTTAATTATATTGTATACGCATTTTGGTCAAACGAATCGATAAATTTCTCTAATTTAGGACAACATGGAGTTGAAACAAGCAAATGAGCCTCCTCATGTTATGTGTTAAACATCTCCCATAGATTTTCAGAGCGACCGTTCTTGTGCGGCCTGCACCCAACGGCTCCTAGCAACCTTTATCAGGACGCCTTTCCATCTAGCGGAAGGCGTCCTACGCGTCGCTTTCTAGTCCATCTCCTCGTATGATCTCCTCATGTCTACGTACTCGTGAACTTTTCTGCACCAACGGCCGTCAGTTCTTCGACCTATACGCCCCGCCCACTGCGACTTCAGCTTACTAATCCTTTTGGCTATGTCTATGGCCTTGTTTTGTCTACGGATCTCCTCATTTCTGAAAGACCAAGCATAGCCCTTTCCATAGAATGCTGATCGACTACCTCCTACTAATTCTATGAATCGAATACTTCTATGTGCATAGTCAGGAAATGCGACGTATCTGACACACGACACTGTACTCTGTATTTACCGTTTATAACGCATTTAGATAGAAAAAAGGTCGACTGCTACTATTGATATAAACCTGTGCTCAACTATTATTCACATACTAACATCTGATCCTAATCTAGGTTTTTGAAGTGTGTAGGGACACACTACACACAGAATAGCTGACTCATGTAAGTCGTACCTAAGTAGATGATCGCTGTTGTATTGCAGTGTGCCCGCGCCAGTCGTCTCTCCCCGCTCAATCAGTTCATACATGTACAGTTGTGGAAATATAAATTGGTAATTGGAAGATGCATGTACTCATTGCACCTCCTCATTAAGAAAGGACAAATCAGTATATTAGGGGTTGCATTATTATGATATTCGCGAATACCCTAAAAAGTGAAAACTTCTCTAGGCGCGTTGAACATTTTTCGAGATGGGGAATAAACCATTGAACTCACGTTACTGTTACTGACACGATACCTGTCACTGACTACTGACACTGACAACTCTGAATATAAGTATATGTAGTGTAGTCTGCTTTTATTCAAGTTTTCCCTCTGTCGGCACTTCCGGAGTGCCGCTTGTTTTTAATGGTGGCAAGTAAATGTACCATAATAAATATTGATATACTATAATGACTATCACTCAAATATGTAAACTCTATAACGTACAACTTCATCATCATCATCCACCAGCCTGACTTCACCCACCGCTGGGTATAGGCCTCCCCAAGTTAGTGCCATCCGCCACGATCCTGCGCTAGTCTCACCCACTGACGGCCCGCGACTCTAACGATGTCGTCCACCCATCTCGCTGCCGGACGTCCTACATTTCTACAGCCATTCCTCGGCCACCACTCAGTTGCTACCCTGCTGCAACTGTCATCACCACGTCTTGCCAAGTGTCCCGCCCAAGACCATTTGAGCTCCATAACTCGATTCCCAACGTCATGAATCTTCGTTTTTCTACGGATCTCGACGTTTGGAACTCGATCTATCAGTTTGATGCCAAGCATGGTACGCTCCATGGCTCTCTGTGCAACTCTTAACCTGTTCACAGCCTTCTGCATGAGTGTCCATGTCTCGGCACCGTAAGTCATGGTGGGCAGAACACATTGAAGAAATAAGCGGGTCTTCAGACTCTGTGGAGTTTTAGGCAACTTAGGGATATGTTTAAGGACTTAAGTATATATTAAGGATAATGTACAACTTACATCAAACCAAATATTTATTAGAATTTACACACTAATTTAGTACTATAGATGTTCTTAATGACGAATACCATCTCCTCCAATCGACCTCTACCAATATTTGTGTAACGTGCAACAAAAAAAATAATAATATTTTTCCACATTAGAAATCAAACACGCCCTTTTTGTATCTGAAACACAGTTTCTTCTGGTCCACTACTCCATGAGCAATGTGCCTCTGTATTTTTGGCTAACAAACGTAACTTCCTATTAATTTATAGGTAAGCCATATTTACGGACGGGATATTACGGGACGTCTCGTCCGAAACGTTTGATTCGATGAGTAATGCCTCGATTCGGTTCGTGTCTGGTGAAGAAATTCAGTTTTCAGTCATATCAGCAACCTGTTTTCTATATAGTGTGGCATACTATGCAGGGGTTTGTAAATCACTGTACAGCCATAGATAAGCATTAGGAATGTCTTGACAAAGGACTGAGTATAACAAAGCTTGATATATTTCGATGATAATTAACTTAAAGCAATTTTATTTTGACGTTGTTTGTGTTTTGGTAAGTTTCAAACAGTAAAGTTGCAAAAAATGCTTTGGCTTCTTGCTTGGTTATCCCGTAACATGAAATTAACATAGTCATCATTTGAACATCATGATACGACGTCCACTGTCAAAGATCTCCAGAGTGATCGTTCTTGTGTAGCCTACACCCAACGGCTTCCACCAACCTTCCAAGCAGTTATTACTGATGCAAGATTCAAAATGCACCTCCGCACTTGAGTCAAATTTTCAAGTACAAAAAAAATGAAGGCAACTCTTAGTTTATTTGATTTAACTATTGAAAATCAATAATCAATAGTCAGTATTCATTTATTCATTAAAATCACAAGGATCACTTTGAAATGTCAATTTTACCGCATGTCCCTCTGCCACCAAACAGGAAAGAATCAGGCTAGAAACAAAGCTTTATTCTTTTAGATTATCCTTTTTTATAATTTCACACTAGTACAAAAAATATAAGTAAATCAGACTAATAACACTAATATTATAAATTCAAAAGTGTGGATGTCTTTTGGATGGTTGTTTTCTTTGTTACTCTTTACGCCGTAACGGCAGAACCGATTTCGATGAAATTTGATATATTCGTAGATTAAAACCAGGATCACCACATTGGCTACCATTTATCCCTTAAATCAGTTCCCATGGGATAAAAATGGGATGTCAAAGTTTATATATGTATTTTGCACTCCCAAACAACGCGGGCGTAGCCGCTGGCAACAACTAGGACCTTATATAAATCAATTGTAAAACAAAAGAAAATGTGTACTGATATTGCAAAGTTAAGATAATATAAGCTATCGAGAGGCTGAGCGACATCGGGCCATCATCAATATAATCAGCTATTGCTATATGAGGATGCTTTTTATATATGATTAAAATTTACGAATTGGAAACTCAGATGCGCTGTCCGAGAGTTTACTATATTCGATCGGTGAAACGAAATCTTATGCTAAAAGATTTGCTTCTTTGGACTGTTTAGACTTTACTTAGTTAAGCGTATCTTTGTCCATTGTTTGTGAAAAATGGGTATGAGACTCCGTCGTCCGCCCGTACTAAAAAAAGAATCTATTTTTTCCCCTGTCAGTCGTCAAGTCGTAACCGCCTCTAAGTTTGCGTTCACTTTATTTTAGTGGCATGAAGGATAAGACAAGAACCCGGCTGTGTGCGATATTTTGATGTGAAATATCTAGCGCACCTTGGGGGTAAGACTGACTCGTATGTCGTGACACTCTGACGGCATGCCTCCAATAGAATTAAAGAGGGATATTTTTTAGGGTAATATGTCGTGTATAGTCAAAAGCATATATAAAGAATTGTTTGCCGGCACGCGTAATTTATACATCGTATGATAAGAAAGGCGACAGAACTTCCACTGCTGAACATAGGCTTCCCCAATAGATCTCCAGAGCGACCGATTTTGTGCAGCCTGCACCCAACGGCTCCCAGCAACCTTTATCATATCGTCTTTACTTCTAGTGGGGGCCGTCCTACGCTGTGTTTTCCAGTGCGTGGTCTCTACTCTAGAATCTTTCTGCCCTAACGGCCGTCAGTGACTCGAGCTATATGCCTTGCCCGCTTCCACTTTTGCTTACTAATATCTCTTGCTAATTCTTAGTTCTATGTCAGTGCTTCTGGCTCGTCATTCGGTAAAAAGATTATTAAATAGACATAGTAAAAAACTAGAAAATAAATAACATGCAACCTAAAAATAATACCAAACTACAGAAAAAAATAATTTTAAAATAAATAAAAGCAAAACAATGATTATTATATATTGACGACCTCCGAGGCGCAGTGGGCGAATAGTCGGCTGAGACGCAAGAGGTAGTGGGTTCGATTCCCGTCGCGGTACAAATGTTTGCATGATCTACAGATATTTGGTCCGGGTCTGGATGTTCTTCTGTATATTATAAGTATGTATTTACAAAAAAAAGTATATAAGTATTCTGTCAGTTATCTTGTTTCCATAATACAAGCTCTGCTTAGTTTGGGGCTAGATAGCGCTGTGTGAAATGTTCAACAATATTTATTTATTTATTATTATTTATTTATATATTATGATTAACTAATTCTAATTTCATTCCATCTAAAAGTTAGATTCGATTAGAAAATTCATTATTCTACTTCTTCTTCATCGTGTCGATATTGTACCTATTATTTTAAACATCAAAAGTTGTTTTGCCAATACTTGGCAACTGCAACAGCGTTATCTGTGGCGGAACAAGTATCCCTCAGAGTGCAATATTAAGGGCATAATAGGTAGCTTAGTAAGTGTGCCATAGTCTGAGGGTCTGTACCGCATGGGCAACTAGTCGCCGACTCTCCAATGTAGCCTCATTTACTGTTGCGACCCACTTGTGTCCCGGAACGGTTGAGTGATTTCCGCGTGGGCCAAGGCAGGTCTTTTCCGGCAGGCAGCTCTTTAGGAGGCTCTATGTAGTTACACATTATTGTACTAATAAATTTATACATAGGCGATCTTAATGTTTATTTAGTTATAAACAATGCATTAA
Organism: Philereme vetulata; assembly: GCA_918857605.2. Classification (NCBI taxonomy): domain Eukaryota; kingdom Metazoa; phylum Arthropoda; class Insecta; order Lepidoptera; family Geometridae; genus Philereme; species Philereme vetulata. The sequence goes on from OU975421.1 coordinate 12,745,105, forward strand.
TTTAATGCAAAAGTTATTAGAGATTAAGCGATAAGACAACCAGTTTTATTAAAACTTACTTGGTTCCAATATAATTGTTTTGTTTTACCTATATGGTGTACAATAATGTATTTTATATTTATCTATCTAAGATCACCATGTCTAGCTATTTTTAGTATATCTCCATACAGCCTCATATTTTTTATTTATCTATCTAAGACCACCATGTCTAGCTATTTTTAGCTTTATATCGCAACACAGCCCCATATTCTTTTATTTATCTATCAAAGATCACCATGTCTAGCTATTTTTAGCTCTATATCTCCACACAGCCTCATATTTTTTATTTATCTATCTAAGATCACCATGTCTAGCTATTTTTAGCTCTATATCACCACACAGCCTCATATTTTTTATTTATCTATCAAAGATCACCATGTCTAGCTATTTTTAACTCTATATCTCCACACAGCCTCATATTTTTTTATTTATCTATCTAAGATCACCATGTCTAGCTATTTTTAGCTCTATATCTCCACACAGCCTCATATTTTTTTATTTATCTATCTAACATCACCATGTCTAGCTATTTTTAGCTCTATATCGCCACACAGCCTCATATTTTTTTATTTATCTATCAAAGATCACCATGTCTAGCTATTTTTAACTCTATATCTACACACAGCCTCATATTTTTTTATTTATCTATCTAAGATCACCATGTCTAGCTATTTTTAGCTCTATATTCCACACAGCCTCATATTTTTTTATTTATCTATCAAAGATCACCATGTCTAGCTATTTTTAGCTTTATATCGCAACACAGCCCCATATTTTTTTATTTATCTATCTAAGATCACCATGTCTAGCTATTTTTAGCTCTATATCTCCACACAGCCTCATATTTTTTTATTTATCTATCTAAGATCACCATGTCTAGCTATTTTTAGCTCTATATCTCCACACAGCCTCATATTTTTTTATTTATCTATCTAAGATCACCATGTCTAGCTATTTTTAGCTCTATATCTCCACACAGCCTCATATTTTTTTATTTATCTATCTAACATCACCATGTCTAGCTATTTTTAGCTCTATATCGCCACACAGCCTCATATTTTTTTATTTATCTATCAAAGATCACCATGTCTAGCTATTTTTAGCTCTATATCGCCACACCGCCTCATATTTATTTATTTATCTATCAAAGATCACCATGTCTAGCTATTTTTAACTCTATATCTCCACACAGCCTCATATTTTTTTATTTATCTATCTAAGATCACCATGTCTAGCTATTTTTAGCTCTATATCTCCACACAGCCTCATATTTTTTTATTTATCTATCTAAGATCACCATGTCTAGCTATTTTTAGCTCTATATCTCCACACAGCCTCATATTTTTTTATTTATCTATCTAAGATCACCATGTCTAGCTATTTTTATCTCTATATCTCCACACAGCCTCATATTTTTTTATTTATCTATCTAAGATCACCATGTCTAGCTATTTTTAGCTCTATATCTCCACACAGTCTCATATTTTTTTATTTATCTATCTAACATCACCATGTCTAGCTATTTTTAGCTCTATATCTCCACACAGCCTCATATTTTTTATTTATCTATCTAAGGTCACCATGTCTAGCTATTTTTAGCTCTATATTAACACACAGCACAGCCCCATATTTTGCATTAAAATTGTTTACCTACTAAATGTTGTGGTTTCGCAGGCGCAAAGTTACCTTTTTGTAAACTCAACAAGCGAAGCGTTCCAAATTACATGTGTAATAACATAACTTAGGTCCACTGATGGTTCACTGGTGGTAGAGCTTCTGTGAACGAGCACGAGGAAGTGGGCACCACCGCCTTACCTTTATCTACCGCCAAATAGCATTACTTGTGCTGCTGTGTTCCGGTTAGATGGTAATGGTATGTTCCTGTAATTACTGGCACATAGGCATAACAGCTAAGTCCTATAGTATGGCAACGTATCCACACAGAGATCAAGACAACATAATAGCTTGTTATGTTATGTTATGTTGGTGGACTCCCTTTTCCGCATTTGAACTCTTAAGTGGTCCATTATACGTGAGAGAATTGGCTATATATATAGCCAGCCTAACTCCGACCAGAAGCGCAGACGTTTCCTGGGGTCTTCGCAGGCTTCACGGAGTGACCTTGGATTGTCTAGGATTTCTGCACGTTGTGCTGTTACCCCCACGCATTCCAGGACTACGTGGGCTGCTGAATCTTCTTCGGTGAGACATCCCCTGTAGAGTGGGCTGTCTGTTGCTCCCATGATGTAGAGGTGTTTGTTGAGGGGACAATGTCCTGTAAGGGTCCCCACGATGATTCGAAAATGCAGTCTCTGAAGGTTGAGCAGTCGTCGTGTCAGTCGTGGCGAGACGGCCGGCAGAGCTGCCTTCGACTGTCTGCAGTCCATGATCTGTGCCCAACGTTCGTTGTGTAGGTTTAGAGTACGATGTCGTATCCATGTTCGTAGTTGTGTGAAAGGTAGAGAGAGGAATGGATGTGGGCCTATAGCCGTGGTTTCCGATCCTCTTTTTGCTAGTTCATCTACAGCATCGTTGCCCAGTAATCCGCTATGCCCCTTAATCCATTTTAAGATCACCTTGTTTTTCATGGTGATTCTTTCTAGGGCTAAGTGGCATTCGTAAACGAGCTTGGAGTTACAGCTGTGACTTTCCAGAGCTCTGAGTGTTGCTGTACTGTCGGAGAGGATTCGTATATTGTAGTCTTCGATCTGCCTCCTGTTTATTGCGGTAGCTGCTTCGGTTATGGCCATACATTCACATTGGAAGATGGAACTGTAAGTACCTAGTGTCAATGATATATTTATGTTGAGATCCAGTGAATGAATTCCCGCGCCCATTCCCTGTTTGGTTTTTGAGCCATCGGTGTAAAGGCGGACTTCACTGATTCCTGATTGATCTCTCTGTTCCTCGTAGAGTTGAATGTTATAGTGTTTTTGAAATATCTGTTGTCTTGGGATCTTGTCACACGGGGCGGCAAGTAGTGGTTCGTAGGCTATCGCTCGCTCTAAGATAGATGCGTGCTGACTCCTTGTGTTTCCCCACAGTCCCTGGTGTTTAAGTCTTATAGCAGCCATCATCGCTTCTTGTTGTATATAAAGATTTAAAGGAGCCAGCCCTAGGATAATCTCAAAACATAATAGCTTGTTTTGAATTCTTTGTGGATATCCATGGGCTGCAGTAGCCACTTAACATCTGGTGGACTGCATGCTCGTTTGCCATATATAAGGAATATAAAAAAAACTTATAACGGAACTTTGTTAAAGTAAATCTTCTTTACGCACGCTTGACTTGGGGAGTACTTAAGCTGGTGAATGCATTACGAAAAGTGCAAACGGAAGTTGAGAGGGAGATATAATTTAGTAAAGATAGAAAGAGAGAGAGTTACATTTCGTACATTTTTAAACGGTAATGTGTGAGTGCGTGTTGCGTCTGGCCAGAATAAACATAGACTGATCGACCTACAGACGTGTGGACAATTTTGTAATTTAACAATTTTATAAATTAATATTTTAAAAAAGAAGTTTTACTTCAGTCGTGTGGTCTAAAGCACATTTGTTTTTTTAAATATCCTCTAAAATGTAGGTGCTTACAGTTTTTAGAATTTTAATAGATATATCTTTATTGGGGCGTTGTGCAGGACACTTGGCCAGACGTACTGACGACATGTGGACGAAGGCACTAACAGAGTGGGGACCGAGAACTGGGCATCGAAATAGGGGACGTCCACCAGCGAGATGAGTTGACGACATCCATAAGATCGTGGGTCGTACGTGGCTTAGACTGGCGCAGGATCGGGAAGAATGGCAGAAACAATGAGAGGCCTATGCCCAGCAGTGGATCGACACGGGCTGAAAATGAAAATGGCGATGATGATGATGATGATATATCTTTATTGAACCCAATTAATAAATAAAAATAAAGGTACACTCAGAAATCGAAGGTATAACGAGCGGCCTTATCGCTAAAACTGAGTTCTTCCAGCCTTAAAATAAGCCCAATATTCTAATCACTTGCAGAATGATACATTAAAATGGAAGGCTAAAAATATAAAAATGTAGCGACTAAATAGGGAATTCTAAAAACTAAACAGGAAAAAACAATTCAATCAACAAGCAATTTACACACCGTACAAAAACAAGAGTTTAAGCAAACACGGGTTTAAAAAATCACTTTGTCGAAATAATAAAGGGCGGCGTAAATTTATCACCGTAACAATTTACCCTTAGGTTGGCCGTACACTGGCAATTTACCCGAGCGACTAGTTGCTTTACGTGTTTTTATATCGGCTGCACATAACAAAGCGATTAGTGGACATGGCTAAAAATAATACATTATCACATCAGATATGTATGTATGTATTTACAAAAAAAAAGTATGTAAATATTATATCAGTTATCTGGTTCCCATAGTACAAACTCTGCTTAGTTTGGGGCTAGATAGCGCTGTGTGACATATCCAGCAATATTTATTTTATAACAGTAGCAAATCGAAGAGGTTACCACGAAGCACGCTGAACTAACCAAGACTGGTTAAAATAACAAAAATAAGAAGCAAATCAATCAGGATACAAGTTATACTAATAATTAAATTATAAAATAAAGTAACGCCACTATTGCTCTGACAATGGTATCCAATGTGCGGCCAGTCTTAGAACCTACCACTTATTCTCGAAGTTATTTGAAATCACGTACGAGAAATGCGTGACTTTGAAAAGAACGTTGAAGTATGGCGTCAAGGTTTAAGACAAGTTCTTGATTTTCACATTTCCTTTTGAATTTGGAATTGTAATGACGTGTATGATCTGTATGCTCGTAATATTAAAATTGCTTAAAATTTTGCTAGATATAGAAATCAAGAAATGCATTTCGTTCAATTGACTCTAAGAAATGCCAAAAACTGAATAATTCAAACTTTCGTAAGATTTTGGCAACGCCCTTTCACGATTCCATGCGTAAACCAGTAACCTTGCCTGTATAAATGCTATCATTCGCATCGTATTTGTCTCTACTACAGTACTATGCAGAATTACTAATACTAGTGGTTCGCTCCGAACTAAGATCTCACAAGTCTCCCAAAACACAAAAGAAAATATTCTTAGGGCGACTCGCTCAACGATGCCTAAACGTATTTAGTGGCTAAATATGATTTTAGAAGTCGTTAAATCTAACAAATACGTACAATTTAAACATGTTTGGTCGTTAAATACGTTTCGGGGGTTGTGCAAGCCGGCCTTAATCTATGACCAATAAAATAGTGCCACGAAATATGAACCAATTTACTTGACCTACAGTTTCATTCAAATTACAGGTAACGGGAGTTCATGTTTGTGGTTCATCTTTGTTGGGGTACAAATTGCAGTTATTCTGGATTTTGACTTTTGACTATATTTGTATAACTTAAGCTCCACGTATACGAAATTACAGTACTGTGGGGTTAGTAGTGTACCCTGTGAGTTTTGTCAAAGTTCAGTATCTATTATGGCTAATAACTCAAACCCTATAAAGCACTTAATAAAAACAAAAACGGAGTCAAAATGTACTAATAAATACCTTTCAATTTATGTCCTATTTGACCAAATAGTCTCATTTTAATTTTTTTTACCCCTCTTGAACCCAAATATCTCAACAAGCCCCCAACATTTTTAGCTCATTTAGGCATACCAAAATAGTGCAGTCACTACCTACCTATGTATCAAATTTCACGATGATCGGATAAACGCTTAGAAAGTTATCCTTGGACAAACAAATATACATACATACATACAATGCTGATTTGCCCAAGTTGATATAGAGATCTCGCTTTGCTAGATCAATTAAACGGATATTTATGGCGTGTTTACTTATTTATTTATTATTCCGAGGTTTCGGCTGTGTTGCAACAGCCGTGGTCGCGGGCAGAGTGGAGTACTACTACTACCGTTGAGAAGTGATGGCAGCTGCAGGAACTACCCTCACTCTATCTTTAGAATGTACCAAATGTATAATGATCGAGAATGTTTAAAAAAACCTATAGTACTATTCTCAGATATATATGAAATCATAAAGTTTAAATATTAAAAGTGCACCAGTAGTAAGGTGACAGATTTATCTTGCATCTACGTATTCTACGTAAATACAGGGATGAGTTTCAGGATGCTACAAGACGCGTAACAGAAGAGTCGGATTAAGTCGTAGGTCCTGTACTTTATGAAGGTTTCAGGAGAATACGACCGGTGTTCTGGAAAGTGTAGACTTTGTTGCATTTACAGTCTTTACTTTGTTTACCGGCTTCAAAAGGCTTGAGTAGGAGTTTAAATATTCGGGGTAGTACCTCATGATTTTTAAGCACAATGAGCCGAATTGTCTGTATTTATATATGCGAGATATTATGAAAGAGATGCGTTATGGCATTTTAAGCGCTAATGTTTGTTTGTAGTGTAAATGTTATCATCACGGGCTTTATAGTCAAGAGTGTGAGGGGGGATTTAACCTCTCCCCCCCCCCCCTCTCCCTCCCACGAAATATCCAAAATATTATATTGAAATAAGAAGAGCCGAGTACAAATTATTACAATAATATTTCATGCAAATATTTTTACTTGCCGATTAGGTTTATGACCGACAATTTTATAAAAACTCGTAATACAATTCCATTTTACAGCTGAGATCCTTTCGTAAAAATGGAACAGTTTGCGCAGCTAATAATCTTCAGACCTGATATCATCATTTTTTTTCCTAACCTATCTCGTCCCACTTCTGGGCAAAGGCCATCCCCATGTCCCTCCAAGCATCCCTATCTGTCGCTATTTCCCACCATCCTCTTTAGAAGGTGTCGAAATCGTCCCGCCTACTCTTTCTCGGCCGACCCCGACGTCGCCTTCCGACTTCAGGCGTCCATGATGTTGCAATATGGGCCCATTTCTCGGAGTGCATTTGGGCAACGTAGCCCGCCCATTCCCACTTAAGCCCAGCCGATCTCTTCCCTACATATGCAATGCCGGTAAGTTAGCGCAGAATGGTGTTACGTACTCGGTCGACACGTTTAAAGCCGAGAATGCTGCGCTCCATTGCCCTTTGACAAATCTTGAGCTATCATCTCATATATACATATAGCTCATATATGTATACATAGCTAAAAACCAACCCAGGTAAATTTGTATTCTACTAGTGGTTCGAACCGCACTGACATTTCGCGAGTCTTCCATAAAAACAAAAAAATAGTATGTGTAATCTTTGACTATAGTTTGACCGATTCCGCTGTACCGCTCTTGACGTATGCGCGCGGCGAGACGGGGGGGAAGTGTCGGCCGCTCCAATCTATCAGTCTGCCGTCAACGCTCACAGCAGTAGGTAGCTTTTGTACCGGACAGTCTATGTCAGACGCACACGAGATAAATATCCAAAGATGGGTCTAGCGCTATCTCGTGATGTCAAGACCGTCATTTTTAATGAAAACAATTACTGGGATCGCGATAGTAGATTTGATATTATTATCGATCCATTAATAATACATTTGCAGAACGACTCTGATTCAAGTTCCGATGGTGAAACGGTAGATGAAGCAGAATCTATGTCAGAATATCTGTAGATAATTTAGTTATAAAAAAATATAAACATATCGTTATATAAAATAACCATATCGTTTACGATATCCAAAGATATATCCGACAATATCGATCTCATGTGTACTCTTGCTCTTTTTTCCTCGGCCACCACCTCGCCGCACTTTCCTAAGGAGCGGTATAGCGCTTTTGGTCAAACTATATCAAAATAGTGCCACGAAATGTATAACCAATGACTTGATCGACAATTTCTTTAAAATTACAGGTAACGGAAGATCATGTAATATGGTATATTTTTTGTGGTAGAAATTGCAATTATTTTGGATTATAGACTGTTTCATATATTTGTGTCACTTAAGCTACACGCTTACCAAATTACAGCACTGTGGGGTCCCTGGTGTACCATGGTGTACGAAATTCACAGGCATTTCGTGAATGTTCAGTTTTTATTACGGCTAATATCTCAAAACTGCAAAAACTTAACTGAAATTATAAAGTCGAAATTTAATAATTAAGACCTTTTATTTAACGTCCCATTTTACCAAATAGTATCATTTTCATTTATTTTAACCCATCTTGAACAACATGTCTCAACAACCCCACCACATTTTTAGCTCATTTAGTCACACTAGAATTGTGCTTTCACTACTTACCTATGCATCAAACTCCACGATGATCGGATCAAGGCTTCGAAAGTTATCCTCGGACAAACATACATACATACAACGCCGATTTGCCCCAGTTAATTTAGAGATCTTGCTTCGCTCGATCAATTATTTACCTTTTTATCTATTATCCCGACAAAAAAGTAAATACGCGTCAAATACTAGTTAATTAGCAGTAATTTTATGTTCTACTAGTGGTCCCGCCGAACTTCGTACCGGCTTGACATGCATATGTATAACGCGGGCTGTCAATATAAGTCACCCTGGTAGAATTGTCAATTGTTGTCCCCGGCCATCATTATGTATGAGAAAATGAATGACTTCTACAAATAATTCAATACCAAAATTAGCCAAATCGCTCCACCCGTTCTCGAGTTTTAGCGACACTAACGAACAGCAATTAATTTATATATATATACATATATAGACAATATATCTCGGGATAACTCCTACCGAAGCATCTGTTTCAAACGATATTCTTTTTTTTACATCCTCCTTGACGATATTTGCAGCACGCATTCTGTCAATTCTATGTCAAACGTCATAAGGTTACATTATAAAAGCGCTAAGGTTAGATTATAAATAATTTTATATAGTGATTAAGTATTCTTAAATTTTCTAATTTTGTGTGCAATTTTCTTAATTTTTTCTTTCATAAGAACCTTCTCCTGACGATAAGAAATACAACAAAAAAACAATTGGCCAAATTGGTCCAGGCGTTGTTGAGTTATACGCTTACCAACACATTTTGCGATTCATTTTTATATTATAGATAGATTATCAAAAACTTCATCTGTTTTATTGTTGTTCATCTGTTTAGGAACTACGATGCCACAGACAGACAGACAAACAATCAGACAGACGCACAGTCATAGGCGTTATACTTATAACACCCCATTTTTACGTCGAGTCTTAAAAAGGATACACCGCGAAATTCTCAACTTGAGGATAGAGATTTATCTACCTTATACTCATCAAACCCTTATATATTTTATCACAGTCTGATCCTTTGATCAATACACACCTCTCTAGGGAAAGTATCAAACAACTTATGGTTTCATAATCAGAGTTAGATTGGGCTGAGCTATACATAAGCACAAGGTTCTCGGAAAGAAACTTAAAAAAAAATATATGTGTAAGATCAATTTACACAACCGGAATCGTATTAACTGATTTTAGAGGTAAGTCTAACACCGGTAGCTTGAATATTTATCCAGTAATTGATACATTTCCAATAACCAATTTTTAACGTAAATCGGCGGCGTCTTTGCAACGATGCCGCTTAGTCAGTTTAACAGGTATCTACCTATTACATGATGAATGAATATCATTTGTTTACCTATTTTATACAGGCTGTTTCATTAATATTTTAGGACTTGATACACATTAAGGTGGTTTCAAAACTTTAAATTTTTTATGGTGAATTAATTTAAAAAAAATCTATTTACATCAATACTAGCCCTGTTCCGGTTTTTTAAATGTAATATAAATGTTAAAAGAAAACACGTAGTCGCTCAGGTCTATATTAATCCCCAAGATGGACTTCCCCGGATCTCTTTACTTAATACGCAGGCCCGTGAAGATACAAGGGGGTAATCAAAAGCATGTCCTGACATTAAGTTTCATCTTCTTCTTCTTAGTCGTAGCACTCTTGGCAGAGTGGTCGTGGTCGTCATGTCAGGGTTGTGGCGCGCTTAACTACCCTTCGCCACTTCTTTCGCACCGCTGCTCTTCTGGCACATTCGTTCAAAGGAACATCTATGGGAGCCCTTATTTGATCCGTTCATCTCATAGGTGATCTGCCACGCGCTCTTTTTCCGTCAACCCTCCCTTGCACCACCAAGTGTTCAATGGAGAGTTCCCCGCGCCGCAATACGTGTCCAAAGAAGGTGAGGATGCGAGATTGTACCGTGGAAGAGAGGCGCTGCTTGATGCCGAGTTCTTGAAGTATGGACTGATTGGTACGGAATTCTGTCTATGATACCCAAAACATTCTTCTCCAGCACCACATCTCAAGAACGTCTACGTTTTTTTTCTCACTTTCCCGGAGATTCCATGTCTCTGAAGCGTACAGAAATATGGGAAATACTAGTGGTCTTACAAGACGTAAGTTTCAATAGTTTCATTTTTTGCATAGATGTTAAGAATTCATGTGATAGGTTGCAAGTCCATCACCGCTAGAAACTTAAATAAAATATTAACTGTTTTTCCTTTTATATAATTAGTAATATAAGTGGAACATGTATAATTGATGATGCTCAGTCACATAGGCAGCTGCCTATGTGACTGAGCATCAATAGAAAGATTTGGAAATCCTTGCGGCACGATATTCGTACCTTTAATACATCTCGTATTAAAGATACGATAGAGCGGAATAAAGGCTCCAAAGTGTTCGCGAGAGATAATTCTATTAGGCAGAGCCGCATGACGAAGTTGAAGAGGGAAGATGGCAGCATAACGTCAAATAAAGCGGAAGTGTTAAGGGAAGTCGAAAGGTTCTATGGACGGCTCTACGATTCGGTCACTAAACCTGTTTGCAGTGCGGCCAACGACCCAAGAGCCAAACTGACCCGACATTATACCGAAGATATTCCGGACATCAGCCTGTATGAGATCAGGATGGCCTTGAAGCAGCTTAAGAACGACAAGGCGCCGGGTGAGGACGGAATCACTTCAGAGCTTCTGAAAGCGGGTGGATCACCGGTACTTAAAGTCTTTCAGAAGCTTTTTAATTCCGCCTTGCTTGAAGGTACGACGCCAAAAGCATGGAACGGGGGCGTGGTGGTTCTGTTCTTCAAGAAAGGTGACAACACCTTGTTTAAGAATTACAGACCCACCTCGCTTTTGAGCCATGTTTATAAGCTGTTTTCGAGGGTCATCACGAACCGTCTCGAACGCAGGTTTGATGACTTCCAGCCTCCCGAACAAGCCGGGTTCCGTAAAGGCTACAGTACCATAGACCACATACATACGCTGCGGCAAGTCATACAGAAGACCGAAGAGTATAACTTGCCGCTATGTCTCGCGTTTGTGGACTATGAGAAAGCCTTCGATTCGATCGAAACATGGGCAGTGCTTGAGTCTCTCCAACGATGCCGTATTGACTATCGGTACATCGAAGTGTTAAAGTGTTTGTATTAAAACGCCACTATGTCAGTCCGAGTACATGAACAGAGCTCGAAGGCGATTCCCTTAAAAAGAAACTGTTTACGACCGCATTGGAAGATGCCTTCAAGCTTCTGGAATGGAAAGGACTGGGCATCAATATTAACGGCGAATACATCACTCACCTTCGGTTTGCCGACGATATTGTAGTCATGGCAAAGTCGATGGAAGAGCTCAGCATGATGTTCGAAGGCCTCAATCGAGTCTCCCAACGGGTAGGACTTAAAATGAACATGGAGAAGACGAAAATCATATCGAATGTCCATGTCGTCCCTGCCCCAGTTATGGTTGAGAACTCGGCTCTTGAAGTTGTCGACGCGTATGTATACCTAGGACAAACAGTCCAATTAGGTAGGTCCAACTTCGAGTAAGAGGTCAATCGTCGAATCCAACTCGGATGGGCAGCGTTTGGGAAACTTCGCAACGTCTTTTCGTCCAACATACCTCAGTGCCTTAAGACGAAAGTCTACAATCAGTGTGTGTTACCAGTGATGACATATGGAACCGAGACGTGGTCCTTCACTATTGGCCTTATGAATAAGCTCAGAGTCGCTCAACGAGCTATGGAGAGGGCTATGCTCGGGGTTTCTCTACGGGATCGAATCAGAAATGAGGAGATACGTAGGAGAACTCAAGTCACCGACATAGCCCGACGGATTAGCACGTTGAAGTGGCAATGGGCAGGCCATATAGCGCGCAGAACAGATTGCCGATGGGGCCGAAAGGTTCTCGAGTGGAGGCCACGGAGCGGCAAGCGCAGCGTAGGACGTCCACCCACAAGATGGGCAGACGACTTGGTAAGAACCGCAGGTCGGCGTTGGATGCAGGCCGCTTCCAACCGCAGTTCCTGGAGATCAATGAGGGAGGCCTTTGTCCAGCAGTGGACGTCCTACGGCTGATATGATGATGATGATGATGATATGATGATGTATAATTAATAGCAACAAAACAGTGCTGTATTCCTTTTTCTGCGTATAAATCATTCATTAAAACAGAGTTTTATAACATTACGTTAGATTTCTGAGCTCCCGACACATACTTTTTTTACTCTTCGGATGTAGATAAAGTCGTGTTGCCTAAGTCTTCTTTGCATTAATCTTTTTGGTGTGAAAATATTTAATAAATAAGTATTAGTATGTATTAGGTACACCATTATACCCCAGGTAATGTCCACACAGTACATTCCATCCAAAGGTTGTCTGGTAGAGATTGTTATTTAGCTATAATACCACTAATTGTATCACATAGAGTTAGGTTGTCATTTTTAAATGTATTGTTTTACGAGGGCTGCTATTTATGTATCCGGAATAAAATAAAATAACTATCATTGACTGTTAAATATGGTTATATTGCTTTTCAAAATATTCGCCATGATGATCAATGCACTTTTGCATTCGGTGAAACCAGTTTTCATAGCACTTTTTCCAATCGGAAGACGGTATCTCCAAAACATGATTTTTGAATGCTTCAACGGCTTCTTCTCGGGTTGAAAATCGTTGACCACGTAATTTATTCTTCACGGTTGGGAATAAAAAGAAGTCGTTGGGTGCCAAATCAGGGCTATATGGCGGATGACCCGTTAATTCCACCGTTTCACCCTCCAAATATCGGGTCGTTTCACCCGAAGTGTGACAGCTTGCATTGTCGTGATGGAGAATGATTCTGCGTTGTGGATTATTCTTCCTGATTTCTGCAAAGACTTCTGGCAAACAAATGGTCGTGTACCACTCTGAATTAACAGATTTACAATTTTCTAGGGGTACAGTAGCCACGTGTCCATCTATACCAAAAAAACAGGCGACCATTTGCTTCAAAGTGCTTTTCGCACGAGCAACTTTTGTTGGGTTCGGCTCATGTTGGAAGACCCAAACTGTTGACTGTTGCTTAGTTTCGGGGTCATATGCATAATCCAGGATTCATCACCTGTGTAGATATTATATACAGCTTTTGATGCACCACGATTGTATTTTTTTATCATTTTTTTGCACCAATCGACACGAGCCTGTTTTTGATCTATTGTCAAGTTGTGCGGTATCCAACGCGAACAAACTTTTTTTGCAGCCAAGTGTTCGAGTAATATCTTATGTATACTCGTCATACTAATGCCCAAAATCGCCTCTATCTCTCGATATATCACATGACGATCTTGCATTATTAGTTTACGCACTGCGTCGATGTTTCGTGGCACAACAACTGATTTAGGCCGACCATCTTTAATTTCGTCCGTGAGCATACGACGTCCACGATTAAACTCACTAAACCAGTGATACACAGTAGTCTTTGATGGTGCTTTATCCCCAAAAGTCGAACTGAGTTGATCGATACACTGCTGTTGAGTTAGACCACGTCGAAAATCATAAAAAATCATCGCACGAAAATTTTCTCGAGATAAATCCATTGTGATAATGACACGCAATTTTTGAAATCGCGCCACACAATGAAAACAATTGACGAAATAACCTGCATTCTACAGCCAAAGAGTTCCATTTTCAAACGTGATAATTTCTTTTTAAATAGTATTTATGCAGTGGCCAGTTCCGGATTCTTAAATAGCAGCCTATGTATGGTATGTAATAAAGAATTATCATCTATTTGTTTATTAACAATAGACTAGTGGTTCGCCCCGAACTGAGATCTCGCGAGTCTCCCGTACAAACAAAAATATATTATTAGTAATATTTGACTATAAAATAGTGTAAGGAAATGCATAACCAAAAAATTGGTTAAAAAATAACCATCAAATTACAGGTAACGGGAGTTCCTGTTAATTGATTACTCTTTTTTTGGGGTAGAAATAGCAGTTATTCTGGATTTCAGGCTGTTCCCTATATTTGTGTCACTAAAGCTACGCGCATACCAAATTTTAGCACTGTGGGGCCACATGGTGAACCCTGTAATTTTCGTTAAAGCTCAATTTTATTATTGCTAATAACTCAAAAATTTCAAAAACTTAACTAAAAATAATAACGGGGTCGAAATAGACTCAAAATGACCTTTTATTAATAGACGTGCCATTTGTTCAGATAAACCCATTTTGTTTGTTTTTACCCCTTTTGAAGCCCAATACCTGAAACCCCCCCCCCCCCTCCCCCCTACATACACACATTTTTACCTATATACCAAATTTCACGATGATCAGATAATCGCTTCTAAAGTTATCTTCGGACAAACATACATACATGCTTATATACATACAACACCGAGTAGCCCAAGTTAATTTGGAAATCTCGCTTCGCTCGATCAAGTAACTCCGCACAGGCTACAGTAATGTAGTGAAATGACAGAAACAAAGTAGGTACCTACCAATGGTTATTATTTTGAGACAGCTCTGTCGAAAGAAGACAGCGATGTTAAGTTACCCATTCAATTTCTAGAATTTTTAGATATTTCATACTGTCAAAGCGATTGTTATAGTCACCGTTACTAATTTGTTAAAGTAATTGATATAATATTGATAGAAAATGTTAAATGAGATTATAAAACAAAGGGTCGAAGCAGGTGTTGACATCGATTGTTTCAACTCAACGGTGTGGAGTGATTGATAAGAGTGAATGGGGTAATTAAGTGAGCTTCGTGGCTTCTATTTACGAGTATTAAAATTAGGTCTATAAATCGTCGTATTATCTATATCTATACTTCTATACTTAATATTATAAACAGGAAAGATTTGTATTTTTGTGAGTATGTTTGTAATGAATAAACTTAAAAACTACGGGTCCGATTTCAGAAATTCTTTCACCATCAGAATGCTACATTATCCCTGAGTAACATAGGCTACTTTATATCTAACTGCGCAGAGTTAGGGTAATGTTTTTATTGAAAAACTACGCGTGCGAAGCTGCGGATTGTTCAGCTAGTTGTTAAAAAACTCGTAAAATTTTGTTTCGTATATATTTTTCTTAAATATACGTTAAAAATGAATACGAAATTGAATGTGCTTGTATGCGGCATATAAAAACTAAAATAAACATCCCATTACATTTTCAAATATTCTGTTTGAAAAAATTATGAGGTGATGGAACAAGCTGTCCACATGATGTTATGTAGTTACCAGTCCCTATTACATTTGAATTACCTCACAAGTCCTGTTAAGTCTTGACCTACGTGGCACGGCATTGCCTCCGTCTCACCCTGACACATATCTTAGGTAAATTATCTGAAGTAGGTACCCATGATTTCTGCTTGTTTTAAAACGGTACACAGCAATTCCTCCAAATACTCAAATAAAATGCGAAAGTATACAAGAATAGCAGGAGAGAGTAAAAAGGAGGGGAGGGAAGCTGTGAAAAATGCCCCACTTTCCAGCAGATAAAGTACCAGTTCCAGTACCCGAAAAATTTTGTAAATTTTTCAACAAAATCGTACGCAAAACGATTTTTTCAAAATAGAATATGAATAAATTCTCGACAAAACGTTTTATATTTAATAATTACTTTTGAACAAAGGTTTGTTTGCGAAGTAAAAATAATGGTATTTTCACATGAGCGCACCTTTAGGTATAGATATAGGTTGCTCCTGAATATACCGCTGGATCTGCGCCGTGACATCGGAGCGCTCAGCGTATTCTATATAATATATAACGGCGAATGTTCTGAAGAGCTGTTCAATTTAATCCCTGCTTTTCACTTCTACCATCGAACCTACCGCAGCCGGCAACGAGCTCACCCACATATTGTAGATGCGTGGAAGTCTCACACGGTGCGTTTCACTCGCTTGTTTCTTCCACGCACCTGCAAGATGTGAAATGACCTTCTTCCGGAGGTTTTCCCGGTGGGCTTCAAAATGAGATCCCTCAAGAGAGGTGTAAATAAGGCATTAGATTTAAGGAAAATCGACTGTAGTACCTCGAGCCTTGCAGGAGTATATAGGCGACGGTGCCCATTTATATAGGTGTTATGTATGTAAAGCTGTTTAGTTGCATTTCTAGAAATTGTTCGTCTAAATTATATAAAGAAAGCACAAAGTCTTAGTAAAAGCCGATTTAAACAGCTTATAATTTTGTAATGTTTTGGAAATAATGTTTTGGACTTGGACGTGACTTGGACCAATAAGCAGGCTGTGGGCTAGCTCCAGAATCATCTTAGCAATGATAACCGGCAGAGTAGACTGCCCAAACACCAGACATTGCTGTCACAGGCATATTCTCAAATACCCTGTTTGATATAATAAAATCAGTAATAAACTAGTGGTTCGCCCCGAACTAAGATCTCGCGAGTCTCCCATAAAACAAAATTAATCATAATTTTTGTCTATCAAAGTAGTGCCACGAAAAGCTTAACCGATTAACTTGACCTACAGGTTCATTCAAATTACAGGTAACGGGATTTCATGAATTTGGTTACACCTTTTTGTGGTACAAATTGCAGTTATTCTGGATTTCAGACTTTTGTCTATATTTGTGCCACTTAAGCTACACAAACACCCAATTGCAGCATTGTGGGGTTACCCTGTGAATTTTGACAAAGTCGAGTTTTTATTATGGCTAATAACTTAAAAACTACAAAGATGAAACTAAAAATAAAACGTAGTCAAAATTTAATAATGATGACCATTCATTTGACGTCCCATTTGACCTAATCGTCTCATTTTATTTTTTTTTACCTCTTGAACCCCAGTATCTCAACAACCCCCCAACATTTTTAGCTCATTTAGTCACAACAAAATTGTGCCATCATCTATGTATTAAATTTCTCGATGATCGGATCAACGATTCGAAGGTTTTCCTCGGATAAACAAACATACATTAACATACAACAACATACAACGCCGATTTGCCCAAGTTGATTTGGAGATCTCGCTTCGCTCGATTAATAAATAATGCTGGACATTTCACACAGCGCCATCTAGCCTCAAACTAAGCAAAGCTTATATTATGAGAACCAAATAACTGATAGAATACTCAAATAGTTTTTTTAGTAAATACATACTTGTAATGTGTAGAGAAACCTGAAACAAATACCGCTATATGGTAGAAATACCTCCCATTCGCACAAAACGGTTCTCTTAGACCTTTATTATGCGCACCGCCAAGGAGTGGAACGCCTTGCCTGAGTCTGTGTTTCCTGATAGCTACAACCTGGGTATTATTAAGTCGCGAGTGAATAGGTTTCTTCTAGGCAAGCGTGTACCATCGTAGACTGCATCATCACTTACCATCAGGCGAGATCGTGGTCAAACACAAGCCTATATGTATAAAAAAAATTGTTTGTCTGTAAAATCGGTTTACGGACTATAATTTAACGTGATAACGAGTGGAAGGGAGATAGATGCGTCATAAGCCGAAGGTTTAGGCCGATCGTGCCTCTCTATTGCTTGTTCCGCGCTCTCGCTAGCACGCTCGGCTCAGGCGGAATTTGACACTTTTTCGTGTGTGCAGCCGGCGGTCATCGATTTGTCAAACATCAAACTAAAACCGGCAGATGAAATATTTGTTCTCCGGTGGGATTCAATTCCGAAACCCCATGCGTCTCAGACGGTTGTTCGCCCACTGTGCCACGGAGGTCGTCACAAGTAGTTAACTTTTGTGTCCTTAATGAGCTACATAATTACTTGAAATAAATTTTATTTAATTATTTACTAGCTGTTGCCGCGACTTCGTACGCGTTACACTACTAAATGTGTAGGTAACCTAGAAATAAAGCTAAACTCGCGGTTGCAACTTTACTTGTCACCCCATTTTTATCCCATGGGAACTGATTTATGGGATAAATCGTAGCCTATGTTCCAGGTTATATCTACGTATATAACAAACGAAGTCGAAACGATTCCCACCGCGGAACAAATGTTTGCATTATCTGCAGATATTAGTTCCGGGTCTGGGTGTTTTTATATATATTATAAGTATGTATTGACAAAAAAAAATATATAAGTATTCTATCAGTTATCTGGTTCCCATAGTACAAGCTATGTTTAATTTGGGGATAGATAGCGCTGTATGAAATATACAGCAATATTTATTATTTATAATTAATGATTATTAATCGGTTCAGCCTTTACGGCGTGATTGAGCAACAAACAAACATTCAAACTTTCACATTTATAATATAAGTGTGATGTGGTTGAATTAATGTATTGTATTTGTACGCACATCCACCATTTTATTACATAATACAAACAAAATAGAAGACAAAAGCAAATAGTACCTACAATGGGTGCTTTCATTCCGTTGTGCCAATTTCTCATACCTTTGGAATTAATTTGGGATGAAATTATACCAATGGATTTTTATATGTACACATTAAGCTATCCATTTCCAGTATAAGCTGACCTTACATTCTACTAAAAGCCTACACAATGCGAGGTCAGCTTATACTGGAGAATTATAGCTTGATGTGTAGCCGTGTGTATAACATCTTTACCAAATAAATTGAGCCCTTTTTTGGTTCAATATTTAATTTTATCCAAAGCACCATGTATTTTAAACAAATATTTGCAATTTCTTTTACAAATCATGCAATTTGTTATCCGTTTTTTCCATCGTTATACCGTGTGACATTGCGAGCATGTATCAACATTCACAAATAAACCTGAATTGAGTATCTCGTATTTGAAAATTATGTATTTTAAACGGGACTACGTCAGTTATTTTGAGTTTTGACCAAATTAAGGCCACATATAGTCACTGAAAAATCCATATTTGAGGAAATATTTAGCAAAGGCCTATGTAGAGGTAAAATTACAAATTAGTAGTTCAACATCGAGTACAACATTGATTGATTGAAAATACTTTATTGCACTAATAAAACACTAGTACAAAGGCGAAATTAATGTTAAACAGCATTCTCTTCCAGATAACCTTTGTGTATTGTAGATAAAGATGTGTAGGCAGTGCACAAGAAAGGGAACTAATGAAAATTTGCAAAGGACTAATAAAAATAGCATAATATTGTACATAATACAACATTGTATATTGTACATAAACCTACTTAAATACTGTATATCATAGACTAAACTATACCAATATCAAATATAAATACATACTTAACAATAGAAGAAGTGATCATCATCATCATCATATCAGCCGTAGGACGTCCACTGCTGGACAAAGGCCTCCCTCATTGATCTCCAGGAACTGCGGTTGGAAGCGGCCTGCATCCAACGCCGACCTGCGGTTCTTACCAAGTCGTCTGCCCATCTTGTGGGTGGACGTCCTACGCTGCGCTTGCCGGTCCGTGGCCTCCACTCGAGAACCTTTCGGCCCCATCGGCCATCTGTTCTGCGCGCTATATGGCCTGCCCATTGCCACTTCAACGTGCTAATCCGTCGGGCTATGTCGGATAAGTCGGAAGAAGTGATAAGGAAAGATTAAGTTGCTCATTTTTGGTCGCATCCTTTTCATTTTCTCCAACATCCTCTAGATACGCACCGGAACTAACGAGAAAAACTTAAGATCCCGAGTAATTTTACCCACTATTTAAATATTAAACCTTCATACATATTCGCCTTTGGAACAAGAAGAGGCAATTTTCACCGCATTATACATTTAGGCCCTAGGCCTTTTACAAGACTAATTTTATACAGACCCCTCATTTTTCTACCCAAAAGTGTTAATTTTCTTTACAGTGTGCGGTTCATATTACTTTTCTATTTTTTGTTAAAAATTTCATTTCTCCGGTTTCAAGCCCTTGTGACCTACATTTTTACCAAAACCGGATTTTGACAATGAATTCTGAGTTAATGAGTGTCTAAATATTTTAGCACACCTGTCTCATGCCCTATTTTCGAATATTATACATATCTTTAGTGCCATATCTAAGTTTTAGTGTGAACATTTTTTGTCGGTGATTGAATGGATGCGGCATAGGGACTAACGTTTGCATGATCAGCAAATATTTGTACCGGGTTAGGCTGTTGCAGAATCAATCTCTCATAGTTTTCACGATACAGGGAATCCTTTAGTGGGGTTTGACTGAACTAGGTGTTAGTGGCTACTAAGATTTTAAAATTATATTTTTTAACTATTTAAATATTCATTTTTTTATAACAGAAAGAACATACACATATCTATAATAAAATGCAGAAGAAACATTTGGAATCATCTAAAGACCGTTGTAAACGATCAATAGGTAGTTCAACTGCTCCAGATCACTACCAGGCGATGTCCCCAAGACACTGGCTGCATTGCCCCGCTGAATTGCAATGCTTATGCGATGACCCAGATAAACGCCAGCTCTTGGATCACACGTCGTTTCAACCAGACGCCCAGAAAGAATTTTGAAAACGCGATGGGCCCTGGTACCCCATAGACCCAGGGTCTCGACTTCAAATGGCTCAAATACGTAAGCCCTGTCGAGACTTCCATATTAATTATTATTATTTTAAATATTTGACTATGAACTACCATTGTTACATTAAACTTTAAGCAAAAACTCTTTAATATTGTATGGACTCGAAACTTCAAAACCACGTTAGACTAACATACAGTCTACAGAATATAAAAAATAAACTAACAATAATATATTTATAAAATAGTAAAATAGTATTTTCACATAAAAATATAAATTGTTATTGCCCATGATTTTTACAGTTCTTCGTTGATATCATCAAATTTAAATTAATTTGGTCACAAGGAATATAAACTGCCTCAAAAAAGATTTGTGCCTCGTAACTGGTTTATCAAATTATATCCACCCAAAGATCACTTCCAGAACCTCTTAGTATTCACGAAAGGAATCAATTTGGCAATTCACAAAGTCCATAATAGAATCTACCGGATCTCCGTCAGATATTCTTTTAATATCGGGGGAAAATCTAATAATCCAAAAGAATAATTCTGGATATCTTTACATTGCTTTAGACAAAATTCAACGAAGAGAAGCGAAATGTAGAATTGTCATGGCATTTTACGTATTTAAACTGGAATGTCTATTTGTAGAACAGATCTTCCGTCTTGGTATATTTAGTTCTAATATATTTGTAATCCCGTGATCAATCCATATAATTAATACTAGGTGAAGAAAAAACTTGGACCCTTGTTTTAAGCGTATTGTGCGCGCGGAGGTGTGAGATTTGGCAAAATTATCTATCGAAAGATTTGTTTGTTTGTATTGAATAGGCTCCGAAACTACTAGACTGATTTTAAAAATCTTTCACTGTTGTGAAGCTACACTATCCCCGGGTGACATAGACTACTTTTTAACCAACTGCGCAGAAGGAGGGCAATGATTTTATTGAAAAACTACGCGTGCGAAGCTGCGAATGGGTCAGCTAGTAGTTTATATGGAGAGGGAGGCACTAATGATAAAATTAAGCAACAATATTAATAACGGTCAAATTTTGACCTCTGTGCACTGGCGAACTGTCAAAGAAAAAAGTTGGTCTTCATCATCATCATCATTCTCAGCCCCCAGTTTCGTTTCGGCACTCGAACGAGGTGTTTGTGTCGTACTTAATTACTATTTTAACGTTTACGCGCGCACCGCATTCCGTTGCACGGTGCACCTGTGTGCGTCGGGTAGGTATCTACCTGACGGCCGGGTTACTGACGACAACGCGATGGATGACATTACAGAAAATGAGCATGTGAATAGTTTTGCAGTACTAAATAGCGACAGCTCTTTGAGTGAACAAGACATGATCGGAAATGAGATGGAACAACAACCAGCAGGAGACAACTTAGTGGATATGGAGGAACGTCAAAATGATCGTCATAAGAGGGGAAGAGAAGAAGATGAGGAAGAAGATGAACTCGAGTGGAATACCATAAAATCAAAGGAAAAAAAATTAAAATCAAATGTTATAGAAATGTATATTTCATGCAGCGAAAAAATGCCAAAAATGTTTTCTTTAGCAAAAATATTTAAGACCTATGGCTTAGTAAATATCGACAAAGTTAAGTTTGTAAATCAATTTAAAGTGCGAATTGATGTAAGTAGCGAAGATTGTGCTTCTAAGTTAGAAAGTTGCCAGCATCTACTTGATATGGGATGGAGAATTAATCGGGCCATGGAGAAAAACCTGTCATTTGGCGTTATTAAAAATGTTGACATAGATATGGCCGATGAAGACATTTTTACGAGCATAACAAGCCCCGAAAATGCTGAGCTGTTATCTATATACCGCCTCAAGCGACGCTGTAAAGAAGAGGAAGATGGATGGAAGATAAGTGAATCGGTTCGTCTTTGTTTTAAGGGATCATTTCTCCCTAGTTATATCTCCGTAGATGGTTTGCGGATCAGAGTCGACCCATATGTGTTCCCAGTCTCACAATGCGCTAAATGCTGGAAGCTAGGTCATGTTACAAAAAGATGTCCGTCGAACAAAATAGTCTGTCCCAAATGCGGGGATTACCACGCGAATTGCGAGACCAAACAATTCAGATGTGTAAATTGTGAAGGTAGACATATGGCAATGACGAAATCTTGTCCAGCTTTTGTGAAAGAGAAAAAGCTCAGGGAAATTATGGCAGAATTCAACTGTACCTACAGAAGGGCACTGACTATGTATGTTTCACCAAGTCCGCATGAACCAATACGCCCCAAAGAACCGGAACGTTACAAAGAGACAGAATCAAGTTCCGAGTACTTTAGAAATATGTTTCCTGAGTATTGTGAGCAGCCAAATGTGTCGAATCCGACTGAAAAACCGATGTTTGCAGAGGTAGTGAAAACAAAAGCTGTTGTACACGAAGAACATAAAAAGCCATCTGCGTTCCGCCGTTCAGCTAAAAAATCACAAACTTCGTCGTTGAACTGGACAGATGATACTGAATGTGACATAACTCCTGATCCAGTAATACAAGACTCGAAGGGTGCGCCTCGTGACGAAGTTAATAAAGAGAGAACCACGCATATTCAGGAACTGATGAAGAAGTTGAAGGACATTTTGTTTCTTAGAGGTGCAACAATTCAATCTAAAATTAAGATGGTGTTAAAGTGCTGTATAGAGTGGTTTGTGTTGGTGATGGTTGACTTTATTCCAGACTGGCCAATAATTCAGTTCATCTTTGACTATCTCAGTCAAGATGGATAACACACGATCGAAACTTTTAAGATTAAATATTATCCAATGGAACGCACAAAGTTTAAGACCTAAATTAATTGCTTTGGAACAACTTTTGTCCCAAGAAAATATCCACATTGCTGCTCTTAGTGAGACTTGGTTGGTACCTGATAGCACTATTAAGGTAAATGGTTACAATATTTATCGGAAAGATAGAGATGGAGGTTGGGGTGGCGTTGCAATATTAGTTCACAAATCTATAAAATCTGTACAGTTACAATTAGATAGTCTTAACCCTGGTATTGAAATTTTAGGAATTAGGATATACAATTGCGACCAAATTCAAAATTTGATATCATTATATAGTGCTCCCTTGCCGCATCGAACTAGCCAACGTGACTGGGATCATCTTTTTTCATCTATGAGCACCAAAACTTTAATTCTGGGTGACTTTAACGGGCACCACACTAGTTGGTCATACAAAACGGATCAAAGAGGCTCACAAATATTTGACGCGCTTATCGATAACTCATTTATAACATTAAACAATGGACAACACACACGAATCAAATTAGTGCGTAATGTATTGCAGAAATCTTCGCCCGACATATCCCTTTCTTCATCGGATATCGCGTTAAGATTAAATTGGTCCACCTTAAGTGAAACGTTAGGAAGCGATCACGTGTGTATTAAAATTTCTACTCATTTAAAAAATACTTCTGCAGTTATACCTTTACGAAGAAATCTAAAAAAAGCCGATTGGCACGAATATAAATGTAGTTTAGATACGCTATTCACCAATTTTTCTATTTCAAGTGATCTTCAACAGTCTTATGATAGTTTTGTAGATTGCATAAACACAGCTGCCGATTACCATATTCCTTTTATTAAAATCAACTCAAACCCAGATAGTAAATTTGTTCCCAAACCCTATTGGAATGTTTCTATATCTAAAATAGTGGCAGAACGTCGCCTAGCGCTTTCTAAATTCCGTCGTAATCCCACCCCAAACAACTTAACTTTATTGCAGAAAAAAGTATGTGAAGCACAGAAATTAATACGCAAAGAGAAAGATAAGGCTTGGCACGAGTACTGTTCGTCAATAGATGGTTCAACGCCTCAAAGCGAATTATGGCGTAAGATAAAATGGTTCAAGGGATTTAATGCGCCTCGATCTTATATTGACGAAAATAAGGCTAAGCAGTTACTTCAAAGTTTGACACCCGATTATGTCCGGCCCGAAGATCCTAATTTCACGTCTTGTAACAGTACTTTAGAAACCCCGATACAGAGACCAGAGTTCGACCATTGTCTACGACATAAGGACACCTCCCCCGGGTGTGATAACATATCGTACTCGATGTTAGCTAATCTCCCCGAAAACGGTAAAACTATTTTAACGTCTTTATGTAATGAGTTCTATAAAACCGGTTTTGTTCCCCGCCAGTGGCGCGATATCACTATCGTCCCAATACCGAAGCCAGGTCGAGACCCACAATCAATATCAGCCCTGCGTCCGATATCTATGATTTCCTGTCTTTGTAAGATTTTTCACTGCATACTAATCAGTAGATTAGAGTGGTTTGTTGAGAAAAATAACTTGTTATCTCCTAACACAATTGGCTTCAGAAAAGGTCGTTCAACTTTGGACAATCTAACCAGCTTAGTGACGCGTATACAATTGGGTTTCTTAGAAAGAAAATGTACGGTAGCTTGCTTTATAGATATTGACAACGCATACAATAATGTCGATCTCAGGGCTCTGATAGATATTTTGGATGAAATAGGTATAGGTACACAAATGTGTCGATATATTTGGAACTTTTTAAAAGAACGAAATCTCAACATTCACATTGAAAGTTCTTCCTTTTGTCGTAGTACTGATCGTGGTCTAGCCCAAGGGGATCCATTATCCCCCCTTCTTTTTAATATCGTAACGTATCATGTGTGCAAGGATATTTCTAATGTGTATATATCACAATATGCAGATGATTTTGTCTTGTACGTTTGTTGCAATAACATAGGAGAAGGTACGCAAAACTTACAGCTGGCCTTAAATAAGTTATCAATCATTTTATCTAAGATAGGTTTGAGCATTTCCCCATCCAAAAGCAAAGTTTGTATTTTTAGAAACAACTATAAGAGAGTATCCATTAATCTCACAATTAACAATTCCTCTTTGCAATTAGTAGATAATTATAAGTACTTGGGACTTTGGCTAGATAGATCATTACGTTGGGGCAAACACATCAATGAGATCAAAGAAAAAGCGGCAAAATTTTTGAACATCTTTAAAGTACTTGCCGGATCAGGTTGGGGGATGCACCCACGTCATTTGAGACGTTTGTATATAGCTAGCATACGAAGTAGATTAGATTATGCAAGCTTTATCTATGGGAACAGCTGTAACACACATCTAAGTAAGTTAGATCGGACACAGAATCAATGCATGCGTGTTATAGGTGGATTTATACGTAGTACAGCAATACACGTGATGGAGTCTGAGCTTTATCTCCAACCTTTGTTTGTGCGTAGGTACTATCTCGCCGGTAAATACTGGTTACGAAGAAAGTCAATCTCCGACGGTGAAACAATTGATTTATTGAGTGAATTAAGTGCTCGTAACCAAAATATTTTATCGCGCAGGACAAAACCTTTATTAGCCATGATTCATGACCGTTACAAAGATTTACCCATTCACTCAAGTTCTAAAAATGCAATGTTTTCTTTAGATACGTGGATGAGCAGTGTGGATGTTTCCTATATAAAACCTAATATTGATATTGTTGCTTTATCTAAGAGAAACTACGATCCGGGATGTCTAAGAAAATTATGTGATGAGTTTTTGGCCGCTAAATATCAAAATTATTATAAAATATACACAGACGGTTCCAAAGAGACTGATATGTCAGGACTGGCCATATTCGATCCTCAAACGAACGGTGCAATAAAAATTAGAATAAAGTCGAACATATCTATAATGTACACGGAACTCATTGCTATCGCAGAAGCGGTATCTTACATCGATTCCTTTGAATCTGGATTTTATGTTATTCTGACGGACTCTAAAAGTGCCCTCCATCATCTCGCTCGATGCACCGCGGGTTTTCGTGGCGCACCGATAGCGTACGGCATATTAGAGTCAATTAATAAGTTGTCGAGTAAAAACAAACATGTCACGCTGCAATGGGTGCCATCACACGTCGGTTTGTCCGGCAATGAGGAAGCCGATCGTCTTGCTAAGGAAGCTATTGTAGACGGCATCGTTATGAACTTTTTACCCTATCACAGCGATCTTTTATATGTAATAAAAACCAGATGTAGATTAGACTGGAAAGAATATTTTGACGAGAGATCGCTGAGTAAGGGTATATGGTACAGGACGGTGCAACCAGGCCTAGCTAGATCGCCGTGGTTTGATGGTTCGGGTATGACCAGAACTGACATCGTAACTTTAATGAGACTTCGATCGGGACACATTCCATTAAATAGTTTTGGATACCTAATGGGAAAGATCAGTTCTCCAAACTGTGCTGAGTGTGATGTGATAGAAGATGCTTATCATATTATTGTGGAATGTGTCCGGAACGAAGTAGAAAGAATAATGTTTTGTTACCTATTCGATGTTGATTTGTTTTCTGTAGGTATATGTAATAACATCTTGGCTTGCCCCTTATCGGAGCAAGCCAAGATGCTAATTAAGGTTGTTAAAATAGGTATAAGAAGAAGATAATTCGGTTTAAGTGTATTTTCGAGGGTGCCATAATCATGATGATTAAACCCTCACTAAATATAATAAAGATTAAAAAAAAAAAAAAAAATCTCAGCCCGTGTAGACCCACTGCTGCGCATAGGCCTATCTTTGTTTCTGCCATTCTTCCCGATCCTGTGCCAGTCTGAACCACGTACGACCCACGTTATTATTGATGTCGTCGACCCATCTCGCTGGTGGACGTCCCCTACTTAGATGCCCAGTTCTCGGTCTCCACTCTGTTAGGGCCTTAGTCCACCTGTCATCACTACGTCTGGCCAAGTGTCCTTCCCAACTGCACTTGAGCCCCAATATTCGCTTGCTGACGTGTTGTACTTTAGCCTGCTTGCGAATTTCGGTGTTGGGAATAAAAAAAAAAAAAAAACAAAGGGAATGTTTTAAAATACATAAATAAAATAAATAAACAGGAATAATTATTATAATCCAAGCTTAATTGGTAATTAGCAATCTTGCTAAAAATAATAAATAACTGACAAATACCCTGTATAGAAGATAAGCTTGCTTCGATGTTCTGTCAATTTCGACCGGACCGAGCGAGAATGAAGTAAACAAGATAGTTGATACCTAGCTATATGACACGTGCAATGTGCATTGTCTTTGCGTTCGGTATGCATTGAGGATTATTGTGCCGTTTTTATCATGATGAACTAACTTTGAAATTAAAACTACCTATGTATAAAAAGTTATAACTCTTGTAATTATGATTGCCGCCGCCGACTTACTATGTTTGCATACCTACCTACATACTTTTAGGGTGACGGGGTTTATAAGTACCTATTTAAATAATGTGTAGCGGCTTGAGTGTCTTAAGCACCGAGACAAACCTTGAAGGTTTTACAGTGCTTTATGTATGTTTATGTATGTAACTTTTTGTTAAATAAATAATAAAAAAAAACTAGATCTAAGAGTGTGAAGCCGAGCATGGCGCGCTCAATGGCTCTCTGTACTACACTTATTTTGTTCACAGGCTCCTTCGTGAGCCTCCATCTCTCGGCACCATAAGTCACAGTTATTACAGTTATTACAGTCACATTGGTTACTATATAGGTACTTGAAACATAAACACAAACTTGAACATAAACTTGAAAATTTACTAAGAAAGTTGCCTTATGCCCCTCCAAACACTAAAAAAAATATAGGACGTTTTAAAGTGACACTTGTAGGTGTCGCATTTACTTGAAAATTTACTAAGAAAGTTGCCTTATGCCCCTCCAAACACTAAAAAAAATATTGGACGTTTTAAAGTGACACTTGTAGGTGTCGCATTTACTTGAAAATTTACTAAGAAAGTTGCCTTATGCCCCTCCAAACACTAAAAAAAATATTGGACGTTTTAAAGTGACACTTGTAGGTGTCGCATTTACTTGAAAATTTACTAAGAAAGTTGCCTTATGCCCCTCCAAACACTAAAAAAAATATTGGACATTTTAAAGTGACACTTGTAGGTGTAACATTTACTTGAAAATTTACTAATAAAGTTGCCTTATGCCCCTCCAAACACTAAAAAAAATATTGGACGTTTTCAAGTGACACTTGTAGATGTCGCATATACTTGAAAATTTACTAAGAAAGTTGCCTTACGCCCCGCCAAAAACTAAAAAAAAATATTGGACGTTCCAAAGTGATCGATGTAGATGACGCATAAACATGAAAATTTACTAAGAAAGATTCCTAACGCCCCTCCAAAAATAAAAAAAATTGAAAGATACGTTTTTTAAGACATTGTGATATACACTTAGATTTTAGTATGTCATCTGCCAAAAGCTGCGCATCCAAGTTGAACACTCCTGGTGACTTCCTTCATCTAATACTCCTGTTAATCTTAATCATGATAATTTCAAAAACGCTGTTTGACGGGAAAATCTGTGACAGCATCAGTTTTAGGGTTAAACAAAATCGTAAAAACGGAACCTTTACAGACTTACGAGTAGCGCAAGTCTTGCACAAGTCTACAAATTTTAGCAAAATCTTCCCACAGAGATTTGCGCAAAGAAACAGTTGACATGTGTGTGGTCCATAAGTTAGACGAATTTATTTTATTTTTATTTTTTTCTTCTCAGCGGCCCGTCCCGGCTTCGCTCGGGTGGACATTGACCATTTGTTATGGCTATTTTTTAGGGTTCCGTACTCAAAGGTTGACCATTTGATAACGGAACCCTAAAAATAGACCCTATTACTAAGATTCCGCAGTATGTCTGTCTGTCCGTCTGTGACCAGGCTGTCCCTCATGAACCGTGATAGCCAGACAATTACTAAAAACTAAAAACATTCAAATACTAAAAACAGAATGAAATAAATATTTAAGGGGGGCTCCCAAACAACAAACATGATTTTTTTGCTCGGTTTTGCTCGATATTGATAACGACAACAGGTAATCGCTTGAAAGATTCACATAATATTTACTTATATTATTCACTTAAAAAATATAGTTAAATTAAAATAATATTAATATTTACGGTGGGGGGGGGGGGGGGGGGGGCGGGGAGGGGGGGGGCTCCCATACAACAAACGTGAATGTTTTGCCGTTTATATAGATAATGGTATAGAGCCCTTCGTGCGCTAGTCCGACTCACACTTGGCCGGTTTTATTATGACTTGGGTTAGATTATTGAAGTTTTAGTAGGGATCCCTAATTTTTTCTAGTAATAAATATAACCTATGTTACGCAGGAATAATGTAGCATTCTAATGGCGAAGGAATTTTTGAAAAAGGACCAGTAGTTTTTAGTTTATTCGTTACAAACATACAAAAGTACAAATCTTTTCTCTTTATAATATTACTAGTTGACCTGCCTGTGGCTTCGCACTCTTAGTTTGTCAACAAAAAAAGATTGTAAAAAAAAGTTGCGTAAAAAGAAGGCTATGTTACTCAGGGATAATGTAGCATTATAATGGTAAAATAATTATTGAAATCGGACTCGTAGTTTTTTGAGTTTATACGTAACAAACATACAAAAATAAAAATCTTTCCTATTTCTAATATTGTAAAATTATTATTAGTTTATAAGAAATAACAAATAACTACAATATGTATAGGTACAGCCTGTGTTTGTACACTGTATATCATGTGTGAGCTATTGATACTGTAGTCCATGACGTTATCCACAGGCCTAAAAACTAGTTCGTTCCTAAAAAACAAATGTTCCAGCTAGAGGGTCTGTTAGAGGGTAGTTCATGCGTGTTACGCTGGCCACAGGCGCGTGAATGCGAAAGGCTTGCGCAAATAAATCATTGACGTGTTTGGGGCCTAATCTAGGTCATGTGTTTTACATGTTGTCATACCTTTTCATTTGTCACATAGATCAGCAATCGCAAAGTCATTTGAAGAGTCACCCTAAGCTAATTGCTTACAAATTAAAGGTCCGTGTATTATTTATTTTATTTGAATAGAAAAGCTGGAATGGCTTCTTTCAGACTGTAAAAGTTGGAATTAGGGTAACGAGATTAAATCTTAATGTTCTTATGCTGAACTCAAGTTGATCTAGATATTACGAGTACCTTTAATGACCTTTTGGTTCGGAAAAAAATGTACATAAAAATTACCTCAATTCTTACAATTTATACAAGAAGTTCAAAAACCCACAAAGCTCGCTTCGACGACTTCCGTGGCGCAATGGGCGAATAGCTGGGTAAATAGCCGTGACTCAGGAGGTAGCGGGTTCGATTGCCGCCGCGGAACAAATAAATAAATAAAATAAATAAATAAATATTCCTGGACATTTCACACAGCGCTATCTATCCCCAAACTAAGCAGAGCTTGTACTATGAGCTTGTAAATGTTTGCAGATATTTGTTCAGGGTCTGGCTGTTTTCTATATTGTATTATAAGTATGTATATTTGTATATGTAATAATTATTCTATCAGTTATCTGATTCCCATAGTACAAGGTTTGCTTAGTTTTGGGCTAGATAGCGCTGTGTGAAATGTCCATCCATATTTATATTTATTTTATTTATAAGGGATTCCGTAGTCAAGTGACTTATTACTTGTCCATTTTCATCAAAATACACAGATACCTATTAGAATAGAATGGAAAGTACGTTTTACTTGTCACATATAAAGAATAAACAACTTAAATATAACAACAACAACTAGAACAAGTATAGCTGGCGGTCTTATCGCTAAGAGCAATCTCTTCAAGACTCTAATTTTTCCCGCAGCAGGTCGACACATTTTTTTTATTATTTTTATTTATAATATATATAAGTGGCACCTTCATAAAGACATGCAAATTCATGTCTTCGGGAAGAAAAGACAGTGGAGCACTTAATGCTTCACTGTACGGCGACGAGCGATATCATGCTGAGGACGAGTCTGCAAGAGCTCCTCGAATCCTCACCCGCTAACACCATAACAGCATCCACGGGAATCTTTGCAAGCAGCATCCATCAACCCAAAGTCCTCAAAGACAAAATCAAAATCTTTTATTCATTATAATCACAAGGATCACTTTGAAGCGTCAATTTTACTGCCTGTTCCTTCGCGACCATGTAACGTTTGATTTAATAAAGAGATATCAATAAAACCATGTATGTGTTTCAATAAATATAATTGTTAAAATAAGAGAAGTCGGTAGAGCAGGTAGGTTCGTTACGTTTAATTCCTTATACTTGTGGCAAGATCAACAGAGGTTGATAATAAATCACTTGGTCTACCGATGGTACACACTTAGATTCTAGATTACAATTATGATATGTTACAATGAGGGTGGTACGAACAGACGTTGGCTTGAAGAGCACAGAATCTTAAGGCTTCTGGCCTATAGCGCAGCAATTACAATGTGTTGAGCACACCTAGTACAACAGATTTTGTTCAATATAATAAAGTGAGGTTGGTACCAAAATGGGTCGGCTGGAAGAGCACAGGGTCCTGACGCTTATGGCCTATAGTGCAGCAATTACAGAATGTATTGAGCACACCTAGTAGAATAGATTTTATTTAATATAATAAAGTGGACGCCATCTGACGAGAGCGTCAGAAAAGAGAGAAATGTTTCTGGGGTTCAACCCGGGTAATAATAATAATGGAATAGATACACCTCGTGTTATTTTCGTCGACCGTTCCTGGCGTCTGCCCGGATAGAGGAAGCGATCTTGAGCTGCGGAGGTAGGCTTCGTGGGAAGGCGTGGTCCCGGTGTGCGTCAAGGCAGCTAGCAGGTTGGCAGACGAACGACCTCGTGGCGATAGGCTTCGTGGGAAGGCGTGATCCCGGTGTGCGTCAAAGCAGCCAGCAGGGTGGGTGACGAACAACCACACTTCTCGACGGCTCAGATGATAGGTTCGACGGGTGTCAGGTGTAGATATGGAGGAATAGGAAGAAAGACTAGGAGCGAAGACCGAAAACGACTTCCCGACTTGGAAGTACATACTGTAGCACGAATTTACAATAAAAATATCAGGAATACACTGTCCAGAGATTAATTCTATAAGGCGTTGATTAGAAGTTCTCACTGATGTGTCCAGGTGTGGAAAAGAGGCCAAGGACAGACGACTCTGTCCTTATATACCTGAGCACGTCAACCGTCTTTTAATAATTAGTATAACAGATTCTTCCTAGACATTCTAGAACAAAAATCTGATGCAATCTTTTTGGTGATTCCATAAAAGAAAATTTGACACATCCAGCGTCACTCAAGACAAAATTATTGTTTGGATTAGTTTGCATCAGTCAAAGACAATAATTGAATTCGGTCTTCCTATTATTTAAAATTTTTATTTTATTATGATTCCAAGAAGCAATGAATTATTTAATTTAAGTTTATAAGAATGTTTCTGATAATTAAAATTGATTATCGATCAATAAAAATATGTAGTCAATTGCTTTGAGATACGTACAATGCCGACTGCCGTAAACATGGCGAACTATGATGAGAACACGCTTGCATTTCAAAGTATTGAAAAACGAGGTATCAAGTGTTTGTGCAGTTAGTACGCCGCCATGTCGCCAGATGTCGTGGTATGTAGTGTTTTATAAGTGTAGTGTTATGTTAAATTAAAGATGTAACGTGTCGTAAAATTGTACACGTTACAACTAAGCCAACCAAGCTAGGAAAGAAAGGCAAAAAAACAAGGCTGATTGTTTTTTTAATGATCCGTTTAGAATACATAACAATAAAGAAAATAAATTACGTCTAAACTGTAACATTTTTGAACGAGTTGGAGCAATTTCAATCCCAAGCTTCTCTATCATCTAAATAATCCGGTATTTTATGGTAGGCTTTTTTATAAAGATTTTATTTATTACGTTTTTAAATGTGTTAATTATTAATTTTTGTACATCACTTGGGCGTTTGTTATAAAAGAGTACACCTTGCCCGTTAAACGATTTACTAACTTTATAGAGTCTACAAGTGGCAACAGCGAGTTTATCTTTAATTCTAGTGTTTAAATTATGATTATCGCTATTTTTCTTATACATATTAATATTTTTGTGAACATACATCAGATTTTCATACATGTATTGACAAGGGAATGTCATAATATTTATTTCTTAAAACTTGTTGCGTAATGATTCTCTGGGGCCCATATTATAAATTGCACGAACATCCCTCTTCTGCAGCACAAAAACGTAGTTTATATCTGCTCCGTTACTTCAAGGAGCTAGGATGGCTGGGGTCAGGTTAGAAGGGGGGGTAATGCACAACACACTCAAATGCATGACGTCAGCGTAGATCTTATACGCTAGAATTAGAAATTATTAATTATAAAATCTTAAAATTTACTAAAGAAATACTTCTCACTTTACAGTTCTCGGTGCAAAAGCACTAAACTTTATAATAACGGTCGTGCAAACGTTTTTATTCTGGCGTGGGTAAGTTACGTGCATTTACGTAATGTTTGAATCTAAAAAGCTGAGTGTGTTCGAGCCTAAATTAAAACCTACGGTCCACAGGTAGACTGCATCATTCTTTCTTAATTTAAGACAAACTTTTACGCGGCGATTTCAGATGCATTATAGCTTGGGTACATGCAATTCTAAATCCGCATAGTCTCTGTGTTAAGGCTATATTTAAACATTAAGTAGTTCTGATATCAGTTAGGAGACACAGTGACTTTCCGCCCCTTTCGTTCCTATATATGACATATCCTGTCTCTCTCCCACCTAATTGATCGAGCGAAGCGAGATCTCTTAATCAACTTGGGCAAATTGGCGTTGTATGTATGTTTGTCCGAAGATAACGTTCGAAGCGTTGATCCGACCATCGTGAATAATGAGCTAAAAATATTGGGGGGTTGTTGAGATTTGGGGTTTAATAAAGGGTAAAAAAATGAAAATGAGACTATTAGGTCAAATGAGACGTCCAATGCAAGGTATTCATTAGTACATTAAGACTCCGGTATTATTTTTAGTAAATTCTTTACAGTTTTTGAGTTAGCCATAATAAAAACTGAACTTTGACAAAATTCACAGGTTACACCAGTGACACAATGCTGTAATTTGGTATGCGTGTAGCTTAAGTGACACAATCAAGAATAACTGCAATTTGTACCCTAAAAAAGTGTAACAACATAACATGAATTCCTGTTACCTGTAATGTGTATGGAACTGTAGGTTAAGTCATTTATTTCGTGGCACTATTTTGAAAATAGTACACATTTAGTCAAAGATTGCAAATAATATTTATTTGTTTTAATCGGAGACTCGCGAGATGATGATAACTAGTGGTTCGAGGCGAACCACTAGTTATCATCAGTCAAGAAAGATGGTTGAAACAAAATGTCTGTGATGTGAATTGCTCTGTCCTAAAAATAACTTTAAAGGAATTGCTGTGAAATCCGACCTGAAAAGTGTTAGAACAGTGAAGTGCTGTGTCCCTGAAGAAGAAGAAACAACAGTACTGGAAGAACAAAGGATTGGCGATATTAGGGAAAGTTTCCTGGAACGTAGGCATCGGTGCAAGGTGGGTGCCGATTTATCTAATTCTTGCTGTGTCTTATATTAGGAAACATTAGCATCTAGGTGTCC
Organism: Philereme vetulata; assembly: GCA_918857605.2. Lineage (NCBI taxonomy): Eukaryota > Metazoa > Arthropoda > Insecta > Lepidoptera > Geometridae > Philereme > Philereme vetulata. The sequence continues at coordinate 12,780,191 of OU975421.1, forward strand.
GGTCATATCATTACGATACGCGCAATCACTCTGTCTATAAAATTAGCGAGTTCACTTCATGTCACTTAGATATTTGTTAAATTTATGACACTAAATTTAGACAATTGATATGTGTTTTACTTGCCAATGGTTGGTAATTTAAGCCGCTGGTCTTAAAACCTAACTATGGCGGTCTAAATTTGAAAGAAAGAAAGAAAAAACATTTATTTGTGACGGTACAAAACACACACAGCACACAAGTAAGGTACACACAAGAGAACATATTCATACACACAAAAACAGCAATACCTAACAAATGTGTCTCTCACAATTAATTTTTAATATATAATATAAATGACCGTCGTCACAAAAAGACGCACAACTCAGCATTTGTTGTGCTTTTGGCACAACGTTGATTTTCCGTTGGAACCATTTAAAAATGTAGATATCACGGATGACTGCCCGCACAGTACCACAATTACACAATTACAAAAAATTATGAATATATAGATAAATATAAGTTACCACACTTAGAAAAAAAATATTATTATTATTATCAGCCCACTGTGTCCCACTGCTGGGCCAAGGCCTCCCCCATTCTTTCCAGACACTTCTTTCTAGCGCTAAGATGGTCCAGTCCACTCGGAAATTAGTGAGCTCATCCCTCCATCTCTTCTTTGGTCTGCCACGACATCTTCGAGCTGTGTCAGAGTTCCACTCGGTGGTGAACTTAGCCCACTGATCACCCGACATGAATGACCAGCCCAGTCCCACTAAAGTTTAAAAAAATAATAATAATAATAACTAAGTATATTAAGTCACAAAAAGTAAAAAATAAACAAAAATTTCGACGAAATTCGAAGGAATGATGAGGATGAAAATGGATGTTCTAGTTATTCTGAGCCTGAACACAGTAAGCAATGAAGAGTAATGAGTACATATAATAATGAGTACATACAATCCTTATCTGCGCTAAAGATGTCTAATTATGTTTCTTTGAAGGGTGCCGCTTCCTAACCTAATTATTATCTAATTAATTCGTAGCTTCTTGAATACTACTTGATACCTATCGTATTACGTTTCTCACCGTCTTGGTTGTTTAAACAACTGAGCATTAAAATTGTCACATTTGTCACCACTCAAAAATCTTTCTGCCCCAACGGCCGTCAGTTCTTCGAGCTACGTGCTCCGCTCTCTTCCACTTCAGCTTGCTAATCCTCTTGGCTATGCCTTGGTTACCTTGGTTTGTCTACGGATCTTCCCATTTCTGATTCGATCTCACAGAGAAACACCAAGCGTAGTCATTTCGATAACACGCTGAGCGACCTTGAGCCTTCTTATGAGGCACATAGTGAGAGACTAAGTTTCTCTGCCATATGTCTGCACTTATATGCACTGGAAAGCGCAGCGTAGAAACGACCCTAGATGGAAAGACGACGAGATAAACACTGTTGGGAGCCGCTAGGTGCAGGCCGCACAAGGTTAGTCACTCCGGGAGTTTATAAGGGAGGCCTATGTTTCCTGGGTCCCCTATATCAATGAGAATAGCCGCAGGGTGATTGCATCGTCTGGATCTTTACGGAGACTTCGTAACTTCTTGCCGACTGCTACCAAGGTTACGCTTGCACATACGCTTTTACTTCCAATCCTGTACTACGATGACGCCTACTATCTTGACCTCTTTAAAGCCCAACTGAGCAAACTTGAGCGCCTTCAAAATCTCTGTATTCGGTTCATATTTGGCTTGTGTAAGTATGACCATGTCTCTGATTTTGCGTAAAGCTGAAGTGGCTCCCCATCCCTCTCCGCCGGAATGCACGCATACTGTCCGTTTTGCATAACAACCTTTTTAGCCCTTCTTCTCCCTCTCATCTAAAGGAGCGTTTTGAGTTTCTCCACTAGGCTAATGATTGCAATTTTCGTTCTTCAGATTCCCTCCAACTTAAAACTCCTGCCCATACGGTCTGCCGTAAAACTCTGGTTTTATGGTCGATCCTTCACTGTAACCGCCTTATGATTGTGGAACGCTTTGCACTTCTCTTTAAGAACATCCAAGTCTATTAGTAATTTTAAAACGAAAGTTCACAACCATTATCTGTCCCGGTGTTGAATTTGTAACTGCTTGTTAATTCATCATAACCATTTTTATGTTTGCTTATTTTATTTTAATTAAATTTGTGTTATTATTAATAATTTAGGTTTATAGTATGTAGGTGTGTTTTTAATATGAAGAAAATTATTGATTTATTAAAATTAATAATGAATATTATTGATTATTAATACGATTTTTTTTTATAGATGCACCGCCGTCATCTGATCAATTATTATTCTGTCGATACAAAGGTTGTCTGGAAGAGATCGTTTTTAACGATAAGACCGTCCATTGTAATACTCCAAAGGACCCCAACTCCATTGTAATAACTCGCTTAAAACCAGACGAGCGTATGACCAGCTTTCGACCATTGTTAAAATTTTTAGGAACATTATTGACAGCCCTGATCTTCATAACGAGTTGCTTCGCTTTAACGTGCCAAATAATTATATTCGCGGTAGAAGTGACAGGCTCCTCGCTTTACCACCTTGCGGCACTGTAGGGCACTATCAATCGCCACATCACGCTCTCGACGCCCTCAACGGAGTACTTAAGGTTTTCCCAGACTGCGACATATTTACGAACGAATGGATGGACCTAATGTCAGTTTGTCTGCTCTATTGGGAGAGGGATGAATGACCAATTTCTCATTTAATTAATATTAATATTTTACTTAAAGTAATTTTATTTTACAAATTTTTTAATTTTTTTTTTAAACATTTTATTTTATTTTGTAATTTGCAATTTTATCTTATTTGTTTTTATTGTTTGTATGTAAATTGAAATTGTAATTAATTAATTAGTGTAATTGGCAATCGCCGTTCTAAATATTAAATAAATTGTTCTAAATCTATTTGTATAAACTATGTTCTGTATTTTATTTTTGTGTACAATAAAGAGTTGTTCTATATTTATCTTATCTTATGTTCAGTATTGGACATCTTGTGAGATAATGATGATGAAAATGACTAAAATTGTGCTTCGGAGGGTTATGTTATTTCTAGGTAAGCGTGCTCCATCTTAAACTACACCATCACTGGCCTAAAGAAAAAAAACCTATTAATCTCTTCTTTAGAAGACGTCAAGCAATGTTAGAAGCCTTCGAGTGAATCATAAATTCAGATACCAAGGTTTACTTGACCACTACCTCATAATAACTTATTATTAGCCTAAAGGTTGCAATGATATTTTTTTTTGTCAAAAATAGCAAAAAATTACTATTAAGACCGTCACTTATCCATTTATATGCTAGAAGCATGGCGGGCGCCGGCGTTGAAGTTTACTGCACAATGTTTTTACACAAAGAAAAGATTTTTATGATAAGAGGGAAAAAATGTTGGGTGAAAAATAGCCTTAGCACCCAATGCGCAAATAAACATGCGTTAATATTGAAAGCCCTATAACTCACAGATATCTAGGTTATTTTGCCCTTATGATAAAGGCTAAAATTATCTATCCATCAAAATAACAGCCTTTTTCCCTAACAACCTTTAGAACGATAAAAGCGAAAAGGCCAAACCGAATAAGCTACTTTCAAAGGATTTACCTTTGGCCAAATAAACGCCACAATTCAACACAATAAAAGAAAACAGACCTTTTAAATCTATTAATAAAATTGAAGATATTTTGTAAAAGCATCGATAGACAACCCAGTTTGATCTACCCGTTTTGGCCGATGTGACGTCACGTACAACCAACCATATTGCATTGTCATATATTGCGTTGGTGGTCGGATCATGACGATGACGTCCCGTCGGGTAATTACTCTGTTAATAGCATAAAATATTTTGATATTCCTACAGTGTCCGACTAGCTTCCACACAATGATGACCTCCGTGGCGCAGTGGGTGAGATGTAGGTTTCGGATTCTATTCCTGCCGTGGAATAAATGTTTGCATGATCATTTTTATGGTTGGCCATTATTTTTATTATATTTGAAAGAATGACGTAATAAGGATCTGACCTTAGTAGGTGTAGTAGACTGACAGTAGGTGCAGACAGGCTGAGATGATGATGATGATGGTTGGCCCAACAGCGCTCGGCTAGCTTACACAGAATGCAATGTGGATGACGTCACATTTTTGGTTAGGCCCAGGCAAACTGAGCTTTTATACAGCGGTTTATGGTAAATAGCGGCTCTAGTTAGGTAAAAGAAGAAACCAGTCTAGTGCTTGGGACAGGATTTTTGATAAAGGCTTGCCCACCATAATTAAACTACCCTCTCAGCTTAGTCAGGCTTCATCTGCGAGAAAAATAGTAAGATAGGGTTTCCGATAAGAAGCGTGAGAACATATTTTTTTCAAATAAAATTATCACAAACCCACAACCAAATATCAAAGTCAAAGTCAAAATCTTTTATTGATTAAAATCACAAGGATAACTTTGAAACGTCAATTTTACTGCCTGTTCCTTCGCGACCAAGCCAGGAAAGAAAGGCAAGAAACAAGGCTGGTTGTTTTTTTAATGATTCTTTTAGAATACATTACAATACAGAAAATAAATTACGTCTAAATTGTAACATTTTGAACGAGTTGGAGCAATTTCAATCCCAAGCTTCTCTATCATCTAAATAATCCGATATTTTAAAGTAGCCTTTTTTATAAACATTTTGTTTAATTGCGTTTTTAAATTTGTTAATTGTCAATTTTTGTACATCACTTGGGAGTTTGTTTTAAAAGCGTTCACCTTGCCCTTTAAACGATTTACTAACTTTATGGAGTCTACGAGGGCAACAGCGAGTTTATCTTTATTTCTAGTATTAAAATTTAAGTCCATCCAAAGGTTGCCTGGAAGAGATCGCTTTGAGCGATAAGGGCGCCCATTGTACCACCATGTATTAGTCTAAGTTTTCTAGGTTAAGTTATTGTAATTTGGTGTAACAATAAAGAATTATCCATCTATCTATCTAAAATTATAATCATCGCTATTTTTCTTAAACAAATTCATATTTTTGTGAACATTCATCAGATTTTCATAGATGTATTGGGAATGTCATATTATTTTTTTCGTTAAACTTAATGCGTAATGATTCTGTGAGGCCCATATTATAAATTGCACGAACAGCCCTCTTCTGCAGCACAAAAACGGTGTTTATATCTGCAACACTCCCCCACAGCAGTATACCGTATGACATAATGCTGTGGAAGTAGCTGAAGTAAACTAGTCTAGCTGTGTCTACGTCTGTAAAAAGACGGATCTTTTTGACTGCGTATGCCGCAGAACTAAATCTCTTCGACAACTTATCAATGTGAGGGCCCCATTGAAGCTTATTATCTAGGGTTATACCTAAGAATACGGTAGTGTCCACAAGAGCCAACTCCTCGTCTTTGATTTTTATATCTGCTTTAACTTGTGTAACATTAGGTAGTGTAAATCTAATACACTTTGTTTTCTTTTCATTTAGAAGTAAATTGTTTACATTGAACCATTTTACGACCTTAGAGATTGCATTGTTTACATCGTCAAAATCAGTTTGTCGTCGCTTTAATTTAAATAAAAGTGATGTGTCATGTGCAAACAATCGAAATCGAAATTCGTGTTATGTACGACATCAATTTAAAAACACATCTGGAATCGTATTAACTAATTTTAGAGGTGGGTTAAATTTCGGTAGCTTGAATATTTCTCCAGTAATCCGATACATTTTCAATAAACAATTTTTAACGTAATCGGCGGCGCCTTTGTGACGATACAGTTTAACAGGTACCTTACATGATGAATGAATATGATTTGTTTACCTATTTTATACATGCTGTTTCATTAATATTTTAGGACTTGATAATAAGGTTGTTTGAATATATACATTTTTCTATAGAAATTTATTTGAAAAATAACTATTTTTGCCAACCACTAATAACATCAATTTACAACACAAAAACAAAATACAGTACAACTAAAGATAACATTGATAATAATTATTAATATTAGTAGCCGCCAGAAAAAGGTTCCAACTCAGCATTTTGCTATGTCACAGCAAAGTAACATAGCTCTAGTCTTCCGTTGGAACCTTTGTGAATACACGGAATTCTGCTAACACATACAAATACAGTGTAAACTCCATGTAACGTCACTCGTTTTAACGACAAACTCTCTAAAGCGTCGAAATCACTCTGCTTTGGTTGGTTTAGCTTGTCTTCCATACACATAATGATACACTATGTATATCATTACACCCACTCTCAATAACGACAACAATTTGTAATAAAAAGTTCTTTTTAAGTTGCCAAATTAGTAAAAACTGCGCAGCTGTGTATATTTTGTCGTTTTATTATCCTAGACCATAATAAACTCGACTGTCGGCACCATACACTAAACTTTCTAAGAAATCCGTTCTTTTGTTTACAAAATGGGATTGCTTGCACGTGTAGCTGCAGACTGTTGTTAGTAGAAGTGATGGATTTTATCTATACGTTGTCATATTCTTAGTAGCAAAAGACGTCAGACGAAAATAACAGACTATACGCAATAGCGTTCAAATTAAAACAGATTTTTATTGTAGGTACTATTTAACAAGACAAATCAGAAATAAACGTTTTCTTTTTCTAATACAGATTTTACTTCTCTCCATTTAACGACAACTCTCTATAACGTCAAAATATGCTGAGTCCCTTGAGTGTCGTTATATAAAGTTTATACTGTATATAAAAAATAAACAAGTACTTATAATAAAACCCAACTAGCATAACACATAAAAACAAAAATATACAAGTAACATAATTAAAATTAATTAGTGCTCTTAATGCCAAAACTTGCTATAAAACCCTAAAAATATTGCTAACAAGGAGTTATAGGATGGCAGGACAGTTAGATCAATCAGTCAATCAAATGCATCACGTAAACGGGTGCCGGCACCATAGTACTCAGTGCGACTGCACCGCGCGCTTGATAAATAGAACAAGGTGGTTGATAATGTTATCTATGTTATCAATCTTCATGGATTACCACAACATCAGCGGTTTGCCTTCATTTCACAAAAAAACATTGATCTAAATGGGTCATAATAACCCGGAAAATTTGACATTTATACACGAATCTCTGTCCCTTGGACAGTCAGACTCTGGTATAAAATCCCCTTTGGCTCGACATTGGTTTGAAGGACGCCCTGTAAAAAACATTGACTTTTTACCGAGAACTCGGTCCGATTATGATGGTAAACAGGGCTGGAAGCCAAAATGCAAATACACATGGTATTCTACCGAAAATATTCTTTTTGTAAAGAAGAAAGGTATTTTTCAGCCTGTGGGATATTTTTAGCGGGGATTGCAAAGGTGCCTTTTTAGTATGTGTGAGGTAATAGAGGATTTGCTTACTAATATAAGGTGAGAATTTTCACCGCCATTTTAGAGAGTGACGCTAGGTTTTATCACAAGCTTTTCATTGTGTATTTCTTTTTATAAATTCTAGTTCAATTCAATCCCCAATCCGGTTTAAGAGTTTAACACGATCTATCCTAAGGTTGAAGAGAAATCTCTTCTAAGCGATAAGACCGCCGAAGACCGAAGAGCGTACGCCAAAATATGTCGGATCTCTTACATCACTTGTATTAAGAAATTTTTATTCATTTATTCATTCAATAAACCTCATCTATAATAAGGTTATATTCCAAACATTTTGCATACTCTATATTAATCTAAATTAACAATTTTAAAATTACCCTAAAACTATTTATAAAAGTTTATGGTTTCATAACCAGGTGCAAAAATAAAGGGTACAATTTTAGAGTTATATAAAGTAGGGTGGGGGTTGTATTCAAGCATTTTTCTGATATAATTTATGAAAGGTTCTCGCGTGGAGACCTAGAACTTGAATGCACAGCGTTGGCCTCTCGTACCCCTCTCTCACTAGATAGAAAAACGACCTAAGCTTCCCTTGCTGGGAGCCTTTGTGTTATATTCTAAGAATATAAAGGAGGATTCTGTTAAATTTAATTCTTTCTTGTTACTTTTTTTACAAGTATTCGTTTATTGACGGTGCGATTTCTTGTTATTTTTATACCAATTCGTGATTGAATAACGAACCGGATTATAAAAATGTGAATATCTATCTATTCATCTGATATCCTAATGACGATTAAAACTTTCGCAATCACTGTACATAATTACTGATTAGAGCGGGTATAATTACTGATTTATTGCACAGGTACCTTTTCTATTTGTTATCCTGACGTTTCGTGTGTCGTAATATGAACGAGGACATTTCTAATTCTGAAAATCAAGTACGGACGGACTGGAGTACTTGGAGCTACCGTCGAGAAGTGATGGCAGCTGCAGCAACTAACCTCTTGTTACTGCAGCTGCCATCACTTCTCGACGGTAGCTCCAAGTACTGAAGTTCCTCCGTGACCACAGCTGTTGCAACATAGTTGATACATCGGTATAACAAATAAAAAAGGGTTCATACGCGATAAATACCCGTTTTAATCAGTAATTAATAACGATTCGTCAAAAACTGATTACTAATCCGTCTTTGACGACCAAAACAGCTCATTTTAAAGCTACTACCGCTAATAATGTAACCACAACCTTATGAGCCAGTCACATTTTAACTGCTCCTAAAGGAATATAAATTTCAATTTTAAAATCTCCATATTGCCGCGTTTCGCTTGCGGATAAATTTTTAAAAAGAAATCTCATAAACAGAAAGTTTCAGCTTATTTAGTAGAATAAAGCATATTTACTTTGGCTTTATAAAGCAGAAAATATCCGTTGTGTATAATGCGTTTTGGTCGAATATGTAGGTATAGGAATTTTAACAGAAAACCCGGCCAAATGCGAGTCGGACTCGCGCACGAAGGGTTCCGTACTATTATTTATAAAAACGGCAAAAAAAACATTAATTTTTGTTCATATTGTCCACTCCAAGTCCAACTGAGGACAAGCAACGATGCAAAGAACTAATCACAAAAAGAATTTCTGTGAAAGGGATATTAAATTACACTAAATTTAAAAATTATTTATTAAAAATATCTACCCTTTCAGAACTATACAATATTCAATTGACTGAACTGAATTTGAAGTTTGCAAAGTTTTTGGCATTGTCAGTTAGGTTTGATGACTTGCAAAATGAAATAGAGGTGTTAAGTCCCGTAAGCATTTCGACTGAAATTAAAGAACGTCTTAAAATCTACGATTGCCCTATCTTTAAGGCAAGGTCAATTAATGAAAAAATGATAATTGTGACGATGCTTTGTATAAACTGTTTAAGGCATGATCACCCTGAAAGCGACTATCGCATGCAGCCGTGTCATGTTCATGACTCCAACCAGTGTCACAATAGCCTTCTCCACCGTCCGCCATTTTTATTATCATGATTAACCTCTAACCACCTCGTCACTGTCGATAATGATGACGAGGTGATGGTCAACTATTTAAATCAAAAAACAAGCCCTCAGGTTCTATTATCCACAGTCATGATTGAGGTCTTTAATCCAGTTGACCAGCTAAAGGTCAACGTTCGCTTACTTAAATATATTTCCTATTACTATTATATTCTTTAGGTAAGTAGGTATGTTTTTGGTATTTGTTCTGTTCTGAATGGTCTGTCCTGTGTGTGTGTCAAATAAATGATTTTTTTATGTTTTTCTTTTTCGTGCTCTTTTAGATATAGTGTGACCATTAGTGCTGTGCACTCCCTGAGGTATGCGCGGCGAGGTGGGAGGCAAAGAAAAAACTGCACGAGTTCACATGAGATCAATACATGTCGGACATATCTTACGATATCAGTTTGCATTTCTAACGCAAGACTTGTGGCGGGACGATGGTCGGAGGCTATCTATCTGTAATATATTATACTTACTTAGTTGATTAAAATGTAACTTAAATATACTCATATTTTATTAAAAATATGCAGGTGATAAATAAGAACTAAACTTATAATTCAAAGGACTTGTTTTATTGAAATTTTTTTATATTTACAAACAATTATATATTCTAACGAAAGTTATTCTGACATAGATTCTGTTTCAACTTCATCTTCCATTTCATATCACGAGATAACGCACGACCCATCTTTGAATATTTATCTCATGTGCGTCTGACATAGACAGTCCGATACAAATAACACTACCTGCCGCCACGAGCGTTGACGGCGAACTGACAGAGCGCAGCAGCCGATTCTCCCCCCCGTCTCGCCGCGCGCATACCTCAGGGAGTGCACAACACTAATGGTCACACTATAGTTGCAGCCAATCAAAGGCGAATATAGAGCTGAATATCTTTAACCCTAAGCTATTTAAATTTGTCACACAACTCAATGACATCCTCCATTTTAACCGGGATACAGACGCTCATAATAGCGTCGTGGGCTTCCAAGTCGGTTGATAGTATATTTAGGTATTTTGTATATATTACGTGTTTGTTTTTTTTATTATTGTTTAATAGCTTTTTTTTGTCTTCTAATTCTCAGTTTTGTATAATCAACCTAGTTTTATCGTTCGTTCACACACTTGTAATAAAACCATTGTACTAGAAGTACACATCATTTAGATTATATTTAATACCGTTGCAATTTTGGAGTTTTATTTGCACCTGAATACCCTCCAAAGATATTACATATGAGCATGTATGCTCCACCTCCACATGTATGAATCATTACGCAATAAGTTTAAAGAAATAAATATTATGACATTCCCTTGTCAATACATCTATGAAAACCTGATGTATGTTCTAAACATATCAATTTGTTTAAGAGAAATTGCGATAATCATAATTTTAATACTATAAATAAAGATAAACTTGCTGCTACCACTTGTAGACTCTATAAATGAGGCGTATAGAATCAAAGGCAGCTAAGTCAGTATTGTGTCTAATTTCACTTGAGAATGGATTTTAATTTATTCAATAACTATTTAAACCACCATTAGGGACGTCGGTGTGCTTTGGTCATAGTTTTATATTCCTACAGTAAGTTTTTACGAGATTTGTTTTTTTATTTATGGCAAAAATACGGTGTAATAGGCATTTTTTTTTTGTTTTGTTAAAAATTAGCGGAAGTGGGTATAGCTGCCTTTGATTCTATACGCCTCAAATAAAGTTAGTTAATGGTTGAAAGGGTAAGGTGTTCGCTTTTATAACAAACACCTAAGTGGTGTACAAAAACTGACAATTAACAAATTTAAAAACGTAATTATACAAAATCTTTATAAAAAAGCCTACTATAAAATATCGGATTATTTAGATGACAGAGAAGCTTGGGATTAAAATTGCTCCAACTCGTTCAAAATGTAACAGTTTAGACGTAATTTATTTCATTTATTGTTGTGTATTCTAAAAGGATCAATAAAAACAACCAGCCTTGTTTCTTGTCTTTCTTTCCTGGCTTGGTCGCGAAGGAACAGGTAGTAAAATTGACGTTTCAAAGTAATCCTTGTAATTTTAATGAATAAAAGATGTTGACTTTGACTTGACTTTGACTTTGACTTGACTTTGACTTGACTTTGACTTGACTTTGACTTGACTTTGACTTGACTTTGACTTGACTTTGACTTGACTTTGACTCGACTTTGACTCGACTTTGACTCGACTTTGACTCGACTTTGACTCGACTTTGACTCGACTTTGACTCGACTTTGACTCGTCTTTGACTCGACTTTGACTTGACTTTGACTTGACTTTGACTTGACTTTGACTTGACTTTGACTTGACTTTGACTTGACTTTGACTTGACTTTGACTTGACTTTGACTTGACTTTGACTTGACTTTGACTTGACTTTGACTTGACTTTGACTTGACTTTGACTTGACTTTGACTTGACTTTGACTTGACTTTGACTTGACTTTGACTTGACTTTGACTTGACTTTGACTTGACTTTGACTTGACTTTGACTTGACTTTGACTTGACTTTGACTTGACTTTGACTTGACTTTGACTTGACTTTGACTTGACTTTGACTTGACTTTGACTTGACTTTGACTTGACTTTGACTTGACTTTGACTTGACTTTGACTTGACTTTGACTTGACTTTGACTTGACTTTGACTTGACTTTGACTTGACTTTGACTTGACTTTGACTTGACTTTGACTTGACTTTGACTTGACTTTGACTTGACTTTGACTTGACTTTGACTTGACTTTGACTTGACTTTGACTTGACTTTGACTTGACTTTGACTTGACTTTGACTTGACTTTGACTTGACTTTGACTTGACTTTGACTTGACTTTGACTTGACTTTGACTTGACTTTGACTTGACTTTGACTTGACTTTGACTTGACTTTGACTTGACTTTGACTTGACTTTGACTTGACTTTGACTTGACTTTGACTTGACTTTGACTTGACTTTGACTTGACTTTGACTTGACTTTGACTTGACTTTGACTTGACTTTGACTTGACTTTGACTTGACTTTGACTTGACTTTGACTTGACTTTGACTTGACTTTGACTTGACTTTGACTTGACTTTGACTTGACTTTGACTTGACTTTGACTTGACTTTGACTTGACTTTGACTTGACTTTGACTTGACTTTGACTTGACTTTGACTTGACTTTGACTTGACTTTGACTTGACTTTGACTTGACTTTGACTTGACTTTGACTTGACTTTGACTTGACTTTGACTTGACTTTGACTTGACTTTGACTTGACTTTGACTTGACTTTGACTTGACTTTGACTTGACTTTGACTTGACTTTGACTTGACTTTGACTTGACTTTGACTTGACTTTGACTTGACTTTGACTTGACTTTGACTTGACTTTGACTTGACTTTGACTTGACTTTGACTTGACTTTGACTTGACTTTGACTTGACTTTGACTTGACTTTGACTTGACTTTGACTTGACTTTGACTTGACTTTGACTTGACTTTGACTTGACTTTGACTTGACTTTGACTTGACTTTGACTTGACTTTGACTTGACTTTGACTTGACTTTGACTTGACTTTGACTTGACTTTGACTTGACTTTGACTTGACTTTGACTTGACTTTGACTTGACTTTGACTTGACTTTGACTTGACTTTGACTTGACTTTGACTTGACTTTGACTTGACTTTGACTTGACTTTGACTTGACTTTGACTTGACTTTGACTTGACTTTGACTTGACTTTGACTTGACTTTGACTTGACTTTGACTTGACTTTGACTTGACTTTGACTTGACTTGACTTTGACTTGACTTTGACTTGACTTTGACTTGACTTTGACTTGACTTTGACTTGACTTTGACTTGACTTTGACTTGACTTGACTTTGACTTGACTTTGACTTGACTTTGACTTGACTTTGACTTGACTTTGACTTGACTTTGACTTGACTTTGACTTGACTTTGACTTGACTTTGACTTGACTTTGACTTGACTTTGACTTGACTTTGACTTGACTTTGACTTGACTTTGACTTGACTTTGACTTGACTTTGACTTGACTTTGACTTGACTTTGACTTGACTTTGACTTGACTTTTACTTGACTTTGACTTGACTTTGACTTATATATTAAATACTATATATTAAATCAATAGAGTCAAAGCTCTATTGATTTAATATATAATAACATTTGATCTTTTGCCATTTCCTTAATATAATGTTGAATTAGTTTCCTTTAAATCCTCTGGCAGATTATTGACAATCCTAATAGCCATATTTATTGGCCTGATTTTGTGTCAAGTTTATATTTTGTGTTGTGCAGTCTGTGGTCAGATGCATTCATTAGGGCAGTTATTCCGGATTTCAGACTTTTCCCTATGCATAATTTGGACTATGGTAGGTTGTTAGAGGGCAGAGTTTTAATAAAAACACCGTACTGTATTATAATTATATGATAATTATGTGATATCTTCATTTTTAAATGGTTCCAACGGAAGATCAGCGTTGTGCCAAAAGCACAACAAATGCTGAGTTGGACGCCTTTTTGTGACGTCGGTCATTTATATATAGGTCTTTTTCTTCTTTCGTGTCGATGTCTCAATACTATAGCCATTTTGACCAGTACGCCGCCACGTTCATGGCAGCATCGGAGCAGGTCATCAGTTGTCCCATCGTGCAGGTGCTAGGGCAGGATGGGCATGCAAGGACGTATGCCATTGTTTGGAGCTGGGCACCACATTAGCATTGAGTCGCCGATTCGTCTATAATACCCCATTTACTAAGATTACACCTGCAGCGGCCGACTTGGGTACGCAGTCTGTTGAGGGTCCTCCACACTGGCCAAGGTAGGTGTTGACCAGGGGATAATTCCTCCGTAGGTGACAGGTTCACAGATCCTCTATAGCCAGGTGGGGGGACTTTATTTATTTTCCACAGGGTAACACGGGCATCACTTGAATTATTTGTGGTGGCTTCTGTGGATCGCAAAAAGCCCCTGCGACTACGTAGCCGTTTTCTTGGTGGAGTAACGCCATACAAGCAGTGTCGGATATCACATTCCTGTTTTGCCTTCTCTGTGGCACAGACAATGTCTCGCCGGATGTCAGGTGGCGCTATACCCGCTAAAAGCTTGATATAGGTAATTGTGAGACACACATTTGTTAGGTATTGCTGGTTTGTCTGTGTAGATTTGTTTTCTTGTGTGTACCTTACTTGTGTGCTGTGTGTGTTTTGTATCATCACAAATAAATGTTTTTTTCTTTCTTTTTACTTTCTTTCTAATTGAGCTTATTTTTTTATTGTTTTTTGAATGGAATAATCTCGCTGTTGGCCTCTGAGGCCGTTGCAGCTTAACCGAACTTTTGGCGAGCGCAGATGGCGCTCGGCCCTATAACTTTTGATGAGGCAACTAATGCAAGGGCACCACTTAGGTACGAACCTCGGCTTGGGCTGTTGCCAGGGTGGGGATAGGAGAGAAACGCCCGGGTACGTGCTTGTACTTCGTATAGGCGGCGACTGAAGGGACTCGTTGACCTCGCCGGCAAGGTCGGTATATCTGTGAAGTCTTTGCTCTGTCTAATGTAGATGACTCAGAAATCTCTTCCGCATTAGCGGAGGTGATTTCGTAAACCGCGTCTCCGAGAACGTGTCTCGGACGACGGAGAGAGCCTATTTTATTTAAATCATTACAACGACTTACTCGGAGTGCAAAACGCTTCGGTAGCGCGATTCAGAAAACTGCAAGATTTAGCAGCGACATCTATTTCTGTTCTTTGAACTACATACTATAATAATTAGCTGTTATTGAGTTTGATCTTCTGAACACCCTATAATTGTGTCACTAAAGCTACACGCACATACTGAAAAACAAAACACATGCCACCCGCATGTACCGACAGATTAAATAGATAGAAAGATTTTTTTGTTCATGATATATGTATCTCTGCCTAAGAGATCGGTTTCAGCAACAAGGCTGCATATTGTATTGTCTTTGATTCTAGCTTAGTACTCATATTTGTAATATTTTTGTTTGTGTGGTCATTCAATAAAGATATCTATATATCGAAGACTTTTTAACTTACATTTGGTACTCTATTATATTGATCATCTTATTTATTTCAGACAAAAAGATTAAGATGCAGTGTAACCACAATACGTATTCCCAAAATGTCAGAACAACCATTAGAACAAGACCGTCCGTCCGTCTGTAAAAACATTACAGAGTCATTAGGTGCGATCTGAGCCCAGGTCACGTGCGCAGCTTAGCTTGTATATTGCTGCCTTTTTTCGCTTGCAACCCTAATAGGGTGGCTACATGACCCGCGGGTCAAAAGGCTAGTGTTATACCCTGTTAGAACTAGTTGGAACAAACTCTTGATTGGAACTAGGTGTTATACATGTAAAATGTATATGTATGTAACGAGACCGGTCCAGTGCGAGCAGGACTCGCGCATCGAGGGCTCCTAGATAGGTTCACTAACTCTGTTTAAATGCAAGATAAAATGTCTAGAATGGTTGCAGTCTCTGTCTTATGAAGATACTGAAAAACTACTAGAGGTTTCAAAATAAACACACCCTTTCACCCATACACATTCACACTCACCTACATACCTACATATAAGATATAAGCTACGACTACTTTAACTAGACCAAATTAACTGTCTACTTTAGATTGTATTGTCATTTGTTTACTTATGACGGGTTCCTATATTCGTCGGTAACCAGCTACGACTCGTTTCTCCTTGAAAATCTGTCAAAAGTTTGAGACTAGTTTGACACTTTTTCAAGGAGATACAAGGCGTAGTCGGTTACCGACGGATATAGGAACCCGCCATTAGAGCTACGCTTCTACCTTAAACTTGAACTCAAATTCACCTTGTTGGAGGGCGTTGCTATCTGCGACACAATATTATTATTTATGCAGGTAACATCGTTCTATTTTTGTAGTTAATCTTATTTTTATTGTTTCTAATAAAGACTTACTTTACTTTACTAATGTTAATTACGCAGCGCCATGTGGTTATGTGACGGGTAAGCCAAGAAAACTTTTAAGACAGATATCTAAAAAAATGTTTATAGAGACTTCGTTATAATTTTCCTGTAATCTTTGGATATACGAGTATATCTATCAATGGCATTAATTTTAGATTTTTCACTTCGCGAATTTCGGAGATAAGGGGGAAATGGTATTTTATAGTAATTTTTCATCAACTCCAAAACTGTACAAAATGAAAAATGGTTTTAAAATGTGTAAATCGATCTCTTTGATATGATACCCTATTTGATCAAGTAACCCAATTTTGAAATGGCTCCCATCATTTGGGCTCTTTTGGCGTACAAAATGAAAATATTTTTTTACTTGCAATAGACGAAGGTCACGTTTCAAATTTCAAGCGGATAGGTTCAGTAGTTTGCTGAGACAATCAGCTGTGATGACGGACGGACGGACAACGTCGCACCATAAGGGTTTCGTTTTTACCATTTTGGTTCAGAACCCTAAAAAGAACTTTGATAACAGCAAAAATATTAAAAAACTATGTAGCAGTGTCAACGCCCTTTTCCTTGACCAGTACAACTTATATTTTATTTTATTTGGTACACAAAACAGAATACAACTAGTTAAGATAACAATATGTATTAAGAAATACATAGGTTAATGGGCTAGATAGCATCCTAAAACATGCGTACACAGCATGATTAATTAGAGCCGTTATAATTGTGTTATATTCCTTACTTTATGTATGTAATCTGCTTCTTATCTGTCATTACACTCTTGGCAGAGTGGTCGTGATCGTCACTTCGAGGGTAGTGGCGCGCTTGGCAATCCTTCGCCATTCCTCTCGTTTTGCCGCTTTTCTGAGGGGCCGTCAAGCTTTAATTGCCGCTCATCTCATTGGTGATCTACCGCGTGGTTGTGTACCATCAACCTTCCCGTGCACCACATGGCGTTCACTACTTCTCCATGCCTGAAGAATGTGAAGATGCGATATAGCACAGTAGAAGAAAGACGCTGCTTGATGCCGAGTTCTTGGAGTATGGATTGGTTGGAACGGAATTCTATGATACATCAAATTTCTCTAGCAACATATTTTGAGATAGTTAACTAAAATCAAGATTTTTGCAACACATCATAACTATAAAATTAATACAGTATTTCAATATAAAACAACATCAAACTTAGTGAAAACTTGAATATTTACGAGATATTTATATACAGAGGTAAAGGTAACCATGTCGTGAATTAAATGATTTTTTTCTTCATCTTAAAAAATGCCCAACGCGCCTAAAGAAGTTTTCATATACAAAGGTGTCGGTAACGGTAATGGTGTCGCGAGTACAATATTTTTTTCCCATCTCATAAAATGCCCAACGCACCTAAAGAAGTTTTTACTACATATATACAGAGGTGTCGGTAACGGTATCGGTAACAGTGTCGCGAGTTCATTGGTTCTTTCCCCATCTCAAAAAATGCCCAACGCGCCTAAAGAAATGTTCACTTCAAAAACTAAAACGTAGGCTGAAATATAGGTAAGTAAGTTAAATACATAAAAAAACTTCAGTTTACTGTAACCCGCTATTTCTACAGCCTCTAGTAGACAAGAGCGCAAGGCTCGCGACAGGCATGAGAAGCACACTCATTACTGAACGGAAGCAAACTGCCAATTTATTGAATTTGTACACGAGATTAGCTGTTTTTCAACGAACGGGCTCTAGGGCATGTTCGCTCTGTACACCGCAATTTCAAAACTTACGAGTTACTTTTAGAGAAGAAAGGCAGCTATTATCGTCATGACTGTATGGGAAGAGGACACTGAAATAATTATGAATTAATAAAAATTTCAATACATGTTGATCAATGTTAATAATGCAAGTTTATCAATGGGCTGTCCCATCACTTAGAAGCGATTTTTTCCTTTGGATGGAGAGGATTTTTGTAAACTTACAATATGTGAGGGGATTGCTCAAAATAAAAACTAAATTAGGTTTTAGTTACTGATTAAAACGGGAATTTATCACGTATGTTTTGATGTGCAATATCTTTTCTCTCGGTTTGTGGGAGCGATTTTGGCAAAAGGGAAATGTGTAACAGGAAACCGGGGAATCTCGCGCTATTTGATGGCCAGATGTTACACATCTTATGCGACTACAGTAATGCTCGTAGTTTTTTTTATTTGTTATCCCGGTGTTTCGACTGCCATGCAACAGCCTTGGTCGCGGGTGGAAACGTTGGGATAACAAATAAAAAAGGTACATACGCGACAAATACCCGGTTTTATTAGTAATTTTGTACAGTGATCGCGATTGAAAAATACTACATTAAGTATTCGTTCTTTTCGTAGAATCATCCAATGTAGCTATGTAACATACTCGGCTATTTTTAGGGTTCCGCACCCAAAGGGTCAAACGGGACCCTATTAATAAGACTCCGCTGTCTGTCTGACTGTCAGTCTATCACCAGGCTGTATCTCAAGAAATGTAATTGTTAGACAGTTGAAATTTTCACAGATGATGTATTTATGTTGCCGCTATAATAACAAATACTGAAAATAGAATAAAATAAATATTTAAGGGGAGCTCCCATACAACAAACGCGATTTGTTTGCTCGTTTTTGCTAGATATTGATAACAGCAATAGGTAGACGTTTGAAATATTCTTAAAATATTTAGTTATATATTTATCAGAAAAATAAATATTTAAAATAAAATAAAATCAATATATAAGGGGGGCTCCGATACAACAAACGTGATTTTTTTGCCGTTTTTAAAGTTACAGAACCCTTCGTGCGCGAGTCCGACTCGCACTTGGCCGGTTTTATTTATAATTGTTTTGTTTTATATTTTAATGTTGTCAAAAAAATAATCCATTTTCCATTCATTCCATTTTCCGTTTTCATCCTAGGAAGATGAGAAAATGGTAGCCTGAGGCCTAACATCATAGGAAAATACAAGTCACACCGACTCCGCTGGCTCGGCCATCTACTGCGAATGGGTGAAGATCGAAGTGCAAAGAGAGCATACTTGAGCCGACCGACTGGCCGCCAATCGGTTGGTCGTCCCAAGTATCGAAGATCTGGAACGACAGGATGGAGGCTGACCTGCGCGACCTGGGAGCCGACAACTGGCAAGAGATGGCAATGGACAGAGGAAAGTTGAGAGTTCTCATATCGGAGGCCAAGACTCACTTTGGGTCCCTGCGCCAATGGAGTAAGTAAGTAAGTATACATTAATACAAATTATCTTCAAACTGAAGCCTGAAGACTAAAGTCTTCAACCACTGTGTGTTGCCAGTGATGACCTATGGCACTGAAACGTGGTCCTTTACTCATGTCCTCATGACCAAGCTCAAGGTCGCTCAACGAGCTATGGAGAGAGCTATGCTCGGGGTTTCTTTGCGTGACAAAATCCGCAATGAGGAAATCCGCAGAAGCACTAAAGTTGCCGACATAGCTCTCAAAATTAGCAAGTTGAAGTGGCAATGGGCGGGCCACATCGCTCGTAGAACCGATAACCGTTGGGGAAGAAAGTTTCTCGAGTGGAGACCACGGACTGAAAGACGCAGCGTAGGCCGGCCCCCCACAAGGTGGACCGACGACCTAGTAAGAATCGCGGGGAGCTGTTGGGCGCAAACGGCTGCCAACTGCTCGTTGTGGCGATCTAAGGGGGAGGCCTATGTGCAGCAGTGGACGTCTCCGGCTGATGATGATGATGATCTTCAAAATTATTTATAAAGAATTTACTCTGAGAAAACTAGGAGGCTGATCAAAAGATAAAGGAACTACAATTATATTACAATATCTACCTGTATCAATTGTGATCATGCGCCAAATATTGCAAAAATATTACAAAGAGACTACTACTACCTACTCGTGATTTGCTTGCGTATAGTGTTGTCTCTGTCCCGCTCGATTGGCCTACCTCACCCTAAATTAAACTCTCATACATACAAACCGGATGCGGGCAGGCCGCTGTGACTGTAAAAGTAATAAGTAATTAAATCTGGTGGTTTATATACAGCAGAGATTCCCAAACTGGTCGATATCGACCCTTAGGGTCGAAATCGGTTTTCCAGGGGTCGACATATTAATTTTTATCTCTTCTTTGCGATTTTAATATTTATTTCAAAAAATAATTACCTAATTCAGTATTTTAACGTAATTTATATTAATTATTATTAATTACACTTGATATTTACTAAATTTTATGTCTATTTATTTTGTTTAAGAAATTATTGTCAAGTTTACTCAAAGAACCAAACGCAAAGTTTTTAAATTGGTAAGTATTTTGTATCAATGGAAAAAAATATATTTAAGATTTTTAAAGTAATTTGCCTATAGGGGCCTAAAGCATCCGTTCATTTTGGAAAAGGGGTCTCATGCCGAAAATAGTTTGGGAATCCCTGCTATAGAGTGTCAGATGTCTGGTATTGCTCTATATGGGTCATGCAACAGTCCTAACATTTCCGTACACACTACAAATAATAGGCTATTCAATTTTAGCGAAATTAATAAAGTGTTGGTGCTATAAAGCTCTGGTTTCCTAAGAAACGGAGAGTGTAATATGACGACCATAGCACATCATGATATGATAGGAATTATTTATTCAGCAAAAATGTTACAGTAGGTATACATTTTTTTATTAACAACCTACACTGTCTCACTGCTGGGCAAAGGTCTCCCTCATTTACTTCCATTCCTTACGTACCCCAGAAATCTTCTGCCGGTATATGCTTAACCTTGAGTAATTACTAACGGGCTAAGTGCTTTTAATAACAGAAAGAATACAATATACAGTTATTCATTCTTTATTCTTTTTGTACACAAAAAAATACATTAAAAGTACAGAAATAGAGGACTTGCATATAGGGGAGTTTTTTTTTTTATGTTATGTTATTTGTGGGGAAACAGGCTTACGGCCCACCTGATGGTAAGTGGTCACCGTCGCCTATTGACACCGGCAACACCCGGGGTATTGTCGATGCGTTCCCTACACTGAAGAAACCTCTTTACATTTCTCTTGAAGCGTGCCATGTCGTAGTCTAATGGGAAAACCTCAGATGGTAGCTCATTCCACATCTTGCAAGTATCGGGTAGAAAAGATCGCGTGAAGCGTGTGGTGCGCGATACCCAATTGTCGATTATATGTGGATGAGCTTTATTACGTTGTCGAGAAGTGCGGTGGTAAAATCTCGACAACAACATTCCCTATTATACTGGCGGTAGAATACACTGAGCGATCCGATGTCACGGCGTTGACTCAGCGGTTCCAGCCTGTCGGTGAGTTTGGGATCACCGGTGATTCTAATGGCTCTTCTTTGAAGGGAGTCAAAACGAAGCAATTGGTACTTTGGAGCTCCGTGCCAAAGATGGGAACAGTATTCCAAGTGCGGCCGAACTTGCGCTTTGTTCAGCAATAGCCGTTGTTGTGCCGTAAAATGCTGTTTGGCACGGTTAAGGACTCCAAGTTTTTTGGAGGTGAGCACAGCTTTTGCTTCTAAGTGACTCCCATACTGGACCTCATTAGAAATTTCGACTCCCAGAATCCCTATACTCGCCGAGACGGGGAGAGGAATGCCCTGGAACCGTGGAGATATTGTGAAAGGGGCCTTCTTTATGGTGAACGCACAGACTTGCGTCTTGGTTGGGTTAAAGGTGACCAGATTAAGGTTACCCCAATCTGACACACGCTCCAAAGAGCCTTCAACCTCAGACACAAGTCTTTGTCTGTTGTCTTCCACTTCCGACCGAGAGACATTAGGGCGACCAGTGAGAAAGTATCACCCGTACTGTCATCCGCATAACAATGAAGGCCGCTTATGTGCAGCATATCATTGATGTGAAGAATAAACAGTGTGGGCGATAGCACTGACCCTTGGGGTACACCAGAGTTAATGGGCATTGAGTCCGAGCAAGAACCATCTACAACGGCTCTTATGCTCCGCCCGGATAAGAAACTGGCGACCCAACTGCAAAGTCCCCCGGGGAGGCCGTATGAGGGACGCTTCGAGAGAAGCGCCTTGTGCCACACCCGATCGAACGCCTTCGCGATGTCTAGACTAACAGCTAGAGCTTCCCCCCTACTCTCGACGGCTTCCGCCCAGCGGTGAGTGAGGTAAACTAGAAGATCACCAGCTGATCGCCCATGACGAAAGCCGTATTGGCGGTCACTGATCAGCTGGTGTTCCTCAAGATACCTAAGAAACTAAGTATTAATTACTCGCTCCATCACTTTACAGAGTAGGGAAGTAATTGCTATAGGCCAATAGTTAGACGGATTGGTTCGATCCCCTTTTTTAGGGATTGGGTGGACATGGGTCACTTTCCAAGAAGACGGCACGATACCAGTGGTATAAGACAATTCAAAGAGGGACGTAAAGACAGAACACAACTCAGGAGCACACTTTTTGAGCACAATGGCTGGAATGCCATCCGGCCCACTCGACTTTATCACATCAAGGGAAAGGAATTCCTTCCGTACCGCTTTCTGATAAAAACGTACCTCTGGCATGGAACTCGGACACCGAGGTATAACCGGTGCTGCAGCATTTCCGTCGAGGAGGGTCGAATTGGAGGCAAAAAGAGATCCTAGGAGATCGGCTTTCTCTTTTGCACTATGGGCCAGAGATCCGTCCGACTTGAGTAAAGATGGTAAGCGGGACTGGCAGAAGTTACCCTCAGCAGCTTTGGCAAGAGACCAGAAGGCTCTACTTCCAGAAGGCTCTACTTCCAGAAGAATACCCCATTAACTGGTCGCCAATTCTGCTGATGTGCTGCTTCCTCGCTATAGCCATGACCTTTTTGCTCTGTCTGGAGGCAGCATTGAATTTTTTCCTCAAACGGGAAACTTCGGGATCCTGGCACTCACGCGCTACAGTCCAGTTCTTAAAGGCAGCCAATTTGCTGCTGACTGTATCGGCACAAGCCCGGTTGAACCAGGGTTGACTCCGGCTACCAACACGCACTACAGAGTTGGGGATGAAACATTCCATACCCTGAAGTATGACATCAGCGACGGAGTCAGCGCAAGTGTTTGGATTGTCCGTTGAGAAACATAGCTTCCTCCACTAGTAGAATTCGCGTAATCCATCCCAGTCGGCTGTTCCGAAATGCCAAACCCTTCGCTTCCCGGGTTTACTAGATAAACTAGGACGAACGGTCGGCACTGACGTGGTTACCAGGCAATGATCAGAGGATCCCAGAGGAGCCTCCACAGAGACCTGGTATTTATCCAGATGTGAAGTCAGCACGAGATCAAGCAAGGATGGTACATGGTTATCAACATCTGGAATCCTAATTGGACAGGAGACCATTTGGGTAAGGCCATGAGAGATTGCAAAATCATGGGCAGTTCTCCCAGTATGATCAGTGTATCGGGAACCCAGCCACTCAACGTGGTGAGCGTTAAAGTCCCCGAGAACGATCAACTCTGCATTGGAGTACTGCCCGAGTGCACACTCTATCTCTTCAGCGATGTGCTCAAATAGTCGAGTTGTGTCTGAATCACCACTATGTGATCTATAAAGGCAAGCGTAAATACGGGTTCGACCCCCGTAATCGACGCGGGCCCAAAGACACGACAGATCTGTAGCGTCAAGGCCGTTGAGACGGCGACAACAAACATCCTCCCAAACGTACATACATACCCCAGCTTTCCGGAGAAAATGCTCTTCTAGTATATAGCCAGGATAGAGGAGATAAGATGTATCAACCGGGCAGGAGATTTGAGTCTCCGTCAAAAAGAGCAGGGCATGCTTGGCTGTCTCAAGATGATAATGAACAGCATTTAAGTTCGAGTGTAATCCGCAGATGTTGCAGAGGTCAACTCTGAGAGTGGATTTTGAAGCCGCTGGTAAACTTTTACTTTTATTTTGACTGGCCATGAGAAATAAAATAAAAAGGGAAAGTAGTAAAGAGTACTTCAGCCAGAAATAAGGGCAAACATGGCTTATACAAGGGCTCAGTTGTTCCAGATGTGGATGGCTGGCGTGATGTACGGAAGGGCCCCCGATCCAACCTGAGAGCAGCTGCCGGGTTCCACTCCGGTCTCCTACTCCGGCACGACAGTCACTCGCAAGCTTTTTTCGTGGATTGGCGAGACAGCCTCCCAGGGCGGAGTTTGAAAAGTTATCCCTGGGTTCGGGTCCCCTACTGACCCACGGGCGGCCAGCGGGCAGCCGTTTCATCGGGTCTCCCTGGACACCACGCCAACCCCCATCCCGGCCCAAAAAGGCCCTTGCTAAGACAAGCCAACGGTCCCCAGTAATGACAGGAGTACTCTCTACCTGTGGGGGGCACTGGCACTCCTACACTGATACTGGAACACGCGTACGCTAGAAGTTTCGGCGTTTGACGGTAGATTCTAGTAAGAGGGTGGTAGCTAGCCAGACGGACTCCTTTCGGAGCCCTACCACCAGCAGGTGACCGGGTTAGTCGGCTCTTACGACACGCTACCCAGCAGTGGAGGGGAGAATTGTACTCTTTCTCCGTCCCACTCACGGATAATAGCTTAACCCTAAGAAGAAATTTCTTGTAACAAACCTTTGAGGCTAGAGAGAGAGAGATGATTTTAAAGGTAGGTGCGTGTACAAAAATCATAAATATGTACATACATATTATATATATATATATCTTTAACAAATAAAACGAAATATACCTATAGTAACTAATAAAACTATAAATATAATAAATAAATTAATTTTTTTTATCAACCTATATTGTACCACTGCTGGGCAAAGATCTCCCCTAAGTCTCTCCATCTATCTCTGTCCTGTGCAAGACTCCACCACTCCTGCTCGAAGGCAACAAGATCGTCTCGCCAACGTTTTCTTGGCCGACCCCGACCGCGTCTTCCATCAGGCGTAAATAAACGAATATATACAAAATTTAAATATATACCTACAATAAAATACAATTACAAAGAAAGATAGTGTACATAATAAAATAGAGAAGCAACAGTTGAATCATCTAAATACCGTTGCAAACGATTATAGGTGTGTTGATAGAATAAAACCTGGATTCAAACAAAGGTTACTGTTTATTGACAACCAATACGCGCGAAGCCGCTGGCAGAAGCTAGTCTATAAATGACACATTTACTTTTCATTTTATTTAACAACCATGTATCTTTTTACAAGCTTTTTATATTAGGTTGGGGAAAAAGTTTCTTCACATTTTTTTATAAAAATCCAACACATTTTTTAATATAGTTTATTTACATTTAACTAAAGTATGTAAGTACCATTATGTTCGATAACTTTTTGCCATCTTGTAGGTAGGGACATGATCCCATTGCTATAGAAATTTTGGGGCTTCTGATCAAAATACCGCGACTGTCCGCGACAAGTAGTTTTGGCAGTCCTCTCGTGATGTTAACCTGACACTGCCTAAAGAATTCTGAAGAGACCTAAACAGGCGGAAATCTGAAGGTGCAAAGTCAGGACTATACGGCGGATGCATTAACACCTCCCAGCCAAACTCTCTTAATTTTTGCTGAGTGGCTAAAGATGTGTGAGGTCTAGCGTTATCATGATGAAAAACCACACCCCTTCTGTTGATTAATTCCGGCCGCTTTCTCTCAACTTCTTGCTTTAATCTCATCAGTTGTTCGCAGTAGAGTTCAGAATCTATGGTCCTGCCTGGTGGTAACAACTCATAATAAATAATGCCCTTACAATCCCACCACACACACAGCATCACCTTGGTGCGAGTTAACCCGGGTTTCGCCACAGTCTGTGAAGCCTGACCGGCTTTTGAAAACGACTTTTTCGCACGTTCTTGTCGTACGTGATCCATTTTTTATCACCAGTTATCAGCTTCTTCAAAAATGGTTCGGTTTCAATACGTCGTAATAAAAAATCACAAATAAGTACACGGTTTATTAGGTTTCTTGCAGTGAGCTCGTGGGGTACCCAAATATCGAGCTTTTTTGTGTACCCAGTTTTTTCAAATGCGCCTAAACTATTTTATGGTCAATTCCCAGTTCTATAGCTACGTCGTTACTACTGATATGCCGATCTTGCTCCACTTTTTCAAAAATGGCATCAATTTTATCCGTTATAGAGTGACCAGAGCGACGTGCATCTTTGACATCAAAATTTCCGGATTGAACCACGGAACGCTTAAACCAAATTTGTGCTACTCTCACAGATACCACTAGGTTCATAAATATCGAAAATATTTTTCGCGGCTTGCGTTGCATTTTTTTGTAGTAAAATTTTAAAATGTATCGAATTTTTTCATTAGATTCACTCATCTTTACAGTAAGAAAACAAATAAAAATCACACATTTTTCTAATTTGAATTTGGAATTGTCTTCTTTAAAATTTAAACTATGAATGATACCAAAACCAGCCAGATACAAATAGTATAGCCAAAGAGATTTTATTACAAGTTCATACATACTATAATGCGAAAAGTCTTTTTCCCCAACTTATTATATTATTAATATGTATGTTTGTCCGTGTGGAATATTGCAACTGAATTTCAAATCAGTTATCTTTAACCGATTGAGCTGAAATTTGGTATTCACGCTTTTTTTTGGAGAAAAATGCATGTTTATAGTAAGCATGACTTAATTCTACTCCCTGGATTGGCTCCAGAAGAAGGAACTCTTCTACGGTCAACAGCACACATACGAAATTTAGTATACGCATTTAATTATGATAGCCCATTCTAAGTTCCACTATGTAATGTTTGCTGCACTCAGGTTTGACTTCCAAGAAGGAACTCCTCAACGGTAAACAGCACAGACATGAAATTTTGTGTACGCATTTAATTATAATATCCTGTTCTATGTTCCACCATGACATGTCTACTGCTCTCAGCATTGGCTTCTAAGAAGGAACTTCTCAACGACAACAGCACAGATAGGAAATATTGTATACGCATTTAAATTTGAATTACATATTTAACATTGGTGACAATGTAATAATATAATACCATGGAGGTGATCTCATGATGGAGACGGATGCTAGACAATAGAACTTCTGAATGCATTTTAGCAGGCTACTTGTTTTTGTGTTCGTTTGAATCTGCTTGCGGTTCTAATTAAGAATTTTATAAAAGTGATTTATCAACAAAAAACTTATTAATGTTATAAGTAATTCAATTAATGTTTATTTGCATTTTTGTAAGTCAACTCGAGTTTATTTTAATACACTTTATTAGTACAATTTAATAAGAATATAAGATAAGGATTTAATAAGATAAGGAATGTTAAACTTCACTTTGTTTAAAAACTGTTTATGCAGCAATCCCAAACATCCAACATAGACCAATTTCTTGCCTCCTGCAAGCAGCAGTGAAACCGACAACTGTCCCGTTAAGACGTCGGTTTATCTTTGTTAAAGCAGACTGGTAGCAGTTTTCTAAAAAAGTCGACGAAGCGTTGAACGTAGATCTAATCCCACAGAACTACAACAAGTTTATTGATGTTATTCGGACGGCATCTCGAAAGGTGATTCCCAGAGGCTGTCGCTCGAATTACATCCCTCGAATACAAAATGAATTTATTTTGTTTTTTTTTTTTTTTTTTTTTTTTTTTTTTATTATTTCTGTTTGTGTGGTAATTCAATAAAGAGTTATCTATCTATTTATCTATCTACATCCCGGGCCTTCAGAAAGACTCCACCCAACTATTAGCGGAATAAGAATCGCTGTATGAAAACGATCTATTTGCCGTAGAAATCATAACCACTGGTCAAACCCTAATGACAATGCTGAAGGAAACCCGTAAAGAGCAATGGATAAAAACTATTACTGTAATTGACATGACGCATAATAGCAAGAAAGCATGGTCTACTCTAAGGAAACTTACAGGGGACCCCCTCCAGCAAAAAAATCTTGGAAAAGTTACCGCAAACCATGTAGCTTACCAACTGCTCCTAAACGGGAAAGCTACTCAGAAGCTAAAATATCTTGCTAAAGCCAAAATTACCACCGGAAAGCCTTCACTAATTTGCCAAACATTTACACTTACCGACATAATCCAATAAAAAAAAAACCTAAAAAATAAAAAAAATCTGCTGGAGTCGACGACCTCACTGTGGAACAGCTCAAGCACGTAGGCCCAGCGGCGATATCTTGGCTTTTGGCTCTCTTTAATCCTGTCTTAGTATTTTTCAAATACCGAAAATGTGGAGACAAGCCAGAGTAGTTGCTCTACTCAAACCTGGAAAGCCTGCTGACGATCCAAAAAGTTACCGACCAATTTCGCTTCTTTGTCACACCTTTAAACTTTTCGAAAGGATTATACTAAACCGTCTCACACCACTGGTTGAACCAATGCTTATCCCCAACCAGGCAGGTTTCAGACCCGGAAAGTCGTGCACAGGACATATCCTGAAACTAACTGAACACATAGAAACCGGATATGAAGATAAAAAGATTATCGGGGTTGTTCTAGTTGACCTGACAGCTGCATATGATACCGTGAATATAAAGAGGCTGTTAAACAAGGTGGGCCAGATGACGGGTGACTTCAGTTTGGTTCAGATACTGGGACTGATACTTCAAAACCGGCGCTTCCAAGTCCACCTCCATATGTACAAAAGTCGATGGCGATGCCAAAAAAACGGACTATCGCAAGGAAGTGTGCTGGCTCCAACCCTATTTAACTTATACACGAACGACCAGCCCAGCCTCCCTAACACCCAGAGGTTCCTGTATGCAGATGACCTGGCTCTAGCTATGCAAACAAACAGCTTTGAAAAAGCTGAAGTACACTTTATGCAAACTCTGGAAGTACTAGGTGAATACTATGACGACAACGCCTTAAGGCCAAATCCTAAAATAACACAGTCCTGTGTTTTCCATCTGCGGAACCACCAAGCCAACCGTGCACTTCAGCTAACTTGGCGAGGTACACCCATAACACCGCACTCAAGCCCGGTGTATCTAGGAGTAACCCTGGACAGAACTCTTGGTTTCATAACCCACTGCCAGAAAACAAAAGCCAAAGTCTGCTCACGCAATAGTATTCTTCGTCGGCTCACCATCTTGGGGCGCTTCACCTTCGGTTCTTTGAACAACTGGTCTCTCCATCTGCTTCTCAGCTGGGGAGTATGCATGCCCAGTGTGGCATCGTTCAAGCCACGCTAGAGAAGTAGACACTGCATTCAACGAGACCAGTAGAATAATAACCGGATGTCCGAAGCCTACCCCGTTTCACAAGCTATAACCCTTTAGCGGGTATAGCGCCACCTGACATCCGGCGAGACATTGTCTGTGCCACAGAGAAGGCAAAACATGAATGTGATGTCCGACACTGCTTGCATGGCGTTACTCCACCAAGAAAACGGCTACGTAGTCGCAGGGGCTTTTTGCGATCCACAGAAGCCACCACAAATAATGCAAGTGATGCATGTGTTACCCTGTGGAAAATAAATAAAGCCCCCTACCTGGCTATATTACACCTGCAGAGGAACCACCCCCTGGTCAACACCTACCTTGGCCAGTGTGGAGGACCCTCGACAGACTGCGTACCCAAGTCGGCCGCTGCAGGTGTAATCTTAGTAAATGGGATATTATAGACGCAATGCCAATGTGGTGCCCAGCTCCAAACAATGGCACACGTCCTACTGTAATGGTACAATACCCTATACTAAATAAATAACCGTTAAATTCCTGAGTGATGTACGAAGAGGAATATATACATATGTAAATAAGCAACAAAAATAGATGGATTCGGTTCCCATGAAAACATGAGTTTGCACTTCAGTTAAATTGATATTTATGAGTCCGAAATTTTGTCAAGTGGGGCTCTAGGACAAATTCAGAATTATACATGGTAAAGACATTAAAAATCAAATTTATGACAATCGATAAATATGCCACAGAATTGACAGATTTAAGGTTTGAGTAATCTTAAAGTGTGTTACCACTCAAACTAAATTGATTTCAAGTATGGGAAAGATTTTAAATGGATTCCAGGAAAGGATAAGTTTTTTTTGCGTAAAGGGTAGGACCCGTTCAAATAGGGCGGAGCTAAAATGGATTTAGCCAATAAGTGCAACTATCAGACTTCTAGGGTGTAAATAGGGATGGACTAACGGACGAAACAAAAACCCCTGACGCATGGCTGAATTGACCATTCGTAGCCGACGCGCGCATCGCCAAAGTTTGGCCTACTATTGAAATAATTATCGATTAGTGTTATAACGCGGTAAATTCAGTGTTGTTATTTCCTTGCGATAAAAGAGTGTTAAATATAAGATTAGAGTCAGTGCATCTATCGGGCGGCGGCAGATTTCTGAAAGCTAAGTACCTAGGCTGGCTAAGAATCTAGACTAAGTACTTTGGGCAAAGTTCTGAATAACTAAGTACCTAGGCTAGCTAAGAGACTAATTATGTACTTTGGGCAAAGTTCTGAATAGCTAAGTACCTAGGCTGGCTAAGAATCTAGACTATGTACCTTGGGCAAGGTTCTGAATAACTAAGAATTCAGACAGTAAATAAACAAATAAAATAAGTAATTCATCTCTAAAAGGTGAATTAGCATTTCTGGTTCAATCCAGACATATTTGACTACTTCAATTACAGCTTTTATTCATCCTATTTAATAAATTATTTTTACCTTGTTATTTTGTGGTCTACAGGATAAATCTTGAACATGGAGTGAATACAAATGTTCTATTGATTAATAATCATGATTTTAAAATAACATCACTGCAATTAAGACATATTAATGAACATTAATGAATTTAATGCTTCAGCAAACAATCAAAGTTCATTGTAATTTAGAACTTAACTTGAAGAACACGTTGGTTGATTTCTTAAATTAGTAATCACTTCTTATAATTTGAGTTTGAGACTCTGTTGACTTCTGTTGACTATTATAACTGACTGATAACGCATAATGACATAAATGAAATGACTGATCTCGAATTAAATGTACCTGAATTACAGGAAGTACATATTCACTAGAATATAAATAAATGACAAAGTTTCATTTGAAATGGGAAATGAGGATTTTATGTGACTGTATTAAACTGCAATTTGCGTAAATTATGTATTAGACTGCAATTGGCATAAAACTGTTCATCATTATATTTGCAAGGGAATTCACATACCATACACACACCAATCATTTATTTGATGAGACATACAACACAACAACAGAGATGAATAATTTGATCCTAAGGGATTGCGCAATATACTGTAAATTATATATATTATCTATGTATTCTCGCAAGGTACTTACAGCAATTCTACGCTCTGGTCCTAGGGTCCTGGGAGACGTCTGAGTCTCTCAGTTGAAGTGCAGAACTAGGAAGCGCATATTTACCTAGCGAATATCATCTATATATGTACAAACACAAATGAAATACCCAAACCAGAAGCCCTAACAACAATGGTTGGCTCTGACAAACAGAAGGAACATCTCTGCAATCTGTTGGTAATTCCAACTTATAAAATGTATCATAAATCTATCCACACTTGCCTGAATTATATTACTAGGGCTACACATGTCAAAGGCTGACATTCCTATGATACTGCGACACCCCTTACCAAAAGTGCTTTTAAGCATTCGCAAATTATTGCGCAACGTGGGAAAATGGTCCATAGCGACTGAATCTAGCTTGGGTACTGTCAAAGTTAATGGATGAAAAAGGTCGCTTGCCTGAGATAACACAGAATTTGCAATCACTCTTTCACACAACTCACACTACACAATTGCATGTAAGCATGGATGCCTATGTTAATTATAAGTCTATGTGAATTTTCTAGCTAGCAAATGCATAATTTTAGACACAAATAACGAACAATACGATCTAGAATAATTACAATACTAAAGCACTACGTTATTACCACAGGACTTCATAAGCTTATGAATTTCATGTACATCTGGGGCCTTAAAAATCAACATTTCCTGATATATATAAAAGTTGTACACTCTACACAACGGAAAGTACATGACTTTGACAATTGACCTTGTGTTAGGTATATCTTCCAGACAGAGCATCTGATAACTCAAGATATTATTATACAAAACTTATATAAACGTCTTCTCTAAACTAATTAGAGACACAATATGTTTGAACTTAATTAGACAGAATTTTGCATTGTCCTTTTGAATTCTGCAGGACCCTAAGTTGCGGGTTTTCCAGTGAAGCCAGGCGGATGCTGTATGGGTAAGCTGTAGAAATTAGTCAATATTCTTTTGACGTCAGTATATTGTCCATTGTACGGTTTCATTCTAGCAAAAATTACAGGTACCTTCCTTGTGGAAATTCAGATTACTTTTAGCGGAATTTTCTTTATATTACTTAGACGATCACAAGCCATTACACGAGCCAATTTCATTACGATTACTATCATTTTATCATACATTCCTTATTCATCACTATGTTATCAAACACGGTTAGTCACATAACTTCATCTATTTAAGATCACGTTTACCTATTCTTACATTTATCATTACCAATAATTCAAATAACAATTAGGGATTTTATTAGGTTAGATTATTTAGAATATCACAACAAAGGGTCATACATCATTCAAATATTATTCACTTATTATCAACTTATCAACCGTTTTCACATCACTTTACTTTACATAACTTACCTTCTCTTCCACTGCTCACGAGCACATTAGGGGGGAGAGGAGTAAGCGAGCAGCAGAAGCAAAGAAGCAGGAGAGAGGGGGAGGGGGGGGACTATTTCATCTGGTGCGCGTAACCGAGGATTTCGTTATTAAAAGACATTGAAATTATTCAATGACACGAAATAAAAGAACCAAATTAGGTATGGAAATCGGTTTGAAATTAGGGCTTATTTAAGAAACTTTATCTTATTCAAAATATGTTTCAATATCAAACACAACGTAGCTCATAAAATTTAATTTAACTTCATTTTACAAGAATGTTGAACAGATATTTGCCAAATGTCTGTTACAATAAACATTCCGTTGTAATAAGTTAGAAAGTTCCGACAATTTTACAACACAATTAGTTTTGTTAGTGTGCTAAAACGAAAAA
The DNA here is from genome assembly GCA_918857605.2 of Philereme vetulata. Taxonomy (NCBI): domain Eukaryota; kingdom Metazoa; phylum Arthropoda; class Insecta; order Lepidoptera; family Geometridae; genus Philereme; species Philereme vetulata. Next base: position 12,813,539 of record OU975421.1, read on the forward strand.
AAATAGCGTTAGGCGAACAAGGGATTATTTTGGAGAGAGTTACAGAGAATTTGGGTCAAACTAAAACAATGGACAATGGCGCGGAAGGGTATTTGATTTTTTTCTACAGCTGTTTCTTGGGAATGCGTCATAAACCCAAAACCCTAAAAGTCGGTATTACCCAGATGTGGGAAGAAAAAAAAAAACTGTAGTTCAAAGAATAATTTAGTTATTTTGTTATGACGTATTCTTGAGAAAGCCCTGTGAGCAGATGCGTAATGGTTAAAATAGAAAAATAACATTCAATATTTCTTTATTTCAAACAGTTAACGATAATTTTATAAGTAAATTGGTAAATTATACAAATATAAACTAAGGTAGTGAGTGAAAAAAACAAACAAACTTAAGTGTTTTGGTGGAACAATAATATAATTAGCATATAATATAAAATGGAAAGTCGCAAGAGAGGCGCTTCTTCAAGCAGAGGGAAGGCTAAGCGATCTAGGTTAGATCGTAATGCAAGTGGGGATGAATCTCAATTGATGCAATATCTGGACCTGAAGTTAGGGGAATTAATGCAAAGGATAGATAGAATCGAGAGTAATTCATCTATTGGTAGTTCGTCAACTAGAGAAGTTGTAGAGCCTAGAGAATCATTGATTAGAAATAATGGGGCTGGTACTAGCATAACGCCCGTAGAAACTTTGAGAGCCACCAATGTTTACGTGATGAAACCCGTAATAGAACAACCTAAGTTCAGTACATCAGGAAACCTGAGTCCGGTACGATTTGTGGATAAATTACGCCGATACATTAACTATGTAAATGCAGGAGACAAATCGTTAGAGATTGCTTTAGAGTGCCTATCAAGTGCGTCGCAGAAAGTGTTAGAATTGCATCAGCAAAACTGGCTAACCTTAGATGATTTTGTGAGGGACTTTTTGGCTATCTACTGGGATCAAAATGAACAAGAAAATGCGAAACTTAAACTAATGAATACTAAATGGGAACAAAATAAAGGTCTAAGCATGCATGAACACTTCGCAGAGCAGATGGAAAGTGTTAGACAACTCACGATTCCTTTAAGCGAAACCGAAATTGTAAAATGTATTATGCGTCATTTTCCCGAGGAAATTCAACGTTTATGGTTTACAAGAATAGGGTCATCGACCACCTTACAAGCAGTAGAGTTTTTGAGAGGTATTGAAAAGAATGTAACCAATCATAAAGTTCACAATCAAATGCCTAGAGAAAGGACTGAAAATCGAGTACCACAAAAGGAGTACAATAGGCAACCCTTTCAATATCAGCGTAGAATAACCACACCCGCAAATGTTATGCATACGAATGCATGGAGAGGCCGGGGTAGAGATACTTTAAGAGGACAATCACGATATTCCCAGGGGGAAAGGTTACATTACGCGAGGGGCGTTAATTGGGTTAAAGAAACAAGTTCTAACTCAAACAACGGTGTACCAAAGGAGAACGAGAAGAAACTAGTACAAGAGGACAGCAATAAGACCGCATCGCTTCCGGAAAACTAAACCAGGTTGATTGTATAAACCCCACGCAGTCAACAAAGGCCTTGCTAAACAATAGGGGTGATAATGTTAATTTTGTAATAAGTCCAACTTTAATATGTAGTAAAAATAATAAAATAAGCAGTTTTGGTCAAAATGCAGGAGAGGCAAGAGTTAGTTTATTAGTGTATAAGCAATTATGTAATCTAGGTTGGGAGCCAGGTAAAGGACTAGGATGTAAAAAAGAGGGCCGATTACACCCAATTAGGATACAGACAAAAGGTCTATTAGGATCAAAAATTAAACATAACTTCAAAGGGGATGTAAGGGTATTGATTCAAACGATAGAAACAAGACGAAATAAAGGAAATTTTACATGTGCAGGTAGAGTGAGCGAGTGTCAAATTTGTACCTTATCGTTACGACACAGGGAAATAGCCACGATATTCGGTAATGATTTAGAAGAATGCGAAGAGCAATTAGTTACGACCTTAACGGAGCTACCTGAAATAAAAGCGCAAATAGGAGACATTGAAATAAAAGCTCTAATCGATACGGGGTGTCAGGTAACATGTTTATCGTCAGGGTTATACGAAAACTTAGTAAAACAAATAGGTAATTTAAGCGAGATGCCAATACCAGCTATTCAAATACAAGGAGCGGTAGGCAAAAAGAGTGAAAAGGTAGATACAATGTGTTTAATTACATTAAAAATACAAGGAACTGAAATTAGCATACCAAGTTTAATAATAAAAAGATTAACACGACCTTTGATACTAGGAATGGATTGGTTAGAAAGGGTTAAAGCTCAGATTGATTGCTCGCGAAATAGAATTCTGCAAATAGCTCATTTAGATCAGCAATGGAAATTAAAAATGAATCCAATTTCCATTGATAAAACTAACAATAGTCTGGGAGGGGAGGGCGAGTTACAAAATATAAATTTAAATAATCAAATAAACCAAAGCGTGATAGATCTAGAATATATTACCGAGGATAAAATTAAAACGTACCTGCGGGAACAAGATATGCCATTAGACTACAAAGGGGTTTTGCTACCTGTGTTATTAAACAATAGAAGGGTTTTTGCTGGGAAACCGGGAAGAACTACTAAATACGAGCACATAATAAAAATGATAGATTCTACACCTTTTGTGAAGCGTTCGTATCCAGTACCGTATGAATATAGAGAAAAGATCAAAAATAAAATCGAAGAGTTTGAACGGTTAGAGATCATAAAACGGGAAAGTACTCCATATAGTAGTCCTTTGACCTATACGTTAAAACGTGACGGTTCAGTAAGAATCTTATTAGACGCCAGAGAATTAAATAAGAAAATGGAAGGTGACATCGAATCGCCACCACTAACTTCAGAGATTTTACAGTCGTTCCATGGGGTGAAATTCATGACGATTTTAGATTTAAATGACGCGTATTTCCAGATACCATTACAAAAGGCTTCCACTAAATACACAGGGTTCACATTTGATGGGAAAAGCTATACTTATAATGTTTTACCGCAAGGATTAAAAACCTCAGTAGGTAGTTTCTCTAGAGCGATAGATATAATCCTAGGGCCTGAAGTAAAAGAGTTTTGTGTGGCATATTTGGATGACCTGTGCGTTTATACAAAGGGAAATGATGATAAAAATATACAGTTGCACGCGGAACATATTAGCAAAGTGTTAGAAAAGTTGTGTGAGGCGGGTTTAACGTGTAAGCTAGAAAAATGCAAATTCTTAAAGAAAGAAGTGAAATTGCTAGGGCATATCGTCTCAATTGAAGGATTAAGAATGGATCCTGAGAAGATAGAAGCCATAAAAAAATTTCCGGCACCTAAAAATGTTAAGCATTTGCGTTCGTTCCTCGGTTTGCTTAATTATTACCGTAAATTCATAGAAAGATATGGGGAAATCACTAAGCCTTTAAATGAATTATTGTGTAAGGGGTGTACATTTAATTGGACGGAAAAGGAACGGTTTTGCTTTGAAGAAATTAAGAATAAGTTTTTAGAAACCATTATGTTAACACATCCTAAATTAGGGGAACCATTCTATTTACAAACGGATAGCAGTTTAATAGGAATTGCAGGTTGTCTTTACCAAGAAGATACAAACGGGGATCATAAAGTGATTAGCTATTGTAGTAAGGCTTTGACGAATGCCGAAAGGAATTGGAGTATAAGTGAACAGGAATTATGGGCTATTATATACAGTTTAAAAAAATTTGAGACTTATCTGCGGGGAACGCAATTTACAATACGAACGGATCATAAAAGTCTATTGTTCTTACACAATTGGAAATTGTGTAGTGCACGGATTGTTAGATGGATGATATTTTTGAGTCAGTTTCATTACAAACTAGAGCATGTACCGGGAAGGGAAAACACCGTTGTGGATGTATTATCTAGATATTTACCTGGGCAGGCCGGTATCCAGGAAACGAAGATACTTTGTCCGGAGATAGCAACGTTTAAATGCGTAAAACAAAAGGAGTTATTGGATAGGGTTTCCAAGATAAAAGGCGCACAAAAAGAGGATGAACAAATAAATTGTATAATTAAATCATTAAATGGAGAAAACTTGCAAAATAAAGTGGACTAACAGCGATATTACTTCGAAGATGGGGTTCTAAAGTACAAGGGTTGGAAGAATGGTAAAAAGGTGTTGGTGGTACCTGAGACGATGCAAAATGAATTAATAAAAGGGGTTCATGAGGAATTAGGTCATTTCGGTAAACAAAAGGTATTTGCAGCAATGAAAACTAGATTTTATTTCATAAACATGAGAAGGGAAATAGGAAAAGTCGTTAGGAGCTGTGAAATATGTCAAAAGGCTAAAAGTGATTTAAGAAAATATGTGGGTAAATGTAAAGCCGTACAATCAGACGATGTAGGGGAATTAGTATTTTCAGATTTATATGGGCCGTTACCAACCAGCAAGTTTGGATGCAAATATATATGTGTCATACAGGATAGCTTTAGTAAATACATAAAGCTGTATGCATTGAGAAAAGCAAACGGGGGTACTGTATTAAAAAGCGCGAAAGCATACCATCAAGTGATACCAATTAAACATATTGTTACGGATAACGGATCACAATTTACATCAAGGATATGGGAAAATGGACTTAATGAAATGGGTATTAAGTTCTCACATACATCTGTGCGCAACCCTAGGCCAAATTCAGTAGAGAGAGTCAATAGAGAGCTAGGGCGGTTTTTTAGAACCTATTGCTCCAGTAACCATAAAGGCTGGTTAAGTATTATTGACAAGATAGAAGAATGTTATAATAATGCGGCACATGAAAGCACAGGGTACACGCCAAATCAGGTTGTTTTTGGGAAAAATGTAGCGTTGAATGTAGACAAGGTGTTATCAAAGTATAATGTAGCTGAAAAAAAAGTTGAAAATTTAATTGATATTCGTGTAAAGGTAAGGGAAAACTTGTTGAAAGCCATTGAAAAAAGAGAAAAATGTTTTTCAAAAAGATATAAAATTAGAACTTATCAAATAGGGGATTGGGTTAAGTTGAGCAATTTAAATAAGTCAGATGCTAAGCAAAAGATAACAAAAAAATTTTCTTTGTTATATGACGGACCTTACAAAATAGGAACTATACCATATGATAATGTGTATACATTAATATGTCCTAAATCAGGAAAAGTAATAGGTAATTACAATGCAATCCATTTATCGCGATACTACACAAATGAAGAGAAACAATAGCTGACTTTTGTATAAAATAAAATATGTAATACTTACAGGCGTGTAGAAAGTTATTACGATTTTATGTAAAATTTCAAATTTTAATAATAATTATTATTATTAAATTTTATAAAAAAAAAAAAAAAAAAAACTACTAGTTATCTTTGTCTAATTAACAAGTAACGACTTATAACTAGAGAATATTATAATGGAATAATTTGTCATAATTTAATATATACTTGCAGAAACAAGAAGTTATTTTAGAAGTCGTGCCTCTCTAAAGGAAAAAAAAGTGTATAACGATACTTGATATGTTTAGTGATATATAAGTTAGGATAAACAAAATAACATGAAAAAAAAAAACATAAAAAAAGACGAGAAAATAAATAAAAGAAAAAAAAATTATTTAGAACATAAGAAATAGAAATATATTGTTTAAAATAAGTAGAATAAGGTAGAGATTTACTAAGATAAAGATTAGTTTGTTAATTAGCTTAATTAGATAATAAATGCTAGTTATAAAACGTTATAGAAGTTTGATTCCATCCTAATAGGAAATAGAGGAAATGTATTGTTTGATCGTGACCAAAAATCTTCAGAACATTTTCGCGCACGACCAGGGAGGGGAATGTAATGGTACAATACCCTATACTAAATAAATAACCGTTAAATTCCTGAGTGATGTACGAAGAGGAATATATACATATGTAAATAAGCAACAAAAATAGATGGATTCGGTTCCCATGAAAACATGAGTTTGCACTTCAGTTAAATTGATATTTATGAGTCCGAAATTTTGTCAAGTGGGGCTCTAGGACAAATTCAGAATTATACATGGTAAAGACATTAAAAATCAAATTTATGACAATCGATAAATATGCCACAGAATTGACAGATTTAAGGTTTGAGTAATCTTAAAGTGTGTTACCACTCAAACTAAATTGATTTCAAGTATGGGAAAGATTTTAAATGGATTCCAGGAAAGGATAAGTTTTTTTTGCGTAAAGGGTAGGACCCGTTCAAATAGGGCGGAGCTAAAATGGATTTAGCCAATAAGTGCAACTATCAGACTTCTAGGGTGTAAATAGGGATGGACTAACGGACGAAACAAAAACCCCTGACGCATGGCTGAATTGACCATTCGTAGCCGACGCGCGCATCGCCAAAGTTTGGCCTACTATTGAAATAATTATCGATTAGTGTTATAACGCGGTAAATTCAGTGTTGTTATTTCCTTGCGATAAAAGAGTGTTAAATATAAGATTAGAGTCAGTGCATCTATCGGGCGGCGTTTTTCTCTTTTTAAAATTCGGTGCACTGTTCTTGCTGACATGCCAGTATTAGAGGCTATTACGCGCACAGATGTTGTCGGATCAGCAGCAATTTCATCAAGTAGGTCCTCTTCATTATGTACTTGTGGTCTCCCAAAACTCGTGCCACCGATGCCACTTCCAGAAATTCGACCTTCCATGTAAGCATTGTGTACGCGAATAAACACACGATAATCGGGATGGCGTGCATTGGGAAATCTTTCCCGATACAGTGCTGCTGCTCGATTGGCGTTACCACCACACTCGCCGTAGATTAAATGCATTTGCGCATATTCAAACGCAGTGTATAGCTGAGGCATTGCAATCAATATGCAATACCAAAAAATCCAAGTTACAAAGCAAATCAAGTCCGAGATCACAGCACAAAATCGTTAGGTTCACAAAATTAAGACGTCCAAATCGCTAGGCAAAACAAAGTCCAAAATCACTGCACAAAATCGACGAGTATCAATCCAAAACAGGATAACACGTTGTTGTACAGGAGTAGTATGATAGCACACTGACTCGAAAATCATAAAAATGCGTTACGCGAAACGATAGTTCTCTTTCACTCACAGCATGAAAGAGCAATATAGACACAGTGTCGATTGCCGCTGGGCCGGGAACCAATCTGTTCCAAGAATTACTAGTAGTTCTGCGAACAGTAGACAATTATTGCTAATAATAGTTAAAAATATTTCTTTAAATTACGCCTTGATAAGTTTGGTAGGAATTAATTTTGAATCAAGTTGTGACAATGATATGTAATATACCATTTCAGAATCTCGATGAAATAGGATAATTTTTTTAAAATTTGGCATTCAAGTGACCATACATTTTTTTTACACCACAGAAGGGTAAAGGTCAAGAAAACAAACGAAAGCAAGTAAAATTTTAGTGAAATCTTATTTTAAAAACATAACTGTGCTTGTGTTATAAAAATAATAGTTTCCATTCGATAGCACATCTATCCAAGAATACTATCCAAAAAACAGATAGAAAAAAAAATTTCATTTGCAGTCTTGGCGCCAAAAATAGTGACGAAGGGTGAAATATTTCCTAAATTTCGAAAATGTCGAATATCTCGAAAACCGAAGCACTTTTACTGAGCATAACAAATATTTTTCTGAACCGCCACAATGGCCCCTACCCGCAGGTACCCTATTATCCACTCATTACACCACACCCTGTATACGTTTTTATTTTTGTATATTCCTCCTTATAATATATAGAATAACATCCAGACCTGGCACAAATATCTGTAGATCATGCAAACATTTGTTCCGTGGCGGGAGTTGAATCTGCTGCCTCCTGCGTCTCAGTCGGCTATTCGCCCATTGCACTACGGAGTTCATCGTAAATGAAGTTGAAGTTGCACTTAGGATAAACCTTCCAAGATTTTGTAAGTGTATTATTTTTATAAGTAAGTTTTCTTTAAAATAAACTAGTGGTTCGCCCCAAACTAGGATCTCGCAAAACTGCGATTAAAAAAAAATATTTGTAGTCTTTGACTATCAAACTAGTGCCCCGAAATAAATAACCAGTTAACTTGACCTACAGCTTTATTCAAATAACAGGTAAGGGGAGTTCATGTAATTGGTTAACTTTTTTGGGGTACAAATTGCAGTTATCCTGGATTTCAGACTTTTGCGTATATTTGTGTCACTTAAGCTACACGCATACCACATAACAGCACTGTGGGGTCACTGGCACTGGGCAGTGATATAGACTTCTGGATAAGTTTTTTCACCAGAGAACGTGGATGCTGTTGCTGCCGGCATGAAGTCTGTTATGACAATGAAACTGTTTTTTGAAGTAAAACTTCTTTACGCACGCTTGACTTGGGGAGTAAGCTGGTGAATGCATCATGGAAAGTGCGAACGGAAGTTGAGAGGGAGATATAAGTTAGTGAAGGTAGGAAGAGAGAGAGTTACGTTTCGTTTATTACTGTAGGGGCAAGAGAGAGAGGTAGGAGCACACATTTTCTTTCTCTGTTTTTCTCATAGCCAGTTGATTTGTCGCATATCTTCTATACTAAATTATCCTAAATTATACAAACTGCAAAACTATAACACTCAATGCTGTTTAATAGAGTTTATTTTGCTATAGATAAAAAAAGTAATAACGACGTTTCGTATTTTGAACCTACCAGCTTTGATTTACGAAAAAGTTCAGCTATTCCACAACAGATGGCAGGCAGCAGCAGAAAATAACTTAAGTACTTACTGTATGTGCGAGATGGAGCTAAAGAAGTTTTACTTCAACCGTGTGGTCTAAAGCACACTCGTTTTATTTATGCCAGATGACGTCAGAATATAACGTTTACCGCTTTTTTAAAAAACTATGTTTTAATGATTCAGCATAATTAGAACTTATTTCAAGTTGGTATTGCGTCCACGGTCGTAGTGATAAATACATTTAAATTTTAAGGTAGTTTATCACACTAAAATTATAAATGCGAAAGTTTGGATGTTTATTTGGATGATTGCTTGTTTGTTACTCAATCACGCCGTAACGGATAAACCGATTTCGATGACACAGGCTACTATTTATCCCATAAATCAGCTCCCATGGGACAAAAATAGGGTGTCAAGTCAAGTTGCAACAGCGAGTTTAGCTATATTTCCAGGTTACCTAGACATTTAGTAGTTTAACGCGTACGAAGTCGCGGGCAACAGCTAGTATTTATGTATAAACTACCTTTAAACTAAATTTACAGGCACATGAGGCTTAACAGTCCAATTAGGTAGGTCCAACTTCGAGAAAGAGGTCAATCGTCACATCCAACTCGGATGGGCAGCGTTTGGGAAACTTCGCAACGTCTTTTCGTCCAACATACCTCAGTGCCTTAAGACGAAAGTCTTCAATCAGTGTGTGTTCAATCAGTGATGACATATGGAACCGAGACGTGGTCCTTCACTATTGGCCTTATGAATAAGCTCAGAGTCGCTCAACGAGCTATGGAGAGGGCTATGCTCGGGGTTTCTCTCCGGGATCGAATCAGAAATGAGGAGATACGTAGGAGAACTCAAGTCACCGACATAGCCCGACGGATTAGCACGTTGAAGTGGCAATGGGCAGGCCATATAGCGCGCAGAACAGATGGCCGATGTGGCCGGAAAGTTCTCTAATGGAGGCCACGGACCGGCAAGCACAGCGTAGGACGTCCACCTACAAGATGGGAAGACGACTTGGTAAGAACCGCAAGTCGGCGTTGGATGCAGGCCGCTTCGAACCGCAGTTCCTGGAGATCAATGAGGGAGGCCTTTGTCCAGCAGTGGATGTCCTATGGCTGATATGATGATGATGATGATGAGGCTTTACACCGGTTTGCCTCAAGTTGATGGACGCGAGGCAGTGCAACGTAAGGCACAGTTCTAAGGTGCGTGACCTACGAGGCAGTTCTCCGTTATAGGCGATGGTTACCATTTAACATCAAGTGGGCCATAAGTTGGTTCCATCTACATGTAGCATAAAAAAGCAATGAGGCTGTTTTCTTACGCCAGATTGCGTCCGAATATAACGTTTACCGCTTTTTTAAGTAACTATGTTTTAACGATTCAGCGTAAATGGGACTAATTTCAAGTTGGTATTGCGTCCGCGGTCGCAGTTATAAAGACATTTCAGTTTTAAGGTCGCTATAATAGTTAAATGCTTTTGAAAGTGCTTTTAATTTGCTATGTCGTGATAGTTTAAGTGCATTCGTTTCACCAATAAAACCTAGGTTCGTTTTATTCCCTAAATTATCCTTGTGATTTAATGAGTACTGAATTAACCTAATGAAAACCGAACCTACATTGCGAGGCAAGACGTTGTTCGGAGCGGATCGCACTCACCCTGATAAAGGTTCATGAATTGAACCGTTATACCGATAAAACTGTACGTGAAATATCCCGTATTTCATTGATCGAGCAAAGCGAGATCTCTAAATCAACTTGGGCAAATCGGTGTTGTATGTATGTATGTTTGTCCGACGATAACTTTCGAAGCGTTGATCGATCATCGTGAAATTGATACATAGGTAGGTAGTGATGAAACGATTATGGTGTGACTAAATGAGCTAAAAATGTTAGGGGGTTGTTGAGATATTGGGGTTCAAGTGTTAAATGAAAGGTCTTCATTAGTACAGTTAGATTCCGTTTTTATCTTTTAGTAAATTTCTTATAGTTTTTGAGTATATTTGAGTTATAGCCCTAATAAAAACTGAATTTTGACAAAACTCACAGGGTGTGTTTGTGTGACCCACAGTGACCACACAAATACAGTGATGTAATTTGGTATGCGTGTAGCTTAAGTGACACAAATATAGGCTAAAGTCTGAAAAAAAAAATCAGAATATCTGCAATTTGTACCCCAAAAAATGTATAACTACATACATGAACTCCCTTTACCTGTAATTTGAATGAAACTGTAGGTCAAGTAGATTGTTTTTTTATTGCGTGGCACTATTTTGGTAGTCAAAGATTACAAATAATATGTTTTTTTGTTTTAATCGGAGACTCGCAAGATTTCAGTTCGGGGCAAACCACTAGTAATAGTGATTGATTCTACAGCCTTGTAATCATTTTATCGATTTTTATTTCTATTAAAAGTACCTCACAACTTGGCAGCCTGAAGCACCGCGACCTCATGACTGACCGAGAAAGCGTTAGTGGAACGATCTTGAAAGACACTTTTGAAAGAGGATGAGAGGATAGCAGATAGCAGAGATAATTTGGGGTTTTGGGGAAGACCATTACCCAGTAGTGGGACGATATCTAATCTAATGAGCCCGCTGGATCCCACTGCTGGGCAAAGGCCTCCCTTACCTTCTTCCATACATCCCGGTCTAGGGTTTCTGTCGACCAGTTCGCACTATGCGCGTCATTTTCGTCTCGCCATCTCTGCCTGGGCTGGGGACGCGGTCTTGCGCCTTGTGGGACCTACTCGGTGGTTATCTTAGCTCACAAGTCATCGCGCATTCGACACACGTGTCCTGTCCAGTCCCACTTTAATTTAGCTGTCTTTTGCGTGACATCGGCGATTATTGAATTAAAGCGCAGTATGGTGTATGGACGATATAGGTTAAAAACCCCCGAGTTAGTCTGGTTCAATCCCTGTTTCTGTAATTTGAAAATAACCATGAAAATAACCCAGTATTTCACAAGTAATTAGATTATCATTCACGTGTCAGTTTGCAAGTCTATCCCTGCTAATGAATACTAACCGGTACTTTCATTACGTAACCCAATTGCTATCGCGTCGCTGTTGCTGGTCAGAACATTCCTTACACTTATAAAATACTCACTGTAGGTGTGAAATGACCAGCGAAGGCGACGCGAAAGCAATTGCCTTACGTAATGTGTATATTTATTTTATAAAATGTAAATCCTTTATTGGCTGTAAGTTTTATCATAAGATACACATGTATTTTACTAAGAGCTGTGGATTTTATTTAAATAAAATAATATAATCAAAATAAAAAAATAAGGCCATCGAAAACACATACATTCCATTTTTGTTTTTAGGGCATACCGGTTTCCTCATTATGTTTTCTTTTGCGCTTTGATCACGTATAAATCAAATAAAATAATAAAATGTTTTTTTCTGACAACAGAAATCCATTTAATGAAACTGTTAGTTAATTGCTAAATTAACATCAATTTTAGTTTGTTAGTACATAGAAAGATTCTACTCAGGGTCTACGAAAGATCTACGCAGGATCTACGAAAAATCTACGTTGGTTCTATGAAAGGTCTACGGGAGACCTACATGAGTTCCTACGAAGGCCTACAATTATGTCTAAAAGACAGCGCAAAGTCTGAAGTATATCAAGGAGCCCGTGTAGAGGGTCTACGAGGGTACTATGAAAGGTAATAAAACAAGTATATAGGTTCTACGGAAGGTCTACGAAGACTCGTAGCAACTAGAAACGTATTTATTCAGTATGCAAAGGCTCAAACCTGGAAAACTCTAGTTAATAATTAGTAATTATAAACAAACTGACGCCATTCACGAAGATAATGAAGTTAAATTCCCGGTAAAATCCTAAATATTCCTTTCAAAGTGTCGGAGTTTCATCTCATTTATTCCAGTAGTTAACTATAGTGTAATTGGATTACATAATTAAATTATACAGTGTTGCTGTGTGTCAGTGTGTAGGTGGATTAAAATTAGTTGTACTTTTAGTCTGCTTGTTTCAGTTGAAACCATTTAAAAATGCATGTGCAATGAAAGTTCAAAGTTTTTGATGAAAACGAGTTGCTTTTGTCGTGTTACACAGTGTGAGTTTTTTTCTAGCCCTTATAAGGAGTTTTGTCACAGAGAAAAACAGTTAAAGATACCATGGACTCTATTTTAATAGTAGGTTATTAAACGAGGGGATAAAGCAGTGTCTTGCGTCACGGGCGGTTTATTGAATCCCGAACGTAACGAAGGAGTCTACGGTTAACTCACGAGTGGAGCGTGGGAGTTACTAGAATCCTGAGTGCAGAGAGGGATATAAGCACGCCCAGGATGCAGATAGTATTTATCCACGAGGATCCACGATTTTTACTCTACTTTTCACACGTTCTGCGAGACAATAAAAACCAAATCTTTGTTGGCGCATTCTGTGCAGAGGTTAGTTCGATTTACGAATAATTTCTTATTGTGCGGGTCTCGTTGGTTCAAATTTTAATACAGGTGAGGTTCCAAATTCAAATCACAATAATGAAACTTAGAACGTTTTTTCTCCCGGCTCAGCCGTAGGGATTTAATTACCTGCTTTCGGTGAGATTTATATGACATATAATTTGACATTGTCGAGCAGGTGCTGTGAAAAGAAAGTTATAGTAACAAATATAAAGGTAGCATTATTTTATTTTTAAAATACGTGTTTCTGTATTTACGTACTTTTCCAATTTTAAACGAAAATATGATATGGTAATCATAGGATAACCATTATTGGCATAAAAATTGGAGAACATCGCATATATATTGATTTGGATAACCCATGGGTCTGTGGGAACATGGAGCGCACGGGACGTCCGCAGCGGGGCGTGCGCCGCTGACACTGCGGTCACATTTATTATTATTAATTTTCATACGCTGCAACGGCCTCAGAAGCCAACAGCGAGATTAGTCCATTCGAAATAAAATTCTCGATTGACAGACTCAAACCAGCATACTTAAGCAATGAAGATGCGTGCTTAGTACCGATCGGCATATATTCAACTGTTCCCACTGAAGCCTTCATGCAACCGTACGTGACCAGATATGGCAGGACTGTCAAGCCAACCGTACGCTTTGCTTGATGGAGGGTACTGTGGGAGCATGGAGCGCACGCATGAGCGGACGTCTGCAGCGGGGCGTGGCCGACACTGCGGTCACAGGTCCTTCCATCGATGGTTTCCATTAGACCACATGAAACCAGACGTCGTGTATGATAAACAAACTCGCTTTAAATACTTTATTCGGTCAAGGAGTTTAGAAATTTAAAAATGTAAATGCTTCGAGTACAACTTACATCGACTTAAATCTGTTTGTCAAGTCAAGAATACTTAAGTTCGATGACTTCAAAACACAATTTTACTTTACAAAACTACTGCGCGTTCGAAACTCCGAAGGATGCGTTAGACGTGCTCTATTTAACTTTTGGCATAAGGAGGCTTTGAGCAACTTGCGCAACGATGCTTAAACAATATGATTCAAGGAGTTGTCAAATCATAGAAATACATTAAATTAAAATATGTTTAGTCGCTTAATACGTTTAGGGAACGTCGCTAACTGGTAACCCCTTGCATGTTTAAAGATTACAAAAAAAAAATTAAGGATGATTTCCACAATTTTTGTTTATTAAAATGCTAGTTGTTGCCAGCGGCTTCGCCCGCGTTGTTCTGGAGTGCAAAATACATATATAAACTTTTACATTCCATTTTTATCCCATGGGAACTGATTTATGGGATAAATGGTACTCTATGCTGTGATCCAGGTTATAATATACCAAATTTTATCAAAATCGGTTTAGCCGTTACAGCGTGATTGAGAAAAAAACAAACGTCCAAACTTTTGCATTTATAATATTAGTGTATTAGTGTGATAGAGTTTTTTCTCAGCACACGAAGCTTTTTACTTAGAAAACTTTCGTGATTTATTTCAATTAATATTATAAATACAGGATGTACGTGCCGCTTTATCGGTGTTTCGAATGACAATGTTTCGGTTCAATTACACGAAGTTAAATCAATTAGAAATTAGACCGGAGAGAATGGCGTGATAACGAGCAGGCCTATACCCAGCAGTGGGTGGATGTGTGCTGAGATGATAATGATGATGATGATATCAATTAGCGACGCTGTCTGTACGTAGACCGATTTTAATTGGGCGACAGAAACTACAAGCTTCCTTCCATTTATCAAGGATCAAAATTGCTTTTGAACACATTCTTCACACTGATATTATAAATGTTAAAGTTTGGATGTTTGTTTGTTACTCAATCACGTCGTAATGGCTGAACCAATTTTGATGAGATTTGGTGTGTGGATATATTATGACGTGGATACAAACATAGGCTGTTTTGGTTGAAAAATAACGCGTGCGAAGCCGCTGGCAGAAGCAAGTAGTTTATAATTGGTACAAAAAAAATACGATCTGGTAGTCTATGACGACCTCCGTGGCGCAGTGGGCGAATAGCTGGCTGAGACGCAGGAGGTAGCGGGTTCGATTCCCGCTGCGGAACAAATGTTTACATGATCTACAGATATTTGTTCCAGGTCTGGTTGTTTCTCTATGTATTATAAGTATGTATTTACAAAAAAAAAAGAAGAAAGTATGTATGTATTCTATCAGTTATCTGGTTCCCATAGTACAAGCTATGCTTAGTTTGGGGCTAGATAGCGTTGTGTGAAATGTCCAGCAATATTTATTTACTTATTTATTTATGCACCCACTACTGACTCAGGTTAAACAGTGTAGGAAAAACCTTTGTGGATGGGGAATGCGAGACCCTTTAATTAATAGCTGCGACTCGGGATACTTCAGTTCTACTCAAATTTAGTGCAGTCACTAACCTTTATAAGTTGTTGTAAACACGACAGAAGACATAAAATGTCAAAATCAAACTACTCATTCTTCCCTAAGGTCCTCTCCATCCTAAGATTGTCTGGAAGAAATCACTTTAAGTGATAAATATAAATAAATAAATAAAATAAATATTGCTGGACCTTTCACACAGCGCTATCTAGCGCCAAACTAAGTAGATCTTGTACTATGGGAACCAGATAACTGATAAAATACTTATAAACTTTATTTTTGTAAATTTATTCATACATATAGAAAAAACATCGAGATCTGGAACAAATATCTGTAGATCATGCAAACATTTGTTTCGCGGTGGAAATTGAACCCGATACCTCCTGGGTCACAGCCGGCTATTCGTCCACTGCGCCACGGAAGTTGTCTAAGATATAGAAGAGATAAGAATGTATTGTGAATTTTAAAGATTTTTCTTTGTTTATATAAAGTGTTTCAATTTAAAGTACAAACAATGACGGAGTATATTTTTAACCCGTGAGAAGGCGCGCTATGAGCAATTTGCTCACACTAAAATTGATTGCAAAAGTTTTTGGTGATCCTGACTTCATAGCTTCCTGAGCACCTAGGTATCTTCCTAACTATTCAGCCCCTGTTCCTCGCGCAACTCACGCGCTGCTCCATCCCACTGCGACTGCGCAGTAAAGCACTTGTGGAGGCCCTGCACCGTCGCGCGGCAATTTGCTCATCGCGCGCCCATCCGCGTAAGTATTTTTGCTCGTAAAAAACCAAATTATTTAGTTTTATTTGTGTATTAAGTTGTTTTTCTTTTGTTAAATTGTATTAAATTGGTTATTTATTACATGAATACTCTAAAGTTCTATTTTAATGCTAATGTTTTTTTTTGTTTTCAGCTACAACATTCTGTGCGATATGTCCTAGATGTATGAATAAACGGTCAAAAAAAAGCATGCACTTCATGCAAGCAATTACTGTGCACCGAGCACATAATGTACATGTGTTCATTGTGTTTCAAGAGGCTCATTTATCCTTTCTTTATAGAAGAGTGAAATTTTTAAGTTTTATTTGCGTAGTTTTATTTATCGTGATTTTTTTAATACTACCAAATACCCGAAAGATCCGAAATTATTTAATTTGTTATTTGCGGTAAAAGTTGCATTTATATTTCCTAATTTTAATTATAACTATTGTTTTTGTATTAAATAAATATTGTTTTATTCATTATGATCCCATTTATAGCCAAACATACAAAAAATGCAGAAATTTAAGCATTTAAAATAAGTGTGAGTAATTTGCTAACGCGCGCTTATCCGTGTAACAACATACGGCGCGCCTTCTCACGGGTTAAGACCATAAATAATAAAAAATAATAATTTGTTTTAATCCAAATCATCTTTTTTTTTATGTTTTGTTCCTAACATACTTAACTCCTTGCGCATATGCACCGTACGCGCTGTTGACTTGTTGGGTCATTGACCAGACTAGGTCATGGATTATGCAGGGTAATTGAATGGCTCGAAGTAACTATTTAGTAATCTGTAGCATCGTATAATACGCTAGTTCTCTAACATTTCGTAGAGCAGCATTTTATCGATTTTGTCCAGAATTTAAAATTTTTTTGTCAACCTATATTGTCCCACTGTTGGGCAAAAGTCTCCTCCCAGTCCTTCTATCTATCTTTATCCTGTGCCACACTCCACCACTCCTGCTTAAATGCAACAAGATCGTCTCACCCACACTTATTGATAATAAAATATCAATGAAACATAAAACCTTATTTTTATAATAAAACAATAAACTTATGTATTTGTTTATATTTTTTGTAGAAACCGTCCCTTATATATAGTTTAAATTGCAACACATAACATACTACACTTAAGAGTTATATCCATCGTATTGATTATTTATTGATATTTGGCCATTTTTACAATGCCATGCTAATGGCGATCTTTTCCAGGCAATTTGCGCTCCATTATCATTTCCAGTATTGAGACTATATATGTAAATATTTTAGTTGCTGCTTTACTAAACAGTTATAAATATACACCTACCAAACAAAGTTTATATATACTTTAAGTTTAGAGTCGTAATTTTGAATTATTTTAAAATGGAAAACGTCTTGGAATTCATTGCTACACACGATTATTTTATCAAATAAATTGTATTCTGTCAGTATATCTAGTGAAGCGATTTAATTGTCAAATGGCAAGGCCATTGTACCGTGTAAACTCCTAATGCGAGAATTTGAATTATGTTATGTCTCCGAAAATACTTTATGAGGATGGCATCCAATTTTATTCTTTGATCAGAATTTTCAGAGTTGTAACGTATGACATCTACTTTAAATAAATCATTTCAATCAATCATTTATTTTTGAACTTATTAACAATCTTTTTAACAACAATCTTTTATCTTAAGTAAATCTACTAAACAATGAGGGTAGTTAGGTAAGTATACAGTTGAAGAACTTTACCTTCCGTGCTAGTTTACAACTGTGTTACGGCAAGGTAATAATACAACTGTGTTATTACACATATGATACATACTAGATACATAGAAAAATGCAGTAGTCAAAGCTGTATCGCACTTTCCAATGGCCGATCTTAAGACTATAGGAAACATTGACATTTAAGAGTAGGTACAGAAAATACGATGCAAAATTAATTGAATAAGTAAAAACGAAATAACGATAAATCTGCGTAGAACTAAATAATAAAGAACGATGATATACATATAAGAAATATATACTCAGGAAGTGAGATTTGCTAATTCTAACAGCTTCCTTCGTAAATCAACAAACACTGTAGAAATAGCAATGTATCTTTCCTAGCGAGGAAGCGAACTTTTCAATGTACTAATTCTACTTCCGATTTGAACAAACCGATGTATTTATGGGCCACATTCACACATTCACCAATCTATTGTGGCATAAAGTGCTACTGAGAAACTGGAAAAATTATATGCTTCATTATGTTAGTATTTTTCAAACCTTCCTGACCACACTGTACATAATGAATTATTAAAGCGGGTATTTATGGCGTATGTACCTTTTATTTGCTATCCACGACTAAAGTACTTGGAGCTACCGTCGAGAAGTGATGGCAGCTGCAGCAACTACCCTCACTTGGTCTTCAGAATTAGAAATGTCCTGTACGACACACTAAACTAAACGTATCTACGCACTGAGACGACCGATCACAACGTGCACATTTACTAATCACCGGGTTCCAGGACGCTGAGAGTCAGTAGGTATCTTGTCGATTAACATTTAGAAATTTCTTCATTTTAATCGCTTCACGATTCATTACGCTTCAATATGTTGTTTTAGTAAGAGAGAATAAAAAATTACACAACCTTTTTGAAAGAAATAAAGCAAATACATTTATTCGAATCACAAAAGAATCATGAGAATATAATCTCAAACAATTTAAAGTACACATACTATTATTATTAAACATAAAATTAACAATTACAAAGACACGTGTTTTTAAATTTATATAATTCAGTGTGACGGCCAAAAGGCCTGCAGCTCAGCATATGCTTTTGCTTATAACCATGCTGGAGCGCTGGTCTTCTGCTGAGGCCAGTGTTGATTTTTGGTACATTTTTCACAGTTTCTTTGCAAATATCTTTGGGAAAAGCAGTTTATTCAAAGCTGTCTATGTAGGGGGCTATTCTTGACGTTTCTCTATAAGATCGAATCCGAAATAATAAGACCCGTAGACTTAACTTACCAAACAGCTAAGCTCACTGACAGCCATGAGGACTAGCTAGTTGAAGTACCATTGAGATGACACATAGTTCGAATAACTGATGGTCGTTGAAGCTAATATTGCTTCACACTGGACGTAAATGCTATGATATTTCATATAAAGATACAATTCAATGGACCATCACACACGGCGAAGATAATACATATTTTCATCTTCCAATATCTTATGATATGGATCATCTTAAGATACAAAATATATCGTAAAATACGAAAGATTCGTAATCAGGTTTGATACACTTTCAAGAAAATAAAAAGGATTTCTTTCATTTTTTAAATCATTTCAAAACAGAGCAACACAGTAGTTTGCTATAACGAATAGAATAATATTAATTTACAATCACCTATACATAAGTAAACAAAAAAAAATGCCTTAAAAACAAATCTAAATGTATGGACGAAGTCTAAATAGTTGCAAAATAGTCCTTAACTCAGCATGTGGTTGCAACAACCAGCGCTAGTCTTCCGGTTAGGGCATTTTACTTGTTGTGGTCATTTTAAGTCAAAAAGAACAGAATAATAAAACAAACAAAACCAAATCAAAAAACAACGATTAAATCAAATTACATATTTCAGTTGTTTCCTAGATGATAATAATTATATGATATAAAACTTGTCCTACCCAAAGCGATACAAAACACCAATCCTTCATAGTACCCCACTAGATCTGTGACGTAACAGCGGCGACGCCGAAAAGTCTACACATCGGAGGTCAACATACAGATAAACGTGCAAAGTGAGTTGTTTGTCGACGGCCCATACACTGAGGGTGTAGTTTTCTATGAAGAGCGTCTCGATACGGATAGTGTAACGAATAAGAATCTTGTGGGCTCCACAAACGTCAACGGTTCCTTGCACAAGCTATGCTTGTACAAGACCTGCGCAAGCCTCTGTGGGAAGTATTTGTTCAAACTTCTAGGTTTGTGCAAGCTTTTGTGCGAAGACTTTGTTTAACATCTCTAGGCTTGCTCAAGGCTTGCCTACAAAATCGTTGACAGGTGACTGCTTCTTTATAGACAACACAATTGATGAGTACATGTAATTAGAGGAACGTTAGAGCCTGTAATTCGAAAATAATTATAACATTGTTATAAACTGTATTAAAGTTTAAACTTCACGGTCCCTTACAAACCACTAAAAACACAAGCGCAATATTGTAAAAAAACCCGGCCTAGTGCGAATCGGACTCGCGCACGTAGGGTTTTTTATTTAACTATAAAATCGCCAAAAAAACACGATTGTTGTATGGGAGCTCCTCTTAAATATTTGTTTCATTTAATTTATTTATTAATTTTAAAGTAAACATATAACTAAATATTCAAGTGAATATTTCAAGCGTCTACCTGTTGCCGTTATCAATATCGAGCTAAAACGGGCAAAAAAATCACGTTTGTTGTATAGAAGCCCCGCTTAAATATTTATTTTATTCTGTTTTAGTATGTTTTGTTATAGCGGCAACAGAAATACATCATCTGTGAAAATTTCAACTGTCTTTCTATCACGGTTCATGAGATACAGCCTGCTTACAGACGGACAGACAGACAGACAGACAGACAGACAGCGGAGCCTTAGTCATAGGATGCCATTTTACCCTTTGGGTACGGAACCCTAAAAAAGAATCTATGACTTCTTTTATCTTTTGTACTTGGATTGAAGTGAACATAGTTTATTATATTGGATGACGAAACAGATCTTTCCTCAAAAATTGTACGCTATAAAAAAGTAATAAAAAATATATTAAAAACATTACTTTGAATCAAAACAGAAAAGAAAACCTTTGTCCTATAACCGATTATAATAACTATATATCCCTAGCGAGTTAGGAATTAAATACAAACAAAGCTTACCTAGAAGAATATGCTAATATGCATTAAGTATTGATTGATTAGTGCACTAAAGAATTTTCAAATCTAATCAAAATCTTAACAATACAACCTCTCTTCACTGTTTCTACATCTAGTAGGCATTATTTTTGACTTCTTTCTTCTAAGTCATTTATTCTAGCTAATGGTCTAAGTAATATTGTTTATGTAAGTCTTTATTCAATCATTTTCTACAAAAGTTTCCTAACCCACGATTCAACCAATGGATTTATAAGTTTTTGTTTTTAACTTGTATTTGATTAGAGATTTTTTTTTCGGAGAAAATGTTTGCATTATTTACAGATATTCTGGGTCTGGCTATCGTTTCTCTAAAATATTTTAAGTATGTATTTTTATAAAAAGTATTTAGGTATTCCAAAAGTTATCTGGTTCCCAGCACAAACTTTGTTTAAGGCTAAATGAAATGCCCAGCATCATAAAAAATAGCATCATCTATTTTTATTGATCAAGCGAAGCGAGACCTCTAAATAAACTTGGCCAAATCGGAGTTGCATGTATGTATGTATGTTTGTCAGAGGATAACTTTCTAAGCGTTAATCCGATCATCGTAAAATTGAATATATAGGTAGGTAGCGTTGGCCTAATTTTGGTGTGACTAAATGAGCTAAAAATGTGTGTGTGTGTGGGGGGGGGGGGGGGGGGGGGGGGGGGGTTATTGAGATATTTTGAGATATTGAGGTTCAAGAGGGGTAAACAACAACCAAAATGGGTCTATACAGTCAAATGACATGTCTAATAAAAGGTCTTTTTTTATTTCAACCCTATGTTATTTTTAGTTTACACTTTGTAGTTTTTACGTTATTAGCCATTAATGAAACTGAAATTTATTAAAAGTCACAGGGTACACCAGTGACCCCACAGTGCTGAAATTTAATATGCGTGTAGCTTTAGTATAACACATATATAGGCAAAAGTCTGAAATCCAGAATGACTGCAATTTGTACCCCAAAAAAGAGTAAGCAATTTACATCAACTACTTACCTGTAATTTGAATGATACTGTAGGTCAAGTTCTTTGGATCCGCATTTCGTGGCATTATTTTATTAGTCAAAAATTAAGGCCGGCTTGCACAACGATCCCTCACAGTATTTAGCGACTAAACATGTTTAAATTGTACGTACTTGTATGATTTGACAACTTCTTAAATCATATTTAGCCAATAAATACGTTTAAGCATCGTAGCGAGTTGCCCTAAGAATTCTTCTCTTCTTCTTCAGGTCTTTTCCCATTTTTATTTGCTGTCGGTTCTCTAATCACTTGTCTCCAGATATGTCTTTTCTGGATCGTCATTGGGTACGTCGCTTCCGCGGGACGCCCTAGTATTTGACACTATAATCGCCCTAAGAATATTTTTTTTTTATTTTGGGAGACTCGTGACTTGTTCGGGCGAACTACTGGTATATTTTATTTTAGAAGAGAATATTTTTATATTATCTCCAAAATATTGCTGTGCACAATAGGGTCCAAAATGATTGTCCTTATTAATTACCACATATTAGCTTGGGGGAAAAACTTCTTCGCATTTTTTAAGAAAATTTACAACATTTTTTAATGTAGTTTATTTACATTTAACTGAAGTATGTAGCAACCATTTTGTTCGATAACTTTTTGCCATCTTGTAGGTAGGGACATGATCTCATTGCTATAGAAATTGTGGGGCTTCTGATCAAAATACCGCGACAAGTAGTTTTGGCAGTCCTCTCGTGATGTTAACCTGACACTACCTAAAGAATTCTGAAGAAACCGAACTATGTGGAAATCTGAAGGTGCAAGGTCAGGACTATACGGCGGATGCATTAACACCTCCCAGCCAAACTCACTTAATTTTTGCTGAGTGGCTAAAAATGTGTGAGGTCTAGCGTTATCATGATGAAAAACCACACCCCTTCTGTTGATTAATTCCGGCCGCTTTCTCTCAACTTCTTGCTGTAATCTCATCAGTTGTTCGCAGTAGAGTTCAGAATCGATGGTCCTGCTTGGTGGTAACAGCTCATAATGAATAATGCCCTTACAACCCCACCACACACATAGCATCACCTTGTTGCGAGTTAACCCGGGTTTCGCCACAGTCTGTGAAGCCTGACCGGCCTTTGACCACGATTTTTTCGCACGTTCTTGTCGTACGTGATCCACTTTTCATCACTAGTTATCAGCTTTTTCAAAAATGATTCATTACGTCGTAATAAAGAATCACAAATGAGTACATGGTTCATTAGGTTTCTTTCAGTGAGCTCGTGGGTACCCATATATCAAGATTTTATGTGTACCCAGTTTTTTTCAAATGTGCCAAAACTGTTTTGTGGTCAATTCTCAGTTCTTCAGCTACGTCGTAACTACTGATATGCCGATCTTGTTCCACTTTTTCAAAAATAGCATCAATTTTATCCGTAATAGGGCGACCAGAGCGACGTTCATCTTTGACATCAAAATTTCCGGATTGAAAACGCTTAAACCAAACTTGTGCTACTCTCACAGACACTGCATTAGGTCCATAAACGTCGCAAATTTTTTTCGCGGCTTGCGTTGCATTTTTGCCTTTTTTGTAGTAAAATTTTAAAATGTATCGAATTTCTTCATTAAATTCACTCATCTTTACAGTACGAAAAACAAATAAAAATACACATTTTCCTAATATGAATTTAGAATTATCTTCTTTAAAATTTAAACTTTGAATGATACCAAAACCAGCCAGATAAAAATAGTATAGCCAAAGAGATTTTATAACAAGTTCATACATACTATAATGCGAAAAGACTTTTTCCCCAACCTATTATTAATACATTGTGGAATATAATAAAACACAGAGTTATTATAAATTCCGTATATTGATTGCTATTATATTGATTGAAATCAATCACGAAAGTTTTCTAAGAAAATTAACTGAGTAGGTATTAAGTAAAGGTATTAGTATTAAGTATTGACTACCATACCTGTTTCTGCAGCCAAGCAGCATTGCTGTTTCGGTATGAAGGATATGATCTCTGGTGAAATTACAGGCACATGAGGCTTTACACCTGTATGCCTCAAATTGATGGACGCAGGGCTATGTAGGGCATGTTTTTGAGATGCATGATCTACGAGGCAATACATTGCTATGGGCAATGGTTACCACATAACAACTTAACACCTGGTGGGCCATATACTTGTTCCATTTGCAAGTAGTATATGTATATAAAAAAAATGACGCGTGTCTATACTATACACATCAAGCGATCACAACTACATACGAGGCTCACCCACCTTTGTGAGTAAATTAACTATCATCATCATCATCATCCACAGCCTGACTATACCTACTGCTGGGTATAAGCCTCCCATTGTATGTGCCATTCTCCACGGTCCTAGTGCCCTGCTGTTCCTAGCCCTAGTAACCTGTTCGAGGACGCCATCCAGTTACCGCCTTACTCCACTTGTCGTCACTTCGCCTTGCCAGGTGTCCAGGTGCTTCTAGATACCTGGAGTTGTGTGTCAGGAATTAAAACAACTATGATTGTGCCAAAATGTGTATATATTTAAAGAACGGTGTTTGTTTTTAACTTTTTCGCTTTTCACATTGAACTGAAATACATCTATACTTTATACTAATATTATAAAGAGGAAAGATTTGTATTTTGTGTGTATGTTTGTAATAAATAAATTTAAAAACTACTGTGCCGATTTCAAAAATTCTTTCACTGTTAGAAAGCTACATTCACTTTGAGTGACATAGGTTATATTTATTGCTAGAAAAGATTAGGCATCCTTATTAAAACTTAAGTAACCTAACCGAAGGTGTAAAAAAGTGCCCTAAAACGTCTTTCGTCGCATGCGCTGCGGAAACTATTGATGATAGAACAAAAGTATGTTCTAGAATATTAAATACCATATCACAAAAAACTTCGTTTAGAAAGAGGGAACCATCTACTTTCCCGCAAACTAGTTCACAGCCACGGAAACAACAGAATATTTCATCCTCAAAAAACAATAGAACAAATGCATTTGATGTAATGAGAAATAGATCTAACTCGCTCTTTACCTTCTTATCAGACAAGAAACAATAGCAATTAGATTTTGGCGAACGAATATTACAACAAACTACGAAAACAAAAAATAAAGTATCAGATATAAAACACCCTCCCACAAGCCGACTGGTCCTCGTGGGGGATAGTGACCAAGACCCTCTAAAAACGGATCCACATACTCAAGATATACATATTTCTACCTTCAACGCAAGATCATTACGAACTCCTGAAACACTTCTTGAACTAGAACTAGCTCTCGAAGAAATCAAATGGGACATAATAGGAGTTAGCGAGATGAGAAGATATGGAGATGGTATAGTATAGATGAATACAGAAAATATATTTTACACTACAAAGGCGAGACACCAGGACTCTATGGTGTCAGTTTTCTAATTAAAATAAATGGGCTGACAAAATCGGAGAAATTAAAGGAATCTCTGAGAGAATAGCAATCCTAAACATAAGACTACCCTTACATAAAAAAGAAATGTGGTCTATTATACAAGCTTACTCACCAACCGAATCAGATAAAAATAAGACATATTGAAAATAGAAAAATTTTATAGAGATTGTCAAACCACTATTGAAAATTCACACAAAAACATTATAGTAATAGGTGATTTCAATGGAAAGATAGGAGTACGCAATATGGGAGAAGAATATACTGTAGGAAAACATGGATATGGTAAAAGAAGTAAGAATGGCACAAGACAATGGTAACTTTTGCTCTAGAAAACAAACTAAGCATTCTTAATAGCTTCTACAGAAAGAAATAAACCAAAAAGTGGACTTAGATGTCTCTAAATGGACTCTATAAGATCGAAATTGATTTTATTATGTCAAATAATATCAAAATTTTTAAAGATGTATTAGTTATAAACAGGATAAATTTCCACACCGATCTCAGAATGGTGAGGGCTACATTGACAAGAATGCATGTGAAGTAAAGAAGAAGTTTTCGTAATAATACCAGGACAGCTCTTGTATGCACTGGCGATAGAAATACACTACTTAGCAATCTTACAGAATTAAAAGAACATGGTTTTAAAGAAAGCACATCAACAAAAGAAAGGTATGACAAAATGCTGAATATGTTTAAAACTAAAGTTAAAAAATTAAATACAGAGAGTAAAGAAATAATTTCTATTGAAACACGACAGTTGATACAGGAAAGGAAAAAAACTAATTCAAGGAATTAGGAACAAAGATAGCCGCCAGAATATATCAGAAATTAGTAAAAAGATAAACATAAACATTAGAAAAGATAAAAAACTAAGAAGACACAATACATTGAAAAAGTATATCGAAAGAATAGGGGGAATAAAGAAAGCTATTAAAGAATTGAACACAAAAAAAGCTTGGATGCCGAAAATAAAAAATAAAGATGGAAATCAAACAAGTAAAAGACCAGAGATACTTAAAATACGAGTAGCCACGGATTATTATAAAAACCTATACCACAGTAAAAATAAAAAAGAAGACGAATATAAATTTAACACATTAAAAGATAGAGAGCCAATACCAGATATATTAAAGGAGGAAACAAGGAAAGTGATAAACTCACAAAAATTAGGGAAATCGCCAGGATCTGATCAAATAACAAACAAACTACTGAAATTTACTATGCCCGTGATTGCTCCTGCACTAACAAATATTTTTAATGAAATCCTAGCCACCGAAAATATTCCTGTAGACTGGACTAAATCAACCATAATACTATTGCATAAAAAAGGAGACAAAGGAGATATCGAAAACTATAGACCGATAAGTCTAATGTCTAATATTTACAAGGTGTTCTCCAAAATAACATTGTCCCGAATTTCCACTTTACTTGACGAAAATCAACCGAAAGAGCAGGCCGGCTTTCGTAGCAATTTCTCAACTATAGACCATATACATGTATTAAGACAAGTACTGCAAAAATTCAAGGAATATAATAAAACCTATTACCTGGGGTTCGTCGATTTTAATAAAGCTTTTGATTCCTTAGAGCATGAATACATTTGGGAAGCACTACAGAAACAGGGAATCCAAGAAAAGTACATTCAAATATTCAAAAACATCTAGTCAAAAAGACCGCACAAGTCAAGCTAGAAACGATAGGAGACGAGTTTCCGATAGAGAGAGGTGTCCGACAAGGCGATCCAATCTCACCCAAATTATTATCTACTGATCTGGAGATGATATTTACCTAGTCAGGTCATAAATTCTATCACATGTTTAATATAAAATAATAGAAACAAGTTTATTCATTATGTTTATTCAAACGATGTCCTGTTTTTCTTCGATATGCCCGAAGCCCTAAGTCTTCATTTAACACCCTTTTCACCGTGGTTCTGCTTAACCCCACCTGAAGGGCCAACAGTTTCTGCTTACGTTTGGGATTTCTTTGAATTCGCACCTTCACAGCTTTTATCACTGCTGGAGTCCTAACAGACCGAGGGCGACCACTTCTTGACCTGTCATCTACACTAGAGTCTTCATTGTATCGTTTGATGGTGCGATAAACGAATCTTTAGGTTATATTCAAATTTTTCAGTATGTCAAAAGTTTTAATTGGCGCGTAACCGCAACGATGCAACGCAATAACTGCAACACGGTCTTCTTTAAGCGTCCACTCCATATTTGTAAATGAGTAAAATTCTAAAAAGTATACATTTTTATTTTCATGAACAATATGAAATTCGAATTCTATAAACTTTTTTGTGGCCAGCATTCTAAAAGAAAAGTTTTTACTGTGTGCCAATACTTATGACCTGACTAGGTAGAAACATGGATTGGAGTGAATATGGACTAAACATAAACGGCGAAAACTTAAATCATCTACGTTTTGCGGACGATATGATCTTGTTTTCCGAATGCCCAAGGAGTTTAGAGCTAATGCTTCAACAATTATCAGATCAAAGCGCGAAGGCAGGTTTATCGATGAACATAACATAAACAAAAATAATGACCAATTCATCACAAACACACAGCAAAATAGTAAATGACGAACAAATAGAATAAGATAATGAGTACATATACTTGGGTCAGTTAATATCTACAACTGATACCATGCATAAAGAAATCGACAGAGGGATTGCTAACACCTGGAAAAGATTTTGGTCAATTAGCGAAGTCATGAAGGACAAAGAAATGGCAATAAAAGAAAAGCTGAAGGTGTTTGATATGTGCATACTACCATGCTTGACATATGGTTGCCAGACATGGGCATTAACTGAGCAACAGATTAATAAAATAAAGGTCTGTCAAAACGGAATAGAAAGAGGTGTAATTTATGTCAAAAGGGAAGACAAAATGTAAGGCTGAGCAAAGTAAAAAACATTACGAATTTCAGAGACCTAAAAACCGTATGTAGAAAGTTAAAATGACAATGGACAGGACATATTCTTAGAGAAAGAAAAGAGAAATGGACCAAATTAATAACAAAATGGTACCCTAGAGACGGTAAAAGACACAAAGGTAGACAAACAAGACGTTGGGAAGATGACCTGAAGAAAATAGCCGGTCCAGAATGGACGAGAACAGCTAGAGACAGGATAAAGTGGAAATCCTTAGAGGAGGCCTTTGTCGAAGGACAAGCTGTTATATATGATAAAACATAATTTAAAGTGTTTGTCGATAGCATAATGCACGTAGATTAAAAACAGTAATAAAGGATTATTTTATTTATTTTTATTTTATATTATAAAGAGGAAACTATTGTTTGTTTGTATTGAATAGGCTCCGAAACTACTAAAATTATTTAAAAAATTATTTCACTGTTAGGAAACTACATTATCTCCGGGTGGCACAGACTACTTTTAACTCAACGGCGGAGAAGGAGGGTAATGTTTTTATTAAAAACTACGCGTGCAAAGCTGCGGATTGGTCAGCTAGTATTATATAAAGTCATAATAGTAAATTAATAATTAACTCACAACCAATTTGACGACTGTAATTTGAGGGCAGGGACTAGATGGGGGACTAAGACCGGCTCTAAGAGAGGTTGAAGGCAAAAGGGACGAACTGCACGAGGGACTCATTGAAGATTGGCCGCAGAGGTTGGCGCAACCTAGCGCCGGCACTGATATTGTCGGAGCAGTTCGTCCGCTTTTAAAAGAGTGACTCACTAAGGAGCATGACCTGATGGCCTTCCGATTGACACAGGTGCTCACGGGGCATGGTTGCTTCGCAAAGTACCTGTGCCAAACTGGACGGGAATCGACGACGTAGTGGCACCACTTTGGTGACCTCGTGGACAAATCGCAGCACTCACTAGAGTTCTGTACTGCCTAGGCAACACAATGGCTGGTGGCAATGGTAGGCCGGGGTCTCTCGCTGCCGAGCATAATTCAGGCTATGCTTAGCAGCGCTAGAGCCTGGGATGCCGTAATCGTCTTTTGTGACGAAGTTATGTCTCAGAGAAGATGAGCCTCTCGCTGAGCCGCTCCGCAGACGAAGAACCGGAAGGAGGCGAAGACAGTTTCATCGCCTACTTCAGCTCGATGGAGGCCAACAAGGTTCGGGTGTGGGAAGCTTCGACCCAGCATCGCACAGGCCTCCTACGCTAGGGAATGTCCTCCAAATTCCAGGACATTCCTCTCCCAGGGGGGGACAGAGGGGTACGCTTAAGGCGGACATTAACCGACAGGGTCGCGGTTGAATCCAACCGGGACCCCGTGACCTTGTCAGGTGCTAGTGCAGCATCGAACCGCTCATTCGGTGGGCGGTTTGATGATGCACTGGCACTGAGGTGAATGAAGGAATATCGGTGGGTTATTAGTCGATATGCCGTTGGTTGATAACCTGCAGAGAGTTTGACAGACCCCTTTAGCTCTCCCCGAGTTGAAAGACATGCGTAAAGCATTTTCCCATCTTGAAAAAAAAAGGATTATAATCTACTACATACTGTTATAGATGGTCAATGTACCCATTCTTGCTTATCAGACACTCAACGCACTCAACACATCCCACTCATAACCCGTAATCCCTTCCATTCAAAGTATTCAGACTTCAGTCTCATCCTATCATCCTAACTAGACGGCTGGCTCACCTAATAAAATTAACTTTTCTTTTTAAAAACCCAAATCCTTTCAGGCTCATAACAGTACGTACCATATTTCATCGAAATTGGTTCAGTAGTTACGACGTGATTGAGTAACAAACAAACATCCAAACCTTCGCATTTATAATATTAGTGTAGTATTATATATAGCCTGGATTGAGACATTACCTACTTTTATTGACAAACCATGCGAGCGAAACCATGTGCGGAAGCTAGTTGCTAACAAATAAAAATAGTTCAAAAACAGGTAAAGAACTGGACAAACAAAAGAGACATTAGTCAAAAAGGTCATCAAAACATAAGTCCTTCCCACCGACTGTTCCTACCCTTATTATTCGCAAAGCAGTACCATTCATAAACTGTCACAGGATAAACAATCAGTAGCAGAAGAAGCTGACCAACTTGGGTGTGCAAAACACCTATACAATTAAAGTTTCAAAAACGCAGGCATGTCTCTTCTCAGCGATAAAGAATCAGTTTCTCTAAGTTCCTATATTCCGAGATGTACCGGTAGCTGTAAAATGTCACATCGAGCTTCTAGGGGTTTCACTCACGCCTACTCTCAACTTTAGCTCATACATCGAGTCTAAGGCTAAAACAGCTGCCATGAAGCTGGGCATCCTCAACAAGGTCAGGAGATACTTCACACAGAAACAGCTTCTTAGTCTCTACAAAGCACAAGCCCGGTCTGGTATGGAGTACTGCTGCCATCTTTGGGATGGTTCGCCCAAACATCAGCTCGCTACCATAGACTCGATAGAGTCGACTCGAAAACTCAAAGTTTCGAACACCGCCGTAAAATTGCATGAATATCGATTTCGGGGAATGTGCCCAGGAACTACACGATCTAAATTCCTCATCTCTTTTCCATCCAAGGACAAGCAGGCGCACGGCTCAGTACCATCCGTACCTAGTTGATATACCACCCATTCGCACACACCGTTTTGGTTCTACGTTCTTGATGCGCACAGCTAAGGTATTGAACACTTTGCCGTTATCTGTTTTTCCTAAAGAATACAATCCGGGTCTCTTTAAGGTAAGAGTGAATAGGTTTCTTCTGAATCTTCGTGCTTCATCTTAGACCACATCATCGCTTACCATCAGGTGAGATTGTGGTTAAACGAAGGTCTATACAGCTTAAAAAAAACTGCCTATATAACCAATAAACCATGGTGTCCCAAACATTCCTTTTCAATTTCTAGTATGAATGAAGCAATAAATATATTTCATCTGACAATTCTCTATTATACAGGGTGTTTGATAATATATGCACAAAAATGAAAGTAGTTACATTCATGAGCATAATAAATAAATTTGTGAAATGTTTACCATAGAAATGTAAAATTTATTTTGGCATGTAAAACAAACACTTTATTAAACTTATGTTGTGCTATTGCATAATGCTTGACATCTAATCACAGATACTGTATTGGTGATGCCTCAAGATATCTCTTGTTGTCCCTTTCTAACCGAAAATCTGCAGCCATTTTCGAAAGAGATATCAAATCCTCCTTTATTTTTGGATGTCGATTGCAAGAGTAGGCAGTAAGTTTTATATGGAATTAATCACCTAAACTTAGTCGATTTTCTTTAAAATTTGATAATATAACTAGTAGTTCTTTTTTTCGAGAAGTCTGTATTTTATTTTTAAGAAACCGTCACTTGAATATTGTTAGTATATTACAAAACACCCTGTATAACTACAGCCTAGGTAATAGGTACCTAAAACCTTCCTCAAAGTAAAGGAGTCCCTCACTTATTTACTATTTTGGTGTCCGTTGCTGCTTGAACAGTGTTCACTATAAGTGTAATTATAAATACTTGTCCAAGGCAAGTGTTGCCAAAGGCTATTTACACAATTTTCAATTAAAATGTTTAAACATACCTGGCACGTATTTATCAATTGCATTTTATACGACTGAGTTGTTTACACATTAACTACGAGTAACACTTTTTAACAAAAATATAACCGACTTAACCAAACAACCGAAACGATTTTGATAAAATTTCTATGGGACTGAGAAGAGTTTTTCAAATTGGTTGATATGTAACGGAGTTTTGAGATACACGTAAGAAACATAATAAAAATAAAAAAAAAACTAGAGTTTATACCACACGACTGAAGTAAAACTTCTTTTTTAAAAAAATAATTTACAAAATTGTTAAATTACAAAATTGTCACCACGTCTGTAGGTCGATCGGTCTATGTACATTCTGGACAGATGCAACTCGCACTCGCACATTAACGTTTAAAAATATACGAAACGTAACTCTCTCTCTATCTTCACTAACTTATACCTCCCTCTCAACTTCCGTTCGCACTTTTCCTAACGCATTCGCCAGCTTACTCCCCAAGTCAAGCGTGCGTTAAGAAGTTTTACTTGAAAAATCTTTGTTCCTATACCAACCATTTGCAAAGTAGTGATTATACAACGGACAGTTTAAATCATTGCAAAAATAAACACACTACTTGTTTTTAGGATAACTTTACGCTTTATTTGAGCTCTAATGTAAATCGTTTTGAGTGAACGATTTATGGTGACGTCACCAAAACTGCTTCGCCATTACAATTTTAAAGTGAGCTTACTTATTGATGGACATAGAAGGAAATGACAGTATAATATTATTTTAATATTGCTATAAGAGATCGAGGTTGACCCCCAGAGAACAACCCCACGTACTCGTCTGGTACGCACAGCCTTAACCTCTCAAGGAAAGTCGGGTTGGTTATGATCCCCCAGATCACCTTAATTACATATACAGCCAGCGCCACATCCCTCCTAATTGCCTGACATAAAACCACCGAACTAAATTATAAAAAATTTAAAATTATAAATAAATAAATCTTTTTTCATTTTTTATATTGCTATTATCTAATATGATTTTATTTAAGTGTATTACGACAAGATAAGGTGATTAGAACATAATAGAATAAAATAATTATTTATTTTTCACCAGGAATACTTTATAAAACCGGCAAAGCGCGAGTCGGACTCGCACAAGATGTGTTCCGTACCATTATCTAAAAAAACGGGCAAAAAAAATCAGGGGCAGCCCCTTTAAGTATTTGTTTTGTTTTAATTTAATTATTTATTTTTTAAGTAAAAATATATCTAAATATTCTGTGAATATTTCAAGTTTCTACCTGTTGCCGTTATCAATATCGAGCTAAAACGAGCAAAAAAATCACGTTTGTTGGATGGGAGCCTACCTTAAATATTTATTTTATTCTGTTTTTAGTATTTGTTGTTATAGCGGCAACAGAAATACATCATCTGTGAACTTTTCAATTGTCTAACCATCACGGTTCATGAGATACACTTTTAATCTTAATACATAAATATATACTTAGTACCATAATGTGGTTATGACACACGAGTTGCTCAGCTTCTTCGGACGTGTCTGCCATCCATAAAATGTCGCAGAATACGACGTACTAATGTGCTGAGGAAAAAAGGGTTTCCTCAAAATGATAAATGGGATGCGAAAGAAACGGACGCGTAAAAACAGTCGGCAAGGCTTTTGTAAACAATAAAATATCCCAGGAAATTACAATATTATGATTTTGCGCATTTATTTTTCTGTTGGAAGTTTTAAGGTTTTTATGTCGGCTTTTTTGGGTTTTAGCAGAGCTTGGCGGGCTACATGTGTCTTCCAACTCGGCGGTAACCGCTGGATAAACATCTGCTTATGTCTTATGTGTTGCGCGATATAATGGTAATATAGGTTCATTTGAAAATCGCCTTAGCTTTTTGAATGTGAATCGCTTAGTCCTTTGTATTTGGTACGTAATGTATGACATTATTATTAAATAACATATAAATATCAACATTCTAATGTAACATTTTTTTTAATGCACCTATACATACTGTACAAATGTTTCGACACAATAATTATGTTTTCAGTATAAATCAATCTAAAATATCGTTATTATAACTAGGGGATTTATCACGTACCATCTTATCGGTGTTTCGACGGACAAAGTTTCGGTTCAATTCGTGAACCTTCATCAAGGTGAGTGCGACCCGCTCCAAATAACGTCTTGCCTCGCACTACGCGCCGCAGCGCTCTGCGTGCGTGTAGACGGGCGGTGGTGGGGATTGCGTCAACGATGGTCCAGCGTGTTGACAGGCTGCATCATCATCAATATCATCAATGCTGCTCTCTTCGGTAGTTCTCGGTACACAGCACTAACATTGTCGGTCGAAACACAGATAAGACGGTACGTGATAAATCCCGTAAGTATGTATAATTGTTTGAAATCAATCACGAAAGTTTTCTAAATAAAGTCTGAAATATGTCTGGATTTTGTAGATTTAGTCTGGCTATCGCCCACTGCGCCAAAGATTTTGTAGCCGAATATAAATCTTAACATATTTTAGTGATCTACATTGCAATTAGAGGCAAAGAGACAAATACCACCCATAACCATACCTTCTTATACCACCAAGCAGCATTGCTGTGTTTTGGTTTTGTTATAGGCGAGGGACTAACATCAGATGGGTCATATAGTTGATCCATTGACAGGTCGTATGAACGAATAACTTTTTAACAAAAATATAACAGACTACAGATAACAGAAAAAACTACTACTACTAAAAACACTACTGAACCAATTTATATGAGAGTATATACTTTCTAATAAAAAAACGAGTGTGCTTTTGACCACACGACTCAAGTAAAACTTCTTTCCAAAATATATTAATTTATAAAATTGTCCACACGTCTGTAGGTCGATCAGTATATGTTCATTCAACTCGCACTCGCACATTAACGTTTAAAAATATACGAAACGTAACTCTCTCTCTTTCTATCTTCAGTGACTCATATCTCCCTCTCAACTTCCGTTTGCACTTTTCGTAACGCATTCACCAGCTTACTCCCCACGTCACGCGTGCGTAAAGAAATTTTGCTTTAAAAACCAAACTGATTCATAATGGTGAATGACGGAGTTCTGAGATAACAAACATAAATAAAAAAAACATTACCATGTTGTAACATTGCGTTACAACCGAATTGAGAACCATTTTTTGGAGTTGGTTAAAAAAACATAAAATTCACCAGAACGAAGCTCATAAATACGAGAATAAGATGTAGGTAGCTATAAAATACAAGTTGAAAAATGGTCGTATTTTAATAATAAGTATGTTTGTATCAGATGCGTGCTTGTGCAATTCGCTCAAAACGGTATAGAAAAGTTTACAAACAGCTTTGAAGTTTGTCTTTATAAGATCGACTGTATCGACGCTGTTGCCAGACAGCTTAGAAGATCTAAAGTTTCATAGTTGTTACTTAAAGAACTTTAACAAATAGTTTTACTGTGATAATATAGTAGAACGGTAGTAGTCACAACTAAAAAGATTTCCATTCATTATTTAATTATGTTACTTCAATCAGTGTGTGTTACCAATGATGACATATGGAACCGAGACGTGGTCTTTCACTATTGGCCTTATGAATAAGCTCAGAGTCGCTCAACGAGCTATGGAGAGGGCTATGCACTGGGTTTCTCTACGGGATTGAATCAGGAATAAGGAGATACGTAGGAGAACTCAAGTCACCGACATAGCCCGACGGATTAGCAAGTTGAAGTGGCAATGGGCAGGCCATATAGCGCGCAGAACAGATGTTCGATGAGGCCGGAAAGTTCTCGAATGGAGGCCACGGACTCCTTCTCAAAACCCAATACATAGAACAAGTTTCTATGCAAACTCCTTTTCCGTCCAAACTGTCCGATTATGGAACGCCTGGCCGGTCTCCATTAGGAAATCTCCCTCACCTTCCGTATTTAAAGCTAGACTCAAAAACTTGTATCTCCATGAAGAGTCGTAATTCATCTGATCTCTAATATTATTAACCCTTAACCACCTAACGGCGGTCACAGTGACTCCAGCGTTTTTATTTTTTTGAATTATTCCAATACTATGTGAGCTATGCGTCTGTGAGTTCATCTACTTTACCCCCGCGCTCCCCAGTACGCTGTGTGCGCTCGGTCGCTTCACACGTTCGCGCGTTCAAGAGTAACAGGTAATTATATTTTGTTTGCGGTCATGGTGACCGCCGTTAGGTGTTTGCGTAATTTTTAATAAAATCAGTTCTTTTTGTTTTTGTAGCTTTTTTATGTCTGATGAACGACTAAACCGAAACATCTTGGGATGGTTAGAACAAATTTCTGATTCAGAGACGGAAAATGAAAGAAATGAGCCAGATTGCCAAAAGAAGACTGCAGCGACATCGACGATATCCAGGTTGATCATTTTATCAGAGACGAGTCTCAGTCTGACTCAGATATTCCGCCGCAATTTCTCCCCAGTCGTCATCGAGAAGCCGGTTCGTCAATTTTTGGGTTTACATCAGATGCAACCTTTGTGTTTATGTCCTAAAACAAAATAAATCAGTCCTTGTCCTATCCAGTATGCACCACACACCAACCCTTGATCCAAATACGCAGAAACCGGAAATAATTATGTTTTATAACAGCACCAAAGGCGGCGTAGATATGCTAGACCAGAAATGTGCTTCTACTCAACATCTCGACGAACCCTACGATGGCCTATGGCGATATATTATAGAATGACTGGACATTTCTAGTGCAAATTCATACATCGTAAGTAACATGAACCAAGCTCAGACGAAGGTGCGAAGGTTCAATTTCATGAAACAACTTGCTGAAGATCTTGTAAAACCTCATTTGGAACGACGTGTGAACAAGCCCGGTTTACATCGAGAACTTCAAGGCGCTATTCGCCGCGTACTGAAGAAGAAGCCAAGCACTTCCTCAGCTGATAACATCGAAAAGTTTGAAATCAGGAAGACTTGCTCAACTTGTGATGTTAAAAAAAAACGCAAAACATATCACATGTGTTTTCAATGTAAGAAACCCATTTGCGTTGAGTGTTCGCAAAAGATGTGCGTAAACTGTCGTCAAAAGTTGTAACTGTTTACCCATTGTAATTTCATAAAAATACTGATTTGATTGTGCCATTAATAGTTTTATATAGTAGTTTATACATTAAAGTACCAAAAAATTAAAAGATTTACTTAGGTTTTACTTACAGTTACTTGTCAGATCTCCGATTTTTGTATTGCCTAGATTTTGTACTAAAACGTTCAAGTTAATTATAAGCATCGATGTATAACTTTATGTATAAATATTTTTTTTCAATTTTTTTTAACGTCGTTATAATAAAAACCAATAAAGATTACGATATGTCTTTCATTTATATCATTTTATATTTTTTTAATACATAAAACATAGAAAATAATAAGCGGTCACCATGACCGCCGTTAGGTGGTAGTGTAACTCAAAAACACGTTAGGTGGCTAAGGGTTAATGTAAGTATAAGTATGTTAGTACATATTTATATATTTTATATATGATATTTATTTATTTAAAATTATTTATGTACCTAATATGTATGTATATTATTTAACTATTTAGGGTTAAGTAATTTTTCTTTGTCTGTTATTAAGTTTATTCTTTTTACACCTCGGCCAATCTTCCATTAAGCAATGATCCTCTCCATCCAAAGGTTGTTTGGAAGATATCGCTTTGTTAAGCGATAAGACCGCCCAAAATGCTTACTTTTATTTGTTTATTTCTTTAAATCTGTTGTGTCTAGCTTGTAAGGTATAATAAAGAATTTTTATTCATTAATTGAAGGTCGAAACAACGATAAAGAGGTACGGGATAAATCCCGTATTTATAATTATGACAGAGTCGTTACTTTCAAATTCATTATAGTATAAATAAAATAAAACTGTTTGTTTCGGTAACTTACCTATAAATAGTTTACATTTAGGGTTAGGTATATTCTTTTACAGGAGAACCGACAACCGTTGGGGTAAACGAGTTCTTGGGTAGAGACCGCGTCTTGGCAAACGTAGTGTGGGGCGCCCTCCGGCTAGGTAGAGCGACGACTTAAGAAAGGCGGCAAGCAGAAATTGGATGAGAAGAGCCGAAGACCGGGGTCAGGGGCGCGTATTGGGAGAGGCCTATGTCCAGCAGTGGACTACTGTGGGCTGATAAAGAAGGAAGGATATCGTTTAAGTAATAATGTGCTTGTATTACCCTACATTTACTTCTAGTTAGCGTAAAAAATACCGCTATTCTATAGCCATGGCAGTAACATTTTATAAGTAAATTAAAAACATATAAAATTAGTTAGGATTCAAGATTTGCAAGAAACACAGGTAAATTGTATAAGACAGATGGTGTTATTATAGAGGAATCACTATGCTTCACCTACTTGTATGGTACGTTGGTTACTTACTACGTTACTTGTTGGTATGTTGCCGCGCCATCTGTTGGCAATTATTACAGACTTGTCAGTGGAAATTAATTTCACAAAACAATTAACAAGGTATACAAATATTTAAAATGGCTGAAAAGCTTAACAAATAGAAACACATTAATATAAAATGTCAAATTACAATATATACATCATCTCAGCCCACATCCACCCACTGCTGGGTATAGGCCTCCTCGCTATCACGCCATTCTCTCCGATCCTGTGCCAAGTGCATCCATTGCCTTCCCGCAACTCTCGCGATGTCGTCCGACCATCTAACTGGTGGTCTGCCAACTGGTCTACCCCCTTCTTGCGACCACCACTCGGTTGCTGCCCTCGTCCATCTTCCGGCATTTCTCCTTGCCAAGTGTCCAGCCCATCTCCATTTCAGCTGGTTTATCCTTCTACCCACATCCACGACTTTGGTTCTGCGTCGTATTTCGATGTTGGGTATGTGGTCCAATAGCGAGATGCCTAACATGGCACGCTCCATTGCTTTCTGAGCAACACTAATTCGGTGAACAAGTTCGTTCGTGAGCGGCCATGTTTCAGCAGCGTATGTGAGGATAGGCAGGACACATTGGTTGAAAACCTTTGTCTTAAGGCATTGAGGAATCTTAGACCTGAAAACGGAATCAAGATTGCCAAAGGCAGCCCATCCTAACTGCACTCTCCTGGATATTTCCCTTACCTGAGATCCCGGGCCAAATGATAAACAATGTTCAAGATAAACGTACTCTTTAACCAGTTGTAGTTGTTGATTACCCACATTGATATTAGGTATTCTCCTGGAAACGTTTGTCATGATTTTAGTCTTGGAAATGTTCATACGTAACCCGACCCTCAGTGATGCGTCGTTAAGCTCTTCAAGCATACTCTGGAGATTGGTGGCATTGTCAGTTAAAAGGATAAGATCGTCGGCAAACCGCAAATGCGACAAGTGTTGTCCATTTATGTTTATACTTCTCTCGTTCCAGTCCAACACTTTCATGAGGTCTTCTAATAATGTTGTAAAGAGTTTGGGGAAGAGGGTATTACCCTGACGTACACCTCGTTTAAAAGGCATAAAATTAGTTAAGGAGTGCATGCGCACTTGTAGCGTGTTGGCCGAGAAGAGCTCCCGGAGGATATATACATAACGCTTGTCAATATTACAGCGACAGAGAGATTGAAAGACAGCCCAGTGCTCTACGCTGTCAAACTTCTTCTCGTAATCGACAAATGCAAAGTAGGGAGGTCGATTATATTCCCTGCATTTTTTAATAACTTGCTTTACTGCGTGTATGTGGTCTATAGTGGAATATCTGCTCCGGAAGCCAGCTTGTTCGACTGGTTGATATTCGTCGAACTGGCGTGACAATCGGTTGCATAAGACTTAGGCAAACAACTTACTTATATACAAATACCAATATTTTATTTTCCAAATCAGCATTAATATATATTATGTAGTATATAATGAGCCCCGCACTAGATGTAACACCTGTATCACGGATGCCCTGTATAGATTTGCAGAAGTTAAACATGTTATATGCGAGACTAAAGCGTGTAAGTATAAGTTTTGACTATTATGAGAACAGAGAAACAAAAAACAAATATAAGTTAAATAATGATAAAAGATAAGCTTTAATATTATAGGATTACAGAACTACTAAGACAAAAAATGAGGACTCGTGTAACTGATGCATTTGAGTGGTGATTGCGTGTGTGTGTGTGTGGGTTTGTGTGTATTTGAGAGGGTATATTTGTGCGTGTGGTGAGTGTGTGTGTATTGTGTGGTTGATAATATCTATAAATTTAAAAAATAAGAATATTACAGATTTTAACAAAATAAATCACAATAAACAAAATAGAAATATTTCAGATAAATAAAAATTAGATTTAAATATAATATAAATTAAATACAATTTTGGTCAATCAAGAATTCATCCAATGTATAATAGAATTAAATAAGTACTTAAAACTTAACTTAAAGTAGTAAAACAAATAAAATACAAGCACGAGTTCACTTAAAAAATATGAATGCACAAATGTTTAATTTTATTCCATTAAATTCTTCACCCTTTACTGTTGTATGAGCTGGCAATTTCCTAGTTATTTTAATTATTGTAAGAGGACGGTTGATGTAAGTACAAACTATTTGCATGGCTCCGTCTGTGGTAATGCAGGATATCGCTCTAGACCGCGGTGTGATACACACTGCTGTATAGGACAGATAACAAACAATATTAAAGTAAGTAGTCACATGTGTCGAAAAGGTGTCACATCTGTAAAACCTACATAAAAATTCCACTGTACATAAGACCGGTCAAGAGAGGCTTGCGCGCCATTATTTTATGTAAGCCGTACACTCGGAAACAAAGAAATTGTAGTCTTATTTTTACTTAGAAAACTTTCGTGATTGATTTCAGTCATTATTATACATTAATATATGGGATTTATCACGTACAGTTTTATCGGTGTTTCGATTGACAATGTTTCGGTTCAATTTGTGAACTTTCATCAGGGTGAGGTGATTGCACTCACCCAAGGTTCACGTCTTTTACCAAAATTAACATTTCTAGATAAACCGGAAGTACCCTATAGGGTTTGGATCGAAAACCTATATGGTAGTTCCCATTGACCTAGAATCACGAAATTTGGCAAAAAACAAGCAAATCACAGCACAAAGAAAGAACAATTTCCAAAAAAAAAATAAGTTGAACTTGAAAGGGTGTCCCCATACATGACGAAAGTTATGATAGTCCTTGGAGTTGTATGGGCGCTCATACAATTTAAAGGACTAGCTTAATCGGTACCAACTTCAAATAAGGTAAATAAAAACAATTGTGCTATTGAATAAAATAAGTATTTAAGTGGGGCTCCCATACAACAGACATGATTTTTTTGCCGGTTTTATAGATAATGGTACGGAACCCTTTGTGCGCGAGTCCAACTCGCACTTGGCAGGTTTTTTTTAAATTTTTTTTAATTTAAGTGTGATGTACGATACAACGTTATTTTATTATATTCTCTGTCGATTCTTCCGAAATTTTCTTTGCCTCGAGCAGGCTCAATAAGAATTCTTCCTAGACAAATTAGGTATACTCTCATTATTATAAATACGGTATGTATCACGTACCGCCTTATCGGTGTTTCATACGACAATGTTTCTGTTCAATTCGTAAACCTTCACTTCAAGAATTACGAATTGTCTATAGCAACGTACGTTGTATATATGTATAACTAGTTGACCCGCCGAACTTCGTACCGCCTTGACATGCATATAACGCGGGTTGTCAATATACGTCACCCTGGTAGAATTGTCAATTGTTGTCCCCGGCCGTCATTATGTATGAGAAAATGAATTTTTTTCGTAATTTCTTTTTGCGTGAATTTTCCGTTATGTTAATAGTTTATCTGCTATTTGGGACGGAGACAAATCTAAGAAATCAAAGATCATCAAAATCGGCCCAGCCTTTCTTGAGTTATAAATGGTGTAACTAATTTTTTTATATATATATATTTACAACCATACTTAATTATAAACAAAATTACGTTTAGCTGTCATTTGCGTTTTGTTATTCCAGGTCAGTATTTTCTTTGACGTTTTATGTCACGTCAAACGGGAACGCGGTCCAACGAAATAAACAGTATCCTATGTCCGTGTCCTGGTTCTAAGCTACCTCCCCACCAATTTTCAGTCAAATCGGTTTAGCCGTTCTTGAATTATAAATAGTATAACTAACACGACTTTCTTTTATTATATATAGATTAATTAAATATCTAACCAAAATTTGTTGGCAGCGCGCGACTGAGAAGAGTTCGAAAGAGAAAACTTGAGAAGACAGCTAGGCATCGCAAGACCTAAATAATTTCAGAAGAAAGTTGTCTATTCTTAAATGTCACATATAGAGAAAATGATGGTTATCGTCGAGAATATGATACTGTCGAGGAAGTGTAGACAACGTTTCTTCCCGTTCACTCTCGCAATCGACCGTACTTGAGACGGTCGATATGTGTTTCCTTTTTTCCGAAAAAAGACTCAAGACAACACCCTTTTCTACAGTTACTGTGCTAGGCCCACTGGAACCAATAGTTCACCATCCTTTTCATCCATAGATCCAGTTCTCTTCCAACTCCAGTAGGAATTTGTCGTTGACAGACCCCATCTGGCGTTCGCCTGTGGACCGCAATTTACTTCGGGATAAAAATGAAATTAATTTATTTGGAATTTGAGATAACGGTTTTAAATGGAGATATAAAGATGTTGGGTAAAACCGTAGCGTTTTTCGGATGGTTTGAACAAATGTTGGAAATATTTGTGGGAGGAAAAATCTGAAAATGATTTTTAATTTGTAAACGAAAAATTAGGTGCTCGTAAAGAGTGGTTTGGACTTAAACTTGATTTTTTTTTTACTCAATGATTATTTTTCCGTCACCATCATCATTATATCAGCCACTATAGTTCCACATAGACCTTCCTCATAGATTTCCAGAGAGACCGAGCTTGTGCGGCCCACTCCCAACGGCTTCCAATAACCTTCATTAGGTTGTCTTTCCATATCTTTTTTTTTATTAGATTTTGAGGCTTTAGTTTCATTGCCGCTACGAGGCCTATTGTGATTGCCACCTGTTTTTGTGTCGCCTATAGGTTATGGGGGCGTTTAAAGTTCATCTCGTTTTACAGCTGCTAAAAACTGATAGAGAAGTTAAGGATTGAAATTCGTCCAACTCGTTCAAAATGTTACAATTTCGACGTAATTAATTTCGTGTATTGTTATGTATTCTAAAAGAATCATTAAAAAAACAACCAGCCTTGTTTCTTGTCGTTCTTTCCTGGCTTGGTCGCAAAGGAACAGGCAGTAAAATTGATATTTCAAAGTGATCCTTGTGATTTTAATGAATAAAATATTTTAACTTTGACTTTTGACTTTGTATTATATTCTAAGGGGTCATAGCTTCGGGGCTAAAAATGTGTTTGCCTAGATGAATGCTATGTTTACGCATGAGTGGATCACACTCGCCTAACAGATGTAAGGGCGATTCTGCCACCTCATTACAGAATCTGCAGGTTTGTGTATCGCATAGCCCTAGTTTGAACATGTGTTCAGGGCTGTGACTAAAATGCATAGATTGTTTCTATTTGGCGCTAGGATTCGGTTTGTATACCGTTTACCAAAAACTTTATCAGTGATTTGGGTCTTTCCATCTAGTGGGAGTTGTCCTACGCTACGCCTTCCAATGCGTGGACTCCACTCTAGAACCATAAGATATCGTATAGTATTATATGCGTTCCTCTTAATCAATCACCGAGACGTAGGCAAAATAGTATAGACTAACAATGCAGTAGCTTTAGACACCAAGAATAATTACAATTATATAACACTAGCTTCCGCCAGCGGCTGCGCACGCGTTATTTGACAAAAAGTAGTATATATGTTAATTCAGGTCATAATCTAAGTACATCATTTTAATGGAAATCGGTTTAGCCGTTACAACGTAATTAAGTAACAAACAAACATCCAACCTTTCGCATTAATTGATCGGGCAAAGCGAGATCACCAAATCAACTTGGGCAAACGATCATAGTGAAATATGATACATAGGTAGGTGTGATGGGATAATTTTGGTTTGACTAAATGAGGTAATAATGTTGGGGGGTAATTGAGATATTGGAGTTCGATAGGGGTAATAAAAATGAAAATGTGACTATTAGGTCAAATGGGACGTCAAATGAAAGGTCTTTATTAATTTA
The DNA here is from genome assembly GCA_918857605.2 of Philereme vetulata. Taxonomy (NCBI): domain Eukaryota; kingdom Metazoa; phylum Arthropoda; class Insecta; order Lepidoptera; family Geometridae; genus Philereme; species Philereme vetulata. Next base: position 12,857,792 of record OU975421.1, read on the forward strand.
TTTAGACTCCGTTTTTATTTTTAGTAAAATCCTTGTAGTTTTTGAGTTATTAGCCATAAAATAAACTGAACTTCGACAAAATTCACAGGGTACACCAGTGATCCCACAATGCTGAAATTTGGTATGCGTGTAGTTTTAGTGCCACAAATATAGGCATAAGTCTTAAATCTAGAATAAATGCAATTTGAACCACAAAAAAGGGTTAACCAATTAACATGAATCCCCATTACGAGTAATTTGAATGAAACTGTAGGTAAAGTTATTTGGTTAGGGATTTTGTGGTACTATTTTGATAGTCAAAGATTATGTGAGATCTCGGGGCGAACCACTTGTAATATAAATGTTATAACATAATGACCAACATTATAATCTTTTTGTAGCCTAATCCAAATTCCTTTCAGATGTATGATTCGTTTGTTTGTTTAATTCGTTATTGCACAAACAGAAATTTGTACAAATGGAGGATTTAATTAAGCTTCATACAACCTGTTTTGTTGTGTATGTACGACAATATTTTAAATCACACAATCGTAAAAATTTATTTTAGAGGTGGTTTTAATACCGGTAGTTTAAATATATATCCAGTATTTTATACATTTCCAATAAACAATTTTTAACTTAAATCGCCGGCGCCTTTGCGATGATGCCGCTTAGCCAGTTTAACGAGTACCTACTTACATGGAATACAATTGTTCGATACAATTATTGACAATAAAAGACAGAAGAAACAGCCCAGAATGCATTGCCCCGCTGAATTGCAATGCTTATGCGTTGAACCAGATAAGCGCTAGCTCTCGGATCACACGTCGCTTCAACCAGACGCCCAGAAAGAATTTTGAAAACGCGATGGGCCCCGGTACCCTATGGACCCAGGGTCTCGACCCCAAATGGCGCAAATACGTAAGCTCTGTCGAGACTTCCATGTTTGCATATTTGAAATCTTAAATCTTATCTCTTCTTCTTCTTACATGAAGAATTAATATGATTTGTTTACCTATTTTATAAAGGCTGTTGTAGGATTTGATATTAAGGTTTTTGAAATTTTTAAATTTTCTATGGTAATAAATTTAAAAAAACCTATTTTACAACAATACTAGCCCTATCCTTGTTTTCATTTAATTTCATACTTAGCACAACACGTAGTATAAGTCTTGTTAGCAGAGTACACAACAAATAAAACTAGTAACAATCAACATAACATCTCAGTTGCGAACATGTAAGGGTATTTCTCGGCGAAAATGGGCAAAATGATGAAGCATGCTCATTTATAAGCGAGATAGTAAACAGAGCGAGTGAGACAGGTGATAATTTGTTATACGATATTTACGTATTTACGCTCGTCGCTCGTCGAAATGCTCACGCAGATGAGCTGACGCGAGCGACCGTATAAACTGTCTCCGATCTCGAACAATTTGCATGCGTTAACGATAAGTCCATAGCAAATCGTATAGGATTTTGATAATGGCCTATTCCAGCTAAAGGTTGTCTAAAAGAGTTCGCTTTTAGCAATAAAACCGCCCCTTGTGCCATTATTTTTTATATATTCTCTTTGTATTTTCATTTGGTGTACAATAAAGAGTTTATCAATCAATCAATTACGAGGCGAACTTATAACACAAAAGATTTGATAAAATTATGAAAACTACAGTTTACATCACAGAACATAAAAAAACAATAGAACTAGCATGATGACTTTTTACTAAGAAAACTAGTGTAGCTAAACTCACACATGTAAAAACTAGCACACTAAGAAATAAAAGTTATAATTGGTTAAAAGACAACGTTCAAAGAGGCCTTAAACCATAAAACCAATTTAACGGATATAAAACCTTAGATACTATGGAACATGGTTTAAAATTCAATAAAATAAACAGTAACAAAAAATTTAAGTTTACTTCTTCTACTCGGCAAAAGATGGCGCTTTAGAAAATATTTTTATATTAGTCTCTATTAATTAGAAATAAGACTGATAATGCAATGGCTGTTACTTGATTACCCACAAAACAAAGCCACTCAACAAAATATGGCGCTGTCGCTAACGATTTTTGTTATAGTCTCTAACAGCAAAGTATAAGATCGATAATACATTGGCTGTTACTCGCATGCTCAAATAACAGTGCTACTCACTTAGTGATGTACCAATGAGCATACAAGACGAATGTATCGATATCGATTATCACCTACCTACTACGGTTAACGAAATAGGTACGTTAGGTTATAATTATGGTGGTCGAAATAAACAGCTTTTTTTTCATAGGTATCCAACTGATAAAAACTTACTTAAAAAAATATTATACACATGTTTTTTAACTGTAACAGTACGGCAGCAGAGGTAGAAGTATGCTTCAATTAAGTCTACTTTTTGCGTATTTGACAATGTCATGATAGGACAAATAAGATGATGCATTGACTGATATAAAAGTCCGACAGGTGCAAGAACCATGTTCGAAATTCAAAATTGTTCTGAAATACGAAATGTTTTTAAATTGCTCATGAGAGCACGGAGTTCCTAAACTTCTTAATCGCTACAGTATTAATACTTATTTAATGTGCAATTATAATCTAATAAAATGTTTGTAGAAGGAGTTTTGTTTGTCCTGTTATATGAGAATACTTTTTATCAAAGTTGATTAACTTTCGCTGTTCAGATTTTTTTTTACAATACAATAAAATAATCATTACAAAGGACTGCATCGATCGGCATAAAAAAAAATTACCAACTTGATTCATTTTAAGGCGCTTCTCACACTTAACCAAAAAACTTTTAATGCCAAAATGTTTTTCTTCGAAAACGAGCTGATGTTTTAGAAGTAACTGCACCTATATATCCTCTGGTTATGGATGCTGCCGTACTGTTATAGTTAAAAAAACACTCTGTAGACTGAATTATTTTTATAGGCGCACACTAAAAGTTTCCGGAATCAATAAAAAAATACTAATAATAGTCAAAAATGAATTTATTGTTTCTCAAAATATTCTCCCTATGCGTCAATGCACTTTTTCATAAGATTGAACAAATTTTGAAAACATTTGTGCCACTCCTCCGGTGGTGACGTCACATACATGTTATTCATACTCTTCGACAGCCTCTTCTGGTGATGAAAACCGTTGATCGGGTAATTGGTTCTTAATTTTTGGGAACAGATAAAAGTCACACGGTGCCAGGTCATGACTATGTATGCTGGATGACTCATAAGTTGTACGTTTTTTTTTATGTCTTGCGCCTTGGGGAAACTGAAAACAGAAGTTATTTTATTATTTCACACAGGTCTAAAATACATTCAGAAAATCATCAATAAAACAACAAGGAAATAACGCCCTAAAACTTATACACCTTTTAATAGGGGGTAACTAATTAAAGCTATCGATAACACATTCATCAGTATATTGGGGTCACATCCCTAATTGAGTAGCTTAAGTTGAGGTTTAAGAGAAACGCGACCTTAAGGAGTATGATTCACAGTCTATTTTGTTTGACGATTTTGCATTTTAAACAAAACTAACAAAAAACAATAAAATAATACTTACCGGTGAAAGGATATGCCCCCTTTTGTTAAATTTTTGGTTCGGCTATAATATTTACACTCCAAAACGGCACAATATGGCAACACGACTGAAGTGAGCGAAGCTTGTAGTGCGCGAAACTCCGCGTACTTGGTGTTACGCGGGCCCCGCCTACTTACGACTTCTATTGTTTTTTGTGTTCTGTGGTTTACATACGTAGTTGCCAGTGCATAGTGGTAAACCGGTTGTTCACAATGCAACTAAAACTAATGATATGTTATGTCGGAGAAACGAACCCGACCACCGAACGCAAGCGTGACGTCACTGCTACTCGTGCTTGGATGAGGCCGTTGAAGCGGGCGGGATTGGACAGCCGAAGCTTGCGCCGAGTGGACGTGCCTGTTCGTAGTATAAGATTCGATTATGAGCTATCTCTGAATTGTTCTAATAAACATCGGTGAAGTTAATACAGACCCACTGAGTCCCGCTGCCCCCCCCCCCCCCCCCCCCCCCAACCCCGCGGCGATATTTAAATTTATTGAGCTTAATTTTATCATTAAAATATTGAAATATTTCTGTAAATTTCACACAGCGCTTTCTAGACCCCAAACTAAGCAGAGCTTGTGCTATGGGAACCAGATAACTGATATAATACTTAAATACTTTTTTTAATACATACTTATTATATATAGAAAAGCATCCAGACCCGGAACAAATATCTGTAGGACATGCAAACATTTGTTCCGGGGTAAGAATCGAACCCGCTACCTTTTGCGTCTCAGCCGGCTATTCGCCTACTAAGCCACGGAGGTAGTTACCCCTTTTATGTTATTTGTGGGGAAACAGGCTTTCGGCCCACCTGATGGTAAGCGGTCAGAGTCGCCTATTGACACCGACAATACACGGGGTATTGTCGATGCGTTCCCTACCCTATACAAACCTCGAAGCGTGCCATGTCGTAGCCTAATTTGAAAACCTCAGATGGTTGCTTATTCCACATCTTGCAAGTAAATCTCACAAAATAAGCTTCAAAAGGGGTATGTACAAAGTTATCTCTTCACGTGTATAGTTGTTAGAGTGATCACGTTCAACGAAACGGCTATAACTAGTCGGATGGACAGTCAGACGGACATGGTGAAACTTTAAGGGTTTTGAATTCTACTACTGAACCCTAAAAGCCCATTAGCGGTCGCTACCGTTTATATGTATATACGCGCTCGCTATTTTCCCTGTAGCTAGCGCGCATCTGGAATGTCAACGTTGGTGCTAGTAACGCGAACAAAACTTCAAGGGAGTTTCAAGAAAATGCTTTCCTTTGAGATAAATTGAAAAGCGTCTGGATAATAACATGTAATTTGACATAAAACTTAAACATACTTACGGGCTTATAATTCTGAATAAAGGTACACTTTTATTTAGCGTCTCACCATCATAGTATTAGCTCTCAAGACGTTTACTGCTGAAAATATGCCTTAAGGCGCTAACCGTAGCCTAGATGACCTTGAGCGAATGGGCGTAGCAATTTTTTCGGCCTTGCACCAACCGCACCTACCACCACACCACACGCATCTAACCGACCAGCAAAAAGGTGAGCGCGAGGCAGACGAGCACAACCCTCCCGTACGACAGTCAGCGGTACACTGCTTGCCGTCCGTCGCCCGCGCAAACACCTAAGGATACGCCCGCTATTAATTCGGAAAAATTAAAAAAAAATAATTGCCACGTGAAAGATCGTCGCAGCACAGCATCATTTGTTCAACTTGAAGGTATAGTCTTTGCCCACATATAGGTGAAAGAAAAATTACAATATTGTACGTAGTTTAGAGGTTGAATCAAATTGAAAGTCGAAAACAGCAACATTTTGTTAATTTATTTTCTCATAGGTAGAACTTTTTGGTATCTTCACTTTGCAGATAAAAGGTTAATGAATAACATATATATTTTTTGAGCAAACTGATTCCTCCATGAGAAGTAAGTCCCCAAATTAGACCAATCAGCTACTATATTCGCCTTAACCTTAGATTTCCAGAGCGACCGACATTTTGAGGCCTACACCTAACGACTCCCACCATCCTTTATTAGATCGTCTTTTCATGTGTGCGTAAAATGCGATTTACCGTTTTTTTTTTTTTTTGTGCGGAATTTGTTTTGTAATAAATAATAAACACGACCTCGGTGGCGCAGTGAACTGCTGAGACGTAAGATGTTGCGGGTTCAATTTCCGCCATGGAACAAATGTTTGCATTACTTGCAGATAGATATATTTTCAGGGTCTTGGTGTTTTTTTAAATATTAAAAATATGTTTTTACATAAAATGTATGTAAGTATTCCATCTTTTATCTAGTTCCGATGTTTACAACCTTTCTAGATAACGCTGTGAAGTGTCCCGCACTATTTTTATTATATTATTTTAATAATTAATATTATAATTATATTTAATTATTATATTGTAATTATATTTAATTATTATATTATAATTACAATAATTATTATGATAATAAGAGTTCCTTGTGAAAGGGCTAGCCCGCAGAAATTCTACCGCCATACATCTAAGCCACCAAGCAGCATAGCTGTGTTTCGGTTCGAAGGGTATGGTTGCCGGTGAAATTACAGACACATAAGGCTTTACACCTCTTGCCTCAAGTTGATAGACGCAGGGCAGTGCATCGTTGGGCATGTTTCTAAAGTGCGTAAGCTAGGAGTCAATATACGAGTATGTTATAGGCGATGGTTACTACATAACATCAGGTGCTTGTTCCATTGCCGAATTAAATAAATAAAAATTAGGTTATTTTGTGCTTGTAATGCAGTATGTGGGCTGTAAAACCCACAATTAAAACTGTTTTGAAAAAACAAACGATAGATTCCTTTCATAGTTATTTTATTTCGCCTTTTTTCAACTGAACTCACTTCTCAAAGGATGCCTCAAACCGTTTCATTTTCTATTTAGTCTTTCGAATTCCAATAGAAAAAGTCCAGACATAGACGTCGGAACCGCAAACTTACTAACACCTGGATTCTAAGCTCAGCTTGCACAACGATCCCTAAACGTATTTAGCGACTAAATATGTGTAAATATGACATATTTGTATGATTTAATACTTCCTTAAATCATGTTGCGCCACAAAACAAAGAAAAGACAAAAAGAAGCAATGAAATAGTATACACGTAAAACATAAACAAAAACAAAGGAGAATTTGATAAATGCTGTGTGCTACAGAAGTGAATGGAACTTGACTCAGCATTATACCCGCCGTAAGGTAAGCACTGATATTCTGTTGAGACCGCTCTATTTAGCCACTAGACCTTGAGAGTATGAAAATAAAGTAAGTTGTATTTAATTCCCATTCTATGGTTACTAGCTGAGCCGATTGACTTTGCATGGATTTTTATAAAAATATAAAAATTAGCATTCAGGTATAGTGGAGCTTTCAATTCTTGAAAGATTTATCAGAAACGTACAACGCGGTCACATTAACTCGACGCATCGCTGGAATGCGGGTCCCCGCCCGCTTCCCCCCGCATTCCCTTTTCTTGTCCGGCAAGTGTCAGTACGGTCAGCATCTTTGTTACCGATACACGCGTCGATAATTTGGTGTAATAATTTTGGATAAAAAAAGAGGCTAAAATGGCATTTGTATCATCGCCGCGTACTTCTCCCGACACTAGTCCAAGAGCTAGTTCAAGCAGTATGAGTAACGATACTAGCAGGTAAGTAAAATTGTCCACACCAGGTAAAAAGCGCAAACCATAAAAGAAAAAAGTTGTGGTTGATAATTTTGACATTTGCGCAACACGCAATATTGTAAACAGTTTTTACACTGTGATAAAAGAAGTTCCCACCCTAAAGAAAATCTAGCACTTTTTTTCCACACCGTACTTGAGCGCCAAAATGACGTCACATGGTCAACCGTCTAGTTAATGTGACCGCATTGTATTTCCGAAATACTTTATTAAATTCGTAATATGATGAGGTATGTATTTCTTTGGTGTATATGTGTTTTTTTTTTAGATTTAAAGTATTCTATTCATAAACTACAGTGCACGCAACCCTTTTCAGGTTCCGTACCCAAAGGGTCAAACGGGAGCCTTCGCTGTTTGTCTGTCCGTCTGTCACCAGGTTGTATCTCATGAACCGTGATAGTTAAACAGTTGAAATTTACACAGATGGTGTTTTTCTGTTGCCGCTATAACAATAAATACTAAAAACAGAATAAAATGAATATATAAGGGGGGCTCCCATACAACAAACTTGCTTTTTTTAGTTGTTTTGCTCGATACTGATAACCGCAGCAGGCAGCAGATGCTTGAAGTATTCACAGAATATTTGATTATATATTCACTTTAAAAATAAATAACTAAATTAAAATAAAACAAATAAATAAGGGGGGCTCCCATACAAAACACTTGATTGTTTTGCCGTTTTTACAGATAATGGTACGGAACCCTTCGTGCGCGAGTCCAACTCACACTTTTTTTATTGACCGGTTTTTTTTATTGATGATAGTCAAGCGCTTGACCACTACCTCACCTGGTGGTAAGTGATGGTGTGTTCGAAGGTGGAGCACGCTTGCCTAGACAGAATCAATTCAAATCATTTTTATTTCAGGAAGATTTACAAACCTTACAACTTCTACACAAGTTGGGTGGTTATAGACATTGCTTACAGAGAGCATCAAGCTAAGCTTGTGTTTTGGGACTTAAGAGTACTAATTACAGAAGTGCTACAGAATTGCTAGATTCCTAACAGCAATTTTGAAAATAAATAATCAAAATGAAAATAAGCATGCATAACGTTATCACAATGATATTATAATGCGAAAGTTGGTTTGTTTGTTACTCAATCACGTCATAACGGCTGAACTAATCAATTCAATTTGATTATGACACGCATGCGAAGCCACGGGCAGAAGCTAGTTAGTAATAAAATAAAATGTTACAATATGGGCTTTATTTTTTTATGATACTAGCGATGAGTAAACCAGTAAGTATCCTATGAGTTCTAAAATAGTTGATGAACAATCACAAAAGTTCAATAATTGTCTATCCAGTGTCTTTATTCTAAAACCTTTGAAACCTAGATGCTAAAATGTTAAATGAAACACCTTTATACACCGCCTTTCAAACATGCTAGCTTTGAGAGCTTCTTAATAGCAATTCCTTCGATGCCCACACAAAAACACAACATAGCGGAACTATACGGCGTGAGTCAAAAACACAAATATTTTGTTGCATTCGTCCACGACGCGTCGAAAAATGTTCAAGGTTGCCTCCACGCGCCCTCAAGTCAGAGGTCATATTTACTACATGTTTCTTTTTAATATATTGGGTCGTACCACAAAAATTACCCTGTTTAAAAAAAACCCTGCATGAAAATTGGCAACGATTTTTTTAAACACACGTTAAACAGTATTTAACTTTTTTTTTGGTGCGAAGGATTGTGTTTTGTATTATATTCTGTAATTCGTACAGCTATCTAATCTAACTATTTATCTATGTATATGACGAGATAAACAACGGGTTGATGGAAACTGTCCAAGCGGTGGGATCTAAGTTCTTTAAGGCCCCTCGCCGAACTAAGCACCAGAAACTCTCAGATGAAACCATTAAGCTAATGGAGGACCGGGATGAAATGAGATTGCAGTCTTCAGCTGATATGTCGGCATACGGCGTGCTTAATAGACGAATCTCGAAATATATGCGACACGATCTGCGAACCTTTAATACATCTCGTATTAAGGTCGCAATAGAAAGGAACAAAGGTTCAAAAGTGTTTGCAAAGCATTCGTCTATAGGGCAAAGCCAAATGACTAAGCTGAAGACCGACAGCGGCACTATCATTTCGTCGAAACCGGAGATTCTGAGAGAGGTCGAAAAGTTCTATGGACAGATGTACACCTCAACACAAAACCCCGTTGTTCAGTTGGCTCAGGACACCAGAGCCAAACTAACCTGACACTATACTACTGAGAGCGGGTGGAAAACCGGTACTTCAAGTCCTCCAGAAGTTATTTAACTCCGTCGTCCTCGAAGGAACCACGCCAAAAGCGTGGGATAAGAGCGTGGTGGTGCTTTTCTTTAAATAAGGTGATAAAACCTTATTAAAGAACTACAGGCCCATCTCGCTCTTGAGCCACGTTTACAAGCTATTTTCGAGAGTAATTACGAACCGTCTCGCACGCAGGTTCGATGACTTCCAGCCTCCCGAACAAGCCGGTTTCCGAAAAGGCTTTTGTACCATAGACTACATCCACACGCTACGCCAGATTATACAGAAGACCAAGGAGTATAATCGGCCGTTATGTCTAGCGTTTGTGGACTATGAAAAAGCCTTCGATTCAATCGAGACCTGGGCGGTACTGCAGTCTCTTCAGCGATGCCAAATCGACTATAGGTATATCGAAGTGTTGAAGTGTTTGTATAGTAACGCCACTATGTCAGTCCGTCTACAGGACCAGAGTACGGACCCAATACAATTGCAAAGAGGCGGGAGACAGGGAGACGTAATTTCTCCGAAACTGTTCACGAACGCATTGGAGGACGTTTTCAAACTCTTGGTCTGGGACAGACTTGGCATCAATATCAATGGCGAATACATCACTCACCTTGACCTCAGTAGGGTCTCCTAACAGGTGGGTCTTAAAATGAACATGGATAAGACGAAAATCATGTCAAATATCCATATTGCGCTCGTACCGGTAGTTGTTGGGGGCGATACTCTCGAAGTTGTGGACGAATATGTATACCTAGGACAAACTGTCCAATTAGGTAAGTCCAACTTCGACAAAGAGGTCGCACGAAGAATCCAACTCGGCTGGGCAGCGTTCGGGAAACTTCGCGATATCTTCTCGTCCAAAATTCCCCAGAGCCTGAAGACTAAATTCTTCAACCAGTGTATGTTGCCAGTGATGACCTATGGCACTGAAACGTGGTCCTTTACTCATGGCCTCATGACCAAGCTCAAGGTCGCTCAACGAGCTATGGAGAGGGCTATGCTTTGCGTGACAAAATCCGCAATGAGGAAATCCGCAGAAGAACTAAAGTTGCCGACATAGCTCTCTAAATTAGCAAGTTGAAGTGGCAATGGGCAGGCCACATCGCTCGTAGAACCGATAACCGTTGGGAAAGAAAGGTTCTCGAGTGGAGACCACGGACTGGAAGACGCAGCGTAGGCCAGCCCCCCACAAGGTGGACCGACGATCTAGTAAGAATCGCGGGGAGCCGTTGGGCGCAAACGGCTACCAACCGCTCATTGTGGCGATCTAAGGGGGAGGCCTATGTTCAGCAGTGGACGTCTTTCGGCTGATGATGATGATGATGATGATAATGATCTATGTATATGCCAATGACTTCACAAATATCTTTAATAAACATATACACGGTGTCCTTTAAATCACTGTTTTCCCAGAACAAACGTTGCTCAGACCATGGTGGACTACTAACAGTTTATAACATCAAATTAAAAAAAACAGATCGGTCTTTCAAAAATATAAAAAGTTGCGAACTTAAAACGTCCATTTTAACGTTACGCTCTACAACATAGTCAGCGCGCTGACCGGTAGCTACTAGTTATCTAAGGAGTAGATATACGCTACGGCTAGCGTACCCATGAACTTAATGTCACGGTTAATTTTTGAACAATGTTCGACTTAACTTTTGAAACTATCATGGTTATGAACACTATTTATACTAAAAACGGGATATTTACCATGATTTGTGAGTATTTGAGTATCGGGTAAACTCAGTTACCCGTGATCATGGCGCATGCAACTGCGCCGAAATATCGGGATACTCAAATACTCACAAATCATGGTAAATATCCCGTTTTTAGTATAAATAATGTTCGACTTATTTGAGAAGGTCTAGATTTTTAATTTTATTCTCTTATTTGATGCTATAAACTGTTAGTAGAGCATGTCTTGAGAAACGTTTGTTCTGGAAAAACAGTGATTTAAAGGACACCGTGTATAAAAGCAACTTTAAAATATAAGTAGGTAGCACGTTGGATAGGCAGTAGGCACGCAGGTACACACCTGAACCCACATGTAATAAGTACATAATATGTACCAAATTACTGATTAAAACGGGTATTTATTGCGTATCATCATCATAATCATCATATCAGCCGTAGGACGTCCACTGCTGGACAAAGGCCTCCCTCATTGATCTCCAGGAACTGCGGTTGGAAGCGACCTGCATCCAACGCCGACCTGCGGTTCTTACCAAGTTGTCTACCCATCTTGTAGGTGGACGTCCTACGCTGCGCTTGCCGGTCCGTGGCCTCCATTCGATTGCGTATGTACCTTTTTTATTTGTTATCCCGACGTTTCTACTGTGTTGCAACAGTCGTTTACGGACGGACAGGAGTACTTGGACCTGCTATCGAGAAGTGATGATAGCTGCAGCAACTACCCTCACTTGGTCTTCAGAATTAACGAAACGTCGGGATAACAAATAAAAAAGGTACATACGCGATCAATACCCGTTTTCATCAGTAATTATGTACAGAGATCGCGAACGTTTGGAAAATGCCATCCCATATGTATGTACCATCCCATATGTACCATCCCATATGTTGTCTCGCCGATCCAATATGTAGCAAATAGTTATGCTACATACTAGGATGAAGTAGGATAATAGGATGGTTCTCTAAACTCCACACTAGGAAAAACTGTTGTTAAAGTTGTGTCCAGAGGCTGATACATATATTTTGTGGGAACGCTTTAACGAACGCTGACTTCACGGATGCAAAAAGTTCTCTGAACGATTGCAGGGTGCTTGGGCATCGAAGGAATTGCTATTAAGAAGCTCTCAAAGCTAGCATGTTTGAAAGGCGGTGTTTAAAGGTGTTTCATTTAACATTTTAGCATCTAGGTTTCAAAGGTTTTAGAATAAAGACACTGGATAGACAATTATTGAACTTTTGTGATTGTTCATCAACTATTTTAGAACTCATAGGATACTTACTGGTTTACTCATCGCTAGTATCTTAAAAAAAATAAAGCCCATATTGTAACATTTTAATTTATTAATAACTAGCTTCTGCCCGTGGCTTCGCATGCGTGTCATAATCAAATTGAATTGATTAGTTCAGCCGTTATGACGTGATTGAGTAACAAACAAACCAACTTTCGCATTTATAATATCATTGTGATTACTTTATTCATGCTCATTATCATTTTAATTATATATTTTCAAAATTGCTGTTAGGAATTTAGCAATTCTGTAGCACTTCTGTAATTAGTACTCTTAAGTCCCAAAACACAAGCTTAGCTTGATGCTCTCTGTAAGCAATGTCTATAACCACCCAACTTGTGTAGAAGTTGTAAGGTTTGTAAATCTTCCTGAAATAAAAATGATTTGAATTGATTCTGTCTAGGCAAGCGTGCTCCACCTTCGATCACACCATCACTTACCACCAGGTGAGGTAGTGGTCAAGCGCTTGACTATCATCAATAAAAAAACCAGCCAATAAAAAAAGTGTGAGTTGGACTCGCGCACGAAGGGTTCCGTACCATTATCTATAAATACGGCAAAACAATCCCGTTTGTTGTATGAGAGCCCCCCTTATGTATTTGTTTTATTTTAATTTAATTATTTACTTTTAAAGTAAATATATAACTAAATATTCTGTGAATATTTCAAACGTCTACCTGTTGTCGTTATCAATATCGAGCAAAAACGAGCAAAAAAATCACGTTTGTTGTATGGGAGGCCCCCTTATATATTTATTTTATACTGGTTTTAGTATTGGTTGTTATAGCGGCAACAGAAATACATCATCTGTGTAAATTTCAACTGTCTAACTACCACGGTTCATGAGATACAGCCTGGTGACAGACAGACAGACAGCGGAGCGGACCCTATTACTAAGGTAATAGGGTCCCGTTTGACCCTTTGGCTACGGAACCCTAAAAAATTAAAAAACAACATTATAAATTATATTGTGGACTCATTTTAACAGAAGCGTAGTAACTATAGACAATGTAGATGAAAAGTACAAAAGAGAACGCCATAAGAAAGTATTGTATTACGTTTTCTTTTCTATTCGTTTATATTGCCTATACAAGTACCCTATAGCTTTCAATGTTGTTTAACATCTTATTATTTTATTTCTTACGTTTTGCTCTATTGAACACTAGATGATCCGCCCGCGGCTTCGCACACGTGGTTTGTCATTAAAAACACTACCCTCATTATCAACGGTACATAGGGAGTGCATCAAAGAATACCTTATAATTTTAACCCCTTACTTTACCCCTCCCCCCACACCGTTTACGAAAGATTTTGTAAAAAAATTGAAACACGTATTTCTTTATTTCTTACCAACAGTCTAAATATGAATTTTCAGATCCCTAACTTATGGAATTATGGATTTCCCATGCAAACAATCAACCCCTATTTCATCCCCTTTAGGATTATTTTTGAGACAAAAGATAGCCTATGTGCTTCTCGAGGATATAATCTCCTTGCCGAATTTCGTTACGATCCGTTCAGCTGTTTAGTCGTGAAAAGGACAAACAAACTAACAAACAGAGTTACTTTCACATTTATAATTAGATTAGATAATTCCTTTATTGCACACCATTAAATATAAACATATAACAGAAAACACACTTTTAAATCATAGGTACAATGGGCGGCCTTATCGCTATAAGCTACAACTTCCATGCAACCTAATGATGGACAGGATTTAGATGAATAAATAAGGACGGTGACTACTACTATATAAGATACTAGCTGACCAATGTGCAGCTTCGCACGCGTAGTTTTTCAATGAGAACATTTCTACGCAGTTGGGTAAAAAGTAGCCTATATCACCCGGGGATAGTGTAGCTTCCCAACAGTGAAAGAATTTTTAAAATCGGTCCAGTAGTTTCGGAGCCTATTCAATACAAACAAACAAATATTTCCTCTTTTTATTATCAGTATAGAATAATATTACTATACTGTATAATAATATTAGTATGGATTATATTGAATTAAATTAAGCGCCGTATTACTTAGTGATTCTAGCAGAAATAATATAACTGATGCATAAAGATCAAAGCGGATTACTAAGTAATAAGAAAATTTAATAACCTCTACGCTGGGCAAGAGCTGACTGGTGAAGGTTCTGCATATATTTTATTAACTGATTGAGCGAGGCTAGATCTTTAAATCAATTGGACAAATTGGCGTGTATTTTTGGTTATCCGAGGATAACTTTCGAAACGTGGATCCGACCATCGTGAAATTTGGTATAAAGGTAGGTAGTGATTACCTGCTATCTACCTGAAGACCCGCTTATTCAACCAAACTGTTCTGCCCACCATGACCTATGGTACTAAGACATGGACGCTCACGCAGGAGGCTCTGTACAGGTTAAGAGTTGCACAGAGAGCCCTGGAGCGTACCATGCTCGGCATTAGACTGATCGAGTTCCAACGTCGAGATCCGTAGACGAACGAAGGTTCATGACGTTGGGATTTGAGTTATGGAGCTCAAATAGTCTCGGGCGAGACACTTGGCTAGATGTGTTGATGACAGATGGAGCGAGACAGTGACTGAATGGTGGCCAAGGAGCGGGTATAGAAGGGTAGGACGACCAGCAGCGAGATGGGTGGACGACATCGTAAAGGTCGTGGGCCGTCAGTGGGTGAGACTAGCGCAGGATCGTGGTGGATGGCACAAACTTAGAGAGGCCTATACCCAATAATGAGTGAAGTCAAGCTGTGGATGATGGTAGGTAGTGATTGCACAACCTTGGTGTTGCTATATGAATATAACTTTTTATCAAAAATGTAACTGACTTCAGATAATAGTAAAACCCAAACTATTCTACCAAGTTTGATGAAGCTTCCATGGGATCAGTCTAAAAGTGGATAAACTTTTAGTAGTTTTTCAAATAAAAAACTAATTTTCCAAATCGGTTGATATAATAACGGAGTTCTGAGCTAACAAACATAACACAAAAATTAAACAAATTTAGACTTATGGTTTTCTCATAGACTACTCATAGGCTCATGGCCTTTGTCAGAACTAGACCAAATGGAATTAGGACACGGAAAGCACCAGCTTTCAAATAAAAAAGAATCATCAAAATCGGTTCACCCAGTCGGCTTTAAACAAACAAAAAAATACAGTCGAATTAAGAACCTCCTCCTTTGTTAAAAAATGTGGAAGGGATAAAATATGTACCTCAATAATCGGTCCCGGCGTCGTCGAGTAATGGGGGAACATACATAAAAAAAATGATTCCGATGAATTGAGAACCTCCTCCTTTTTTTAAGTCGGTTTTAAATAAGTTGTCGAGTGCAAAGAATGACGGGACAGTCCACGAAAAAAATTACGATAGGGTTAGCGACACTAGCCAATCCGATTTTTTTATCGGCAAGCCACGTATGATGGCTCGACCGGATCGGTTACCGTAGCCTATGGACATTATGTAAATAAAAAGGTATCACTTTCATCTAAAAATATGTGCGACTGTTGACTTGATATGTATGACATATTTGGAAAATATTCTGCAATGAACCTTAACCTATGAAATACTATCACAAAAATACTGTAGACTTTCACTATTTTCAACCTAGTTTACTCCATAGAAAGGTTTAATTTTCCTGGAAATCAACGTGAAACATTCCAAGCAATTCCCAACTTAGATGTTTGTAGTTTGAATACAAATTCTAGTTTACGTGCGAGATTTTCGCTGGATCTTTGATTCTGTTAGGAATGCTACATTTTTACATAAACAGTTTTCCGATACTTTAACAAGGTTCTATTTGCTTTGTCTTAGGAGATAATTTTACAATTGTTCGATTGTAAAGGTTACATTTTTAGGGGTATGTAGTCAAACTAGGAAACCTTAGGCTCGGACTACATGACATCCGGGTCTCCCCGATCCGAGATAAAACCAAATTCGGTATCGACTACACAAGGTCCGATTGAATCAGGAGAAAAATTCCATCACCGACGACGCTAGCACTTGCGTTGGACAGACGTCCCGATGATGCCAACTTTTTTAGAATGGTATGCAAGATTTACAAGGTAGCTGGTAAAAACTATATTTACTCAAAAACTAAAGTGTGAAGCGAAAAATTGACCCGTATTTATAACGTTTATATATATTAGTACTATGTTTTGGAATAATAAAAATGGCACGTTAATAGAACAACACAGATAATCAAAATATTTCAAAGTCACTGCCACCAAGGCCACTGGAGATTATTTTTTTTTACTGAAATATTATTTATTTATAACATAGAATACATCAAATTAAGACTTTTTTTACTCGATATTTTTTTTTTTAATCAGTGTTACAGCTTCGATGAAAATGGAGGTAAAAGCTACATCGGGTTATTTTGTGTTAACTTTGAGCATACGCGTGTGACAAGTTATATTATAAAAAGCATTAGA
Organism: Philereme vetulata; assembly: GCA_918857605.2. NCBI lineage: Eukaryota > Metazoa > Arthropoda > Insecta > Lepidoptera > Geometridae > Philereme > Philereme vetulata. Next base: position 12,874,695 of record OU975421.1, read on the forward strand.
TTAACAATAACACTGCACTATTTTGTTTATTTACATTAAGTTACTGTTTTAAACTTCAATTTTAGTTATCTTCAAGTTCCAAATGTCAATGTCAAATCAATGATTCGATGTCTTGGAGATTTTTTAGAACGAAATTATGATAAACATGTTTCCGAACGAAACTTTTGGTCAATGGCTATATGTATTTATATTACGATGACCTGTAATTAAGGCTTAGTTGATAATGTTATGATGGTATATTAGAACAATAAATTATTGTATTAATATTATTGATATTTTAAGTCGTGTTTACATTTGGATTATATCTGTTCTTAAGATATAAGTTTTAAAATGATTATATATCAGGTTTAATATGTATCATTGATGTGTCATATGTTAGGAATACGATTTTCAAATAATGAAAGATTGTGTAATTTATTAACAAATTTTTAAAAATGTTCTACTTAATTAGATTTTGTTAAAATTAACGACATGAGAATAATGCTGTGATTGGTGGCGCCCAACAAGTAGAGATTTGTGCCTTAATAATACGATTTTGTGATTGTTAGGACTTGTATTAATCATTAATTAAGTTTTAACATACTTTAAATTCATTATATATTGTTGTTATAGCCAATATAAAAAGATATTATGATGTAAACAACCAATGCTTGTGATTGGCCAAAGATGTCGTAACTTTTTACGACTTTTGGGATGTATAAATAGCAATGTAAACGCCTGATGGGCACTTTTGTATTCCTGGCTCGAGAATAAGTTAAGTACCAACCAATTTTCTAATGCTGTAATATCTTTCTTTGTAAACTTGTACTTGTATTTCTGTGTGTTACCTGATTGGCTTGGATGAGCTATCGTGTATTTAGATTATTGTGATAGACCGTATAGTTATTCAAACTATATCAGTTACACTGTCACCCATCCAGCTTATTTTGTGTAGATAATTTTGGAATAGAATCTAGATACTTTTCATTATCGTCAGCCTTTTGTTTCAATTTATTACTTATTTATAGTATGTAATGAATGAATACACATTGTTGAAGTATTTTGTGTTTATTTTTTGTATATTCTTTATTTAATTTAACAAATCCCCATTAGGTTGTGTAAAGTACAAGGCACAGTAGCTGTAAAAGTAGAATTGCGAGTCCAGCACAATGCCACTTTAGCTATTGACTTGTATTTCTAGATAGGTCATAGTGAAACTATTAGTAGACTGTTATACCCTTTCTATCAAGTGCGTCCTACTGCGACGCTGTCTGTCATAGCACTCACGCAAAACTCGCCCTGAAGCCCTTGGAACTGATAGTTTTCGTTGTAGTTATCGTCATACAACCACATACGTTATTGTTTAGCTCCGTCCACTTGTACTAAAAATTAACGGGGGGGCGGTGCTTGCGAATCGGAGCATGTCCCGGTTGCTTCCAGGTAAAAATAGGGGTCAGATGGTCACAGATCGTGTGTATTTGATGCAGGAAAAATTCAAATGTTTGGTTATGCAACAGATTGGTCAGGGGCCGTTAAAAAACGGTCCCTGACAAGCCCGGATGCCATATAGTCCGAGCTTTATGCTCATGTCATGTCATGATCGTGTCTGTTCTTCTATTAACGTGCTATTTTTTTATTCCAATACTTAGTACTAATATAAATAAACGTTTTATATACGGGGCAATTTATATATATATTTTTTTAATATAAATTTTAATTTTTTTTATAATTTTTTTATAATAGTTTTTATCTTTGACCTACATTTCCATCGATAGTGCAAATCAGATTTAAAAAAAAAATAACAGAATTCAAACGCCTTAATTTAATATATTCTGTATTATGGAAAAATAATATTTCCATTCAGTAAAACATTTTTCAAGAAAATTTGTTAATCTCCAGTAAATGCTTTTGTGGCAAGGACTTTTAAATATTTTAATAATGTCTGTTGTTCTATTAACGAGCCATTTTTATTATTCCTAAATGTAGTACTAATATAAAAAAGGTATATTTATATACTGGTCAATTTTTTAATTGTGAAATTGATAAAATGTGAACTGTTAAAATTTCGTTTTTTACCAGCTACCTTGTGAATCTTGTATACCATTCTAAAAAAGTGGGATCATCGGGACGTCTGTCCAACGCAAGTGCTAGCGGTCGACTGAGGGAATTTCTCTACTGATTCAATCGGACCTTGTGTCATAGTCCGAGCCTTATATTTTTACCACGTCCGTCTGTCTGTCATACCGACAAGTACTTCACAAATTTTACAGCACTATTTGAAAAGATGATGACATCTCAGTGACGCCTTGTAGGTAATGAAACTTTATGGAAGTTGGGGGTAGTTTAACTACACAGCAGAGATGCGGATGTGAATTTTTGAAGGCTCACATCCGCGAATGCAGATGCGGATGCGAATCTTAAGATTTTTTTAAAGAAACTTCGTTTTGGTTCAGAAATACCACATATGTAAGTATAAACTATTAACAGCAGAAAACTCGCTTAACATACAATACTCAGTGTATACTCACAATAACTTTCAAAAACTGCAATGTTCATACGATAAGTGCAAATAAACACGTTATGATTGATTTACGAGATACAAATGATAAACAATAACAAACCTGTCGGATCTTGTCACTGAAATCTTCGCTTCTATTGGTCAATCAGCACGTGCCCACGGCATGCGGCACTCGCAAGTCCTACCCAATTTATTTCTCGCCGTGACCTGCACTGCATCTGCATCTGTATGAGCATCCGCATCGATTATTGCCAATGCAGATGTCCACTTCGATGCGGAGGCTCCGCATTTGACGAGGCGGAATCGAATATTTGCAACATCTCTGTTGCACAGTTCATCATAAGGAGTATCGTTTAATAGGTCTTCCAAATACACTATAACGTTTCTATGAAGCCCCGTTTAAAAAATACGAAGCTTCAAAGTAAACATTACATATTTTAACAGCAGTTCAGTCCAAGGGCCGTGGTTGGCCTAGTGGGATGAACGTTGATTTTTGAGCGCGTTGTGCAGCGCTGGTGCCAAGCGCAAGTGACTCTTCATAACAAGCAAACGCTTCTACATAAACGCTTTCATACATGGCCATATAAATAAATAAATAATGCTGGACATTTCACACAGTGCTAAGCCCCAAACTAAGCAAAGCTTGTACTATGGGAGCCAGAGAACTGATATAATACTTTTTTTAGCTAGCCTATATTTTCCCACTGCTGGGCAAAGGCCTCTCTCAACTCCTTCCATCTATCAAGACCCTTGGCAGATTCCCACCATTTCTACTCGAATTCACTGATGTCGTTGCACCAACGCTTTCGCGGCCGACCCTGACGTCGCTTGCCATCCTCCGGTACCCAGAGTGTTACGATGTTGGCCCTTTTCTCCGGAAGCATTCAACTTACGTGCCTGAACCAATCCCAGTACATGATATAATACTTTTATAGTTTTTTTTTTCTTATGTAAATACATACCAAGCGACGTACGAGCGAAGCGAGATCTCTGAACCATCTTGGGTAAGTCGGCGTTGTATGTATTTATGTTTGTTTGTCCAAGGATAACTTTTATTCGATCTTGAAATTTGGTATATAGGTAGGTAATGAAGACATAATTTTGGTGTGACTAAATGAACTAAAGAATGTGGGGAGGGGGGGGGGGGGGGTGTTGAGGTATTGGGGTTCAAGAGAGGTAAAAAAAAACAAAATGGAACTATCTGGTCAAATGGCATGTCTAATAAAAGTTATTTGTAAGTATATTTCAACCCCGTTTTAATTTTTAGTTTAAACCTTGTTTTCAAGTTATTAGCTATAAAAACTGAACTGTAACAAAACTCATAGGGTACACCAGTGACCCACAGTGCTGAAATTTGGTATGCGTGTAGCTTTAGAAAAATAGGGAAAAGTCTAAAATCCAGAATAACTGCAATTTTTTACCAATTAATTTTTTTTTGATAGTATGGGAGACTCGCGAGATCTCAGTTCGAGGCAAACCACTTGTTATATATAGACAAACACCCAAACCCGAAACAAATATCTGTAGACTCTGCAAACATTTGTCCCGCAACGACAAATGCTCGAGTTGACAGCGCGACGAGACGCCCAACGCACCGCGTCTCCATAGACGTGCGCTCTAAGGGCACGTTTATGGAGAGACCTCTAAAGTGATGCGGCGCGTTGGTGCGTTTGTCGTGTTACTCGTTGGTTTTCAATAGATTTACATATAAAAATCAACATCAAAATGTTTTTATTTCTGTAACTTTAACAAAATTCTTGAGATCTTCTTTTATGTATATTATACTTGTGTCAGAAGACCCCGCTCTTCAATAGCCATACAATTTATTTATATAGGTTACAGATTTTTAGATGGAATAGGTTATCCAACAGAAGCGAGCACATACGGTGTATATGGGTAGAATGTATATGTATTTGGGTGTATGTATGTTAGTTGGTGTGTTTGCGTGTGTATTTATGCGTGTGTGTGTGTATGATTGTGTGTTTGTGAGTGTGTGTTTTCATCTATGTGTGTGTATGCAATAAGGTGGGTGTGCGTTTGTGTGTCAGGGTGCGTGTACTGTATGAGTATAGGGAATAAATGAGTGTGAATAGTGTGTATGCGTGTTTTGGTGTAAAGCTAGACTTATATAAATACTTATATATTATTATTATTATTATGTATACTATCAAAATAAAATATAAATCTAGTATCAGGATACAATTTGCATAAGTGCTTCAGTCTCATCATAACTTTTTGTGAGTAACACACTAGTAAACATTTGCTTGCAGTCATAATGATATTTCGTGTATCGTGTATCAAAGTTTTATTTAATAGATTGTATAGGTGTGATGATTTGTTGTAATATTGGTTGCTAGCGAGAGTTGTTTTAGTGGCCCGAAAGTTAACAACCATATCACTTCTTCTTTTTCTTAAATTGTTGTCATTAAAAATTAAGGTTCGATGCTTTTTTAAGACGATCTGCACATCGTATAATTTACGTACACTCAATAGCCCGCTTGTGGAATACAGTAGCTCCGTAGAAAATCTACTTGGATAATACATAACTTTAATCAGTGCACACATTCATCCTCGCTTTTTTTTTTTGGTAAGACACTGACGTGCCAAACATAACCTACCTGATGGTAAGCGGTAACCGTTGCCTATGGACGTTTGTAACAACCAAAGGTATCAATCGCGTGCCTTTATTTGTTACTAACTTCCGCCAGCGGCTTGGCATGCGTGGCTTGTCAACAAAAAGTAGCCTATGTGTTAATCCAGATTATAATCTACGTACATACCTTTCATCAAAATCGGTTCAGCCGTTACGACGTAAAAGAGTAACAAACATCCACACATACATCCATTCAAACAATAGTGGGATTTTTGAAGTAAAACTTCTTTACGCACGCTTGACTTGGGGGAGTAAACTAGTGAATTCGTTACGAAAAGTGCGAACGGAAGTTGAGAGGGAGATATAAGTTGAAGATAGAAAGAGAGAGTTACGTTTCGTGTATTTTAAAACATTAATGCGAAGTTTGTCAAATTAATTATATTTTTATCATAAATCACATAACAAAAATGTATTTCCTTATATTTTATTAATATAATATTTTTTAGGGTTCCGTGCCGGAAGGGTTAAACGGGACCCAATTACTAAGACTTCGCTGTCTGTCTGTCTGCCACCAGGCTGTATCTCATGAATCGTGGTAGTTAGACAGTTGAAATTTTCACAGATGATGTATTTCTGTTGCCGCTATAACAACAAACACTAAAAGCAAAATAAAATAAATATTTTAGGGGCTCGCATACAACAACGTTGCTCGATATTTGATTACGACAACGGGTAGACCCTTGAAATATTTACAGCAAATTTAGTTAAATTAAAAAAAATTAAATTAAAATGATATTAATATTAAGTAGGGCTCCCATACAACAGACATGATTTTTTGCCGTTTTTGTAGATAATGGTACGAAACCCTTCGTGCGCGAATCCGAGTCTCACTTGGCCGGTTTTTTAAATTTTTCATAAATTTTACTTTAATATAAATTTTCCATTCAATTACTATTTTTTATCTGACAAAGGTTTTAATTTGTCGGAAATAAATGATTCTAATCTATACATTTAACTAATACCTTTAAACAACTATGCTTCCGGCAAAATAAGTCATTTCATTTCATTCCAATAGTGGGTAGATAATTCTAGTTCCTACCACTATGTTCAATTTTATAGAAACGTTTCAATTCTCACACTAAAAGTTGCAAACGTTCTAAACCCAAATGTTTTAGTAGTTTTTGTAGAAAGCGTGAAGTTGGAGCACACAGGTCTCGAGGGCATAATCCCAACTAACAAGACCAACCTTCCCTGAGATATATCACTTGAAAAATTCTGGGACTAGATTTTCCAGACGTATTTTTAAGGCTTAAGTCTTGTAAAACATAACCTATGTGGCACTTCCCGCCGACCTGACATCTAGAAATTTATCAAGAAGCAAGGTCTTATAGCACAAGGAAAATATCCGAAAATCGTTAATTTGTATCATAATAACAATAAAAAGTATTAATACGGAATCCTATCTGGTTCCCATATAGCTTTACTTAATTTGGGGCTAGATAACGTTGCGTGAAATGTCCAGCATTCAGCAACAACTAGTTGTTGACCACGAATTCGTACGCGTTACACTACTAAATTTGTAGGTAAACTAGAAATAAAGCTAAACTCGCTGTTGCAACTTGACTTGACACCCCATTTTTATCCTTCAGGTAATCAGATATTTAAAAAGTAGCATATGTGTTAATCCAGGTTAGAATCTACGTACATACTAAATTTCATTGAAATCGAATCAGCCGTTACGATGTGATTGAGTAACAAATAAACAAACATCCAAACTTTCGCATTTACAATATTAGTGTGATGGCCATTCATTATGTTTATTAACTTAATTATTTCCAGTATTTCAACTCGAGTAACTCCATTCCAATTATACTCCAGATCACTTACCGGCGGAAGTGTCCCACAGGCTGCATTGCTCCGCTGAATTGCAATGCCTATGCGTTGACCCAGATAAGCGCCAACTCTCGGATCATACGTCGCTCCAACTAGACGCCCAGAAATAATTTAAAAAACGCGATGGATCCCGGTACCCCATGGACCCAGGGTCTTGACCCTAAATGGCTCAAATATGTAAGCTCTGTCGAGACTAAAAAACCCTAAAAAGGACGACCCGAAGATTCAGCCGAAAGTCTCAAGCGGCGCAAATATCCATATCTTCGGCTGAATTTGCCACCGCACCGACCTCAACTGCAGTACCAGATAGATGAGATGGCGCAAGGGTATCGACACACGAGGTGTCCCACATCAAAGGCCTACCCTTCTCCCAAGGTACAAGAGTCACGTATCAGACCTTTCGGTTCGAGCTGGAACGTTGACACTGCAAAATGCCTGGCGTATATCATTAAGGCTAGAGTGACGGGAAATCCTACCGGCGGCCCTGGAACACGATAATCCATGGTGATAATTATTTTATTGTATTTATTATCCATTCTTAATTTTAATCTCGACCTCTGTGGTACAGTGGGCGAATAGCCGGCTGAGACGCAGGAGGTAGCGGGTTCCATTCCCGCTGCAGAACAAATGTTTGCATGATCTACAGATATTTGCTCCGGGTCTGGTTGTTTCTCTATATATTATAAGTATGTATTTATAAAAAAAAGTATATAAGTATTTATCAGTTATCTGGTTCCTATAGTACAAGCTCTGCTTAGTTTGGGGCTAGATACCGCTGTGTGAAATGTCCAGAAATATTTATTTATTTATTTTATTTTTTAATCTATTATTTTATTCTGAATGTATTGTTTTATTGTTTTATATTATGATAACGATATCCTCATTTGAGTTAGGACGCTAAAACAAGACATGTAAATAACCTTACCAATAAAGTACTTTTAACTTAAGGAATTGACTATGTGAATATCAGCATACATAAGTAAATAAAATATATTCTAAACCTTGATCGTAAATTTAGACAAGCTTCAATTCCGTAGGCGATACAACCGCAATCCATCAGCTATGCAGTTATAGGTAAACAATGAGAGTTTGCTTTGAATATTGAAGGCTTTGATACTATAACGATATCGGCTATCAGACGGTCGTTCGGTTTGATGGTAGAGAATTATGTGCCTAGGTCTCAACCATAAAACAAACATAGCGTCCACTACTACCGTTCTTTAATTATTTTATTCAAATTAATATACGTAGATACGTTATACGTATTTTACAAAGATTTTTTTAACATCTTTTTCCGGTCTCTCTCTAGCCGTGAAGTCACCTTAACAGGTTCAGTCTGAAAACCAGCATTGTTCTGCGCCTAATCGTGGACCAACACAAAGATGAGACTGATTCTTTTAAACCACCATGCAGCACAGAACCTTTTAGCGTCCACGTACTTATGTACCTAGGTGGTTCTTTTTAATACTAGCTGACCAGCCAAAAGTACAGTTCCAAGGAGTCCAGGTCCAGGGGTACCAGGTCCAGAGGTTCCAGGTCTAGGAAACTACAGAACTAAACAGTCCAGGTCCAGGGGGTCTAGGGCCATGGGATCTAGGTCCAGGAAGTCCAGGGGGACCAGGTCCAGGATGGATCCAGGGGGTCAAGGTTCAGGGTGTCCAGGTCTAGGGGTCCAGGTCTAGGAAGTACAGGTCCAAAGGGTCCTGGTCCAGGGGGTACAAAGACTTTTTTAACATCTTTCTCCGGTCTCTCTCTAGCCGTGAAGTCACCTTAACAGGTTCAGTCTGAAAACCAGCATTGTTCTGCGCCTAATCGTGGACCAACACAAAGATGAGACTGATTCTTTTAAACCACCATGCAGCACAGAACCTTTTAGCGTCCACGTACTTATGTACCTAGGTGGTTCTTTTTAATACTAGCTGACCAGCCAAAAGTACAGTTCCAAGGAGTCCAGGTCCAGGGGTACCAGGTCCAGAGGTTCCAGGTCTAGGAAACTACAGAACTAAACAGTCCAGGTCCAGGGGGTCTAGGGCCATGGGATCTAGGTCCAGGAAGTCCAGGGGGACCAGGTCCAGGATGGATCCAGGGGGTCAAGGTTCAGGGTGTCTAGGTCTAGGGGTCCAGGTCTAGGAAGTACACGTCCAAAGGGTCCTGGTCCAGGGGGTCCAAGTCCAGTGAGTCCTGGTCCAGGGGGACCCAGGGGGTCCAGGTCCAGGGAGTCTAGGTCCAAGGTCCAAGGGGTCAAGGTGCAGAGGGTCCAGGTCCGAGGGCCTAGGTCTTCTTCTTCTTCTTGTTCGTATTTTCTTTCTACTTCTTCTTCTTCTTCTTCTTCTTCTTCTTCTTCTTCTTCTTCTTCTTCTTCTTCTTCTTCTTCTTCTTCTTCTTCTTCTTCTTCTTCTTCTTCTTCTTCTTCTTCTTCTTCTTCTTCTTCTTCTTCTTCTTCTTCTTCTTCTTCTTCTTCTTCTTCTTCTTCTTCTTCTTCTTCTTCTTCTTCTTCTTCTTCTTCTTCTTCTTCTTCTTCTTCTTCTTCTTCTTCTTCTTCTTCTTCTTCTTCTTCTTTTTCTTTTCTTCTTCTTCTTCTTCTTCTTCTTCTTCTTCTTCTTCTTCTTCTTCTTCTTCTTCTTCTTCTTCTTCTTCTTCTTCTTTTTCTTTTTCTTTTTCTTCTTCTTCTTCTTCTTCTTCTTCTTCTTCTTCTTCTTCTTCTTCTTCTTCTTCTTCTTCTTCTTCTTCTTCTTCTTCTTCTTCTTCTTCTTCTTCTTCTTCTTCTTACTCCCTAGACCTGAAACCTTTGGATCTAGACCCCTTGAACTAGGACCCTCTGGACTAGGACCCCCTGGACCTGTACTTCCTAGACCATGGCGCCCTGGACCTGAACCCCCTAAATCCCCTTGGATTTAAACTTCCTAGACCTGAAACCCCTGGACCTGGACCCTTTGGACCTGAACTTTTTGGACCGGGACCCCCTGAATACCTCCTGGACCTGCACCTCTTGAACCTGGACTCCCTGGACTCTGACCTTCTGGATATCCCCTGAACCTGAACCCCCTGGACCTAGACCCTTTGGACCTGTACTTCCTAGACTTGGAACCCCCGGACCTGGAACCCCCGGACCTGGACCCCCCGGACCTGGACCCTTTGGACCTGTACTTCCTAGACCTGGAACCCCAGGAGCTAGACCTTCTGGACTTTGACCCTTTAGACCTCTCACCCTGGATCCCTCCTGGACATAAAATCCTTGGACCTGGATCTGGATTACCTGGACCTATACCTCCTGGACCTGGACCTCTTGGACTTGGACCCCTGTACCTGTACTTCCTAGACCTGAACTCTTTGGACCTGGACCCTCTGGACCTGGACCCCCAGGTACTCCCTGGACCAGGACTCCCTGGACTAAGACCCCCTGGACCTGATCCCCCTGGACCTGTACTTCCTAGACATGGACCCCTTGGACTTGGACCCCCTGGATCGAGACCCCCTGGAGCTAAAACCTTTAGACCTAGACCTCTGGACCTGGACACCCTGGACCCCCTGTATGAGAACTCCCTGGACTAGGACCCCCTGGATCTGTGCTTTCTAGACCTGGACCCCCTGGACCTGGACCTCCTGGACCTAGACCCCTGGATGCCCCTGGACCAGGACTCCCTGGAATTGGACCCCTGGACCTAGACCTTCTGGACCCCCTGGACCTGTACCCTTTAGAGCTATTCTTTCTAGAACTGGAACCCCTGGACCTGGACCCTCTGCACCTGGACCTCCTTTACCTGGACCTGGATCCCCCTGTACCAGGACTCAATGGACTCAGACCCCCTGGACCTGAAGCCACTGGACATGGACCCCCGGGACCCCCTGGACCTTCTGGACTCCGTGGACCTATCTTTTAGACCTGTTCTTTCTAGACCTGAAATGCCTGGATCTGGACCCCCTGGACCTGGACCTGGATCCCCCTGTACCAGGACGCCCTGGACTTGAACCCCCTGGACTTGAACCCCCTGGACCTGGACCCCCTGGACCTGGACCCCTGGATCCCTCCTGGAAGAAGAAGAAGAAGACAAAGAAGAAGACGAAGAAGAAGAAGAAGATGATGAACTCTTGTATCTGGACACCTTGGATCCCCCTTAACCAAGACTCTCTGGTTTCAGGGAGTCAGTGGGTTTTCAGGTCTAGGGAGTCCAGGTCCAGAGAGTCCAGGTTCAGGGGGTGCAGGTCCACGGGTACATGTCTAGGGAGTCCAGGTTTAGGGAGCCCAGGTTCAAAATATCAAAGATCATAATTTGATCCTATTTGATCGTTTTTTCCATCTGGATGTCCTCTTTGATTGCTTCTTCCCCTTTGATATACTCATTGATTGCTTCTTCCACTTAGATATCAACTTTGATTGTGGTTACCACTTGGATATCCTCTTTTATTGCTACTTCCTATTAGATATCGTCTTTAACTGCTTCTTCTACTTTGTTATCCTCTTTGATTGCTTCTTCCACTTCGATGTCATTTTGATTGCTTCTTCCACTTCGATATCCTCTTTGATTGCTTCTTCAATTTGGATATATTCTTTAATTGCTACTTCCACTTCGATATCGCCTTTGACTGCTTCTGTCACTTTGATATCCTTTTCTCTTTGATTGCTTTTTTAAATTTTATATCCTATTCGATAACTTCTTTTACCTCGATATCGTTTTTGATTTCTTATTCTACTCCGATGTCCTCTTTGATTGCTTCTTCCACGTTGATATCCTCTTTTATTGCGGCTTCTACTTGGATATCCTCTTTTTTGCTACTTTCACTTCGATATGGCTTTTAAGTGCTTCTTCCACTTTGATATCCTCGTTGATTACGTCATCCACTACGAAATCCTATTAACAAAATTATGATTTTTCTTAAAAAATCTTTAATCGCTTGTATCTTCTAAACGGAAGCAAATAACCATAGTAAACTTTTACAAAATGGTAGTTCAAATATTTGGTGGAATATTTTTTTTTATTGTCATCATCGACCTTAAAATGCTTTTTGAATGCTTCTCGCACTTCGTCATCCTCTTTGTATGCTTCCACCACTTTGATATCCTCATCGAAAGTTTTTTTACTTCAATATCCAGTTTGATTGCTTTTTCCACTTTGATATCCTCTTTCCTCTTTGATTCTTCTTAATTTTCGATATCCTCTATGATTGCTTCTACCACCTCGATATCGTCTTTGATTGTTTCTTACAGTTCGATATCACCTCAACAAAATTTGGTTTTTTTCCTATAAAACTTTATTCGCTTGTATCTTCTAAACGGAAACAGCTAAAGAAAAACAGGAAAACTTTTACAAAATGTTAGGGCAAATTTTTGGTGGAATCGTTTTTTTACTGTCATGATCGCCCTTGACATACATTTTGAATGCTTCTCTCTCTTCGGCATCTTCAATAAATGCTTTTTCCACTTTAAAATCCTCTTTGAATGTTTTATTTTCCATTTTGATGTCCTCTTTGATTGCTTCTTCCACTTTGATATCCTCCTTGATTGCTTTTTCTACTTCGATAATAATTTTTCTTTTTCAATTTTTATATCCTCTTTGATAGCTTCTTGCACTTTGATAACCTCTTTGATTGCTTTGTCATCTTCGATATCATCTTTGATTGCATTTTTCTTCGATATCCATTTTGGTTGCTTCTTTCACATGGATATACTCTTTGATTGCTTCTTCCACAAAGAGAAAAACACGCAAGCTGCGAGCAGTTCGCGCACCACGCGGCCTCTAGTTTTTTTATATGTATATGTTTTATATATTTTTATAGGCTTGCGTTTGACCACGATCTCGCCTGATGGTAAGCGATGATACAGTCTACGATTGTACACGCTTGCCTAGAAGAAACCTATTCACTCGTGACTTGAAGACCCCTAGGTTGTAGTTATCAGGAAACATAGACTCAGGCAAGGTGTTCCACTCCTTAATTGGCAGTGCGCATAATAAAGGTGGAAGCGTACCGCATTGTGCATCAGGGAGGTATTCTTACTTAATTTGTTATCTTTTATCTGTCCTTCTGTGTGTTTTTATAAGTACTTACCATTTCTATACTCAGTGTTGTTTTTAATGTCTCTTTTCAATGTATGTTTTAATTTATTACCTTCTGTTCTATGTGCTGTACTGTTGTCCCAAATAAATGTCTTTTATTTAAACTAAATAAATAATAAAAAAAACTTTTACCTCTAGAGGCCTCTAGGCCTTCCCCGTAGATTTCCTAAGCAAACCATCTTATGCGGCCAGCACCCAACTCCCAACAAAATGTTCCAACTAGTTTCCCAGGTCCAATTCCACAGACTACTTTCTTAGAAAACTTACCGAGCGTCCAAACGCTGTTATCTTTCATTACTTAAAAAATCGCCCATTTAGCTGTTCCGTTACAAGTCTACGCAATAAAAATATCTTTCCCGTCATTTTCCTTATCTTTTAACGTGGTACCTCCAAGGGTCTAATGCTTGGGACGTTTACGCAAGGCATAAATATACTACATAAGTACTGAATAAAGCCGTAAAGCGTGAATCGGACCTCGCGAAATGGGTGTTCTAACTTTTACTAAACAAATCGATGAAGTTGTAAAGGAGACTGGGCAAAAATCTATATTGCGGATGTGAAAGAGGTTTATGGACCATTACACTGCGTTTTATCTTTTTTTTAACTGGTATAAAAACCTATCTAGATACCTCGATGTAACCTGTACCTAAGTTGGTTCTTTTCCTGTTATGTTGATTAAATAAATATCTTTACATAGTAAGTATAAAATGAAGTCGCTTCCATTGTCTGTTCGCTTAGATCTTTTAAACTACTCAACAGATTTTAATGTAGTTTTATCAATAGATAGAGTGATTCAAGAGGAAGGTTTCTATGTATAATATATACACATTATATAGTACAGAAAAGCCGAAAAATTTATGTGTGTGTGCTTAAATCGGAAATGCCGACTAAACCTTACGAAACAGATCAAATTGATGTACTACGGAATTGTATATCTTAAAAATATCGGTTACCTGACTGCGGAGGAGTGTGATGTTTTACGAAAAAACGTGTGCGAAGTCGCGGGCGGGTCAGCTAGTAATAAATAAACGTATAATTTTGAAGTAAAACTTCTTTACGCACGCTTGACTTGGGGAGTAAGTTGATGAATGCGTTACGAAAAGTGCGAACGGAAGTTGAGAGGAAGTTATAAGTTTATAAGTGAAGATAGAAAAAGAGAGAGTTACGTTTCGTTTATTTTTAAAAGTTAATGTGCGAGTGCGAGTTGTGTCTGTCCAGAATTAACATAGACTGATCGACCTACAGACGTCTGGACAATTTTGTAATTGAAAAATATTTTATAAAATAAATATAAATATTGCTGGACATTTCACACAGCTCTATCTAGCCCCAAACTAAGCAGATTTTGCACTATGGGAACCAGATTACTGATAGAATACTTATATACATGTTTTTTTTGTAAATACATACTTATAATATATAAAGAAACAACCAGACCCGGAACAAATATCTGGAGATCATGCAAACATTTGTTCCGCGGCGGGAATTGAACCCGCCACCTCCTGCGTCTCAGCTGGCTATTCGCCCACTGTACCACGGAGGTCGTCAAAAAGAAAAAGAACTTTTACTTCAGTAGTGTGGTCTAAAGCACACTCATTTTTTTTTTGTTTGTTAAGCTATTATTTGATTTATGCCACAGTGCCATCCTCATTTATTCACAGAGATCATATGCACCCAAAGGTTGCCTGGAAGAGGTCGCTTTTAGTGATGAGGCTGCCCATAGTACCAGTGATATAACAAATTAATTTATAACCGACTTCAAAAAAGGAGGAGGTTCTCAATTCGACTATATTTTTTTATGTTTTTTACCTCAGAACTTTCGACTGGGTAAACCGATTTTGATGATTCTGTTTTATTTGTAAGCCCATAGCTTCCAGTATGGTTCCATTTCCATTTTATCTAGCTCTAACAATGGCATTCATGAGAAAACCATATAAGTCTTAATTTTTTTGGTAAGTTATGTTTGTTAGCTCAGAACTCCGTTATGTATCAACCGATTTGGAAAATTAGTTTTCTATTTGAAATACTTTAAGATTGATTCCATGGAAATTTTATCAAAATTGGTAGAGTAGTTTGGTTATTTTATCTAAAGTCGATTATATATTTGTTATAAAGTTACTTGTTATATTCTGTCTGTTCACTTGGATGGTGTACAATAAAGAATATTCTCTTAGTTTCCGATTTATATCTTTAAGTACCAGGTTGGATTTTGAGGTCAATTTGCCTTTGATCGTTCAAAATATTCCAATACAAATACCACAATCTTAACGCTATCGGTTCGTATTCGGTTCCCATGCGGATTTGTTTTATTTCTTTTTTAGGGTTGCAGATCAAAAAGGGCCATAACCCTTAAAGTTCGACTATTTTATGATTGTCATAATCTCAGAATACAGAAAGAACCAGAAATCGTGAACACCCCTAATACTGAAGCGTCAAAAACTACTCCCGAATTGAGTAGTTTTACTCGAACGCCACTAGTAACTCTATGACCGTCGTTACGCGTGGCGTGTTTTACAGTGTTCTATTTAATTAAATTATGCCTTGTGTCGTCCCAAAGTGTAAAAATTCAGCTGGGCTCAAAAAAACAAGTTGGGATCAATTTTTTTTTTCAAATTTCAATTTAATTGAATAAAAGTTTAGACTTGTGATGGTCGTCAATAATGATACCTCCATTTTGCTGGTGTTTTCAAATATCGAGAGTTATTATTTTCTCTACTTTAGAATTTTGAGAGTGATAACTTATATTGTTCGAAGTTTTAAATTATATGATTGTTTAAAAATACGTAATTACCAGCTTAAAAAAAGTTGCTCCAAAAGTTGTTCTAATAATGAGTAGAATGACTTCCTTTTCGGCTTAGTACACTCCAAACAGATAGTCCTGAATATAATATTGTAGTAATTTTATTATAATATTTTTTGTGTCACTACTATTAGTACTAGTCATGTACGCAGATATAAAACATACCTGTGTGTAGTATAGGTAATTTTGATTTCATTAGTCGTATCTTACCTAAAGCATTTACCTCAAAAACGGGTTCAGATTCAGATTAATTTATTTCACACAGTACACTTGGAAAAGTCAATATTTTACAATTATAACAATAAAAGTATCGCCATATGAACAAAAATAAAAAGAAATCAACTAACTTAAACTAGCATAAAACATTGCGTACAAAGTACAAATTTAAATTAAATAAATTAATAATAATAATTAATAGAGAGCTTTTAAGTTTGTTAGTGCTTAGGTTAGATTTTATTGTTGTTGTGTTTCATTTTCCTTTATTACTGTGTGGTTGTTGAATAAAATGTTTCTTTCTTTCTAATAATTAATTAATTTTAAATAAATAATGACTAAGCTAGCAACATTACGCGGGTAGGGGTGAGATGGTAAGATGGTCGTAGGACGCGAGTTTTATTTTATGGACACAGTGCATGGTTTGCAATCACAGCTGAAGGCGGCTTCTGTTTATTTCTATATTCTGAGGACATAATCATCAAAGATCATAATTTTTAAGGGTATGAACTAAAACTTCATAATACCAATTTCAGTAATTAAATAAGACTTAATTAAAATTTTATAGGTATCTTTAGCTCTGAGGATCCATAACAGACAGACGAACACTGAGCAAAACGAGTGAAGACAAAATAAATAAAATACATTTATGCGCATCACAAAAGAACAAGAAAATATAATTTTAAACAATTAAAATTACACATATTCACAATCCTCTCCATCCAAAGGTAATCTGGAACAGAACGCTGCTAAGCGATAAGACCACCCATTGTACTGTTTGCTTTTTGTTTTCTATTTTGTTTGTATTTTTTTTGGTTATACCTAGTCAGTTCATAAGTATTGTCACACAGTAAAAACTTTTCTTTTAGAATGCTGGCCACAAAAAAGTTTATTGAATTCAAATTTCGAATTGTTCATGAAAATAAAAATGTATACTTTTTAGAATTTTACTCATTTTTAAATATGGAGTGGACGCTTAAAGAAGACCGTTTTGCAGTTATTGCATTGCATCGTTGCGGTTACGCGCCAATTCAATTTTTTGACATACTGAAAAATTTGAATATAACCAAAAGATTCGTTTATCACACCATCAAACGATACAATGAAGACTCTAGTGTAGATGACAGGTCAAGAAGTGGTCGCCCTCGGTCTGTTAGGACTCCAGCAGTGATAAAAGCTGTGAAAGCGCGAATTCAAAGAAATCCCAAACGTAAACAGAAACTGTTGGCCCTTCAGATGAGGTTAAGCAGAACCACGGTGAAAAGGGTGTTAAATGAAGACTTAGGACTTCGGGCATATCGAAGAAATACAGGACATCGTTTGAATGCTCGTCTAATGGACCTGAGACTGAAGAGATGCCGCGCTTTGTTGAAGCGGTACGCGGGAAAAAAATATCGGGAAATTCTTTTTTCGGATGAAAAAATTTTTACCGTAGAAGAGAGCTACAACAAACAAAATGATAAGGTGTACGCACACAGTAGTGAAGAAGCGAGCATCCGTATTCCGCGTGTCTAACGAGGTCATTTTCCATCCTCGCTCATGGTATGGTTGGAAGTTTCTTATTGGGGCTTAACAGAGGTACATTTTTGTGAGAAAGGTGTAAAAACGAATGCAGTTGTATATCAAAATACAGTCCTGACGAACCTTGTGGAACCTGTTTCTCATACCATGTTCAATAACAGGCACTGGGAATTTCAACAAGATTCGGCGCCAGCTCATAGAGCGAAGATCACACAAGACTGGCTGGCGGCGCGTGAAATCGACTTCATCCGGCACGAAGACTGGCCTTCCTCCAGTTTAGATTTGAATCCGTTAGATTACAAGATATGGCAACACTTGGAGGAAAAGGCGTGCTCAAAGCCTCATCCCAATTTGGAGTCACTCAAGACATCATTGATTAAGGCAGCCGCCGATATTGACATGGACCTCGTTTGTGCTGCGATAGACGACTGGCCGCGCAGATTGAAGGCCTGTATTAAAAATCACGGAGGTCATTTTGAATAAACTTTAGTGTCATAAGAATATATGTTTTGTTAAGTTCATTTTGGTATATAAATGGTTACATAATGAATAAACTTGTATCAATTATTTTATATTAAACATGGGACAGAATTTATGACCTGACTAGGTATTGTGTTCAATAAAGTGTTTTCATTCATTCACAACCAATATAAAATTATAATCACAAAGGCTTTACCACAATATGATCCAGCTAAAAGTCTTTTAGCTCACCATATGCTACTGCATGTTACCATGCTGGAGCACTGGTCATCTGCTGAGGCCAGTGTCGACTACACAGGAAGGGTTCCGCTTTTCTAAACCTAATACGGAACACTAGACAAATATTTTTGCAGATGTGACTCTCTGTAAACACGACGGCGACTTGTCCTTTTGTTATTCTATGGGGCTTACATTCTCCACATATGGTGCCATTCTACCAATATCAGCTAGCGTTTGCCTACTACTTCACTCATATGGCACTTTGATGAGTCAATTTCGTTTTCCTCGAAAATAAACTCGATCGCCTTCTCAACACCTGTATGCGTTTCATTTTCAACCTGCGCAAGTACGAACATGTCAGGGAGTTTCGGGCACAGCTGCGAACGTAGGAATTTGAGAATCCTTTGCTTATGTTTTTTCATTCTTAGAGATCAATTCACCCCACCTATGTAAATAATCGCTTCCAGTTTTTAAATGATGCACATGACCTACAGCTTAGGTCAGCTGACACTTTGCTTCTCTACACCCCTTCCCATAAGACTTCTTATCTCTCCAACTGCTTTTCGGTTGCAGCGGTCCGACTCTGGAATCACTTGCCATTAAACATTAAGAACCCTAAACAGGCTGAAACAAGAGAGTCGTTTAAGAGATTGGTGCGTCAGTGCTTCCTTGAGAAGTTGAAGATAGATAGTGAATGAATCTAATATAAAAACACCTTCACATTTTAAAATTTAGTTTATTCTTTATCACTAGGAAATACAATTTACGGTATGACCGTTTGGCTTCGCAACTACAGAACGAATGCAGGGTGCTGTCGAATTTACGATCAAGAAAAATACCCTTGGAATTGGGAACCCCCGTCATTCCCCCAGTTTGTAAAACTTCAACTTGTCGACAGCAACCGGATTTCCGTTGAGGTATTCATTTCAAAATTGATTCTAAAATTGTATTATTTATTTAATAACTTTTAAATAAATAAACAGTTATTTTAATCAATGTACTATAAAATAGCAATATAATTATAGTTTACTTCCGTCAATATTTCATTAATAATAAACTACTAAATCAATAAATTGCAATCATATAATAAATTATAAACAAGCTAACAATAGATATTTTTTTATTGCACACTATTAAATATAAACATATAACAGAAAACACACTTTTAAATCATAAGTACAATGGACGGCCTTATCACTAAAAGCGATATCTTCCAGGCAACCTTCGAATGGAGAGGATCTATTTGAACAAATAAGGACGGCTTCGTAAATCAGATATTATAGAACAAGTTTTATTTACAATTTCGAAAAGAAGATAATTTGAAGTAGAAGATAATTTACCCACCGATACAATCATTGCGTTTGACTTAGGTTTGCAATGTAATTTCTATAAAAAAAAATTTTTTTTAACTTATTTATAGGTTTTTACGTAAGATAAATTTATTTAAACTACTCAAAACAAAATAGGGCCGACTTGAAATATTTCGATATTTTGCCAGACACATTTTTTTTGCGAGTTGTTGGCATACTGATGTATGAAAATGTTAAATAGGCATAATTATTGATCATAAATCAACACTTAAACGCCAAGTTTAGGGTAGTTCTTAAGTGGGTACACAAGAAAAAAAATCTTTCGATATACCGCAGAATCTGTGAGTGCCATTACATTGTTGCTCAGTGGGATTTGTTGTGTCTAACGAAGAAGTTATCGTAACTTTACCTTTAATTATCGATTACATTACTGTTTGCATAAACAATGCCTGGTTCTCGACATCACATGGATACGGAATCCGCGACTAGAGCCATTGTTTTGCTTCAGCAGGGAAATTCGCAAAGATCGGTAGCTTCAAGCTTAGGTGTGTCCAGACGAGCTATTCGAAATGTGTGGGAACGCTTTCAAGAGACAGGTAGTGTGAGTAGAAGGCGCGGTTCAGGTAGAACCCAAGCGACAACCTCCCAAGAAGACCGATACATCCGACTCTCTGCACGTCGCGAGCGAACTGTAACTGCACGCATATTGAGAAACCGCTTACGTGACGCCACTGGAACGCGAGTGAGTGACCAAACTGTTCGCAACAGACTTCATGAAGACCAACAACGCTCCAAAATGCCAGTTGTTCGGCTCTTCGCCGAACAACCTTCTTCGCGATTAAGGTTTGCACGTGATTACCTCGAATGGACCATGAATAGTTGGAGGACAGTGCTTTTTACAGATGAATCTAGAGTAAAGTTTTTTAATGATGACAGACGTGTACGAGTTTAGCGACCACCTGGAGAACGTTTTACAGAACCATGTATTCGTGAAACTGACCGCTTTGGTGGACCCGGTATTATGGTATGGGGTGGGATTAGCATAATGGGCAAAACCGAGCTAGTGATTTTGGATGAGGGAAATGTAACGGCCACCAGCTATGTTCAGCATGTCATCCGACCTCATGTGATCCCATATTCACAGCGAGTAGGCCCTAACTTTATTCTGATGCAAGACAACGCTCGCCCTCATACTGCCAGAGTGACCCAAAGTGCAATCTCCGAAGCTGGTATCGCAGTTCTACCCTGGCCTGCCATGAGTCCGGACCTGAATCCGATCGAGCATATCTAGGACCAGTTGAAAAGAAGTCTTAAAGACAACCACACTGAAATTAATAGCCGACAGGAGTTGATAACTGCTTTAAAAGTGTGTTGGGAGCAAATTCCAGATGAAAACGTCATCCACCTTATAGAGAGTGTTCCGAACCGACTCAGAGAGTGTGTGCGCAATAGGGGAGGACCTACGCATTACTAAACATAAGGCATTGAAGAACATGTTTAAAAAAAATGTGCTCGTGTCTTCAACGTGTTGTTTTGGAAAACCGTGTAATTTGAAGTTAATGTGTAAAACGTGCATTTCTTGACGATTTTTTTGGCAAGAATAAGGCATTGTAATGTTTTTTTAATGATTCTGAATGTGTAAACCTATTTCTAAAATTAAATTTGAAATAAATTGTACGTATTTTTTTTTATTTTAATTTAAATCATATTTTATTGGGTGGGCCCTATTTTGTTTTGAGTAGTTTATATATCCATAATATTTTAAATAAATAACATAATATTATAATTATTATCTTAGGCATTTATTATTATGTTCTTATTTAGTCATTTAGGGTCTGTATTTAATATTAGCTTTGAAATACCTTTTTTCCTGTGTCCTTCTTTTAGCATGACCAGGATGACTGGTAGATAATGCTATTAGCATTAAGTCCTCCTAGCACTATTTTGTGTTGTGTGAAAGTATTAAATAAATAAATTTTCCGTAATTAATCCCGTATAACTCTAGTTTTAACTTTTGAAACTATCATGGTTATGAACACTATTTTCACTAAAACGGGATATTTATCTTGATTTGAAAATATCGGGATACTCAAAAACTCACAAATTATGGTAAATATCTCGTTTTTAGTGAAGATAACTCATGTTTTGATCTTACTTCTCGTATTTTCTTGGGCTCCAGCAGTGAAGGATCATTTTAATAATGTAAGTACATATCTAATTGTAAACGAACTTAATTATTTTTGTATTAAAATAGTTTATTAAAACCAATACGACACCATTTTATGATTTCATCACTTATGAGTAGATGGCACTGAGAGACATACACTAAAACGACGAATATTTTAGTACTGAGTTTTCATGTTATATTTTGTCTTTTGATCTTAGAAAGTTGCCAATACAACGTTACACGTAACAAAAATGTAAAAATAACCTCTACAGATCAAGACGATGAAGATATAGATGAAGACGATACAGATGAAGACCAAAAGATGTAATATCATAAGTAAATTTTATAATTTTAAAAATCTATTTTTATTTAATATGGTTTTAGTTGAAAAATTACTTTTTCAAAACAAGCTTTTATAAAACTCATAATCAGAACCGCAAGCAGATCCAAATGAACTCAAACACTAGTAGCCCACTACGAGTATAATTCATTCAGAAGTTCTGATGTCTAGCATCCGTCTCCATCGTGAGACCACCTCCATGATACCGTATTGTCACCGAAGTTACGTATGTATTCCAAATTTCAGCTCAGTGGATTGAGGGGAACGGGTTTAAAATTCAGTTGCAAGATTCCACCCAGCAAACACATACATTGCAAGTTAATAAATGGCTTGTATAAACCCGTAAACCTACGTTAAACTGACACAGCTTAGAACAACTCCAGTTAAATTAGCTTTCTTATACGAAAAATCGCGTCAAATTCGGTACTATGATCAACAGACGTATGCGTCAAACAAACATAAAAAAATTGGGTTAAAAATTGGAATACGTCACTGGAGCATAAGCTAACGTATGCAAACAACAAGCAATGAATGTACCAAGTTCACTGACTTGGTACATTCAGTACTGGTTTCTCGTATAATTTTACCGCAATTTCACGCAATTTTTAACACATTTTACCAATATCCAAAAGCGTGAAATATACAGTCAAATAATACTCCCATATGTAAAGATTTTTGGCTGACCGTACCAAGAACTTAATTTTATCACATATCGGAACGCGTACTTCGTTCATCCATTACTATTTGCTCCACCTACGTATATTGAGTTAGCTTTTGGCTCCGACTTCCAGGAAATATAAAGCTCAAATAATGTAATTGAGTACCTGAACCGAAGTTTCCAGCGAATATAGACGTAGTAACTGACGTCGACGAAGACGGCGGTTGACGTCAAGGTGTCGACAACCGCCGGTTTGTCTGACTCATTAGGACCAGTGCCGACAGAAAAACAAAATGCAAAAACTCAGCAAAGATGGATCATTTCATTTAATGCCATCATCATTATATCAGCCGTAGGAGGTCCACTGCTAAACATCTCGTAGCTCACCCCAATAGACTTCCAGAGCGATTGAGCTTGTGCCTTCCACCATGGCTTCCAGCGTCGTCTTTCCACCTTCCTATGCTGCGCTTTCCAGTGCGTCGCCATCATTTGAGAAACTTTTAGCCTTTCGTGTGCCTGCATGCACAAAATGTATAGAAGCGAAGCAAAACTTCGCTTCGCCCTCGCCTTACTCTCTTCTTTCTGGCTTGCACCACAGGGTTCCGATAAGAAGAATTCCACATAATATATTTATTGACTCGCAAGAATACAATAAAAATTGTTACCCCACGGCTCATAAACATTTGATATAATTAAAATAGCTGTGGTATATGCAGAAAATATTTCGGGCTTCCGAAAAATACAATCGGCAAGTTTTTGAAGCTAATTGGTCAGTGATGAGATTCAAATTCTTTTCTATATATTTTTATATTTTGGGATTTGTGTGACACGAAAATATAAATTCAAATTCAAAGGTAGCCGATTATGGCCGATAGTCTTTTTTGCCGTCGACAAAGCCAAAAGCAGAGACGTTGGTATATGTCAACATGCTGACAAACCGCACCGAGTCATGACTGCAGTCACCGCAAGATGGCATTTAGATTATGTTTATATGTATATATATTTTCTTTGTTGTTACTTTGTTGCCACTGAAACAGGATAGGCGAAAAACGTCAGTTCTAATATTTATTGCTACAGTGCAGTTGCCAACGTGTCGAAGACAGCTGTCGACAGCCCGCTGTATTTTGTCGACAACTCACGTTGGTCTGTAAAACTCTTAACCTAGCGGATAAATAAAAGCTGAACTTGACTGGTCGATTCACGTTTAATGTAACAACAATATTAGAAAATGTATTTTGAAATATTTAGTTACACTTCTATACAAAACTGAGTTTAAACTTTTAAAGCTATTAACCTTTGGTATGACGAAACACAGATCTTCACGGGACGTAATAGAATTTCTATTGTGTCTGGAATCCAAGCATACCAATGGTTAAGGGAGTTACGAGTAGATAGAATGCTCTGTCTGTATTGCACTCATAATCCCTACAGGTGAACTTAAAATTCACCTTTATGCTATTTTGTGCGAATTCTATTTATAGTTTTCTTCCAACTAACCTTCACAAGTTACAATAATATTACTACTCATAAAATGTTTAATAACAATCAAAGTTATAAGAATATCATAGAAAAACATAATCATAGTTTTTGATGGGAAATCATTACTTTTTGTACAGAAATTATTAGTAGGTACCTATTCAAAATAAAATTAATACCAAATGATTTTTTAATCTACTGTATTTTCCTACGTTTACGGGGTATAACTGTCATTTTTGTGTTCATGTTCTAACAGCAACCAATTTTGATTGGTAACTCTTAAATTACAGGCACTATAAGTAGGTGTTCCTAATAGAATCAATTAATTGAAAAATTGTAATAAAATGATAAAAATTTACTAGTTTCTGATTTATTCTTTTGTATTCACCCAACTACCTACCTGGATGCCAAATTTGAAGTTCATGGGTCATCTGGAACTGGGTTAGAGTTTTGTTCTATCTAGAGGTTTGTCATTTTTATAACTGACTGACTGGTCAGTCAATCCGTCAGTGATAAAAATGACGATTTTTGGACGTTAATATCTAAATAACCGTTTGAGGTATGTTTATGAAATTTGGAGCACGTATGTGTCTCGCAAGTCTCAATATATGAGGCAAATTATATATGAATATTATCATTCATATTATTATATGAAATCGTTTATGAGTTATGAGGTGGTCAAAAGTGGATCCAAACGGTTTGTGTAATATTATATTTTATTATATTACACACGGTGCTGCTTGCCAGTTCTATTAGCTTGAACTTGGCTAGACACGCTACCGCGTGTCTAGATTTGGATATGTTTTTAGAGTAAAATTTGCTACTTCAAATTGTATTAGATAGTTTTGATTGGCCCTACCCGTGTTTTCATTTAATGTCGTACACACGGCTACACATCAAGCTACAATTTCCAGTATAAGCTGACCTCTCATTCTACGAAAAGCCTACACAATGCAAGGTCAGCTTATACTGGAAATGTATAGCTTGACGTGTAGCCGTGTGTACAAAACAAAACACGTGGTAGATAATGTTTTTGGTTGAATGTTGAATAGATTGTAAACTGCATAGCAATTTGATTGCAGTAAGGCATCGCAAAAGTCTGAAAAGTTTAATCTATCCGCCTTCATAGCTCGCAGTCCATCCGTCTCAGTTCATTAAGAACGATTAATCACCACTTCCGATCCTAATGTACCTACTAACCGGAGGTTTAACTAACAGGTACTTAGTTACTCGGGGTTCCATCACTCAGGATCTTAGGCTAGTATATTCTTGTTGAGTTCTTTCCGATTCTTATTAGGACAGTTTTAGGGGTCCATAGTCGAAGCTATACAATTTTGCTAAGTCCATCAGTCTGTATGCCAGTCTGTCCGACTAATTACAACTACCCTGCCGTAACACAGTTTTACACTAGCAAGGGGGGTAAAGATCCTCAATCTAGTGCCAGCCAGTTTTCTCTTATTGACTTCTGTATCAATTATAGTACTACCAAATAAGTTACTTTAAGAAGAATAATGAAAAGGATGGCAACATTTTTTAGAAAATAAATCTTATCTTATCTTAACTTAATAACAGTAGTTTAACCCCAATACCAGCCAAACCGCTAACCTTATATACCTAATAGGCATATAAAACAGTAGCACAGAAATACTGTAACAGTTTTCTTATTAGCGTGTCAATACCTCTACTTATATTGTGTCAGATAGGTACTTGGTAAGATTGATGGCGTCAGGAGAAGCCATTTTTAAGTCTTCCATTGTGCAGATGTTCGAGCATACAGGGCACATTAGCAGGTGTTTCATCGACTGTGCAGAATCACCACAATCGCAATGAATTTGGCTGGGATCCCTGAATTTCCATTGACTGTGCAGCGACCAACATGTGTGCGAAGCCTGTTTAAGGACTTCCACATTGGCCACGGCAGGTCGTACCCTGGTGAAAGCTGTTCTTGAGGGGGAATGAAGTCAGGTGGTGGGGGGTAACTATCTATCCACAGTGCGCGTCTAAAACAGATGGGTAGTTGCTAGTGATCTGCGTGGAACGCTGAAAACTCTAACGACTTTTTAAGCGGCCTTGTGGAATTTGATGGCTATAATTATAGAGGATATCGACTGTCATGCTCCTGCTTATATTTTTCTATGGAGCAGGCCACATCCCGACGCACTCCGGGGGGTGGTATGCCTGGCAAAGGGTAGATGAGGTTTAGAGGGGTTGGCTTCAGACATCCCGTTATAATACTGCATGTGTCATAGTAAGAAAAATTATCAAAGCTGAGTTAACTTTCTTTACGTACGATCAGTGGTGCAAATTGACAACCTAGTGGAACTCTGACACAACCCATAACCCGAAGACGTTGCGGCAGACCAACGAAAAGAGGGACTTGCTCACTAGTTTCTGAACGAATGGAACTGCCTTGGCGCTGGAAAGAAGTGACTGAAAAGAATGATGGGAGGTCTTTGCCTTTGGTCAGCAGTGGGACACAGAGGGCTCAAATATAAACATATGAAATAAAAAAATAAGTAATCATTGCTAGTTTAGAATATACGCAAGAGATATGTGAATAACTATTGACATATCTCTTTAAAATAAAACAGATGTATGATCTATAGACCATTGCCAACGATCTGTAGATAACTCAACTGCTCTAGATTACTGCCTGGTGAAAGTATCTTGTCTTTTGCACTGCCCCGCTGAACTCAAATGTATTTTTTTTAACTTCTTATTGCATTTTCAGTTAGTACTAAATCCTTCGCAGTGATTTTTTTACGTCATAAAGCTTTTCAACATCACTTTAAAACAGAAGTAAATTTTTACAAAATTAAAAAAAATCCTAATCACTTTATTTCGAGTCGGGGCTTAAAAACAATTAGCTTCTTATAAAAAAAACCGCATCCTATTCGTTCCATCCGTCTGGGAGCTACGATGCCACAGACAGATATAGACGCCTAACTTATAATACCCCTCTTTTTGCTGGGGGGGGGGGGGGGGGGGGGGGGGGGGGGGGTTAACAACTAAGTACGAAGTAAAGTTTCGCTTTATCAATAACAAACACCGATCAGGCGATCAATCTTTTAAAGGTAGATGTATCTTATTCAATAACCCAGTATTCCCTCTCCATAGATCGGTTCCCGACTTCCCGTACATTCACCCATAGAAAAAGTTATGTACAGTTCGCTAAAAATCTAGCTATAACAGCAAAAAGTAGATTTTTATACGCAAGTTACAGATTGTGTGCAAAGAAAGCTTTTAAGTTGTGTATAATATTTTTTTTCTTATTTTTATATTCTACCTGGAGATGGAACAACCTTAGGGCCCACCCGCCTTTAACAAAGTATTGCCTCGTAGGTCACGCGCCTTAGAAACGTGGCCTACGATGCACTGCCCTTCGTCCATCGACTTGAAACATACAGGTGTATTGGCATCGAAGGCAAAATAGGAGGAAGGCCGCGAATCAGCTACATGAGTACAATAATGGAAATTATTACTGTCATATCGTTTAAGCACATTAAAGAAACCACCTTAGATTACTATTTATGACAAATTACAGGCACATGTGGCTTCACACCTGTATGCCTCAATTTGATGGACGAAGGGTGCCATCGTAGGGCACGTTTCTGAGGAGCGTGACCTACGAAGCAATACTTTGTTACAGGCGATGGTTACCATTTAACATCAGGTGGGCCATAAGTTGGTTCCAGCTAAAGTCGTAAACAAAAGGGACAAATAAAGGGAGTTTCATTAGTTTCATCAGTAGTGTCGTCAGTAGACAAGCACGAAGCTCTTAAATAAGAAAAAATATTAAATCAGTATTATTTTTAATCGGCTCCTTTTTAGGGGAGCTGGCTCATTAATTCATTACAGTTCAGTTAACATAAGATAACATAATTCCTTATTCCAAAATAAAATACAGAACATGATTTTTACAAATAGATTTAGTACAATGGGCGGTCTAATCGCTAAAAGCAATCTTTTCCAGACAACCTTTGTATGGATAGGATAATAATAGATCACATGACGATGATGTAAGTTAAGTGACTTTCCGCTCGGTCACAACTTGGATGGCTAGTGATATTTACAAATAAAAAAAAATCAAAGAAGCATTCAGGGTTCTTTGATTTTTTATGGTGTATCCACAATTGCGAGAAACTCGAGAAATTATTTGACTGCTGTCAATGTCAGTCTGACTTTGACGGACGTGACTGACTGACAATAGATGAGATTCGCAAGGGACTGGAAAGAATGGCGTAATAAAGAGGAGGTCTATACCCAACAATGGGTGCAGACGGGCTGAGATGATGATGATGATCCACAATCAGAAATGAGGGGTCTGTAGACAAACCAAGGTTACAGGCATAGCCAAAAGGGCAAGCCGAAGTGGTAATGGGCGCATCATTTTACAACCACGTTTGATAAGCGTACAGCCGCAAATGTTGCTTCACAAAAAGTTACTGTAGTGTAGATTCCTTTCTACTGTCACCATCATCATCATTTAAGCCACAGGACGTCCACTGCTTTTTTATACATTATAGGCTTGTGTTTGACCACCATCTCGCCTGATGGTAAGCGATGATGCAGTCTACGATGGTACATGCTTGCCTAGAAGAAACTTATATACTCGCGACTTAAAGACATCAGGAAACACAGACTCTGGCAAAGCGTTCCACTCTTTGGCGGTGCGCATATTAAATAAATAAATAAATATTGCTAGACATTTCACACAACACTATCTAGCCCCAAACTATGCAGAGCTTGTACTATGGGAACCAGATAACTGATAGAATACTTATATACATTTTTTTTTTGTAAATAAATACTTCTAATATAAAGAGAAACAACCAGAGCCGGAACAAATATCTGTAGATCATGCAAACATTTGTTCCGCGGCGGGAATCGAACCCGCTACCTCCTGTGTCTCAGCCGGCTATTCGCCTACTGCACCACGGAGGTCGTCAAAGGTCAAAGAGAACCACTTTGTGCGAATGGGAGGTATTTCAAACATATAGCGTCGGCGCACCGCAGAGCGTCTGGTTGTCCGATGATAGAATAAAGATGAGGTTAGGTTGAAAAGTTCCGCCGCACACTCCCCGGAATGTATTTGATTAAAAACCGAGAGGCTTGCAACCTTTCGTCGATGCTGCTGAACATAATCCTCCTCCATTGATTTCTAAAGCGACCAATCTTGTGCAGCTTGCGCCCAATGATTTTTACTTTGTCATTTATAAGTGGTACACCAATTATATTCCCAAAAATCTGGTTTATCAAAAGTGGTTACTAAATTTAGTAGCCGTGTGTACTGGTGCAGGGAGTATGCGCGATATTCTAAAACTACTGCTGCTGCTGATGCTACCGATGCTGCTGAACATAATCCTCCTCCATTGATTTCTAAAGCGACCAATCTTGTGCAGCTTGCGCCCAATGATTTTTACTTTGTCATTTATAAGTGGTACACCAATTATATTCCCAAAAATCTGGTTTATCAAAAGTGGTTACTAAATTTAGTAGCCGTGTGTACTGGTGCAGGGAGTATGCGCGATATTCTAAAACTACTGCTGCTGCTGATGCTACCGATGCTGCTGAACATAATCCTCCTCCATTGATTTCTAAAGCGACCAATCTTGTGCAGCTTGCGCCCAATGATTTTTACTTTGTCATTTATAAGTGGTACACCAATTATATTCCCAAAAATCTGGTTTATCAAAAGTGGTTACTAAATTTAGTAGCCGTGTGTACTGGTGCAGGGAGTATGCGCGATATTCTAAAACTACTGCTGCTGCTGATGCTACCGATGCTGCTGAACATAATCCTCCTCCATTGATTTCTAAAGCGACCAATCTTGTGCAGCTTGCGCCCAATGATTTTTACTTTGTCATTTATAAGTGGTATACCAATTATATTCCCAAAAATCTTGTTTACTAAAAGTGGTTACTAAATTCAGTAGCCGTGTGTACTGGTGCAGGGAGTATGCGCGATATTCTAAAACTACTGCTGCTGCTGATGCTACCGATGCTGCTGAACATAATCCTCCTCCATTGATTTCTAAAGCGACCAATCTTGTGCAGCTTGCGCCCAATGATTTTTACTTTGTCATTTATAAGTGGTACACCAATTATATTCCCAAAAATCTGGTTTATCAAAAGTGGTTACTAAATTTAGTAGCCGTGTGTACTGGTGCAGGGAGTATGCGCGATATTCTAAAACTACTGCTGCTACTGATGCTACCGATGCTGCTGAACATAATCCTCCTCCATTGATTTCTAAAGCGACCAATCTTGTGCAGCTTGCGCCCAATGATTTTTACTTTGTCATTTATAAGTGGTATACCAATTATATTCCCAAAAATCTTGTTTACCAAACGTGGTTACTAAATTCAGTAGCCGTGTGTACTGGTGCAGGGAGTATGCGCGATATTCTAAAACTACTGCTGCTGCTGATGCTACCGATGCTGCTGAACATAATCCTCCTCCATTGATTTCTAAAGCGACCAATCTTGTGCAGCTTGCGCCCAATGATTTTTACTTTGTCATTTATAAGTGGTATACCAATTATATTCCCAAAAATCTTGTTTACCAAAAGTGGTTACTAAATTCAGTAGCCGTGTGTACTGGTGCAGGGAGTATGCGCGATATTCTAAAACTACTGCTGCTGCTGATGCTACCGATGCTGCTGAACATAATCCTCCTCCATTGATTTCTAAAGCGACCAATCTTGTGCAGCTTGCGCCCAATGATTTTTACTTTGTCATTTATAAGTGGTATACCAATTATATTCCCAAAAATCTTGTTTACCAAAAGTGGTTACTAAATTTAGTAGCCGTGTGTACTGGTGCAGGGAGTATGCGCGATATTCTAAAACTACTGCTGCTGCTGATGCTACCGATGCTGCTGAACATAATCCTCCTCCATTGATTTCTAAAGCGACCAATCTTGTGCAGCTTGCGCCCAATGATTTTTACTTTGTCATTTATAAGTGGTACACCATTTATATTCCCAAAAATCTGGTTTATCAAAAGTGGTTACTAAATTTAGTAGCCGTGTGTACTGGTGCAGGGAGTATGCGCGATATTCTATAACTACTGCTGCTGCTGATGCTACCGATGCTGCTGAACATAATCCTCCTCCATTGATTTCTAAAGCGACCAATCTTGTGCAGCTTGCGCCCAATGATTTTGACTTTGTCATTTATAAGTGGTACACCAATTATATTCCCAAAAATCTTGTTTACCAAAAGTGGTTACTAAATTCAGTAGCCGTGTGTACTGGTGCAGGGAGTATGCGCGATATTCTATAACTACTGCATATTTGTCAGAGAGTTCATTCCTATGAGTCCACGCCTTTGTTCGCTGTTGGAAAACTTGAATAGGACT
Organism: Philereme vetulata; assembly: GCA_918857605.2. NCBI lineage: Eukaryota > Metazoa > Arthropoda > Insecta > Lepidoptera > Geometridae > Philereme > Philereme vetulata. Next base: position 12,906,275 of record OU975421.1, read on the forward strand.
AGTTTGGTACTGGATGATTTTTTTCATTTGTTTTCCACTGTAGGTACACTATAGAACACTAAGTGACGTCATATTCAGAATTCATCAATAACAATTGTAATAAAATTAACAATGCAGTAGCTCAAACCGACAGGTATCGCAACTTTTATGATTTTATATTATGTCACAAAGAATTTGAAATAAAAATAAAAAAAATAAAACAAAAATTACCAAATACACATCATTATAAGTGCTTATTTACCACCCTGCAGTACTCACCGTACGCGCCCTGTTGAAGTCCATTGACTGTGCGGGGTCATTGATCGATCAGGGTAGTTGAATGGCTCGTAGTAACTGTTTAGTAATTTGTGGCATCGACAATACGCTTGTTCTCTAACATTTCATCGATTCTCTCGAGATTTTGATTATAAACAGAAGTTTTTTTAGAGATGCATTTATTTTTAATTTATTTTGTAGACGCTGTCCTTTCAATATAATTAGTTTAAATTGCAAAACTTTATATAAATAATAAATAAATATTGCTGGACATTTCACACAGCGCTATCTAGCCCCAAACTAAGCAGAGCTTTTACCATGGGAACCAGATAACTGATAGAATACTTATATACTTTTTTTTTTGTAAATAATATATAGAAAAACACCCAGACACGGAACAAATATCTGTAGATCTTGCAAACATTTGTTCCGCGGCGGGAATTGAACCCACTACCTCCTGCGTTTCAGCTGGCTATACGTCCACTGCGCCACGGAGCTCGTCAGTATATAATGATGGATTACATACGTTTTCGATAACACATCTCATTATTATTAATAATTAGTTTTGTATCTGAACATTTGAATGGAACGACATAATAAAGTTTCGACGATCTCCGAGGCACAATGGGAGAATAGACGACTGAGACGCCGCAGTTGTGTGGGTTTGATTCCCGCCGCGGGACAAAAGTTTGCATGATCTACAAATATTTGCTCTGGGTCTGGATGTGTTTCTATATATTATAAGTAAATATAATATAGTTAATCTGGTTCACATAGCACAAGCTCCGCTAAGTTTGGGGCTAGATAGCGCTAAGTGAAATGTCCAGCAGTATTTATTTTATTTATTTACAGGGCACCTAGCGTCTAGTAGTATACCATCCAAGCCAGAAGTGCACTGCTGGACATGAAAAGTGTACTTATCTTGCTAACACGCCCTCGGGCATCCAACTTGAACGATTCGTGTTGGTGTTCTTTGAATGGGGACAAATCGTGTTTATCGAAATATTTCACAGAGAACTTTGTAGTTGATATTGTTAGGTTTGAATAATGTGGGGAGATTCTTGCTTCTGTGTTGTTACTTATACTACTTGCCAGTGTACAAAGGTTAAAATTCGACGAAAGTATATACTTTTTTTAGCTTATTTTAACATCCGCCCCACCTTCCCCAATAAACTTTAACTATCCCAAAACTCACATACATGGGTGCAAAGTTTCTCTTCACTTATTAACAATATAGATAAATAGTTTGTTTTTGATCCATGACATACAATAAGAGGGTAACTCATACCTTCCATGTTTGCACTTAGTTTATTTAGTTATTTTTATTTTTCTTCATTATGTAAATAGATTCTAAGTTTTGTTAATTTGAGTATTCATAAGTTACGCCAGTCCAGCCTTTTTCGCCTGAGATACAGGTTTTCCTAGTTCAGGCAATGTATAAAATCTAACCTATAAGTAGATATTAATCCCTAATGTTAATCTTAGCAATATTAAAAATGAATAAAGATTTATTTATTTCTTTTATTTATTTAATGATTTAATATCCGTTAATTCATAGGCAAATATGGAGGTGGATTAATCACGAAAACACGCTTGCTTAGTAACATTTATTTTAATATACAGATTAGGCACTTAACCGATGTGTGTGTGTGTGTGTGTGTGTATTAATAAATTTATATTTTCTCTATTTGATCGAGCGAAGCGAGACATGTCCATTTATTCAAAATACCATACTGTGCGGCGGTATGAAGTTCGGCAGGTCAACTAATAATAAATAAATATGATCCCAAAAACAATGGACATCAGACTGGTAAGTAAGTAACACTAATTAATAAAATATAAATAGCGCTGGACATTTCAATCCACGATATCTAGCCCCAAACTTAGCCAAGCTTTTACTATGGGAGCCAGATAACTGATAGAACACTTATTTAATGCTAAGTACATACAATATGTTTACAGAAAAACATTATGATCTGTAGCATATATCTGTAGATGATGCAAACATTTGTTATACATATGTACATATGTAAGTACATATGTACAAATGTAAGTACATATGTACAAATGTAAGTACATATGTACTCTTGTTTTGGGAACGTATTAAGATGGTTTTTAATAGATATAATGTTTAATTAAATCTAAAATAAAACTATGATTACGTTCACACCGATTTGATGTGGATTTGATAATGAAGCAATTCAAAGTACAGAGAGCTAACATGGCGGTCGATGCTTAGACTGCTGTGTTGGCTAAAAAACATAGCTTAAATTCTAGGAAGTGCATTTGCAAATGCAGCAAAATTATACATCTAAATTAATCTAGGGCAGATGGATGAGAGTCAACCATAACTGTGTTTTATTTGTATACATATTTATTTATATATATTGTTTATTTTGGTATTAGACGCACTCTCTTCATAAATAGTAATAGTATTGTCTCTTCATAATAGTTTAGCCATAAATATACACCCCCGACCATAATCTTTGTTAAAACAAAATCCTCTCCATCCAAATGCTGTCTGGAAGAGAATGCTTCTAAGCGATACGACCACCCATTGTACTATTTGCTTTGTGTTGCCTATTTTGTTTTTATTTTTTATTGATATTCCGTACAATAAAGTGTTTTCATTCGTTACATTCATTAATTTGTTTCCTCCTGCATCTCAGCCGGTTGTTTGCCCTAAGTATTTGTCTATGTGGCTATCTGCCAATGTACAGCATCTGTGTTATATATATTTTACCTATCCAATGGATAAAAAATATATACATGTTTTGTTTTCACATGGAAACAGATAAAGAGAGAATGATTGTTACCCCTCAATTAAAGTTACTCGGAGGTCGTGAAAAGGCACTAAAAACAAATGTATATTTAATGTGAGGTTTATCTTTCAAGTCGCTATATTACATACACATACAGCTTTTAGTACAGCCTTGAATGATTTAAAGTTAGCACGCCAATTTTTTCGTAATTTTTGTGGCTGTAGCACCTTTTAACCATGTTCCATTTATTTTTGTAATTGGGTGCAATAAATAAATTAAATTATATAAAATTATTAATCCCTACTTCTATCAAATACGTATAGAGGTAGCATTGTACAGCATCCTAGAGACCCTAAGATCAATCACAGCCCCGAGCAAACATTGGCAGTAGGAAGGTGTAATTACCCTGAAGATGTTGAGCACTTTGCACTAACGATCACCTCTAATTATCGCTAGAGGGTTCTCGAATCGATTGCGGCCAACCTTCAGGCAGTGAATTGGTACTACAAGCTATAGAGTTAAAAATTTCTTCCAAAGATCGAGACAAAGCGATCTCTTCCAGGTAAACTTTGGATATAAAAAACTGCGAAGTATTTTTTTTCCACACTTGCTCGACAATTTCAAATTATATGTCATGTAAAACTCACGGAAAGCAGGTGATTAAATCCCTACAGCTGAGCTGGGAGTAAAGTTTTACTGAATTTCTTTATGCCCTCGCGGGCATAATATGATTTGAGTTTGGAACCTCATCTGTATTTAAATTTGAACCAAAGAGACCCGCGCAATAAGAACTTATTCGTAAATCGAACTAACCTCTGATGCACCAAACTAGATTTAGTTTTTATTGTCTCGCAGAAAGTATGAAAAGTAGAGTATTCTCCTCGTGGATAAAGCTGTCTGAATCTTGGGCGTGCTTATATCCTGGGTATCTTTAAGTCGCGAGTGAATAGGTTTCTTCTAGGCAAGCGTGTACCATCGTAGACTGCATCATCGCTTACCATCAGGCGAGATCGTGGTCAAACGCAAGCCTATAATATATAAAAAAAATATCCCTCTCAGCACTCAGGATTCTAGTAACACCGCTCAGCTCACGAGTTAACTCTTGAATCCTTCGTTACGTTCGAGATGCAATATAGCACCCGTGACGCAAGACACTGCTTTATCCCCTCGTTTAATAATCTACTATTTACTTTTTGTATTAAAGGGAGACTAGGTTAAAACGAGGTTAAGGGACCGTTTCCGTTAAGCGGTGAGCGATGAAATAATCTAATAGGTTAGCTGCGCTGTGCGAGGCAAGGCAAATGAAATAATCATATTGGTGTATGTTTTCCTCGATCACCGCTTAGCTACATCTTACATCTCTAGTGGAAAGCAGTCTTAACAGTTTATGTCCATTAGTTGACCGCTAGTGACATTCACGTCAGCTTTTCTTTTTCGGTGGAGACGTTAGACTCGTATTACTAAGTAATTGGAATCTCACGGAAGCTAAAGACGGCCCCAGATAAGCCCAAATTCAATACATACGGTTCTAGTCATGTGTAGTCTAAATTAATAAATATTGCTAGACCTTTCACATAGCTCTATCTTGCCCCAAACTAAGCAGAGCTTGTTTTATGGGAACCAGATAACAAATAGAATACTTATAGACATTTTTTTGTTTGTAAATACATACTTATAACATATAGAGCAACAACCAGACCCGGAACATATACTCGTATATATCTGCAGATCATGCAAACATTTGTTCCGCGGCAGGAATCGAAATCGCCACCTCCTCCGTCCACCTAAGAACGACTTGCGCAACGATGTCTAATTGCCGTAGTATTTAGTAAGTAGTATTCAAGAGAGTTGTCAAATATGTCTAATTTAACCATTTTTAGTCACTAATTACGTTCAGGGATAGCTTGGCAAACCGGTCTCTATCGTATTCAAAACATGAGTGATCGCTACTGGCATTTATTTAATGTTAGCTTAGAACAGAAGGTATTCATAAAATTCATAGTAATTTCATTTTTACCACAACTTCACAAGGTTTATTTATGAGAAATTTGAACTCAATTTTGATTATTTTTAATTGTTTAGGCAGGTGAGATATTAAAGTTTTGTATGCCCTTCAGAGTAGACTTATAAATCAAAAAACGTCGGGGGTGTTATGATTTTATCGCTTTTCTGACTAATTGCTTGCCAAATTGTCTAGAATTCTTTCTTAAGGGGATACCGGAGGGACAATCGCCCATACAACATGTACTACCAAGATCATTTCAATCATTCTAATTTCTAATCATTTCTAAATCTAATTGAAGCATATTTCTACCTTAATAAGGTATTATTTTAATTTGAATAGTATTTATCTAGGTTCCCAACCATATATTAGATCAAAATACTTACCTGAAATGAAATAGAAGCGTATCGCATTCTACATGTTTTTAACCTAATTGTTTCGTATTAAAAACAACAACATCTTACGTATCCTAGTCATGGGAACATAGATTATATCATCTAGTTACAGAATAACAACACAATGAGAAAAATACAACAAGTTTTCAGTCATCAGTTTTGGTATTACGGAACATGGTCAAAATCTCATCAAATTTAGAATCGTTCTATTGCTATCACTGTCGCTCTTCGTGGCTAAACTTCGTCACTAAACAGGGATAGCGATATTCAGCCCGAAGTTTTTGACGCTGCCGAATTGAAGTTGCGCTCGGTGTTCGCCGGCGCGTTAAGCTATTTTTACCATTCATATCACATAATCTATTTCAATAACACAGCTGTAAAAACATATATTTAGTTATTATTATAAGTTGATTCTTCTACTATGCAATCTCGCATCTTCACGTTCTTCGGGCACGTATCGCGACGTGGAGAAGTGTCAGTTGAATGCCTTCTGGTGCAAGGTTGAGGGTACTCGATCACGTGGTAGAGCACCAGTGAGATGGACGGACCAAATCAAAGCAGCACCGGATGATCACTTACAAGAGCGCACCAGAAAAGCGGCATTACGATAGGAGTGGCGAAGGATTGGCAAGTAAGACGCTACCCCCGACTGCCAAGAGTGTAAAAACTGATAAGAAGGTGTTATAGTCTGGAAAACCAAGTCTTATAGTAAAATGGGTAAAAGTGCTTGGACCAAGCGACCAAGTCATGCTCGCAAATCAAAACTAACAGTGTATTGACTCGCATTCAATGCTCACGAGACAAGACTATATGTTGATCATCAAAATATCAGCAAATGTGCTATTGATGTTAAAAAACCGGCCAAGTATGAGTCGGACTCGCGCACGAAGGGTTCCGTACCATCTATACTAGTATTATAAAGAGGAAAGATTTGTATTTTTGTGTGTATGTTTGTAATGAATAAATTAAAAAACTACTGTGCCGATTTCAAAAATTTTTTCACCATTAGAAAGCTACTTTCACCTTTCCTTTAGGTTAATGTTGGCAGGACACATTGGTTGTAGAGGCGGATCTTCAGACATTGTGGAACGGTGGAAGATTATTTATTAATATTTCTTTTATTATAATTTAATTACTTATTTTTAAAGTGTACATAACTAATGTAAATATAATGTAATGTAAATGTAATACATAACTAAATATTCTGTGAATATTTCAAGAGTCTACCTGTTGCCTGTTGCCGTTATCAGTATCGAGCAAAAACGAGCAAAAAATCACGTTTGTTGTATTGGAGCCCCCCTTAAATATTTATTTTATTTTGTTTTTATTATTTGTTGTTATATTTGCAACAGTTATACATCATCTGTGAATATTTCAACTATTTAACTATCATGGTTCATGAGATACAGCCTAGTGATAGACTGACAGACAGCCAGACGTTTTTATAGATAATGTTACGGAACCCTTAGTGCGCGAGTCCGACTCGCCCTTGGCCGGTTTTATTTTACCCTTTCTGCCACCATGACAACTGAGTTTCACAACCAGTTGCCATTGCGGATTATATACTCTTTGTCGGCGACTAGTTCAAGAGCCTATGGATTTAAAATAAATACATTTTTATTATACTTTACGTTTCTTCATGTCGGTTACTTAAATATGTTTGCCTCTACCGTGTTAGTGCACGGTAGGGTTGCCATCTCCATATGTTGAAATCCAGGGTTTAAAGGTAGAAATACTAGGACATTTCTGTTTAAAACCAGGACGCACTATTGTGTTTGGAATCATCATGAGAGCCCGTTAAAGATTTTATTGCAAAAGCTACAGAAAGCTTTCCACACAGTTTATAAAAAGTGTCAACGACCTTTACATGCGAGGGGCGGGCCCAGTGCCAAAACTATTGGAGACAATAGTGGTGCGAAAATTTTACACAGGGCCCTTTAAAATCCCAGGACGCTTAAAGACTATCCAGAACACCCCAAAAAGCAGGACATGTCCTGGTAAAACAGGACGGTTGGCAACCCTAGTGCACGTGCAGGATTCGAACCCTCAACCTTCGAATCGCACAACACAATGATCTTTCAAAATACAAATTTCTATGAACTTCCGTCGGTACGTACATTGTACACGGAAAAGGCGATGATGAATCGTCTCTTCGCGTGAACAACGACCAATTTGCTTCCGATTTGGAATGTAAACAATGTTTGTTTGATTTCTCTTTAATATCGTAAGATTGTGATCGTTGACCAGTTTTAGGAATTTCGTAAATGGCTGTGACGCTACCAACATAAGAAATAATACTTTTTGTTGGTGAAAATCACAATTTGTTTTGTTTATTGTATGTCTAATACAACGATTTTTCTTAATTCTTCTTTTCTTTCTTTCTAGCCTTAATAATATCACACGCCGGGCTTTTTGTAGCGTTAACGTTCTAGTCGTTTTCGAACTGAATGGTCTGATATGTGACGATGGTAAGAGGCTTTTGGTGTGGGACGCTACGTGCGATACCCTTGCGCCATCTAATCTGTCTGGTACAGCAGTTGGGGCCGGTGCGGCGGCAATTTCAGTCGAAGATCTCTAGCGGCGCAAATATGGAAGTCTCGACAGAGCTTACGTATTTGAGCCATTTGGGGTCGAGACCCTGGGTCCATGGGGTATCGGGGCCCATCGCGTTTTCAAAATTCTTTCTGGGCGTCTGGTCGAAACGACGTGTGATCCGAGAGCCAGCGCTTACCTGGGTCAACGCATAAGCATTACAATTCAGAAGGGCAATGCAGCCAGTGCCTTGGGGACACTTCCACCTGGTAGTGATCTGGAGCAGTTGAGCTCTTCGTTTGCAACGGTCTTTAGATGATTCAACTGTTTCTTCTGTATTTTATTGTAAATAATTGTATATTCTTTCTGTTAATAAAGAAATATTTTGACTATAATAACATCAAGTTTTCTTGCGTTAATAAAATAGACCTGTTTAACTTGTATTTAAAACATTCCTTACCAATGTTCGTATAAGATTTTTTAAGCACGCGCTAACCAGTGATTTATTTCTTCTTCCGTGGACTCCGCTGTAGGTGCGTACACCTATATTAATGTTAGGGGGTAGTCCTCAAATTTTAATTTCAGAATACATACTCTTTCTGTGAGACTAATGAAGGTTTCAATGTTAGTCCTTAATTCTTTTTTGATAAGAAAATCCTATCCGTATCTTCCTGGCCTTTCTCCGATATGACAAAATATATGATCGTCATCTTCAGTAGTAGAATTTCCTTCTCTGCGGATATCCGAAATTCCTATTATATCAAATTTAATTTTTGTTAGAACGTATTTCAATTGCAGCATTATTTCTTTAGATGATAAGGATCTCACGTTGTATGTACATATTCTTGTCTTGTCTTGATTTTGTACTTGTTGGAGGGTGTTGGTCGTTTGCCTCCGCGGTGACCAGCCGTGTTCGAGGAAGGAGAGGGGTTTGGTTTATTAATTGCTATTGATTTTGTCGTTGTTGATTCAGGCTCTAAAATGGAGGTGGGCGAGCCACTTGGTAGGCACACAAGACGAAAGGTGGACCCGAACAGCAACCCTATGGAAAGGCCCAGTTGGCAAGAGAAAAAAAGGGAGACCACAAGAAAGATGGCAGGACGAGATAGCAGGCAAGACATGGCTGAAGGAAACAGAAAACCGAGAAAAATGGAAACTTTTGGAGGAGGCCTATACCCGTCGAGGGGTTCTTAATACATAATACATAACTATGAAAGTGAAAAACTATGTACTTACAAAGAACTTAATACAGGTTTTTTTTATTTTTTTTAACCAGTGATTAATTTTTTTTGTGGTATGACCCATGTTTTATGTCCCGGTTTGGCAGAAAAGTTTGTTTTAGCTTTGGGATTATTTGTAAGAGTATCAGTCGCCCAGCTTGTGGCACAATAATTAAATTAATTATTAATTGGTTTGACCAAGCTATTAATTGTCTGAATTGAATTTGAATTTATTAATAGTTGTTTGATCATTTTGTGTGTACCGATTTTTATTTTATTTTTGTAATGTAAATTACAATTACATTTTTAACATACTTCTAATATTTTATTATTATTTATTTACTAAGGAAATGGATGATATGTCTGAGAAATAAATATATTGAGTTGAATTGAAACCCTGTTTCTTCGCCCTAGTTCAATTTTAAACACACAGATCGATGGAGCATAAAAAAATAAGTACGATTGCATTAAAAATTCAATCTGTTTAAAATGGAGAGCAAACACTGCTTTATTGAAACCCCCCCCCCCCCCCCCCCCCCCCCTGATATTACCTCCCGCCCCGGCTTCGCACAAAATTACACTAATATTATAAATGTTTGTTTGTTTGTTACTCAATCACGTCGTAACGGCTAAACCGATTTCGATTAAATTTTGTATATACGTAGATCATAACATGAATTATCACAAAGGCTGCGTTTTATCCCATAAATCCGTTCCCAATGGATAAAAATGGGGTGTCAAGTCAAATTGCAAGTTACTTTGCAGCCAGTTTAGTTTTATTTCTAGGTTACCTACACATTTTGTAGTGTAACGCGTACGGAGTCGCGGGCAACAGCTAGTAAAATATATTTAATACTAAACAATAAAACAGAGCCGAGATGGCCTAGTGGAATGTACCCTGACATCCATTGTGGGTTCTAATTCCGGCCATGGATTTTTCAACTAGAAAAATGTATGTGCAAATGCGCCCATACATTTTTTGGTAAACACGTGCTTAAAAAACATGGAAGGAAAACATTATGAGGAAATCGGCATGTCCTTGAACCAATAATTCGAAGACATGTCCTATCCTGCTAGTATTATTAAAAGCGGCGATGGGCTTGCAATCTCGTGAATAATTACCTATGCTAAAGTTCATCATCATCACCATAAATTCTTTATTTGGAACATAAACAATGGTACAAATGATGTGATAAACGATGATATCTGCAGAAGTATTAAACTGTGTCGCAGACATCAACGCCCTCCTCCGGGAAATATTACAGTAGCTCCCAATCAAGGTGCATTAGTTACACATACAAACTGTACGTGTATGTATATATTAATTAGTCTGTGTTTGTAAGTGTGTGCGGGTGTGTGTGTGTGTGTACGTGTGTGTGCGCGTGCGCGCGTGTATGCACGAGGGTGTATTTGGGGGTGCGTGCGTGTGTGCGTAAGTATGTGTGTATGCATGCGTGTGTGCTAGGCTACTTAGAGACAACCATGAGTTCTTCCGTTTCATTGTAGGACAGTGATTGGAGCGATTCCAGGCATTTAATTTTGCATTTAAATAAAGGGAGAGGATATAGGCTTAGGAGTCTATTTAATCTATTATAATGTAACGGGCCGATGTATGTGGACTTGCTAGTGCCGTGCGTCGACGCTCAATTTTGCAGACATTATCAGACCTTCGTTTGTTAGTAGTAAGATTTGGGTCATATATTAATTGGGAGTGTTTTCGCATGACAGTTTGCGCTGTAAAAAGTTGCCGGACTGTTGGAACTTGGCAAATCGAATAAAGCTCTGAAATGGGAAAATACATTGGTTTTTTGACAATTACCTTCAGAACCGCCCTTTGTGCTCTTTCCAGCTTTAGCATAAATGACCTCGCCAAGCCACCCCACGAAGTTATGCAATATAATAGAACTGATTGGGCAAGGGCATAGTAAACAGTTTTCAAACAATGATAATCCAAAACTTGCCTTAGGTTTTTAAACACAAAAATTAGTTTTCTGACACGGGAGATAGAGGCTTCAATTTGTGGTTTCCAAAGTGGGCTTATATTTGAAACGTTATGTTTGGCCTTGCCTTTGACTACCCTCTTGTGTTATATCTTCGTGTGCGTACTGGGTAAGGGGTCAGAGCATGTCTGTCATTGATTGATATACTCTATATTGCACACCAATTTAAATACAGTAACAAAGGAAATAAACGTTTTGTTTATAGAGCAAGGTGTTCGTTTTGATAACAAACTCCCAAATGATGTACAAAATTAAACAATTAACAAATTTGAAAACGTAAATAAACAAAATCTTTATAAAAAAGCATACAATAAAATATCGGATTATTAAGATGATAGAGAATCTTTGGATTGAAATTGATCCAACTCGTTCAAAAATGTTACAATTTAGACGTAATTTTTTTTTTATTGTTATGTATTCTAAAAGGATCATTAATAAATAAATAAATATTGCTGGATATTTCACACAGTGCTATCTAGCCCTAAACTAAGCAGAGCTGGTACTATGAGAACCAGATAACTGATAGAATACTTACATACATTTTTTTGGAAATACATACGTATAATATATAGAAAAACATCCAGACCCGGAACAAATATCTGTAGATCATGCAAACATTTGTTCCGCGGCGGGAATCGAACCCGCTACCTCCTGCGTCTCAGCTGGCTATTCGCCCACTGCGCCACGGAGGTAGTCCGTGATAATTAAAAAAACAACCAGCCTTGTTTTCTTGCCTTTCTTACTTGGCTTGGTCGCGAAGGAACAGGCGGTAAAATTGACATTTCAAAGTGTTAATGAATAAAAGATTTTGACTTTGACTTTGAAACAATAAATAACGATATAATGAGCGGTCATTTTGCTAAAAGAGATCTCTTCCAGACAACCTTTGTTTATTAATAGCAGTGAGCTTCTATATTATTTTCGTTAATCCTAGCAATACATTAATTTAAATTTAAATTCTATAAATGTATTTTTCTTTCAATTATGTAGCTTGTCTTGAAGATATGTTCAATAAAACTTTCAATTTTAGATTTAAAGTGAATCTTCAGCTTTCATTCCAAGGATCATTTAGAATCGTCTTATAAATTTGCTCAGTTTAAGCTTGTTCAAGCATCAAGCACGCTCATTACCTAAACAATCTCGTTGGGATGTAATGTTGAACAAGGCACGAATTATTCCGCATTATTGAGGGCCCCTACAACAAATTCACGCACGGGCTGGAAACTGTAGGGATGCATACTCATACTCATTTATTCAAACCGTAGGGGCACAATAGAACACTTGGATACGTCAATAATAGTACTTACTTAATTACATGTCTTTATCTAAGTATAGGGGCCAGAAACAGACAAGCATTACATATACATTTATGCTTAAAAATACTGATTATTAATTATGTAGGTACCTAAGATTATAGCTCAGCAGCTATAATCTTAAGTACCTACACCTTCCTTCCTTTACCTTCCTTGCTAGTTTTTGATTTAATAGCGTGTGTATGTCAAATGTGTGTTTGTTACTTCTGTTCTTAATTATTATAACTGTCTTACGATAGTCCAAAAATACTAAACTAGTGGTTTTGTGAGAATATTAGCCCTCGCGTCCCAAGTCCAAAAAGTAATATGTGGAACAAAATTAACGAAAAAAGCCTAACTTTAGATCGAATTTCAGGTGTTTGAATTTTTCTATAGGTTTACTTAGAATTTTGAGCAAAATATTGGTATTAGTTTTAGCTATTACTCGTATTACCTTGGTCCTAGGAGGTCTAATTTGGTGTCTACGTGTTTGTCTTGTGAAGGCGGAGAGGACTGCGTAGTCTGATTGGTATAGGTAGATAGTTATAAATATTCCAAAAAATTACATAAAAGTTGTAATCCGTCTGTGACGTACAGGCTTGGCCTGGGTCACACTGGGTCGATTACCTTTGATATGTAGATAGCAATCGCCGTGTAGCCTTATGTATGATAAAAAGTATCCTCCAGGTAACAATATAATGCGCACATACCTGGAACACCAACAGAAGATCACCTTCCTCAACGCGCGCTTGCTTGCTGCCTGTTGCTGGGCAATGCTGGCGGCACTTATCACACGCACACCGGCCGGTGGAACTTGATTGTTTGTTAATACATTTGCACAAAGATAGTCTGAATAAATCCACACACGATACACGAGTTTGGAATGCTTTTGACCGATTTTGGATGGGTTGTTTTGGTAATAATATGCGTTGCGCTGTCACTCGTTCGAGGTGAGGCAGCCGAATTAAAGATTCATCGGACCGTTGTGGGTCAGCTCAATTTTAGTGAGGGTTGACTTGTTGTGAGTCTACCGCACGCATAGGACAAAAAAAATGTTGCCCATGTTACAGGAAAAACAACCTTAATACCAATACATAAGACACACGTTTACTGACGATAACTATGCGAACGAAACATCCCGCCCACCAAAATACAGCTGGTATTTTCTGAATGTTACATGGAATCGAATATATACATATACAAAAATACGAAGGAATAAATACTATAATGATACTACTATGTAAGAACTTAGATCTACGGTACGATGTGAAATGGTTGGTATAAAAAATAATGATGTGACTTATTCCGTTGGTAACGGGCATAGTTTCACCAGTGGTCTCTTAACTAAATTATCGTTAGCCATTTTGACGGTGGCCACACGGATCTCTCCATCGGAGCCAGGATGTAACTCAACAACTCTGCCCAGAGGCCAGTGCAACGGTGTTCGCATATCATCTTTAATGAGTACAAGTGCATTGATTTGAAGCGGCTTAGATTTTTTAGTCCATTTTGCCCTTTCAGTTAGGGTGTGAAGATATTCGTTCTTCCAGCGACTCCAAAAGTTTTGTTGAAAGGATTGTATAAGTTGCCAGCGATTTAATTTATATAATTTTTCATCAGACACATCGTTGTCAGGAACAGCTGTCAATGGTTCTAAGGTCAAGAAGTGACCTGGAGTTAATGCTGTTAAATCATTCGGATCGGAACTAACAGGACATAGGGGTCGGGAGTTGAGAACCGCCTCAATTTGAATAAATAAAGTTGCTAATTCTTCAAATGTTAACACCTGATCACCAACTATCCGATAGAGGTGTGATTTTGCCGCTTTGATCTGGATTTCCCATACCCCTCCAAAATGTGGTGAAGACGGGGGATTGAATTTGAAATCTATGTGTTCTGTACCGGCCGCGGTCTCCATCAAGGTCATAAATTGATTCCGGGCTCCAACAAAATTTGTTCCACAATCTGCATGAATTATACTACATCTACCGCGTCGTCCAACAAATCTCCGCAGTGCAGCTATAAAACCATCCGATGATAAAGTGGAGACCACTTCCAAGTGGACAGCTTTGGTTGCAAGACACACAAACAGGCAAAGATATGCTTTATCTAATTTAGCGCCCCGGTGTTGCCCTAGCTTAATACGGAATGGTCCACCGAAGTCAACTCCTACGATTGAAAAAGGTTTGACCTGATTAACGCGATAGGTGGGCAGATCACTCATAAGTGGCTGTAATGGTTGGGGTCGGGTACGGTAGCATCTAATGCATTTCGCAAGACATCGTCTGACTGCTCGTTTTGCAGAAGTTATCCAAAACTGTTGAAGTAACAAGAAGTGCGTAGTGTTTACCCCAGTATGGCAATATGTTCGATGAATCGACTCGATAAGTTTATTGGTGAGAAGGGAGTCATTGGGTAACAGTGCTGGGTGTTTTTGTTCAAACCCTAGTCCTGCATGGCATATACGTCCGCCCACCCTGAGAATCCCACGATCATCGATGAAAGGATTTAACTTGCGAAATGGTTTCACTAGAGGTTGGTCAGTAGATAAGTTAAGGATTTCATCTGGGAAAGAGCTGCTCTGAACGTGTTTTACTAGAAGCATCAATGAAGCATGACGTTCATGGTGAGTGATATATCGGTTGCTAACGGAAGTATTCAATTTTCGGGATGCATTGATAAATCGAAGACAATAAGCCGTAACACGGATAGTTTTATCAATATTTGAAGATTTCGATAATAGTTCATCGAGAGGTGAATAATGACTGTCTGGGTCAGACATGGTGGTCGTATGTTGCAACACTAATGAGACCGAAGTTGAAACCTTAGCCTCCTCAAGAGCTACTGGATCTTCGTCTCGTTTTGTAAAAGAATCTGGTTGTAGGCTATGGTTCTGTGAAAGCCACGAGGGCCCCGCCCACCATAACAAGTTGTGCAGCAGTTCCTGAGGAAGTTGACCTCGAGAACAAACATCTGCGGGATTATCGCTTGACGAAACATGATGCCACCAATCTGTAGGAGTGACGTCATGAATATGGCTGACACGGTTGGCTACAAACGTGACCCATCGAGAAGAGTGAGAATTGAGCCACGATAATGCGATTGTGGAGTCAGACCACAACTTAACGTTTATTGAATGCGATTGACGTGAGTTATACGTTGTTTTGAAAAAGTCGTACAGATTGGCTAATAGTAGAGCTGCGCACAACTCCAGGCGAGGCAATGATACTTTCTTGATAGGGGCCACGCGTGCTTTCGAGCAAATGGGCACGATATGGACATTATCTTGTTGATCAGTCATCCTCATATAAAGGACAGCTCCGTACGCAACTTCGGAACTGTCACAAAACCCGTGGACTTCGTAAGATTTAGGATTATCAACTGTAAGTCGTCGAGGAATCCTCAAGTCTCTGATTTGGGTAATCTGCTGTTGGTAGTCATCCCACAAGGTCACAATATGATCAGGGGGAGTATCATCCCATCCACCACCGAGTACCCACAATTGCTGGATCAAGCATTTCGCTTTTATGGTCAGAGGGGATAAAAAACCTAAAGGATCGAAGACTTTGGCAACCTCACTAAGAATTGTTCGTTTCGTACACTGACGATTAGTAGATGTTACCTCAAAAAGGAACATATCGGACTTGGGATCCCATTTTAAACCCAGTACTTTGAGAGCTAAAGGTTCCGGTTCATCGAAAGAGACCAAATCCAAAAGACAATCCTCTGGTGGTAAATCTGACAAAACCCTCTGGTCGTTACTTGCCCATTTGCGCAGATGAAGCTTTCCTAATTTGAATAAATTAATGAGCTCTGATTTTGCTGTAAGTGCTTCTTGTAATGAATCCATTCCTGTTACGATATCATCCACATAAATCCCTGTGCCGGAAGATAATAGTTTGTGTGCAATGGGAAATGCATTTCCTTCATCTTGAACTAATTGCTGAATGACCCTACACGCAAGAAATGGAGCTGATGCTACACCGTACGTCACTGTATTTAAACGGTATTCTTGAATGGGATCGTTTTTAGAGAATCTCCAAAATATCCTTTGGTAATCTCGATGACATGGGTCCACTAACATCTGCCTATACATCTGTTGAATATCAGCCATAAACACAATAGAAGACTCACGAAACCGTAACAGAATTTCATTGATGTTCGCTTGGAGCTTAGCACCTTTCAACAAGGCATCGTTTAATGACATGTTGTTAGAATCACGCGCGGAAGCATCGAACACAACCCTCAGTTTAGTGGTATGGCTTCCAGGATTTGTGACACAATGGTGGGGGATATAATATTTACCCTTATCTAAGTCCTCTGTAGATACCAAGGACATGTGGCCGCTAGTAAGATAATCGGTCATAAATTCTGAATATTGACGGCCAAGTTCAGGGTCGCGAGTTAAGCGACGCTCAATCGCATGGAACCGTCGCAAAGCTATGTTTCTAATTCCATGGAAAACGGGTTCAGTATCATTTTTGAAAGGAAGCTTTACGATGTACCGACCTGATGTGTCACGTGAATGTTCTGTTTGGAACTTTTGCTCACACAACAACTCATCTGATGTTAACGTTGAAGCGGTTGGAAGACTCTCAAGATCCCAAAATTGCTGTACTAAATTAGTAAGTTCGCTGTCACCACTAGATTGTAAAGTTAATAACGAGTGGCTGCCTATAGGTGACTTACCTAATAGCAACCAACCAAAGATGGAGCTGAAAGCTGGCGGTTGGTTTGAGGTACCCTTTATACGTTCGCCGAGCAAGCATTCTGCGAAAACATCTGCACCAAGTAAAACATCAACTGGGCCAGGAATATCGAAACCGGGATCTGCTAAGTTTAGGTCTTGAATATGCATCCAGCCTGTACGGTTCAGTTTAGCTATGGGTTGATCACTGCAAATGGTTCTGATTACATGCAAGTCTAAGTTGAACAAGGACTTCTCGTTCATACCTATAGTACATAAAACCCGACCCTGCACATTAGCTGCTGCACCTCCTAACCCGTTGATATGAACGCTGGTTGCAGAAGGCGTAAATTTTAATAGTCGGATTGCATCTTCGGTGATGAAGTTGTTTTGACTACCTGTGTCCAATAAAGCCCGGAAGGTCATGAAATTTCCATCAGAATTTTGAAGCTGTATTAACGCCGTGGCGAGGAGCACAGTCATGTTCGCCGGTGAAACAGGAGCGGGAGAATTATGGCTCGTTATCAAAGCAGAGTTAGGTGGCACTGGTTTCGTGTCGTCGTTATGCAAAAGTGTATGGTGTTTACGTCTACACTTTTGGCATGAGAATATTGACATGCAATCTTTCAAGTGGTGCGACGATTTTAAACAATTGAAACACCATTGTTTAGAGGATGCTATATCCATGCGTTCGGCCAACGATTTTTGCAGAAATTCTTTACACTGTGTTATACTATGAGCCTCTCCACAAAACGAACATTTATAACCAAACTTTGATGTCACTGATTGAATTGCGTTTTTCGATGTGTCTTCTTCAGAGGACGATGCGAGCAGTGTATGATTCACATTATAATACGGTCGTTTCGATGTAGATTGCACCTGGGTAGCTTTTACAGATTCTCTTACCACGACGCCAGATTGCTTTGTAAGTTCAGAAAAATGAGCGTTACGTAAGAGCGCATCAACTTTTACCTGTAAGAACCTTTTAAGTTCCACAAATGGGGTAAGTTTATTGTCACTTTGTTGCTCCTCAAATTCGCAACGTATTTTAGAATCTAATTTTGAGAGTACATGGTAGTTCAATATGAAACCCCATTGGTCCACAGGTAGATTCAAACGTTTAAGAATGCATAAATTTTCATCAATAGAATCCAATGACCGACGAAATTCCTGCACGTTTGCGAGCCTTAGAGTAACATTTAAAATGTCACACCAACAAGTAAACGCTAGTTCACGTTCATCTTGGTACCGCGCCACCAGAAAATCATACGCGTCCTGGTAATGATCCCCCGCCATAGGAAAAGTCCTAATGACACTAGCGGCATCATCGCGCAATGACGATACCAAATAGTGAAAACGTTCGGTGTTACCTAATGAAGGACAATTATGAATGAGCGTATTATATTTATCGATAAACTCTGGCCATTGTTTTATATCACCAGCGAATACGGGTAGCGAAATCTTAGGTAATTTAATTTGAGACGTAACATTCCTCTCGCCTGATGATGATGATGATGATGATTGAAGTTTTGTAATTTGGCGATATGCCGATTTTATTTTAAAATACATTTCATCAAACGACTCCTGTATTTTTTGATCCTCTTCAAGTCTATCTGACAGGTCAAGAATGACGAAATGAAGTTCCTCGAATTTACTTACATTACTCTTTACGTCCTCATAATAAGAAAAGAACAAATTATGCTTTAAGGCGTCTGACAACGCGGCTGAACTCAAATCTAATGTTTTCGCTATGCGATTATAAACAATGGTACGCTTCCTTCGTAGTGACGGTAAATCCATCACAGAGTACCCGTCATCAATCGACTTGGATTGTAAAGTTTTTGTTTTACTTAATTTACGTTTACTCTTAGGACAAAAAGACATCGTTAAATACGAGTAGGTTTAATATAAATATGTTACGTACGAGTCCTCAGGTAAGTTCTAATATATATAAACGACTAATGTATTCACAAAAAAAAAATATGGTAGGTATTGTTTACGAAAGTTACCAATATTATGTTACAAAACGTATAACCCGACTACTCGAGAACAATCGCTCACGATGGAGAATATATCAAACGCTAGAAGAATGAATATTAAATAGATATTATACCAAGCCGAATAAAATAACAGCATCAAAAGATGATGATTAATGATCTTGATATGACTACCTAATTAAACGATATGAAGTGATACTTCTGTAGTAATAAGGTTGATGCCATGCGCTGAGAGCAACGTAGTCGAGTCACATCACTGCCGGACGAGCTTTTTTGTTTTAAATTTTTCGACTTAAAACTTGGCCTTTCATAAAAATTAAATTGTATCCAGATGTTTCCGATTAAGATAAACAACGGAACCACTTCAATCTTTGAGTTTGCCACAAAATGGCGGAATGGAAAAGAACCGAGTTGACTTCAAAAACACGAATTATACCGATGATTTGAAAATACCAGACTATACTAAAGCAATTTAGATGTTTAATTTAAACAATGAAGGAATTCCCTGGTTTCGGCACCAAAAAGATGTGACGTACAGGCTTGGCCTGGGTCACACTGGGTCGATTACCTTTGATATGTAGATAGCAATCGCCGTGTAGCCTTATGTATGATAAAAAGTATCCTCCAGGTAACAATATAATGCGCACATACCTGGAACACCAACAGAAGATCACCTTCCTCAACGCGCGCTTGCTTGCTGCCTGTTGCTGGGCAATGCTGGCGGCACTTATCACACGCACACCGGCCGGTGGAACTTGATTGTTTGTTAATACATTTGCACAAAGATAGTCTGAATAAATCCACACACGATACACGAGTTTGGAATGCTTTTGACCGATTTTGGATGGGTTGTTTTGGTAATAATATGCGTTGCGCTGTCACTCGTTCGAGGTGAGGCAGCCGAATTAAAGATTCATCGGACCGTTGTGGGTCAGCTCAATTTTAGTGAGGGTTGACTTGTTGTGAGTCTACCGCACGCATAGGACAAAAAAAAATGTTGCCCATGTTACAGGAAAAACAACCTTAATACCAATACATAAGACACACGTTTACTGACGATAACTATGCGAACGAAACACCGTCCATATATAATGTCACAGCAAATTGTTCCCCCCCCCCCCCCTTTCCACCCTCCACGCCCTTCTCTTGGATTTTTTTCACAACATCTTGTGTAGAATGAAGTCCTTAGTGTGCCTCTCAAATTTTATTGAAGTCCGTCTATAAATAACGCTACAGCAAACTTCCCCACTTTTCCCCTCAATCAAAAATCGTGGTTGACTAAAAAATTTAAATAAATCGCGGAACTTGTGTGCCAATTTTCATCAAAAATGCGACCTGTAGGCGAGAACAGACAGACAGACGGACAAAAGCATTTTTGGCTAATCTCGAAACTGAGACGCTTCGCTCGCTCGTTCAAATTATGCTTCATTATTTTTAATTGTGCTCCAAATTGTATCTTGAAACAATAGTAGGCGCAAACTTCGAACGTTAGTGCGGCGGTAACTACTGGTAATTTGTACACTTCGGGCCAAAATGAGAAATGGCAGCCCTTAGAGCGCCGCGCGCCGTGGTGATTCACAAAAATAACTCAACTGGCATTACCGCTGATGGAAATAAATCTGATTGGCCGGACGGAGTAGTTGGTATAAGCTCTCTTTTGGGGATAGATAGAGAGTATTTACGCCCTCGATTTAGCTCAAAGTTTTGCTTAGTAATATATATATATATTTTACCACATTGGAGAAAAAACAATCATAGGCCCACCTGATGCTAAGTGGTAACCATCGCCTATAACAAAGTATTGCCCCGTAGGTCACGCACCTTAGAAACGTGCCCTACGATGCACTGCCTTGCGTACATCAACTTGAGGCAAACAGATGTAAAGCCTGTAATGGTGTGTTCCTGTAATTTCAACCGAAACCGAAACACAGCAAAGCTGCTTGGCGAAAGAAATTGGGCATGTATTTAAATGATCATTATAATTTTGCAAAAAAATATAAACGGTCATCTTTTTCAATGATTGATCCTCTTTTAGTGAGACATAGAATAAAGCAAACAAACGATATTTTAATCTGTTTGGAGCTACGCAAAAAATGTTTGAGATGTTGAAATTAAGTTTGATAGATGTTGTTGGGTCCCAGAACTAAGAAGCATTTAATAGTAAAGTTCGATACATTTTTAATTTTGGCGGCACTTAACTTACGGTGGTGTTAATACGTAAGTAACATAGGTACTTATGTGGTTTTTGGGGTGGTCTCTCGCCAGAACTCTCGCGTGGTCGCCCCTAAGTGTCGCTTCACCAACTCTACCTTCACTCTGCTACGGAGGTCAGCGGCTCGCATTGCTCGTGACCTCCCCCCTTCGCTCCGCTCAAAGCCTTCCACGCGAGCTTCTGACTCTGCGCCTTTTATAACACTCTAGGAGTGTCACGCACAAGACTGCCTAGAGTCGGGGTGCTCAGTGTCGGTCCTCCCACTCATCTAGACTAATAATTACTGTTTCTTCTGTATTTTAGTCATGTAAATATGTATTGTTATTAAAGTCATTTTGTCCCCCTATATATTAAATATATAGGGGGATAATTAAAAACGGGGATCAAATATTATTTTAGAATACCAAATTTTTTTTTAAAGTGTATTACAATAAATCAATTTGATTCTTGAGGATCAAATAATATTTTCCCAAGAAATAGGTAAGGTGGTAGCACTTCCCCGGGTGAGCCTTTTCACAGGGAATTCTGCTACTCTTGAAATAGGTGACATTACAAGAGGTACCACTCCTAATACCAATTCCTCACAAGTTACGTCCAACTAAGCGTCTGTTAAGACAGGCGACAACAACATGCGGTTGAATCCAACCTGGACCCCGTGGACCGAGGTGCTGTGCAGCATGCACTCACTCATTCGATGGGTGAATTGATGATGCACTGGTACTGAGGTGAATGAAGGAATATCGGTGGATTTTTAGTCGGTATGCCGTTGTTTGCTAACCTACGGAGAGTCCGACAGACCCACTTAGCTCTCCCCGAGTTGGAGGACATCCGTTAAGCATTTTCCGATCGTATAAAAAACGCAAGGCGAAGGACTGTCAAGCGCACTACTGGCCCCGAAGTGACGACCACGACCACTCTGCCAAGAGTGTAGCGACTGAGAAGAAGAAGAACAACAACATCACAACGACAACAATGTGTCCGGGCAATAGTAAGTGTGAATGGGAACCACGAAGTGCATGAAGTTGCGTTGTGGTCGCGATGTCGTCGGTATTGAACCCACGTTCGCGACACAGTTGAGCGCGACTGCAAATTAAATTAATAAATATAATATTTATACTAAAAACGGGATATTTACCATGATTTGTGAGTATTTGAGTATCCCGATATTTTGGCGCAGTTGCATGCGCCATGATCACGGGTAAACTGAAGTCTTTGCGAGTAGGTAGTTATTGGCAGATATAACGATCTACCCTCTTTCTTAGTCTCTTGCTAGGAATTAATTCGCTAATTCTATTACTACCACCGGCTTCATTCTCGATCATAACTCGATTCCGACACACAACACTCACGGTATCAGGACGCGTAATTGACACTTCACTTCTTCTGTTCTTACACATTCTCACCGCAGGATTCCAGGCTCCAGATAATTGAAAACCATCTTCACGATTGAAATTCCACCCACGATAGGAATAGCACAAACCCCAGTGGGTTTTAGATGCTATATTTCTGAACATATAACTGTAATCTTAGTTAAAACAGTAAATAAATTAATAATAATAAACATAAAAATCTAATAACATAAGTGCGAGTCGGACTCGCGTACGAATGGTTCCGTACATCTATAAAAACGACAAAAAAATCATGTCTGTTGTATGGGAGCCCCACATAAATATTTATTTTATTCTGTTTTTAGGTTTTGTTGTTATAGCGGCAACAATTTCAACTGTCTAACTATCACGGTTCATGAGATACAGCCTGGTGACAGACAGAGTCTTAGTAATAGGGTCCCATTTACCCTTTGGGTACGGAATCCTAAAAACGAACTAAGTGCTAACTTAGGTAAGTATTAGTTTACTTACGTAATAAAAAAGTGTTACAAGTGAATGGAGCTCTACGTTCTCATACGATTTTGTGGCCGGCCACATTTTTGTCGCTGTGGTGTGGTTGAAGCCCGTCCGAACGGACGCTAAGACTTGGTACCTTATCCTTAAGACATATAATATACATATAGCGATAAGACCGCCCATTGTTCATGTTCCTTTGTGAACTTTTATATATATATTTATCTGTTTTGTGGTGTACAATAAAGTGTTTCCATTCATTCATACCCCCAGAACATGTTCCATCAGCGATAACATCTGCCACAACTAATAATAATGGGAAAAATTTCCGGGCAGGAGAGTTGTAGGGGAAAGAAAAACCTCCTGGTTACGCAATACACGGCAATGTATCAGTTCATCCATACTAATATTACTAGTGGTTCGCCCCGAACTGAGATCTCACGAGTCTCACAAAACAAAAAAAAATATTCTTAGGGCGACTCGCGCAACGATGCTTAAATGTATTTAGTGGCTAAATATGATTTAAGGAGTTTTCAAATCATACACATATGTAAAATTTAAACATGTTTAGTCGCTAAATACGTTTAGGGATCGTTGTGCAAGCCGGCCATAATCTTTGACTAATAAAATAGTGGCCCGAAATCAACCAAATAACTTGACCAATAGTTTCATTCAAATTACTGGTAACGGGAGTTCATGTTAATTGGTTTCTCTTTTTTGGGGTACAAATTGCAGTTATTTTGGATTTCAGACTTTTGCCTATTCTGTTACTAAAGCTACCAAATTTCAGCACTGTGGGATCACTAGTGCACCCTGTGAATTTTGTCAAAATTCAGTTTTTATTATGGATAACCTAGAAACCACAAAAATAAAAACTAAACATGAAAATGGGGTCGAAATGTACTTATGTAAAGTAAGTTAAGTAAGAAAAGGAAAAAACATTTATATTGCATCACAATGATGCATCACAATGGTGCATCACAATGGTAAGTACAGAATTTAGTAGTAATGTGAAAGCAAAAAGAGTCGCCACTCAGCATTATGCTGTAATAGCATAAATTTTACACCACTGCCTACAACGCTGGTGAGAATCCTTTATTAGACGTCCCATTTGATCTAAGTCTCATTTTTTTATTCATTTTGAACCCCAGTTTCTCAACAATTAATGACTAAATGCCAAAACATTGTGCAATACTACCTATATATGACATTTCACGATGATCGGAAAATCGCTTTGAAAGTTATCCTCGGGAAGTCAAACATACATATATATGTACATACATACAACGTCGATTTGGCCAAGTTGATTTGGAGATCTCACTTCGATCAATCAATAAATTTCGAAAGTAACTCTGTCTCTCTGTCCGTATGTTACATTTTCACGATCAAACGGCTTGACCGATTTCGATGATATTTGGTATATAAATAGATTATGACCGGGACTGGGACTTAGGCATCTTTTTGCCCAACTGCATAGAAGAAGAGTAATGTTTTTATTGACAAACCATACGTGCGAAGTCGCGAGCAGATCAGCTAGTTCGTATAAAATTACTCATTTTCTGTCCAATTGTAATCAGTCTTTGGCTGACAAATACCAAAACAAACTTTTATAATATCATTAGGTCAATTCATATAATTAACTATTTCAAGTGTTTTGTTCCAGAAGCAAATTTCAAAAACCACAACCCGTATATTTGAAATCGTCAATTCTTTATTACCTAAGAATTGCCTAGTATTGCCTGATAAACTAATTGCTAGAAAAAGCGTTTACCGTAAAATTATTTTCCGCTGAAGAAATGCACCAGACATCCGACAGCTTTCAAATAACCACTCTTGCGTTCTTTAGATAAAGTATATTTTCCATTACCGCTAGAAACTGTTTTGAAAAGAGCCATAGAGGATATCGAATTTACTAGTAGTGTGAAGTGTGGGGAAGTGAATTGACAGGTCAGGAAATGATGGCCGATTGTATTGCACAAAACGTTTCGCAGACGCGTATGACCGAAGAGATGAGGTACACTTGTGCTATCTAGTTGTATATGGAAGACGAGTGCTTTTGAACTTTGAAGAAATTTATGAGGAAATATTTTATGCGATGCGACCGGGTCGCGGTCGCCACGCCGCTCTCTAGCCACGCCCACCGGTCGCGCAACGCGGTCGCTGGTTTTGTTTAGTATTCCATATAAATCCATACTAAGCCATGGGTCGCGCGTAGTGGTCGCTAAGAACCGAATGCTACCTTCAAGTGATGGTTTAAATACCATCTTGGTAAATGTAGGGCTCAAGTCAGTTTGCCGTGTAAAGGCCTGCTCATAGGTGTTGCAATTTAATCTACAAGTAATGATTTTATTTATTTATTTTTGGGGCTATAAATAAGTAAGTAAAGTTTTTTTATCCAAAAAAGCTTGTTTTTTTTAGTTTTAAGCCTAACATGTAGGTAACTGCGCTGCTGTACGCACTCTGTTGACTGGTTGGGTGCTGGGTCATTGACTGGCCGGAGATATTGAACGAGCGGGGTTGTTGAACGGCTCGTAGTAACTTTTTAGTCATCTGTGGCATCGTACAATACGGTAGTTCTGAAACATTTCATCCTGCAGCTTTTTATCTATTTTCTCGAGATTTTGATATAAAAACAAGACTTTTTTTGGAAACATTTATTTATTATTTTTAGTGTAGTAACCATTGCTCCAATATGATTAGTTAAAATTCCAGTACATTATGTATCGGGAAAATATATACGTATGAGAAGGTCTTACAATTATGTATAATACAGCTCTTCATAGCAACATTAAGTAGTTGATAAGCATTTTACGTGGTATATGTACCGCTTTATAGATCCGCGCGAGCGACCGTCGATACGAGCAGCGTGCAGCGAACGAGAATGAATAAGCGCTCACGAACATTTTAGACGAGCATATACATAATAATACATATTCGTGAGTGAGTGAAAATCGTGAATATGAAAACGCCCTATTACACTTTGGCCACCAATTGATTTTCAAGATACATAATAGGGAGTTGGTCACTTTTTTGCTGATGACAATAATCTCTCAAAGCGAGACATTACAAGTAACATTTTAACAAAAATATAGCCGGCTTTACCAAACTACGGGACTGATTTTGATGAAATTTCTATGAGACCAATATAAAAGTGTATCTTCAAATTATCAAAGAATTTTTGAAATAGGTTGATAAATGACGGAGTTCTGAGGTAAGCACATAAAACATTTAAGCGTCCCTATAAAATTTTAAGGGTTGCCATCGATTTTTTTGAGATTCCATCATCAGATCCTAACATGGTGTCAATGGAATCATCTGGGAGGTATGCCCATTAAAACAAAAAAAAATCTCGAATCGGTCTAGGCGTCTTTGAGTAATCGGGAAACCGTTTCCGACACATTGAGAACCTCCTCCTTTTTTGAAGTCAGTTAAACATAATACAGAATGACGTTTAAAATGATCCCTTTGATTTTAATAAATAAATGCATAACGAAATTAATCCATCTGTCGTTTCCCCACACATTTTTACCATTTATTAAAAACTGGCCTAAGATTCACAACTTCCAGTCTAGATCAATTTACTAGCGAACATCCACGAAATTCGACTTTATCGTTTCGGGAGCTGTTTAGTCGACTCTTGAAATAACAAACGTATACCTAAAATAATGTTTGCTGTTCAATATTTGTTCTGAGTCTGGATTTTGACGTCTGTAAGTCTAGTTTTCTGACTTAAGTCGACGAATAAGATTTACCTACTTAAATATACGCTTTGTTAGGCGTCTTATTGTATGTTTTCCCCAATTCGTTTAAGATTCCTACACAAACGTTCAGTGCCTGTGCAGTTTGTCAGGTCCAACTTCGAGAAAGGGGTCAGTTAACGAATCCAACTCAGCTGTGGAGCGTTCGGGAAACTACGAGACTTCTTCTCGTCCAAAATACCTGTGTCTGAAGATGACAATCTTTGATCAGTGTGTGTTACCAGTGATGACATACGGCACAAAATCGTGGTATCTTACTAAGGGACTCATAAGAAAGCTCAAGGGGGGGTTTGGTATCTCTCTAAGAGATCGAATCAGGGTTCGTAGATAAACTAAGATTGAGATCAATTTATTCCACTTCGATACAACTTTAGGTACACTTGGAAAAGTCAAAAAACCGGCCAAGTGCGATGCGGACTCGTGCACGAAGGGTTCCGTACTATTATCTATAAAACGGCAAAAAAAACCGTTTGTTGTATGGGAACCGTTTGACCTTAAATATTTATTTTATTCTGTTTTTAGTATTTATTGTTATAGCGGCAACAGAAATACATCATCTGTGAAAATTTCAACTGTTCATGAGATACAGTCTGGTGACAGACGGACAAACAGACGGACAGACAGACAGACAGACAAACAGACAGCGGAGCCTTAGTAATAGGGTTCCGTTTTACCCTTTGGGTACGGAACCCTGAAAGCATTACAACTTCTAAATGACATAATTAAGAGGTTTTAACAAATAAAAATAATATTTTTTTTGTCAACCTATATTGTCCCACTGCTGGGCAAAGGTCTCCCCCAACTCTCTTCATCTATCTCTGTCCTGTGCGACACTCCACCACTCCTGCTCGAAGGTAACGAGATCGTCTCGCCAACGCTTTCTTGGCCGACCCCGACCGCGTCTTCCATCAGGGTTGTGACTAAATTAGCCCACCTATCGGGCTGCATTCTACTAATGTGTCCCGCCCAATCACACTTGAGCCTAGCTGTCTTTTCTCCAACATCGGCAATGCCTGTCAACGAACGCAGCGTGGTGTTTCTCACTCGATCAATCCGTTTGAATCCGAGAACGCTGCGGTCCATTGCCCTCTGGAAAATCTTGAGTTTGGACTTCTGTGACTCGGTCAGCGACCAAGTCATTTTTAAATTAAAAAAAGGTCACTGGCATAGCCCATAGAATAAGCAAGCTGAAGCGGTAGTAGGCGGGCACATAGCTTGAAGAACTTTAGCAGAAGGCCGTTGGGGCAAAAAGGTTGGATACCATGCACCGGTCTAGGTACCTTGGTTAGTTCCAAAGTTACCAAAGTACGATAAATGGTCAAATAAAATCAAATAATGTATGCACAGTAATGATTTGGTTTGATGTAACTCGTTTTTCCTAGTGTAGGCTTAGTTCTTTTGAGTGTAATTATTTTTTTGTTGTTATACAGTGTGTGCGGCGGCAAATTCTGCCGAAGATCTCAAGCGGTGCAAATATGGAAGTCTCGACAGAGCTTACGTATTTGATCCATTTGGGGTCGCGCTCTATGTCCATGGGTTACTGGGGCCCATTACATTTTCAAAATTCTTTCTGGGCGACTGGTCGAAGCAACGTGTGTTCCGCGAGCGGACGCTTATGAACGAATGAATGAATGAAATACTCTTTACTGCACACCAAACAAAAATACAGTATTATGGAAATAAACAATAAATAAAGGTACAATGGGTGGTCTTATCGATAAAAGCGATCTCTTCAAGACAACCTTTGTATGGGCGGTATAAGAGTACCTTTAAATATAAACAGAACCCACAAAATCAAATATACCTATTGATTATACTAATAAACATAAATTTAAATACACACAAATAATATATAAATAAACTACACTACATAAATAGGATTAGCTTATGTGGGTCTACGCATAAGCATTGCAATTCAGCGGGGCAATGCAGCCAGTGTCTTGGGGACACCGCCTGGTAGTGATCTGAAGCAGTTGAGTTATCGGATCGTTTACAACGGTCAAGATGATTCAACTGTTTTTTCTGTATTTTATAGTGCCATTTAATATTGATTGGTTGATTGAAAATTTTTTATTGTACATAAATACATAAATCTGTACATAGGCGAACTTATTGCTAGCAAGTATTCTCTTCCAAGCACATTTGCGTAGTGTGGAAAAAACATTTTTGTAGGTAGTGAATGACATAATTGTAGCAGGCAAAACTTTAGAAAAAAATAAGACTAAGATATATTAAAACGCGTTATAATTAGCCAAATCCAACGTCATAAATCATGTGTCAACAAAAATGCCCCACAAAGGTAACTAAATTCGCCGCACCAGTCTTAACTGGCAATTTTGCCCCCTTCCAATAAATCCTCCTGAGCCCAACAGACGGGCCCAAAGGTGATTTCATAAGTGTTGTCCCATTTCCCGATTTCAGTTTAGAACAGGCGAAATGGAAACCGCAGTCTATTCTGGACTGACCTAGAACTGTTAGCTGTCAGTTTCTGATAGGAAAACATTGGAAAAAGTCTAGGAAAGCTGTGTTTTAGTATTTTTTGTAATTTAAAAGTAAAGGCTGGGCAAAAGAGTATTTTGTGATACTAGTTGGCAGTGCACAGTGGTTGAAATGCGACATTAATTCATAAATATATTTTTTGGTCACTGACCGAGTCTCATAAGTTCAAACTATGAGTTTGCCAAAGAGCGATGGAGCGCAGCATTTTGGGTGTAAAGCGGATCGACCGGATTCCAAACTCCTCGCTCGAAGACCGGCATCCCTGACGTGGGCACCAAGGCTGCAAAGCTGAAACGGGACTGGGCGGGTTATGTCTCTCGTATGCAACCTGATAGGTGGACCAAGAAGACAAGCATATGGACTCCTAAAGACGGAAGCAAGGAAAGGCCTAAAAAGCGCTGGAGCGATGACTTGGATGTCTTTCAAAGAGACTGGCGGGATCTGGCTCTAGACCGTGATAAGTGGATGGAAGAGGGGGAGGCCTTTGCCCAGCCGTGGGACAGTATGGGTTAGGAAAAAAATTAAAGATATATATTTCTTAGATGCGGTTTAGCATTCACTCCTTTATCTCCATGTTATAAACTTTAACTATCTCACACTCCTCCATGCGCAATTCATATCCACACTAATATTATAAATGCAAAAGTAACTGTTTGTTTGTTAGTGCGTTTGTTACCTTTTTACGACTAAACGGCTGAATGGATCGTATTGAAATTCGGAAAGGAGATCCTGGGGAAGGACATAGACTACTTTTTACCCAACTGCGCAAAAGGAGGGTAATAATTCTATTAAAAAACCGGCCAAGTGCGAGTCGGACTTGCGCACGAAGGGTTCCGTACCATCATCTATAAAAACGGCAAAAAAATCATGTCTGTTGTATGGAATCTGTTGTATTTACCTTATTTAAGGTTGGTGCCGATTAAGCTAGTCCTCTAAATTGTATGAGCGCCCATACAACTCAGAGGACTATCTTAATTGGCGTCAACTATGTATGTATTAATGGGGACACCCTTTTAATTTACAACTTTTTTATTTTTTGGAATTTTCCCTTTATTTGTGCTGTAAGGCTAAATTCTTTGCCAAATTTCGTGATTCTAGGTCAACGGGAACTACCATATAGGTTTTCGACCCAAAACCTCTAGGGTACTTCCGGTTGACCTAGAATTGTCAATTTTAGTTAAAAGCAAGGTCTTATAGCACAAGTAACGGGAAAATTCCGAAAAATAAATAAGTTGAAAATTAAGATAAATTTTGGTACTTTCAAGTATTATTATTTAACGATATTAACTCAGGACCATGATTTTTATACACCTAATAGGAACTACAGACTTCAGTTACTGGTATGAATTTCAACTTGCTAGGTCCACCCGTTCCTGAGAAAATCGGTAGTGACACATGGACAGACAAACGTACCAGAGAGTGATCTTATAAGGGTTCCTTTTTTACCTTTTGAGGTACGGAACCCTAAAAACCACGCGTGCGAAAACGCGGGTGGGTCAGCTAGTAAGCTGATAAAGCAGTACACAGTTTTCTCCACACGTACTAATAGATAAATAGTGCATTTATTTACTAACCGGGTAATAGGACAGTTCATTCATTCCAAAGGTTGTCTGGTAGAGATTTCAATTTAGCAATAAGACCGCCAACAGGTTTCCTAATATACCTATATACGTTCTTCTAGTATAATAGTTATGTATTTCATTGCCCATAACGTCATTGTCATGTTAGTTATGGAACACCGTCGTCTGTCCTTCCCGAGTATCTATTAGGCAAGAGTAAATAGGTGTCTTCTCAATCCTCGTGCTCAATCTTGGACCACATCATCGCTTACCATCAGGTGACCATCAAGTGTCAAGTTCAAGTGGAACGAAGCCTAGTACTTTCGTAGTTAAAAAACTATTTTGTTTTCATAACCATTTTAAGGGGAAATTATTATGCCCAACATCCTTTGTTAACATTTTCCGAGCGGTCATCATAAACTGTATTAGCTCTCAAATAGCTTGCAGGGTAACGTAATAGAGAATTAAACACATAAACTTCATAAACCAACTTCATAAAAGTAGCCCTGAGATCCCATGGTGGTGCAAAAATATGTGGAGCGGGTATCGCATGCAACTTTTCTTGCCAAAAGTCCTCTCCATCCTATTCATTTAGTTTACATGTGAAAATAAAACAAAATAGCCGTCGTGCGTGTGGCTACTTCAAAATGGCCACTTTACTACTTACGAAAATGACCACACTATTACGAAAATGGCCACTTTCAAACTTTATCTTTCGTAAACAAACTCTTGTATCGAGAATGAGTTGATTAAACCTCTAAATGTTTTTAAAAGACTTATTCAGCGATACTACAAATGATGGGATGCGCAAGTAAAAAAAAGTTACCCAACATATATTACGGGGAAACACAAGTTTTTTTTTAGATATCGTATCATAATGACAAATTTAAGTTTCACATCAATAGTCTACGAGTGAAACGTATGTAATGAGGTGGTTATATAAACAAACAGAGACGGGCATAGCGAAACTATAAGGGTAACTGGTTAGTCTACAGAATCCTAAAAAGAAAAAACAGCATTGGCAGATTTGTTACATAGTAACAACTTTTAGTCACAGTATAAACCAAGGGTGTGATCAGTGTGATTTACAAGTGATAGCATATAGTACAGAAACGTGGTCTTTTTCGTAACGTTAAGCTTCTTAACGTTAAACGTTAAGAAGCTCAAGGTCGCTCAGCGTGCTATTGAGAGGGCTATGCTTGGTGTTTCTCTACAAGATCGAATCATAAATGAGAGTATTTTTTGATTAACCTGTAATCTGTTACTATTGGCATTCTTGTCCTTCTATGTATTATATCCTTCTATTTACACCCATCTACTTCTTAGAGCCAGAAGTCAAGATTCTACATTTCAACTTTGTCACCATCTTCTTTTGTGTTTTTATTTTGTACGTGTATCGTGTCAAATAAATGTTTTCATTTTCATTTTTTTTCATTTTTTGGTGATGAACAATAGTCACCGACATAGCACAAAGAATTAACTAGCTGAAGTGGCAGTGGGCAGAGGACATAGCTCGAAGAACTAACGGCTGTTAGGGCAGAAATGTTCTCGAGTGGAGACCACACACTGGAAAGCGCAGCGTAGGCAGGCCCCCCCTAGATGGATAGACGATCTGGTTGGATGAAGGGTTGCTGGGAGCCGTTGGCTGCAAGCCGCACAAGATCGCTCTGAAAATCTATCGAAGAGGTCTATGTTCAGAAATGGACGTACTGTGACTGATATGATAGATAGATTAATATTTATTGTTACACCAAATTAAAATAACTTAACCTAGAAAACTTAAATACTAATACATGGTGGTACAATGGGCGGCCTTATCGCTCAAACCGATCTCTTCCAGGCAACATTTGGATGGACTGACTGAAAAGACGTGTGAGGAGGTGGTGTTACAATAAATACCTATTTATGTAGGATAAAAATAAATAAATACCTAAACCTAAAATAAACCTACATATATACTTACATAAATAAATATAAAATATTTGCATATATACTTTTACAATAAATATCGAAAGTAAATACAATGTTTACTCTAAAGAAGCCGCTTAGTATAGTTTGTAGACCTCATTTTTGAAAATAGGTAAAAATTTAGCAAGTCTGATGGAAACGGGCAAGTCATTCCATAATCCGACAATTCGTACCGTAAACGAGTTACTAAAGAAGTTGGAATTATGGGGTGGAGTTTTCAACTGGAGAGTAGTGGAAGAACGCAGATTGCGGGTATGGGATAGATTTAGGAATTCAAAGCATTGTTTGAGATACGGCGGAGAAGAAGAAGTAAATAGAATTTTATATAAAAGAGTTAGAATATGAGCATTCCGACGAGAGCGGATTAGCAACCACTTGAGTTTAACTCGAAACTCGGAAATATGATCATACTTGCGCAAGCCAAATATGAATCGATTGCAGACGTTTTGAAGGCGCTCAAGCTTATTAAGTTGGTCTTCTGTAAGATCGGGGAAACTGGCGTCAGCGTAGTCTAGTATAGGAAGCAAGAGAGACTGATCTAGCGCAACTTTTGTGGCGGTAGGAAGAAAATTGCGAAGTCTCCTTATTGAGGCAGTCGACGCAAAAATTCTACTACTGATTTCGGTAATATGTGGTCTCCATGAGAGCTCACTGTCCATGATGATGCCCAGGTTCTTGACAGTCTTGCTAAATGGAATGATAATGCCGTCAAAAGTAATTTGGTGAACACAAGACCAGTCAACTCTAGGGAGCATCCTCGAGCTTCCAATGAGTGTGACCTGCGTTTTTGTGGGGCCGTAAGGCCGTAAGACTTGCTCCACTCGAGTATACGATCCAGGTCACTATTAATGGTGTAAATGGCTTGGTTAAGGTTACTAATAGTAGCATGAGTATAAATTTGAAAGTTGTCAGGATACAGGTGCTAGGAAGAAGTGATTTTTTTTTATATCAAGTTTATAAATATAGCAAAAAGAAGATGAGATAAAACGCCGGCCTGAGGTACGCCGGCGCTTAGCCTACACTACGTCGAATATGTATCCTCAACACGGACACGTTGCCGGCATCCATACAGGTAATTATGAAACCAATCGATCGCCGTTGGAGATATGTTAATTGAGCGCAAAGTTCCAGTAAGAATATTAAAGTCAACGTTGTTAAATGCACTGCTAGAGTGCAACAGCGTTAAAACATTTAATTGACCGTTATCGATTCCTAACCGGATATCATCAGTGATTTTTATTAGAGCTGTGGATGTGCTGTGTCCGTACCGAAAACCGGATTGATAAGGATTTATAAGGCAATTTCTAACAAGGAAGGTGTTAAGCTGATAATGAACTAAACGTTCCAAGACTTTAGAAAGAAAAGGAAGGATGGATATAGGACGATACTCAGAGAAGGAGGATGGGTTGGATTTTTTAGGAAGAGGGGTAACTTGAGCATCTTTCTAGGAAGTTGGGAAGGTAGAACTGGAAATGGAGCTTTTCAGTAGATGTGTGATGACAGGGATTATTTCATCCAAAATGAGTGTGATCATGTTTCGACTTATACTGTGGCTGCCGACTGCATTGGAAGTAATGGATTTTACGCTCTTTTTAACATCACAATCAGAGAATTGATAGAAATTAATATGAGGGAAGTCCAGGGGTGGTATTAAAGAAAGATGTTTCAAAGTGTCAGCTTTATCAGTAGCAACAAGGTAAGAAGAAGAAGTGAAGTGTTTATTTAATAAATCAATGTTGAGATTGTTTGGAATACTAGATTGACGAGACTAACCAACCCCCAATGACCTTAGGAATTTCCATACTTTCGATGGATCATCGTTTTCTACTGAACTATGGATGTGTCGGCGTTGTGCATCCCTACACGCCCTGTTGCATTTATTACGACAGGTAAAATATTTTTCTTTATTTTCTTCTGTAGGTTTACATTTAAATTTATATTTGGCGATATTTTTCTTATGCATGATCGATTTAATATCTTCGGTCAGCCAAGGGGCCGGAAGATTTTTAATCTTTATTGCACGGAAGGGAGCATGCACATTATAAAGATTAATTAGCATCGTGTTAAAGATATCAACTTTTTCATCAATAGTGACAGCGTTGAAGACCCCAGACCAGTCAATATCCTGAGCATCTTGACGAAGACGCTCATGATTCATGCCAGCAAAGTTACGATGCTGAATGATTTGTGGCTTAGCTTTTGGTGGACGGATTTTATAAGATAAGAAGATAAGGTCGTGATATGAGGACATTGTCGCTGAACATTGGCCATGTTTAGCAACATTATTCGGTGATGATACAAACATCAGATTAATAATAGAAGGAATACAGTTAGGAAAATGTTGAGTAGCACTGAGAGGGAGAATAGTCAAATTGCTAGCCTTAATAAGAGATTCAAAAGCGAGAGAGCGACAGTCGCGTTTAAGGAGACAGATGTTGAAATCACCCATAATGATGGAGTGATTGTATGAGGGAGAAATGTCTTCGAGAAGTTTCTCGAAAGATGGAAAGAAGTTAATGCGAGAAGAATGAATGTAATAGACTCCGAGTAAGACCTTGGTATGAGAAAGAAGAATTTCAATGAAAAGATGTTTGCCTGCATTAGACGGAGCCGGCTGTATAGTCACGTTGACTATCGAAAATGGAATATGAGTGCGTAGATAGATAGCAACGCCTTCGCCTCTTGCGTACGGTCGTTTCGGATGAGCTGAAAACCAGGTAATGAGTAGGAAATTGAAGGTAAACATGGGTTTAGCCAAGACTCGGAGACTAAAACAGCGTGGATATTTTTATTATTAAATGACGCCAGCATGTCAGGAAAGTGAGCCGGAATGCTCTGAGCATTGATGTGTATGACATTGAAATTTTTAGTAACATCGCCGAAATGGGTATCTAGAGACTGTGAAAGAATACTGTAGAATGAGGAATACTGTAGAAACTATCATCACTACTTGTATCGCCATCAGACAAGGACATAAATATGTCGTTATCAGGTCCGTCATCATTTAAAGCCATGTAATAATATATACTTATAATATAAATAAAATAAAATTAATAAACTTAGAATAAGTAGGTACTCACAGAATAAGTAACTACCGAAGCAAGGCTATTAATGTAATGTCCACCTGCCAGTTGTGTTACGTACTGTAAGAGATTTAATCACTGTTTTCCAAAAATAGGTATACTTAACAACAAGCAAACAAGTTGGAAAAAAACATTAATTAAACTTAACTAAGAAAATAA
Organism: Philereme vetulata; assembly: GCA_918857605.2. Classification (NCBI taxonomy): domain Eukaryota; kingdom Metazoa; phylum Arthropoda; class Insecta; order Lepidoptera; family Geometridae; genus Philereme; species Philereme vetulata. The sequence continues at coordinate 12,942,496 of OU975421.1, forward strand.
CAAACAACAATAGAATTGTATAGTAGAACAATTTTAGAAGTATCTAGATACCTACCAGCTGCCATCGACATTAAGAGCTTTACGCTAATAAAACGATATAAATAGGCATAGAGTTAGAATAACATCATTGTAGATAGGTAGGCTAGGCACCACCTAAACAGTAAAGAACACAACATCCGTCCGCATAATGGCACTAGGTAAGGATTGACAGCCTGTAATGCCATGTAAATGTACACGGCAGAAATTACACTGACAGTTTGATTTATTGCAAACTGTCAAGCTTTAATGTTCAACTGACATTCATATGCTGCTGTCAAACGTCAAACAAAGTTAGCACTGGCACCGGTACAAAAAATAAAAGTTAATTTTAATAATTTTGCGGTAGGTAACAAGTAAAACGTGCACTAAATTACCTTCACTGGTATACAGACAGGTGTCTAAGGAAGAGTCACTGAGATGGGCTACTTCTTTGAAGTTGCTACACGCTTTAGCCTAAGATGCTGGTTCCATGGCAGCTACGGTCGCCGCCGCCGGCACTGGCGATGGCCTCACAGGGGGAGACAGCGGCGCCGACCGCTGGCCCGATATGATGTTTATGATGATGAAATATATTTAACAGCAATTTATAAAATCCTCTCTTCACCATCCATTAGTCCAAACGTTGTTTAAAACATCCCTCCGTGCCCGAGGCCGCTAGTTTTAAACTGTTCACCAACTCGCAAATTAAGGTCTCTACACACCTAATGTACGCTCAAACGCATTAATTTGTGACTACTGGGCTTAAAGCCGTGACATCAATCATGAAAAATCCTTTATTGATGGATGTATAAACAATTTTATTACTCGTGCTGATATTTGATAACTGTTCCGTAATCCAACAGATAATCAGATAAATTAGTATAAGATACATACACGGCATTCACTTTTTAAAAATAATATAATTTATTATTATCAGCCCGTAGAGTCCCACTGCAGGGCAAAGGCCTCCCTTCATATAATTTATTAATATTAAATAAAACTAGCTGACCCGTCGAACTTCGTACGCGCCCGCGCCAACGCCGTGACAATCATATGACACGGGCTGCCAAAGTACTTCGCCCCGGTAGAATTGTCAATCGGCCATCATTAGCTGCATCTATGTATGAGAAAATTCATTTTCTTTTTGCGTGAATTTTTCCGATTGTTTAATAGTTAATCTGCTATTCGGGGCGGAGACAAATCCAACAAATCAAAGATCATCAAAATCGATCCGGCCGTTCTTGAATTATGAACGGTGTAACTAACCCGACTTTCTTTTTATATACCTATATAGATAGATAGATAGATATACAAAATTGTTAACTATTATGATAAAAGTTTAAAATTCATTGTATTATTATTAGATATTTTGATAACGCCAATGTAACGCGATTTATGGCTAGGGCCGTAAGTAAATTCGAAGTTTTTTAACGTATGACCGACTTTTTATACTTTACTTCTGTTACCAGTCTTTATTGATCGAGCGAAGCGAGATCTCTAAATTAACTTGGGTAAATCGGCGTTGTATGAATGTAAGTATGTATCTATGTATGTTTATTTGTCTGAGGATAACTTTCGGTAGGTAGGTACTGATGGCACATTTTGGTGTGACGAAATAACTAAAAATGTGTGGGTTTACATATTGGGGTTCAAGAGGGGAAAAGAAATCCAAATGGGACTATCCGTCTAATAAAATACCATTTCGTACATTTCGACCCCGTTTTCATTTTTAGTTTTTAAGTTTTATTAGCCATAATAAAAACTGAACTTTGACAAAATTCGCAGGGTACACCAGTGACCCCACAGTGCTGAAATTTGGTATGCGTGTAGCTTTAGTAACACAAATATAGGCAAAAGTCTGAAAACCATAATAACTGCATGCATTTCGTGGCACTATTTTGATAGTCAAATATTACGAACAATATATTTTTGTTTTTATGGGAGATTCGCGAGGTCTCAGTTCGGGGCGAACTACTAGTTGTAACGCAACTGTGTAAAAAGAACAACAAACTAGCCAAATAATTGTAGATAGGTTCATCTAAGAAAAAGGAATTTTGGCGAGAGTATTTAATCAGTGTGTGTTACAATAACATATGGCACAGAAACGTATTATCCCATTATAGGCCTTATAAGAAGGCTTAGGATCGCTCAGCCTGCTGTGACAGTTTAGTATTCTTTTAGGATCGGACGGATCCGGGTCTCCCCGATCCTGCGAATCCGGAGCATGTCCCAGTTGCTTCCAGGTAAAAATCAGAGGCGTCGGATCGTGTGTAGTCGATGTAGGAAAAATTCAAATGTTTGGTTGTGCGACGGATTGGTCAGGGGCCGTTTTTTAACGGCCCCTGACAAGCCCGGATGCCATATAGTCCGAGCCTAAGAGATGAGTTCAATTCGTGAACCTTTATCAAGAAGAGAGCGGTTCGCTTCGAAACGAACGAAGTTTTTAGGTAAAATTATTATTTTCTTTTGACCAGCAATGATAAATAAATAAATGATAACATATAATAATCCCACTAATATTATAAACGCGAAAGTTTTTAGTATGGATGTATGGATATTTGTTACTCTTTCACGCCGGAACGGCTGAACCGATTGGGATGAAATTTGGTATGTACGTAGATCATAACTTGAATTAACACATATGCTACTTTTTATTGGCAAACCACGCGTGCGAAGCCGCGTATTGGTCAGCTAGTAAAACACATAATAAATAAATAATGATAATAATAACATTAATGCTTCTGAGTGTACTTCAAATTACTGTATTTGTTTGTTACTTTAGGGTTAATCAACTCCGATCACTAATGAATATTCCAGATAAACTAATCTGTGTAAACCTCAGCTAATTGCTTGTTGAAACTAAAAATATGTCATTATTACAATGTTGTGGTAAAAGGTACTATCCCATATTCGGCGTAACTTGAATTCAATCATCGTCATTATATTCTATTGCACCATTTTCAAAACTTAACTGACAGCACTGCAAAGATTTACATCTACATAGATGGTAAAAAAAATATATTACTGGACATTTCCCACAGCGCTATCTAGCCCCAAACTAAGGGATATAGAAAAAAACGAATGTGCTTTAGACCACACGACTGAAGTACTTAAAACGTAAGTAAAACTTCTTTAGCTCCATCTATATGTATATACATATATATAAGTTATTTTCTGCTGCTGCCTGCCATCTGTTATAGAATAGCTGAACTTTTTCGTAAATCGAAGCTGGTAGATTCAAAATACGACACATCGTAAATACTTTTTTATCTATAGCAAAATTAACTCTATTATACAGCATGAAGGAATGTTTTGTTTTTGCAGTTTGTTTAATTTAGGTTAATTTGTAATAGGAGATATGCGACAAATAAACTGGCTATGAATGATAGAGAGAAAGAAAATGTGTGCTCGCACTTTTCTCGCTCTTGCCCCTACAGTAATATAGGAAACGTAACTCTCTCTTTTTATCTTCACTAACTTATATCTCCCTCTCAACTTCCGTTCGCACTTTTCGTAACGCATTCACCAGCTTACTCCCCAAGTCAAGAGTGCGTAAAGAAGTTTTACTTCAAAAAATGGTATAAATATTTAGCTCATACAATACAACTATTCATTTGTTTTTTCAAATTGTATTAATATGAGTTTGAATAGGCAGTATTAATTTCCACCCAACTAACATTCACGTTCACTGCTGAGCATAGGCCCCCATTGATACTCGAGAACCATTTTGCCTCAATGGCCAATTCTTCTAGTTTTGTGGCATGCCCTTTGCCTCTTCAGCTTGCTATGTCTGGGCTATGTCAGTGACTTTGGTTCATCTACGGGGCTCATCACTTCTTAGGTATTTCTTAGGTTAATAGGTATTTATTGTAACACCGCCTTCTCACACGTTTTTTCAATCCAGTCCATCCAAAGGTTGCCTGGAAGAGATCGCTTTGAGTGATAAGACCGCCCATTTAACCACCATGTATTAGTCTTTAAGTTTTCTAGGTTAAGTTATTGTAATTTGGTGTAACAATAAAGAATTATCTCTCTCTCATTTCTGATTCTATGTCGTAGATAAGCAAAATACCAAACATAGCGCTCACCATTGCACGCTGAGCAACCTTGAACCTTCTTTTTAGGCATATAGAGAGAGACATACGTTTCATCTTGCAAAGACAGAAACAGCATTGAAATTGGCTTATACGTCGGCACAGACAGACACATTAGATATTACAACTAATGCCTATTTTTAAGATTAACATACTCTTAACCAGAATTCACATTATCGAGAACCTGGTGTCTGGACAACCCTAGAATAGGTTTAAAGACACCATTAAACTATTAATTAAGAAATAAAATACATATATTTCAAGCAATTAAGGGTATGTAGCTCATGTACGAGGGAAGGGCACAACACAAAAGGTATGCTAAGGTTTATATTAAACAGGGTTTTTGAAAGCATACCTGTGACACCAATGTCTGGTGTACGGTCGGTCTACTCTGCCAGCTATCATTGCCAAGACGGTGTTGGCGCTGGCCCGTAGCCTGCGCACCAGGGACGCGGCTCGCTTGCGCATGACTGATAATGCACTGCAGTAGCAGGGCAGCCCCAGCATCGCCCTAGCATTATTATACTGGACGCGTAGTGCGCTGTACGTCGCCTGCGTATACTTCGCCCACAGGCTGCACGAGTACAGAGAGGTACAATACGCCCGAAATAAAACTTAACCCCCTCTGAACTACGTGCAAACCTGCGAGCAATCATATTCGCACGCACGGACAGCGCCCTCCGCTCCCGTTCGACGTCTTCATTGTCTTTGAGGTCTGTAGTGACAACGTGCCTAAGATATTTAAAGATATATACTCTGTCTAAGATAATCCCGTTAAGACTTACGGTTGGGACACTTTCAGGATGTTTCGTACTGGCCTCAAAGACCATGATTTGACTCTTCCTAGGGTTATATTTTAACCCATGACCAGCGGCGTATTCTTTCCACGTCCTCACCAGCTCTCTCAATCCACAGACCGAGGTGCTCAGCAACACCATATCATCAGCATAACTGATGAATATATTGTATAACCAAGTTTTTGTATCAGATAAGAAACAATTAACCAAAATAGACAATCAGAGGAACAAAGGTTTAATTTGCAACACTTGTAATTTGACAAATTAATTTTTTTCTCAAACCACATAAACTGACATAGCTAAGAACAAGTTAAATATGCTTTCTATTAAAAATTGCGTCCGAAACGGTCCATCCGTTTGTTAACTACGATGTGACAGACAGACAGACAGACATAGGCGTCAAACTTATAACACCCTTCTTTTGCATCAGGGATTAAGGAGACATAGATTATAAACATTAAAGTTTAGTGTTTGGATTCTGAACTTTAGTCCAAGCTCCAGGGAAATTACAAGTTAGTCCTGGAGTTAGATACGTTTAATTGTAGTTATGAGTCATCTCAGTTCAATTCAGAAATACATGGGTATGTGTTTGATGGAGGTGCTATTCAACTTTTATATTGGATTGAAATAAACAAAGAAACAAGATCACCTCAAATTTGTCAACTTTTACAAATTTAGCCTATTTAGAGCCACTCTCACCTTACTACCTCAAATTTTGCATTAGCAGGCATTAGACATGTAAATCGAACTTGATAGGCAAACATTTGTCCTTGAAACTTTGCCTAGGAAGTAGAAAGAGAACGAAGAAAACCCACCATCCTCATACAAATAGGTACAAACAACATCATAATAGCTTTTCCTTTTCTAATGCACCAAATTCGCCAATCAGAGAAGGAAAGAAAAAGTTCTCGTCCGTCACGCTTCATTCGTTCCATATTCGAATCCAGTCGTGCAAAAAAGGCGGGAATAATTAAAGGGTGCGCTCTGCGGAGTTATCCATACCCTTGTCACGGGATGACAGACGAGACAAAAACATAGTACGTCGGCAGAGACAGAGTTAGGGCAAACATAAGCTGGGGCTAAGAAGCACGAATGGAGGTGATGTCGCGTAATTTGAAGCAAAGAAGCAAAAACATTAATTTGCATTTATTAGGTGAAAACTACATGATTTTTTCTCGTCCAAAATACCTCAGTGTCTGGACACAAATAAATTTGATCAGTGTTACCTGTGATGTCATAATTATTATGGCACAGAAACGTGGTCTCATAATAACTCTACGTGCTTGGAGAGCGCTATGATTTGTGTGATCTAATCAGAAATGAAGAGATCCGTCGACAAACCAAGGTCACAGACCTAGCCAAGAGGATTAGCAAGCTGAAGTGGCAAAGGCTGGGCATATATTAGGTTGGGGAAAAAGTTTCTTCGCACATTTTAAGAAAATTCCAAACATTTTTTAATATAGTTTATTTACATTTAACTAAAGTATGTAGGTACCATTTTGTTCGATAACTTTTTGCCATCTTATAGGTAGGGACGTGATTCCATTGCTATAGAAATTTTGGGGCTTCTGATCAAAATACCGCGACAAGTAGTTTTGGCAGTCCTCTCGTGATGTTAACCTGACACTGCCTAAAGAATTTTGAAGAGACCGAAACAGGTAGAAATCTGAAAGTGCAAGGTCAGGACTATACGGCGGATGCATTACCACCTCCCAGCCAAACTCTCTTAATTTTTGCTGAGTGGCTAATGATGTGTGAGGTCTAGCGTTATCATGATGAAAAACCACACCCCTTCTGTTGATTAATTCATGCCGCTTTCTCTCAACTTCTTGCTTTAATCTCATCAGTTGTCCGCAGTAGAGCTCAAAATCGATGGTCCTGCCTGGTGGTAACAGCTTATAATGAATAATGCCCTTCCAATCCCACCACACACACAGCATCACCTTGTTGCGAGTTAACCCGGGTTTCGCCACAGTCTGTGAAGCCTGACCGGCCTTTGACCACGACCTTTTTCACACGTTCTTGTCGTACGTAATCCACTTTTCATCACCAATTATCAGCTTCTTCAAAAATGGTTTGGTTTCATTACGTCGTAATAAAGAATCGAAAATTAGTACACGGTTCAAATAGTATTTTTATTTATAGTGTTATCCGAACACATGCGGAAAATTCCAAGATTTATATTTTTTTAGTACACGGTTCATTAGGTTTCTTTCAGTGAGCTCGTGGGGTACCCAAATATCGAGCTTTTTTGTGTACCCAGTTTTTTTCAAATGCGCCAAAACTGTTTTGTGGTCAATTCCCAGTTCTTCAGCTACGTCGTAACTACTGATATGCTGATCTTGCTCCACTTTTTCAAAAAAGGCATCATTTTTATCCGTAATAGGGCGACCAGAGCGACGTGCATCTTTGACATCAAAATTTCCGGATTGAAAACGCTTAAACCAAATTTGTGCTACTCTCACAGACACTGCACTAGGTCCATAATCATCGCAAGTTTTTTTCGCGGCTTGCGTTGCAATTTTACCTTTTTTGTAAAATTTTAAAATGTATCGAATTTCTTCATTAGACTCACTCACCTTTACAGTACGAAAAACAAAAAAATCACACATTTTCCTAATTTGAATTTAGAATTTTCTTCTTTAAAATTTAAACTTTGAATGATACCAAAACCAGCCAGATACAAATAGATTTTGCCAAAGAGACTTTATTACAAGTTCATACATACTATAATGCGAAAAGACTTTTTCCCCAAACTATTAGTTCGAAGAACTGACGGCAGTCACTGGAAAACGCAGCGTAAAACAGCCTCCCATTAGATGGAAAAGTGACCTGATAAAGGATGCAGGCCGAATAAGACCGATCACTCTATGGGGGAGGCCTAAGTTCAGCAAAGCTCATAGGCAACGATGAGAGAGTTGATGCAAGGCTGCACAGCCTGTGGCATCGACGAAAGGTTGCTAGCCTTTCGGTTTTTTATCGAGTACATTTCGGGGAATGTGCGGCGGAACTTTTCAACCTTATCCCACCATCTCCATTCTATCATCGGACAACTAGACGCTCTGTGGTGTGACACCGCTATTTGGAAGAAACACCTCCCATTCGCACAAAGCAGTTCTCTTCGACCTTTATTATGCGCACTGCCAAAGAGTGGAACGCCTTGCCAGAGTCTGTGTTTCGTGATAGCTACAACCTGGGTGTCATTAAGTCGCGAGTGAATAGGTTTATTTTAGGCAAGCGTGTACCCATCGTAGACTGCGTCATCCCTTACCATCATGCGAGATCGTGGTCAAACGCAAGCCTATAAATTATTAAAAAAAATTAATACTTCAACTTGGTGGTGTGAGCTTAAAAACTTCATTTCATTTCAATTGATAGATTTTCAAGGACTCTGTCTTATTAAATATAATAACTTTATAAAAAGAAGTAGGTATACTGTAAGTGTCGCTAGGCTACTGAACCTTGGCCTCCTTCAAAGTTTTCCAGAGCGACCGATATATTGTGCCTGCGCCTAGTGGCTCCCAATTACTTTATATATGTCAGCTTTCTATTAAGTGAGGAACATCCTACTCAGCGCTTTCCACTGCATAGTCTACATTTCAGAACCTTGCAGCCCCAACAACTTCAGTTTTCCGAGTTATGTGCCAAATGTCACTTCCTTTAGTTTATCTTACGGGCTATGCCCATTCTCTTACACCCTTGATATTAATAAATAAGACTAACTTCAAATCCTATATACTCCGGGTGCATGCAAAGCATTAGGATATTTTCCTAGCTCATGATTTCGGGCTTGCAAGAATTGTATTTCGACGAGTGTAGTGTAGTTTAATGTACACACTGGATACAATATTAAAATAATCAGAAATATATAAAAGTTACATAACGTAACAAAATAATAAAATTTGATATCAATATATAAATTACACAAGTCAATTTATAGAATCATACAAATTAGTCCAATAGAATTACAATATTAATTTGTCAGGAGCCAGTGCTTTAGTTTGAGTTTAAACATATTAACGTTATGGGCCCTTGTATTGATATTTTTTGTAATATTGGTTGCCTGAAATAAACTTTATATTATTGTTAAAAAGTTAGTAAGGTGGAACGCCTTGTCTAAGTCTGTGTTTCCTGATAACTACAACTTATGGGTCTTCAAGTCGCGAGTGAATAGGTTTTTTCTAGGCAAGCGTGTACCTTCGTAGACTGCATCATCGCTTACCATTAGGCGAGATCGTGGTCAAGCGCTAGCCTTTAATTTATGTAATAAAATTAAAAAATAACAAATAAAATAGTAAAATAAGATAAGTTTAGTTAAATGAACGTAGGTTAAGTTATTATACACTAATATTATAAATTTCAAAGTTTGTCTCTCTCTCTGGGTGAACCGATCTTAATTAAATTTAGTACATTTTTATTAGCAACAATCCAGTAAATACTCAAAAAAAGGTAAAGGTATAACCTTGTTCCGGCCCTGTCCATGTGAACATGGCCTTTTTGTGCGCTCGCCCTTTGCCTAAGCCGTTTGTACGCTGAGAATTTTGGTTGTTCACAATTTTGTACATGCCTTTATGACGGCCAGAGTTGTTTGAGTGACGAAATTATTTGCGGTTTTTTTTTTAATTTTACTTTCTAATATTGTTTTGCTCCTAACCACGTGGTTTTGGCATTATAAAATTGTTTGTTTTTAATACAAAAAAGTTTTCATTAAAATTTGTGAGCTGATTAAGGATATTTTGATGATATTTTCATTTTGTTAGGTACCAACAGCTGAATTTACATTAATAATTTGTGGTTCATATTCCAAAATGAAACTTAAGAAAATTGCTGATGAATACAGATGGATCAAAGAAATCGCTTATAAGCAATAACCACCCATTGTACATTTACATTTTTGTTGGTATTGTTTATTTGTGTAGTAATGATTGATTATTTTAGGTTTCGTTTTTACGATAAAGTATTTTCATTCATTCATTCATATGAAGTTCTCGTTCATTCATCGACAGTTTCGTTGCAAACTGTCAAAACCTGTACCTATCATTTCCGGAATTCGCAGAAGGAAACTCGTATTTAAACAAGACTTATTTGAACCTCAGTATTGAAACTTTAACCTGAGTTTGTCTTTGAGTTTGCGGTACTTACAGAGTATTATTTACTCTGAAACACTATTTTTAAATGTTCATCTCAAAGATTATCGTTACCTTCCTAAATACCTACTGAAATCACTAAACTAGTACAATAGAAGCGGAATGTCCCAACTATAATCCTAAGCTTTGTTCTTAGAAGTAGCGGCTACCGTCACATATAGAGCGGAATCTCTCTGTAAATCCAGTCTATCCCAAGATTGTCTGAAAGAGATCACTCATTGCGATAAGACCACCGCTTTACTTTGCAATATAATTAATTACTTACAATAACGTGTTTTCTAATTTCTTGAATTAATCATTTTTATGACTTCAATCAATTCATCATGATTAAAAATATACAGAACTCTCATTGGCCGGTTGCTCGGATGGGTTAGACGAACGACACGTCATACTAGGGGCACTGTTTTCATCTCTGTGACGTTTCCATACACGCTAACTCAACCTGATAAAAATTTCTCAGACTCATAAAATGTATCACAGTTAAAAAATATTTTTTTATATTAAACTTGTAGACACACAAGCTGACGGGCCTTCTGATATTAAGGGCGCACTATACCTACGTCCTGGGAAGTCGATAAATCGCTTATTGAGAAACAATGATTTGTTCAACAAACTTTGTGCTTTCAATTCGTAATTCATATATGTTACAGTTAAGGATACGTGCTAAAACGCCTGTGTTGTGAATAAATGATTCCGTAAAATTTTCTCAATACAAAAAAATTACTTCAAATTTATATTAAAATCGTTCTTATGCGACGAATACTTCATTTTAGATCTTGAATCTTTATACAGTAATTCTACACAACATAAATAAGTGCACCTGTGTTTTAAATTTTCAAAATACATATTAATTTTACCATAAATGAAAATAACTAACTTTTGCACTAATGAAACCATTCGCTTCGGACGCCCGGTCCGAGATTCAGTCTGGCCTCGGCTTTTAGACGGAGTACCCGTGCGTCTTGTAGCCCCAAACGAAATACACGTAATCACGTAATTCTTAGGTAGAATTTGTATTAAGTTGGTTTTTGTAAAGACGCAGTAATGAGCAATAAGCACAACAAGAAAATCATAAAAAACCGGCAAACATATTAACCACGGCGAGATAGGACGTGCAGCGGCACGCGGAGAAGCGGGGGTGAAATTTGAGTTTGGGTTGAGGTATAGTCAACTCTTAAGTGGTCACCGCCGCCGCCTATAAACTCCTGCAGCACTCGTGGTACTGCAGTCGCATTGCCTATCACTTAATACCCTATTTACACCTCTCTTGAAGGCGTTCATTTTGAAGCCCACCAAAAAAACCTCTTGAGGAAGGTCATTCTACATCTTGCAGGTGCGTGGAAAAAACGAGCGAGTGAAACGCACCGTGTGAGACTTCCACGCATCTACAATATGTGGGTGAGATCGTTGCCGGTTGCGGGAGGTTCGATGATAGAAGTGGGAAGCAGGGATTAATATAACGAAATAAAATTAACCAACGTCCTTACCTGACGATAGCAACAACGCGTAATCGGTGTAAACGGGCCCGGACCGGATAAAACAAGTGGCAGTTTTTGTTTACGTATGTGCGTCAGCGCTCTGTCTGATTTTATGTTAAACTACCTTCGTTTTGGTGGATAAATTCGTGATATTCTTGGAAATATTTTTAAGTTCAGTGTTTGTTGTAGACATTTTAATTTAATACACCTAATAAAATTTTACTGTTCACTAAATCAGATATATGAATACGTACAATAATAATGTCCTCAGAAAGCGATTGGTTTTGTTATTCATATAACAACTTTGAGAATAAAGAATCTTAAACCGTAAACCGTGAACAGACCTTTTTATTCCATAATGTAACGTTGAAAACCGCATTTGCCAACCGTCGTAAACCGGCTATTGGATCTCGCCAAGCGAGCTTTTAGCCAAGAACAATGTCTGAGCACGATTAAATAATGACAACGTTCACAAGTGCTTGTGGACAATGGCCCTCAAAGTTTCCCCGATCTCATATCTTCCATTTTGGATCGGAGTTGGGTAAAGGCTATTTCTGTCATTCTAAAAGGCACTGTCAGCGATGAAAGTTGTTTTGTAATTTCAATAATCGGCGCTTAGCGGCGTGTTTTTGTTTTATATTGTAATATGACATATGTCACTAACAAAATTAATAACAAAATAAGTTTTTGTTGAAAAATTACTTTTTCAAAACAAGCTTTTATAAATTTCATTATCGGAACCGCAAGCAGATTCAAATGAGCCCAAACACTAGTAGCCTACTAGTCCATTCAGAAGTTCCGTTGTCTAGCATCCGTTTCCATCATGAGACCACCTCAATGGTACCATATTATTGCATTGTCACTGAAGTTACATATGCATTCCAAATTTCAGCTCAATCGGTTGAGGGGAATGTATTTAAAATTCAGTTGCAAGATTCCACCCGGACAAACATACTTACATACGAGTACATTGCAAGTTAATAAAAAGCTTGGAATATGGAAAAACCTTTAGCCCAGCTCGCATAACAATATCTAAACGTAGTTAGTTCCTAAACGTATTTAAATTTGACGTGGTTGTATGATTTGATCTTTAAATCATATTTAGCCACTGAATACGTTTAGGCATCTTTGCGCGAGTCGCCCGTACTCTGAAATAAATTATATTTATTAGCATTATTTTTTACAATTTAATGTTCCTTATCACACTAATATTATAAATGCGAAAGTTGGGATGTTTGTTTGTTTGTAACTAAATCACGTCGTAACGGCGGAACCGATTTCGATGAAATTTGGTATGTACGTAGATTATAACCTGGTTACATGGGCTACTTTTTAGTGACAAACTATGCGTGCGAAGCCGCGGGCAGAAGTTAGTACTAGTGGTGCGCCTCGAACTGAAATCTCGCGAGTATTCCAAAACAAAAAAATATATTCTTAGGGTGACTCGCGCAACGATGCCTAAACGTGGCTAAATATGATTTAAGGAGTTGTCAAATCATACAAATACGTAAAATTTAAACATGTTTAGTCGCTAAATACGTTTACGGTTCGATGTGAAAGCCCGCTTTAATCTTTGATTAATAAAATAGTACATAAACCAAATAACTTGACCTACAGTTTTATTCAAATTTCAGGTAACGGAAGTTCATGTAAATTGGTATCGATTTCGGGGTACAAATTGCAGTTATTTTGAATTTCAGACTTTTGCCTATATATGTGTTACTAAAGGTACACGCATACCAAATTCCAGCACTGTGGGATCATTGGTGTACCCTGTGACTTTTGTCAAAGTTCAGTTTGTATTATGACTAATTAATAACTCAAAAACTATAAAGAGTTTACGAAAAATAAAAATGGAATCTTAATTTAGTAATAAATACCTTTCATTTAACGTCCTATTTAACCAGTTAGCCTCATTTTCATTTTTTTTTACCCCTCTTGAACCCCAATATCTCAACAACCCTCCAACATTTTTAGCTCATTTAGTCACACCAAAATTGTGCTATCACTATATATTATATCACTATATCACCTATGTATTAAATTTCACGATGATCGGATCAACGCTTCGAATGTTATCCTCGGACAAACATACATACATACATACAACGCCGATTTGCCCAAGTTGATTTAGAGATCTCGCTTCGCTCGATCAATTATCATAAGTAGGCGCCGGCGCTGACCGACGGACGGACCGACGACGGACAATAATTTTTGTACGTGGAAATTATTTTCAATCTTATTTTAACAATAAAGTGTTTTCATTCATTTAATCATGTTCTCTAGAGGTTAGTCAAAATTATAATTCTGATATAAATCTGTGCGCGAAAAGACCCGTTTTGTCTTAAAAACATGAGTATAGTTCGCGAAAATTTAAAAAGTTCATGTTCTCTTGTTTCGAAAAAATGGTGTATCTATTCATCTTAAGCTTAGATCGTATATGCCGCACAGTTTTTCTACGATTTTCCATACATTTTTTGTTGATTGCTAAGACCTTTCTAATATTGTCAATCCGTAGTCTAGATATTATCTATCCCGTAGGCTTTGTGACGGTAAGACCACATCGGAATCCCCTCTGAGACCAGCCCAGGTGTAGCCGTGTAAACCCCTGCCCGCAACTCCTTGTTAAGTTCATGCTCCATCCGAAGCTATGCTAAATTCATTTCTATATTTATGCTCTATTTTTTATCTTATTTTTCTCTATCAGTGGGCGAATAGCCGGCTGAGACGCAGGAGGTAGCGGGTTCGATTCTTGCCGCGGAACAAATGTTTTCATGATCTACAGATGTTTGTTCCGGGTCTGATTGTTTTTCTATATATTTAAGAGTATGTATTTATCAATAAAATGTACATATATAAGTATTCTAACAGTAATCTGGTTCCCACAGCACAAACTCTGCTTAGTTGGGGGCTAGATAGTGCTGTGTGAAATGTCCAGCAATATTTATTTATTTATTATTTATTTTCACTATCAATGAACACGGACAAGAAATAATAAGTGGCACTCCGGGAGTGCTGACAGAAGTGAAAACTTGACATAAGCAGACTACACTACAGATACTTATATACAGAGGTGTCAGTAACAGAGTGTAAGTGACAGGTGTCAACAGTCAGTGTCAGTAGTCAGTGACAGGTGTCGGTAACAGTATCGCGAGTTCAATGGTTTTTCCCATCTCAAAAAATGCTCAAAGCGCCTTATGAAGTTTTCACTATGCCAAATCATGTCGAATGTCCATGTGGCGCCCACCCCGATATTAATTGGGAACTAGCTGTGTACCTAGGACAAATAGACAAAAATCATGATCATGGATCATGGAGAACCTCTATCAGGTCGTTTTTCCATCATCCATCTAGCCGTCCTACGCTGTGCTTTCGAGTGCGCGGTCTTCAATCGAGAAACTTTCTGGCCATCCGACAACCCAGTCAGTTCTTCGAGCTATGTGCCCCGCCCACTTCTACTTCAGCTTGCTAATCCTTGCCAGGTTCCAGCATGCCTGTGAATCTCCTCGTTTCTAATTCGATCTTGTACAGAAACACCAAGCATAGGCTTTCTCCATAGCACGCTAAGCGACCTGAAGCCTTCTATAAAGCCAATAGTGAGAGACCACGTTTCTGTGCCATACCTATGTCATTACTTGGTAACACACACTGATTAAAGACTTTTGCTTTTAACTTAACTTGTGACTTTTCTTCATACACTGGCAAGTTTTAATTTTTTTAAACTTATCCCGGACATCTGCGATATAGGTGTTGTATAGCGCGAAGCTCATTAGCAAATTGTAAGGAGTTGGTTCTAGTTTTGGAAATATTAATATTTGTATTTCTATTTGTTATGAGGTATTTTGAACGAGAAGACGTTACGCGGTTTCCCGAACGCTGCTCAGCCGAATTTGATGCGTCAACGTCGCTCTTGCTCGTCATCGTCATCATCATCAGCTGGAGGACGTCCACTGCTGAACATAGGCCTCCCCCTTAAATCGCCACAACGAGCGGTTGGTAGTCGTTTGCGCCCAACGGCTCCCCGCGATTCTTACTCCACCTTGTGGATCGTCAGTCCACCTTGTGGGGGGCCGGCCTACGCTGCGTCGGGGATTCTTAGCACCCCCTGCTCCGCCACTGCCCTGGTTGCTACCACTTCCAGGGATGACGGAGTCGCCGGGGACTGGGGGCCGTTTGATTATTGTGTCGGTCATAGGGGGGGTTTTGCCATAATCACTACGCTTGGCAGGCGGCTTGGTGATCGCAGTGGTTGGTGAATAGTACACAGAAGAATGCTGCTGCCCATTCCCTGGAACATCTCCCTTTGCCGGCTCACACGGCTCCCGCGGAATGAGAAGGGGTGGCCCTATTATTACGCTGGGACCACACGGCTCTTGCTCGTATTTAGACCTATTACAAGTTAGGTAACAGACCAGTTTGGTCTGTTTGGTAGACGCAGATAATTGTTAGATAATTCTTGATTGCATTTGACAATTCATTAAATGCGTTTTATATGACGTTGTCGTGGGTAGCTCACCGGGTAATTATCAAGGAATAAATGGGCTGATCGTAATGTCGAGTAAGACGCATAGGCCTCTCCTTAGATTTCCAGAGTGAGACTTAATGGTAAATTCTCCTAGAAGTACGCGACAAACTTTAGGTACCTGAAATTCCCACGAACGAAATAAGCCCGGAAAATTATTGATGTGCTATTTCGCTACGCATTCTGTCCTAGCTTTGTTGTAGCACTATGTACAAATGAAAACATATTGGTTACGAGTGGATTTATGCTTCTAGGCATTGTGACAACTATGTATGTTCAAATACCTATTATTACACAGACAAACAGGTTTTGGAACGGATATGCCTGTAATTTAGAAAAAAAAATGTTCTAAATTACAGGCAAATTAATGGGTCGGACCCAGCGGCAAAATAAGACCAGGTTGACCAAGGAAAAGATGGACTGACGGTATCACAGAAATCGCTGGGAATCAGTGGATGACAACAGCAATATTATAGAGAGACACATGGAGTTAACTAGCGGAGGCCTATACCCAAAGAGGGGTTCCTAATCATATTTAATATAATGAAACTTTTCAGAAATGTAACTAAAGGATAAACAAATAAATAAAAATTTAATTGTAATAATAATTTCAAATAAAGAGTAGTAAAGTTCTTGTGAAAGGCTCGCCCGGGGAAGTAATACAACCATACCCAATTCTGCCACCAAGCAGCATTGCTGTGTTTCGGTTTGAAGGGTATGGTTGCGGGGGAAATTACAGGCACATGCATGAGGCTTCACACTTGTATGCCTCAAGCTCATGGACGTAGGTCAGTGCAACGCAGGGCATGTTTCTAATGCCGGTTTTAGTACTCGACCGACCGTCGGTGCGTACCATAGTTCCTGACGATACTCATAACCGATCGTCAGTTTGTGATAGGTGATGATACGCGCATCCGTAATGTCGGTCCACCGATCTGTTTAGCACCGAACCCGTTAATATCTTTATTTCAGACTCATGAGGTCCATACACATTCACTACACACAATACAATACAGATAATCTATAATATAAAAATGAATCGCAAAATGTGTTGGTAAGCGCATCACTCAACAACGCCTGGACCAATTTGGCCAATTCTTTTTTGTTGTATTTCTTATTGTCAGGACAAGGTTCTTATGAAAGAAAAAATTAAGTAAATTGCGTGATACTTATCCACCATATAAAATTATTTATAATTTAACCTTAGCGCTTTAAGTTACATTATATATAACCCGCATAAGGTTACATTATATGTAACCTTATGACGTTTGACATAGAATTGACAGAATGCGTGCTGCAAATATCGTCAAAGAGGATGTAAAAAAAATGAATATCGTTTGAAACAGATGCTTCGGTAGGAGTTATCCCGAGATATATTGTCTATATATATAAAAATTAATTGCTGTTCGTTAGTCTCGCTAAAACTCGAGAACGGGTGGAGCGATTTGGCTAATTTTGGTATTGAATTATTTGTGGAAGTCATTCATTTTCTCATAAATAATGATAGCCAGGGACAACAATTGACAATTCTACCAGGGTGACTTATATTGACAGCCCGCGTTATACCTATGCATGTCAAGCCGATACGAAGTTCGGCGGGACCACTAGTTCACAATAAAATCACCTGAAGTAGTTTAGGTGGCAATGCCCACCCAACGTTTATACATCTTAGAATGTATAAGCCTTTCTGCCAGACTTCTAATGATAGCGTTATTACAAGTGTCAACTCTGGACATGAAAGACGCTATCCTCCTACGCTGAATAGCGTTGAAAGTATCAACGCGTGCTTCGTTAAACATTTCGGAGGCACTACAGTAGCGCTTTAAGCCCATCAGATGTCGAAAAATCTTAATATAGGTTACCCTTATACTGTCATGGGACTTTTTAGTATACTCTGTCCAGAGTTGACACGTGTAAAAAGTCTGGCAAAAATACCTTAAAAGCGTAATATGTTTCAATAGTGCTTGACCGACGGTCGCAATATACGCGTGCGTACGGTCGGTCGAACACCGTCACGACTTGTGAATTTTCATACAAATGATATGCGCGACCGACGTACGCACCGAGGTTCGGTCGAGCACTAACACCGGCCTAAGGTGCGTGACCTACACGGCAATACTTTGTTATGGGCGATGGTAACCACTTAACATCAGGTGAGCTTGAACAGACAGTAATTTTGTAATATGGGTGTTATTTATACAAACACTATCTTTCAATTAGATTAGATATATTGTTTATTGAACACTATTAAAAATAAAACACACAAAAGACAATTAAATCACACAATTAATCTTTACACACAATTAAATCACACAATTAATCTTTACACACAATTAAATCACACAATTAATCTTTACACACAATTAAATCGTTAGTGTGTAGGTAATCTACGTACGTAGGTAAATTTGCCGCAGACATAATCGTATACCTACAAAAGGTAGGTATTTGTCTAGGCATAACTACTAATTGCTATTATTTATAGCCTATAAGTTAACTTATATCCTTTTGTTCTGGAGGTGAAACTGAGAATATAATTCAGGTTAAATAAAAGGAACCTGCCTTGATAAATAAGTACTAATTAAAAGGCCTAATACCAAACACTAAGTGTGTTAACTTATAGGTACAACCTGTTTTGTTATATAGAGGTGGGTTTAATACCGGTAGCTTGAATATTTATCCTGTAAATCAGCGGCGCCTTTGCGACGATGCCGCTTAGTCAGTATAACATGTATACATATAAGTACCTACTTAAATAAATAAATAAAATAAATATTGTTGGACATTTCACACGGCGCTACCTAGCCCCAAACTAAGCAAAGCTTGTAATATGGGAACCAGATAACTGATAGAATACATAAATACATTATTTTTTGGAAATACATACTTATAGTATATAGAGAAACAACCAGACCCGGAACAAATATCTGTAGATCATGCAAACATTTGTTCCGCGGCGGGAATCAAACCCGCTACCTCCTGCGTCTCAGCCGGCTATTCGCCCGCTGCGCCACGGAGGTTGTCAAACATAATTACAAACTTACATGATGAATGAATATGATTTGTTTACCAATTTTATACAGGCAGTTTCATTGAAATTTTAGGACTTGATTTAAAGGTTGTTTGAAAAATTCTAACTATCTATGGTAATGAATTTGAAAAATACCTATTTTACAACAATACTAGCTATTAGCCCTACCCGTGTTTAAATACAAAACACTAGTAAGCACCTATAACATACATACTATGATGTATGTATTTACAAAAAATAGTATTGATGCTATTCTATCAGTTATCCATAGCACAAGCTCTGCTTAGTTTGGGGCCAGATAGCGCAGTGTGAAATGTCCAGCAATATTTATTAACGGATTTCAAAAAAAGGAAGAGGCTCTCAATTGGTTGGAACCTTTTTTTTATATTTATTTAAATGGATAACTAATATTAGGTATCTTATCTGTAACCAATACACGTAACGCCATCTATACAATTTTAATAGAACTACAACATAGTCGCCAACTTTGTAAAGCTCTCGCATCCTCACCTTACATCTCTCCCTATTTAGTTCAGTAAAGAACCCACAGATGACGCTTTGCGGCGATTGCTATTCCGGTAACTAACTACGAGTATATAACAAAATATGAAATTTCTTTGAGACCAATCTGAGAGTATATCCATTCAAATAAAAAGCGAATTCCAAATCAGTTGATAAAAGTCGAAGTTCCGAGGTACAAATATTCAAAAAAAATTTCAACCGAATTCTAAAACTCCTGCTTTTTTGAAGTATCATTATTGCGCAGTACGTATGTACGTAGTTATTTATCTGGTTTATAGGTAGTTATCACACTAATATTACTAGAGGTTCGCCCCGAACTGAGATCTCGCGAGTCTCCTAAAACATAAAAGAAACTATTCTTAGGGCGACACGCGCTACGATGCCTAAACGTATTTAGGGGCTAAATGTGATTTAAGGAGTTGTCAAATCAAACAAATACGTAAAATTTAAACATGTTTAGTCGCTAAATACGTTTAAGGATAGTTGTGCTAGCCGGCCAATAAAATAGTGCCACGAAATGCATAACCATCTTACTACAGTTTTATTCAAATTACAGGTAACGGGAGTTTATGTATAATGGTTTTTTTTTGAGTTTTTATTATGTCTAATAACCTAAAATTTACAAGGTTTAAACTAAAAATAAAAACGGAGTCGAAATGTACTCACAAAGACCTTTTATTACATGTGCTATTTAACCTAATAGTCTCATTTTCATTTGTTTTTATCCCTCTTGAACCCAAATATCTCAACAACCTCCACGTTTTTAGTTCATTTAGTCACACCAAAATTATGCTATCACTACCTACCTATTGATCAAATTTTGCGATGATAGGATCAACGCTTCGAAAGTTATCCTCGGACAAACAGACATACATATGTACATATTACCCGTGCGCGATAAGTTGGGACCTGAGCGCGGTGACGTCATATTGGCGTGTTTGTACCGCCCGCAAAAAAGCGAACATAACAAGCAGCCGCCCGCGGCTTCGTCTTTGTTTTTTTTAAGCTAATTTATTATGTTACTCAGGGAGGACGCTGCTTTTTATCTAATCTTTTTTACACTATTTGAATAAAATAAAAATACAATGTTTAAGTTTATACATTTATTTTATCTATTATAATACCTACAATGCCGATTTTCCTTAGTTGATTATGAGATCTCGCTTCGCTCGATTAATAAATGCGAAAGTTTGGACGTTTGTTTATTTATTTGTTTTTTTGTTACTCTGTTGGTACGGCTGGACCGATTTCGATGAAATTTGGTATGTACGTTATATTATAACCTGGATTACTACATAAGCTCCTTTATATTCCATAAATCAGATCCCATGGGATAAAAATGGGATGTCAAATGAAATAATTTTATAAGCCCCCCCCCCCCCCCCCCCCCGTCCATCTCATTTAGTCACACAGAATTGTGTCATTACTGCCTACATAGGTATATAATAAAATTCACGAAGATCTGATCAGCGCTTCGATTGTTATCCTCGTCGGCATATCCTACGCACATTCGTCCAAGTTGATTTGGATCAATTAGTATTGATTAGGTCCTATCATTTGCTCAAATCAGAACGATAACTTATGTTTTGTGATATTTTATCCTACTAATAATAAAAACGCGAAAGTTTGTATGGATGTATGTTACTCTTTCACGCAAAAACTACTGAATGGATTTTCATGAAATTTGGTATGTAAGTATATTTTAACCTGGATTAACACTTAGGCTACTTTTTTTTGACGACCTCCGTGGCGCAGTGGGCGAATAGTCGGCTGAGATGCAGGTGGTAGCGGGTTCGATCCCCGCCGAGGAACAAATGTTTGCATGATTTACGGGTATTTGTTCCGGGTCTGGTTATTTCTCTATATATTATAAGTATGTATTTACAAAAAAAAATGTATATAAGTATTCTATCAGTTATCTGGTTCCCATAATACAATATCTGCTTAGTTTGGGGCTAGATAACGCTGTGTGAAATGTCCAGAAATATGTATGTATTGACAAACCAAGCGTGCCAAGCCGCGGGCGGAAGCTAGTATACAAATAATTTATCTTTTTAGGAAATTATTACCTATCTAGTTACCTACCGCAACTACAAAAAAAATCGTAGAATAAAGTAATGTATGTAGGTTATTTTGTAATATAAGAAGTATATAATATATATGCCGTGGGGCGCCGGCAATAGACTGTTGCCCCTCCGCTCTTGCCCGTGGATGCAGTAGGAGTCTGCTAAGGGATACCTCCGAAAGATAGACAGCTGCGTCTTTTTGTGTTTTCAATACCTATACTGCGCTCGCCAACCCGCCTGCCAAGCGTGGCGAGTATGGCAACAACCCCCTTATGGATATAGTGCAACATAAAACCAGGCCCCGAGTCCCCGGCGGCCCCGCTAATCCTGGCTACGGTAGCAGTCACGGTAACGGCGGGGCCAGGGGTGCTAAGAATCCCCGGGAGACGATCGTCTACCAAACCCTACGACGACCACTGGTCCTGGTAACACACAACATCCGCACTTTGAGGACAGACGAAAAGATTGTTGAGTTGGAAGAAGAAATTAGTAGATTACACTGGGACATTTTGGGGTTATCAGAAATCCGTAGAGAGGGCGAGGACACGATATCCCTTAAGTCTGGTAACCTACTATACTACCGGAAGGGCGACCAACAGTCCCAAGGTGGTGTTGGGTTTCTCGTTCACAAGTCACTCATCAACAACATTATCACCATCGACAGTGTGTCGAGCAGGGTCGCGTACCTGACACTCAGAATATCTAAGCGATATTCGCTGAAGGTCGTTCAGGTATATGCGCCGACCTCTTCACACCCAGATGAAGAAGTAGAGTCTATGTATGAGGACATCAGTAGAGCCATACATACGAACTAAACTCACTTTATTGTTGTTATGGGGGACTTCAATGCAAAGCTAGGCATGAGAAGCGATGATGAGTTGAGAGTGGGGCAATTTGGATATGGGCAACGGAACCCCAGGGGACAGAGGCTGGCCGATTTTCTGGAGAAAGAAGGACTCTTTATGATGAATTCTTTTTTCCAGAAGCCGCCTCACAGGAAATGGACCTGGATGAGTCCCAACGGTTCCACGAGAAATGAGATTGATTTGATCTTGACCAACAAGAAACGGATATTCAATTATGTCTCTGTGATTCACAGGATGAAAACCGGCAGTGATCACCGAATTGTTAGAGCCACATTGAATATGAACGTTAAACTTGAAAGGTCCCGTTTGATGAAATCTACGCTCCGACCCACTCGCGCACATATCCAAAACCTCGAGAGCTTTCAACTCAAACTTGCAAATCGCTTTGACTGTCTAGAAGTAGATGCATCAGTGGACGAGATCAATAACAGGTTCGTAGAAACCGTCCATACGGTGGGGTCCCAGTTCTTTAAGACCCCCCGTACCAATAGACCTCAGAAACTTTCTGATGACACCCTTAACCTCATGGCTGAACGACGTTCTTTGCAACTGCAGTCTCCCGATGATGCTCAGTCACATAGGCAGCTCAATAGAAAGATTTGGAAGTCCTTGCGGCACGATATTCGTACCTATAATACATCTCGTATTAAAGATACGATAGAGCGGAATAAAGGCTCCAAAGTGTTCGCGAGAGATAATTCTATTGGGCAGAGCCGCATGACGAAGCTGAAGAGGGAAGATGGCAGCATAACGTCAAGTAAAGCGGAAGTGTTAAGGGAAGTCGAAAGGTTCTATGGACGGCTCTACGATTCGGTCACTAAACCTGTTTGCAGTACGGCCAACGACCCAAGAGCCAAACTGACCCGACATTATACCGAAGATATTCCGGACATCAGCCTGTATGAAGTCAGGATGGCCTTGAAGCAGCTTAAGAACGACAAGGCGCCGGGTGAGGACGGAATCACTTCAGAGCTTCTGAAAGCGGGTGGATCACCGATACTTAAAGTCCTTCAGAAGTTCTTTAATTCCACCTTGCTTGAAGGTACGACGCCAAAAGCATGGAACAGGGGCGTGGTGGTTCTGTTCTTCAAAAAAGGTGACAACACCTTGCTTAATAATTACAGACCCATCTCGCTTTTGAGCCATGTTTATAAGCTGTTTTCGAGGGTCATCGCGAACCGTCTCGAACGCAGGTTTGATGACTTCCAGCCTCCCGAACAAGCCGGGTTCCGTATAGGCTACAGTACCATAGACCACATACATACGCTGCGGCAAGTCATACAGAATACCGAAGAGTATAACTTGCCGCTATGTCTCGCGTTTGTGGACTATGAGAAAGCCTTCGATTCGATCGAAACATGGGCAGTGCTTGAGTCTCTCCAACGATGCCGTATTGACTATCGGTACATCGAAGTGTTGAAGTGTTTGTATAAAAACGCCACTATGCCAGTCCGAGTACACGAACAGAGCTCGAAGGCGATTCCTTTAAAAGAGGCGTAAGACAGGGAGATGTAATCTCTCCGAAACTGTTTACGACCGCATTGGAAGATGCCTTCAAGCTTCTGGAATGGAAAGGACTGGGCATCAATATTAACGGCGAATACATCACTCACCTTCGGTTTGCCGACGATATTGTGGTCATGGCAAAGTCGATGGAAGAGCTCAGCACGATGCTCGAAGGCCTCAATCGAGTCTCCCAACGGGTAGGACTTAAAATGAACATGGACAAGACGAATATCATGTCGAATGTCCATGTCGTCCCTGCCCCAGTTATGGTTGAGAACTCGGTTCTTGAAGTTGTCGACGCGTATGTATACCTAGGACAAACAGACCAATTAGGTAGGTCCAACTTCGAGAAAGAGGTCAATCGTCGAATCCAACTCGGATGGGCAGCGTTTGGGAAACTTCGCAACGTCTTTTCGTCCAACATACCTCAGTGCCTTCAGACGAAAGTCTTCAATCAGTGTGTGTTACCAGTGATGACATATGGAACCGAGACGTGGTCCTTCACTATTGGCCTGATGAATAAGCTCAGAGTCTCTCAACAAGCTATGGAGAGGGCTATGCTCGGGGTTTCTCTACGGGATCGATTCAGAAATGAGGAGATACGTAGGAGAACTCAAGTCACCGACATAGCCCGACGGATTAGCACGTTGAAGTGGCAATGGGCAGGCCATATAGCGCGCAAAACAGATGGCCGATGAGGCCGAAAGGTTCTCGAGTGGAGGCCACGGACGGGCAAGCGCAGCGTAGGACGTCCACCCACAAGATGGGCAGACGACTTGGTAAGAACCGCAGGTCGGCGTTGGATGCAGGCCGCTTCCAACCGCAGTTCCTGGAGATCAATGAGGGAGGCCTTTGTCCAGCAGTGGACGTCCTACGGCTAATATGATGAGGATGATGATGATAATATATATGTTTATTGCTTAAAAGATGGTACCCAAATTAAAAATTGATAAGCCCACTAATATTATAAATGCCAAAGTTTGGATGTTTGATGATGATGACAGCATCATTAGGTATCCTTGTTGCCATTTAATTTTATGACGCGTTTCCAAATTTACCAAGCTTTAGTAATATTATTCTGTTGGATTCGACATACCGAATTCAAAATTCCGCTGTATATTAAATATATTTAGAGTGCTTAGGGCTCAAATATTAGTGTTAAAGCTTCTCGCATGGGATTCCCTAGCGGTGGTTTTACAAGCCTCGTGTCTCCAGGTGTTTTGGCTCTTCCTTCCTAGCAATAGGCCAGTAAGCTGACACTCAACTCACCAAGGTAAAGTCTCTACTTTATAATTTACTAGCTGACAAATCCGCAGCTTCGCACGCGTAGTTTTTCAATAAAAATATTACCCTCCTTCTGCGCAGTTGGGTAAAAGGTAGCCTATATCACCCGGGGATAGTGTAGCTTCCCAACAGTGAAAGATTTTTTTAAATCGGTCCAGTAGTTTCGAAGCAATACAAACAAACAAATCTTTCCTCTTATTAGTACAATATAGTACTTATAGCAGTGTTCGCATTCAGCATAAAGTTCACATTTATAACATTCAAATCATTTATTTCACAGAAGTATAACGTACATGCTATTCACAGGACGGTATATGAACACTATCTCCTACCTTAGGTATAAACCTGGGTTGTGGGAAGCTAGTCTCTTTCGTCCATCCTAAAACAAATTTCGTAATGAGTGATTCTTTGCTTGGTCAACGTGTTCGCACCAGTCTCGAATAGCTACGTCTCCATCAGGGTTGAATGGTGAAATATATATACTCGTATATATTACTTGGACGTCGCAATGGTGCAGCACTTTTTCTAAGTATCCTGCAAGAAACTCTTGACATGCTTTCATACTTGCTTGTTGTTGTCTTGACAGTGTTACCAATATACTTGGCAATGGGGTTAGCGTTTGTGAATCATGTGTAAAATTCTGTTCAACAGTGTCTTTTTCTACTTCATCCTTTATTCTTGCTTACTATTTTTCAAGCTACCACCAGCTTGAAAAGTATTAAATTGTTATTTGCATAAGTTGTAATTGATAGGTACAGCAAAAGAATTCAAGTTATTTATATTAAATTATTGCCTGCGTGATTATAAGTAGTTTTAGGAAATAATTAAATTATCAGTTATTATTATGCCTCTGATTTCCCTATATCGCATCAATAATAATCAATACAATATCTGTTGTTTTTTCTACAAAGTGATACGATTACATCGTTAGCTAGCTTACGATTAAATTTTTATAAAATTTTGACTTAGGTTAAAGGATGGAAATCACCCAACTACATCTCAGGTTTGGTTTATCTTACAGTTTGTTACTATAACATTTGACTATGGTATCAACGTAAATAACATCTCGACTTATTGCGACCTCATGTAGAACCGACGCAACGCCAACGGCTGCTTCGCTGGAGCCACCTTCTACGTGAACCATGAGTACACAAACTATCAACTGGTCCACGAACTCTACAACAACGGCTATAAAGTTGGGCTTCACTCCATGATTTCCATAACCCATAAGACTCCTCAGACGTACTGACTAGACGTATCTGACTAAGAAGTGAAGGCTGACTTAAAGAAAGAACTGAAAGAGGAAAACATTCTATAAATAGCACGGAGACAGAGGATTGTGAAAGATGTTATTAGAAAGACAGTATACGAGTATCCTGACGAAACCGGATTTTGAGCCACTTACTGTGAGAGGTTAGTCGTTATTGCGTAGTCGGTAAATAAATATTGCGGCGTCAGAATAGCACACATCTGCGTAATCTAAGATAGGGAGTAGGTACAATGGAATTTACAAGAGTAATTGATCGTGCGAAGCGAGATCTCCAAACCAACTTGGGTTAATCGGTGTTGTATGTACCTATGTTTGTTTTTCCCAACATAACTTTTGAAGTGTTAGTCCGATTATCGTTAAATTTGGTAAATAGGTAGGTAGTGATAGCACAATAATAATTCTGTTGTGACTAAATGAGCTATAAATGGGGGGGGGGGGGGGGGGGGGTTTGTTGAGATATTGGCGTTCAAGAGGGGTAAAAAAACAAAATTGAACTATCCGATCAAGTGGTACGTTTAATAAAAGATCTTTGTGAGTAGATTTCGACACCGTTTTTATTTTTTGGTTTTAACCTCGTAGTGTTTAAGTTATTAGCCTTAGTAAAAACTGAACTTTGGCAAAATTTACAAGGTCGGTACACCAGTAAACTTGGTGATACAAAAATAGGGAAAAGTCTTATATCCAGAAAAAACTAAACCAACTAACATGAACTGTCATTACCTGTAATTTAAACAAAATTGTAGGTCAAGTGTGCTGGTTAGCATTTCGGGGCACTATTTTGATAGTCAAAGATTACAAATAATATTTTTTTTGTATTTATCGGAGACTCGCGAGATCTCGGTTCGGATCGAACCACTACTTTTTGCCGAAAAGGGAAGGAATTAACTCCCCGATCTTAATCCGGATGCCGTTAGATATGTTATTTTTGAAGCAACTAATAGATAAATTTATTGATAAAGCAATAGATAATAGTAATATATAAAAACCTAAATCATATGCAGTGATTTCATATTAGTGGATCCGTCAAGATGAAGTGGTATATGGTAACGGTTCTATTATCAGTGGCTCTTTGTGCTTATGCCGAGGAGCTTTCATTGGCGGAAGTGTGTGATGAAGAATTGTGCCAACTGCCTGACTGTAGGTGCTCATCTACTAGTATTCCTGGAGGTTTGGCAGCTAGAGATACCCCTCAAGTAAGTACCTACGACTATCAATATTTTCGCTGTGTAACTGCTGCTAAGAAACCTCTTATCAAAATACTGGCTTTATTTTCGACCAGTAAAAAATTAATATCGCAGTATAAATCAAATCAAAATCAATCACATTTATTTGTGACAACACCAATACCTATTACAAACAAAATAAATACACAGGAGACAAAAACATACATAAAGAAAAACGAACTTACAATACCAAAGCTTATAATACATAGGTAAATTAATAAAAATAACATTTAGATGACAATGCCGTCAGCATTTAATCACGCTGATATCTCGTATCAATCGATGGTACTATTATCTACGTTAATGACAGAAATGGAGAAAATACAATTTCAGTTATTCATACCATAGTTTCTGGTTAAGTATTATGACTACAATAATTGATAAGAATCCATATATTAACGTTCTCGCAATTAAATATAATACATTTATTTCAGACATTTTCAGTCCATGTTTTGTTAGTATTTAATAATTATAATAGTCCTTATAACTATGTTAGTGACACAAAAATTAACCCGAAATACACACACATTTAAATAAACAAAAACAGAAAATAAATAAATAGATACTATGACAAAAGCAGTCATACGACTGAATCACAACACATACAAGTTACAGCCTCAGGGATCTCCCCAGTACTACACATACACTTTATTTCACAAAGCCTATTAGTCCACACGTTTCTGTTAAAAATGTATAACAACACTAGCTGTGCCCGCGACTTCGTCCGCGTGGAATAGTGTCTTTGGGTAGCATTTTTAATTATTTATGCTAATTATTTTACAAATTAGACACACGCGTATAAATACTTTAATGAGCTATTTGGAGTGTTTCACTGCGAAGAGCTTATTAAATTATTTATACGCTGCACAGCTTTCTTACTTGCGTAACTTCAGTTTCACATTTTGTAATGACTCCGGCTCCGTAAATGTTACATCAGAATAGCTCTAATATTTTGCCGCAAACTTATAAAACATTCACATAAACCTTACATATTTCCATACAAACTTTCATTCCCTATTCCCCATTATTATTTTACACCCTTGAGGGTAAAACTTGTACAAACTTTGAATGTCATATTTATTTATATCAAATCAACAGCCTAAAAACTAAGTTTCAAGCTTCTAGCTCTATAAATGACACTGATACTTCCCTTCCTTTTACAACACTTTTATCGCATTAAAAGTAGCCTATTTCCCTTCTTAGGTTTTAGACTATCTTTGTACCAAATTTCATTAAAATCGGTTCAGTAGTTTTGGCGTGAAAGCTTAATAAGTAAGGATTTAACCCTCTTCTATCATTTTTATATTGAATCAGAACACATTCGCATTACCAACGTTGACCCTCCTACATAGATAAATCACAATTATAACCAATTATTTGTTCACCAGTTCGTAACCCTAACTTTCGATGATGGCATCAACATCCTCAACATCGAAACCTACCGAAACCTTGTCTACAACCGCCGCAATACCAACGGTTGCCCTGTTGGTACCACCTTTTACGTGAACCATGAATACACTAACTACCAACTTGTCAATGAGCTTTACAACAATGGTTTTGAAATCGCACTTCACTCTGTGAGCCATCAGACTCCGCATACCTATTGGGCTGAAGCGACATATGAAGACATGCAGAAGGAGTTTGCAGAACAGAAGGTTCAACTATCTCATTTCGCAAATATTCCAATTGAAGAAATTAACGGTAAGATTTTTTCTAAACAAATCATCTTCATCTTATGTCTTATAATATGATCTTAAGTCTACTATGACTAAAGTAATCTAAACTAACCATGTTGAATTATATTGTAAATATCATCTTCACACATATTAATGCTGGACATTTTACACAGCGGTATCTAGCCCCAAACTAAGGCAAGCTTGTACTATAAAACCAGATAACTGATTTAATACTATTATATACATTAGTTTTATAAATACAAACCTACTAAAAAAATATATAAAAAACGAATGTGCTTTAGACCACACGACTAAAGTAAAACTTCTTTTTCAAAATATTGTTCAATTACAAAATTGTCCACACGTCTCTAGGTCGTTCATTCTGGACAGACGCAACTCGCACTCGCACATTAACGTTTAAAAATATACAAAACGTAACTCTTTCTCTTTCTATCTTCACTAACTTATATCTCCCTCTCAACTTCCGTTCGCACTTTTCGTTACGCATTCAACATTTTACTCCCCAAGTCAAACGTGCGTAAAGAAGTTTTACTTCAAAAAAGTTCCAGACCGGGAACAAATTTAAATAGATCATACAAACATTTATTTCACGACGGGAATCGAAGCGTTAACCTCCTGCATCTTAGCGGTTATTCGCCCACTGCGTCACGGAGTTCAGATATCCAATGGTGGCGCATGAACAAACGTGGATGAAGGCGACATCAACTTTGCCAGACCCCTTTCATTTCCCAGTCAAAAAGAAAACGTTAAATTGAATGAGCTGAATTATACACTAACGTATGAGTTTTATTGCTAATAATGATGACAAAAATTACATACGGGATTCCAGATTTTAGAGCCTGAAATCGACCAATGGCCAAAAAATAGGATTTTTTTATAATATTCATAGTGTTGCCAGACGAAACTGCGACTCTAGATAAATACTACTCACGCATACGGAAATAACAACGAATAACTAAACTTTTGAGAACTTGTATAAAATTACAGGTCTGAATGAATGAATCAAATACTCATTATTGCACACCAAACAGAAATACAGTAATAATGGAAATAATCAATAAATAAATTTACAATGGACGGTCTCATCGCTAAAAGCGGTCTTTTCCAGACTACCTTTGGATGGACAGGATAACTTGTATAAAATTACAGGTTTGAATGAATGAATCAAATACTCATTATTGCACACCAAACAGAAATACAGTAATAATGGAAATAATCAATAAATAAACTTACAATGGACGGTCTCATCGCTAAAAGCGGTCTTTTCCAGACTACCTTTGGATGGACAGGATAAACAAAATCAAATGACGGTGGTGTAAGAGTACTTACAGAGATAAACAGAACCCACAAAATAAAATATGCCTATTGATTATACTAATAAACATAAACTTAAATACATACAAATCATATATAAATAAACTACACTACATAAAGAGGGTAAATAACATAAACACTAACTAGCAGTTACGAGACAACGAAAGGAAATGGTTGTATACCTTGACTATGAAATAGGAAGAGATTGGGACGACCTTATAGACAAAGGTAAAGCGTTCCACAGTCGCACAGTTTGTACTGTGAAGGACTCACCTTAAAATTGTGAACTATGGACGGGAGTTCGAAGCTGTAGAGCTTCGGAAGAACGAAGGGTTAGAGAGTGTGTACTTCTGTCACAGCTGATTAACCAAGCAACTCCTGAACCTTTCTCTTTGAAATTTGGAATTGTTATAAATTCTGACTTTCTTCTATTGTAAATAAAATAAAAACATTTTGATGGCCGAAAGAGCCGAAATGGTGCAGATCAAAATTTCAAAATAGGTTTACTAGATTATATCAAAAAGATTGATATACTCATGGTAAAACCATTTTTTATTTTGTACAGTTTTGGAGCTACTTATGATGAAAAACGTTCAATCCCCGAAGTACACAAAGTGAAAAATATGAAATGAATAATATTGATATACTTATTTTAAGCAAATATTATAGGACAATTATAACGAAGTCTCTATCTAGAACAATTTTTTTATTTATCTTTCTTAACAGTTTTATTGATTTACCAGTCACACAACTAGATGACGCTGCTAATTTACAGAAATAAACCGATCTAGGTTCGATACCCTCGGTGCGTGAGTCCTACTCTTGACCGGTCCTGGTTAAATAAACAATTAATAACGTTTCAGGTCTTCGCATTCCCTTCCTTCAACTCGCCGGAAACAACAGTTTCCAAATGATGAAAAGCTCGGGTATCACCTACGACTGCTCCTGGCCTACCATTTCCCACACTAACCCTGCTCTCTGGCCCTACACTCTGGACTACGCTTCTATCCAGGACTGCCCTATTCCTCCTTGCCCCACAGCGTCAATTCCTGGTGTGTGGGTCCAACCCATGGTTAGCTGGTTGGATCTGAACGGTGTTGCCTGTTCAATGGTGGATTCGTGTTTCTCGGTGTAAGTGTTTGTGCTAAACAATTGTCTTAAGTTATTTTTGGTGACTATTCTTACTAGTGGTTCGCCCCGAACTGAGATCTCGCCAGTCTCCTACAAAATAAAAAAAAATATTGTTTGCAATGTTTGACCATCAAAATAGTGCCACGAAATACGAACCAGATTACTTGACCTACAGTTTCATTCAAATTACAGGTAACGGGAGTTCATGTTAATTGAACAATTTTTGAGGTAGAAATTGCAGTTATTCAGGATTTCAGACTTTTCCCTATATTTTTGTCACTAAAGATACACGCACACCAAATTTCTGCACTGTAGGGTTACTAGAATTTCGTCAAAGTTCAGTTTCTATTATGCCTGATAAAATATCTTAAAAACTACAAGGTTTAAACTAAAAATAACTAATGGTTCGCCCCAAACTGAGATCTCGCGAGTCTCTTTTAAAAACAACAAAAATATTATTAAATCGTTGACTATCAAAATAGTTCTACAAAATGCATATCCAATCTACTTGACCTACAGTTTCACTCAAATTAGAGGTAATATGAATTCATGTCGTTTGGTTGTTTATTTTTGAGTAGAAATTGCAGTTATTCTGGATTTCAGACTTTTCCCTATATTTGTGTCACTAAAGCTACACGCTACCAAATACCACCAGTGTGGGGTCTTTGGTGTACTCTGTGAATTTCATCAAAGTTCAGTTTTTATTATGGCTATTAATTTAAAAACTACAAGGTATAAACTAAAAATAAAACCAGGGTCGAAATGTACTTTTTATTCAGAACTTTCATTACCCAAGACATTTGACCGGATAGTCCCATTTTGGTTTTATTTACTCCTCTTGAACCCCAATATATACCATTTTATATTGTTTTAATACATGTTTACGTTAATTTAAACATGTTTAGTCGCTAATTACTTTTAGGGATCGTTATGCAATCCGCATTTAGTGGTTGGAACGTACCTATAAACTAACGAAGCGACAGTACAGACAGACAGGATTTTTAAACATCCTTTTTTTAATAAAAAAGCCCATGATAACCTATGATTGTCACTAGTTATATATTTATTTATATAGTTAATTATAGTTCAGACAAACCCAATGACATCTCATTTCTCAAAAATCGTTAAGTCATTTAGTCTACAGGCTCTGCCAAAACAGACATACATTCATACACCATAAAAAGCATTATCCTCCTTCTGCGCAGTTGGATATGATTCAACCGCCAATTTGATAATACTACTGATCATTATCCTTATGAATTCAGTTTTTCCAAGGTTATGTACAAACAGTATTGTAGATATAGATAAACAACGCTAACCGTCGCCAAATTCTGATGATGTGGCAGATAACAATAAAAAAGAGACCTAAATTTTGTTTAGTAGTCACCTCAAAATAACTGAATGATTCTAAATATTATTCCAGTCCTAACCACAATGACGCCGACGCCTGGTACAGATTCATCCTCACTAACTTTGAAAGACACTACATGAACAACCGCGCTCCCTTCGGCTTCTACATCCACGAGTGGTACGTCACCTCCAACCCCGCTGTCTTGGTAGCCTTGAACAGATTCCTCGATCTGATCACTAATCTGCAAGACGTGTTTTTGGTGAGTTTATAGTACTAACTTGTTTGCTAAATTTGTTTGTCTAATCACGAATAGATCTTCGTTTGCCGGCCTCCGTGGCACAGTGGCCGGCCGAAAGGTGTTTGCGGGTTCAATCTCCGCCGCGGAACAAATTTTTGCATGATGTATAAATATTTGTTCATGGTGTGGGTATTTTTTGTATACAATAGGTAAATATGTATTTAAAGAAGGTATATAATTATTCTATAAGTTTTCTGGTTCCCATAGCTTTGCTTAGTTTTGGGCTAGATGAAATTTCCAGCATTATGTATTACGTATGTTATGTTTGATCACATGATCATGGTCAAATTGTCAGAAAATCTAAAAGACTATTCACCACCAATCCACTCTTGCCTTACTAACGCTACTTACCCGGATTGTAGTCTTCAAGAAAGAAAAACAGCGGTAGTGTGTTCCATATTATCACTCTGATTATGAACAGAAACATGGATGCTTGCTTACATTAATCACCATCAAAGAAAAACGTAGTTTTCTTCTGCATTTATGGTTGTATTGTGTGAGCTTGGTTGCAGATCAGATAGTAGGCAGATTCCTTGAATGAGTTTGGCTGTTGAATGTGTGAGTTGAATGAATCACCTTTGGCTTAGGCTAGACTAATTTGTGCAAGATAAACAACAATAATCATCAGAAGGCAATATCCATGGAGGA
The DNA here is from genome assembly GCA_918857605.2 of Philereme vetulata. Lineage (NCBI taxonomy): Eukaryota > Metazoa > Arthropoda > Insecta > Lepidoptera > Geometridae > Philereme > Philereme vetulata. The sequence goes on from OU975421.1 coordinate 12,976,756, forward strand.
TATAGGTTCATGTCAAAGTTATATTCAACAATAAATTATTCTAATTATAGGTGAACTCCTCTGAAGTGATTGAGTGGATGAAGGATCCAACTCCTCTTGACACATACAAGCAGAAGTCTTGCAAACGCTTCATACCAACAACATGCCCAGCTACAACCTGTCCTGTAAGAGCTGAGCATAATAGTGTAAGTTTGTTTAAGTTGATTTAGCTGATAATCTTAAAATGCAATTTTGTTTCGTAGAACATAGTATAAAGCAAAACGTAGAGATTTTAATCCACTAAGAAGAAGAAAAATGTAATTTTCCCGCGCCAGACAAAGATCACCAGTTAGGAATCACGTAAGAGTTACCAATTACATATGCGACCCCTAATGTACTGGTTTCTTTCTTGACGAGGAGGAGCATCTGCAAACATATTACCAAATTATATTTCCACAGATAGTACATGACTACAATGAGGGGGGAGAAACGACTGGCGGCGTAGCCACACACTACATTAGCAAGTTACAAGTTGTACGTGTCAGCTATTCTCTAGAACAGCTGATCTAGAATAGCTTCTCTAGAAACACTAGTTATTTTACTACTCAGTCTAAATCGAGTACCTATCTTATACAACTATTTACAGATTGTTTATAAGTTCCTGGTGAATCGCACTCTGGGCGTATATCATGTCTCTACGGGTACTAAAAAGTATTGTATTTTTTTTCAGTTGGAATACTGGATGGCAGTCTGCAACGTTTGTCCCCGAGTTTACCCATGGGTAGGCAATCCTCTTGGCATTTAAAAAAATGTCTTCTGTATTTTGTAAATTATTAAACATGTTAACTATTTAAACGTGTGTTATTATAATTTATTTCTATTCAGGGGTTTTAATTACCATTTTTGTGTAAGTAAAAAGAGCAGTAAGGTTGTGATTATTTCCAAAATGTTATGCGTGTATTGATCCACATATTAGATTATCTGAGCCTTGATTAATATACATAAATCACTTCAACGTACTTTGCATCGCAATTATTTTATCATTAATTTGATAAGATAATGACAATAATTTGGCATTTCTATCCACATAATCATTATTATCTATCTTTGTTCAGATTGGCGTTTCAAAGATTTGGTCAAAATAAAACAATGTATATAATATATTTACTTTATTCCATTTACATCAAAAAGTAAATATGTATATCATATTCAAATCAGTAAAAGCTAAATTTACTTATATTTTTCACAATATATTTTTGTTTATTATTATTATTATTATTATCAGCCCACTGTGTCCCACTGCTAAGCAAAGGCCTCCCCCCATTCTTTCCAGACACTTCTTTCAAGCGCTAAGATGGTCCAGTCCACTCGGAAATTAGTGAGCTCCTCCCTCCATCTCTTCTTTGGTCTGCCATGACGTCTTCATATTTTTGTTTACTTGATCTTAATGAAAAATGTATATTATGATGTAAGTACTTTGGAATTTTTCTGATGATATTCATAATCATTTTAAAGAACCTGTTTCTTCTGAGAGTACAATACGTGGCAAAACTTCTTACAATAGAAAAATCGTAAATTGGCAAAGAACTTACGATAACTTTAGTAAACAGACACAAATATCTATTCAACATAATAACCACTGTGAAATATTTACATTATTATAAAAATATAGATTCTCAAAACATGAAATAGATTAGATTAGATTAGATAATTTCTTTATTGCACACCATTAAATACAAACATATAAAAGAAAATACAATTTCAAATCATAGGTACAATGGGCGGCCTTATCGCTAAAAGCGATCTCTTCCAGGCAACCTTTGGATGGACAGAATCTATATGAACAAATAAGGACGGCGGCATAAGATTTTTTTAGAATCAGTTTTTTTTTTTTTTAAAAAACAAGCATATATTACAATTTATAAAAAATATAGTTAATATAAAATAAAATGCTTAATTATATTAAATAATATTATCATAAAATTATTAATATTAATATTAAGATACATAAAATACATTACATAAATACATAATATATATATATATATATATATTTATATATATATATTGTCATACCTACATACATAAATTATAAAAATGTATAAATAAATAAATGTGCAATGTGAGCAATGGATGACAGAAAGTGTTGTCTGACCATGTTTTTAAAGATAGGGAGAGATTTTGCATGACGAATTGAGACAGGTAGGGCATTCCAGAGTCTGGTAGCCTGCAGAGTAAAAGAGGTACTATAAAATACTGAGGTATGGTGGGGAGTTTTTAATTGAAGGGTTTCAGAGGAACGTAAGGATCGAGAGTTGGCAAGGTGAAGAAAGTCAAAGCGTTCTTTGAGGTAGGACGGAGTAGAAGGGATGAAAAGGATGCTGTAAAGGAGGGAAAGGATATGCGCATTCCGGCGAAGGCGGATGGGTAACCACTTAAGTCTGTGGCGATACTCAGAAATGTGGTCGAACTTGCGCAAGCCAAATATGAATCTAATAGAGAAATTCTGGAGACGCTCAAGCTTGTTGAGTTGGTCTTCAGTTAAATCAAGATAGCTGGCGTCAGCGTAATCGAGAATGGGATGCAGCAATGTCTGTGCAAGTGCAATTTTGGTGGAAATCGGAAGGAAGTTTCGCAGCCGTTTAAGAGAGGCAGCTGCAGCAAAGGTCTTTCGGCTTACCGCTGCTAGTTGTGGTCCCCAAGATAACTGACGATCCATGAGTACCCCCAGATTCTTGACTACCTTGCTAACTTCTATTGATGTACCGTCAAATTTCACTTCAGGTAAATACTACATGTTCTAAATGCTAGAAATGAATAAAGCTATCTCAAATTTAGTGCAATAAGTTAGACTCCTCAGACGTACTTACAAGAAGTGTCTTATGCGGACTTAAAGAAAGAATTGGAAGAAAAGAAAAACATTCTGTAAAATAGCATGGAGACAGAGGATTGTGAAAGACGTTATTAAAAAGACAGTATAAGAGTATCCTGATGAAACCGGATTTGGAGTCACTTACTATGAGATGTGGTCGTACTAATGCGACCACATCCTAATGCCTACTTATGTACCTACCTAATGCAGAGTTTTAACATCCGCTCCAGTTTATGTTTCCAATTCCAAGTTGCTCTTCAGTAGCGTCGGGATAGCACACATCTGCTTAATCTAGGATAGGGAGTAGAATGGAACACGAGTAATTTTTGACAAAAAGGGAAGGAATGAACTCCCCAATCTTAATTTGGAGCCTACAGATATGTTATTTTTGTTGCAACTAATTGATAAATTTATTGATAACGTACTAGATAATGGTAATATATAAAAACCTAACATATACAGTGATTTCATATTAATGGATTCGTCAAAATGAAGTGGTATATAGTAACGGTTCTGTTATCAGTGGCTCTTTGTGCTTATGCCGAGGAACTTCCATTGGCGGAAGTGTGTGATGAAGAATTGTGCCAACTGCCTGACTGTAAGTGCTCATCTACTAGTATTCCTGGAGGTTTGGCAGCTAGAGATACCCCACAAGTAAGTACCTACCACTATCATTACTTTTGCCCTGTAACTGCTGCGAAGAAGCCTCTTATCAAAGTTCTGGCTATAATTTCGACCAGTAAAGAATAAATATTGCAGTACAAATCAAAATCAAAAAACCCTTAATTGTGACAACACCAACAGTGCAAACAAAATAAACACACAGGAGACATAAAAACATAAATAAAGAAAAATAAACTTACAATACCTAGCATAAAATACAAATATGAAGAAAAAGAACATTTACGTGACAATGCCATCCGCATTTAATCACGCTGCTGCCATCTAGTGTCAATCGACAAGGTAAAGTGGTAATACTATCTACGTTAATAAATAAAATATATTAAAAATATTTTATTTCAGACAACAATACAGCCACAGATCTTAAGACAAAAACACACACAGAAAGTAAAATAACAACTAGAAGAACTAAATATATAAGAATAAAATAGGCACTGGGTGAAAATATAAAACACCATTTTGTGCCAAGGGTGACTAAGTGAGGAAATTATTTCCTTCATTAGTCACCTTTCGCACAAAACTACCAGAGCGGAGATTAGCAGCACTCAGCCACCGTCCTCAGGATGCTATTGCGACTGTCCCGAACTCTGCTCATCAGCGATGCCGTTTTTTTTGCGCATGCTGGCGTGAAAGTCATCTGTGTGATAGTGGGCAAACATCCCCGATGCAATACAGTATCGGGGCAACCGAAACATCATCTGGAAGATGTTATTATATTATATGCGTAAGACATCCAATGATCTTTTGGTATGTCGAACCCACAGACTTCCCGTGTAAAAGCTCTGACAGTATTAATAGGTACGCTTTAAAAACCGTAATTTTAATTGGTTCAGTACAACGGGGAAATCTTCCCTAACGGTTATTGGTTCTACGAGCAATGTGGCCTGCCCATTGCTACTTCAACTTGCTAATTTTGAGAGCTATGTCGGCAACTTTAGTTCTTCTGCGGATTTCCTCATTGCGGATTTTGTCACGCAAAGAAACCCCGAGCATAGCCCTCTCCATAGCTCGTTGAGCGACCTTGAGCTTGGTCATGAGGCCATGAGTAAAGGGCCACGTTTCAGTGCCATAGGTCACCACTGGCAACACACACTGGTTGAAAGCTTTAGTCTTCAGGCTCTGGGGAATTTCGGACGAGAAGATATCGCGAAGTTTCCCGAACGCTGCCCATCCGAGTTGGATTCTTCGTGCGACCTCTTTGTCGAAGTTGAACTTACATAATTGGACAGTTTGTTCTAGGTATACATGTTTGTTGACAACTTCGAGAGTATCGCCCCCAACAACTACCGGTACGGGTGCAACATGAAAATTTGAGATGATTTTCATCTTATCCATGTTCATTTTAAGACCCACCTGTTGGGAGACCCTACTAAGGTCGCTGAGCATCGTACCGAGTTCCTCGACCGATTCAGCCATAATGACTATATCATCGGCAAAACGATGGTGAGTGATGTATTCGCCATTGATATTGATGCCAAGTCTGTCCCAGGCCAAGAGTTTGAAAACGTCCTCCAATGCGTTCGTGAACAGTTTCGAGAAATTACGTCTCCCTGTCTCACGCCTCTCTGCAATTGGAATGGTTCCGTACTCTGGTCCTGTAGACGGACTGACATAGTGGCGTTACTATACAAACACTTCAACACTTCAATATACCTATAGTCGATTTGGCATCGCTGAAGAGACTGCAGTACCGCCCAGGTCTCGATTGAATCGAAGGCTTTTTAATAGAAAGGTTCTCGAGTGGAGACCACGGACTGGAAGACGCAGCGTAGGCCGGCCTCCCACAAGGTGGACCGACGATCTAGTAAGAATCGCGGGGAGCCGTTGGCCGTAGACGGCTACCAACCACTCGTTGTGGCGGGGGAGGCCTATGGGCCGTTTAGGGTTATATTCAGTGTGTAACTGGGACCAGCGGCCTTAAAAACCATGTATTCGCTTTTCTTTGCATTATATTATATATAAGCCCGTGCTCAACAGCATAGGCTTTACAGATCCCAAGCTATTCCCTGAGACCCCCCCCCCCCCCCCCGTCGGGCTCAGCAGCACCATGTCATCGGCGTATGTTGATGCTGCTAACGCCGTTCATCCGGCAGCCGACACACATGCTGCTCAGCCCGACGATGAGGTCGTTTACATAGAGATTGAAAAACTTGGGAGAACTCAAGCCCCCTGTCTCACCCCGCTCTCCAACCTATATACATTCGAGAGACAATTGGCCCACCTCACATAGTTGGTCTGATTGTCATACCAAAATTTAAATACATTTTGGATTTTAGTCGGTATACCCTGGTCCCTCAACTTTCTCCAGAGCACATCATAAGACACAAGGTCAAAGGTCAAGGAAACAGGCGTATACAGGCGTGCTACGGTCTGTATATTACTAGACTGTATGCTTGAGACTTATAATCGCAGTTCAGTAGAAAGTCCGGGCCGAAACCCGAACTGGACGTCATGGAGATTTAAATGTTTTTCTGAACAAGAATCAAGCAAACCGTCCAATATTTCAGCAATTATAGTTGCCAGCGAGATAATTGCGAGAGGGCTGTAGTTTTTAATGTCTGCGACATTACCGGTCCTGTTCTTCACAATGGGCACTACGATAGTTTTCATTAAGTCAGGTGGTAAGTAAGAGTGACTAATGCACATTTTGAAGAACACGGCCAAAATGCTCGAAAGGTGTACTCCCGTATGCTTCAAATGCTCAATATTGAGCCCGTCATGCCCGGGAGACTTTCCGCCGCTCATTTTCCTCAGGACCTCCCGAACCTGTCCTGCAGTAAAAAGAACAAGTGGCTCATCGCCCGCACACCCAGACACATCCATCGAAGCAATATGACAGAAATGGAGATAATACAATTTCAGTTAGGTATACCATAGTTCTGGTTCGGTATTCTGACTACAGGAACTGATCCATAGTGCAGATAGTTAAATAACTATTAGGTAACGTACTCGCAATTAAAAATAATACATATTTAATTTCAGAGATTTTCAGTCCATATTTTGTTAATATTTAACAATAAGTCCCTAATACTATGTTAGTGACACAAAATGAAATCAAAAAAACACACACTATAAAATAAACACAGAAAATAAATAAATAAATACTCTAACCAAAGCAATCATACGACTGCATCAAAACACATCATCAACACATACATGATACAGCCTTAGGTATTTTACCAGTACTACCAGAATTAAACCCTTAAATCTAATTAACATAGTATGAGCCAATATAAGCCTTATATTTTTTACGTTTCTGAAAAAAAAGCAACAACATTTAACTCTTCTCTATTGTTGTATATTGGATGAGGCATTCTTCGCATTACCAACGTAGATCCTCCTACATAGATAAATTATAATTATAACCAATTAATTGTTCACCAGTTCGTAACCCTAACCTTTGATGATGGTGTCAACATCCTCAACATCGAAACCTACCGAAACCTTGTCTACAACCGCCACAATGCCAACGGTTGCCCTGTTGGTACCACCTTTTACGTGAACCATGAATACACTAACTACCAACTTGTCAATGAGCTTTACAACAATGGTTTTGAAATCGCACTTCACTCTGTGAGCCATCAGACTCCGCATACCTATTGGGCTGAAGCAACCTATGAAGATATGCAGAAGGAGTTTGGAGAACAGAAGATTCAACTATCTCATTTTGCAAATATTCCAATGGAAGAAATTAACGGTAAGATTTTTTCTAAACCAATCCTCTTCATCTTTTGTCTTATCTCAATATCTTATCGGTTCACTCTTTAAAAATTTCACTTATAAAGTTTCTGTTGATTTCACAAATTTTAATTACTCCATCAGTAGATAGGCGTTCTGGGCCTACATTTAGTTTGATTATGTTGCAATGATTACTTTTAGTCTGTTTGTTTAATTAATAAGTCCTCAAATTTCTTATGTATTTAATATTTTTTTATTTAATAATTTGCAGAAATTTGTTGTTTATTTTACTATTATTTTTGATCTTATAAATAGTCTTGCTTTATTAAGTTAAGTGCAATGCTTAGTAATTAATGTTGAATAATATTTTGATTTATTTTTATTTTGTTTTTTTATTTGTGAATCTTTTAAACTTTTATATGGTAAATAATAATATAAACGCTTATTTCTATATTCTGCTGCTTACACGCACTAAAGGCGTCACATAATACCAGCACTACAGTAGCTATACGTTGCAGTAACACACCGCTGAATGACGACCTTTTTGGTTGTCTTGTATTTGGTATAAGTATAACTGTTCTATTCGTAGAATGTAAAAATGGACACAAAATAAATATTTTGTATATGTATTTATCTTCACTACTATAACTAAAGTAACTTCAACAAGTTGACATTCTTTGTGTCACATAATAACATAGTTAGTCCCAAATCCCGATACCTGTCAGTTTGAGTTACTTTATTGTTAATTGTATTGTTATTGTTATTTTGAATCTGACTAAACTTAGTGTTTATAATGAACCTACAGTGGAAAATAAATTAAATTAAATGATAAAACCTATATAGGTTTGGAACCCTCGGTGCGTCAGTCCTACTGTTGACCAGTCTTGTTTAATTAACCCAACAATTTATAACGTTTCAGGTCTCCGCATTCCTTTCCTTCAACTCGCCGGGAACAACAGTTTCCAAATGATGAAAAGCTCGGGTATCACCTACGACTGCTCCTGGCCTACCATTTCCCACACTAACCCTGCTCTCTGGCCTTACACTCTGGACTACGCTTCTATCCAGGACTGCCCTATTCCTCCTTGTCCCACTGCGTCGATTCCTGGTGTATGGGTCCAGCCAATGGTTAGCTGGTTGGATCTGAACGGTGTCGCTTGTTCAATGGTGGATTCGTGTTACTGGATGTAAGTATTTGTGCATACACTTTTATCTTTAGTTATTTTGGGCAACTATTATAACTATACTTTGAGGTGACTTTAGTTTAATTTCATATTATGATAATAAAGAAATACCTTAGCTAAGTGCAACATAATTATCTATCCATTGTCAGAACTTTATCTTAGGACAACTTGCGCAATCGTATTTAGTGCCTTAATAGGTTAAATGACATTATTTATTTATATTTTTACCTAATTGTGTTCTTACCCAATGATAGTTTCAAAAGTTACATGTTTAAAATAGTTGTCATACAAATACGTCAAATTAAAAAATGTTTAGTCGCTAATTACACTTAGAGATCGTCATGCAAACCGCGCTTAGTAGTCGAAACCTATAAACTAAAGAAGCGAGAGTCATTATACAGACAGACAGGATTTTTGGAAACATGATATTTTTTTTATTATGCTTGTCATTCTCATCGTTCAGACAAACCCAATGACATCTCAGTTCTCAAAAATTTCAAGCCATTGAGCCTACCAGCTTTGCCAAAATAACAGACATACATACACCATAAAAACAATAGTCTCCTTGTGCGCAGTCGGATAAGATTCAACCGCCATTTTGACAAAACTACTTACTTATCGTTAGGACTATCCTTAAGAATTAAGTTTTTTCCAGATTATTAGACAAACAGTATATATAGAGAGAGACATACAGCCGCGAACCTTCGCCAAATTCTGTTAATATAAAAAATAGGTAAAAATAAAAAAGGGGCCCAAATTTTGTTTAGTTGTCACCTAAAAAAACTAAATGGTTCTAAATATTACTTATTCCAGTCCTGACCACAATGACGCCGACGCTTGGTACAGATTTATCCTCGCGAACTTCGAAAGACACTACATGAATAACCGCGCTCCCTTCGGCTTTTACATCCACGAGTGGTACGTCACCTCGAACCCCGCTGTCAAAGAAGCCTTGAACAGATTCATCAATCTGATCACTAATCTGAAAGACGTGTTTATGGTGAGTTTCTAGTACTAACTTCTTTGCTAAATTTGTTTTATTTTATCACGAATATATCTTCGTTTGACAACTAGCCAATTGAGAAGCAGGTGGTTGCGGGTTCAATCCTCGCCGTAGAACTAATTTTTGCATAATCTATAAATATTTGTTCAGGTTCTGGGTATTTTATGTATACTATAAGTATGTACCTATTTAAAGATAAGTATATATTTATTCTATCAGTTCTGTGGTTCCCATAGCTCTTCTAGTTTGAGGCTATATAGCGCAGTGTGAAATGTCCAGCATTATGTATTACGTATTTATTATGTTTGATCACAAGAGCATGTGGTCTAATTTGCGCGAAAATCTAGAATACCAATAACTCTTACCTTACTAACGCTACTACTACCCGGATTGTAGTCTTCAGTAAAGAAAAACAACAGTAGTGTGTCCCATATCAATGCTCTGATTATGAACAGAAACATGGATACTTGCTTACCTTAATCCCCATCAAAGCAAAACGTAGTTTTCTTCTGCATTGATCATTGTTTTGTGTGAGCTTAGTTGGAGATTGTAGGCAGACTCCTTAAATGAATGATGATCTTTGGAAAGAATCTTCAGAAGGCAATATTCATGGAGGATATAGGTTCATGTGAAAGTTATATTATACAGTAAATTATTCTCATTATAGGTGAACTCCTCTGAGGTGATTGAGTGGATGAAGGATCCAACTCCTTTGGACAAATACAAGCAGAAGTCTTGCAAACCTTTCATATCAACAACATGCCCAGCTACAACCTGTCCTGTAAGAGCTGAGCATAATGGTGTAAGTTGATTTAAGTTTATTTAGATGATAATCTTAAAATATAATTTTGTTTTGTAGAACATAGTATGTAGCAAAAAGTAGAGCTTTTGACACGCTAAGAAGAAGAATGTAATTTACCAGCGCCAGACAAAAAATACGTCGGGTTCACCAGTTAGGAATCACGTAAGGGTTACCAATTAAAGATGCGATCCCTAATGATGCCAAATATACTGATTTATACTTTCTGGGCGAGGAGGAGCATCTGCAAACAGATTACCAAATTATATTTTCCACAAGTGCTACAATAACTACAATGAGGTGGAAGAAACGACTGGCGGAGTAGCCACACACTACAATAGCAAGCACTTACCACTTGTATGTGTCAGCTATTCTCTAGGAAAGCTGGTGTATACACACAAGTTATTTTACTACTCAGTCTAAATTGAATACAATTCTTTACAGATTTTTTATAAGTTCCTGGCAAATCGCACTTCGGGCGTTTATCATGTCTCTACGGGTACTAAAAAGTATTTATTGTATTTTTTTTTCAGTTGGAATACTGGATGTCAGTCTGCAACGTTTGCCCCCGAGTGTACCCATGGGTAGGCAATCCTCTCGGTGTTTAAAAAATTGACTTCTTTATTTTGTAAATTAATATACGTATTTTTGTTTTAAAGTGTGTTATTAATTTATCATAGTTTTTCTATTAATTTTATCATTAATTTAATGTTAGTGAAGAGAGCAGTAATGTTTTTGGTTATTCCCAAAATAATATGCGTGTATTGATCAAAATATAGATCGAATTATTGATCGAGCCAAGTGAGAACTCCAAATCGGCGTTGTATGTATATATGTATGAATTTGGTATACCTATAGGTAGTGATGACCAAATTTTGGTGTAACTAAATGAGCAAAAAATGTGGGGGCAGGGTTGTGGGGTTCAAACGGGGTAATAAAAAACAAAATGGGACTATCCAGTCAAGTGGCACTTTTAATAAAAGGTATTTGTGAATACATTTGGACCCTGGTTTTATTTTTAGTTTATAACTTGTAGTATTTAACTTATTAGCCATGATAAAAACTGTCATCATCATCATCATATCAGCCGTAGGACGTCCACTGCTGGACAAAGGCCTCCCTCATTGGAAGCGGCCTGCATCCAACGCCGACCTGCGGTTCTTACCAAGTTGTCTGCCCATCTTGTGGTTGGACGTCCTACGCTGCGCTTGCCGGTCCATGGCCTCCACTCGAGAACCTTTCGGGCTATGCTCGGGGTTTCTCTACGGGATCGAATCAGAAATGAGGAGATACGTAGGAGAACTCAAGTCACCGACATAGCCCGACGGATTAGCACGTTGAAGTGGCAATGGGCAGGCCATATAGCGCGCAGAACAGATGGCCGATGGGGCCGAAATAAAAACTGTAATTTGACAAAATTCACAAGGTACACCAGTGAGTTCTCAGTACAAATTTTTTATATGCGTGTAGTTTTAGTGACACAAATATAGGAAAAAGTCTGAAATTCAGAATAACTGCAATTTCTACCCCAAAAAAACAGTAACCTTCAAATTACAGGTCTCGAGAGTTGATATAAAATTATATCAACTCTCGAGACCTGTAATTTGAATAAAACTGTAGGTCAAGTTAGCAGGTTATTCATGTCGTGGCACTATTTTGACAGTCAAAGAATACAAATAATATTTTTTTGTTTTTATGGGAGACTTGCGAGATCTCAGTTCGGGGCGAACCACTTGTCTATCTTTGTTCAGATTGGTGTTTCAAAGTTTCCGTCAAATAAAACCATTTGTCTAATACACTTACTTTATTCCATTTACATCAAAAAGTAACTATGTATATAATATTCAAGTCGGTAAAAGCTAAACTTACTATTATTTTTCACAATATATATTAGTTTACTTGATCTAAAATGAAATACTTTGGATTTTTTCTGAGGATGACAAATTCATTTCAAAAAACCTTCTGTGAGTACAATACGTGGAAAAACTTCTTACAATAGAAACAAGTCGTAAATTGGCAAAGAACATGCGATAACTTTAGTAAACAGACACAAAAATCTATTCAATATAATAACCACTATGAAATATTTACATTATTATAAAAATCTAGATTCACAAAACATGAAATACTACACTTTCTAAATGCTAGAAATGAATAAAGCTATCACAAATCTAATATAATAAGTTACTAAGCCTATTTAGATAAAACTATTTACAGGTAGGTACACTAAAACTAATGAAGTCATATCAAAATACAATTATAATAATTGGCTTCAACGAAATATATTCCCTCATGAGGTAGAAAATTAAATTGTATAAAATTAAGTACACCATAGTAATAACCCTTAAATAAATCTCCTAATACAAAATTATTTGAAATTCTTTATAAAGTACGAGCTGACCCGCCCCGACTTTACTCGAATTGTTATCAAAATAGCCATAGCAAGGATAATGTAGCTTTCTATTAGTAAAATAATTTTCATAATCAGTTCAGTAGTTCCGGAGATTACCCATTACATACAAACTTACATTATAATGTTACCTCTTTATAATGACGTTATTATTATCATAGGTTAATTTGAGACTTATACATTTTATGAATTGACATTCATTTTAAGGCCAGATAAAAAAGTGATATTTACAATAAGAAATAAATTACATGAAATTGTAGAGCTTAAAAATTTTCATGACTCTATTCTTAAATATTAAAAAATAGCACTATTTACATTTTTACATGTAAAATTAAATAAGTTAGTAATACTGTAAATAAATTTAAAGCTTATTTTCAGAAATTAAATGAGTTCGATAAAACCCCAAAAACATAATTCAGTCAATCAATTGAATGGTGTTACTATTAAAGCAATGAACAATAAAAATAATATTTACATAAGATAAGTAACTTTTGCTTTCAAATAATTAATTAACAATAAAAATAATACTATAGAGAATATAATCAAAGAGAACAACATTTGGACGACAACTCTAACAGTTAGCTAAAATCTGGACCACAGACATAAGCTATCTCAAGATTAATAATGCAAAAATTCTATCAATAATTTGAGAAATTTTATTTTAATTCATCTCGTAATACAAAATCGTTTCCTACAGAAGCCCTTAGATAAGAACATGTTTGCCAACATTCTTTAAATATTTCATGTATTGTTTTAAATCAATGGGCCTATATAACTGTATATACATTCCAGATGAAAATTTAACTAAATACAACTATTTAAACTCACATCTTGACACTAGCCCTTCCAAATGATATTTTGATTTAATTATTTATTTAAAAAATGTTGTATTCTTTCCTTTTAACGAAATTGTGTTAAACTGTTATTGTTCCTGCATAATCGTTGCAATGTTAATTTTTATTTTGCAACCTTAAACTCTGGCTAAATTAATAGTGCTAGTTACAAACATGGTGATCCCGTTTAAACCGGCAGATCTCACATTGAACCTTGCAGCACCAGACAAACTTACACTTACATTTCTCCTCATGGTCTCTGACCCTGGTCTGATAGCCACGACCACAGCAGAGAAGGCGGCAGCCGTCGAGACCAGCTGAGGTGCGGTTGCATGTACGACCTCTGGTGCCAAGAATTCCAAGTCTGAAAAACATTATATAATAGAATAGCGTTCAGTGGCGCGTATTGGGAGAGGCCTATGTGGATCAGTGGACTAATGTTTGGCTGATGATGATGATTATGATACGTTTTGAGATAATATATTTTAACTTTAGAAAGGCATTTGACAGTGTCAATTCTTTAGAATCTTATGCAAATTTTGCTGTCTGCTTTCGTTGTACTAATTATTGCGCACTAACTAGCAATTTCCATAAAAGTATGTGACGCTAAGTTGTACGGATCTCGGCCTTATCACATGCATTTTGGGGTACGTCAAGGATTAATATGCCTTTTTTTCTCTTCATCCCTCATCTTCTCTTTCTTCTTATCTTTATTGCACACCAAACAAAATTAAACTTATAAAGAAATACACAAAAATAAAGGTAAGAACAACGGGCGGTCTTATTGCTAAAAGCGATCTCTTCCAAACAACCTTTGGATGGTATATTTATTCCAAAAATTAGACGTTCTTTATTATTTAATTGCTTCCGCCAGCGGCTTCGCACGCGTTGTTTGTTAACAAAAAGTAGCCTATGTGTTTATACAGGTTATCTACATACATAACAAATTTCATCGACTTTGGTTCAGCCGATACGACGTGACATAACAAACATCCACACATACATCCATACAAACTTTCGCATTTATAATATTAATGGGACTGTACACAAGAAAATACATATAAAAGTAAAGAAATAGAGGACAATATACAAAGGCGAGTTATACCCTTTTCTTACAGCAATCCTTTGAGACTAGAGAGAGACCTTATTTTAAAGGTAGGTAGGTAAGTGTACAAGAATTATAAATATGTATATCATTAACAAATATAACGAAATATACCTAAAGTAACTAATAATATTATTATAATTCTAATAATTAAAACAAATAAACTAACATATACGTTTTAAGTTAATATATTTTAACTTCAAGAAGGCATTTGACAGGGTCAATAATGCCAATTCTTTAGAATCGTATGAAAACTTTGCCGTGAGCTCTCGTTGTACCAATTATTGTGTGATACTAGCAATTTCCATAAAAATTTATGTGACGCTAAGTTGTACGAATCTCGCCCTAATCACATCCATTCTGGGGTACGTCAAGGGTCAATAATGGGGCCTTTGTAATTTTAAGTACATACCCATTTTTTTCATTTCATCCCTCGTACTCTACAAAACAAGAAACACTTACTCATTATTTGGTTCACAGTAGTCAGGAGAATCTTCTAAGTAAACCAGATCAGTTTTGTTCGGTTTTTTCATATCAGCGTGTAACGGTCGTAATTTTCTAATGTTCTTGCCTCGTTTTCTCTCCACCACCTGCAGTTTATAATACTTATTGTGAAATTAAAATCCGCATTGTTCTTCAAAATTAGTAGAACTGTTAAAATTGCTAGCCCATCAAGCCTTACTTAACGTATGAAACTTTCATATCTCAAGTAACTTTGTACCTCCCAATGAAAATGAGGAGCGTTATAAGTTTTACGCCTAGATCTTTCTGTCTGTCTGAGGCATCATTCTCAAACGGATGGACCGACTTGGATGCGGTTTTTGAAGTAAACTTTTTACGCACGCTTGACTTGGGGAGTAAGCTGGTGAATGCGTGAGGAGAGCGTTACGAAAAGTGTGATTGCGCGAGGCGAACGAAAGTTGAAAGGGAGATATAAGTTAGTGAAGATAGAAAGAGAGAGAGTTACGTTTCGTATATTACTATAGAAGCAAGAGAGAGAAGTGCGAGCACACATTTTCTTTCTCGCTTTCTCTCATAGCCAGTTAATTTTTGTATATCTAAGACACAGTGCAGGCCTATTGTTTGTATCACACTGTAGGAGCAAGAGAGAGCAATGCGCGCGCACGTTTTCTTTCTGTCTTCCTCTCATAGCCAGTGCATATAATATACATATATCATAATAATATAAATCATAATCATATAATATATACAGTGGTGGTCATATAATTACAGACACTGGAAGCATATTAAAATAACTAAGCTATTCCTCTGCACATTTTTTTATCCGACTGCCATTGGAACTTGCTACACAATAAAGAAATAATTGTGATGATATTACGTAATGTTAAAACGAAATATTTACAACAGAACTAGCCTGTTCCTATCTTTTATTTGGTTTATCTTATTTGTAAGCAGTGTAAACTTAAGAAAGATCTGGCCATATAATTAAAGACACTCCATTTGCTTAGAAGAAATAAAAAAATAGAGCTATTATTGAAATTATCTTTATTTTATAAAATTCCTAACACATTTTTATAAAACATTCCGGTATAAATCAATATTTGGTTGCATGCCCTTTTGCAGCAATAACAGCACGACATCTCTTGGGCATGGAAGCGATCAATTTTGTACAAGCTTGTAGCGGAATTTGCTTCCATGCTTCTGTAAAAGCTGTGTAAAGTTGATGGGCGCTTTAAGTACGCTTTGTCGCCACTCTCTTCTTCACCTGGTACCACAAATTTTTGATTGGATTTATATCCGGACTGTACGGGGGCCAATACAAAACTGTCACAGACTGATTCCTTAAGAAGTCTATTACTACTTTTGCAGTGTGTTTCGGATCATTATCCTGTTGGAAAGTCCAAAAGACCGGTAAATTTTGCTCGGCATAGGGCAGCATGGTTTCTTCTAAAATATTCTTGTACTGGTATTTATCCATATTGCCTTCTATCTTCCTGACAGGTCCGACACCAAGTCTTGAAAAACAGCCCCACACTTTGATATTTCCACCTCCATGTTTGACTACTTTCTTGGTGTACTTTCGATCCATTTCTTTGTTTGCGGGGTGTCTAACATATTGTTTTCCATCAGAATTAATCATATTAACTCTTGTTTCATCCGAAAATAGCTAATTTTTCCACTGTCGTTCAGTCCAGTGTTCATATATTTTAGCAAACGCAAACCTTGCCTTAACATTTGCTTTTACAAAAGTGGCACCTTCCGAGACACTTTTCCGTTCAAGTTTTCCTCACATAGTCTCCGTCTAATTCTTCTTGCAGACACACCTCTCGACCCTCCTGCACCAAATAATTTCGAACGTATCGTTCTGATCCCTTGAACGGTTCTTTTTTTTGCCAACAATACCATCTTAGAGTCTTTCCGTGGATTAGTTTACCTAGGTCTCGGTTTTCTAGATACGTTTATGGTCGTATTGAACTTCTTGAAATATTTTATAGCATTCATAACCATGTCCTTAGAACAGTTCAAGTGGTTTGGGATTTTTCTGTATTGTTACCAACCTTTGTTATGAGTGTTCAAAATAATATTTCTAGTGGACGAATCTCAACTCTTGTTTTTTTCATATTTATTGGTTTAAAACTTTAAAACGTATTAATTTTAATACAAAAAGTGAAATTTTATAAATAATATCGACGTTTCATGAAAATTCGCGGCAAACCAAAGAAAAAACAGAATAAAGTGCCTTATTTTTTTTAATTCAGAACACAGCTTTTACTGTCTTTATTTAGCTGGCCAGATACAAGCTCTTTAAAAAAGTTTGTGTTACGTTCCCATAGTGAGCAGTGTCTAAACTACTAAGGAACATAGTAAGGAACACAATTTTTTGTCCCTCGATACAACGTCATGTATGATTTAGTAACAATTACATTATATTTAAAGCCTATTTACCTAATAGTAGTACCATAAAGATTTTTGTGATCAATTAGGAGGTGTCTCTAATTATGTGACCACCACTGTATAATATATCTCAGTCAGTAGTTCGTTTGCGAGTTTGCTAGCGTTACCAGAACGGTGATTTCTTGATTATTTTTCGTAATTTCATTTCGTTTTTGAACAATTTTATAAATTAATATTTTGAAAAAGAAGTTTTAATTGAGACGTGTGGTCTAAAGCACTCTCGTTTATTATTTAAATGAGAGCAAGTTTAATTGTTCTTAGCATGTCAGTTTTTAACCCCCGACAATATAAGGGAGGGGGAGGTGGGGGGTATTTTTTAAAGAACTTTTATGTCATGAAAACGAGCTAAAAGATTTTGTGTCAAACATTACATTAACTCACTATGATATCGCCTAAAATAGTTTTTTATCGTTGAAACCGAATAAAATTTTAAGCTTAAAAGACTCTTTTCAATTTTATGTTATTTCTTATACAACGCCTCATTTATGGTCACTATGCCTTTAACGCGGTCATTTACCAGAACAAGTAGTAGAACAAAACCATGTTATACTAATAAAAGCATCTCAAGAATTTTCAAGCCTTAACCCTCAGCCTTCATCTTGATACAAGGATGCACTGCCAATTGTGCTACAGGCTCTTGTCACGTCAGGATCGAAATTAGTGAGATGATTCAGATTATGACTCAGAGCGAATCTTGGTTTACTATATAAGTTATCCTACCTTGACATGTGAAGCGCCTTCGTATCGCGTCGCAAGATTGTCTCCAACCAATCTCAGCTGTGGCAGTCGTCTCCAGCAAACCCTCACAGAGCAGGATCCGGACATTCCATGGCATTTACAGACGCGTTGCATGCGACCACGGACGGCCTGGAAATTATATATGTAACTTCTTATTAGCATAATGATCATACAGGGTGTCCCGGAACTAGTAATTTGAGCCTGTTTAGTTTTTAAAAGGTCTTCATTGAACATAAATGTTAACAGCGTATTACAACTAAACACAGTTTAGTATAATAGTACCTTAAATTAGAATAACTCAGCAGGCTATAAGCACCTTTATAAGTTTTTTGATAAAGTTAGTATTTATGAGAGTTACACTTTGTAAATCAGTTTTTTTAATTTTATGTAGCCAAAGTCCAGAAGTACTAATTAAAAAGTTGCAATGAGCACTTTGTATAACGTGCATTTTAAGGTCAGTTTTAATGTCAGTATTTTGAGTCTGAACGGGGTGATTCCGACCATGAAAATGAATAACTTTACATTGAAAAAAAAATATACTAATTATAAAAATTAAAAAACCGTAACCGATATAAAATTTTTAGTATTACTTTAACTTTTTAGTTAGACTTAAAATCAGCTTTTTTAGACGTTGTGTCTTCCAAGATTTTTAAAATCATCTCTAAAATTTCAAGCCTAGACGGGATTTGATCCCGCAACCTTCCTCTTGATACGAGGATGCACAATCCAACTGTGCTACCAGGCCATTTCACGTCTAGGTCGAAATTAGTGAGATAATTCAGAATTACGACTTAAGCGCCGCTAGCTCCATCTACAGGAAAACTTATAGTTTTTTGTACCTGCTCAATGCCAAACGTAACAGTTCAGTACATTGACAAGAGATGTCGCGTTGCTTATTTCAAATAGTATTTTATTTATAGTGTTATCCAAACACATACGTAAAATTCCAAGATCTTTAAAATCAATTCAAACATTGGCCTGGTAGCACAGTTGGATTGTGCAACCTCGTCTCAAGAGGAAAGTTGCGTTTTCAAGTCCCGTCTAGGCTTGTAATTTTTGAGATGATATTAAAAATCTTGGATCTGTAGATACGCCACAGATTTGTTCGTCGGCGGGATTTAAACCCGCGACCTTCTGCGTCTCAGCAGGCTATTCGCCCACAATGCCACTGAGGTCGTAAATTTATAAAATTGTGAAGATATAAGGTAAATAAATAAAGTTTGACGTTTGTCGGATTTAAGTTTACATGAGCTTTATGAGCAACATGTATTGTTTAATATTGCTTTTTCAACGACTTTTGTATTTCCTAAGATAAAAATCTTTTTATGGTTTCTACTTGCAATAAGAGAGAAGAGTAACTCTATGGTCAAAGAACTTTTATTTTACTCAAAAGAAATTTACATTTCACTCATATGAGGAACTAATTTAAACTTAATTAATTTTAGTGCTTCGAAACGGTAGAAAATGTAAATAGTAGGATTCACAAAAAAATACAAACAAGAATAACAAAATTTTACGAATACCCGCAAAAGTCGTGTGTCGGTCGACCTCGGTATACTATCACCTAAGTTCACTCGGTGTGACACAGCGTAAGTAATTCAGTAAGTCTAATATATCACACTAATATTATAAATGTGAAAGTTTGGATGTTTGTTTAATTGTTACTCTATGATGTCGTAATGGCTGAACCGATTTCGATGAAATTTAGTGTGTTGATAGAATAAGTCCTGGATTCAAACATAAGCTATTTTTGTTGATAAACAACGCGTTCTAAAATGCTGGCGGACGCTAGTAGTTCGTAAAACTCTACTCTTCATTAAACATGTAGGTAGGTACACATACTTTATTAAATAAACAAATGTTATAATTTTTAGGCGAAAACTTCTTTAGGCGCGTTGGTCATTTATGTGATGGCAAAAACCATTGAACTCGCGACACTGTTACCGACACCTCTTTATATAATTAGTTTTTTTTTTGTTTGTGGAGGGGCATAAGACAACTTTCTTAGTAAATTTTCATGTTTATGCGACATCCATTATGATCATTTTGCAACATCCAAATTTTTTAAGTGAAAACTTCTTTAGGCGCGTTGGGCATTTTTTGAGATGGGGAAAAAACCATTGAACTCACGACACTGTTACCGTTACCGTTACCAACACATCTGTATATAAGTATCTCGTAATTGTTCAAGTTTTCACTTCTGTTGGTACTCCCTGTTGCGTGCCACTTTTCTTAAGTGAAGACTTCTTTAGGCGCTTTGGGCATTTTCGAGATGGGAAAAAACCATTGAACTTGCGACACTGTTACCGTTACCACTGTATTTAAGTATCTCGTACTTGTTCAAGTTTTCACTTCTGTCGGCACTCCCTTTTGCGTGCCACTTTTCTCAAGTGAAAACTTCTTTAGGCGTTTTGGGCATTTTTGAGATGGGAAAAAACCATTGAACTCGCGACACTGTTACCGTTACGGATACCTCTGTATATAAGTATCTCGTAATTGTTCAAGTTTTCACTTCTGTCGGCACTCTCTTTTGCGTGCCACTTTTCTTAAGTTTCTTCTTTAGGCGTTTTGGGCATTTTTGAGATCGGAAAAAACCATTGAACTCGCGACACTGTTACCGTTACCGACACCTCTGTATATAAGTATCTCGTAATTGTTCAAGTTTTCACTTCTGTCGGCACTCCCTTTTGCGTGCCACTTTTCTTAAGTTTCTTCTTTAGGCGTTTTGGGCATTTTGGAGATGGGAAAAAACAATTGAACTTGCGACACTGTTACCGTTACCGATACCTCTGTATTTAAGTATCTCGTAATTGTTCAAGTTTTCACTTCTGTCGGCACTTCCTTTTGCATGCCACTTTTCTTAAGTTTCTTCTTTAGGCGTTTTGGGCATTTTGGAGATGGGAAAAAACAATTGAACTTGCGACACTGTTACCGTTACCGATACCTCTGTATATAAGTATCTCGTAACTGTTCAAGTTTTCACTTCTGTCGGCACTCCCTTTTGCGTGCCACTTTTCTTAAGTTTCTTCTTTAGGCGTTTTGGGCATTTTGGAGATGGGAAAAAACAATTGAACTTGCGACACTGTTACCGTTACCGACACCTCTGTATTTAAGTATCTCGTAATTGTTCAAGTTTTCACTTCTGTCACTATCACTTCTGTCGCCACTCCGGCCCCCTTATAAATTGCTCACACGTTCCTATCGCTAATCAGGCCATCCCTTTCACACGTACAGTACGTACCTCACGTGTGAAAGGGACGGCCTAACTAGCGATAGCGACGCGGCAGCAATTTGGCATAGGTAATAAGGGGGCCGGAGTGCCACTTTTTTTATTAACATATAAGTTACAAGGTGGATTTAGCCATTTAAAAATTACATGTAAGTATGTATAATGAGTGATCTTATCACATAAGCGATCTCTTTCATTCATTTAGGCTTTGCTCTAGAAAATAGTGTAAGAATATAAAAGCTATAAAAGAAAAGCACGTACTCTTCGTCCAGCCTCGTTGTTATGGAGATTCACAAGTCCCTCATCGGTATTCTTATCCTCTTTGGAGTCTACGAAGTCGCGACTGTACATCTCGCCGTATCTGATATCCTGAAAATATTGGGAAATAATAACTAGTGGTTCGTCCTGAACTCTCTCTCTCTCTCTCACGCGAGTCTCTCAAAAAACAAAACAAAAAAATATTATCTGTGATCTTTGACTATCAAAATAGTGCCACGAAATATAATACTAAATAACTTGACCTACAGTTTCATTCAAATTACAGGTAGGAATTGCAGTTATTCTGGATTTCAGGTTTTTACCTAAATTTGTGTCACTAAAGCTACACGCGTACCAAATTTCAGCACTGTGGGGTCACTGATGTACCCTGTGAATTTCGTCAAAATTCAGTTTTTATTATGGTTAATAACTTAAAAACGTTTAAACTATAAATAAAAACGGGGTCATAATTTGTTGTGCCATCACTACCTACTTATACCAAATTTCACGATGATCTGATAAACGCTTCGAAAGTTATCCTCGGACAAACAAACATACATACACAACGCCGATTTTCACAAGTTATTTGGAGATCTCGCTTCGCTCGATCAATAATAAATAGTGCTGGATATTTCACACAGCGCTATCTAGCCCCAAACTAAGCAAAGCTGAACTAGGAACCAGATAACTGATATCGTCGGCCTAATTATATCAGAATTCGTAATGCTCTTGTAAAATTTGCCCATAATATGGACTTACAGATTCTGATAATTAGGTTGACGATATGTAAATACCTAGTCAGGTCATAAGTATTGTCACACAGTAAAACCTTTTCTTTTAGAATGCTGGCCACAAAAAATTTTATAGAATTCGAATTTCGAATTGTTCATGAAAATAAAAATGTATACTTTTAAGAATTTTACTCATTTTTAAATATGGAGTGGACGCTTAAAGAAGACCGTGTTGCAGTTATTGCGTTGCATCGTTGCGGTTACGCGCCAATTCAAATTTTTGACATACTGAAATATTTGAATATAACCAAAAGATTCGTTTATCGCACCATCAAACGATACAATGAAGACTCTAGTGTAGATGACAGGTCAAAAAGTGGTCGCCCTCGGTCTGTTAGAACTCCAGCAGTGATAAAAGCTGTGAAGGCGCTAATTCAAAGTAATCCCAAACGTAAGCAGAAACTGTTGGCCCTTCAGATGGGGTTAAGCAGAACCACGGTGAAAAGGGTGTTAAATGAAGACTTAGGGCTTCGGGCATATCGAAGAAAAACAGGACATCGTTTGAATGCTCGTCTAATGGACCTGAGACTGAAGAGATGCCGCGCTTTGTTAAAACGGTACGCGGGAAAAAAATATCGGAAAATTCTTTTTTCGGATGAAAAAATTTTTACCGTACAAGAGAGCTACAACAAACAAAATGATAAGGTGTACGCACACAGTAGTGAAGAAGCGAGCAACCGTATTCCGCGTGTCCAACGAGGTCATTTTCCATCCTCGCTCATGGTATGGTTGGGAGTTTCTTATTGGGGCTTAACAGAGGTACATTTTTGTGAGAAAGGTGTAAAAACGAATGCAGTTGTGTATCAAAATACAGTCCTGACGAACCTTGTGGAACCTGTTTCTCATACCATGTTCAATAACGGGCACTGGGTATTCCAACAAGATTCAGCGCCAGCTCATAGAGCGAAGAGCACACAAGACTGGCTGGCGGCGCGTGAAATCGACTTCATCCGGCACGAAGACTGGCCCTCTTCCAGTCCAGATTTGAATCCGTTAGATTACAAGATATGGCAACACTTGGAGGAAAAAACGTGTTCAAAGACTCATCCCAATTTGGAGTCACTCAAGACAT
The DNA here is from genome assembly GCA_918857605.2 of Philereme vetulata. Classification (NCBI taxonomy): domain Eukaryota; kingdom Metazoa; phylum Arthropoda; class Insecta; order Lepidoptera; family Geometridae; genus Philereme; species Philereme vetulata. The sequence goes on from OU975421.1 coordinate 13,000,304, forward strand.
CCTTGATTAAGGCAGCCACCGATATTGACATGGACCTCGTTCGTGCTGCGATAGACGACTGGCCGCGCAGATTGAAGGCCTGTATTAAAAATCACGGAGGTCATTTTTAATAAACTTTAGTGTCATAAGAATATATGTTTTGTTAAGTTCATTTTGGTATATAAATGGTTACATAATGAATAAACTTGTATCAATTATTTTATATTAAACATGTGACAGAATTTATGACCTGACTAGGTGTATACACTCAGCGGCACGGAATCTTGGCCAAACTCGGAACTTGCGATAACAAACTATTCAAGTGTTTCTGATGAATGTAACTATGAAGATAGGTAAAAAAAGTATCAGTTAACGTTTAAAAGTGTAATTTGTTAAGTTTTACTTGAATTTGATACCACTTTTTGAGATTTAGTCGAAACAGGTAATTTCAGCGAGTGAGACGATTTTTCAATTTTGTGTGTTTAAAATATCTTTAGATAAAAGATATCATTTTTTTGATTTTGAGTGTGTTATTGGATATCTTAACGACCTGTATTACAAAAAAAATGCCACTAACAGCAGAACAGATTGCGCAAGCCGTCGCATTGATCAACCAGGGACTGACACAGCGTGAAGTGGCTATTGTGTTAAACGTACCACGTTCCTCAATGCAGTATGCCCTGAAACGACATCAAGCAACAGAGAACTACACCCGGCGACCAGGTAGTGGTGGTAGAAGATGCACATCCGCTCGGGACGACAGGTTTATTATCTTGGAAAGTTTGAGAAACCGCTACCTTACAGCCGTTACGACAGCGGCTCCAAAACGTCACAGGCATTAATGTGAGCGAGCGCACGGTAAGAAGGCGAATGGAGGAAGTCAATTAAAAAGCTCGTAGACGAGCGCGTGGCCCTGAACTCCTCAGACAGCACCGAGTGGCTCGTCTTCGTTTCGCCCAAGAACATGTAAACTAGACACACGAGCAATGGGCCAGAGTTCTCTTCACAGATGAGTGCTGTATTATCTTAAGATCTCCAGACGGTCGTGAAAGGGTGTGGAGAAAAAGAGTAGAAAGGTACCTACCTATTACCACTACATAAATAGTAAGTCATCATGGTGGCTCTATAATGGTCTGGGGAGGAGTGAATTCCGAGGCTCGTACCGAGTTAGTGGTCGTCGTCAACCGGTTAAACGCTACTCGATACATCGAAGAAACTCTCCAGGATCATGTTGTACACTATTTGGGGTTCATTGAGTACGACGATTTTTTGTTAATGCACGATAATGCTCGCCCCCAAATCGCTCGCTGCGTCTAGGAGTATCTTCAAGAGGTTGGGATCTAGAAGTTACAGTGGCCAGCTCGTAGCCCGGACTTGAACCCGATAGAACACATCTGGGACATGCTAAAAAGAAAGATCAAGTCGGGTTCCAGTCCACCACAGTCACTAAATGAGCTCCGCGTTGCAGCGCTGGCCGCTTGGGAAACGAAACCGCAAGAAGACGTCAAAAACCTAATTCAGAGCATGCCTGATCGGACGCAGGCAGTCATCATGGCTAGAGGAAGAAACACCCGCTATTAATTCGTACAAAAACAAGTGAAAAAGAATTTTCGTTCTTTCTTGAATCAAATTTAATTTTTGGTAAAACTTCTTAATTTTTGTTTGATTTTTCTAGGTTTTATATGGCAAGCTTTATTTGTTATCGGAAGGTCTTAAAACAGTTCTAAAGGCAATAAAAATACCGTAAATTGTTTTTGAAGCTCTGACTATAATTGGTAGAAAAGAAAAATTTAAATATCTAAGTTTTTCGCCAAATTTGTGAGTGGCCAAGTTTCCCTGCCGGTGAGTGTATTTATAAAAAATACGAGTGTGCTTTAGACCACACGACTGAAGTAAAACTTCTTTTTCAAATTATTAATTTATAAAATTGTTCAATTACAAAATTGTCCACACGTCTGTATTCATTCGGACGATCAGTCTATGTTCATTCTGAACAGATGTACATAACTCGCACTCGCACATGAACGTTTAAAAATATTCGAAACGTACTCGAAACTCTCTCTCTCTTTCTATCTTCACTATCTTATGTCTCCCTCTCAACTTCCGTTTGCACTTTACGTAACGCATTCACCAGCTTATTCCCCAAGCCATGCGTGCGTAAAGAAGTTTTACTTCAATAAATAGATAATTATCCAGACCAGTAACAAATATCTGTAGATTGTGCAAACATTTGTTCCATGGCGGGAGTCGAACCCGCAACCTCCTGCGTCTCAGCCGGCTATACGCTCACTGCACCACGGAGGTCGTATGAATGTACTAAGGTACTAACCTCAGAACAGCCTCCCCACTGCCAATGGCGCGGCGTCCGCTTCCTGACGCGAGAGTCACAGGAGCATTCGTTCAGCTCTCCTCGACTGCAAGCTCGGGCTACTGTGTGCGCCAGGGCTGCTGCTGAGAGAGCGTGCACGAAGGCTGATTCACGGGATTCTGTAAAGAGCAGGCAGTTTATGATATAATGACAGTACATCAGGATTTTTTACTAGACAGTTTTGAAGACTAAGAATTCATAAGTCGACGAACGTGTTAATAGTAGATTATATAACGCGGGGATAAAGCAATGTCTTGCGTCACGGGCGCTATATTGAATCCCGAACGTAACGAAGGATTCTGGAGTTAACACACGAGCGGAGCGAGGTAGTTACTAAAATCCTGAGTGCAGAGAGGGATATAAGCACGAAGAGAATACTCTACTTTTCACACTTTCTGCAAGACAATAAAAACCAAATCTGGGTTGGTTTATTCTGTGCAGAGGTTAGTTCGAATTGCGAATAAGTTCTTATTTTGTTGGCATCTTTGGTTCAAATTTAATACAGATTAGGCTTCAAATTTAAATTACATTATGAAATTCTGTACTACTTTACTCCCGGCTTAGCCGTAGGGATTTAATAATCTGCTTTCGGTGAGGTTGACATGACATATAATTTGATATTGTCAAGCAAGTATGAAAAGAATGATGCTTCATATACTACCAATAAAAAGAGATAAGTCCGCAAAACAGGCGTGCGTGATAGTATAATTATTGGGACGTTTGTCAACTTAACTCCGTTATTATGTTATTATGATAACCAAAACTTTAATAGCTTTATAATCCAACAGCGTTCTGCAGGTTATACCTGGTAGATAAGACCTGCCTATGATTAAATCTTTTATTTGCATCCCGATCAAATAGTCTTATAACAATTGGGTCGCGATGCGAATGATTGTTTTAACAAACATACATGTACCTAATGTATATTTAAGTTTATATGGTTTAGTTAGTAGTTTGGTTTAGTTTAGTAGATATACCTACTAACACAAATGGACTTGTAAACCGAAATTGGCTGAATTAATAAATGAATTTAATTAATTTAATACAATTATTACAATACTCGGTTTTTAATGAGACATGTTTAGTTCTTGTAAAACCAGAATTAATCTTGATAAAACACATAAATAAACAACCACTATACAATTGCATTCTGATACCATTCTCTTGCGAAATTATTTTTACTGAAAAGAATTATGTATAGTGGTGGTCATCTCATTCTATCTACTTATCTTATTAAGCCAATCTTAATAGTATGCAAACACCAATTAGTGCCTATTCGTTCTTACGAGATCTAATGACTGGCCTAAAATAGGTTTCCGCAGAATAACAGCGCCGAGCTGGCGAGGCATAATGCTGAGCTGAAACCCATTTGCTGCAGTAGCACACCACACACCTACTTGCCTCTTTTTAATTTTTCCCTGACTACATTGTATATTTATTATTTCATTCTATTGTTCCTATGTTTGTTGTATGTAATTTTCTGTTTTCTTTTACTTGTGCTTTCTCTTTGATGTTATCTTTTGATTGTATTGTGTGAATTTGTGTGTGCTATGGTAGCAAATAAATGTCTGTCTCTGTCTACATCTACGTCTATAGCAGGGATTCCCAAAGTGGTCGATATCGACCCCTTGGGGTCGATATTGTCAGTCCCTTGGGGTCCTAGGGGTAGACATAAACGAAAACTGATTTTGGGGGTCGACGAGGTCTAAAAATCGACCCCTATTTAATTAACACAAGTTCTTATTTAAATCTTTCAAGATAGGTAGGTAGGTACTGTATTGTTTATGTTGTGTTACGAGTACTAAGAATAATTAATATTTTTGTAGGAAATAGCATTGTTGTAGTAATGTAAAGTCTCAAGTTCGTACAAGATGAAAAACTCGGCAAGTCAGTGTGAACAAGTTTGTGCAAGATAATGATTTCGGGCGTACGTGTTTCAGGCGCGTTTTGACTTGCTCTCTATTTGACGCTTACGCGATTAAATACGAACGAATTCATGATCAAGTTGCAAGTCCAAACACGTTCCCGATATTTTACTATTTAACGAGCTTGCACTTAGGTTGAAAGTTCATTTAAACCCTCCGTCGTCCGAGACACGTTCTCGGAGACCCGGATGACGAAATCACTTCCGCTAATGCGGGTGAGTCATCCACATTAGACAGAGCAAACACTCCACAAATACACCGACCTCGCCGGCGAGGTCGACGAGTCCCATTAGTCGCCGCCTACATGAGGTACAAGCACGTACCTGGGCGTTTCTCTCCTATCCCCGTCCCGGCAACAGCCCAAGCCGAGGTTCGTACCTAAGTGGTGCCCTTGCGCTAGCCTCATCAAAAATAAAATTATAGGGCTGAGCGCCTTCTGCGCTCGCCAAAAGCTCGGTTAAGCTGCAACGGCCTCAGAGGCCAACAGCGAGATAAGTCCATTCGAAAAAAAAAATTGAAAGTTCATTTGCGTTTTGAAATTCGTTGGAGCTTGAACGATAATAACTCATATAAGTACTCATTTATTTCAAGAAATTACAAAGTTATAACACATAGCTTAATTAAGTGAAGTAATGTGATTGAAAAAAAATTACAAAATGCTGAGCTCCCTACGCGAGTTAATAGCGTAACCATACAATATCTGCAGTTTATGAAAATTAACAGGATAAGTACCAAACAGTTTTTATCCGGCACAGCGCATCAGCATTGCCATACAATGGGGCAATATTGCCAGCGTCTTGGGGACGCTGTCTGCATTGCCCCACTGTGTGATAGTGATCAGTTGAGCTATGTGTAGATTGTTTGCAACAGTTTGCAGTTGCCTCGAGGCAGGCGAGGCCAGTAGGCGAGGTACCTTAGTACCTAGGTATTTTGTATCAATAGGAAAAAACGAAAGATAGGCCCCCTTATTCATAATACTCTGCTAACTGACTTAAAGCATTGCTAATTCTCACTCTGTCTTTTTCTATTGACCTAAGTCAGAATGAAAAATAACACTCCGTATCAGCTGTTATAAGTTAGCGGACCATTATGAATAAGGGGGTTGATCTTAAAAGTAGGTAATTTGGCCATGGGGGTCTGAGGTAACAGTTCATTTTGGAAAAGGGGTCACTTGTCCAAAATAGTTTGGGGATCCCTGGTCTATAGCGTTTATAGGAAGTATCCAACTTCAGTAAGGACTTGAAGTACCAAAACAACCTTTGTTTTCCAATAATATAATGGTACAATATTATATCCGATATATCGATTTTAATAAATAAATATTGTTAGACATTTCACACAGCACTATCTAGCCCCAAACTAAGCAGAGCTTGTACTATGGGAACGAGATAACTGATAGAATACTTATATACATTTTTTTTTGTAAATACATACTTATAATATACTAGCTGTTGCCAGCGGCTTCGCACGAGTGGTTTGCCAATAAAAAGTAGCCTATGTGTTAATCCAGGTTATGATCTACGTACAAACAAAATTTCATCACAATCGGTTCAGCCGTTCCGGCGTGAAAGAGTAACAAACATCCATACATACAAACTTACGCGTTTATAATATTAGTAGGATAGTGAAACAACCAGACCAGGAACAAATATCTGTAGATCATGCAAACATTTGTTCCGCGGCGAGAATCGAACCCGCTACCTCCTGCGTCTCAGCCCACTGCACCACGGAGGTCGTCAATAATAGTAGGAACACTCAATGAAACGTTGAAAATTATTATTAACCTTTAATACTAATTTTGGTTGCATTTGCAATGAAAATATAAACCCAGGACGGTGTTTCTAATTAGATGACCAACCACTGTTTATGATTGAGAACATGTCCTAGATTTTTATTAGAAGTTTAGTTTATTGATGTTTCCTAATATTGATAAACAAAATAATTTTATAAATAAATTAAGTACACACTTACAAACCCATTTCAAATAAGAAGGTCAAATCAATATTTAGAAATCCAAACCATTTCGAAACTAAAGCATACAATTTCATACATTGTTTTATCGAAATTCAAGGCAACTTAAACAATCTATTTCCGTTACAAATAAAAACAAAACATAGTCCAAGTTCAAAAGCTTGCAGCCACTTTGAAGTGAACACAGACGAAATACTAGGTTGGCAAGTCCACCATACTCCTTCCTTTGTTAGGGGTGTCAATCAAGTAAGCGTGTTTACTTTAAGCACGGATCTTCAAATTTCACTGCTGACCAGGGGCGTAGCTACCGCCGTATTTGCCGTATCAATTATACGGGGCCCCCGGGCCACGGGGGCCCCCAAAGTGTGTAAGGAAAAAGAATAAAAACTTTCTAATTTATTTTATTTTACAAATGACAAAATTATATAAAGCAATTCCTTTTTTTCCCGCCTTAAGCGTGCGTTCAAAAGTTGGCAACACTACATCGTTATGGCGGGCTGCGGGACTTCCCCGTTTTACTTACTTCATCTTCAACTCAGCGGGGAATCCCCGGGAACCCTTCATCGATATCGCGATGTACGTGTACGTTGTTGTACTTTGCATTGGATGTTAAACCACGGAGTGCAGTGCACTGTTTATTTACGCGCTTTATATAAAATATGTGCATTACATTGTAATTCAGTACAAACAATATTGTTCTTCTGGTTTAGCAGTATTAGTAACGATTTGTAAAAGAAATGAGTGAAAGGAAAAGAGATTATCCCAGCGGCGCTGAGAAAAGAAAAATTAAACAGAAAAGGGACGAGGTTATAAAAAAAGTGCCCAAAATTTCTTCATTTTTTCAGAGACAAGATACTGTGAGTGATTTAGATTGGAAAGGTAAGTACTACACTACTACCCAACCCATTTATTAGGGGCCCGTAGTGATAAACAAGGAAATCTTTTAATTTCGGTCTGTCCATCTGTCCGTCACAAAAAGTTGTCTCCTCCCTCGATTTTCACAATTATACTGTTTTTAGGGTTCCGTGCCTTGATTAAAAAAAACAAAATTCTAACTTATCTAAAGGATCGATTTGTTTTGTTATTTGTTTATCAGTCCGTATCGTATCGTTAATTGCGTGTTGAGAACTTCAGATGTGCAGACTCGCTTTCGGGTTCTCGTTTTGTATGGCCACTACACTACGCGCTGCGTTTAAATAGCACGCAGGTGTATAGTAATGCACGGACGGGCTGCAGGTGATTTTGTATCTACTAATAGGTACGAGCACAATCCGCGTAGAATCTGTGTGCGTCTGAACTGAACACTCTCTAACTGTGACCCTTAGTAACGTTATTTATTTATATATAACTCTTTTTAGTTTAGTATCAAAGCATTCGTATTTATTTTTTAACAATTACTCGTTTATTTTTAGATTCTTCTGAAGCATGTTCTTCGTCACATATCCATCCGGAAATAGAAGAAAGCCAAGCACATACTTTATCGGATGTCCATCCAGAAATCGAGGAACCCCAAGTCAACGATTCTGATATATCTGCAGATAATGCAGATTGTAATATAATTTCATCAGATAGAGGAAATTTTGGTGACAATTTAACTGAATGCGAACGAAAAATAATTTTTAAATTGGGTCCATTTAAACCACAAGGACCATTTCCAAAAGTTTCAGAAAATAACCGACCTTTTTCAGCTTATTATTATTCATATTTCAATCAGGCAGGCATAAAAATTATAAGACCATGGTTATGTTATTCTAACGTTTTAAACAAACCGTACTGTCACTTCTGTTGGTTATTAGCAGATCGTCAAAACAAATCGTACTCCTCTGCTTGGGTTAACGGTGTTTCGGTTAGAAGCAATTTCACACAAACTATTCTTGACCATGAAAAGTCACAGCGGCATATTAGTGCCTCACTCTCTTATAATAATTGGTTGCAAGGAAATACCATCGATACTCTATTGAAAAGTGAAATCGATAGTAAAATTACATTCTGGAGAGATGTACTGCATCGTATAATTAATGTTATAATTACTTTAGTATCTTGTAATCTACCTTTGAGGGGCATGATTCTGATTCTGGCAATTTTATGGCAATTTCACGTCTGCTATCTAACTATGATGCAACTTTAAAAGAACTTTTTCTAAAACCGAAAGGTGAAATAAATTATTTAAGCCCTACGATTCAAAACGAAATTATTAGTTTGCTTGGTACTAACGTTAGGAACAGTATTATCTCAGAAATTAAAAAAGCTCCATTTCTGACAATAATTCTGGATACAACACAAGACTTGTCAAAAATTGACCAACTATCTGTAGGTTTTCGATATATCTCGGTTACAGAAAATGATGATAATGTGCCTAAAGAAATAAAAATCTGTGAGTCCTTTTTAGGATTCATAGCAGTAACCGATTGCAGTGCTGCAGGTCTGAAAACTGTCATTTTAAATTTGACTAAAGAATATGGAATTGATTTGACTAAATGTAGAGGACAGGGATACGATGGAGCAAATGTTATGTCGGGTGTGTATGGAGGATTACAAACCCTAATAAAAGAGCATGCTCCAAATGCCGATTATGTTCATTGTGCTGCGCACGCTTTAAACTTGGTTTTGAACGATGCTGCGAGACATGTTCGTGAAGTATCGATTTTTTTCGATAATTTAGAAAAAATATATACTTTTTTTGGCAATAGTATAAAACGCTGGGCTATGCTAAGTGACGATTCATCTGAAAAATATTTGATTACCCTTAAAAAGGTACGTCCTACCAGATAGTCTTCTAGGAACGACGCTTTATTAGCAGTAAAGAAAAATTTTTTACTAATCAATAAAACTTTGTACCAACTAAATTTAATTTCAAATAAAAAAGATGAACGTGAAGAATGTAAAAGTATAATTAATATTTTAGAGAGTTTTGATTTCTTAGTGCTCGTTACATTTTTTTCTTCACTATTTGAAATTATTAATCCTGTTTCTAAAGCTCTACAGCATGAAAATAATGACTTACAGAAATCTAGTATTTTATTAAGTAATCTTTTAAATAGACTGTGCCAATTAAGAAATCAGAATTCATTTAATAGTTTGCTAAATGAATCCAAAGATTTAGCAAAAAAGTGGGGGGTAACAACTGTTTTTAAAAACAGTAGGCGAAAGATAACGAAGCGTTTTTTTGATGAGTTATCACAAGATGAGAGAATTTCCGACCCGGAATCCTATTTCAAAGTCAATGTATACTATTGCTGTTTAGATATATTAATTTCTCAAACTAAAGAAAGATTTCAGAGCCTTTGCAACCTGAGTAGTATATTCGAAATATTACAACCGGAGAAACTCCTATCTTCTTCAAGCGAAGAGATATTAAACGCTTCCGGAAAACTGTCTGCTAAATACAGTAAAGACATCTCACTTAATCTTTGTGACCAATTAAAGGCTCTAAAAACATGCTTAAATTCTGAAATTAAAAAAATTTATTCCATTAAAGAACTCATTGAATTATTGCTAGTAAAATTCAATAGTCTTGCATCCAGTTTTCCCGAGGTAATCACAGCATGCTTTTTATTCTTGACCCTTCCAGTTACAACCGCAACGGCAGAAAGAAGTTTTTCAAAATTAAAACTAATAAAAAATTACTTAAGAACTTCGATGGGACAAGAACGGCTGTCAGACATCTCACTATTGTCCATAGAGGCAGAAACTTTAGAAAAACTAAAATCATCATCAGCCATAAATGATTTAATAAATCAGTTTGCCGATAAAAAAGCAAGGAGAGTGAATATTTAAAATTCGATTTTTATTTGTTAAATGGGTAAATTATGTGATAAATAAATATTACTTCTCACAATATTTTTTTTCTTTTGTGAAAAATCTTTACCTATAAAATCTTTATCTTTACCATATAAGGGCCTCCAAAAAAATTTTTATACGGGGCCCCGACAAGGCACGCTACGCCACTGCTGCTGACAGATAAGATTGAGAGGTGGTGAAATTATATTTGGTGAGCACTGATGGCAACCCTACATTACAAAATAGCAACATGTGATTCAGTTGTCCCGGTTTGTGAAAATTCTAAGTTAAGGTTGTATTACATTATAACGGCACGGATCCAGCACGGCTCCAACCCAGCAATTTACTTGTCATTCAAATTAGAGCATTAAAACCAGTGTCGTATAATATATTTCGTAATGTCAATACAAAAAGCCGCCGGCGGGCAGGCAGCGCGCTTACAGCTACCATACGATAAGTCGCGGAGCCCGCGCGGTGTAAGCGAGGAGACCGCACGCTGTAAGCGAGGAGACCGCATGCGTACAGTGCGCCGACTGCGAGCCATCTTCATCGAGAGCAATAGCGATTATTACTAGTTCGCGCAATGTAAACTGAGACATTATGAAGTCGTGCGAGTCCTAGGCGTGTTCATTCACGAATACGTGTTCGCGGTGATAGTAAGCTACACACTTTGCGGATGGCTCGCTACCAGCGAGCTGGCACCTCGCGATCGGCGCGCTGCCAACGAGCTGGCACCTCGCGGGCGGCGAGCGGAAGCCGAAATTTAAGGCGGCGCTGTGGTGCAGCTGTGTCGTTGCCGTGCCGCATCCGTGCGGCTACAATGTAATACAACCATTCGTAGTTACTGGGAGCTGGAAGAAATCCCATCTTGTGCTGCTGCAAAGTTAAGCCGTGAGGAACAAGAGTGTGAGCAGTTTTACAAGTCTTCAACTATCAGGGATTCCACCAGTAGATATACGGTCGGACCGCAAATGCGGAGCTTCCGCATCGATTAAGACATCTGCATCCGCAATCATCGATGCGGATGTTCATGCGGATGCAGATGTAGTGCAGGTCGTGGCGCGTGCCGTGGGACGTGCTGATTGACCAATAGGAGCGAAGATTTCGGTGATAAGATCCGACGCGTTTGATATTGCTTGTCATTTGTATCTCGTAAATCAATCATAACGTGTTTACTTGCGCTTATCGTATGAACATTGACATTTTGAATGTTATTGTGAGTATTGTATGTTTAGCGAGTTTTCTGCAGTTAATAGTTATATTATATTATTATTATATCTATCTAAAAGACTTTATTCAGGTGTTCAGCGCAAAAAGGCTCATAACCATGCTAAAAAACCGCTCGAGTGCGAATTGGACTCGCGCACGAACAATTCCGTACCATTATCTATAAAAACGGCAAAAAAATCATGTCTGTTGTATACGAGCGTTGGGGAAAAAGTCTTTTCGCATTATAGTATGTATGAACTTGTAATAAAATCTCTTTAGCTATACTATTTTATCTGGGTGGTTTTGGTATCATTCAAAGTTTAAATTTTATAGAAGATAATTTCAAATTAAAATTCGGAAAATGTGTGGATTTTAATTTGTTTTTCGTACTGTAAATGAATCTAATGAAGAAATTCGATACATTTTAAAATTTTACTACAAAACAGGTAAAAATGCAACACCAGCTGCGAAAAAATTTTGCGATGTTTATGTGAGTGTCTGTGAGAGTTGCACAAATTTGGTTTAAGCGTTTTCAATCCGTAAATTTTGATGTCAAAGATGCACGTCGCTCTGGTCGCCCTATTACGGATAAAATTGATGCCATTTTTGAAAAAGTGGAGCAAGATCAGCGTATCAGTAGTTACGACGTAGCTGAAGAACTGGGAATTGACCACAAAACAGTTTTGGCGCATTTGAAAAAAACTGGGTACACAAAAAAGCTCGATATTTGGGTACCCCACTAGCTCACTGAAAGAAACCTAATGAACCGTGTACTCATTTGTGATTTTTTATTACGACGTAATGAAACCAAACCATTTTTGGAGAAGCTGATAACTGGTGATAAAAAGTGGATCACGTATGACAAGAACGTGCAAAAAAGGTCGTGGTCAAAGGCCGGTCAGGCTTCACAGACTGTGGCGAAACCCGAGTTAACTCGCAACAAAGTTATGCTGTGTGTGTGGTGGGATTGGAAGGACATTATTCATTATGAGCTGTTACCACCAGGCAGAACCATCGGTTCTGAACTCTAAAGTGAATAACTGATGAGATTAAAGCAAGAAGTTGAGAGAAAGCGGCCAGAATTAATCAACAGAAGGGGTGTGGTTTTTCATCATTATACGGTAGACCTCACATATCTTTAGCCACTCAGCAAAAATTAAGAGAGTTTGGCTGGGAGGTGTTAATGCATCCGCCGTATAGTCCTGACTTTGCACCTTCAGATTTCCACCTGTTTCGGTCTCTTCAGAATTCATTAGGCAGTGTCAGGTTAACATCACGAGAGGACTGCCAAAACTACTTGTCGCGGTATTTTGATCAGAAGACCCAAAACTTCTATAGCAATGGGATCATGTCCCTACCTACAAGATGGCAAAAAGTTATCGAAAGAAATGGTACCTTCATGCTCTAGTTAAATTTAAATAAACTATAACAAAAAATGTTTTGAGTTTTCTTAAAAAATGCGAAGAAACTTTTTCCCCAACCTAATATTTGTTTTATTTAAATTTAATTATTTATTTTTAAAGTGAATATATAATTAAATATTCAGTGAATATTTCAAGCGTCTACCTGTTGCCGTTATCAATATCGAGCAAAAACGAGCAAAAAAAATCACGTTTGTTGTATGGGATATGTATTTTATTCTCTATTTAAGGATTTGTTCTCATAGCGGCAATAGAAATACATCATCTGTGAATATTTCAACTGTCTTACTATCACGGTTCATGAGATATAGCCTGGTGACAGACGGACAGACAGACAGACAGACAGCGAAGTCTTAGTAATAGGGTCCCGTTATACCCTTTGGGTACGGAACCCTAAAAAGCTACTATCTCATATAAACAGAGTTCTTGAGAATCCCCAAGAAATCGACCCAAGCTTAGAATTTCAAGCAACGTTCGAAGTAATAAACAATCAGCTGTTAATAAAGCAGAATGATTGACATCATCCTTATTCGAATTAGAATTCAATTGAAACGGAACTGCGAAGACTTCAAGAAACAAACTCCTTAGAATCCTCCTGTTTATTTTCAAATGCCGATAACTGATTTCACGTGTGTGGATGCTGACTGAACGGCTCATGTTATTGTAAACTATAACGGAACCAGTGTAAGCTGATCTTCTAACCACCGTAGAATAGTACAGGAATTTAAAGATGAGGATGGATGAGAGCTCATGGCGTCTGGTCGGTGTTCTTACGGTCACTGAACTTTGATTTTTGATCTGCTAAGTGCTTAAGACGTAGGCGGTACAAAAGTGCATAGGTGTATCATCTATATGAACAATCTTTCGACATCAAACAACCAAAGAAAGGTTACAAACAAATCGTTGGCATATAAAATATGCCATTATTTGTTAGAAACAATTTATTACCAAAAAAAGGAAAAGTGTAGGTAGAGGAGGAAGATCCAGGTAGAAATTTTAGCGCTATAAGACCGCCAATTTTATCACATATATTTAATTGAATTGTTTTATGCTGTGCAATAAGGAATGATCTAAGTATCTATGATCTCATTTGTTCACACAGATCCTGTCCATCCAAAAGTTGCCTGGAAGAGATTGCTTTTAGCGATGAGGCCGCTCATTGTACCTTTGATTTAATTGTGTATTCTCTTTTGTTTGTTTTATTTTAAATCGTGTGCAATAGAGAAATTATTTAATCTATTTATAGTTTCTCTGGAATCCTTAAGTATGTAGATATTTTTACTAAAGGACTGACATCAGAGCAAAACAATCTTGCTACTTTCTTTGGCTAGAGAGTATTACAGCATACAATATGGAAGAGGACTATTAAAATTCATTGATATGTTTCGTAAGTTGCTACTATTAGCCCCTGAAAATTGCAAGAATATTGTTTTTCGCAGCATAGCACAATTTTAGGATGTTACACGTAAGTTAGATGTATGTGGTCTATCGACAAGCTAATTACATAGGATTGATTTGTACACACCAGTTACTGCACACGGTTAACAGTTGAGTAGAAGTTGTTGAGTGGTTGAGTTAAACCACTGATCTGATTACACACAACTAAAGTTTATATGACGTTAATCGCGTATAAAGTTAAGTTAATGATACTGACCTACTATTCATACGTTTGAGTCTTTAAGTGTTGCACTATAAAAGGTAATGTATGCCCACCGTACAATATTAACATATTTTGTTAAGGTAACAAAAATCGTAAACTTACTAAACTTCAAAGCCCCTCCGAAGATGTCAGTGGAGTTTTCCACCGTGCTGCAGTTCCACCGGCTGTGACGGAACTGATGTTGACACTCCTCGACCGCTTGTACCGCTCCCGTTTGTAAGACCTGAAAAATACAAGTATATTTTAAATAACATGTCGTAGCTCTAAGTATGTTCTAGCTAACGTGTCAAAACCTAAAATATTTGAGAGTAATACTTTGTCACTTCAATAGCTTCCGGCGTGGCTTTGTTGAGATCATCCCTCATCCCGTTATCTCTCTCATTTTTTGTATATTATTATCTACCCCCCCCCCCCCCTAATTACGCTGTATACAAGCGGACAGTATCCTAATCCACCTTGTGTCGTCACCATCTTTTTTTCGAAAGTCCAGTGTTTCCAAGATACAGGCCATGCTTAGTTTAGAACCCACAGAAACATCCATAATAATATTTTATCATGTATGTCATCTCTATTTTTGTCTTATGCTGAATATGTTGTAAACTTGTGTCTGTAGGGCACGAGAGGCAGAAGAGCAGATGGGGCATGGACTGAATGAGAGCTTTATCAGTCTAGGAGAAGTCTCATATTACCCACTTACACAGGCTTTGTCTGCAGCGGCCAATTTGGGCCCGGAGTCTGATAACTGATTTCCAGTCTAGCCAGAGCAGATCAAAACCTGAGGCCTGGCTCTTAAACTAGCAAAGATCATCTGGATTATTAAGTTATGACCAACTGACTTAGAAAGGCTTTACTCTGTATTACGTCATACGTCTTCAAGAGAGACAAGACTAATTATTTAAAATAAGGATTTAAAGACGTAAAACCTAATTTCCACTGCATTTTACGTCTTACAATGGGCAATACAAATAATTATTGATCTTAAAAGCATAACTTGATTTAGGTGAGAAGCTAAGTCTTGAAACTAACTGTTATGTAACACATACCTTTATTCCAACAAAGTGATGTACTCAAAGCAGGAATATAAAAAACCGCAATAAAAATTCAAATCACACATGCGAAGTACCATTAAACTGTAAACGTATCAAAGTATTCACCAAATCGGCACTTACTCATATTCCCAAACACTTGAGATTTCAAAATGGGAGATAAAGCTAAAGGTTTTCAAGGAATCGTTCGGTGTTATGTGAATATGCTTATTGTATTTTTCAAAGTTTCGCGATCATTGTACATAATTATTGATTAAAACGGGTATTTATCGCGTATGTACCTTTTTTATGTGTTATCGCGATGTTTCGGCTGTGTTGCAACAGTCGTGGTCACGGGTTGACATGATAAAAATTTATATACGCGATAAATACCCGTTTTAATCAATAATTAACATGATTATTATCTCGCGTATGCATTTTGTAATTCCGAAAATAATAAAACTTGAAAGCAAGACGAGTGACGAGAACGAACCGTTCATCATATTAGTCATAGGAAGTCCACTGCTGAACCCATAGCCTATCCCATAGACCTTAATCAGGACGTCGCAACTACTGGTGCTTCTCAGTGCATGGTCTCTACTTGAGAACTATTCTGCCCCAACTGCCGTTAGTTCTTCGAGCTATGTGAACTGCCCACTGCCACTTAAACTCTCTAATCTCTTGGGCTATGTCAGTGAATCTCCACATTTTTCGTAATCCTAGCATAGCCCTACACAGCACGCTGAGCGACCTCGAGCATTCTTATGAGGCCTAGAAAGAGAGACCACGGTTCTGTGTCATATGTCAACACTGGTAACACACAACAATGGCGTCATTATACACATTTGTTCTCGTAACTGAACCTCGTAACTCGTAGCAGAAGACTAGCGCTGCAGTATGGCAACATGCTGTAGCAAATGCTGAGCTGAGGAGCCTTTCGCCACCACACATATAATATTTAGTTAGATTTTTTTTTTTGTGTCATTTGTTTCTGCGTCCATTTGTGGTGGTCTGAATAAATATTTTTTCTTTCTTTCTTTCTAACTGGACTTGTCGCTCGCGTGTGTATTATGTCCATAAACGCTGTATTACTCCTGCATCGGTTTAGTTTGCCTGAACAGGTACACTTGGGTGGTTTACATTCTTTATACTCAATAATAATATATAGTAAAACCGCAAAACAGTCATAAGAACGGCATATTGCAGATAATTGAAGAATAAAAATGCAATTTTACTGTGGGAATGCTCATGTGCATCGTTGGGAATATAGTAAATAACATTGTCGATCTTGTAAAATTATTAAAATATAAATATTAATAACTCTCATTGTCAAAAAATACAAAAGAAACAGTTAAATAATTTAACCGTTACTAACGAACGATCTATAAAAGGTTTAACTCTAGATCACTACACGGCGGAGGTGTCAATTTCCTGGTTGCATTGCAATGCTCTCGGATCACACGTCGTCTCTTCGACCAGACGCGCAGATACCCATAAAGAATCTTAAAACCGCGAAGGGTCTTGCTAGCCCATGAATCTCGACCCTAAATGTTGAGTGATGTCCATTAGTATTTCTCTATAGGGAGGGACGTCGGAGACACTAGTCAACTTAATATAAATCGCAATTCAAAGCTAAATCATGTGATTTACCAACGAGTTCTTTTACAAAGTAAAGCCAACCTATTAATGAAGGACTAACATAGTAAAACTTATCATCGTCTATTGAATTTGATGGGTGCATAAAAGCTCTTTAACGATCGCAGATAGCAATCAAGATAAGGTTATTGAAATCTACTCTCGATGCGATTGTGGAAACTTTAGTTAATTAAATATGTAGTTGACTAAGCTGGTAGTTATTATCCCGGTACATAATAACTAGACTATACCTGAATCATCTTATCAGATAACATGCAGAGCTGTTTCTGCCGTTCCACCAGGTATTCCAGTCGATGGCAGCTTTCTTTGTGCAGCGAGAAGGCTTCCAAGGAGTTGTTGCCGACTGGTGTTGGAGTTGGTGCCGCTAAGTTCCTGGAACAACGGGAAGAACGTTTTAATATTAGACGATTAGATTAGAAAGTAATTTATTTTCTTTATTGTTATGTATTCTAAAAGGATTATTAAAAAGAACAACCAGCCTTGTTTCTTGCCTTTCTTTCCTGGCTTGGTCACGAAGGAGCAGGTAGTAAAATTGACGTTTCAAAGTGATTCTGTTGATTTTAACTATTAAAAAGATTCTGAATTTGAATTTGACTACAGGACTTTTAGATTTTTCGGAAGAAATGCTTTCTTATGTTAAGGTGTGAAAAATATAAAAGACTAGCTTCCGCTAGCGGCTTCGCCCGCGTTATTTATCAACAAAAAGTAGCTTATGTTTAAATCCAGGCATAACCTATCAACACACCAAATTTCGTCAAAATCGGTTCAGCCATTACGACGAGATTGAGTAACAAACTAACAAATAAATAAAAAACATCCAAAATTTCACATTTATAATATTAGTGTGATTCATACAAGAATTCACATTGCTTATTGGAATATTTTTATCAAATAATGCTGCTACTTTATCCCTAGTATGTAGTTACTACTTCGAAAGATATGTGTTGATCTTTTCTTAAAAATAAGTATATATTTAAATAATAGGTCAAGCGCGTGTCGAACCACGATCAGTGAAGGGTTCCGTAGTCATACCGCTGTATCTTAGTCACTTATCTCATTTTAAAAAACAAAGTTAATATTGCAATTCATATTGGTCATTTTTTATGACAGTGTTAAGAACGGTTTTCAAACCCAACTACAGACATAAGTTGATACATAAGTCTACTCAGATTTGATAATTATTTTTACAACTACAGTATATGTACTACTATTAGATACTTTTTAAGTATTCAAGAATAGCGGTTTGGCTGGCAAAGTGGGGGAGAGGGGGGGGGGGGGAGGACATATGAAAATAGCCACTTTCTAGCTTTATTCCTTGTATAGTATTTACGTAACGTGTTCATGAATCAAAAAAATCAGTAAATCCTATAGTGTTTTTAGAAGAACTCAACGATATCCCACAGGATAGGGTGCGTGAGTTAATATCATCCCCCACTTTCATACAGGGGATGTATGCTAAAAAACATGATTTGATTATTTTTATTTAATAACTTACTGCGTCACTCAAACCTATTCTAAATTTCAACTTTACAGCACTACCTATGAGGATGAGGAAACTATAGATTCCGAGTTCTACTAAGAACCCCTAAAAAGAGGAGTAAATTTAGTATCACGTATCACCAAAGCGAGTTAGTTAGCTTGGCAAAGCAAAGCAAATCAATAAGGCTTGATTTAAAAATTCGTGGAATCTTGGACTTCATTTGTTTCTTTATCTTTACTGTAAACAATGTTTATGGAAAGAAAATTAAACCTAATTTAAAGTAACCTGTTGAAAAAAAGTTGTTTTTTCAGTTCAAAATCTAGGCCCAACTGAGTCCTGAATTAACCGTTTGTACCGAAATTATCGAACGGACTCGAAAAATAAGTTGTTTCAGTTTATGTAGGTACAACCAGTTAGCCTGTTCATTATCCCTTCTAAATTGCATCTCAAACAATGAATGAAGACGCACAATCCTGTTCTATTTGAAGTCAAACATCTTCAAACTGCGCAGTTCCTGAACAACAGTAAACACAGAATGGTTTGTATGAAAACAACGCTAATTTGCTTGTTTTGTAATCATTTCAAGTGGCGAGTTCCGCGCAATTTTATAACAATGTTACGAGAACCTGAAAGGCTTACCGAGTGCGCTCAATGAAACAATAGAAATTACGTAATTAGCTTTCGAGACGTCCGCTCCGCACAACCACTGCCACTCAAATGTGGAATGGCACTCGAAGAAAATAAAACTCGCTATTACCTACCCTCTTTTGTTTTATTTTAATAAAAATATTCGCTATTCAAACCGGCCAATGCGGAGCGGGCGCGGCTGTGTAACGTTGATTGGCCGTACGACCTCCGGGAAATAAAAGTGCTTTAGTAAATGAGGTGTTTTGTCTTGCTCCGACTTTCCGACTCGCAATGGGTTTGTCTCTTTCTGTTTTTCGTTTTAATTGCAAACGTGAGAGGATGTGTAAAGGGTTGAGACCTTAAGTGGTACACGTGCAATGAGCCTGCATTGGGGACGCATTCAACAATTTTAAATGGGGTTGGGAAGTCTTAACCTGATCCATGATGCGTTGTCAGGTCAATGGCGCTCATACATTTATGAATGATGATTTTCTAATTTTACTGGGATACAATAATCCTTTTTTAAGAGCACTTACCTATCTAGATAAGTCATTGAGAACAAATAAGCATTAGGTAATTAGAGCCGGTTTTTATCAAAGCGGAAAAAAGGTGCTATGCATGGGAAAATATCATCATCATCATGCACAGCCCGAATTCACCCGCTGCTGGGTATCGGCCTCCCCAAGTTTGTGCCATCCGCCACGATCCTGCGCTAGTCTCACACATTGACGGCCCGCGACTCTAACAATGTCGTCCACTCATCTCGGAAAAATATAGGTATAGAAATATGATTGAAGATGTTTTAAATCATTATCATATTTAAAGCATAATATATATGTATGTAAGTACATATTTATTTAAGAATCCGTTCCCAAATCTGTCGCTGTCAAGTTTAGGTATTTACGAAGTCCGGCAGGCACGCGACTCGTAAATGCGCGGCTCCCGGAACTTATACACCTCATCATTATAGGACAAATAATTTTGATCCTTTGTCATGTCGATCGAATGAAAATGTTTATTTATAGTATATTGTGCATCTTCGTACCTTCATTTGTATTATAAAGTTTTTTTTATTTTATTTGTTAAGTACTTGACCACTTAGGTACTCATGTGATGGTAAGGTCGAAGAAGGAGCGAGCTTGCTTAGATAGAACCTGTTCACTCTGGACTAGAAGACTCCGAAATTATAATGGTCTGACAAGATGTCTACAAGTAAAATAAATAGTGGTTCGCCCCAAACTGAGATTTCGCGAGTCTCGAGTACAAAACAAAAAAATAATAATATTCATAATCTTTGACTAATTGATCGAGCGAAACGAGATTTCCAAATCAACTTAAGCAAATTGGCCGTATGTACGTATGTTTGTTTGTTCGAGGATAAGTTTCGAAGCATTGATCCGATCATCGTGAAATTTGATACATATTTAGGTAGTGTTGGCACAATCTTGGTGTGACTAAGTAAGCTAAAAATGTTTGGGGTTTGTTGAGATATTGGAGTTCAATATGGGCAAAACAACAAAACTAAGATTATTAGGTCCAATGGGCCGTGAAAGCCAATGAAAGATACATTAGTATATTAGACCCCGTTTTTATTATTGCATCCTTGTAGTATTTGAGTTATTAGGCGTCATAAAAATTAAACTTAAACGAAATACACAGGGTACACCAATGACCCCACAATGCTGAAATTTGGTATTTGTGTAGCTTTAGTAACACAAATATAAAGAAAAGTCTGAAATCCAATATAACTGCAATTTCTGTCCCTAAAAAAGTAACCAGTTAATATGGACTCCCATTACTTGTTATTTGTATAATACTGTAGTTCAAGTAGTTGTGTATTTCGTGACACTATTTTATTAGTCAATGGTTATGAATAATATTTTTTTAATTTTTGTTAAGACTCGCGAGATCTCAGTTCTGGGCAAACCACTAGTATAATAGTGCCACGAAATTTACAACCAAATAATTTGACCTACAGTTGCATTCACGTTACAAATAATGGGAGTTAATCAGTACTCTTTTTAGATTAGAATTTGCAGTTTTCTGATTGCAATTCCAGATTTCAGACTTTTCTCTATATTTGTGTCACTAAAGCTACACAAATCATGGCTAATAACTCAAAAACTATAAAGAAATTACGAAAAATAAAATAATAAATAAACGGAGTCTAAAAGTACTAATAAATATCTTTCATTTGACGTCACACTTGACGTCTAAAATTTTTATTTTAGTTCTACCGGTGTGCAAAGTTTTACATCAATTGGATAATTTGCTGAGGAGATCCATGGAACAGCTTCTGACTCCATCATCAGATCGGAGCGTTTTTAGTGTAGTCAAAAATATTCATTTTAGTTCTACCGATGTGCAAAGTTTTATTTCAGTCGGACAACTTGCTGAAGAGTTTCATATAACAGCTCCTGACTACATCATCAAATCAGAGCGTTTTTAAAATAATAAAGTATTTTTATTTAAATTCTACCGGTATGCATAGTTTGAGCTCAATCAGACAATTTGCTGAGGAGTTCCACGGAATAGCTCCTGACTCCATCATCAGATCAGAACGTTTTTAGTATAGTCTAGAATTTTTATTTTAGTTCTACCGGTTTGCAAAGTTTTACATGAATTGGATAATTTACTGAAGGAAAAAGTGTTTCAAAGTGATCCTTATAGATGTCGCATATACTTGAAAATTTACTAAGAAAGTTGCCTTACGCCGCTCCAAAAACTAAAAAAAAAATATTGGACGTTTTAAAGTGATCCTTGTAGATGTCGCATAAACATGAAAATTTACTAAGAAAGTTGCCTTATGCCCCTCCAAAAACTAAATAAAAAGGGACGTCTCAAAATGATGATGATGATAGATGTCGCATAAACTTGAAAATTTAGTTATCTCATGCCCCTCCACCAATAAAGAAAATACAGTAATATAAATTTCACAGTACCCACAAGCCGTTTAGCTCCCTACAAAAACAGTATGAAAGTTACGGCAAAAGAAATATACGGTGTACGGTATTTGCACAAAAATATTTTGTATGGGACAATTTTTTTTTGTATGAAAGATCAAGTTTTTTTTAGATTCGTATATAAAAAAATGTCTTGAGCAACATTAGTTTTGGCGCTAATGCTCTAAGTCTTATACTTTCCGAGATACGAGGTGGATGGGAGCGAATGGGGGGCAAAAGGGGGACTTTAGGATTTATTCCCAACTCAACGAAACTCCCTCTATACGATCATACCAAACATTTCTAACCTACGAGGGGGCATCTGGGAGAACAATGATGTTAATGAGTTTTATAGATCTGTAAGTATCCATACAGATCAAATCACTCGGTCGCGCTATAATTGTATGCTGTTGCCTATAGTATTATATATACGTAACTATGTATAGTGCTTGTGACAAAAAGCGACACGTCCTCCCTCCAAAAGCGCTCGGCGCAGACTGCCAGTGGCCGCGTTGCGTTTCATCATTTTATATGTGATTTTTAAAAAATCATATTATAATAATTAATGGATAAGTACACTTCTAGTTTTTTTTATATGTAAATAAAAGGTTGAACTTTATTATAGTATGTGAATTTTAATTTCTAAACTTTCTACTTTCGAATAAACGACATCTTTTGAAGCGTTAAATTGCGCAGTTTTTATTCGTTATTTTTTTTAAAATATGTATTGTATTAATATACTAAAAAATTTTAAAAGCATTTCAAAGAAGACAATATTTTTGTTGTAATGTTATTTTTGATAAAAACTTTACGACTCGTTTTTTGGGTGAAAACAGGGTTAGATAGTTCACTCAATTGCTCATTTTACGAGAACGCGAGTTACAAATTAATTTATTTGACGAACGTGATATGTTCAAAATTTTTTTTCGATCGCTTAAGTTTTTGATGAACCAAACTTTGGGTGTATTTATTTTTGTTTATCTCTCTTTACCAACCGAGCCACAGACTTGTTCGAAATATTCGCATAAAACGGGTAACAGAAGACAGGGCCCTTAAGGAGTTGTCAATTCAAACAAATACGTAAAATTTAAACATGTTTAGTCGCTAAATACATTTAGGGATCGTTGTGCAAGCCGGCCTTAATCTTTGACCAATAAAATAGTACACACGGCTACACATCAAGCTATACATTTCCAGTATAAGCTGACCTAGACTGATTCTACGAAAAGCCTACATAATGCGAGATCAGCTTATACTGGAAAAGTATAGCTTGATGTGTAGCTGTGTGTACCACGAAATAAAAACCAAATTACTAACAGGTAACAGGAGTTCATGTAATGTGGTTATGTTTTTGGGGTAAAAATTGCAGTTATTCTGGATTTCCAACTTTTGCCTATATTTGTGTCACTTAACCTACACGCATACCAAATTTCAGCACTGTGGGGTCACTGGTGTACCCTGTGAATTTTGTCAAAGTTCAGTATTTATTATGGCTAATAACTCAAAAACTATAAAGAATTTACTAAAAATAAAAACGTAGTCTAAATGTACTAATAAATACCATTTATTAGACTCCCCACTTAACCTAACAGTCTCATTTTCATTTATTTTTTACCCCTCTTGAACTCCAATATCTCAACAACCCCCTAGCAATATTTCTTTTTAGCTCATTTAGTCACACCAAAATTGTGCCATCACTACCTATCTACATATGTATCAAATTTCACGATGATTGGATCAACGCTTCGAAAGCTATCCTCGGACAAACAAACATACATACATACAAATACAAATATTTTTATTTTCCAAATCAGAACATACATACAATCATACAATGCCGATTTGCCCAAGTTGATTTAGTATATCGCTTCGCTCGATCAATTATGTTTATGTGTATATTTATTTTTTCAAAAATATAATAATATAATTTTATTTTGGGTATTATAAGAACAGACCGAGTTAGAAATACCACACTGCGCTCATAGACTGGTATCGCTGATGTAGGTCGCAAGGCAGCCAAGCTGAATTGGGAGTGGGCGGGCCACGTGACCCGCATGGAACAAGATACATGGGCAAAAGAAATCACAGGATGGATACCCGTAGACGCCAGAAGACGACGCGGTCGCCCAAGAAAACGTTGGGTAGCGTTGGTTAGGGATCGAGAGGGGTGGAAAGAATTGGGGGAGATCTTTGCCCAGCAGTGGGACAATACAGGTCAGAAAAAAAAATTACAGTTTTTTATGTACTTAATATGTGTGTCTTGTAATTTTTTTTTGTATATTCTTTTACCACCTCGGCCAATCCAAATGTTGTCTGGAAGAGATCGCTTTGTTAATAAGACTGCCCATTATTATTAAATTTTTTTTATTGTGTCTAGCTTGTAAGGTATAAAAAATTTTTGTTCATTATCTGATATCTGCATGATCTGGGTAAATAATAAAAAACTTTTATATCAGACTTGATCCATAATATTTGTAAAGAACACAAGCACTGAGACAGAAGTTTAGATGGACTAGATTTAAACATCACCTCTATATCATCATCGTAGATAAGCAATACGCAAAAAAAAACATCGATGTTTAGGGTTCCGTAAAAATAAAAAAGGAACCCTTATCGGATCACTTCGTTGTCCGTCTGTCTATCTGTGAAGACCTTTTTTCTCAGGAACGCGTGGAGGTATCACGCTATAGATAATATCCAATACTTCTTGGTTCTGTCTACGGTTCCTTGGAGCTGTAAAATCAAGCTTCTAAGTCAACGCAACAAAAAAAAACGGCCATTTCAGCCCCATTTGACCCTTGCAAATATCAAAACCTATAGGGTACTTCCCGTTGACCTAGAATCAAGAAAGGCAAGAAACAAGGTTACATAGCACAAGTAAAGGAAAATATCCTTAAATCATTGATTTGTATTGGTATCACATAAAAAAATTGTTTTACGGAAAAAACGTAGCCTTTGTGGAAGAGTCCGACTCGCACTTGTCCGGATTTTTTTCTAAACCAAGTTTAAATTTTTTTCTTTAAATATTTTTTAGTAAGATTTTTCTGTGTTACTAACAAAAATTATGGATCCGTATGGTCTGGAAATAAACGTTTTTATTTATTTATTTAAATAACTGGAACTCTGAAAGAGCTCAAAGCTTTTGAAGACGCGGTCAAATTGACCCAAAAAGCTGTTTCACGTTTTAACGCTAATTGCAACGTTGTTTTTTTTTAAACCAGAACCTAAAGTGGTATTCTAGTAAGTTGCAATGACTTACTTCACTATGAGCTTTTGTCATTTTATACTAAACGCTGCTATCAAGAAACACCACACTGTTCAACTCGTTATACCTACTGGTGGTGATCTCGCGAGTCTCACATAAAAATAAAAATATATTGCTCGTAATCTTTGACTATCAAAATAGTGCCACGAAATACACAATCACAAGACTTGACCTACAGTTTCATTCAAATTACAGGTAACGGGAGTTGTAATTTGGTTCCTCTTTTTTGGGGTACAAAATGCAGTCATTCTGGATTTCAGACTTTTCCCTATATTTATGTTACTAAAGCTACGGGAATACCAAATTTCAGTATTGTGGGGTCACTGGGGTGCACCCTGTGAATTTTGTCAAAGTTTTGTTTTTATTATGGCTAATAACTTAAAAACTACATGGACTAAACTAAAAATGAAAACTTGGTTGAAATGTACTAATAAAGACATTTGAAGTCCCATTTGAGCTAACAGTCTCATTTTAATTTTTTTACCCCTCTTGAACCTTAATATCTTAACTACCCCCCCCCCCCCCCCCCACATTTTTAGCTCATTTAGTCACACCAAAATTGTGCCATCACTTGTACCAAATTCACGATGATTTGATCAACGCTTCGAAAGTTATCCTTGGACAAACAAACATACATACAACGCCGATTTGTCCAAGTTGATTTGGATGTGAAGGAATCATGGTAACTAACGGAGTCGCATGTACGGTTGGTGCTATTTGTCAGTGCTACCAACTTGATGGTAAATAGGCACGCAATACTTTCGTTACTCCTTATCGTTGCTGGTGTGGGAACATTGAGTGATCGGATTGGGAAAAACAGTGTTTAAAATAAGACGGTGAAAAGGTGAAATTAATAAAAAACCGGCCAAGTGCGAGTCGGACTTGCGCACGAAGTGTTCCGTACCATTATCTATAAAAACGGCCAAAATATCACGTTTGTTTTATGGGACCCCCCCCCCCCCCCTCGCCCCTTAAATATTTATTTTATTCCGTTTTTAGTATTCGTTGGTATAGCGGCAACAGAAATACATCAGCTGTGAAAATTTCAACTGTCTAACTATGTATAACTACGCTTCATGAGATACAGCCTGGTGACAGACGGACAGACAGACGGGCAGACAGCGGAGCCTTAGCAATAGGGTGCCGTTCTACCCTATGGGTACGATACCCTAAAAATATAATAAACTGTGGTAATTCAGGACAGAAGTGAAATAATAAAAGTGGTATCTGACGATAAATTTTTACACGGAGTGCTTCAGAAAATCAGAAGTATGCAAGCCCGAAAGGTCATTATCCTCTCTATAGAGCAAGACGTTTATTTTACGATTTTTTTTAATTTGAATGTTTCCTTTAAAGAACCACGTGGTAAAATAATTGAACCTATAACCATGCACTCGCAAAGACTTCAGTTTACCCGTGGTCATGGCGCATACAACTGCGTCGAAATAACGGGATACTCAAAAACTCACAAATCATGGGAAATATCCCGTTTTTAGTGCAAATAGAATATTTGATTAATTTTGAATTTGATATAATCTATCTATCTAATATAATATTTATATCTCTTTACTGGTATCGAACTGTTTGCAACCTCACCCGGCTCTTTCAGAAAGAGTGTATCTGATGTCATAATGTCGGATACACTATTTCTGTCTGATCTAATGTAAAAGTTAAAATCTTGTTCTTGTATGTAATGTAACCTACAGATATTAATTGTCTTCTTTCATGCTTATGAGCATGCACTTTATGCCCTTATAATTTGTCAACCCAATCTGTGGACACCGGGGCTGATTATACATAAAGAACCTTATTTAGTATAGCATTAAGTAACCTAATTGTATAAATGTTTGTAGTCCTTAATAAAGAGAAAAAGTAATAATAGTATGTTCATACGAATTCAATATTTAAATAAATCATCGCTTTAACGCGCCTGCGAACCCCGAGCGCAACTTCAATTCGGCCGCGTCAAAAACTTCGGCCTGTATATCGCTATCCCTGTTAAGTGACGAAGTTTAGCCACGCAGAGCGACAGTGATGGCAATAGAACGATTCGAAATTTGATTAGATTTTGACCGTGTTCCGTAATACCAAAAATTATGACTGAAAACTTGCTGTATTTTTCTCATTGTGTTGTTATTCTGTATCTAGACGATATAATCTATGTTCCCATGACTAGGATACGTAAGATGTTGTTGTTTTTAATACGAAACAATTAGGTTGAAAACAGGTTTTTTATGACGTAAAAACATGCAGAATGCGATACGCTTCTAATTCATTTTAGGTAAGTATTTTGATCTAATATATGGTTGGGAACCCAGATAAATACTATTCAAATTAAAATAACACCTTATTAAGGTAGAAATATGCTCCAATTAGAAATTATCTTAGTAGTACGTGTTGTATGGGCAATTGTCCCTCCGGTGTCCCCAACAACATCAATCAATACTTTTATCGCTCAAAATATAACGAGTTCTAAGCGGTCCGTTAGCGCAAGTAATAATGTTGTAAAGCTGTTTACACAACGACCGGTGAAGCGACAGACAACACCACGATGCAACTAGTGTAGCCTATGCTTTCATAAAAAAGTCGAAAAAAGCCGGATAATACAATACAACGTTTTACGAGCACTTAGACGACAGAAAAGTTGGACGAATACGATTTGTTTTTATTCTTGTACTCCTTGTGTATGAAAAGCATATGACCCACCTTATGTTAACCATCGCCTATATCAAAGTATTTCCTAGTAGGTCACGCACCTTAGATACTACCCTACGAGAAAACGGTCCATCCATCAACTTGAGGCATACAGGTATGAAGCCTGTAACTTCACCAGCAACTATACCCATCAAACCGAAACACAACAATACTGGTTGGCGGCAGAAATAGGTATGGTGGTCAAACGGAACAATAAAATTTGTAAAGTATTGCATCAAAAAACCATTGTTAGTTCAAAATAGATCATGTTTTTAATGATAGCATAGATTAAATTACTTTTTGAACGAAATATCAGAATCACAATTAAAATCAAACAATACACCCAAAATGCTTGTGTTATCTATACCTATACTAAAATTATAAAGAGGAAAGATTTGTTTGTTTGATTGTTTGTATTGAATAGGTTCCAAAACTACTGGACCGATATAAAAAATTATTTCTCTTTTGAGAAGCTACACTATCCCCGGGTGACATAGACTACTTTTTACCCAACTGCGCAGAAGGAGGGTAATGGTTTTATTGAAAAACTACGTGTGCGAGGCTGCGGATTTGTCAGCTAGTGTGGAATAAATAGCAAATAAGGTGACAGGAGAAAGACGGTTAATAATTTAAAAAGACGGATGACAATCGACAAAAGATAGGTAACAGGAATCTTTAGAGATTCCTGTTACCCGTCTTTTTCCCAACGACCCAGCCCGCGAGGCAATTACTCAAAAATCTCATGTGTAAATATTTAGAGGAGTGCGTGAACGAGTCCGCTTATCATTGACAGCGGTTAGCCAGGATTCAATTACTTTTTGTTGGAAATTCACAAAAAAATAGGTGACTATCTATATATAAATAAATATTGCTGGACATTTCATACAGCGCTATGCCCCAAACTAAGTAGAGCTTGTACTATGGGAACCAGATAACTGATAGAATACTTCTAAGTACTTTTTTTTGTAAATACATACTTATAATTTATAGAAAAACATCTAGACCCGGAACAAATATCTGTAGATCATGCAAACATTTGTTCTCTCCTGCGTCTCCGCCGGCTATACGCCCGCTGCGCCACGGAGGTCGTCAATGTATGTTTATAAAAATCAATTGCTGTTCGTTAGTCTCGCTAAAACTCAAAAACGGCTTGACTCGTTTAAATATTGTTTATGTTTCAAATAAAAAAAATGGGTATAACGAGTTGAAAAATTCAAAATTGGTAATTTTGTATGGGAATCTCTTTGGATTATGTACCTATTGTCTGTTCTATCAATGAAATTTGGTAGATAGATCAAATTAAATTATGACCGGGATTGAGACATAGGCTACTTTTTTCCCAACCGCGCAGAAGTAGTGTAATGTTTTTATTGACAAACGATGCGTGCCAAGCCGCGAGCGGGTCAGCTAGTGAGTAAATAAAAAGCTGGTATGTACAAAGTCAATATTTAATTGGGAAAATAATGAGGATAGGTTAAGAATTTTAAGTAAATTAGAAAGAATATGCCATTTATAACTGAAGTGAATACCATTTTGACCCGTCATGAAAACCATACCAACATTGTATCAAAATGTATCCACTTCGTCAGTTCTTAAACACAAATTACTAGTGGTTCGTACATATTTTTAGGGCGACTCGCGCAACGATTTCTAAACGTATTTAGTGGCTGCATATGATTTAAGGAGTTGTCATATCGTACAAATACGTAAAATTTCAACAGGTTTAGTCGCTAAATACGTTTAAGGATCGTTGTGCAAGCCAGCCTTAATTTTTGACCAGTAAAATAGTGCCACAAAATGAGTATCCAATTTACTTGACCTACAGTTTCATTCAAATTACAGGTAACGGGAAGTTATGTAATGTGGTTATTCTAGATTTCAGACTTTTGCATATATTTGTGTTACTTAAGTTACACGCATACCAAATTTCAGCACTGTGGGGTCACTGGTGTACCCTTTGAATTTTGTCAAAGTTCAGTTTTTAGTATGGCTAATAACTTAAAAACTACAAAGCTTAAACTAAAAATAAAAATAGGGTCGGAATGAACACACAAAGACCTTTTATTAGACATGGCACTTGACCATATAGTTCTATTTCGGTTTTTTTTTATCCCTCTTGAACCCCAATATCTCAACAACCCCCCTACATTTTTAGCTCATTTAGTCCCACCAAAATTGTGCCAACACTACCTACCTATATATGTATCAAATTTCATGACGATCGGATAAACGCTTCGGAAGTTATCCTCGGAGAAACAAACATGCATGCATACATACAACGCCGATATGCCCAAGTTGATTTAAAGATCTCGCTTCGCTCGACCAATTATATTTTGTTTCAAGTTCCTCAGATAATAATGTTGACAAGGCAATTGTCATTGACAATGCCCTTTCTTTTGTTAACAGTTAGTAACTACTAAAAACATGTCCGTGTAAACTCCTCATTCTAAACCTCTGTATTCGAATATCTTAGAATATGTGACAATGACAACATAATCTACAGAAAACATAAGATTCGCTTCAAAGAGAGGCAAAACTTCAATAGTTTCATTGAAAAGCTTCACAGGCATAGCTAAATCTTAACATTGCACATTCCTCTTGCAAATAATAAGGAAGCTTACACACGAACAGTCGCAGGTAAGGTGATTTCACGCGTCGCTACTTCATAATAGCACACTTACATAATGGTGTGTCTAGAGTAGGGCTGCCATACGTCCCGGTACGCTGGGACATATCCCGGTTTTGAAGCGTTGTGTCCCCGTGTCCCGTGCACTAGTTTATAACAACACTATCTGACCAAACCGCACCATCGCACGCGTAGTTTTTCAATAAAAACATTACCCTTCTTCCGCGCAGTGGGGTAAAAAGTAGCCTATGTTACTCAGGATTAAAGTAACTTTCCAATGGTAAAAGAATTTTTGAAATCGGTCCAGTAGTTTTTGAGTTTATTCATTACAAACCTACACACAAAAATACAACTCTTTCTTGTTTATATTATTATTATACTCGTAGATTGATGAATGAAGGCACAGCTCCTCGCTAATAAAGACGGTCAGGAACATTTGACAAAGAAACTGAAGATTTCTTATTCGTTATCTCGAAGGACTGAACCAATTTTATGCTTTTGCTTGGATTTCAAATTATGCTCCTCAATAGCAAAAAGTAAACGAAACTATAGAGTTTTAAAATAAAACAGGTATAGTGTCGATGATTCTCAAGAATATATACCTAAATGTTGACCAATATACTCTTGAGTTACTCTTGAGTTATAGTTGATGATCAAAGTTTATATTAATGAGTTCTATAATAATATAACACGAGTGTATGAATAATCCATAGTATACCTACTATTAGACCTATTAGAACTAATTGTACACATGTTTATGCAAATAAATATCTTGTATTAACGCGCCTGCGAACCCCGAGCGCAACTTCAATTCGGCCGCGTCAAAAACTTCGGCCTGAATATCGCTATCCCTGTTTAGTGACGAAGAGCGACAGTGATGGCAATAGAACGATTCGAAATTTGATTAGATTTTGACCGTGTTCCGTAATACCAAAAATGATGACTGAAAACTTGTTGTTTTTTTCTCATTGTGTTGTTATTCAGTAACTAGACGATATAATCTATGTTCCCATGACTAGGATACGTAAGATGTTGTTGTTTTTAATACGAAACAATTAGGTTGAAAACAGGTATTTTATGACGTAAAAACATGCAGAATGCGATACGCTTCTATTTCATTTTAGGTAAGTATTTTGATCTAATATATGGTTGGGAACCTAGATAAATACTATTCAAATAAAAATAACACCTTATTAAGGTAGAAATATGCTCCAATTAGAAATTATCTTGGTAGTACGTTTTGTATGGGCTATTGTCCCTCCGGTGTCCCCTTAATATTGAAAATCCCGATTGGCGTTCTAACATTTATGGCAGGCCTAGTCTAGAGGCACAAAGTGTAGTTGGTATGCTTTGGAAGAGTATTACAAATTAGTCAAGGTACGTGGCAATGTGAATCTATATTATCTATGGGATCTTGATCGAAAAAACATCTAAGACTGATATTACTTATCACGAAATAGTGAAGAACAGAAGTTTAGTACAACCAACGAGTGAAATCAGGCACACGCACACGCAGACTCGCGTATTCTGGATTTAAAACTACGAGTAGAAATTATGATAAACTCGCTGTTGCCACTTGTAGACTCCATAAAATCAGTAAAACGTTTATACGGCAAGGTGTACGATTTAATAACAAACTCTCAAGTGATGTACAAAAATTTTGAATTAACATAATTTAAAAACATAATTATATCAAATCTTTATAAAACAGCCTATTATAACAAATCAGATTATTTAGATGATAGAGAAGCTTGGCATTGAGATTAAAACTACTACAACTCAGTCTAAAATGTTACAATTTAGACGTAATTTATTTTCTTTAATGTTATGGATTATTAAAAATAAAAACCAGCCTTGTTTCTTGCCTTTCCTTCCTGGCTTGGTCACTAAAATTGACGTTTCAAAGTAAATACCTGTGCTATTAATCAATAAATACATTTTTGAGTTATATTTTGATCTTCTCCGCAATTAGATACGGGACCCCTAGCCATAAAGCACCAATATGAACACTATTTTATTATTTTGAAGGTTCACAAGCACTTACTAAAAGCTTTATAAGATTCGTATAGCTGCTAATAAGACCTAGATATAATCCTAAAATCAAACACCCAACTCCCAGCCACTTTATGCCTTATTTCATTAGTGAAAAGGTGTAAATTTGCGTGCTTGTAATATTGTAAGGAATTTTTCTCACTCGCCCGCGAAACGTAATAAAGGTAAATGCTTACAGTTATCGTATGAAAAGAATAACAAGAATATTATTGAGTTGGTTGTAAAACGAAGGTTTTGTGGGTTGCAGTAAAGGAGACAAAACGAAACGTTAGCAGCACGTTACGTGAGAAAAAAAAAACGTTGGCTGTTGAACTCAGATAAAGATAAAAGTTAAATCTGGATAAATTATGAAGATAATGTTTTTTTTTTAAAAGAATTAAGTTAACTTGGCGGTGTCAGCAGAACAACAGCTTCCACTGCTTGCCCTGTTGACATCTGTGTTCTTTTTCTGTCGTTTCAATGCCTGTTTGACTTCTAAATTTTACTAGCTCAATAGAGAGCAACTTCTACTCGTACACTCCTCTCTCTTACCTGGTACAGTCTTTTCGTGTGTAGGGCATGGAAGATATAAAGAGCAGGTGCTTGGACACAAATAATATCGCATTGGGATTCCTGGGAAAGCATTGCGAAGAGCTTGCTTTTTGCGTTGGAGAAATGTTGTATGTTGATGGATGTTATAGTCAAAGCAGGTTTTTGGCTCTGGAAAGGTTGTTTTTAGATTTAGCCATTGTGGTGAAGATATTAGTCAGCCTAGACAGTACGTTACCGGGTCTAGCTGCTTCCAGGATGCGTTATGTTATTTATTTTTATCATTATTATAAATATGATTTAACACGTACCTTTTTATCGGTTTATTACTATTCTAAAATTAAAAGGACACAGACGTTAAATAACGTAAGATACTGTATTTAGTACAGTTGGCAACCCTACTCACAGCGCGCATGCTAGCCCAGAAAAAGTGATTTCTTAGACGTTCACTAATCTCCTTTGTAAAAAACACTCGCTCAAATCAAATGTAGATACGAACACACTACACTTTACATTTCATCACCGGACCAACACCACCTTCCTGTGATAAGGATCCAGGCTAATTACCTACAAACTGTGTACTTTATAGCCGGCCCATTTTGGAGCGGTATTATTGTCTTTGACTTCCGTGACAATATGACATGAATACGCCAGAGTCTACTTTTGTATGATGGTAGAATATAAATGTGGTCCGATTTTTGTTGATTGTTATATTATATTGAATTATGTATAATTTACGCTTCGCACGCGTTGTTTGTCAATAAAAACGTTACTCTCCTTCTCCCGCAATCGGTTAAAAATTGCATGACCCAATCCCGGTCATAATCTATCATAAACAAAATTTCATCCCAATCGGTACAGCCGTTTAGTTGTGAAAGCGTAACTAACACAGAGAAAGAGAGTCATAGATATTTGCGAATTTATATTAATAGTAACGATTTTGCTATTTTAATTTATTTATTGAAATTTTTATCTTTGAAATGCCATAAAACTGTTTTATTTCTTGACTGTACCTCTTCCTCGTTTGTTATTAAGGTAGGTACTGACCAACGTTACGAGGTATAATGTAACATGTTACACAGCGAGCATTCATGCAGTCAGTACGTAGTGTTACGGGGAAATCAGCGAGCAACGAGCCGCTCGTTGCTCGCTTTGAGTTCTCCACCCGACTGTCGGTTTTTTGGCGAATCCTTTGACTGTTATGCGGTTCAGTCAAAACGCTGTTGCTGTTACAAGTCGTCATGATCGCACGTGGTGCGTCGCACGTCTGACACTGATTTCTTTTCTATAATTTGTATTTTTTTATGTACATTTAGTCCAATAAATTCAAGAGGTCTTCAAAATGATTGGAGACATGCGTACAAAGTTTTTATACTGTCCAGTAATCATTTGTTTTTTTTAATATTGCCATCAATGACAAATCACCACATATGCCTCTGTTTTTAAATAACTTTGATGTCCAGTAATGTTTTTTTTTCTTCTCAATTTGGATTAAACAATAATTAAGTATAATCAAAGATACCAACACGTCCTCGCTGTCGGCCATCTTGAATGAACTGGCTGGCGAATGGAGCACAGAGTTTTGATGAACATGTTACGCCGATTTTTAGAACACAGCGAACACGCTTAATGCGTAACATGCTCGATGCGAAAGTTACATTACACCTCGTAACGTTGGTCAGTACCCACCTTTAAAATATCCTTCCGGCCACAGAGGCTTTATTGTGTATGTAACATCGAGAATTCTGGCCGAATTGTGCCCGGCCACAACGTAAACAACCCGTCCCCGATGTATTGATGGCCCATATCACGATGCCTTTTTCTAAGGGGTCATCTTTCAATCATGTGAGATTTTTAGGCCTTTTTTTCTGCTAACTAAGGACACTGGATGGCAGAAGGTCATAAGGGTGTTTTGTACCAACCGGACTATTGACACTGAAAAGTACTAACAACTGAACTTCTAACAGGATTAAAAATACCTTTTCGAAATAAACCATCTCGAAAAAAATATTTTTGCTGTTCAATATCTGCGAGTGCAAAAGCCGTTTTTATCCGCTAGAGGATAAAGCAAATTGAATTTAGAACATCGTGTGTACTAAGTGTGTGAATTCAAAACATTCAACCTATTAACTAACTAATTCAAACCTATTTACTTCTACCTGCATGGTGCCGAATTTATCATATAACCTTTTTTAATTTGTTAAAAACTCAGACTCAGAATCTTCTTGGTGTATTACTTTTTTTTGCATTTAGTCATTTCCTCGCTGAGATGGGATGAAAAGTTGAGATAGATGAATGCAACAATTTTTGAATCACGCGCGCAACGAGTGATTTAATTTTAGAATCCTTCGCTTGCTCGGTCATCAAAATTGAGCACGCGGTTAAAAAGCAACTTTGCACTCTTGTATAACAAATAATTATTACCTACCATTAATGTGGTTTGGTTTGCCATCACATTTTCACAGGGGCGCATTGAACAATCACTCAAAATTTCCCCATCCATTGAGCATTCGTCACGGTTGAGTCACGAACCCACACACGACGGTGTAGGGTGCGACCTTTATTTATGATACACATTTTATTGCTAATGAATTTTGTATTGATCTGGATTCATAGGTTTGTGTTAGAGTTCCTTGTGAAAGGGTACCCTCCTTTCAGGGAGGGTTCAATGATAAAACCTTTACAAAAATATGTAAGAAAAACAAAAGGTTGAGTGTCGGTCATAAGCCGGGTCCAGACGGGTGTAACGTGTAATGTAATCCACCGTGTAATTTAACACGAATTCTACGTGTGGACGGCACTACGAACATTACATGTAACGCTCGCGCCGGCGCTCGGGCCGATCCATCGGCTGTCTATTTTTTGCGCGATTACAAAGGCGCTCGCAGTGCTCGTTTGGACGGCGTTCATGACGTATTCATGGCGGTTGTGTTGTGTGTACGTTCATGATTGTGGAGTGACGGTCAATCGCTTGAGACTTATTAGTTTGTATCAAGAAAAACCCGTTATTTGGGATACAAAAAAATGCGGATTTCTTTAAAAAAATATTGAAAGAAGAAAGAAAAAAAACGAAAGAATTTGAATGCTTGGAGTGATATTGCTCATTCATTGGGAAGATATATAGAAGAATGCAAGAACAAAATGATTAGTTTGCTGGCATCGAAGGGAAAAAGGAAAAGTAAAGAGGAGTCATAGTTCCGGAAAAGCTTTAAGTTCGTGTGCCGTCCACACTATTAACGCTAAATTACACGTAATCTTACATTACACATTACACCCGTCTGGACCCGGCTTAATCCGCAAGCTATAAAATTGTTTTCATTAATGCACCTCACCTATTGTTACCCGGCTACACCCGTGACCATACCTATTGCTGCCGACAAAAAGCATTGCTTTATGTTTCGGTTTGTAGGGTATGGTTGCCGGTATTACATAGGCTTTATATCTGTATGCCTCAAGTTGATGTACGCAGTGAATGGTAGGACACGTTTCTACGGTGCGTGAGCTACGAGGCAATACTTTGTTATAGGCGATGGTTACCACTTAACATCAGGTGAAACATATGGTAGTAAAAAAGAAGTTCAGGTTCCTACTCGTCTTACTAAAACTCTTATTTATTCAAACCATAGAGACAGAGTTGAACAATTGCCCCTTTATTATGTTAGGTTACCTGACCTGAGTGTGCTGCGGAGTTTTTCAAGCTGTGGGATCAGCTCATCCCCATTTTATCATCTGACAACCAGACGCTCCGCGATGCGCCACCGCTACACGGTAGACATACCTCCTATACGCACAAAGCGGTACTCTTCCACCTTTATTATGCGCTTCGCCATGCAGTGGAACGCCTTTCCTGAGTCTGTGTTTCCTGATAACTACAACCTGGTATCTTCAAGCCGCGAGTGAATAGGTTTCTTTTAGGCAAGCGTGTGCCATCGTAGACTGCTTACCATCAGGCGAGATCGTGGTCAAACGCTAGCCTATAATTTATATTAAAAAAACCTGTCTTCGGCTTCGCACGCATGGTTTTTCCATAAATCATAAATACATTACCCTACTTCTGCGCGGTTGGGAATAAAATTATCCATGTCTCAATCATAGTCATAGTTTATCTATCTACCAAATTTCATTGATTTAAAAGACAATAGGTCCATAATCCAGAGGCAATTCCCATACAAAATAACCAATTTTGAACTTTTAAACTGTTTTTATGGGTCTTTTTTCTTTAAACACCCTTGTATTATAGAAAACTAAATATAAAAAAACCGTCCATCCGTATTTTTAGTTTTAGCGAAACTAACGAACAGCAATAGATTTGTACATATAGACTAGCCTCCGCCAGCGGCTTCGCACACGTTATTTGTCAACAAAAAATGGCCTATGTGTTAATCCAGGTTAAAATCTACGTACACACCAAATTTCATCAAAACCGGTTCAGCCGTTACGACTTGATTGAGTAACAAACAAACATCAAATTTTTCGCGTTTATAAAATACTAGTTGTTGCCAGCGGCTTAGCCCGCGTTGTTCTGGGGTGCAAAATACATATATAAACTTTGACATCCCATTTTTATCCCATGGGAACTGATTTATGGGATAGATGGTATCCAGGTGGATGTGGTGATCCAGGTTATAATCTATGTATATACCAGATTTCATCGAAATTGGTTCAGCCGTTAGGACGTGATTCAGTAACAAACAAACAAATAAACATATATCCAAACTTTCGCGTTTATAATATTAGTGTCATGTACCTAGTTAGTAACTCAATGTATTTTTAAAAGGGTAGGTATAGTTTTCATGCCTGCCTACCTACCTTTAATTATGGATTTTTGTATTGTAGCTACCTTAATATTTTTACGGTAGATATAAAAATAAATGTTTGAGGGTAGGAGCAGAAGTCAAAAAAAAGTTCCACGCAAGGCAGCGTATGTGCGCCTCATTGTTAAAAATGTATTAAAATCAATCAGTGCGCTTTATCTGGCCTCACCTGCGACAACATTAGTAACAAAAGCCTTCATTCCTCAGAAAAAACAATCATACTTCTATCGATTTCCATAAACAAAATTATAAAGGCATGATACACATTTTATTCGAACATTAAATACAATATACGTAACGTTACAATAACTTCACGGTGTCCTTTAAATCACTGTTTTCCCAGAACAAACGTTGTTCAGTTGCATGGTTTACTAACAGTTTATAACATCAAATTAAAAAAACAAAACGACATCGGTCTTTGAAAAATATAAAAAGCTGCGAACTTAAAACATCTATTTTAACGGTACTCCTTACAGCTTAGTTAGCGCGCTGACCGGTATCTACTAGGTACCTATCTAACTAAGGCGTAGGTAATACGCTACAGCTAGCGTACCCATGAACTTTATGTCACGGTTAGTTTTTGAACAAAGTTAGACTTATTTGAGAAGGTCTAGATAGTTTTTTTTATTCTCTTATTAGATGCTATAAACAGTTATTAGACCATGGTCTGAGCAACGTTTGTTCTGGGAAAATAGTGATATAAAGGACACCGTGTATACAATGATAAGCGTTACGTTTAACGTTACTACCACAATACATCGTTTCAGTGGTAATAAAGTAAAACCAATAAAGGCTTTTATGGAAAAAGTATCGTGAAGGCGGTTTACGGTTTAATAAAATTCTACATTGGTCGTTACTGAAGCATTCCGGTTATGTAGTTAACACCATAGAACCATACATTATAGAAGTAATATACGCTCTAACCACGTATTGTTAGGGTTCCGTACCCAAAGGATAAAACGACACCCTATTACTAAGGCTCCGCTGTCTGCCTGACCGTCTGTCACCGGGCTGTATCTCATGAACCGTGATAGTTAGACAGTTAAAATTTCACAGATGATATATTTCTGTTGCCGCTGTAAAACAGAATAAAACAAATATTTAAGGGGGGCTATACAACAAACGCCGTGGGGCGCCGGCAATAGAATGTTGCCCCTCCGCTCTTGCCCGTGGATGCAGTAGGAGTCTGCTAAGGGATACCTCCGAAAGATGGGCAGCAGCGTCTTTTCGTGTTTTCAATACCTATACTGCGCTCGCCAACCCGCCTGCCAAGCGTGGCGAGTATGGCAACAACCCCCTAATGATAAATTTACAACATAAAACCAGGCCCCGAGTCCCCGGCGGCCCCGCTAATCCTGGCTATGGTAGCAGTCACGGTAACGGCGGGGCCAGGGGTGCTAAGAATCCCCGGGCGACGATCGGCTACCAAACCCTACGACGACCACTGGCCCTGGTAACACACAACATCCGCACTTTGAGGACAGACGAAAAGATTGTTGAGCTGGAAGAAGAAATTAGTAGATTACACTGGGACATTTTGGGGTTATCAGAAGTCCGTAGAGAGGGTGAGGACACGATATCCCTTAAGTCTGGTAACCTACTATACTACCGGGAGGGCGACCAACAGTCCCAAGGTGGTGTTGGGTTTCTCGTTCACAAGTCACTCATCAACAACATTATCACCATCGACAGTGTGTCGAGCAGGGTCGCGTACCTGACACTCAGAATATCTAAGCGATATTCGCTGAAGGTCGTTCAGGTATATGCGCCGACCTCTTCACACCCAGATGAAGAAGTAGAGTCTATGTATGAGGACATCAGTAGAGCCATACATACGAACAAAACTCACTTTATTGTTGTTATGGAGGACTTCAATGCAAAGCTAGGCATGAGAAGCGATGATGAGTTGAGAGTGGGGCAATTTGGATATGGGCAACGGAACCACAGGGGACAGAGGCTGGCCGATTTTCTGGAGAAAGAAGGACTCTTTATGATGAATTCTTTTTTCCAGAAGCCGCCTCACAGAAAATGGACCTGGATGAGTCCCAACGGTTCCACGAGAAATGCGATTGATTTCATCTTGACCAACAAGAAACGGATATTCAATGATGTCTCTGTGATTCACAGGGTGAAAACCGGTAGTGATCACCGAATTGTAAGAGCTACATTGAATATGAACGTTAAACTTGAAAGGTCCCGTTTGATGAAATCTACGCTCCGACCCACTCGCGCTCATATCCAAAACCTCGAGAGCTTTCAACTCGAACTTGCAAATCGCTTTGACTGTCTAGAAGTAGATGCATCAGTGGACAAGATCAATAACAGGTTCGTAGAAACCGTCCATACGGTGGGGTCCCAGTTCTTTAAGACCCACCGTACCAATAGACCTCAGAAACTTTCTGATGACACCCTTAACCTCATGGCTGAACGACGTTCTTTGCGACTACAGTCTCCCGATGATGCTCAGTCACATAGGCAGCTCAATAGAAAGATTTGGAAATCCTTGCGGCACGATATTCGTACCTTTAATACATCTCGTATTAAAGATACGATAGAGCGGAATAAAGGCTCCAAAGTGTTCGCGAGAGATAATTCTATTGGGCAGAGCCGCATGACGAAGCTGAAGAGGGAAGGTGGCAGCATAACGTCAAGTAAAGCGGAAGTGTTAAGGGAAGTCGAAAGGTTCTATGGACGGCTCTACGATTCGGTCACTAAACCTGTTTGCAGTGCGGCTAACGACCCAAGAGCCAAACTGACCCGACATTATACCGAAGATATTCCGGACATCAGCCTGTATGAGATCAGGATGGCCTTGAAGCAGCTTAAGAACGACAAGGCGCCAGATGAGGACGGAATCACTTCAGAGCTTCTGAAAACGGGTGGATTACCGGTACTTAAAGTCCTTCAGAAGCTTTTTAATTCCGCCTTGCTTGAAGGTACGACGCCAAAAGCATGGAACGGGGGCGTGGTGGTTCTGTTCTTCAAGAAAGGTGACAACACCTTGCTTAAGAATTACAGACCCATCTCGCTTTTGAGCCATGTTTATAAGCTGTTTTCGAGGGTCATCGCGAACCGTCTCGAACGCAGGTTTGATGACCAGCCTCCCGAACAAGCCGGGTTCCGTAAAGACTACAGTACCATAGACCACATACATACGCTGCGGCAAGTCATACAGAAGACCGAAGAGTATAACTTGCCGCTATGTCTCGCGTTTGTGGACTATGAGAAAGCCTTCGATTCGATCGAAACATGGGCAGTGCTTGAGTCTCTCCAACGATGCCGTATTGACTATCGGTACATCGAAGTGTTGAAGTGTTTGTATAAAAACGCCACTATGTCAGTCCGAGTACACGAACAGAGCTCGAAGGCGATTCCCTTAAAAAGAGGCGTAAGACAGGGAGATGTAATCTCTCCGAAACTGTTTACGACCGCATTGGAAGATGCCTTCAAGCTTCTGGAATGGAAAGGACTGGGCATCAATATTAACGGCGAATACATCACTCACCTTCGGTTTGCCGACGATATTGTGGTCATGGCAAAGTCGATGGAAGAGCTCAGCACGATGCTCGAAGGCCTCAATCGAGTCTCCCAACGGGTAGGACTTAAAATGAACATGGACAAGACGAATATCATGTCGAATGTCCATGTCGTCCCTGCCCCAGTTATGGTTGAGAACTCGGCTCTTGAAGTTGTCGACGCGTATGAACACCTAGGACAAACAGTCCAATTAGGTAGGTCCAACTTCGAGAAAGAGGTCAATCGTCGAATCCAACTCGGATGGGCAGCGTTTGGGAAACTTCGCAACGTCTTTTCGTCCAACATACCTCAGTGCCTTAAGACGAAAGTCTTCAATCAGTGTGTGTTACCAGTGATGACATATGGAACCGAGACGTGGTCCTTCACTATTGGCCTTATGAATAAGCTCAGAGTCGCTCAACGAGCTATGGAGAGGGCTATGCTCGGGGTTTCTCTACGGGATCGAATCAGAAATGAGGAGATACGTAGGAGAACTCAAGTCACCGACATAGCCCGACGGATTAGCACGTTGAAGTGGCAATGGGCAGGCCATATAGCGCGCAGAACAGATGGCCGATGGGGCCGAAAGGTTCTCGAGTGGAGGCCACGGACCGGCAAGCGCAGCGTAGGACGTCAACCCACAAGATGGGCAGACGACTTGGTAAGAACCGCAGGTCGGCGTTGGATGCAGGCCGCTTCCAACCGCAGTTCCTGGAGATCAATGAGGGAGGCCTTTGTCCAGCAGTGGACGTCCTACGGCTGATATGATGATGATGATGATACAACAAACGTGGTTATTTTGCTCGTTTTTGCTCAACGGTATCCAATGTTAACAACGGCAACAGGTACATGCTACAAATATTCACAGAATATTGAGTTCTATTATTCACATTAAAATTAAATAATTAAATTACAATAAAATTCATAGTTACGGGGGGGGGGGGGGCTCCCATACAACAAACGTGATTTTTTGCCGTTTTTATAGATAATGATACGGAACCCTTCGTGCATGAGTCCGACTCGCACTTGGCCAGTTTTTTATTAAGTATGTTAAATATTTTATTTACGATTTATCAAAAACCTCTTATTTTTATAAAAGAGTGCCAATAGAAGTGGAAACTTGAACAGACTACACTACAGGTACTTATATATAGAGGTATTGGTAACGGTAACAGTGTCGCGACTTCAATGGATTTTCCCATCTCAAATAGATACTTATATACAGAGATTTCGTTAACGGTTACATTGTCGTGAGTACAATAAATAAAATAAAATAAATAAATATTAATGGACATTTCACGCAGCGCTATCTAGGCTCAAACTAAGCAGAGCTATGGGAACCAGATAACTGATACAATACTTATATACATTTTTTTGTAAATACATATTTATAATATACAGAGAAACAACCAGACTCGGATCAAATATCTGTAGATCATGCAAA
The DNA here is from genome assembly GCA_918857605.2 of Philereme vetulata. Classification (NCBI taxonomy): domain Eukaryota; kingdom Metazoa; phylum Arthropoda; class Insecta; order Lepidoptera; family Geometridae; genus Philereme; species Philereme vetulata. The sequence goes on from OU975421.1 coordinate 13,043,286, forward strand.
TATTTTCTCCGCGGTGGGAATCGAACCCGCTATCTCCTGCGTCTCATCCGGCTATTCGCCCTCTGCACCACGAAGGTCGTCAAATGGTTTTTTCCCATCTCAAAAAAATTCCAAACGTACCTAAAGAAGTTTTCACTTCAAAAATTGATTTAAAAAAATTGATAAGGATGTTTTTAAATACGCGTAAACAGTCTTAATCTTTTTGTGATTAAAAGGTATATACATATATGTTTTGTTATGCTATTTCTTACCACTTTCAAGTTACGTGTCCAAAACCAATTTAAAACGACAATAAATAAATCCCTTTCTAAAACTATAACAGTAACTTACTTACCACAAAATACAATGCGCATTAATATTAAATATCATGAATTAACCTGACATTAGGCATAATAATTTAATTTAATGACTTAAACAACGAGTGTGGGCTGGCTTTAGACAGTTTTAATGTGTGATAATTTATTTATTTCGTTTCTTAATGTCGGGAATTTAGCTCAAACTTGGTAATAAACAGTATCATTATCATGTCAGCCACACGACGACGTCCACTGTTGAACATAGATTTCCCCTTCAGGTTTTCAGAGCGACAGATCGTGTGCGGCCTATATCCATCTAGTATGGGGCCGTCCTACGCTGCGTGATCTTTACTCGAGGACTTATACTATTTCCATTTCTTTATTTTCTCGATGACAGTTCTAATTTGATAGTTCAAGTGTTGTGACCAAATAAGTAATGATATCGATCGCATATAATTATTATATTTTGAACAAGGACAAATACAACAAAAACATTCAAATATATTTTTTCAAGGTGGAAACACTCAATGGCCCACTGCCATTTTGTGTTTGTTTTAATCTGTCACTCGCAACAACACGGTCGTGCTAGTCACTACATTTTGTTCGATGAGTTTTTTTCACATTATCCACACGTTACGTTGTTTATTTTGTGTTTCTCCGTGTTGATTGCTGCCCAGCTGTCAAATCCAGCAGTAGTTTAGTTTCTAACCTTTTGTAAAAAAAATATCAGGTCTGTTATCGTGTTACGTTTATCGATAGCTCCATCCCTATCAGTTTCTCCGACTCTCTCTGGTATAACCTTGTACGTGCGTAAGCGTCATATTTTTATAAAATAATGCATACTTAATGTAAAAAAGATGCTCGTTCAAGTTTTCACAGGAGCATTCATCGAGGAAATAAAGAAATGGAAATAGTATAACTGCCCCAATGGCCGTCTCTCTGTCTGTTTGTTACGTTTTTACAAATAAACAGCTTGACCGAGTTTAGTTAAATTTCGTATATAGGTAGATTATGACCGGGATTGATACATAGGCTACTTTTTACTCGAAAGCTCAGAAGGAGGGTAATGTTTTTATTGATAACCACGCGTGCGAAGCCGCGCGTGTAAGCTTCATAACACCGATTCTCCCAAGTTGGTACAAAAACCAATTTAAAAATCTTATTTCACACGTCCAATTCGTTTCAGTTATCTTGCAACACCCATTATTTTAATCCAATTTATCTACAGTTCAAATTGCAATAAATTCACACTAATAGGAGGTGCTAGATTAATAAATTTCAATCGGTTATAGGGCGCCAAAATAACATGCGGTCGACTAAATACGGTAAGGTAGCTTCACACTGAGCGACCATTCTTCTAAAACTTGCACAACACATGTTTTTTTTTATTAAAGGCTAGCTTTTGGCCACAATTTCGCCTGATGATAAGCGATGATGCACTCTACGATGGTACACGCTTGCCTAGAAGAAACCTGTTCAATCGAGACTTGAAGCCCCTAGGTTGTAGTTATCAGGAAACACAGACTCAGGCAAGGCGTTCTACTCTTTGGCAGTACGCATAAAAAAGGTGGAAGAGAACCGTTTTGTGCGTATGGATGTTCTTAAAATTTAAACACCATTTACAACATGATCATTATTTAGTATTTTAACTAATAGGCGTTATAATATGTGAAACTTAACATTAAAAAAATAATATCATTTGTCCTAGAACTTAACAGCAAAAGAACTCAGTTATCATAACGATTTTTTTTTATCCGGGCATCTATTTTGTATAAAATTTGGAATACGTTGTCTTTAAAAACTATTAAAACATCATGCTAGATATCCTCATCGTATAAACAAAGCCAATGCTGAACTTTCCTTAAAAACTGCAGAATGTGTTAAAAAAGTCATTTCCCAAATGTTCAATTAATCAGCAAAGAGTGAATGCAAACATAAATAAAATAAAACATAGTCACAAATACAATGAGCGGTCTTAGCGATTTCTTCTAGACAATCTTTGGACGGAGAGGTGCATATACGAAGGGTAATACAGTAATATATTTTAACAGTATCATTAGCCATAATTGTTAGTATAACAAGTGATGTTCACGGTGTGTCGCAACTTTAGGGATCTTAAATCACTTTAGTTCCGAACATAAACCTGTAATTTCGATCTTCGTCGGTTCTCAAATTGATATTTATGTGTGTGCGCGAAAATTATATGTATCGTATTGTCATAAATCGATCGATTTTATGGCTAAAGAAATAATTATAGGTTTGGGGTCAAATATGGAAATTATTATAGGTTTAGATTACTTTCTGCTCTACCATAGCTGCTCTATAGTAACAATAAAAACCTGAAAAGGAGGGTTCTTTATGCTTTATTTATTGTATACACGGCTACACATCAAGCTATAATTTTCCAGTATAAGCTGACCTCGCATTGTGTAGACTTTTAGTAGAATGAGAGGTCAGCTTATACTGGAAATGGATAGATTGATGTTTAGCCGTGTGTACACAAGAAAATTCATTAAAAGTACAGAAATAGAGGACATGTACAAAGGCGAGCTTAACCGTAAGAAGAGTTTTCTTCCAGCAAACCTTTGAGGTTTGAGAGAGAGATGATTTTAAAGGTATTACCCGTGCGCGATAAGTTGGGACCTGAGCGCGGTGACGTCATATTGGCGTGTTTGTACCGCCCGCAAAAAAGCGAACATAACAAGCAGCCGCCCGCGGCTTCGTCTTTGTTTTTTTTAACCTAATTTATTATGTTACTCAGGGAGGACGCTGCTTTTTATCTAATCTTTTTTACACTATTTGAATAAAATAAAAATACAATGTTTAAGTTTATACATTTTTTTTATCTATTATTTACGTTATCTCATCTTCGTCACTACTTAGTGGATTTATGCCTTCTAGAGGTTGTTCTTCGTCCTCAGTCTCACTATAATCACTTGACGAAGAGGTATCCGATAAATTTACAATTAATTGCGATTCATTCGTCTCTTGTAAGAGGTCATCATGTCACAACAAAAACTACAACAACAAAATAATGACACAAACTATAACAACAAAAACTACAACAACAAAACAATAACACAAACGAAAACTAAAAGAATTGCAGAGCGCGTCGTTACGTGACGTAGGCCAGTACGAGACTAAAAACCCTAGTAAAAAATAGTGATGCGAACGGTACAATACGGGCGCCATCGGGGAAGTGCAGGGGAAGCGGTCGGGGAGTCGCATTCCTAGCAGGTCCCAAGTTATCGCGCACGAGTAATAGGTGCGTGTACAAGAATCATAAATATGTGCATATATCATGAACACATTAAACGAAATATACCAAAAGTAACTAATAATATTAGGAATATAATAAATAAACTAATATATACATAAATAAATATATACCTACAATAAAATAAAATTACAGAGAAAGATAGTGCTCTTTAACTTTCCGTTTGAAACGATGCACTAGTGCGAACTTCATGGGTCAGGGCATTCTAGATTTTACTAAGGGTTCCGTAAAAATATTTTTTTAGTGATTATATTTAACTACAAATTAAAAAAATTCTGAATATTTCCTTTACTTGTGCTGTGAGACCTTGCTTCTTGGCAAATTGAATGATTGGCAACGGGATTTTGCACAAGGGTATCCATTTTCTCGTAATTACCTTGCAAAGTGTATTAACATTTTTGTGGATGCCTTTAACTGATATGGATTTAGAACTACCTCCTATATTTTTTAAGATCCCGGTACGACATTTTGTTCGAATATTGGCACTGTTCAAGTCGGCATCCTGTATAATTAAATGGCCAAATAATCTTGAACAAACTACACTACAGATACTTATATACAGAGGTGTCGGTAACGGTAACAGTGTCGCGAATTCATTGGATTTTTTACATCTCAAAAAATGCCCAACGCAACCAAAGAAGTTTTCACTTCATAAATCTTGCCGCTGGAGCAGGAGGCTAGAGACAATGTTATGGAAATCTTTGATTCCTTACAATATTAACGACAGTTTATGTGCTACTAGTACCTATAAATAATTTTATGGGTTACAATTACACAGACTGTATTTTTTTTGTCAAAATTGTCTGTAGCGATCAGTAGGCCTCATGGCTACAGAGCTACTAAGGCCACGAAAGCTAATAAAAAAAAATATAACTACAGTGTAAACTCCATGTAACGTCACTCGTTTTAACGACAAACTCTCTAAAGCGTCGAAATCACTCGGCTTTGGTTGGTTTAGCTTGTCTTGCATACAAAGGTACACTCTGTATAACATTACACCCACTCTCAATAACGACAACAATTTGTAATAAAAAGTTCTTTTTAAGTTGCCAAATTAGTAAAAACTGCACAGCTGTATATATTCTTTTGTCGTTTTATTATCCTAGACCATAATAAACTCGACTGTCGGCATCATACACACCAACCTTTCTAAGAAATCCGTTCTTTTGTTTACAAATTGGATTGCTTGCACGTGTAGCTGCAGATTGTTGTTAGTAGAAGTGATGGATTTTATCTATACGTTGTCTTATTCTTAGTAGCTCACAAACTTTCAAATTGTAAACATGGCTAGTAAGAGAAAATCACTGTGACACACACAGATTTTACTTCTCTCCAGTTAACGATAACTCTTTATAACGTCAAAATATGCTCAGTCCCTTGAGTGTCGTTATATAGAGTTTACACTGTATTATGTTAGTCACCCTATTAAATTATATTTGTTTTTCAATTATTTCTAAGTGCAGTCTACTGTGCGACAAAAATACCACAAATATGATATTTACCTTTTTATAACTCCAATAGAAATGAGAAATCCAACTCGCATCTCAAACTCAAATAAAAAAACCAGCTACCATCTGTCAGACAATTTTGATGGATCGCCCTTTACTTTGAATATCGAATTTCATAATTTGTTTGAAGACCATTCAAATATTCCGATTGTGGTTGATTAAATAGTTCAGGCTTCTTTATAAGCGTTTCTAGAAAAAAATTGTTCGTCGATTCATTCGGTTCGGAATGTTAACGATCTTACTTTTATGGTTATTCCCATGTATCAGTTGATTGAAAAATTCTGACTGACTCATCGAAAATTAACCTAACACCGTAGAATTGTATTGTTTAGAAGCGCATTGCAGTACTTACTCAATATTTATGAGGTTCCAGAGGAATTTTCTCCCACGGACACTTCGCTTGTGGAATGGCCTCCCTGCCGAGGTTTTCTCCAGTGACTACGGTATGGATTATCTATTATTGCATAGCACCATATTGCACAAGGGCAACCCTAAAAATAAATTATAAAAAATGTGAAAATATTTATTTTAAATCATTTTTAGGGTTCCGTACCTCAAAAGGTAAAAAACGAACCCTGATAAGATCACTCTCTTGTCCGTCTGTCCGTCTGTCCGTCTGTCTGTCAGTGTGCCACCACCGATTTTCTCAGGAACGGGTGGACTTAGCAAATTGAAATTTATACTAGATACTGAGGTTCCTATATCCTATAGGTATTTTTATCCTATAGGTATAAAAATCAAGGCCTCGAGTCAACACGATAAAAAGATATGGGCAAATTTTGATATTCGCGAAAACTTGTGAGTACCAAAAACTACAAAAATTTTCAACTTTTTTTATTTTTCGTCATTTTCCATTCCCTTGTGCTATAAGACCTTGTTTTTAACCAAAATTGACAATTCTTGGTAAACCGGTAGTATCCTATAGGTTTTGGGTCGAAAACCTATATGGTAGTTCCCGTTGACCTAGAATCGTGAAATTTGGAAAAAATATATACACACAAATACAGTAAATATAATACAGTACAGCACAAATAAAGAAAAAAATCAAAAATTTATAATTAAAGGGTGTCCCCATAAATACATAGTTGACGCCAATTAAGATAGTCATCTGAGTTGTATGGGCGCTTATACAATTTAGAGGAGTATCTTAATCGGCACCAACCTCATATAAGGTTAATTAATAAAATTGTGCTATTGAAAGTAGGTAAAAGTAGGAAAGTTCGCATAATTAGTGGTCAACCTTGTTTTATTATTAATGTTGTGGTGTTAGACCTAAACTTGAGTTAGGTATATAAATTATGTAAAAATTTTCGCACGGAAGTCTTTTCTAACGTCATAGTTCGTTGGTAAATCAATCGAAAAATTCTGTCTGACTCATCGAAAATTAACCCAAAACGGTTTCTAGATATACAACGACCGATATTTAAAAATGTGGACATCAATTATGTCAATTAGCTTTGTAAAAAACGAGCCTAAAAATTTGAACACATAAAATACTTAATGATTCACTAAGGATTAAAACATTTTTAACGTTAGTCACTGGTGAGTTGTGGCGATTTGTGAACGTGTTCGCAGCGTGAACAATACGTAAATACGATACAATAGTTTTTCTACTATATGACTGCCATGACAATATATTATGTCCCGGAACTAGTATGCTAAGCCTGAACGGGGTGATTACGACTATGAAAAAAAAAATTAAAACATATAACATTCATAAACTTTTTAGTTTTACTTTAAATTGGCTACTTTTGAAGTAAAACTTCTTTACGCATGCTTGACTTGGGGAGTAGACTTGGAGAGAGGGAGATATAAGTTAGTGAAGATAGAAAGAGAGAGAGTTACGTTTCGTATATTTTTAAACGTTAATGTGCGAGTGCGAGTTGCGTCTGTCCAGAATGAACATAGACTGATCAACCTACAGACGTGTGGACAATTTTGTAATTGAACAATTGTCTATATTAATATTTTGAAAAAGAAGTACTTCAGTCGTGTGGTCTAAAGCAAACTCGTATTTCTTATACTTTGCCCCTTCCCTAAAACATATCTTACACAAACGTAATGTTTGACGGTTTGATCATTTTCAATCCGATTTTAATTATCTTATCTTATCATGCGCAATATAAATACGCATTACGGCACAAAAAAACAAGTATTTTCGCTTACGTACATTTGCTTTTGAGTTTTGACAATTGTTATTGATTAGCTGTTGCCCGCGACTTCGTACGCGTTACACTACTAAATTTGTAGGTAACCTAAAAATAAAGCTAAACTCGCTGTTGCAACTTACCTTAACACCCCATTTTTATACCATGCGACTTGATTTATGGGATAAAAAGTAGCCAATGTGTTAATCCAGGTTATAACCTACGTACAAAATAAATTTACCGAAATCGGTTCAGCCGTTACGACATGATTGAGTTACAAACAAACAAATAAAAAACATTATTCTCTTAGTAGTATGATTCACGACATCTTACTTAATAAATCTTACCCTAATTACATATATCGGCGAGTATTGGTCTTAGCAAGACGCGCCAATAGATATTTCACATACATGTGAACATAACAGCCTCATGAATGCGCGAATTTCACCGGAACCCCTCATAACAGAACTGACAACGAACAGAAATCTATATCTATTGGTATATACATATAAAAACAAAACAAAGTCGGGTTAGTTACACCTTTTAACTCAAAAACGGCGCGACCTATTTTTTTTCGATTTGATTTGTTGGATTTGTATCCGCCCCGAATAACATAATAACTATTGATTGAAACGGGTATTTATCATGTATGTACCTTTTTTATTTGTTATCCCGACGTTTCGGCTGTCTTGCCACATCCATGGTCTCGGGTTGACTGGAGTACTTGGAGCTACCGTCGGGAAGTGTGGGTAGCTGCAGCAACTACCCTCACTTGTTCTTCAGAATTAGAAATGCCCTCGTTCGACACACTACACTAACCGTATCTACGCACTGAGACGACCGATCACGACGAACACACCTAGCAATCACCGGGTTCCAGGCCGCCGAGAGTCTATAGCCATCTTCCCGATTGAAATTTGAAATTTCTTGATTTCAATCGCTTCACGAACTATTCGCTTGTAATAATGGCGTTCACTAGAGAGAACCTTAGGATCATGAAGTTCAATACAATGATTTGGTCCCGAGTCTACCAGATGCTCTGCTATCGCTGACTTGTTTACCTGACGATTTTTGACAGCTGCGATATGCTCTTTAACACGCTCGGCTATGGTACGTTGTACAGTGGTACGTATGTACAGTGATCGCGAAAGTTTGAAAAATACTAACAAAATATTAAAATATCGGAAAATACACGCAAAAAAAAATCATGAAGACGAATCATTTTTTTATACACAGAGGGCCGATTGACAATTCTACCGGCGACTTACATTGGCAGCCCGCGTTATATGCATGTCAAGGCGGTATGAAGTTCGGCGGGTCAGCTAGTTAAACATTAAAAAACTATTTTTAATTTTAGTTGTAACACAACTTATTTTCGTAAAAGTATAGTGAAGCTTGCATTCCTTTACCATTATTACAACGATACCATAATAAGTAGCCTATAAGAATCTCTTCAAGTTCTCAGTACCATAAACCGTGCCTTCTATCGGTTTAATAAGGTGCTTGCGTTTATGAGGGCATTAACGACTTTTAATTTGGTTGTAAACGGAGTTGAAGGATGCTTTATCTTAGAATTAAAATGTTGGAAATACTAAAAGGAAGTAACGTTATTTAAATGAAAAATTATAGGCCGTAATTGTATGAGATATTTTAGTTTATTATTATTTTGATTCGCACTGGAGACTGGAGGTCTGACACTAAATGGAAAGCATAAGGTGATGATTTGGCTGTGCTTGGGGAAAGTCGCGAAGGAGTCGCAGAGGCCACAAGGGTTTAATAAAAGGTAGCGGAAAAAGCTGGACTGGATTAACTACGACAAGACGGAGTATCTTCTTAAGAAACGATTTAAAAAAACTCGTGTCCTGCGCCAAGATCTACACGTTGGAGATACTACGTACAAGGGAGTGGCCTAATTCAAGTACCTAGGATGCACTACCACAGACAGAAACACCTGTGAAGAAGATATTCAAATTTGCACCCAGAATTTCTTACGGTGCAATGCTGCACTACATATGGTACTGGTATCCAGGCTTCGGCGTTTTTACGGACCCTCAGGCTACCATCTTCTCTTCTTCAGTTACAAGAGAAGATGGTAGCAGAGAGAAAAGTTCTCCGGAAAATCCTGGGTCACTGGATCTTCCCTCAGGCTACCATCTTCTCTTCTAACTGAAGAAAAGAAGATGAGCCTGAGGGTCCGTAAAAACGCCGAAATAGAAGATCTTGTGGCCGAGCCTAACATCATAGGAGAATACAAGTCACACCGATTCGCTGGCTCGGCTATCCACTGCGAATGGGTGAAGATCGAAGCGCAAAGAGAGCATACTTGGATCGACCGGTTGGGCGTCCCAAGTATCGCTGAAACGACAGGATGGAGGGTGACCTGCGCGACCTGGCAGCCAGCAACTGGCAAGAGATGGTAGTGGACAGAGGAAAGTGGAGAGTTCTCATATCGGAGGCTAAGACTCACTTTGGGTCCCTGCGCCAATGGAACAAGTAAGTATTATTTTGATTTTGTTGTTTGTCAAGACGTAATAACTTGTATCAAATAAATCTAACGGTAAAAGAGAGAAAGAAAGTAGGTACCTACGAACTTATTTATACCTGTATCGCTATTAATGTCAATAATTATTTTGAAGTTACAGACAGAAAAATATTTCTTTTCTATGGATTCAGGTTTAAGACATTTATTCTCATAAGAATTTACAATTCGCATAAATGAGAACTTATTAAAACAAAAAACTTTGACAAATATAATAATTGCATACGCGAGCGTGCTACATATCACTTAACATAAACATGTATACATACCTAATATTACCTAATTATCACAATACAATAACATATTTTACGAACAAAAAACAGCGCAGTGGTAACTTTGTTTATGAGGGTAGACTTGAAAACTTTACCTATGACGAGACCAAAAAATCAGCACATGACGTGAACATGGATGTCATGGATTAGGTAAAGCAGACTACGCTGGAGAACATAGCTCGAAGAACGGACGACTATTGGGGCAGACAGGTTCTCGAGTGGAAATCACGCACTGGAAAGTGCAGCGTAAGATGGCCCTCCACAAGATGGAAAGACCACCTGATAAAGGTTGCTGGGAGCCGTTGGATGCAGGCTGTCTATGGCTGATGATGATGACGACGAAGCTGGTAGAATGGTATAGGTTCTAGACAAGCCTACAACTCATATACCACATTTCAAACACTAGGTTGCATCCCTTACCTAGGTTCTAATCAAAACAAAAACTAGTATTGTTTAATCAAAACTCATACACATACCTCTTAACTTACTTTTACTGTACCAAAATTGTAAACACCTATAATTTTAAAAGAAATTATTGTCTTCTCATAAAGTACAAAATTCTCACCACCTATCTGCCTTTTCCTTTTTTTCTTATTTCTGAAACTCCCCATATTCACGGCATCATTAAGAATTTCGTCAGACGCGACTTCGAAAATTAAGATTAAATTAAGATTAGTCGAAAGTCTACATGACTCAATGGTTGGTTACACCATCTAAATATTCAAAAAAAAATTGATTTCAATAAGATCTGACATAAAGGAGTCATTCTAAAATCGTGTCATTTGTATCAAGCTGAGAAGTTCTCCAATCAGTCATATTAAACATACTCGTAAGAGGAAAAGTACGGTGTTATATTGAAATTAACCATGTTAGAATAATATATAGCTTGATAATAATCTTTATTGCATATAATCTACATATTTAGGCACTAAATATGTTTAAAAGTTGTCAAATCATACAAATATGTCACTATTACATGTATAGTCGCTAAATACGTTTAGGGATCGTTGTGCAAGTACTAATAATATGTACCTACTTAAGATGTACTATATATGTTTCTAAATATGTACTATTAGGCATCGTTGCGCCAGTCACCTATATAAATCAGCGTTACATATTAGGTAACTGAAGGAAAAAGCTTGTGAAATAGATTAAGATGGGTTTTCCTTAAAAAGCTTGCGAAACCCTGCCCTCAAACTAGTTAGAGACTGTATCTCTTCGGGAAGTGCGCCTCTCGCTTGAACACCCGTTAGACTGGCCATATAACTTTGATGGTACCTACCAAAAGTCGCGCTCATAAGTCGCGTCGGATTACGTGCGCTTCATGCAGCGGTGCTGTGTGGTTCGGGTGCACGCACCTACATTAAAGCCCCGTAGAATCGTAAAATTCGTCTCTATAGTAATGCTATAGAGGGTGTCAGTCCAATTTATTTTTTCCCGCAGACTGCTATCGTAAAGTTATACCGTCTGGCCCTTGTCTCCCCTGGTATATTATTATGTGAGTTCTGGGAACGTTGAAGTCGTTTGCTAAAGTTGTTTTGGAGCCTTGACTTGAACCTATACGGAAGGTTTTATTTTTACAGGTCCAATGCGTATATTCGTTTTGGAAAAAATGACCCAATTATTATGAATCACCAAGTTATTATTATTTTAATTGAATAGGTTTATTCTAGGCAAGCGTGTACCATCGTAGACTGTATCATCGCTTACCATCAGGCGAGATCGTGGTCAAACGTTAGCCTATTATTAAAAAATGGGCCAAGTGCGAGTCGGACTCGCGCACGAAGGGTTCCGTACCATTATCTATATAAACGAGCAAAAAAAATCATATTGTTGTATGGGAGCCCCCCTTAAATATTTATTTTGTTCTGTTTTTAGCATTTTAGTATTTGTTATTATAGTGGCAACAGAAATACATCATCTGTGAAAATTTCAACTGTCTAACTATCACGGTTCATGCGATACCGCCTGATCACAGACGGCCAGACAGACAGACAGACAGACGGACAGACAGTCAGTCGAGTCTTAGTAATAGGGTCCCGTTTTACCCTTTGGGTACGGAACCCTAAAAAACAAAAACAAAATCTATGATAGAACGCTGATGAAAATTGCATACGATAAACGCTGATTGAGGACGAACTCTTACTGTATCACTTAACCATCTGTTACTAACCCATATTCGCAATAAATAAATTGATAGATTGATTGATTTTTTTTAAATCGAATAGGAATGTATCTCATCCTTCAAACAAAAGCTGGTAGTGATTTTATACATTTGAAGTCTCTTAGAATAGGTAACACATTGTACACAGCTAAAAACAAACTAATATTAACATAAAAAAAGATCGCGAAATGTTATCGGCGATCTTATATAATACCTAATCGTTTGATCGCTAAGTATTCTTGGAATCATTTTTATTTCGTGTTTTAATTGTAATGTTTGTGAATACATAGTAAAAGTCCCTGTAATGTAATGTTTATTTGTTGTTTTTCATGGAAAACAGAAAAAAATAATTTCATACTACTATTGCTTGTTACCTTTGACGATCAAACCACCAAAAAAATCATCATCATCATCCTCCACAGCCCGACTTCATCCACTGCTGGGTATAGCCCTCCCCAAGTTTGTGCCATCCAAAAAAAATCATAGGTAAAATATAGGCAACGTAAGAAAGTTAAGAAAAATACATTACCTGTATACGATGGTTACAATAAAATATTACCACCTTTTTAAATCATAGGGGCTGGTCCTATAATACAGTTGAAAGCGGTCCATTTTTCACTAGTTTGAATTAGATGCGGTGGCTGAACATTGTTTTTTTGTCAGATCGAGGGGTGGTTCACACGGTACTCTCCCCTTTTAAAATATTGAGACTGTTTTTAAGATTTTTTTGAGATAACATTGTAGTAATTAGCTACTAACTTACGTTGTAATTACAGAAGGCTCGAAGAACTAACGGCCATTGGGATAGAAAGTTTCTTGAGTGGAAACCCACTGGAGAGCGCAGCGTAGAACGGCCACCACTAGACGGAATAATGACAACAAAGGTTGCTAGGAGCCGTTGGGTACAGGCTGTCGCTGTGGATATCTTGGCTGGTATAATGATTATATAAAATAAAACTGCCGTTTACGTACTTTTTATTGCAGAATCATATTTTGCGATAACACTTCTCACGACTTAATCATAAAACCAAAATTATGCGATAACCTTTAGTACCTACATGAGAATAGTAATATTGACATCGCATCGCCAAGAACAATTTCAAAGAAGCATGAACAACAAGAAAGTATAAACATTTTAAGTTGACATCGTAGTTTATATATTATTATCTTCTATACAAATTTTACGCAGCGTAGGACGTCCACCTACGAGATGGGCAGACGACTTGGTAAGAACCGCAGGTCGGCGTTGGATGCAGGCCGCTTCCAACCGCAGTTCCTGGAGATCAATGAGGGAGGCCTTTGTCCAGCAGTGGACGTCCTACGGCTGATATGATGATACTAATATTATAAAGAGGAAAGATTTGTATTTATGTTTGTATGTTTGTAATGAATAAACTCAAAAACTACTGTGCCGATTTCGAAAATTCTTTCACCATTGGAAAGCTAAATTCACCTTGAGTGACACAAGCTATATTTATTGCTAAAAAATATCAGGAATCCTTAGTAAAACTTAAGTAACGTAACCCAAGGTGTAAAAAAGGGCCCTAAAACGTCTTTCGTCGCATGCGCTGCGGAAACTATTGATGATAGAACAAAAGTATGTTCTACAATATTATAAAACATATCAATATCTACAAAAAACTTCGTAATATTATAAAGAGGAAATATTTGTTTGTTTGTTTGTTTGAATTGAATAGGCTCCGAAACTACTGGACCGATTTAAAAAATTCTTTCACTGTTGGGAAGCTACGAGTACAGTATCTCCGGGTGACACAGGCTATTTTTTACCCAACTGCGGAGGAGGGTAATGTTTTTATTAAAAAACTACGAGTGTGAAGCTGCGGATTGGTCAACTAGTTATAAATATATTAGCAGATTTAAAAAGATTTTTTTTTCTTTTTTATAAATTATAGGCTAGACGTCGGTATCAAGGCTGCCAAGTTGAAGTGGGATTGGGCGGGTCATGTCTCCCGCATGCAACCAAATAGGTGGGCTGAGGTCGTAACTGGATGGATCCCGGGGATGGAAAGCGACACCGTGGAAGGCCTTAGAAGCGGTGGCGCGATGATTTGGACGCTTTTTATAGGGACTGGCGGGATTTAGTACAAGATCGAGAAACGTGGAGAGATGAGGGGGAGGCCTTTGCCCAGCAGTGGGACAGCATAGACTAGATAACAAAAAAAATAAGCTAGCGTTTGACCACGATCTAGTCTGATGTTAAGCGATGATGCAGTCTACGATGGAACACGCTTGCCTAGATAATCTATTCACTCGGGACTTGAACTCCCCTTTTTGTTGTCAGGAAACAGGATCAGGCAAGGCGTTCCACTCTTCGGCGAACTTACTGAAACATGCCACCAGTTCCTGACTTCACCTTCTATAAATACTTTTAAAGACGGAGACGCTGTTGTATATTCTGTATCAGCTTTTTCCTTGCACGTTCAAAATGATCAAGTTTGATTCCCCACCCTGTAAAATGATATTGGTCGTAAAACATCCCCTGTACTCCACCCTAGGACTTATGTTTGTGGTGCACCATCAATGGTTTATTAGATAGGGGTGGCCGCTGACGCGAAAAACAAGAGGCTTAAGATTGACAAATGGAAAAACTAATAAATAAGATGAAATGGAACTACTCTTGCTTGATCCATAAGTTTCTAACAAAGGTTAACTGGAAGAGAGTACTTTCTTGCAATAAGTATTCTTCATCTTAAGTTTCTTCTATTCTTTTTCTGTAGGCTATTTATCGTAGATACACGTATTATTAGAATAATCTGAATCAAAATTGATAGAAACGAAACAAAAATAAATCAAAGCTATCGAGTACGGTAGGGTTGCCAACCGTCCTGTTTTCCCAGGGCATGTCCTGCTTTTTGGGGTGTCCTGGGCTGACCTGGATAATTTTTAAGTAGCGTCCTGGGTTTTAACGGGTCCTGTGTAATTCAGGCGCCACTACTGTCTCCAATTGTTTTGTCACTGGGCCCGCGCCTCGCATGTGAAGGTCGTTGACACAAAACAAAGAAGCAATGTGGAAATCTTTGTGTACTTTTTAAATGACTTCAGAAGGAGGAGGTTCTCAATTCTTCAAATCTTTTTTTATGTATGTTCCCCGATTACTCGAAGACGCCGGGGCCCATTCAAGAAATTATTTTTTTTGTTTAATAGGGAAGTAAGGGTAGTTTTAAAGAGAAATCACTCATAAATAAGGAACCAGTATCAGTTAAATTATGATTTTATAACACCGAAAAATATTTTGTTTAAAAACTGGCTTCCTCCAGCTGCTTCGCACGCGTCGTTTGTCAACAAAAAGTAGCTTATGTGTTAATCCAGGTTATATACTTCGTACATACCAAATTTCATCGAAAACGGTTCAGCCGTTACGACGTGATTGAGTAAAAAACAAACATTCAAACTTTCGCATTTATAATATTAGTGTAATACTACAGTAGCTAAGCTAACAACACACTCGTGTGTGTTCAAAAATTCTTAATCAACATAGATAATGATGGTCAGAAAATGTTCTGCCACTGACACAATTTAACCAAGCACCATGTATGAAGCAATATCACGAAAATCGGTCAATACTAATAATCCAAAATACTTTACGAGTAAGTTTACTTCGTGCAAGAAAATCGTGAATAACTTACGAACTTAAGACAAAATGGATAAAAGCTTACAAACTTTGCCATTTAAATATCAGCTTACTGTCAATAACTTAAGGCTTAAATTGGGTAACGACGTTGAAGAGATAAAGAAGTGCAAGTACTTTAGTCTTTCAAGTTAATTCCAGCTGTTAACGTCAATCAAGGATTTCGAAATACGTTTTGTTTATTTAAACTTCCTCTTTCCTTATTAGTCGGAACTCGGAAGACCTAAATTCAAGTCTTAGGCTAGGACTATATGGCACACGAGTCTCCCCGATCGATCCTGTGAATCCGGAGCATGTCCCGATTGCTTCTAGGTAAAAATCGGACTCGGATGGCCTCGAATCGTGTGTAGTCGATGCAGGAAAAATTCGTATGCTTTGTTGTGCGACGGATTGGTCAGGGGCCGATAAAAAACGATCCCTGTCAAGCCCGGATGCCATATAGTCCGAGCCTTAGAGTCATCAAGTCCAGAGTGAATAGGTTCTTTCTAGGCAAGCGTGCTCCATCTTCGATCACACCTTCACTTACCGTCAGGTGAGGTAATGTTCAAACACCACTACCTTTTTATCATAAACCAAGAGACATTATAATTATAAGTGTAGAAGCATGTAAAAAGCTTTTCACAGTAGGACCTTGTTCCAAAAAGTAATAAATAAATATTGCTGGACATTTCACACATCGCTATCTAGCCCCTAACTAAGCAGAGCCTGTACTGTGGGAACCAGATAACTGATAGAATACTTATATACTTTTTTTTATAATACAAAATTATAATATATAGAAAAACATCAAGACCCGGAAAAAATATCTGTTGACCATGCAAACATTTGTTCCGCGGCGGGACTAGAACCCGCTACCTCCTACGTCTCAGCCGGCTATTCGCCCACTGCGCCACGGAGGTCGTCAGTTGATGTAAAGTGTCCCTGCTAAGCTAGACCCGAAGAGCGATCTAACGTTGTGTGATCATGCTAGTATGGATGCTAAATTATTTGTCCCTACATTAAACGGTCTGGGTTCACACGGTCTTCGGTTACCACACTGACGGTACAGCTGAGGAAGGGTAGCTGGGCCAGTCAAGATACGAACTACATCAATCAATGTAAATAAACTGTTTATACCACTGACTTTTGTCCCTCTCTTAAAAGTTTAAAGACTTCTTAATCGCATTATAATGTATAGTTACCATGTGTAATCATATTTCCAACAAAATAAAGTCCATAAAGCTTACAATTAAATTGGTTAGCATGACTATTACGAAAAAGACTCTGAAAACATAGCACAACTATAAGAATTCCTAGTTCGGAACCTTCAAAATCAAATGAATCTGCAGTCGGGCTTTTAGCTGGTTCAATTCTACAAAATTATTCAATAGTTCATTTCTTTTCAATAATGTTCAGTTAAAAAAATAAATTAAAAGTTATTTGGCATACAAGAGTGCAAAGTTGCTTTTTAACAGCGTACTCAATTTTGATGACCGAGCAAGCAAAGGATTCTAAAAATTAGAATCCTGAGCGTTGGCGAGGGAATCAAAAGAGCACGAGGTGAAAAATCTTGCAACACGTAACTTTTCATCCCACCTCAGCGAGGAAATGACTAAATGCAAAAAAGTAATACACCAAGAACGTTCCGAGTCTGAGTTTTGAACAAATTAAAAAAGGTTGTACGATAAATTCAGCACCATGGATGTAGAAGAAAATAGGTTTAATGATGTTTTGAATTCACAAACTTAGTGCACACGATGTTCTAAATCCAATTTACTTTTTCCTCTAGCGGATAAAAACTGCTTTTGCACTCAGATATCGAAGAGCAAAAATACTCTTTCCGAGATGGGGGGGATGAAAATAGAGTTTTAACATGCGATTAAATAAAAATGTTCTCTCATCAAGTAAGTAAGCACATTTATTAACGAACGAATACTTAAAAAGTATTAAAGAAACAGTTGAATCATCTAAAGACCGTTCAAACGATCTACAGATAAATCAACTGCTCAAGAAGTCTACCAGGCGTAAGTGTCCATAAAACATTGGCTGCATTGCCCCTCTGAATTGCAATGCCTAGGCAATGGCCCAGATAAGCACCAGCTCTCGGATTAAATATCCCTTCGACCAGACGCCCAGAAAGAACTTTGAAAACGCGAAGGGCCCAGTTTACCGGCTAATTAAGTTCTCAGCTGTGTGTCAGATATTAAGTAAGATTGGATACAAAATGGCGTTTGTTCGCCATTCCTTATAAAAGGTCAAGAGAGTCGTGGATGTACAGACATGCAAATAAGGCTTTATAATTGGGAGTGTTCCACATTAGCCCATTTATGGTTTAACGTCAATATGTAAAAGATCCTAAGACGATAGGCTATGATTCACCAGGAGAAAACATAATTTGTTCGCTGGTGTCCATGATGTTGGCGTTTATAAGTCGCATAAGGACCTCAGTCATGGCTGATGCTAGAAACATACAATCGGAAGCGACTTACAATCGCGACTGACGGTCGCGACTCATGCGTATCTGTCAACAATAAGTCGCGGGTGACAAAAAACGTTCGGATGCCTGACGAGAACCTGGCTCCCCGGATCACAAATGCAAAAGTTTTATTTATTTATTTGTTTGTTTGTTACCCAATTACGTAATAACGGCTGAACCGAGTTCGATGCAATTTAGTACGTACGTAGATTATAACCTAGATTAACACAGGCTACTTTTTACCCATAAATCAGGTCTCATAGGATAAAAATGGGGTGTCAAGTCAAGTTGCAACAACGAATTTAGCTTTATTTTTAGATAACCTACACATTTAGTAGTGCAACGCGTACGAAGTCGCGGGCAACAGCTAGTGTTTTTATAAGACGGGGACGCATCCGACGCGTGTGTAAAGCGTTAGAGAGAGATAGAGTTATATGACGTCCGTCGTGTGGTGTGCCAATTAATAAGTCGCGTCCGTCAGTCGCGGATATAAGTCGCGTCTTTAATGGTATGTTATAAAGTAGGAAGACCTATTATTGTTTCGGATTCTTCAAGAGTGAACAGGTGAACAAGCGCTATCTCTAAGATATCTTACTCGGTACGCAGACAGATTGTAAGCCCATCGCCGCTTATTAGAATAAACACATCGAATCGAATTTACCGCTTTAGGGCAAGCCGATTACCACACAACGTATTTTGGGCATCTATAAAAGCACACATAGTTAGGCACAAATATAGAATCTTACATCCCAATAAGCTAACACGGCTCTTTACCCTGTCCCTCTCGAATGGCTTACCTCTGCCTAACAATAAATTCCTACAAATACAAACCACGTGCAGACAGGCCGCTGCGCCTGTAGTGATAAAAGGTAATTAAACCAGTTCTTTTATAAGGAGCTCACGGACCTGGTTAGTATGCTGTGCAATATGTCCGATACTTATATGTCCCTGTAACGATCACCCATTAGCTGTCTGGAAGAGATCGCTTTTAGTGATAAGACCACCACATGTATTTTGCGTGTCAAGTTATATTAAAGTGAAAACTTCTTTAGGCGCGTTGAATATTTTTTGAGATGGGAGAAATACCATTGAATTCGCGACACTGTTACCGACACCTGTCACTGACTATTGACAGGTATTATATTATCTTTAGTTACTGATACCAGTATATAAGTATATAAGTATCTGTAGTGTAGTCTGCTTTTATTCAAGTTTTCACTTCTGTCGGCACTCCCGGAGTGCCACTGTTTATCATATTGTTAGCGTTTTCTTCAACATAATAGTTTCCGAACGAAATGTCTGTCGATAACGCCCGCACTAATATTTCATTCGGAAACTGACAAATCGTAATCGGTTTGCGCAATTGCGCAGTTTTTGATAACCACTAATTAGTGGTAGAACTGGTTTCAGTTGATAACATTGATTTATGCCGTTTGTGCAACTGTTTCGGTCTATGTGAGCTGGCATTTCGAAGTGTTAGTTGAACAGTGTTTCGTGTTATGACACCACCACCGGTAGCATCACCGTGTTTTAGACATCATAGGTTGATCCATTATTTTCAACCGACTTCAAACTGGAAGTCAAAATCAAAATGTCTTTATTTGGTACGTAAAACAGCGTACAGAAACAAAATGAAAACGGTGATACCTGCAGGAGTAAAAATACTGTGTCGCAGGCATCAACGTTCTCCTCCATAAAACTTAGCAAATAAAGAGTCCAATATTTAGACTAAAAGAGAAGCTAAGTTATATTAAGTTCTGAATTCGGTTGTATGTTTTTAGGGTTCTGTACCCAAAGTGTAAAACGGCACCCTATTACTAACTTTACTAAGTCTCCAACGTCTGTCCATCGGTCTGTCCGTATGTCACCAGTTGAAATTTTCACAGATGTTGTATTTCTGTAGTCGCTGTAACAACAAATACTAAAAACAGAATATTATAAATATTTAAGAGGGCTCCCGTACAACAAACGTGATTTTTATGCTCGTTTTAGCTCGATATTGATAACGGCAACAGGTAGACGCTTGAAATATTCACAGAATATTTAGTTATGTATTCACTTTAAAAATACATAAATAAATTAAAATAAAACAAATATTTAAAAAGGGGCTCGCATATAACAAACGTGATTTTTTTGCCGTGTTTATAGATAATGGTATGGAACCCTTCGTGCGCGAGTCCGACTCGCACTTGGCTAGTTTTTTGTATCTCGATACTATTACGGATGTTACTATACTCGATATCTCGATTTTGATTAGTCTGTTTTAGGGATAAAATAAATATAAAAAAATATTTTTTTTAATTTATCTGTTCGTTCTAACAGTTAAGAACGAGACATAAGCATAATGTCAATACCACAAATCAATAATCCCAATAGCACTTAAGTTCATAAGGATTAAATTCACACTGGAAAATTGTACTAGTTAAGCTTTTATTATCTGTTATTTTCATAATTGAATTGAATAGCACGTAAGTAGGTACATCAATACAATTAGGATATACAATAGTTTACATACAGATATGAAAATTATGCAAGGTTCAAAAATTGAAGAAAATGGTTTTTACTTGTTAGTAAATTTATTTTTACAACCTTACTGATTTTTTTGAATGAGACAGAGAGTATTTTTCTTGTTTTTTTCGTAACCCAAGTACTCCAGTCTGCTCGAGACCACGGCTGTCGCAATATATTTGACTCAAACTTAAAATCGTGTTTTCAATTAATTAGATCATGGTATTTCGCGATCACTGTACATAATTACTGATTTAAACGGGTATTTATCGCGTATGTACCTTTATTATTAACACTTAGGAATAATAAAGATACATACGCAATAAATACCTGTTTAAATCAGTACTTAATTATGTACAGTGATCGCAAAAGTTTGTAAAATACCATTAGTTATTTCGACGCTTCGGAATAATAAAGTTACAAACGCGATTAATACCCGTTTAAATCAGTAATTATGTACAATTGTCGCTAAAGTTTCTAAAATACCATTAGTTATTCCGACACTTAGGAATAATAAAGATACATACGCAATAAATACCCGTTTAAATCAGTAATTATGTACAGTGATCGCAAAAGTTTGTAAAATACCATTAGTTATTTCGACGCTTCGGAATAATAAAGTTGCATACGCGATTAATACCCGTTTAAATCAGTAATTATGTACAATTATCGCTAAAGTTTCTAAAATACCATTAATTATTCCGACACTTAGGAATAATAAAGATACATACGCAATAAATACCCGTTTAAATCAAGAATTATGTACAGTGATCGCAAAAGTTTGTAAAATACCATTAGTTATTTCGACGCTTCGGAATAATAAAGATACATACGCGATAAATACCCGTTAAAATCAGTAATTATGTACAGTTATCGATAAAGTTTGTAAAATACCATTAGTTATGTCGACGCTTCGGATTAATAAAGTTACAAACGCGATAAATACCCGTTTAAATCAGTAATTATGTACAGTGATCGCGAAAGTTTATAAATACCATTAGTTATTCCGACACTTCGGAATAATAAAGTTACAAACGCGATAAATACTCGTTTAAATCAGTAATTATGTACAGTGATCGCGAAAGTTTGTAAAATACCACTAGTTATTCCGACGCTTCGGAATAATAAAGTTACAAACGCGATAAATACCCGTTTAAATCAGTAATTATGTACAGTTATTGCTAAAGTTTGTAAAATACCATACGTTATTCCGACGCTTCGGAATAATAAAGTTACAAATGCGATAAATACCTGTTTAAATCATTAATTATAGTTATGTACAGTGATCGCAAAAGTTTTTAAAATACCATTAGTTATTCCGACGCTACGGAATAATAATGTTACAAACGCGATAAACACCCGTTTAAATAAGTAATTATGTACAGTGATCGCGAAAGTTTGTAAAATACCATTAGTTATTCCGACGCTTCGGAATAATAAAGTTACATACGCGATAAATACCCGTTTAAATCAGTAATTATGTACAGTGATCGCGAAAGTTTGTAAAATACCATTAGTTATTCCGACGCTTTGGAATAATAAAGTTACATACGCGATAAATACCCGTTTAAATCATTAATTATAATTACGCACAGTGATCGCGAAAGTTCATAAAATACCATTAGTTATTCCGATGCTTTGGAATCATAAAGTTACATACGCGATAAATACCCGTTTAAATCATTAATTATGTACAGTGATCGCGAAAGTTTTTAAAATACTATGATCTAATTCATTGAAAACATGATCTTAAGTTTGAGTCACATTTGTGACACTTAAAACGTCGAGACTTGTCAATTGGCCCTGATGCTCCGCGCTAAGTGTTCCTAAGGTGCCCCCATTTGCACCTCTTCGCTGGCTGTTGGAATTGGAAGAATGCAGACCTTTTTTATTCAACTGACTCCTGTACCGGTGTTTACTAACGGAATAGATTCAAAAACCTTGGTGGTCGATAGAAGAAAACTATATAAGTAAAAAAATAACATACTGTAATTTTACATTGATGAGATATGTGTTTGATTGTGTTCCGACAAAAATCATACAATTTTAGAAGCCCCTAATGACACGTTGCAGTAGGGGTGGTACTGGGTGAAGGATTCAGTCATAGTGCCTGTGCAGGGTTCTAGAATCTATCTAGCATCTGTAATGGGGTTGGCCAAACTTTTAAGGTACGCGGTTTGGCATTTTTTTTCTATCTATTCTATTCTGCCCCACTTGCTGGGCAATGGGTTCTCCCTCATCTTTCACTTACCTCGGTCCAAATCTTGGCCGTACCTATAGTCCAAACCATCGCGCCGACCAACGATTCAACGAACAAGCTAATTAAATCTAAATCAGTAGTAGTTTTAAATATCGTCGGTATCCATATTTATAGGCGTCACACAGTGGGCCAGTGATGCGACGTTTGACAAAAAACGTTTTAAAACCATTCCATTGTAACCTCTGCGTTTTTTGTGGATACAAATGATCTTGATACTTATATATCTGCTGGTAGTAAGCCAATGTAAAAAGATCTGAAAATTACCTTGCACTGAATTATTTTTAAAGACAAGTTAAATATATATTTAGTATATATATAATGGTAATATGCTTTCGTGAAATAAAGACGAAATTGCTTTTTCTGAAATAACAAAAATACTTATATTAACAACACAATTAAATACATAGTTTTAACACAATTTTCTCTAATCAGAGTAACTTACCTAAAATAACAAAACTAACATATAAAGCCTTTACTTCCAGTTTAGTTTATATACTTCCTTTTATTTTACAGAAAATTATTAAAATATTTTTTTTAGAAACTAAAAGTATCAAAACCTCGTAATCCCAACAGCCCTATTGGTCAACAGAGACGGTGATGTGCACAAAAAACCTGGACAAACCGCCGGGCGCCGACAAAGTGACGAATACATAGCTTTCGAGAGGTCCCTTTAAACACATTTACATAGAACGCTGACTTGTTCATTTTCAAAACTCGTAATTATTCCGCATGATAACATGTGGCCAGGTTATCCAATTCACGCGCTAAGTTGGAACACATCTAATTGTTTAGTGGTAGATTACACAAAATTTTCGGTATGAAGTCTTAAATCTATATTAGTACCACCCATACCTGATCGGCATAGCACCTTGCCGTACCAAACGATTTGCTTCAACGTTTCTGGTTAGCACAGTTGTTAGCAGTTCTTGTAGGAGTGGAACTGACTTCCGGCGTATGTTTTTTCCGAACCAGTAGGTATAATCTCGGAGTCTTAAGTCCAGAGTGAATAGGTTTTTTCTAGGCAAGCCTGCTCCATCTTCGATCACATCACTTACCACCAGGTAAGGTAGTGGTCAAGCGCTTGACTATCATCAATAAAAAATATTATAGTCAATGTTTATGGTATGCGTGCAGGTGTGAAAATATTGGCCCACACGGTTTGGTTAAAAATAGTGAAAATTTACAACTAATCTAAATTAATAAATAAATGTTAAACATATAAACATCTCGTTATTTGCAAACTGATCGTCACAGTGAATAAATTATAGAGATAAACTATAATGTTTATTCCAGTAACTTATTATAGTGTGACCATTAGTGCTGTGCACTCCCTGAGGTATGTGCGCGGCGAGACGGGGGGGGGAGAATCGGCTGCTGCGCTCTGTCAGTTCGCCGTCAACGCTCGTGGCGGCAGGTAGTGTTATTTGTATCGGACTGTCTATGTCAGACGCACATGAGATAAATATTCAAAGATGGGTCGTGCGTTATCTCGTGATATGAAATGGAAGATGAAGTTGAAACAAAATCTATGTCAGAATAACTTTCGTTAGAATATATAATTGTTTGTAAATATAAAAAATGTTCAATAAAACAAGTCCTTTGAATTATAAGTTTAGTTTTTATTTATCACCTGCATATTTTTAAAAAAATATGAGTATATTAGTTTACATTTTAATCAACTAAGTAAGTATAATATATTACAGATAGATAGCCTCCGACCATCGTCCCGCCACAAGTCTTGCCTTAGAAATGCAAACTGATATCGTAAGATATGTCCGACATGTATTGATCTCATGTGAACTCATGCAGTTTTTTCTTTACCTCCCACCTCGCCGCGCATACCTCAGGGAGTGCACAGCACTAATGGTCACACTATAATACATTCAACTTTAATTGGCGTCACCTTATTTGCAAATGTTTTACCTATGTTACGAGATATCGCTCTTTTATCTCTTATTTTCTTTTACTGGAGAATTTTTGGCATCAACCCACATCAACCGTCTTTCTATGTGAATGCGTCCTCTCAAGAGGCTACTATTGTGCGGCGATTAAGAGTCAATAACATTTTTGTGGAATTGACGTAAATTACAAAAGCGTAAATTTGTATTATGTTGAGGTAATGTTGCCCACTGTGCGTGAAATTAAAAAGATGTGATTTATGTAAGTATTTTATACAATTATTTTAAGTCATAAGTTCTTTATATAAAGTGTATATTTCTTTACAAATTTATAATCTAGAGACAGCATTAGTCTAGTCTAAGCTGTGTCAATGGTTTTGGCATGTCTACAGGTCTCTGAGATTGATTCGATCTCGTAAAGGGATACCAAGCATAGCCTTAAATTCTCCGTATAGCACGCAAAGCGACCTTGAGCCTTAGGCAGTCCACAGTGAGATAACACTTGTCAGTGCTATAATACCAGTTACCAGGGAACCAATTCTGCTAACCATAGGTTAACAATTATCATTGTTGTTCCTGTAATAAGCTGCAAAAATTTCCATGGTATCTATTGTCATAGCAACGACAGTGTTTAAAATAAAAACCGGGCAAGTGCGACTATATAAACGCGGCAAATAAATCACGTTTGTTGTATGGGAGGTATGGGAGACACCCCCCCATCCCCCCCGTAAATATTAATATTATTTTAATTTAATTATTTATTTTGAAACTGAATATATAACAAAATATTCTGTGAATATTTCAAGCGTCTACCCGTTACCGTTATTAATATCGAGCAAATACATGCAAAAAAAAACACTTTTGTTGTATGGGAAGCCCCCATAAATATTTATTGTATTCTGTTTTTAGTATTTGTTGTTATAGCGGCAACAGAAATACATCATCTGTGAAAATCTCAACTGTTTAACTATCACGGTTCATGAGATACAGACAGACGGACGGACAAACAGCGGAGTCTTAGTAATAAGGTCCCGTTTTACCCTTTGGGTACGGAACTCTAAAAAGAATTGTGTTAATAGAATACCAAAAGGTATATATAGTGGGCATTTTACGACTATACCATAGTGAAGCGATTGGTTTAGTAGAATTGGGCTCCAGAACTTACAAGACAGACACTGTGGTATTTTGCTGGTGAACTTTGCAAACATACCTGGCTATTATTGCCACTCAAATAACATGATATTTGTCTCAACAGTGTAAAGGCTAGTGGTCGCCACAGCGGGGTCACAGTCCCCCTGATGTCCCGAGGTCGTAGCACGATGATGGTAATGCATGATTTCACGGCCCGCCCTAGGTGAGGTCTCAGTGAAAAGAGGTAGCGAGCTTGATTTTTGTATGACATGGTGTCGTTGAACATTTATGGGTCGGTCAAGGATTTCTTTGCGCAAGCCTCTGTGGGAAGAATTTGTTAAAACTTCTAGGCTTTTGCAATGAATTTACTGACGTGTGTGGGCGATTTTTCTGCAATATTAATTACTTTTAAACTAAAATAAAATGGCAATACAATGAGCGATCTCTTTCAGACAACCTTTGAATGGCGCGGCGAAGGGGTGAGAATAGAGAAACAAACTTTCGCATCCGTCATGAGTTTGACACTTCTATGTTTTTTGTTTTTTCGCAAACTTATTCTTAGTCTTTGGTAGTTTGTGGCTAGTTGTCCTTAGACTTTTCTAGATAAGTACGATAAGGCCAATTTTGTCCGGATGCAACTTTCAAAAAAAAATGTGCAAAACATGCACATGAGTATAGTACCTACTATGTAACAGACTTGAATTTGAGAGAGCTTATGTATTTCTTTTAAATACTTACTTTTTTAATTATATGATTTATTGATTTTTATGCTTAAACTTAACTAACCTATATTTGCTAGACATAATTCAAAATATCCGATGGGAGAAGCCTGAAACACAGTTTTTTACTAGTTTGAGAGCCTATGGATTTAAATTGACTATTGGCGGGTTTCTTTATCCGTCGGTAGCCAACTACTACTTGTTTCTCCTTGAAAACCTGTCAAAAGTTTGACACTGGTTTGACACTTTTTCAAGGAGCTACGAGGCGTAGTCGATTACCGACGGATATAGGAACCCGCCATTAGTCATACTAAAATATGTCAATAAATAAATTTTTACTTTACTTTTACTTTCAAAACTATCCTCCAATCGGGCAAATCGGTCTCTCGATAGTTAGAAACAAAGCCTATATTAATAATCTATTTTAAACAAAAACAAAGGAAATCAGTTCGACGTTCATCCTTTCGTGACGGAAAGTGGAATGTGGTTTAGATTACGATGCCAAAATGTTAAGGCTCCTTTTTTAAGAGCAATAAAAAAGGCTTATTATACTCTCATCATGCAAGCAATCAAACAACTAGGGTTATCATGCCACCAAATTTTCCAAATCGCTTCAGTCTCTAACTCATCCAGCACCCTGACGTATGCACCGACACGTCCCGCTACCGCCGACATACTCGTAACTGTGTATTTTAAATAGCCCCCACCAACCCTGTGGCGAATATTACAATACAAATAGCCACAATATAAATACAGCTACACCTAAAGCTATTTGTTCGTGGGGTTGCACAAAAGGGAAACTAAAAACAATTGATAATCTCCGAGACCTCTTTTATTTTTAACTTGATAGATCTTCGTTTGACCACAATCTCACCCGATAGTAAGCGATGATGTGGTCTAAGATGAAGCACGAAGATCT
Organism: Philereme vetulata; assembly: GCA_918857605.2. Lineage (NCBI taxonomy): Eukaryota > Metazoa > Arthropoda > Insecta > Lepidoptera > Geometridae > Philereme > Philereme vetulata. Next base: position 13,071,028 of record OU975421.1, read on the forward strand.
AGAAGAAACCTATTCATTCTTAGCTTAAAAAGGGCCGGATTGTATTCTTTAGGGAAAACAAACGACGGCAAAGTGTTCTATACCTTAGCTGTACGCATCAATAATATAGATCCAAGTGGTATATCAACTAGGTACGGATGGTACTGAGCCGTGCGCCTGCTTGTCCTTTGATGGATGGGAGATGGCGGGATCAGATCGTATAGTTCCTAGGCACATTCCCCAAAATGTATATATTTTGCAAAAGATCGATAGGCTTGCAACTTTACGGCGGTGTTTGAGACTTAGTCTTAGGGCCTTTGTTTGTATCGATTGAAGTTGATTTGTAGAGGCCTTCAATAATTGGGTACTAGCTGGGAGAGGGACGAAATCGCTGTCGTGCCTTTTTATACGGAGATAGAGACCTGGACAGAATAGTTCTTAAGTGCGTAGGTCACGCACCTTAAGAACGTGCCCCACGAATCGTGGGGCAAGTTGATGTATGTAGGGCAGTGCATCGTGGGCCACGATGCACTGCCCTACATACATCAACTTAATGCATACAAGTGATGCCTCATTTACCTGTCACCGGCAACCATACCCTTTAAACACAGCAATGCTGTTTGGCAGCAGAAATAGGATTGGTGTTAATACTTCCCCGGGTGATCCCTTTCACAAAGAACTACTACTCTTCTCTTTCTACTCTTGTGCCTGAGCCAGGATCTCACATAGCACCTATACAACCTGTTTTGCTATTTACGACATTAATTTAAAACAAACATCCGGAATCATATAACTGATTTTAGAGGTGGATTTAATACCGGTAGCTTGAATATTTATCCAGTAATCGATACATTTCCAAAGTTATATTCCATAATTTTTAACGTAAATCGGCGGCGTCTTTGCGACGATGCTGCTTAGTCAGTTTAACAGGTACCTACTTACATGATGAATGAATATGATAGGATTACCTATTTTATACCAGGATGTGTCACTGATATTTTAGGACTTGAAATAAAGGTTGTTAAAAAATTTTAAATTTTCTATGGCAATGTATTTGAAAAAATACTTTTTACAGCAATACTAGTCATTAGCCCTACCCGTGTTTTCATGTAATGTTGTTCATAACAAGACATGTAGTATACTAACCTGTCAGCTTAGTATCCGCGGCGAGCGCTAACAGAGCCTTGGATTTCCTCAGAGCTAACAGAGCCTCATGATGTTTTCCTTTACCGTTATGTATGATGATGTCATCCAGGCCGATTTCGGCTACGGCGACATTGTTCCTGCTTGGTTCCTTTGATGACTAGCATAGCCAATTTTGGCCTTAAATGTGCGCGAACATAATGTGCATGTCAGAGCGCCATTTATGTAATTATAGTGTATGTTGGCAGGTGGTTTATTTTTAAGATGATCACGTTTATTGTCTAGATCAAACCTGCGCTCATCTTCAAAGTTGTAGACACTTTGTTGAACCAATCGTCTCCACTCCGGCCGATTTTCTGCCAGTGATTCCCACTGAGAGGGCTCAATCTTGCACTTTTTCATATTTATTTTCTGAGCGATCTAAGCGGCTGGCCACCACTCCTTCGCTTGCCGTTCTGGAGCTCTGAGTAGAAAGTGCGCTTTGCTACCTTGTCGTTGGACATACGCATTAGGTGTGTATGTATTAAACACGTATGAATGGGCAGACGTTTCATTTCAGTAAGCGAAGTTTTTACGCATTGGCTTCAAATCTTATTTTTCGTACATACTGCATACGTGTTTCCATCCGGATCAGTCCTATACAGGACAGATAATAAAACTTACACCAACTCAAACAAGTTCTTATGTTAATGATGGACGGCAATCTAGGTAATCGAGCTCGCTATTCATTACTCAGATATTCATAGATTAATCTATATTCGTTCAGAGATAACGACTGGGAAATCATTAGTTTTCTTCTGATGGGGCTTCTCGTGTAGATTGAATAAGTAATTAGTTTGTTACATAGGATTTATTCATTTTAACTATGTAAAACTTTCGTGGTTTATTTCATAAAATGTCGGCCGTAACACCGATAAAGCGGTACGTGAGAGAGAGACGTACGTACGTACGTTTTTACTGGTGGTAGAGCTTTTGTGAACGAGCTCGAGGAAGTGGGCACCACCGCCTTACCTTTATCTGCCGCCAAATAGCAGTACATGTGTTGCTGTGTTCCGGTTAGATGGTAATGGTATGTTCCTGTAATTACTGGCACATAAGCATAACAGCTAAGTCCTATAGTATGGCAACGTATCCACATAGAGATCAAGACAACATAATACTTTGTTTTGAATTCTGTGTGGATATCCATGGGCTGCAGTAGCCACTTAACAATTGGTGGACTGCATGCTCGTTTGCCATATAAGTTGTATAAAAAAACGTGAAAAATCCCGTAGGTATTTATAATAAGATTCTCGTATTAAAAAGTTAGATTTGAAAATGAATTAGTAGGAAATTTTGTTAAAAACTTAGGAAATCTTGTCCTTTTTGTAATATTTTGTCCTGTAACCTATTTACATTTATAGATACGATAAAAATAAATGAAACTTCTGAAGTTATAAGACTCAACCCTAATAAATAAATATCAAAAATTATATTTTATACATGACTTCACCGTTTTCTTCCACTTTTCTAGATTTTTATCTAACTCAACTCACTAGAAAAAAAAACATAAGATGGTTGTTGACTTGCCATTTTAGAGATAAAGTCATGGTAGTAAATGTATTAGCGTTGTCCTTGACGGGATAAAAAATGGTAAATAAAAAAATAGGTGATAAAGACCGTTGACAAATGGGTACCATTGGCTCGAAGGATACAACTCACCCCTAATTTTTCACTCCCGATTTTAAGTACGGTTTTTTTATTTAACTATTCAAATAGATATATAGTTTAAGACAAATAGGACAGTATTACTATCACCCCATTAAAAGCATTCTAACAAATTACGCCACTTAGAACCAAAAGCGCCAACCCTTCATGCTTTTAACAACATCTATATGATTTACTTTCGAATATCTTTATCTATTTACACTACACTAGCCGACAAAGTATACAATCCCAACCATTATCTATAGAACTTCCTCTTCCTTACAAATGACAGATAATGGGGATCAGCGTATATTGGTTCTGTTACATCTCTTAAACACCTTGGACAAATAAAAACCTGTTGTTGTGAAATTGTTTGATGTATTCGACGGGGCTAGTGGACAATGCAGCGGAAATGCAACTTAATATGTTATTGATAGAATTCAATGTCCCGTGAAAGTAAATTAAATAATGTTCTTCCTTGAATTCATTCAAATCAAATGAATTAAATAATACTGGATATATCACACAGTGCCATCTAGCCCCAAGCTAAGCAAATCTTGTACTATGGGAACCAAATAACTGATAGAATACTTATAGTCTCATCTACTTTTTTGTAAATACATACATACTTAAAATACTACATAATCTGGCGTGCGCTGCAAAAACCGAGAGTTAAACGAATATAATGTATGGTTGAAATGTATCTCTTAAATAGTTCTACAAAAAGTGCGCGACAGCTTATATCACTATCTATATGAATAACATACATTACTCATAGAACAAGGGCCTCTCAAAGTAACTCTGTCTGTCTGTTATGTCTTCACGCCTAAACCGCACAAACAATTATGATGAATTTTGGTATAGAATTTTGAACCTAGGAAAAGAAAATAGGCTACTCGAAGTACTAATCCTGCGCAGACGAAGTCACGGGCAAAAGCTAGTATGTATATAATGCAAACATTTGTTCCGTGGGAATCGAACCCGCAACCTATTGCGTCTCAGCCGGCTATTCACCCACTCAAAAATCAAATCAAATAATATTTATTGCAAGAATGGTCACTTAGTTGTATCCATATTATGTTATTAGAATACAGAAAGATATACATTCCACCCTTCCCATTCCCATTCCATTCAGACATGCAATAGAAATGTCACTACACCAAAAAACATATATTACATAATTAACTACCTAGTTATAGTTTAAACATTTATTTAATTTATCACATATCAAGCTAAAATTAAATTCTTTCACATTTTAAAATACATTTCTAAACAGCCAATTTTTCAACATCTTTCCAACATCATCATGGGCAGTTAGTTTATGAATTTTGGTAAATGGTTATTAGCTTGTATACTTTGTATGCAGGTGCTCTTATTGTCGTAATAAAAGTACCTACTTATATATATTTGTATTACCTAACCATTATCGTCATTTATTATCCCATCAAAAATGTAAATGTGAAATGAGAGCCACATTCAATATATGCCTGGTTGTTGACTTCAACGACAAAAGAAATGAGATCTAAATGCGTGCCAAGTTCAATGGTTACTCCTGAAATTTATTTGTAACAACATAAAATATTTTAAATATATCCGATATTAATAATATCCGAAAGGTTCTCGAGTGGAGGCCACGGACCGGCAAGCGCAGCGTAGGTCGTCCACCCACAAGATGGGCAGACGACTTGGTAAGAACCGCAGGTCGGCGTTGGATGCAGGCCGCTTCCAACCGCAGTTCCTGGAGAGCAATGAGGGAGGCCTTTGTCCAGCAGTGGACGTCCTACGGCTGATATGATGATGATGATGATGAAAATATTTTATAACAGATCAAAATGTAATTTCTTACAACTTAGGATATTGAAGCCTAAAATCTGACTTGGCTAGTTCTCATACACGAATTATTATTAAGTTCCTACTAAAACAGTCATGGAAGAGCCCTATGTTCGATGGCTAGTCTCTACAAGCAAGCCAAATTTTCGAAAGAATAAAATGAGAACTTACAGCTTTAGAACTTGCCAAGGCTATAATATAATTCATATATAAAAACTAGCCAAGTCAAACCTTAAGCTTAAGCTTAAGTTATACTTAATATAAGTCAAATTTGACATGTTTATGTGAAATAGTTTTTGAGTTATGATGAGGTAGTCAAAAGTGGCTCCAAATGGTTCGCGTAATATTACACACGATGCTGTTCGCCAGTTCTGTTAGCTTGAGCTTGGTTTGACAAGAAGCCGGCGAACCCCGAGCGCAACTTCAATTCGGCCGCGTCAAACACTTCGGCTTGAATATCGCTATCCCTGTTTAGTGACGAAGTTTAGACACGCAGAGCGACAATGATAGCAATAGAACGATTCTAAATTTGATTAGATTTTGACCGTGTTCCGTAATACCAAAAATGATGACTGAAAACTTGTATTTATCTCATTGTGTTGTTATTCTGTAACTAGACGATATAATCTATGTTCTCATGACTAGGATACGTAAGATGTTGTTGTTTTTAATACGAAACAATTAGGTTGAAAACAGCTTTTTTATGACGTAAAAACATGCAGAATGCGATACGCTTCTATTTCATTTTAGGTAAGTATTTTGATCTAATATTAATGGTTGGGAACCTAGATAAATACTATTCAAATTAAAATAATACATTATTAAGTTTGAAATATGCTCCAATTAGAAATGATCTTGGTAGTACGTGTTGTATGGGCGATTTCCTTCCGGTTTCCTTTAACAACATCCTTGATGGTTGGTTTAGAAACCAGTTGACAACCGTTATTATAAATACGGGATTTATCACGTACCGATTTATCGGTGTTAAACAGTTGAAAACCAACTGAAGTGTCGTCGACCAAAACAAAGAACGTAATGTTTATCGTCTACCCAAGTAGTTTCTAAATCGAGTCGATAAGCTATAACTCTACACACGTGCGCGCGCGCTTTGTTTTGACTGGCAGTGTCTTTTTAGCTCTGTTGCATTCAGTCTGTTGGCATTGACATACGCAGGAGTTGTTTTAATCGATGCAACTGAAGATATTGATTTAGTAAGATTATGAGTTTCATACGCTACTGGCACATGAGGCTTTACACCTGTATACCTCAAGTTGATGCAGGGCAGTGCATCGCAAGGCATGTATCTAAGGTGTGTGACCTACGAGGTAATACTTAGTTATAGGCGATGGTCACATCCAAGTTGTATAAAAAAAAATAAGCTATTCGTATGTTACTTATAGTATTTCCATTGCCTTATTTTCTCGATGACAGCTCCTGTGAAAACTTGAACGAGCGTCTTTTTTACATTATGTATGCATTATTTTATAAAAATATGACGCTTACGCACGTACAAGGTTATACCAGAGTCGGAGAAACTGATAGGGATGGAGCTATCGATAAACGTAACACGATAACAGACCTGATATTTTTTTACAAAATGTAAGAAACTAAACTACTGCCGGATACTTTTATACAACCGTGTTTGTACAACACAGAGGAACACAAAATACACAACGTAACGTATGGATAATGTGAAAAAACTCAACAAACAGAAATGTAGTGACTAGCACGACTGTTTTGTTGCGAGTGACAGATTAAAACAAACACAAACTGGCGGTGGGCCATTGAGTGTTCCCACCTCGAAAAAATATATTTGAATGTTTTTATTGTATATGTATTTGTTCAAAATATAAAAAATATATGCGATCGATATCATTACTTATTTGGTCACAACACTACAACTATCAAATTAGAACTGTCATCGAGAAAATAAAGAAATGGAAATACTATAGTTGACAAAGGTATCTCTATAATATACTTACATAACAACAGTTACTAGATTAAATACATATAAAATACTTAAGCAAGAAAAAAAATAATTACACAATGGACGGTCTTATCGCTAGTTATGCGTAAAAAAATCTCGTAATTATTTCATTGACAGAAAACGAAACAACTCTCTCTCTCTCTCTGACTGCTTTGCTTATAGGCTTATAGTCAGCTATTCACGAATTAAACAAGACCAGATTAATTTCAGATTTTCAATTCGGAAACTTCGGATAAAAGGGGTTGGAGGGGGGGGGGGGTTATTTTTTTTCAACAGAATCCATCACAACTTCAAAATTTTACAAAATACAACAAAATAAAAATGGTTTGGAATGTGTGAATCAATTTCTTTCATATGACCAAGTAAGCCTGTTTTGAAATTTTGACTCCGCCATTTTGGCTCTATTGACCATCAAAAATAAAAATATTATTGATTTTTTGCTTGCTATCAGAGGAAGATCATATAATTTATAACTTTTCCAAATTTTAAACAGATAGGTTCAGTAGTTGCTGAGATATTCAGCTGTGACAGACGGACGGACGGACTGATAAAGTTGTACCATAATGCTCGGACTATATGGCATCCGGGTTTCCCTGATCCTGCGAATCCGGAGTGGTTGTGCGACGGATTGGTCAGGAGCCGTTAAAAAAAATCCCTGACAGGCCCGGATGCCATATAGTTCGAGCCTAAGGGATCTGGTTTACTATTTTGGTCCAGAACCCTAAAAATAAAATGACTGACTGACTCCTAATTTTGCGTCGGGGAATAAATGAGCAAATTGTATCTTTAAAATACTTAGCGCTGCTTGCACAACGATCCCTAAGCGTATTTTTAAATTTGACGTTTTGTATAATTTGACAACTCCTTAAATCATATTTAACACACAACGTCACCTTAGGCTAAATACAAGATACCTATTACGTGATACTACTTTGTAGGTGATACACAAAGAAAGCTAATTTTAGGGTCAAGTTCTAAAGGACCCTTCTAAGTGATGTAACCCCTTGTAAGTTGTAATGGATCTATTCAATTAAAATATCTTTTCAACGGTGTAACATGAGTTTCAATGTAACCATTGTGCTTCATGCTGTTTATGTTACAAAATAACTTGAATATGGGGGAGATTGTAAAAGGATACTATTTGTATCATCGTCATTATATCAGTCATAGGTAATGTTGCCAGGCAACCGGATAAAGCCGGACACAGTCAGACTTTTTGTACGCGCGTCCGGCCAACTTAGACGGTGTCCGGCCTGTCCGGCTTTTGTCAGGCTTTTTAAATTCCGAACGCGATGGTCATCAGCGGGTGCGGCAGGTACGAGCGCGCCGCACCATTTATTGTTGTTTCATTAAAATTTAAGAAGGTTTATGGTAAATGATAAAAAAGCCTTGTTTTACTTTTAAAAAAATGTCGTGTTATACTGAGACTAAAAAATTAAGGGTGTCCGACTTTTTACCTAAATATCCTGCTAAACTGGCTGGTCTGTCCGGCTTTTCGGTACTAAGACCTGGCAACCCTATTCATAGGACATCCATTGCTGACCACATTTGTCCATAGATCTCGAGAACGATCAATTTTGTGCGGCCCGCACCCAACCTCTCTCAGCAACCATTATCAGGTCATCTTTATGTCTAGTGGGGGGCCGTCCATCCTACGCTGCGCTTTTCAGTGCGTTGCTTCCGCTTGAGTTGAGAACCTATCAATTTTTAGGTAGAAAGATGAACTCTACTTTATTTTCTTAATTCTCTTTTCTACTATAACATTAATAACCTAACACCAATTACCAAAAAAAAAATAAAGCAAAAATACTGCACAATGGGCATTCTAATTTTATTTATTTATTTAATACTTTCGAACAAAGCAATAGTGCTAGGAGGACTTAAAGCTAATAGCATTATCTACCAGTCATCCTGCTTGTGCTAAAATAAGGTAAAGCATAAAAAGGTATTTCAACGCTATATGAATAACAAACTCTAAAACATGATACCTTATTAATAATAAACCGGTTTATGCGATAATAACTTATAAAAACTAATCGCAGGCAGTTGGGCTATCTATAGATAAATAGAATAGAATAGATAGAAATATATCCGTGCCGATATCTGACCACCTCGAGCTTCTTGGTATCACATTAACTCCAACTCTCAATTTCAGCTCCTACATTGAGTCGAAAGCACAGTTGGCTGCTAAAAAGCTTGGTATACTCGCAAAGGTGAGGCATTACTTCACACCGGGACAGTTGCTCAACTTGTACCAAGCACAAGTCCGGTCGTGTTTGGAGTACTGTTCTCACCTCTGGGACGGATCAGCGAAGTACCAACTTGAAACTCTGGAATCAATTGAGAGAAGAGCCAAGAAGCTCATAGGCAACGATGAGCTAGTTGATGCAAGGCTCCTCAGCCTGGAGCATCGACGAAAGGTTGCTAGCCTCTCGGTTTTTTATCGAGTACATTTCGGGGAATGTGCGGCGAAACTTTTCAACCTGATTTCATTTCCTTTCTATCAACGGACAACCAGACGCTCTGCGGTGCGCCACCGCTATATGGTAGAAATACCTCGCACAAAGCGGTTCTCTTCGACCTTTATTATGCGCACCGCCAAAGAGTGGAACGCCTTGCCAGAGTCTGTGTTTCCTGATAGCTACAACCTGAGTATCTTTAAGTCGCGAGTGAATAGGTTTCTTCTAGGCAAGCGCGTACCATCGTAGACTGCATCATCGCTTACCATCAGGCGAGATCGTGGTCAAGCGCAAGCCTAGAATATATAAAAAAAAGATCGTTTACCATGGTTAGATGAGTCAATTGCTGCTTTGAAGCTGGGCATGCTAGCAAGGGTTCAGCGGTACCTTCTCACTTTCAGTTTTTTATAAGATTCATTTTGGTGAATGTGCGCAAGATCTTCATGACCTTATCCCTTCTTCCCCCTTCCACCGCCGTACAAGCAGACGTACCGAGAAGTACCACCCATACCTGGTCGGCATACCACCTTGCCGTACCAAACGATTTGCTTCAACTTTTCTTGTTAACACAGTTGTTAGTAGTTCTTGTAGGTTTCTCCCAGGGTGCGCCATTGAGCCCGATCCTCAGCTCTTCTCACTCAATTCTTGCCAATCCATCCTTAGAGATTTTTATGTGTATTTGTTATTTTTTCTAAACCACTTTATGATCAAAAGATTTTAGAGCTTTTTTTTGAAAAAGAAATCTAGAATTTCCCTCTAAATTGTCTTGTATTAGTGTTACTGTTCAAAAATTAAAAAACAATGGACGCGAGTGAAGGCGTTATTTAGGATCGCTTTGTTATCCGTATTGACATTAATTTTAAGTATAGTAATAAATCATTATTGCATGTTGACAACCCAGTGTATATACACATTCACTGTATTTCCAACTTTTACCGTAACATTAATACTTAATTGATAATAATAATATAAGAATGGTTCTTTATTCCTGTTACATTAAAAAGCATTTAGGACCAGGAAATCAGTGTATCATTTAACAGGAACTGGTTTGCAATCATTGTAAGACATACAAAAAACGTTACGAGCATAATTTTGCATGAACCCTGTAATTATAAGCATGCATCGGGGCCACGCCTCTGTGGGAAAGAGACGGAAGATGCTGATGAGTCTTTTGAACGCAGGTAGGATCCCAAATTACATTTTTTTGGTATTGAGGATTTGGCAGGTGACGCCGGAAGAGAAAACAACTATTTTAATTAACTTTTACAATTATGACTTGCTCGAGGGATCATCTGTTCTTCTAAACAGATGAACTAGGTAGTCAACGTTATTGTATGATCGTTAAAACATAAAGCGGGCTTGGTGATGATTAAAAATTTGCCACTTGCGTTGTCAGTGGCTAGGTTTATGTCTTCTTTTGTGCAGGTGGTAGGGCACAAAGGACAGATAAGAATTTTGGCCATGCTTTAGAAAGGTTCCCCACAATCGCAGCCAGTTGTAGGGTCCCGCATTCCTAACGTGACCATTCGTCCCGCTTTGGGCGGGACAGTCCCGCTTTCAGGCTGGCTGTCCCGTTGTCCCCAATCACAGCAAAAATGTCCCGCTTTTATAAAAGGACCAAACGATAAATTCAATAAACGTACTTTACCTACCTGACAACGGCAGCGCGGTCAGCACGGAGAAGACAGCGAGTAACAAGCGAAACCGAGTAAAAATTACAAAGACTAACATCGACAAATCATGTCATAAGCTCCATTCTTACTTAAAACCTAGACCCGATATTTTAAAACTAATTTGCTCCACCGACAAATACAAACGAAATGCGTCTACAACTGCAATCTAATGTAAAAATTTCATGCATATCATATTGTTTTTCATGCTCTTTTCTTTTGCCAATAAATACCTAGTAAAATAAATTGTGGTTTTGTTTAATTCCGCAAGCGTTCCGCTCTGACAAATAAAATAAATGGTCACGTTACGCATTCCCCATCTACACAGATTCTTCCTGCACTGGCCGACCTGAGTTCGGAGTCAGTCCATGGATTGCATTGAATATTGCAAAGTATAATGCCCGAATAAATAACACAAGTGCTTACGATATTTTGAGGGTGCGTTCCACATCGCTTTTCACTATAAATGAATGTTCATCAAGTAGGATCAAGTAAAGCTTCTAGTAAATCTTTTGTCCAGGGAATTATTACCACTTTGATTTATGTTGATTTTTTAAATGACTTCAAGAAATGAGCAGGTTCTCAATTCGACTGTATTTTTTTATATTTGTTACCTCAGTACTTTCGACTGGGTGAACCAATATTGATGATTCCTTTTTTATTTGAAAGCAGATGCTTCCGGTGTGTTCCCATTTCCATTTGGTCCAGTTTTGACAATAGCATCCATGAGAAAACCCTATAAGTCTTAAATGTTATGTTATGTTTGTTAGCTCAGAACTCCGTTATATATCAACCGATTTGAAAAATTAGTTTTTTATTTGAAAGGATATACTTTAAGATTGATCCCATGGAAATTTCATCAAAATTGGTACAGTAGTTTGATTTTTACTTTTATCTGAAGACGGTTATATTTTTGTTAAAAAGTTACTTGTTATGTTATTTGTGGGGAAACAGGCTTACGGTCCACTTGATGGTAAGCGGTCACCGTCGCCTACTGACACCGAAACACCCGGCTACCGGGCTACTGTCGATGCGTTCTCTACCTGTCGATGGACACTACCGTATTCTTAGGTACAACCCTAGATAATAAGCTTCAATGGGGCCCTCACATTGATACGTCGTCGAAGAGACTTAGTTCTGCGCAATACGCAGTCAAAAAGATCCGTCTTTTTACAGACGTAGACACAGCTAGACTAGTTTATTTCAGTTACTTCCACAGCATTATGTCATACGGTATATGTACTTCTGTGGGTGAGTGCTGCAGATATAAACACCGTTTTTGTGCTGCAGAAGAGGGCTGTTCGTGCAATTTATAATATGGGCCCCAGAGAATCATTACGCAATAAGTTAAAAGAAATAAATATTTTGACATTCCCTTGTCAATACATCTATGAAAATCTGATGTATGTTCACAAAAATATTAATTTGTTTAAGAAAAATAGCGATAATCATAATTTTAATAATTGACGTTTCAAAGTGATCCTTGTGATTTTAATGAGTAAAAGATTTTGACTTGACTTTGACCCTGTACAAACCTCTTTACATTTTTCTTGAAGCGTAGGTACCATGTCGTAGCCTAATGGGAAAACCTCAGACGGTAGCTTTCTCCACAACTTGCATGAAAGGGGTAGAAAAGATGAAGCGTGTGGTGAGCGATACCCAATTGTCGATGATATGTGGATGAGGTTTATTCCGTTGTCAAGTGCGGTGGTAAAATCTCGACAGATTAGTCAACCAAAGGGTTTTAAAGTGACCAATAAGCTCCCATAGGGCTAGCCACTGGTAGAATATTAATTGCTTAGCTTAAACAAACTTGTAAAATGTCACGAAATATCACGACCTAATTTAATTGAAAAGAGACCACATAAAAGATATTAAATTAACCCACAAACAAGAAACACCCAATTTAGCTACTCGAGTATCAGACGAACAAGAACAAAAGCCATCAGAATCGAATCCTGTAGAGATGGGACAGGCAGTCCCGTTTTTAAAACAAGACCGAATCCTTGGCTAATAATAATGAAAGCGCAGCAGATAGCTCGAAGGAAGCATTAACTATTTCTAAAATAAGATTTGAAAATAGTAGAGTTCCTTGTGAACTCTACTATTGGGGAAGTATTATCACCATATTTTTTATGACGCCAAGCGGTATTGCTATGTTTCAGTAGGAAGATACCCTTCGTTGCTGGTGAAATTACAGGCACATGAGGCTTTACACCTGTTACCACTTAACATTAAGTGGATCATATGCTTGATCCATCTTCAGGTAGTAAGTCACCTTACACGAGACAGGTGTAAAGACTCATGTGCCGGTAATTTCACCGGCAACCATACCCTTCAAACCAAAACACAGTAATGCTGCTTGGCGGCAGAAAATCGCCATCTTGTGAAAAATTGCAGTGCCCTTGACGGGTTCATGATTGAAACAGAAAAACGTACTTAGTGTACCTAATGGTGGTAGTACCTACTTTCCAGGGTGAGCCTTTTAATAAGGAACTACTCTTAAAATTGTTGTTCTCTTGTTTATCTTCACGTCCTTTTGGCCTACAAAACCTGACTTTTTCAATTAAAAACAAGACTGCAAGACTGCCTCGTCCCACAACTGGCCGCGCATCCAGTTGATCTGAGTTAATTATTGCTCAAATACAGCCAAGTTTAGCTGCATTATAGAGATAATCTCAAGCGGTCCTACCAACTCTTCTACAGGGTGCCCCGGAACTAGTAGTATAAGATTTTTCAAACTTTCACAATCACTATACATAATTACTGATTTAAACAGGTACTGATAAAAGAGACGCGATAAATACCCGTTTAAGTCCCGTAGGGTAATTAGATAAGTCTGAACGAGGCCATAAAAATTAACAACTTATCATCAATACTAATATCATAAATGCGAAAGTAACTCTTTTTGTTTGTTAGTTTGTTTGTTTGTAAGTTTGTTTGTTTGTTACCTTTTCACGACTAAATGGCTGAACAGACCGTAATGAAATTTGGCAAGGAGATAGATTATATTCTCGAGAAGGATATAGACTATCTGTTGTCTCAAAAAATAATCTTGAAGGTGGTGAAATAATGGTTGAAAGTTTGTATGGGCAATCCATAGTTAGAGATCTGAAAAAATACGTGTGTCATATTTTTTGCAAATCATCCCTAAAGAGGGGGAGGGGAATAAGGGGTAGATGTACAGATGGCTAGTTCGGCTTTAGATGTACTCCATATGTACAGTTGGTATACATAGATTGTGACCGGGATTAGGGCATAGGCTACTTTTTACTCGTTGCGCAGAAGGAGGGTAATGTTTTTATTTACAAACCACTCGTGCGCAGCTGCGGGCGGGTCAGGTAGTAGCAAATAAAATAACGTAAACTGATTTTTTTCTCAGGAATTTTACCGAAATCAGCTGTTTTTTACCAACTACAATCATCGAATTCACAAAAGTCGTAGAACATATTCTCGTAAGTGTCAAAAACCACCCTACAAGATAATATACTAGTTCTGGGACAGCCTGTATATTCTCTGTTGATTTCTTTAATAACTTTGTTATATTCTATGTCAAGTTCCAGAGCTTTGCGAAGTAGCTATGTAATATTCTATGGTTTTGTACTATACAATACTCGTTGGCTGCAGGATGCATAGTAACTGTGTAATATTCTGTGATGCAATGGCTTGGGAACGAGTTTAATTTAATTACTAAGTGGTTTGGAAACCTTTATTCATATTTAATTAATATTTGCTTGGAGGATGTTGTTACTTAGAATGGAATGTACTTTTTTGTTTTTTCAACATATTTTTGTTTTTTTTTAGATCACGGCGACAGATTTTAATGCTTTTAGATACCCTTCATCTCTTAATTATTATCCTTATTTCAAAGACAATGGTTTAGCATTATTTATCTCCGTGTATCTCTTATCTTATCTATGTATAAAACAAAGTCGGGTTAGTTACACCATTTATAACTCAAGAACGGCTGGACAAATTCTTTTTTTATTTGTTTTATTTGTCTCCGTCTCGAATAGCGGAATAACTATTAAATTACCGGAAAAATCACGCAAAAAAATTATGAAGAAAATTCATTTCCTCATACATAGATGCAGCTAATGTTAGCCGATTGACAATTATACTGGCGACGAACATTGGCAGCCCGCGTCATATGCATATCAACGCGGTACGAAATTCACAGGGCCAGCTAGTCATAATTTAAAAAACAAAGTCGAGTTTGTTCGAACACGTATAACTCGAAAACGGCTGGACCGATTTTGATGATTTTTGATTTGTTGTATTTGTCTCCGTCCCGAATAGCAGAATAACTATTAAAATATTGGAAAAATCACCCACCAAGATATTACGAAGCAAAATCATTTCCTCATACATTGATGCAGATAATCGTGGCCGACGTAAGTATATTGACAGCCAGCGTCAGCATGTCTAGGTGCCAAAATTCGCCTGGTCGATTAGTATATAAATAACTAGCTGACCAATCCGCAGCTTCGCATGCGTAGTTTTTCAATAAAAACATTACCCTCCTTTGCGTTTTCTAAAAATTAGGCTATGATACTCAGGGTGAATGTAACTTTCCAATGGTAAAATAATTTTTGAAATGGGCTCAGTAGTTTTTGAGTTTATTCATTACAAACATACACACAAAAATACAAATCTTTCCTCTTTATAATATTAGTATAGATTAATATATAGAAAATTAGATGTTCATTGGTAAGCGTATCGCTTGAGAACGGTTGAACAGATTAGGCTATTTTTTTCTAATGTTCGTTGTCCGAATAAGACGTTTATGGACAATCAAATTGATAAGTTGCCTAGAAAGTTTTAAAATTCAGAAAAACTTAAAGTGCCTTTATCTACAGGATTTAAGGCGCTAACTGTAGCCGATGACCTTGAGCGAATAGGCGTAGCTTTTGTTTCGGTCCCGCACCAACCGCACCTTCCGCCACACGCATCTAACCGACCAGCAAATAGGTGTGCGCGAGGCAGACGAGCACAACCCTCCTGTACGACAATCAGCGGTACACTGCAGCCCGTCGCCCGCGCAACCACTTTCTAAGGATACGCCCGCTAATTATTCAGAAAAATTTAAAATAATTAATTGCCACGTGAAAGACCGTCGCAGCACAGCATCATATGTTCAACTTGAAGGTATAGTATTTGCCCATATTTCGGTGAAAGAAAAATTATAAAATTTTACGTCGTTTAGAGGTTGAATCAAATTAAAAGTCGAAAACAGCAACATTTTGTAATTTTTTTTCTCAAAGTAAATAAACAGGTAGAACTTTTTTGTATTTTCACTTTGCAGATAAAAGGTCAATGAATGACATATATTTTTTTGAGCAAATTAAACTGATTCCTCCCTAAGGAGAAAGCCTCCAAATAAGACCAATCAGCTACTATATTCGCCTTAAGTATGAACTCTAGACCACAATAGGCTATATTTTATTTTGAAATTTGTTGTAATCCTGGGCGGGTCAGTTAGTTTAAAATTAATTAATATTAAAGCGCACCGCCTTCGCTGGGTCGGCCATTTAGAAAGAATGGGACAGGATCGACAGACAAATTCACAACGCCTATCTCGGTCTCCCCGCCGGCGCCGGCCGACGTCCCGTTCTACGCCCGAGGCTGGAAAGTTGTAGTGGAAGCGGACCTGCGTAGGCTACAAATGGAAAACTGGCGGAAAGTTGCACAGGACAGACCAAAATGGCGACCGCTTTTATCGGAGGCCAAGACACACTTCGGGTCGCTGAGCTATAGGAGTAGTAAGTAAGTAAGTAATATTAAATTAGATCTTGACTCGACACCTGCATCGTGGGTAAGAACAACTACGAGTAAGATAAGATAAGATAAATGCGAAGCCGCGGGCGGGTCAGCTAGTAATTTATAAATAACTAGCTGACAAATCCGCGGCTTCGCACGCGTAGTTTTTCAATAAAAACATTACCCTCCTTAAAAGTGGTAAAAAGGTAAAAAATGGCCTATGTCACCCGAGGATAGTGTAGCTTCCCAACAGTGAAAGAATTTTTTAAATCGGTCCAGTAGTTTCAGAGCCTATTCATTACAAACAAACAAACAAATCTTTCCTCTTTAGAATATTAGTTTATAAATAACTAGCTGACCAATCCGCAGCTTCACACGCGTAGTTTTTCAATAAAACATTTCCCAACCTCTGCGCATTTGGATAAAAGTAGCCAATGTTACTCAGAGATAATGTAGCATTCTAATGGTGAAAGAATTTTTGAAATCGGACCAGTATTTTTTGAGTTTATTCATTACAAACATACACACTCACAAAAATACAAATCTTTCCTCTTTATAATATTAGTATAGAAGTATAGAAGATAAAAAATGGCGATAATGGGTGACAAAAGCGGTAACAATACTTAAGTTATTTCAGTATAACTTCCATTGAGTGAAGACTATCCCGCTATGGACTCTTTATGCATAACATTTAATTTTGACTGCAACATTAAATTTCTAAAATAGTTTCTGAACATCATGTTTTTGCAGACAGTCTGCGAAGCGCCCAATTCGCAGTTTGACTGCTGCATTGCTGCCGCGGCCCGATAACGCGACACTGGCGTTCAAATGCACTATTCTTACACATAGGGTTGCTACACAACGCAATCTTGTAAGCTTTAAGCGTGTTTATATTTATTGAAGTGAAAACTTCTTTAGGCGCGTTGGGCATTTTTTGACATGGGAAAAAAACCATAGAACTCGCGACACTGTTACTGTTACCGACACCTCTGTATATAAGTAAGTATCTGTAGTATAGTCTGTTCAAGTTTTCATTTCTGTCGGCACTCCCGGAGTGCCACTATTCATTTTTTTTATGTTTCTAAGGAGCGTATCCTAACAAGGCAATGGTAAGCAAGGTAATCCTAACAAGCACTTAACATCAGGTGGGCCATATGCTTGTTCAAGGTAGTAAAAAAACCTCCTGACCCAAAAAAAGGAGTGTTATGAGTTTGACATCTATGCCTGTGTGCCTGTCTGTCGCATCGTAGTTCCCCAATGGATGGACCTATTCGGGAAGTACGCAAGTTTAACTGGGTTGGTTCTTAGCTATGTTAGTTTAAAGCCACCTCTGATATTTTGAATAAATGTTTTTGTATAAACACGCGGGCCACATTTACCGCTTGTCAAACCCTCCGTCGTCCGAGACACGTTCTCGGAGATCGGGATGACGAAATCACCTCCGCTAACGCGGAAGTGATTTCTGAGTCATCTACATTAGACAGAGTAAACACTTCACAGATACACCGACCTCGCCGGCGAGGTCAACGAGTCCCTTCAGTCACCGCTTATACGAAGTACAAACATGTAGCCGGGCGTTTCTCTTCTATCCCCATCCTGGCAACAGCCCAAGCCGAGGTGTGTACCTAAGTGGTGCCCATGCGCCAGTTGCTTTATCAAAAACTTACAGGGCTGAGCGCCATCTGCGCTCGCCAAACTCAGAGGCCAACAGCGAGATTAGTGCATTAAAATATATATGTATATATATAGGGAATATATATTATATAATACATATATTCATTATATTCTGGGGAAATTGTACAGAGAGAGAAAATATATTTAAATCGCAAAAAAGGTGTATCAGGGCAATGTATGGTCTGAAAACAACTGATAGCTGCAAACCTTACTTTCTATCACTTAATATTTTAACTTTACCCTCACTATACATTTACGAAATATCAACTTTTGTCAAAATGAATCCCAACTTATTTGAAAAGCCTACCCATTCACGCAGCAGACGCGGCATATACCACCTGTGCCTAGTTAAAAGCAACACTGCTCTTCTTAATAAAAGTGTATGCGGTATGGCTCCAAAAATATATAATAAAGTACCAAATAGAATAAAACAATTAAATTTGACTGAATTCAAGCATGAATTGTTTAAATTATTGAAAACTAGATGTTATTATACTGTGGATGAGTTTCTTATGGACAAAGACATGCAAACTCGATAATAGCGTAATTTATTTAATTTTTAGAGATTTGACTGATTTTTTTTTTTTTTTTTAAACTTTGACTTTGATTAAATTCAATTCTAGAAATGTTTCTAATATACTAAGTTATATTATATTAACTGCATTTGCATGCCAACTAATATGGTAAAACATGTCTGTAACCTATATATTGTATTTGTCACCTGTTTTTATACATATTTACCCATGTTTGCAAATGAATAAATGAATTATGAATTATTATTATGAATTATAATTATGAATTATTATAAATTATGAATTTAAAAAAACACTGGATTACGGGCCGCAATGCAAGGTTGGCGTGCGTACGCCTAAACAATAGTATCAATGTTGTGTTTTATCCCAACCACCTACCCTAAGATAGGTGAACACAACACCCCCAACGCAAAAATCGCCCATTTTTGCGTTAGGGATATTTTAATTTAGTTATTTACTAGCGACCCGCCCCGGCTTTGCACGGGTGCAATGCTGATACTGTATGTTTGTATATTTAATGCACAATGTATTTAAGGTACTTAATTGGATAACGATTAATGCTGTATTGCTTAAAAACGCTTCGTAAATAAGCCATTATTTCTCGTAAAAAGTGAAGGAAAAAAATGGTTATTGTGGGTTATCCCTAAAAGATAGACCATTGCGGATTTTTTACAGACCTTTTTAAGGTGTACAATACTGTAGTACATTATTTTGATCTATCTCGTAGGGTTCAGCTAGCGTTTGCAATGTAAGCGCAAACAAACATGTTTATTGATTACATCACATTAGAAACCTCTAAAATCATCAGTGTTTCTCTACTATATTATGCATGTATTACACATATGAACCTTGCTCTTGAATCACTCTATCTATTAAAACCGCATCAAAATCTGTTGCGTAGTTTTAAAGATCTAAGCATACATAGGGACACACAGACAGCGGGAAGCGACTTTGTTTTATAATACTTATGTAGTGATACTTGTTATAGCTTTAAAATACTTGTTGTATGGTCGTGTAGATAGGTCATTGGGTGCAGGGCATCTACTCTGAAAAACGATTTCGACATATTCGAAACGATACGACAGTCTTCCGAATAATTCGGATGATCGGTACTCAGAGAAACGATCGTAAGATTCATCGTCTGTCGAAATTCATATCGAATGTTCGGAAAGGTTCGGAACGAATGATATTAAAATGAAAGGCTTCGATTGAATAGTTTTGGCATAAAACACCTTTGCTTGACCAAGGTCACATACGATCGGTCGCTGGAGGCCTATGTTCAATAGTGGTCGTCCATTGATGAACGTCGGGGTGATAAAAAAAAGGTAAATCCGCGATAAATACCCGTTCAATATTAGTAAAATCTTTTAATCCTATTTTTTGGACAACCCTATCAAACAACCAAGAGGCCAAACATCTGCATTCACCTTAATAACTGTTGCTTTTCCCGCAAGTTTAAGTTTCAACTTCATATCGCAGATTGAAAATTCCTGTTCCCAGACAAAACTACATTACCTGAATTCTTGGAATGCGAGGGTAAATAAATGGGTGTTTGTTGGTTATGATAATATTGGCGGGTACAAATCCTGTTGGCTCTAACGTAAAGCCATTTGCTGTATACAAATAAACAATTACTTCTAAGTATTTTTTCTGGTCCACACATATCACTGCCGGACGTCTTACCCTACAACAGCCATTCCTCTGCCACCATTCAGTTGCTACCCTGCTCCACCTGTCATCACCACGTCTAGCCAATTGTCCCGCCCAAGAGCTCCATAACTCGATTCCCAACGTCATGAACCTTCGTTCTTCTACGGATTTCGACGTTTGGAACTCGATCTAAGAGTTTGATGCCAAGCGAGATGGGTGGATGACATCGTTAGAGTCGCGGGCCGTCAATGGGAGAGACTAGCGCAGGATCGTGGCGGATGGCACAAACTTGGGGAGGCCGATGCCCAGCAGGTGAAGGCGGGCTGTGGATGATGATGATGATGATGATTTTTTTCTGAGTAAGGTGTATTTGCAGTCAAAAAGTAATAGATAACTAATGTTGGACATTTCACACAGCGTTATTTAGCCCCCAAACTAAGCAGAGCTTGCACTATGGGGACCAGACAACTGATAGAATATTTATACATATACTTTTTTATTATAAATACATACTTATATATAGAAAAAACATCCAGACCCGAAACAAATATCTGTAGATCTTGCAAACATTTGTTCTGCACCGGGAATCAAACCTGCTACTTCCTGCGTCTCAGCCGACTATTCGCCCACTGCGCCACAGAGGTCGTCATAACCGGTCAAAACAGATTTTAACTGGAAAGATTTTCAAAAAAAGTCAAATATTTTTATTATGACTCTTTTTGGAATTAAAAGCTATATCCCATAGATGTATGCCCCTAACACGATAGGCGCGTATGAGCATCTCGGTCAACCGTACGACCGACTTGATCCGAGATCTTCGTACGCGCGCGTTTTCGTACGCTCGTTGAACTTAAATTTATGTGTTTATGCTAAAAAGCTATTTTGGATTACAACAGCACACACAAAATTACCCAATAAATTGAAGTTTCCAGAATTATTAAGTACTTTTACACAATTAGGTACTAGCTAATCCGCCCGTGGCTTCGCACTCGTGGTATCTCAATAAAAACATTACTCTCCTGCTCAGTCAGGTAAAAAGTAGGCCATGTCCTAATCGCGGTCATAAACCATATTTAAACTACATCGAAATCGATCCAGCCGTTTTCATTTTCGAAGTTACCAACTTAAAACTGACTTAAACTTAGTTTCTAGTAACATTTGATTGTTTCTATACAACTTTTTAATAGGGGTGGCCTCCTTTCATGTAGGTAATAAAATTATAAAAGTTGACCTAATTGAGATTGGATTATGAATTGAATATATTTTGACATTCTTCTCTAATCACACTAATATTATAAATGCAAAAATTTGGATGTTTGTTTATTTATTTGTATGTTTGTTACTCAATCACGTCATAACGGCTGAGCTGCTATCAATGAAATTTAGTATTTACGTAGATTATAACCTGGATTGCCGCATAGGCTACTTTTTATCCCATAAATCAGGTCGCATGGGATAAAAATGGGGTGTTAATGTCAAGTCAAGTTGTAACAGCGAGTTTAGCTATATTTCTAGGTTACCTACACATTTAGTAGTGTAACACGTACGAAGTCGCGGGCAACAGTTAGTATTATAATATTAGCTTAATATAAATAAAGTGTATTATCGCATGTCAGTCAACTCATACCATTGTATTGTCAGTTACGTGAATACCGTTTAGGACATTTAATATAAGGAGACTAAATCGATACTAGAATCTTACTATTTTAAGTTACGGAAATTGGCCCCCAGATAAGGTACGATATAGACAGGCAAACAGACGACCGGACAGCATTCATTGGGTTTTATAGAGAAGTAGTGGATACGTATGCAATCAAATATATAGAGAATTTCCGTAAGAAATCGAACATGTCTTTCTCTAGTCATATAAAGGTATTTTTACGCTAGGGGAGCTGTTACAAATCCTTTAAAAGATTTAAAAAAAAGTGGCACTCCGGGAGTGCCGACAGAAGTGAAACCTTGAATAAAAGCAGACTACACTACAGATACTTATTAATAGAGGTGTCGGTAACAGTGTCGCGAGTTCAATGGTTTATTCACATCTCAAAAAATGCCCAACGCGCCTAAAAAAGTTTTCACTTCAAAAAAAGTTGAGGTATAAATTGGTCGATTTTTTAAATTATTTATGTAAGAACTCAGATTACGTCGCCATTTTAATATTCTCTTTTGTTTTACATTTAATTTTACTTCTCTTGCTATTAAGGTTTTTGTTTAAAGTTATTTTATTTTAATGATACTAATATTATAAATGCAAAAGTGTGTTTTTTTTTGTGTTTGTTACGTTTTCAAGTCGTTCGATGCAATTTGATAGATCGATTATGACCTGGATTAAGACATATTATGCTACTTTTTTTTATCAATAAAACACACACGTATAAAGCCTCCGGCGGAAGCTAGTATACATCTATATCTATACTCCATACTAATATTATAAAGAGAAAAGATTTGTATTTTTGTGTGCCTGTTTGTAATGAATAAACTCAAAAACTACTGTGCCGATTTCAAAACTTCTTTCACCATTGGAAAGCTACATTTATTTTGAGTGAGAAAGGCTATATTTATTGGTAGAAAAGATCAGGGATCCTTACTAAAACTTAAGTAACGTAAACCCAAGGTGTAAAAAAGTGCCCTAAAACGTCTTTCGTCGCATTCGCTGCGGAAACTATTGATGATAGAACAAAAGCATGTTCTGCAATATTAAAGAACATATCAATAGCTACAAAACTTCGTAATATTATAAAGAGGAAAGATTTGTTTGTTTGTTTGTTTGTATTGAATAGTCTCTCCTAAACTACAGAACCCTTTTTAAAATTATTTCACTGTTGGGAAGCTACAGTACCTCCGGGTGACATAGGCTACTTTTTACCCAACTGCGGAGAAGGAGGGTAATGTTTTTATTAAAAAACTATGCGTGCGAAGCTGCGGATTGGTCAGCTAGTTTCTTATAAAATGGTATCTCAATAATTTCAATAGGTTCTAAAACTCTGAATATCGTATTTCTAAAAATTAATCAAATAAAACAATCGATGATAATTTTTTTTTAAATAATTAAACCGTAAAGTCTATCATTCCACTTTTTGTATTCAAAATAATTGCAGCAACCGACCGGCGAGTTTAAAATCGCTTTACAACCAGTTGTCGATCGTAAAGCCTCGATTTAAGTGTATCGGAGTCTTCAACGAGTCACTTAAGGCTAAATGCACATATTTGCCAACATAACGGTGTAGGGTTTCCTACGCGTATCGCCAGTAGGCATTTATAGGGTATGCAAACTTTCGGTCATAAATAAAGCCGAAAATTTTAGTTGGACATCGCTTTTACTCATGCTATCTAATCCTATTTCAGCTTTGCTGTTTCGGTTTGAAAGGACCATACCTTTCAAGAAGCCAGTAGGTAAAATATTGTAGCACTGTTTAGACTACGCTCCGGACACATTCCGTCAAACAAGTTTCAATTTTTGATGGGTATTTCAGATGCCCCTAACTGCTCAAAGTGTGATATTGAAAAAGACGTTCATCGTATGTTGACGCAGTGTTTTCGGAATGAGTCACAAAGACAAGATGTTAGGCTTAGGTTTGGTTATGATGTAGGTATCTGCAATAGCACTTTAGCGTCCCCGCTTTCCGAGT
Organism: Philereme vetulata; assembly: GCA_918857605.2. NCBI lineage: Eukaryota > Metazoa > Arthropoda > Insecta > Lepidoptera > Geometridae > Philereme > Philereme vetulata. The sequence continues at coordinate 13,095,028 of OU975421.1, forward strand.
AAGCGGATATGCTGGTCAAACTGTATCTGCACTGCCTGCAGATATAGTTTGACTAGCATCTAAAAAGCGAAACATGTTCATTCTGGTTTCGGATTTATTTTTTTGCTATAAATGTATCATTTTTGTACGAGGGTGACGTAGTCACTGTGTGACAAAACCCCTCATTAAAAATAAAGAGAAAAAAAGAGGATGTCGGTTAAATTACGGGCACATGAGGATCAATATATAACTCTTTATTTATTTGTTAGTTTTTCAATCACGTCGTAACGGCTGAACCGATTTTGATGAAATTTAGTAAGTACGAAGTCTATAACCTGGATTAACACATAGATTACTTTTAAACCCATAAATTAGGTTCATTGTATAAAAAATTGGGGTGTCAAGTTGCAACAGCGAGTTTAGCTTTTTATTTCTAGGTTACTTACACTTTTAGTAGTGTAAAGCGTACGAAAAGCTGGCAACAGCTAGTAAACAATAAAAAAACAACGAGCCTTACAGTAGTCTCATATGACTTGAGTAACATCTGACCACCGCTCGCGCTCATTGATTATTAAATCAAATAGCACGCGCTTCCCCGGTTTCCTGTTACACATTTTTGTTGATTAGACATTTTGTCTGTGAAAGATGTTACACATCAATAAGTACCTACTAAGCTATAATAAAAAAGGTAATACAACTGAAGGCCTGTTAAAATTTTAAACTATTTATTTACTTGTACATAATATTTGATAACCTCATCCATTTATTTTTACTAGTGCCAGTGCACAGCATGCCAACCTAAGTTTTTATTACCTATCACGGTTGACTGGCACAAAATGCTTTTAGCATTAAGTCCTCCATTTGTACGTTTGTCTTTATGTGCAATAAATAATAAAACAAATAAATAAACAAACACAGTGGTCGAAATTCAAACGTAATTCATAATAATATTTCAAAAGCTTAAAATTTTAGGTTTTGCCCGTCTTACTCCATACTTTAACTCTTCCGTGCGCACTAAGCTTCATAGTTTTAAAAAAACCCTTCACGTATATTATAAATATAAAGACAGATTTTCTTCTTATCAAGCATTGAAAGGTATGTTCGGGTCTTCGGCTTCCCTTCGGCTTCGGCCTGCGCAAGACTCTCCCCTACTCTAGTAATAAATACAGTGTTTTTGAATCGATACCGGGGTACAGTCAGTAATAAAGACCACACATTGCATCGAGTGCCGACATTTTTATTATTTTTAATTTTATTTATTACTGGCTTTCGGAATCTTAAAAAGGATTAAATGTTTTATTCAGTAAGCAAATTCTACTTATTAGTTTTATGGAAATGTGTTATTACTTATTAGGACTTGCTAAGTATAACTTCGTAGGAATATATTGAAGCTTTTCTATGTACGAATGTTTTGATTCATTTTACTTTTATGTAACCGCATATTTTGTACGCAATCCTGAAGTGGGATTAGGCGGGCCACGTCTGCCGCATGTCGGATGCGTTATGCGCTAAAGCCACCACAGAGTGGACGCCTCTAAACGAGAATCGACCTCGTGGCAGACCGCGGCGATGATGGAGGGACGAAATTGATGCCCATTTACAGGATTGGTCCACAATAACCCAAAATAGAGAAGACTGGAGAGAGGGAAGGGAGGCCTTTGCCCAGCAGTGGGACACTTTTTTTTATACTACTTATATGGCAAACGAGCATGCAGTCCACCAGATTAAGTGGCTACTGCAGCCCATGGATATCCACATATAATTCTAAACAAGGAATTATGTTGTCTTGATCTTTATGTTCCATACTATAGGACTTAGCTGTTATGCCTATGTGCCAGTATCCGGAACACAGCAGCACAAGTACTGCTATTTGGCGGCAGATAAAGGTAAGGCGGTAGTGCCCACTTCCTCTAGCTCGTTCACAAATGCTCTACCACAGGCTCTTAATAATAATAACCCTTAAATATCAGCTGAAGGATGTAACCCTTCACTCAGTGAAGTTTGATTTAACACTTTAAAGCTCTATTTATCCCCTTGCGATCTATTTCTTAAAGATTATCAAAAGAATGGTGCCAGTTGTAAAAGATACAATTAATTATAGTTTATATAAGGACGACCTCCGTGGCGTAGTAATATCCGTCTGAGACGCAGAAGGTTGCGGCTTTGATTCCCGCTCTGGGACAAATGTTTGCATGGACTACAGGTATATGTTCCGGGTTTAGTTATTTTAATATATTTTAAGTATGTATTTACGAAAAAAATGTATATAAGTATTCTATCAGTTATCTATTTCCCATAGTACAAGCTTTGCTTAGTTTGAGGCTAGTAGCGATATGTGAAATGTCCAGCATTATTTATTTATTTTATATAAACAATACAATTAATTAATATTAAGATCTAGTAATTGTTAATAATACCCACATACCCTACTTTTACTGTAACAAAACCATTTATAATAATAAAAAAATTAATTCTTATAATTAAATAGTTGCAGGATAGTAAATAACTTATTCTACGGCCTAATATTACAAATGTGAAAGTTTCGATGTTTGTTTATTTGTTTGTTACTCAATCACGTCGTAATGGCTTAATCTTTTTCGATGAAATTTGGTGAGTTGATGGATACCTGGATACAAACATAGGCTACTTTTTGTTGACATATAATGCGTGCGAAGCCGCTGGCGACAGCTAGTATTATAATAATAAAAAAACGAGTAGGGAGAGTGAAGTAAAACTTATTTTTTTAAATATTTATTTATAAAATTGTTCAAAAACGAAATGAAATTACGAAAAATAATCAAGCCATCACCGTTCACGTAACGCTAGTAAACTCGTAAACGAACTACCGACTGAGATATATATATATATATATACATATTTCATGTACTGGTTAGGTGAGGAAGAGAGAAAGAAAATGTGTGGGCGAACTGCTCTCTTTTGCTCCTACAGTGTGATACAGACAATAGGCCTGCATTGCGTCTTAAGCCTCCTATACATGTCAACAGATGTGTCCGCGGACTTTGGCAGATTCGTCCGCAGATGAATTTCCACGAGCTGTCCACGCACGTCGTCTGTAGGTCGATCAGTCTATGTTCATTCTGGACAGACGCAACTCGCACTCGCACATTAACGTTTAAAAATATACCAAACGTAACTCTTTCTATTTCTATCTTCACTAACTTATATCTCCCTCTCAAGTTCCGTTCGCACTTTTCGTAACGCATTCACCAGCTTACTCCCCAAGTCAATCGTGCGTAAAGAAGTTTTACTTCAAAAACTTCTATTCATTTACTCCATAAATACTGCATTTTATACCAAGATTATTAGCTCTGTTGAGCGATCATAAAAACAAATTTGTCCTTATTGATATTCTAAATATATAAATAAATGTCATTCTAAATAAAACAAATTACTTACTCACATGTTTTTTATTTTATTTAATAAAATGATTAAGAAACTGACCTCACTTCCCAAATACACCGAATTAATTTTAACTTAATCCGAGGACCTAAATCAGAATACATAAATCGTGTGAAATTATTAAAAAACAACAAAAAAAACTGTTATTGCCCCAACTGTTGACAACCAACTGACATCATTTAAAATTAATGACGGTCGTCCCCACTCGGCTACCAAAGTCAGAGGTGGTCTACCTTTTACACATTTTTTGTAAAAATAAGTAAAAACCATAATGAGGCTGTGATACCGTTGAAAACCTCACGTAAAATATGTAAGCCATTAAATAGGAGTTTCTCAGGATCTCTGAACAAGATATCGATATAAATTCTAGAATTAAAACCAGTAGTTAGAACTGAAAGTTATAATTTTATTGGACGGGTTATAATTATATAATCCAGCCCATTTAATAGCTCTGACGTTTCTTTTACGACAGATTGGCTAATATGAGATAAAAAAAACCGGAAAAGTGCGAGTCGGACTCGCCCACCAAGGGTTCCGTACTACAATAAAACTAAAAAAATCTACAAAAAGATTTGGTCATGCATACAATTATAACCGGGCATACCGTTGCTTAACCTCGATGGATGATTACGTACTTTAAATAAAGCCTATTTTTTTATGATTTAATTACAAATGTAGTATAGACGATATTACTTGCCAAATTACATAGTACTAGGTCAACGGAAAGTACCTTATAAATTTTGATTCCCTTGAAAGTATCGAAATATACGTTTTTTGCGGCATAAACGGCCGTATCTTTTATTTTACGTAACTTAGAAGTTTGATTTTTCCACATCTTCAACAGACTGTATGTGGTTTTAATTTCAACTCGATACCTCCACGCGATCCTGAGCTAAAGAGTCTTGACAGAAAGACAGATAGACGGAAAACAAAGGGATCCTATAAGGCTCGGACTATATGACATCCGGGTCTCCCCGATCCTGCGAATGTGGAGCATGTCCCAGTTGCTTCCAGGTAAAAATCGGAGTCGGATAGCCTCAGATCGTGTGTAGTCGACGCAGGAAAAATTCGAATATTTTGTTGTGCGACGGACCAATGTCAGGGGCTGTTAAAAAACGATCCCTGATAAGCCCGGATGCCATATAGTCCGAGCCTAAGGGTTCCGTTTTTTCCTTTTGAGGTACGGAACCCTAAAAACAGAAATAAACCGACATAAATATTTTTTTTATTTTATTTGTGAGGAAACAGGCTTACGGTCCACCTGGTGGTAAGCGGTCACCGTCGCCTATTGGCACCGGCAACACCCGGGGTATTGTCGATGCGTTCCCTACTCTGTAGAAACCTCTTTACATTTCTCTTGAAGCGTGCCATTTCATAGCTTAATGGGAAAACCTCAGATGGTAGCTCATTTCACATCTTGCAAGTATAAGGTAGAAAAGATCACGTGAAGCGTGTGGTGCGTGATACCCAATTGTAGATGATATGTTGATGAGCTTTATTACGTTGCGCGTTGTCGAGAAGTGCCGTGGTATAAATAAATAAAATAAATATTGCTGGACATTTCACACAGCGCTATCTATCCCCAAACTAAGCAGAGCTTGTACTATGGGAACCAGATTTCTTCGCATTTTTTAAGAAAATTCATAACATTTTTAATATAATTTATTTACATTTAACTAAAGTATGTAGGTACCATTTTGTTCGATAACTTTTTGTCATCTTGTAGGTAGGGACATGATCCCATTGCTATAGAAATTTTGGGGCTTCTGATCAAAATACCGCGACAAGTAGTTTTGGCAATCCTCTCGTGATGTTAGCCTGACACTGCCTAGAGAATTATGAAGAGACCGAAACAGGTGGAAATCTGAAGATGCAAGGACATGACTATACGGCGGATGCATTAACACCTCCCAGCCAAACTCTCTTAATTTTTGCTGAGTGGCTAAATATGTGTGAGGTCTAGCGTTATCATGATGAAAAACCACACCCCTTCTGTTGATTAATTCCGGCCGCTTTCTCTCAACTTCTTGCTTTAATCTCATCAGTTGTTCGCAGTAGAGTTCAGAGTCAATGGTCCTGCCTGGTGGTAACAGCTCATAATGAATAATGCCCTTCCAATCCCACCACACACACAGCATCAACTTGTTGCGAGTTAACCCGGGTCTGTGAAGCCTTACCGGCCTTTGATCACGACCTTTTTCGCACGTTCTTGTCGTACGTGATCAACTTTTCATCACCAGTAATCAGCTTCTTCAAAAATGGTTCGGTTTCATTACGTCGCAATAAAGAATCACAAATGAGTACACGGTTCATTAAATTTCTTTCAGTGAGCTCGTGGGGTTCCCAAATATCGAGCTTTTTTGTGTATCCAGTTTTTTTCAAATGCGCTAAAATTGTTTTGTGGTCAATTCCCAGTTCTTCAGCTACGTCGTAACTACTGATATGCCGTACTTGCTCCACTTTTTCAAAAATGGCATCAATTTTATCCGTAATAGGGCGACCAGAGCGACGTGCATCTTTCACATCAAAATTTCCGGATTGAAAACGCTTAAACCAAATTTGTGCTACTCTCACAGACACTGCACTAGGTCCATAAACATCGCAAATTTTTTCGCGGCTTGCGTTGCATTTTTACCATTTTTGTAGAAAAATTTTAAAATGTATCGAATTTCTTCATTAGATTCACTTATCTTTACAGTACGAAAAACAAATAAAAATCACACATTTTCCTAATTTGAATTTGGAATTATCTTCTTTAAAATTTAAACTTTGAATGATACCAAAACCAGCCAGATACAAAATAGTATAGCCAAAGAGATTTTATTACAAGTTTATACATACTATAATGCGAAAAGACTTTTTCTCCAACCTATTACTTATAATATATAGAAAAATAACTAGACCCGGAACAAATATCTGTAGATCATGCAAACATTTGTTCCGCTACGGCAATCGAACCCACTACCTCCTGCGTCTCAGCCGGCTGTTCGCCCACTGCGCCACGGAGGTCGACATCATCATCATCATCATAACAGCCGTATGACGTCCACTGCTGGACAAAGGCCTCCCTCATTGATCTCCAGGAACTGCGGTTGGAAGCGGCCTGCATCCAACGTCGACCTGCGGTTCTTACCAAGTCGTCTGCCCACCTTGTGGGTGGACGTCCTACGCTGCGCTTGCCGGTCCGTGGCCTCCACTCGAGAACCTTTCGGCCCCATCGGCCATCTGTTCTGCGCGCTATATGGCCTGCCCATTGCCACTTCAACGTGCTAATCCGTCGGGCTATGTCGGTGACTTGAGTTCTCCTACGTATCTCCTCATTTCTGATTCGATCCCGTAGAGAAACCCCGAGCATAGCCCTCTCCATAGCTCGTTGAGCGACTTTGAGCTTATTCATAAGGCCAATAGTGAAGGACCACGTCTCGGTTCCATATGTCATCACTGGTAACACACACTGATTGAAGACTTTCGTCTTAAGGCACTGAGGTATGTTGGACGAAAAGACGTTGCGAAGTTTCCCAAACGCTGCCCATCCGAGTTGGATTCGACGATTGACCTCTTTCTCGAAGTTGGACCTACCTAATTGGTCTGTTTGTCCTAGGTATACATACGCGTCGACAACTTCAAGAGCCGAGTTCTCAACCATAACTGGGGCAGGGACGACATGGACATTCGACATGATTTACGTCTTGTCCATGTTCATTTTAAGTCCTACCCGTTGGGAGACTCGATTGAGGCCTTCGAGCATCGTGCTGAGCTCTTCCATCGACTTTGCCATGACCACAATATCGTCGGCAAACCGAAGGTGAGTGATGTATTCGCCGTTAATATTGATGCCCAGTCCTTTCCATTCCAGAAGCTTAAAGGCATCTTCCAATGCGGTCGTAAACAGTTTCGGAGAGATTATATCTCCCTGTCTTACGCCTCTTTTTAAGGGAATCGCCTTCGAGCTCTGTTCGTGTACTCGGACTGACATAGTGGCGTTTTTATACAAACACTTCAACACTTCGATGTACCGATAGTCAATACGGCATCGTTGGAGAGACTCAAGCACTGCCCATGTTTCGATCGAATCGAAGGCTTTCTCATAGTCCACAAACGCGAGACATAGCGGCAAGTTATACTCTTCGGTCTTCTGTATGACTTGCCGCAGCGTATGTATGTGGTCTGTGGTACTGTAGTCTTTACGGAACCCGGCTTGTTCGGGAGGCTGGAAGTCATCAAACCTGCGTTCGAGACGGTTCGCGATGACCCTCGAAAACAGCTTATAAACATGGCTCAAAAGCGAGATGGGTCTGTAATTCTTAAGCAAGGTGTTGTCACCTTTCTTGAAAAACAGAACCACCACGCCCCCGTTCCATGCTTTTGGCGTCGTACCTTCAAGCAAGGCGGAATTAAAGAGCTTCTGAAGGACTTTAAGTACCGGTGATCCACCCGCTTTCAGAAGCTCTGAAGTGATTCCGTCCTCACCCGGCGCCTTGTCGTTCTTAAGCTGCTTCAAGGCCATCCTGATCTCATACAGGCTGATGTCCGGAATATCTTCGGTATAATGTCGGGTCAGTTTGGCTCTTGGGTCGTTGGCCGCACTGCAAACAGGTTTAGTGACCGAATCGTAGAGCCGTCCATAGAACCCTTCGACTTCCCTTAACACTTCCGCTTTACTTGACGTTATGCTGCCATCTTCCCTCTTCAGCTTCGTCATGCGGCTCTGCCCAATAGAATTATCTCTCGCGAACACTTTGGAGCCTTTATTCCGCTCTATCGTATCTTTAATACGAGATGTATTAAAGGTACGAATATCGTGCCGCAAGGATTTCCAAATCTTTCTATTGAGCTGCCTATGTGACAGAGCATCATCGGGAGACTGCAGTCGCAAAGAACGTCGTTCAGCCATGAGGTTAAGGGTGACATCAGAGAGTTTCTGAGGTCTATTGGTACGGGGGGTCTTAAAGAACTGGGACCCCACCGTATGGACGGTTTCTACGAACCTGTTATTAATCTCGTCCACTGATGCATCTACTTCTAGACAGTCAAAGCGATTTGCAAGTTCGAGTTGAAAGCTCTCGAGGTTTTGGATATGTGCGCGAGTGGGTCGGAGTATAGATTTCATCAAACGGGACCTTTCAAGTTTAACGTTTATATTCAATGTGGCTCTAACAATTCGGTGATCACTGCCGGTTTTCACCCTGTGAATCACAGAGACATCATTGAATATCCGTTTCTTGTTGGTCAAGATGAAATCAATCTCATTTCTCGTGGAACCGTTGGGACTCATCCAGGTCCATTTCCTGTGAGGCGGCTTCTGGAAAAAAGAATTCATCATAAAGAGTCCTTCTTTCTCCAGAAAATCGGCCAGCCTCTGTCCCCTGGGGTTCCGTTGCCCATATCCAAATTGCCCTACTCTCAACTCATCATCGCTTCTCATGCCTAGCTTTGCATTGAAGTCCCCCATAACAACAATAAAGTGAGTTTTGTTCGTATGTATGGCTCTACTGATGTCCTCATACATAGACTCTACTTCTTCATCTGGGTGTGAAGAGGTCGGCGCATATACCTGAACGACCTTCAGCGAATATCGCTTAGATATTCTGAGTGTCAGGTACGCGACCCTGCTCGACACACTGTCGATGGTGATAATGTTGTTGATGAGTGACTTGTGAACGAGAAACCCAACACCACCTTGGGACTGTTGGTCGCCCTCCCGGTAGTATAGTAGGTTACCAGACTTAAGGGATATCGTATCCTTACCCTCTCTACGGACTTCTGATAACCCCAAAATGTCCCAGTGTAATCTACTAATTTCTTCTTCCAGCTCAATAATCTTTTCGTCTGTCCTCAAAGTGCGGATGGTGTGTGTTACCAGGGCCAGTGGTCGTCGTAGGGTTTGGTAGCCGATCGTCTCCTGGGGATTCTTAGCACCCCTGGCCCCGCCGTTACCGTGACTGCTACCGTAGCCAGGATTAGCGGGGCCGCCGGGGACTCGGGGCCTGGTTTTATGTTGCACTATATCCATAAGGGGGTTGTTGCCATACTCGCCACGCTTGGCACGGTTGGCGAGCGCAGTATAGGTATTGAAAACACGAAAAGACGCTGCTGCCCATCTTTCGGAGGTATCCCTTAGCAGACTCCTACTGCATCCACGGGCAAGAGCGGAGGGGCAACATTCTATTGCCGGCGCCCCACGGCATGAGGTCGACATAATAGGTATATATAATATATAAGCATAGCCCTCTCCATAGCACCCTAAAGGTGCATAGTGAGAGACCACGTTTCTGTCCCATACGTCATCACTGGTCAAAGACTGATCAAAGACTTTCGTCCTAAGACAATGAGGTATTTTAGACGAGAAGACATCACGAAATTTACCGAACGCTGCCCATCCGAGTTGGATTCGTCGACTGACCTCTTCCTCGAAGTTCGTAGACGAACCAAAGTCACCGACATAGCACAAAGGATTAGCAAACTGAAGTGGCAGTGGGCAGGGCACATAGCTCGAAGAACTGACGGCTGTTTAGGGCAGAAAAGTTCTCGAGTGAAGACCACGCACTGGTAAGCGTAGCGTAGGACGGCTCTCCACTAGATCGAAAGACGACCTGATAAAGATTGCTGGGAGCCGGGTGCAGGCCGCACAAGATCGGTCACTCTGGAGATCTATGGGGGAGGCCTATGTTCAGCAGTGGACGTTCTTTGGCTGATATGATGATGATAATTAATAGTAGCTGGGAGCCGTTGGGTGCAGTGCAGACCAAATAATTTAGTTTTTTTATAATAAATTACAAACTGTCGCCCGGGGCTTCGCACGCGTGGTAAATTAATAAAAATAGTAGCCTATGTCCCAATCCCGGTCATAATCTTTCTTTATACCATATTTCATCGGAAACGGTCAAGCCGTTTATTCGTGAAAATCTAACAAACAGAAAGAGACAACAGTTATTTTTAAATTTATTGATCGAGCGAAATCAACTTGGGTAAATGGGCGTTGTATGTATGTATGTTTGTTTGTCCAAGGATAACCTTCGAAGCGTAAATCCGATCATCGTGAAATTTGGTATGTAGGTAGGTAGTGGCACAATTTTGATGTGACTAAATGAGCTGAAAATGTGGAGTACAAAAAGAGACTATTCATTATTAGCCATATTAAAACTGAACTTTGCCAAAATTTACAGGGTACACCAGTGACCCCACAATGCAAAAATTTGGTATGTCTGAAATCAAGAATAACTGCAATTTATACTTCAAAAAAGAATATTCAATTTACATGAACTCCCGTTACCTGTAATTTGAGTAAAACTGTAGGTCAAGTTGTTGGTTAAAAATTTCGTGGCACTATTCTGATAGTCAAAGATTACAAATAATATTTTTTGTTTTATGGGTTTTAGTAATATCAGTATGGATAGGCTTGCGTTTAACCACGATATCGCCTGATGTTAAGTGATGATGCAGTCTACGGTGGAACACGCACAAAAAACCTGTTCACTCGCAACTTGAAGACCCCTAGGTTGAAGATATCAGGTTACTCAGGTAATCTATGGGGAAAGCCTAGACTGATTGATAATACTTTATTGCACTTATAAAAATAGTAAACACGAGGACTTAATGTTAAAGAGCTTTCTCTTACAGATAACCTTTGTGTATTGCAGATAAAGATGTGTACGTAGTGCACAGAAAAGGAACTAATACAAATTTGCACATAGCATAATATGTACTATCCATCTATACTAATATAGAGGAAAGATTTGTATTTTTGTGTGTATTTCTGTAATAAATAAACTCAAAAACTACAGAACCGATTTAAAAAATTCTTTCACTGTTGGGAAGCTACACTATCCCCGGGTAGCATAGGCTACTTTTTACCCAACTGCGCAGAAGGAGGATAATGTTTTCATTTAAAGACTACGCGTGCGAAGCTGCGGATTGGTCAGCTAGTATACTATATAAATAAACCTACTTAAATACATTAAGTATAATAGACTAAACTATACCGATATCAAATAAAAATACATACTGACCAGTAAAAAAAGTGATAAGGAAAGATTAAATTGCTCATTTTTGGTCGGTTTGACCGAGAAGGTGTCAATAGATTCTCAATCTGAATGCTTCCACTGAAGTAGTCTGGAGATAGTTTGTAATATTATCCCAGAGAGGTGTAGCGGTCTATAATTAGTAATAAATGGCTAATGATGTACAATAATATTTTAATTGTCATAGCTTACGAATGTTTTTTTTCAATAATTAAAAGATATCCCGAGATTTCAATTTATTTATTAATTAACCATTATTACAGTGATATGCTATACAAGGCAAGTCAAAACACAATTCAATATAGAAAAATATCAGAGTTATGAAATAATGCATAATAAGGCGGAATTGAAATTTAAAAAACAAAAATTCTACTATTTTCAAATTATCATGGTTAGAACACTATTTGTACTAAAACCAATTTTATAATTGTATCATGATTTGTGGGACTGCAGTTTACCCGTGATCATAGCGCATGCAACTGCGTCGAAATATCGGGATACCAACTCAAAAACTCACAAAACATGGTAAATATCCATTTTTAGTACAAAAACTTATGCTTACGTTTTCCTATCGACCCATTATTTTAAAATGAGTTCTGGGTGAGGCCCTACTTATTAAGGATTAATCCCAAAAATAACGGGTCCAAATTATCCCGAAACCACGAGTTCCCCTAAAAATCTATTATTTTATCGATACTGATAGATGTAATTTTCTGGTTGGATGACTTTTAAAAAAAAAATAAACTGTCCTTAAAGGTTTTTGATAATATGGTGTCGTTAGTTTGCTTTTTTATTGGTGACTTCCGGTGCATTTTTAGTCTTGAAACCGGATGCTGGCTATTTAATAGTAATAGAATTAAATATCAATGTTTTGGATACCAACAAAAACAGAAAATTGTACCTACCATACAACCAGTAGTTTTATTCGTCGTGTATTCGCAATTGTTCGTAGCGCGACTTGCGTAGATGCTTAAATTGTCTATTTTTTTTTTATTTATTCATTACAGAATCAACAGCACTTGATATCGATGTAAACAAACTCTTATAGCTAATTCTTAATGCCAATAACAGATTCTCATTTTATAGACATAACTTTTAAGAAATTAGTCACCTAGAGAAAATTATTAAAAACACAATATATTAATTGATTTTCAAGGAATTTAGTAGGTACGCATGAACGAAAGAGAAGGAGGGATGATACGATGATGATGTAAATGTGTATACTTGGGAGGGTAAGGGAGGGTGTATAGTGTGTGTTGAGTGAGTTCCTGAATATTTTATAGAACGCGCTATATATGATTAAGAACAGATATAATTTGTTTCTTAAAAGATGCTTTGCTATTAGAGAAGATTTCTATTGACGAAATAATTTATAATCGTGTTTAGTGCCTTAGGCCGGCTTGCTAAACGTACCCTAAACGAATTAGTGACTAAACATTTTTTTAAATATGACGTATTTGAGTGACGTGACAACTCCTTTATCTTAAACCATATTTAGCCACTAAATACGTTTAGGCATCGTTACGCAAGTTGCCCTATATATGTTTAAAGGAGTTGCCAAAACATGTTTAGTCGCTAATTACGTTATGCTGCGCTAAGTAATATTTAATTAATAAAACGGCTGTAAGTGTAACTGGGCGGAAGGACAGACGGACGTACAAGGCGATATTATAGTTCGGCTACTAATATATTTATTAGCAGAAATGTTTACCTATAGAATTAAAACTCTCATTCCATTTTCAAATTTAAAAAAAACATTTTGGAAATAAACAAATACAAAAGTTTTTATTTCAATAACTTATGTTTACAATAGTATATATAGTAATTAAAACTTCTTTTAAGTAAATAATACCTGTATTAGGAGATTTCGCTTTTCTGTAATACAAATTGTTTAATATTTAGAAAATGGCGTAACGTATAAAAAAACATTTAAGGTTTACGAATCTTCCAAAACGTAAAGGAATTTAATTTACTTACATCTAAAATCTAAAGAGCCCGCTGGATCCCAATGCTGGGCAAACGCCTCCCTTCCCTTCTTTCATTCATCCCGGTCTAGGGCTTCTGTCGACCAGTTCGCACTATGCGCGTCAAGTTCGTCCCGCCATCTCCGCCTGGGCCGGCTACGCGGTTTTATGGGTTCCGTAGCCAAATGGCAAAAAACGGAACCCTTATCGATTCGTCATGTCTGTCTGTCTGTCCGTCCGTCCGTATGTCACAGCCACTTTTTTCAGAAACTATAAAAACTATACTGTTGAAACTTGGTAGGTAGATGTATTCTGTGAACCGCATCAAGATTTTCACACAAAAATAGAAAAAAAAAACAATAAATTTTGGGGGTTCCCCATACTTAGAACTGAAACTCAATTTTTTTTTCATCAAACCCATACGTGTGAGGTATCTATGGATAGGTCTTCAAAAATGATATTGAGGTACATATCTAATATAATTTTTTTCTAAACCGAATAGTTTGCGCAAGTGACACTTCCAAAGTGGTAAAATGTGTGCCCCCCTGTAACTTCTAAAATAAGAGAATGATAAAACTAAAAAAAAATATGTGTTGTACATCACCATGCAAACTTCCACGGAAAATTAGTTTGAACGAGATCTAGTAAGTAGTTTTTTTTAATACGTTATAAATCGTAAACTGCAATGTACCTTTCATTCAATCAACTCAAATATAAAAAAGTTACAACGAACTACAAGAACTTTTATATTATGTTACTTGCTGCTACGTAACCCTTCATGGACGAGTACAACTCGCACTTGGCCGCTTTTTCTTACTACTGATGTAACTTACTTACATTTTATATTTATTTATTTTATCTTATAAATCATATATAATATATTTATATTATAAATGTCCTAAATCTAGGCATTTTGTTAGCTAGAGCTAATTTCTGCATTAATTACCTCTACTTACTTACTCTAGTACTTTTAAAACGTTAAATAAAAGCAATATTTAAGTTTAACCGAAGCTCACAAGTGAAAACGTACAAAACTTTACAACTCTGCCATTTCATTATTCTTATTTAGTCAGCCATTTTGAATTTTCAAATAAAGCGATCAAGAGCCTTACTCCAGTGTTAATAGCTGTATCGCTTGAGATTTTAAGTTTCTTTTTGCATGACTATTGCATACCTTTACATGACATGACCTAAAATGGAGTGCACTATTTTTAAAGTTCATGTCAATATGTAAGACGTATGTATTCGTGACTTCCTTTATTTCACCATAACTCCGTCCGACACGTATTGGCCACTAGATTATGTGAAATTATTTTTTATTATATGTTCTTGCAGTGATTTATTTTAATGTGGCATCGTTTGCGCCCATAAGTCACATAGCTATGGATAAAGTATGGTCTAAAAATGTTAAAAACTTAATTAAATTGCGGGCATTGAAATAGTATGGCTACAGACAAATGGGCAACAGTCGTCACACAACGTGTACCTCCAGATGGGCGTCGAAGCCGGGGTAGGCCAAGCAAGCGTTGGCGTGACGACCTCGATACATTCCAAGATGGCTGGTGGGACGTGGCGAGTGATCGTGAGATATGGAGGAACATGGAGGAGACCTTTGCCCAGCAGTGAGAAAGTATTGGTTAAGAAAAAAAAAGAAGTGGCACTCCGGGAGTGCCGATAGAAGTGAAAACAATTACGAGATACTTATATATAGAGGTGACGGTAACGGTAACAGTATCGCAAGTATTAAACTTGCGATACTGTTACCGTTACCGATCGGTCGTTTCCCATCTCCAAAAATGCCCAACTCGACTAAAGCAGTTTTCACTTCATATACAGAGGTGTCAGTATCGGTAACGGTAACAGTGTCGCGAGTTCAATGGTTTTTTTCCATCACATAAAATGCCTAATACGCCCAAAAAAGTTTTCATTTCATATACAGAGGTGTCAGTATCGGTAACGGCAACAGTGTCGCGAGTTCAATGGTTTTTTTCCATCACAAAAAATGCCTAATGCGCCTAAAGAAGTTTTCACTTCATATACAGAGGTGTCAGTATCGGTAACGGTAACAGTGTCGCGAGTTCAATGGTTTTTTTCCATCACAAAAAATGCCTAATGCGCCTAAAGAAGTTTTCACATCATATACAGAGGTGTCAGTATCGGTAACGGTAACAGTGTCGCGAGTTCAATGGTTCTTTTCCATCACAAAAAATGCCTAATGCGCCTAAAGAAGATTTCACTTCAAAAAATTGCTGGACGTTGCCAAACCAAAACCTAGAACTAATCTGAAATTCAGTTCTCTCTGGTTAAAATCACGCGTTAATATTCTCTATCTATTCCACATCTACCCACTACTAGGTATAGGCCTCCTCATTTTCACGCCTTTCTTTTCGGTCCTGTGCCAATCGAATCCAGTAAAAACATCAACCAACGCTTTCGCAATATCATCTAATGTTACCTTTAATGACTATACCATATGCTGTGGACCAGCTCTATCGTTTGGCAATGATAGCCGGCAGAGTAGACTGCCCGTACACCAGACTAGTTAATACTAGTTGTTCGCCCCGAAATGAGACCTCGCTAGTCTCCCATAAAAACAAAAAAATATTATTTGTACCTAATCTTTGACTATCAAAATAGTGCCACAAAATACATAACACAAACACTTGACCTACAGTTTCATTAAAATTACAGTTAACGGGAGTTCATGTAAATTGGTTAGGTTTTTGGGGTAGAAATTGCAGTTATTCTGGATTTCAGACTTTTCCTTATATTTGTGTCACTAAAGCTACACACATACCAAATTTCAGCACTGTGGAGTGACTGGTGTACCCTGTGAATTTTGTCAAAATTCAGTTTTTATTATGGTTAATAACTTAAGAACTACAAGGTTTAAACTAAAAATAAAAACGGGATCGAAATGTAATCACAAAGACCTTTTATTAGACATACCATTTGACTGAATAGTCCTATTTTGGTTTTTGAAGTAAAACTTATTTACGCACGCTTGACTTGGGGAGTAAGCTGGTGAAACAAAAAGTGCGAACGGAAGTTGAGAGGGAGATATAAGTTAGTGAAGATAGAAAGAGGCGTTACAAAAAGTGCGAACGGAAGTTGAGAGGGAGATATAAGTTAGTGAAGATAGAAAGAGAGAGTGTTACGTTTCGTATATTTTTAAACGTTAATGTGCGAGTGCGAGTTGCGTCTGTCCAGAATGAGCATAGACTGATCGACCTACAGACGTGTGGACAATTTTGCAGTTGAACAATTTTATAAATTAATATTTTGAAAAAGAGGTTTTACTTCAGTCGTGTGGTCTAAAGTACACTCGTTTTTTTACCACTCTTGAACCCCAATATCTCAACCCCCCCCCCCCCCCCCCCCCCACACCTTTTTAGCTCATTTAGTCACACCAAAATTGTGCCATCACTACCTACCTATATAACAAATTTCACGATGATCGGGTAAACGCTTCGAAAGTTATCCTCGGACAAACAAACAAACATACATACATACAACGCCAATTTGTCCATGTTGATTTAGAGATCTCGCTTCGCTCGATCAATAAGCAGCTACCTTTTGTATTAAGTCATTATAATGAGTTAAAAAATTGCTTGAAGTATATGTATTTAATTTTTTTATTATATTTTACTGACAGTTAAATGCGATTCAATTCAGTTCAAACTCCGCAATATCACGTCGGCAATACCGAGTTACAATTTCAAAAGTCAAACAGGAAGATCTACAAATATATCGCGATAGCAAAACTTTCAAAAAGTTTATTTCAATGAGTTTCTTTAAACTAATATTTTTGTTCCGTGTCGGTTAAGTTTAACTTTGTATAATAAATTCGGGAATTCAAAGCTCAATTTCTTAGGTTAATAGTGCTACGAGATTCTGCAGTTTTGTTTGAAAGTTGTAGCTAATGCTACCTTGGCTTTGCTTGCTTAGGTAGAAAGTAATATTAGTTTTAAACTCCTTTGCCTCAGGTTTTACTAATTTGGTATAATCGCCTCAAAAAATGCTTTATTCTCAGAACTTGATACTCAGAACTCCTTCGCACAGCATTTCCTTTTACAGCGCTTCTTTTACTGTCCAGGCTGTTCAGCTGTGGAATGCTCTGCCCGAAGAAGTAAGACGGTCATCGTCCTTACACACCTTCAAATTGAAGGTGAAACATCATTACCTGACGATGTCATCTTCCTAGCGTTATTTATTTACTATTTATGTACTTATTTTATCTGTTAGTATAGTTTGCTATATGTATATACCTATATATTAGTCTATTTTATAAGTATATTAAGTATTATGATTAAAACTTCATATTATTATTATATCTTAGAATAGATTATGTGTAAATGTATCCTCTAAAGTACACCGCACTCCGTATTTTTTATAAATTTCGCTCCATCCATAGGTTGCCTGGAAGAGATCGCTTTTAGCGATAAGGCCGCCCATTGTATTGCCTTATTTATTTTAACCTAGTACTTATTTTTGTATTATTTCTGTTTGTGTGGTAATTCAATAAAGAGTTATCTATCTATCTATTCTCGAAATCCCTACCGCTACGTTCCCAGCGGTGCGTAGAGGCCTAACTAGACAATTACTACAAATATACATGATTTAACAGGATATATTTCTTCTAACTACTTCAAACTAGTAATTGTAGTAATAAATGTAGTAATCAAAATTCAAAAATGTTGATACCCGAAAAGATCATTATAAGTACCATTTAAAGATATTAAAGCCTAAATGTACACTTATGTATGCAAACTAGTTGACAGTGCACAGTGGTTGAAATTCGAACATAATTCTTGAATTTTTTTTTTTACTTTTTATACTACCTAGAGATGGATCAAGCAATGTTAAGTGGTAACCATCGCCTATAACATACTACTGCATCGTAGGTCACGCACCTTAGGAACATGCCCTATGATGCACTGCCCAGCGTCCATCAACACATTCGCTCCTCTCTTTCCATATAAACTTTAAATATGCCAAATCTCACACTCCGTGCGCACAATAAACCAAGACAGTTGAACAAAGAAATCGAATCAATTCGAAGCGAATGTAACTTGGCTAAGCCATCTGAACTCAAATTATTGTAAAACTTTTGTGTAGGAGGTTACTCAAAGTATGTAACATGAAAAGTGATGTAAAATCATCGATCTATCGACATTGCATATATTAATCATAATATCGATAATCGATACTGACGGACGTTGAATTAACTGCGTTCGCCTTGTAACTTGTTATCGTACTAGACGTTTATGATAAAATGGATTACTTAGCTACAAACGGGTTTATTTTATAAACATAAAATATTAATAAAGTAAGAGAAATCAGGCGACTCATCGAATGTTTTTTTTTTCAGAACTATAATTATTAAAACGCAACAAGATTTGTAAAACCATTTCAAAAATGTTCAAGCCTAGACGGGACTTGAACCTGCAACTTTCCTCTTGATACGAGGATGCACCACCAATTGTGCTACAGGGTTTTGTCACGTCAGGGTCGAAATTAGAATTTCGACTAAACCGCTGAAATTACTACTATAAAATACTATTTAAAATGCAATAGTTTTTATTAAACATCTAGAAAATTAAGGTATCCAAAATGACTGTTAGTTGATAAGTACTATTTTAACCGCCGACGTTATAAGCTTGATGCCTATCTCTGTGTGTCTGTCTATGGACCATTGTCCGGAGGGAGGTATAGGTATGCTATCGTACAGGTCCATCCTAGTTTGGATACCTATGTTTTTCACCCTTAATTGTATTGTACCTTAGTAAACATGTATCTGACAAAGCCCAGAGCTGCAATTTAAATAATATGGTACCTTTACATACTTAATTACTTACCATTAATTTATTTTATGAATATGTACCTACCAGAGAAGTGACGTAACTAAGTGTCCTTATAAGTGCCCATGGTTTGAAATAAATGAATATATGAAACATTGTTATTTTTGTTTGTGAAATATCGAAGTTTGTTGCTAAATTATAAATTATTATCTTATCTTATCTGTCGGTGTGTCTGTGGCATCGTAGTTCGCAAACGGGTGGACCGATTCAGATATGGTTTTTTTTTCATCGAAAGCTAGTTTAACTGAGTTGGTTCTTAGCTATGTCAGTTAAACCCCCTGTGCAAAAAGCCTCGAAGTTTTTGAAGTGAAAACTTCTTTAGGCGAGTTGGGCATTTTTTGAGATGTGAAAAACCATGGAACTCGCGACACTGTTATCATTACCGTTACCGGTACTTCTGTATATAAGTGGTGAACACTTTTTAAGGCGCGTTGGGCATTTTTTGAGATGGGATAAACCATTGAACTCGCGACACTGTTACCGTTACCGTTACCGACACCCCTGTATACAAGTATAAAAAAAAAATTAAAATGAAAACTTTTTATTATTGCTACAAAAACACAGTGTCTAAACAATTTAAAATATGATTTATAAGCTAACTTATAACTAGTCTATCTCGTAATTGTTCAAGTTTTCACTTCTGTCGGCACTTCCGGAGTGCCACTTTTTTTATTTATTCTTGTTATGGAAGAACTAAATTATTGTCTTAAATTCAATATTTATTTTTATGTTTTAGTAGATAATCATAAAACATTTGCAATTTCCTAAATTAGCAAAACAAACAACAGAATCTCATTCAGTAATCACGATCATCAACGTCACTGCAGGGGTAGAGGGGTAGGCCGGCTATAATTTTGACAGCGCATAGTGAACACCCCCAGGCCATGAAATATACGACCAATAAATAAACACGAGGGTGAAATTAAATATTCATAGCAGTGGTGGCTGTATCGATGAAGTACTGCGAGGTGATGTTGAGTTGGTGCATTTTTTATGATGCAATTCGATTTGAATTCGGTTGTACATTTTTAACGTTACTTGTTTAAAATGAGGTTATACAAAATTATAAATAGCAAAACGCTGTTGTTGAATTACTTAAAATATTAGTATTTAAATTATTAGAAATATTTGTATTAATGAAGGAAGTAGTTATTACATAGTGTATTTTTTAGGGTATGTTCTCAAAATCTCCACCGGCTCGTAGAGGCCTCGTAACCTGACGATTTCTAGTTTGTTAGTAGTTTGTTATAGTAGTTAGATAGGCATGGAAAACTTCGTATAAGTACGCCAAAACATCTTTCAATTGTGCCTATTTCTTGTACTTATTTGTGATGTAAAAAGTTCCCGTTACCTTGGAATCTCTTGTACGCAGACGACGTCGCTATATAATCATTATATTGTGTACACACCTTATGTATTTGAAGAATAAAAACATTAAATTCACTCGAAATAACCAAAATATTTATGCTAATTAGAGCTCACGCACTGATTAGTTTGACTATCGATTTGACAACCGATTATTGGACGAAAAACGGCTAATCAGCGTTCCTGCAACGCATTTTCACGTTTGACAAGAGATTTTGTTGGCTGATTTGACATCCTGATTAACCAATCTCTGATTAAAATCAAATGAGGTAAAATACGTTCCAGCAACCCAATATGCACTTGACAAGAGGTTTGACCAATGGTCAACTGATTTGCGAGTTAATCATCGTTCCAACAACTGGCAGTTAGCATTTTGACAGCAGTTATACACAATCTTTTTAAGATAAACGATGCCGGCAGGGTTTTTGAGTTGCAAGGGATGATTGCAAAGTATGTGTGGATGGAAAAAGTACGTTCCTGCAGTGTCCAATACCTTTAATGGACTGCCACGGTCAGAAGATGAGCTCCAGACGTGCACGGCACGCCACAGACAGTCCACGTGAATTCTATAAAGTTAATAAATGTTCCAAGGTATTGGAAGTTGCATGCTAGAGATGCTAGAATGTCTAGGTTGATGAGGAAATCAGAACGTCCGTTTAGCTAGACGCGTAAACGCTTCCTGTGCACCAAGGCTCTGCGAGGCGCGGTGCGAGGGCGCGGGCGGTCCATCGTCAAAGGACCAAGTACCCTCAATTCAAAATCGGAAACCGAGCAGCAGTCTATATTAAACTATTCTTCTTTGATGCTGTTTCTTCGATATCGATAAAAAATTTAAAAGTGTCCAGCGCAACCCTACCATTCCTATATTGTAATAGGCAAGCTAAAGAGAGGCGACTTGTACAACATCACCAAATTAGCCAAGCGATGTGTAATAGCCCTAAGGCTTTTTAGGGTTGGCACTGCTAAACTTGTTTCTCACTTCAAATTCATTCTACAAACCATCTTAATATGTAGTTTATAATAAAAAGTTATTTGAGGGTTTTTTTAAACCACGTGGAGATAGAACAAGCCTATGACCGACCTGATGTTAAGTGGTAACCATCGCCTTTAACAAAGTATTGCCTTGTACGTCACGCACGAGGTTAATGTTTTTTTTTACAATACGTATAATTAATTATTTAAACGGATATTTATCGCGTATTGCCTTTTTGTTCCATTCCTTTAAATCAGCAATTATGTACATTGAATTGATTTTTTTTTAATTCTTAGAGTGGAAGAACGGTCGCCGTGGTCGAAACCAGCATGGATGACATCACGTTTGAAAAGTAAGATTTCAGATGATCGCCATGGCTGCCATTTAATTTGGCATTAAGTTTATCAAGCTATGCAAGAATTACACTTAAATGCATAATTATTCGTTAGTAAGTTAAAAAAACACCTTCATTCATTACCTATTACCCGTGCGCGATAAGTTGGGACCTGAGCGCGGTGACGTCATATTGGCGTGTTTGTACCGCCTGCAAAAAAGCGAACATAACAAGCAGCCGCCCGCGGCTTCGTCTTTGTTTTTTTTACCCTAATTTATTATGTTACTCAGGGAGGACGCTGCTTTTTATCTAATCTTTTTTACACTATTTGAATAAAATAAAAATACAATGTTTAAGTTTATACATTTATTTTATCTATTATTTACATTATCTCATCTTCGTCACTACTTAGTGGATTTATGCCTTCTAGAGGTTGTTCTTCGTCATCAGTCTCACTATAATCACTTGACGAAGAGGTATCCGATAAATTTACAATTAATTGCGATTCATTCGTCTCTTGTAAGAGGTCATCGTCCCAATACTTTTGTCGAAGCCTGTCCACATGGTTGACTTCTTTTTTCTAGACAACAAAACAATAACACAAACGAAAACTAAAAGAATTCCAGAGCGCGTCGTTACGTGACGTAGGCCAGTACGAGACTAAAAACTCTAGTAAAAATAGTGATGCGAACGGTACAATACGGGCGCCATCGGGGAAGTGCAGGGGAAGCGGTTGGGGAGTCGCATTCCTAGCAGGTCCCAAGTTATCGCGCACGAGTAATACATTAAATACCTACATAAAAATCGATCTGTTATCCTCGTCAGTAAATAATTATGTAACCAAATGTTATCTACGTCAATTTCTTTGTTATATGGTTCCTTGCCTCAAAAGGAAAAAAACGGATCTCTTATAGAATCACTTTGTTGTCCGTTTGTCTGTCCGTCCAGACACTTTATCTCGGAGGCGCGTAGAGGTATCGAGTTGAAATTAAAACCATATACTCAAGTCTACAGTCCTTTAATGCTATAAAAAAATCAAACTTCTTAGTTAACGTAAAAAAAAGATATGGCCGTTTATGCCGCAATAAACGTATATTTCGACACTCTCAAGAGAATCAAAACTTATAGGGTACTTTCCGTTGACCCAGAACTATGAAACTTGGCAAGTAATATCGTCTTATACTACAAGTACAGGGAAAAATCTGAAAACTATACGTTTGTCATTAAATCATACAAAATATAGACGTTATGCAAGGGTCTGCAAGGGGTCATCGAATCCTCATGCTCCACTAACACCACTACTACTTCAACATCCACGGGAACCCTGGAAAGCTGCTGCCACCAACCCAAAGTCCTACTCCGTTACTTCAAGGAGTTATGATGGCTTGGTCAGGTTAGAAGGGGGGTAATGCACAATCACCCCAATGCAGGACGTCATTACAGATCTTTTATCCCCCCCCCCCCCCCATCCTAGAATTAGAATTAAAATTATAGTCGTTATTTAAAGTGCGTAATCAATCATCGAGGTTAAGCAACAGTCCGACATGCACTTGTTCGGTTTTTTTTCTATGCACAAAGATTTTCTAGAAGAGAATACTATCAGCATTAAATTTGACTACTATTTTTAACAAGTGCAATAAATGTTTCAGATCTTACCCGTGTACACACGGCTACACATCAAGCTATACATTTCCAGTATAAGCTGACCTCTCATTATACGAAAAGCCTACACAATGAGAGGTCAGCTTATACTGGAAAAGTATAGCTTGATGTGTAGCCGTGTGTATCATTACTACTGGTAGTAGCACGATCAAATCAATTTAAAAAAAAATACGTGGCAACCCTAACCACTAACATAAATGCTTCTCGACGCCTTTACAAATGATTGTATCAGGCGTTTTGTTTGATACATTACGACGGCAAATTGAATCGGACGCAATCTGAGCGAAAGGTGCGTCCGTGTATTTGTATCCCCTAGGAATAATATGCAAAGGGTCGACGGCGTGTTTTTGACCGTAGCATTGTAAAATGCATTGTTATACATCATTTTGACTGTTCGGTCATGGTCCTGTTGTTTCATCATCAATATCTCAGTCATCCACGGCCTCCTTCATAGATTTTCAGAGGCCTGCACCCAACGGCTCCCAGCAACCTTTATCAGGTCTAGTGGGGAGCCGTCCTATGCTGCGTTTTCAGCGCGTGTTCTCCATTCTTCAAATCAAAATGTTTTTATTCATTAATATCACATGGATCACTTTGAAACGCCAATTTGACTGCCTGTTCCTTCACGACCAAGCCAGGAAAGAAAGGAAAGAAACAAACTTTTTGTTCTTTTTAATGATCCTTTTAGAATGCATAACAATAAAGAAAATTGTTAATTGTAAATGTTTGTATATCATTGGGAGTTTGCTATAAAACCTATATAACCTTACTCTTTAAACTATTCTAGAACCTTGCTTCCCGAATAGCCGCCAGTTCTTCGAGCTATGTGCCACCCACTGCTCCTTCAACTGGCTAATTCTCTGGGTTATGTTATACCTACTTTTGTTTGTCTGCGGATCTCCTAACTTCTGATTCCATCGATACGCCAATCATAGCCCTCTTCATACCACCAACATTGACTGATTAGGTAAATTAGATACCTAGACTTACATCAACAAGTAAGTTTTTAACATATCAGATTTTTGTTGATAATTACGTTTCAAAAAAATCTTTTATAAAATTCATAATCGGAATCGCAAGCAGATTCAAATAAGCCCAAACACTAGTAGCCTACTATCCATTCAGAAGTTCCGTTGTCTAGCATCCGTCTCCATCATGAGACCACCTCCATGGTACCATATTATTGCATTGTCACCGAAATTGTATTCCAAATTTCAGCTGAATCTGTTGAGGGGAACGGATTTAAAATTCAGTTGCAAGATTCCACCAGGACAAACATACATGCATTGCATGTTATTAAAAAGCTGGTAAAATATAACTCAATACTCAACCGTTATTAGTATTCCACAATGTAGGAGAGGAGGACGTCATTTAACAGACTTCAAATAACATAAAAAACCAAACTACTACATTGATTAAATTTCTATGGGATCTAAAAGTATATACTTTTAAATAAAAAAAAAAAAATTCAAATCGGTTAATAAATGACTGGTAACAAAAATAACAAAAAAACGTGTGTATGTATGCACGTAAGAAGAAGAAGAATACCTACTTCTTTAGCGTAACAAAACAAAAATAGCTAAAGATTCCATCCCGTATGCCACAGCTCTTTGTTTGTCAACTTCATCATGTCGCTTTTTGGCTGTCGGTGTGCGTGCGCATGAGACAGTTATCGGCTAACTTCATTATGTCGCTTTTTGGCTGTCGGTGTGCGTGCGCATGAGACAGTTATCGGCTAACTTCATTATGTCGCTTTTTGGCTGTCGGTGTGCGTGCGCATGAGACAGTTATCAGCTAACTTCATTATGTCGCTTTTTGGTTGTCGGTGTGCGCGCACATCATGAAAATTTTACTCTAATATTATTTTCCAAACGCGCCAAAAGAAGTATAACTTCAAAAAGAATTAAATAATACCGAATTGAGATACTCTTCCTTTTTTGAAGTTGGTTTAAAACGTTTTAAAAATAGTCAACTACTATATTATCAGATGAATGCATTGTACAACATTACATCAGCTTAGTTTCAAATGAATACAACGATGGACACGTGTTTTGTGTCAAATAAAGAGGGGACAATGCTATCGATTCGAAAACTTATCGTCAGTTAGTCCACATAGGACCTTATGTCATACAAACAGAGGTCCGTATTTTAGAACTGCGCTAAAGCGTAGATTGTTTTGACAGGTTTATACTTACATACTTGAGCGATTCAATTCTGGAATAAAAGCTTTAGGGGTTGAGTAACGTTCAGCGCAATCACTACTTGAATAAGTGACCGCTTATGACAATATTAAGTTAGCCTCGGAGGACACGTGAAGATATTGGCTTGATTGTTTACGATTTAACTATAATTGTGTACATCAAAATTAAATAATAAAATATTTTTTTGCCTTGCCAGAGTCTGTGTTTCCTGATAGTTACAACATGAATAGGTTTCTTCTAGGCAAGCGTGTACTATCGTAGACTGCATCATCGCTTACCATCAGGCGAGATCGTGGTCAAACGCAAGCCTATAATGTATAAAAAAAATAAGCTGACTCTTAAAGTCATATAAGTCATTTATTATTTGCTGATAATATGTTACAAAATGACCTAACATAAATATGACAGTGTTTAAAATTATTATCTGGGGGTTAGGACTTGCAAATTTATATAAATTCTTGTCAGTTTTACAATGCACCAATAATTAATTTCAAAATAATATTAGAATCTTAATGTCAAAAATTCATCATCACAAGACGGTAATGAATTAACTCAGCGTCACTTCCCGAATCGCACCGATCTTTGAGAACTCGTTTCAAATTATACGTTTGATAGTATGTTTGTTGTGTTTTGGCGCCAGCGATCAGGTTTTGAAGATACAATGTGTAAATTCTCGGAACTACCATTATAATTTGAAGATTTATCAACACCTGCCAAAGATCCATTATATCCAAAGGTTGTCTAGTAGAGATCGCTATTTTACGATACGATCGCCAATTGTATCACATAGATTTTTTCTTTTCGTAACACTCTTGGCAGAGTAGTCGTGGTCGTCGTGTCAGGGTTGTGGCGCACTTAACAACCCTTCGTCACTCTTCTCGCGCCGCTGCTCTTCTGGCACATTTGTTCAAAGGAACCTCTATAGCAGTGATTCCTAAAAGGTGGTCCGGGGAACCCTGGTGTTCCGTGGTTGGGGCACAGGGGTTCCGCGGTCTCTCCGAGAGTTAAAGTTGAATTGTATCTACTTAAAGATGAATACTCGGCAATCGTTGAGAAAGCTGACCTGGCTCTGATTCAGTTTGTGAAGACTTACCGATGCGAGAATGGTTTGCGTTTAATTGTCAGACATAAAGCCTAATTTTACGTCTATTACAAGAAATAATGTTAAAAAATTTCATACTTCACTGTAAATTATTACCTAGGTACGATGTTAAAATATTAAATGATTGGTAAAAGTGTTTCTACTCCATAGACGAATACTACAAAGACAAATCACATAATATTTGACGCAATTTTTTTTTATTTCTAGTTTAGTTTTTTTTTTATTTTGACATTGTAATAATTTTTAAACTTTATATTTGAACTATCCATACCATTTAGTATTAAGAATTTATTTGACATGTTATTAATCATTATTATTATTTTCCGTTGACATACAATTTATTATCAGTATCATTTTTCGTTGACATGACGTTATATCATATTGTTATTTTATTTTTTTACTGGTTATTTAATTATAATTTTCTATTATGTATACACCAAAACCGTTGTTCTTCCGCTTAAATCACGTATTTGTAAAAGATTTCCTAACTGTAGAATGAAAAAAGTTCCGACACAATATTTTATTGTTTGAGAATAAATAAATGAAATGAAATGATGTATTTCTTTGTTACAATAAATTATTTGCAATACTTAGAATATGTATTTTCATTTATAATTTATTAATTCATCGAGTCTAACATGATATTCAAAATAAAAGGTAAATACTTTAGTTATCAAAATAGCCAGCTAGAGTTCCGCCAAAAAAAGTATGCTCAATTAATGTTCCATGACCAAATAAAACTGGAAACCTCTGCTCTATGGCATTACATGATCCATCCATCTCATAGATATACGTTGTTCTTATTTAAGTTTTTCTTATTCCCTTACATATCATCTTTCATTCAAAGTGCTCATAACAATATAAAAAAATAAATATAAATATTTTAACTACTTACTGTATTATGTTTGCTATATAAAAATCATAAAAGTTAAGTGTGGGAGGTTGGTGAGATATTGGAAGTTCAAGAGAGGTAAAAAATAAAATCTTTTTTTTTTACCTTCCGAGACTTTCCGGTCAAGTGGCACATGAATGAAAATATGAATGAAAGGAAGGTCTTTATCAGTACATTTCGACTTCGTTTTTATTTTAAGTTTAATGTTTATAGTTTCTGAGTTATTAAATTAGCCATAATAAAAACTGAACTTTGGCAAAATTTACAGGTTACACCAGTGAACCGACAGTGCTGTTTTGGTATGCGTGTAACTTTAGTGACACACATATAGGAAAAAGTCTGAAATCAAGAATAACTGCAATTTCAACCCCAAAAAAACCAATGGACATGAACTCCTGTAACCTATATATTAAATGAAACTGTAGGTCAAGTAAGACGGTTATGCACTTCGTGACACTATTTTGATAGTCAAAGATTACACATATTTTTTTATAGGACTCGCAAGATCTCAGTTCGGGGCGAACCACTTGTTAGATAAAATTTAAGAACTAAATACAACTTAAATTATGTATGTCAAATTTAGTATTATAGTATTAAGTATCTATCTATTTCGACGACCTCCGTGGTGCAGTGGGCGAATAGCCGGCTGAGACGCAGGAGGTAGTGGGTTCGATTCCCGCCGCGGAACAAATGGTTGCATGATATTCAGATATTTATTCCGGGTCTGGTTTTTACTCTATATATTATAAGTATGTATTTAAAAAAATGTATATAAGTATTATATCAGTTATCTGGATCCCATAGTACAAGCTTTGCTTAGTTTGGGCTGTGTAGAAAGATAGAGATAGCGCTGTGTGAAATGCCCATCCATATATATTTATATTTGATTATCTAGCTACCATGACCGTCGTAGAAAAGTTACTATCTAAGGAAGAATATAGTAAAATGACATTTTAGCATAGAGAGATTGGTCGCAGTAAAAAATTAATGAAATATCAAAACTTTGATTAGGGTAACTTGCACAGTTTACATATTCGCTCTCGTTTCTTGTCTCGTCATTCGCGCAAATGTGGAAACGGTATAACTCGCAAAGACCAGTGTTTTTCGAGCGAAGCGATCTCTAAATATGTATGTATGTTTGTCCGAGGATAACTTTCATAATGTTGATCCGATCATCGTGAAATTTAATACATATGTAGGTAGGTAGTGATGGCACAATTTCGGTGTGACTAAATGAGCTAAAAATGTTGGGGAGGTTGTTGAGATATTCGGGGTCAAGGGGGGTGTAAAAAAAAGGCTAACTAGTCAAATAAGACGTCAAATGAAAGGTATTCATTAGTACATTTAGACTCCGTTTTTATTTATGCGTGTAACTTTAGTAACACAAATATAGGCAAAAGTCTAAAATCCAAAAAAAAATCATTTTGTACCTCAAAAAAAAGAACCAAATACATGAACTCCCGTTACCTGAAATTTTAATAAAACTGTAGGTCAAGTTAATTGGTTAAACACTATTTTATTAGTCAAAGATTAAGTCCGGCTTGCACAACGATCCCTAAACGTATTTAGCGACTAATCATGTTTAAATTTTACGTATTTGTATGATTTGACAACTCCTTAAATCATAGCCACTAAATACGTTTAGGCATCGTTGCGCGAGTCGCCCTAAGAATATTTTTTTTATTTGGGATACTTGGGATATGCAAGATTTCAGTTCGGGACGAACCACTAGTTATTAGATTATTGATACTGAAAGATATAGAGAGGTAGTGTATGTGTATGTGTCTAACCTAACCACATACTAACCACTAATTAAACCCACAGACTTAGTTTAACGACCACTAACCGCTATAATCATCGCCCGTAAAAATATTAAGAGCCTTAATTTAATTAAACTTCAGCAAATATAATTTTCATGACATTAGTGTTGGACAACACCGGCTTTTTCCGGCTATTGAAAGACTTTCGGGTCATAATAAAAATAATAAATCAATAAATAATAATAATAATTTCAGGCAACAATAGACAAGTACAAGATGGTAAAACTTAATTCTACGGCCCATATAAACATATATAGTGACTAATGATAATATATAGTGACTAACATACATATTATAATACTTAAGAATCCGGCGAACCCCGAGCGCAACTTCAATTCGGCCACGTCAAAAACTTCGGCCTGAATATCGCTATCCCTGATTTGTGACGAAGTTTAGCCACGCAGAGCGACAGTGATAGCAAACGTTTCTAAATTTGATTAGATTTTGACCGTGTTCCGTAATACCAAAAATGATGACTGAAAACTTGTTCTATTTTTCTCATTTTGTTGTTATTCTGTAACTAGACGACATAATCTATGTTTCCATGACTAGGATACGTAAGATGTTGTTGTTTTTAATACGAAACAATTAGGTTGAAAACAGGTTTTTTATGACGTAAAAACATGCAGAATACGATACGCTTCTATTTAATTTTAGGTAAGTATTTTGATCTAATATATGGTTGGGAACCTAGATAAATACTATTTAAATTAAAATAATACCTTATTAAGGTAGAAATATGCTCCAATTAGAAATGACCTTGGTAGTACGTGTTGTATGGGTGATTCCCCTCGGTCTCCCCTTAACCTATTTTCTAATAAATACAATGATGGGCCATTTGCTTGTTCCATCTCCATGTTGCTTAATATAATATTTAAAGTAAATTTATCGCTTTAACGCGCCGGCGAACCCTGAGCACAACTTCAATTCGGCCGCGTCAAAAACTTCGGCCTGAATATCGCTATCCTTGTTTAGTGACGAAGTTTAGCCACGCAGAGCGACAGTGATAGCAATAGAACGATTCTAAATTTGATTAGATTTTGACCGTGTTCCGTAATACCAAAAATGATGACTGAAAACTTGTTGTATTTTTCTCATTGTGTTGTTATTCTGTAACTAGACGATATAATCTATGTTCCCATGACTAGGATACGTAAGATGTTGTTGTTTTTAATACGTAAAAACGTGCAGAATGCGATACGTTTCTATATGATTTTAGGTAAGTATTTTGATCTAATATATAGTTGGGAACCTAGATACATACTATTCAAATTAAAATAAACCTTATTAAGGTAGAAATATGCTCCAATTAGCAATGATCTTGGTAGTACGTGTTGTATGGGCGATTGTCCCTCCGGTGTCCCCTTAAGCGTTAAGGCCGGCCATTGTACCTATGATTTAAAAGTGTATTTTCTTTTATATGTTTATATCAAATGGTGTATAGTAAAGAAATTATCTAATCTAATCTAATCTTATGTATCTACAAGTTGCTAGTTCTGCTGCTATCATAGTTTTTGAGTGGCTTTTTGAGGCCACTGACATGGCTTGCCGCCTTTTGACATTTCGAACCGCAACACATTTAACCTAAGGCCCATTACGCACTAGCGGTTGGCCGCCTAGGCGGATCGTTTGAGCGGCCAGTCGCCTGTCGCGGTTGCCATAGCGGCTGACCGCCATGGAGGCCAACCGCGATGAAACCGCGTTATAAGCGGTTGGACCGCTCGGTGTTGGGCGCTCGAAGGCGTGCAACTCAAACGTGCAAACTCATCGGCGGCTCGCCGCAAACTGAACCGCCAGTGCGTATAAACAAGATGGCGGCTAGCCGCGAAGCAGGCCGCAGCTCTCCATTCAACCGCCACGGTTGATCTTTTTGGCGGTTCAAGTGCTTACAATCACAAGCGGTTGCATATTAAATTGGAAAAGCGGCTAGCCGCGCGGCTAACCGCTAGTGCGTAAGGGGCCTAACATATAGCCCTACGAAGCGCTCGCGAAAATGTCACTAACTGTCACTCACCCATATAGTGACCGCAAAAAACATCGCTTAATTTTCCTAAGCCCAGTACGGAAATTAACATGAACAACAATTTTTATTTATAACGTCTAATCTAATGTACAGAGCCCGCTGGATCCCACTGCTGAGCAAAGGCCTCCCTGCCCTTCTTCTATTCATCCCGGTTTAGGGTTTCGTTCGCACCAATTCGCACTGTGCGCGTCAAGTTCGTCCCGCCATCTCCGCCTGGGCCGGCCACGCGGTCTCGCGCCTTGTGGGACCCACTCGACAATCCCAATTCAATTTAGTCTTTTGCGTGACATCGGCGATTTTTTGTAATAAAGCGCAGTATGGTGTTTTATGCGGTCTGTGAGTCTCCCAATAGACTACGCTCCATCGCCCTCTGGCAGACCCCAAATTTGGACTTTTGAAGTGCCGTCAAAGACCAGGTTTGTGCACCGTAAGTAAGAATAGGAAGAATGCATCCATGAGCTGTTTTTTGAGGCAGAAGGGAAGGTTGCCATTCATTAAGTCCTTCATGGTCCAATAGCTCTTCCAGGAGTTTTCAGTGCGACGAACCACTTCTTTCTCTTCTCCCACCCGGAAAGAGACTATTTGGCCGAGGTACATTAGTCATCGACATATGTAATCTATATTTGAAACATGATTTTTTTAAGTAAAACTTCTTTACGCACGCTAGACTTGGGGAGTAAGCTGGTGAATGCGTTACGAAAAGTGCGAACGGAAGTTGAGAGGGAGATTAATGTTAGTGACGATAGAAAGAGAGAATGTTACGTTTCGTATATTTTTAAACGCTTATGAGCAAGTGCGAGCTGCGTCTGTCCAGAATGAACATAGACTGATCGACCTACAGACGTGTGGCCAATTTTCTAATTGAAAAACTTTATAAATTAAATCATTTTGAAAAAGAAGTTTCACTTCAGTCGTGTGGTCTAAAGCACACTCGTTTTTTATACGAATAATTTTTTTTGCCTCATTTAACTATTTTTTTATTATTTGCCTAGCTAAACGTGTTTAGATAAGCTTCGATATTTTCCGGCATTCCGGGTTTTTGTTTCTCGCATTACACCTCTACGGGCACCTCACGCCTTCAACCTATATTATAATCTGTTGATACCTGTCAAATAATATGCGAAATTAATGACTAGATATTGCCACCGGGTTCAGCCATAATCTGTAAATTAGAATCGAAACGTCTAATGAAGTAGCTGAGAGGTTTATAGGGAACAGGGGCTTAGTGCAAGTAGTTATTGAGTTTTTTTTTTTTATGTTGACGTAGATATTTATGTATGTACTTACGTAACGTATGTTTGTATGTTAAGAAAAAAACCGGATAAGTGCGAGTCCGCCTCGCCCACCGAGGGTTCCGTATTTTTTTACGTGAATTAACCTTTTGCGGATTTGTTCCTTTACTTGCTTTTTGCCAAATTCCATGATTCTAGGTCAACGAGAAGTACCGATCCTTGATCGATCGAAGCGAGATCTCCAAATGAACTTGGGCAAATCGGCGTATGTTTGTTTGTCCGAGGATAACTTTTGAAACGTTTATCCGAGCATCGTGAAATTTGGTATATAGGTAGGTAGTGATGGACTCAATTTTGACGCTAAACTAAATGAGCTAAAAATGTTTAGGGGTTATTGAGATATTGGGGTTCAAGAGGGGTAAAAAAATAACAAAATGGGACTACCGGCCAAATGGCACGTCTAATAAAAAGTCTTTGTAAGTAAATGTTGAAACCGTTTTTATTTTTGATTTTAACTTTGTAGTTTTTAAGTTATTTGCCATAATAAAAACTGAACTTTGACAAAATTCTCAATTTATACATACAACGCCGATTTGCTCAAGTTGATTTGGAGATCTCGCTTCGCACGATCAATAATAATCAATAGTAAACAACCAGACCTGGAGCAAATGTCTGTAGATAATACAAACATTTCTTCTGCTGGAATCGAACCCGTAACTTCCTGCGTCTCAGACGGCTTTTCTTCCACTGTGCCACGGAGGTCGTCAACAAACTCTATTCAGCAGGACTATTAATAGTTAGTTCTAATACCATATTATTACTGTAACAGCCACATGTTAGTTTAACGGTACGTTAACTACAAACGGCCCGTAACGGAATTATTTTACTGAGAAGCTGAATATTGTTTTGTCTATCCGAATAGTTCGTTTCTTCGATCTAAAATAACGTATAGTTATTTTAATGAGCTTGTTGGTTTCATTATTTCAAGATCTTTTTTTTCGTAATCTAGATTTCAGTTATAAAATGTTTTGTAGAACAAAGTTACCAACCGGGCACGATCTGCCGTGGTCAGTCTGGAAGTCCATAAACAGGCTCCGCCCGCACCCAGGTTGGCCGCTGCAGACTTGTGCAAATGGGGATTCAAGGACTGCGGTGATCCCGCGCAGTCAATGCAGCACTTGCTAATCAATGTCAATGTGCCCTTTGTGTCCGAAAACACCTGCACGATGGAGGACCTAAAAACCGCCTCACCTAATGCTATTGTTGTGGCCAAACACCTGTCCAATATAGTATAAATGAAACCGTAGAACTCTTGACACGTTAAGAAGAAGAAGTGATAAAATAAAAAAAAAAATAACCTGATATTAGCCGAGACTCCCCTTCTCCCCCACGTGAGATTGGGAGAGATTCGGCTAAAGCCCCTCCCCCCCCCCCCCCCCCCCCCCCCTGAACACCTCATGTAATTAATGGACGGCCCCTAACAAGAATTAACAGAAGTAGTATTTACATATCTTTTTACACATGTATAAAATTGTCGACAATAGTTAATATAAGTTGGTCGAAGCTAAAGTTACTATAAGTTGGACGAAGCTTTTGCTGATAAAACAATATTTAAATTTGATGAATTGTAGTGATTACCTGACATACCTATATAAATTTATTATTATTATTTTTCTCATTATTATTTACAATTTGACGATGTTTTTGTAGACCTTATTATAAGTTGTTATTATTTAGAACTGTTTCTCTTTTTTTTATAACATTTATTAACTACTAGCTGACCAATCCACAGCTTCGCACGCGTAGTTTTTCAAAAAAAACAATACCCGCGCAGTTGGATAAAAAGTAGCCTACGTTACTCAAGGTGAATGTAGCTTTCCAATTGTGAAATAATTTTTGAAATCGGACCAGTAGTTTTTGAGTTTATTCATTACAAACATACACACATATATACAAATCTTTCCTCTTTATAATATAAGTATAGATATAGATAGGTATTACTCTTGCGCGATAACTTGGGACCTGCTAGGAATGCGACTCCCCGACCGCTTCCCCTGCACTTCCCCGATGGCGCCCGTATTGTACCGTTCGCATCACTTTTTACTACAATATAACATTTGATGAAAGAATGACAAAATCTGAAATGTATCACTTGTTACAGATAAATAAGCCCCCAAAAAAATATTTGATTGACGAACTTTTTAAAGAGCATGGTCACGAAGTAGTTCCTCTACCACCATACATGTGTGACCTCAATCCAATAGAATACATTTGGAATTTGGTCAAGCAAAGAGTAGCCGAAAAAATATCAACCAGTCAGAAAAGGAAATACAAAAATTAACGAGAGATGCAATTACCAGCATAAGTGAGAGTGACTGGAAAAAAGAAGTCAACCATGTGGACAGGCTTCGACAAAAGTATTGGGACGATAACCTCATACAAGAGACGAATGAATCGCAATTAATTGTAAATTTATCGGATACCTCTTCGTCAAGTGATTATAGTGAGACTGAGGACGAAGAACAACCTCTAGAAGGCATAAATCCACTAAGTAGTGACGAAGATGAGATAATTTAAATAATAGATAAAATAAATGTATAAACTTAAACATTGTATTTTTATTTTATTCAAATAGTGTAAAAAAGATTAGATAAAAAGCAGCGTCCTCCCTGAGTAACATAATAAATTAGGTTAAAAAAAAACAAAGACGAAGCCGCGGGCGGCTGCTTGTTATGTTCGCTTTTTTGCGAGCGGTACAAACACGCCAATATGACGTCACCGCGCTCAGGTCCCAACTTATCGCGCACGGGTAATACCTATATGTACCTGTAATGATTATGTAATTATGTAACATAATTTAATTGTTTGATCTGACTTGTCCAAGCACATGTAATTTGTCAAAGGATATGACTAAACGAAATGAAATGAATACATCGACATGACGATATTCCAATGTTGTATCATTTGGTTCTGTTGCTCGTTGGTAGTATTGTTACACCTGTCAAATTTAATTTATAATATGCCCACGAGTATAATTGACTGGCATAATTGTGGCAACGACTAGCCACAGAGGCCATACAACCAATAGTGAATAGTGAGTATAATTGACAATGCTATGACAACTAAAAATAATGGTCACAATAAAAATCACAACTACAAACTCGTAAAAAATACTTCCAAAAATAGTCTAACAAAGCCTTCTCTTGACAGTATCATAAAACTCAATTTAAATCCAATATTATAATTTTGTTTTGGTCATGTGAAGGCGGACGATTTTGGATAAACATCCGATGGTCTTTTTAATTTAGAGGTCAAAATAGAAAGAGTTCCGTGGGCGTTTGTTCTGCTAATTAACGTTAAACATGGTGTTTTAGGTCGTTATGTAAATTTGAGGTACCCTAAAAAGTATTTAAGCTAAATTAAGACTGTAAGAAGGCGTAGAATCATCATTACCCCAATTCTCGTTTTTTTTTTAATTATTGTTATCTTTCTTATCTCTATATATAAAAGAAAGTCGTGTTATACCTACTATTTCCATTTCTTTATTTTATCGATGACAGTTCTAATTTGATAGTTGTAGTGTTGTGACTAAATAAGTAATGATATCGATCGCATATAATTATTATATTTTGAACAAGGAGAAATACTACAAAAACATTCAAATATATTTTTTCAAGGTGGGAACACTCAATGGCCCACTGCCATTTTGTGTTTGTTTTAATCTGCCACTCGCAACAAGATGGTCGTGCTAGTCACTACATTTCTGTTCGCTGAGTTTTTTCACATTATCCATACGTTACGTTGTGTATTTTGTGTTCCTCCGTGTCGTTATAATTATGTCGTTTCATTGTCGAGTACCTATCTATACCTACTTATTTTACAACAGCTTTGAAAATTTTAAAGAAGTTGGCATTATCAATCAAGAATTAATACGTGTAACATCTTGTAATGAAATATAATATTAGTTAATTTGTACAAAAGTATCCGGCAGTAGTTTAGTTTCTTACATTTTGTAAAAAAATATCTTGTTACGTTTATCGATAGCTCCATCCCTATCAGTTTCTCCGACTCTGGTATAACCTTGTACGTGCGTAAGCGTCATATTTTAAAAAAATAATGAATACATAATGTCAAAAAGACGCTCGTTCAAGTTTTCACAGGAGCTGTCATCGAGAAAATAAAGAAATGGAAATAGTATAGTTACACTATTTATAACTCAAGAACGGCTGAACCGATTTGGCTGAAAATTGGTGGTGAGGTAGCTTAGAACCAGGAGTCGGACATAAGATACTTTTTATCCCGTTCGACCGC
Source organism: Philereme vetulata (assembly GCA_918857605.2). Taxonomy (NCBI): domain Eukaryota; kingdom Metazoa; phylum Arthropoda; class Insecta; order Lepidoptera; family Geometridae; genus Philereme; species Philereme vetulata. The sequence goes on from OU975421.1 coordinate 13,132,188, forward strand.
GTTCCCGTGTGGCGTGACATAAAACATACGTCAATGAGAATACAAGTCACTATAAAGCGTGGTATAACAAAAACGCATCTGACATGGAATAACAACACGCAAATGACAGCTAAACGTAATTTTGTCCATGGTTATGTATGGTTGTAAAATGATGGCCGGGGACAACAATTGACAATTCTACCAGGGTGACGTATATTGACAGCCCGCATTATATGCATGTCAAGGCGGTAAGAAGTTCGGCGGGTCAACTAGTAAATTTATAAAACAATTTGGGGGCCGAGTCACCCACGTCCGTAGGAGAATACCCATATAGAATCCCTACACGTGGTCCCCGGGTTATGCCAATCAGGTGAAATCGGTGGTAAATTCGGCCGCGTCTGATCACCACCCACTGGTCAAAGTCGTGTCGCCATGTAGCTCCGCTGCGTTCCGACACAGTGACTGGTGTAGCCACTAATGGGGGGCGGGTCGACGTGATGATCTCATTGCTGGCAGACCGACCTGATGCACACAGATAAGCGCCGCATCGAATGACTAGTCGTGGAGGGTAGCGGGATCCGAGGCACGGTGCACCGCTGGCCGACCGCAGTCAGTAGGGGGCCCAAGTAGCGAAATAGCCACTCGTGAAAGGCTGCCCCGCCAACTAACGAAAAATCCCTGGATGCGCCATGGTGCATCGTGACCAGAAGAGAGGGCCCTATGGACATCCTAGGGGGGGCTCGGGCGTCCCCGCAGTCTCCAGACTAGTCCTCCAACGATGAAACTTTTCGTGTGCGTCTGAGGCTTATCAGTATGAAGCCCCACTTCACTGCCGCCTCTTAACCTTAAATCACTCGTAACCATAATGAAAAGTAGAAACAAGAGAACGTTTAAACAGCGGCTGCACTCCCTCTCACTCAAAGTGCACCTCTGCAACATCCAAGGTCTGCACTTAAATCTCGTCGCAGTCCATCACCACCTTGAGACCAGCTCTCTTGTTTCTTTCGGAGACGCAGATAGGATGTCCGTCTGACACGGGGTACCTCTCGTATCCAGGGTTTACCTTGGAGCACAATTTTAAACCCCGTGCGGGTGTCTGTGTGTACGCCCGTGATGATATCTGCTGTCAGCGTCTCCGAAACCTTGAATCTGCTTTTCTGTTGTATGGATTTTGTTGGACTCAGGCCTTGAAAAAAATTTATATGGCTATATTTAGCGTTCGCATAGTGGAGACCAGGAGATGACCAAGCTCATGACTTACCTCAGTGAGGCGGCGGAAACCGGCCAACAAAAGTACCCATCTGCTCAATTCCCATCACCCATCTGCTGTTGGGGGACTTCAACGCTCACCACCAAGAGTGGCTCTTCCCATACCAAAGCACTGACCACGCAGGGAGAAAAGCGCGAAAACTAGCTTTATCGCTTAATCTCACCCAGCTGGTCCAAGGAGCAACGCGGGTTCCTGATGTTGACGGCCAAACAGCCAATTGCTTGGACCTTCTACTGACAACTGATCCAGACCGCTACTCCGTGTCGGTTTCATCATCTTTGGGTAGTTCCGACCATTGTCTGGTGAAATCTGTATCTGTCTACTCCCCGCCCGATCTTAGCCCTAGAGGCAAGCGAAGAGTATGGCAGTACAAGTCAGCTGATTGGGATCAAATGCGTGCATTTTTCGCATCATATCCTTAGCAGCAAGTCTGCTTCTCCTCGGGTGATCCTTCAGATTACGCGGATGCCGTAAAAGATGTGCTGCGTCAAGGGATGGAATATTTTATCCCATTCTCTGACGTAACAGTGTCAGGCAAAGCTCAACCTTCGTTCGGAGCCGAATGTAGACGCGCTAAAATGCAGAAACATGAGGCATACCTGGCATGGGTTGATGCTCGAAACCGCAAAACCAAAGACCTATCTAAGAAGAAGACAACTTATAACAAAGCTGCCAATTCCTGCAAGAAAGCTTTACGGAAGGCTCGATTTGACCACATAGGCCGAATAGGGAACAAATTGGCGTCGTACCCATCGGGCAGTAAGGCGTTTTGGTCCCTGGCTAAAGCGGTTCAGTCGAACTTCTGTTGCCCCTCACTACCTCCACTGCTGAAACCTGACGGTACTCTGGCCCATACTGCTGAAGAGAAAGCGAATCTGTTCGCCAATCTTTTTGCGGAATCTTCTCGTCTAGATGCTGCAAGCGGGACACCTCCGAGTCTACCGGATGGTGGGGTATATATACCGGAAATCCGCCTGCATCAGACCGAGGTTCGAAAAACGATGCAGAATCTGGACGTGAACAAAGCCAGTGGCCCTGACGGTATTCCGGCAGTTGTTCTTAAATTCTGCGCGCCTGAGCTCGCTCCTGTACTGACACGCCTCTTTCGCCGCTCTGTGAAATTTGGACAAGTGCCGAAATCCTGGAAGCTTGCAAACGTGCAGCCCGTGCCTAAAAAAGGTAGTCGTGCCGACCCCTCTAACTACAGGCCCATCTCTGTCACGTCCGTCATCTGTAAGATTATGGAACGTGTACTGAACAACAGGCTCCTGGCACACCTAGAAACGCATAACCTCCTCAGTGATCGACAATATAGCTTTCGCCGAAATCGGTCTACTGGGGACCTTCTAGCGTATGCCACGCACATATGGAGCAAGGCCGTAGAGAAACACGGAGAAGCGCTGGCTGTTTCTCTAGACATCTCAAAGGCCTTTGATAGGGTCTGGCATGATATCCTTATTAGCAAGCTTCCATCATACGGTCTGCCCACTGGTCTGTGTGTCTGGATATCGGACTTCTTGAGGGACCGTTCGATACGAGTTGTCGTTGAAGGCTGCTCGTCCGATCAATTGGCGATTAACGCCGGGGTCCCACAAGGGTCAGTACTTTCCGCAACTCTGTTCTTGCTGCATATCAACGATCTGCTAAAACCCGGTACCTTTGGGTATGCAGACGATATCACAGTTGTGGAAAGCTATACATCTAGTGCACGAGCCAGTAGACCGCAGATTCAGTCACTCAGGGAGGCCATGGTCGAGCGCTTAAACTTGTCCTTGAAGGCAATCTCCGACTGGGGTGATGCCAATCTGGTCAAGTTCAATGCGAATAAGACTCAGGCGTGTCTGTTCTCCACAAAACGAAGTCAATTTAATCTGACTCTTACTTTCCGAAATGTATCCGTGCCGATATCTGACCACCTCGAGCTTCTTGGTATCACATTAACTCCGACTCTCAATTTCGGCTCCTACATTGAGTCGAAAGCCCAGTTGGCTGCTAAAAAGCTTGGTATACTCGCAAAGGTGAGGCACTACTTCACACCGGGACAGTTGCTCAACTTGTACCAAGCATAAGTCCGTTCGTGTTTGGAGTACTGTTCTCACCTCTAGGACGGATCAGCGAAGTACCAACTTGAAGCTCTGGAATCAATTGAGAGAAGAGCCAAGAAGCTCATAGGCGACGATGAGCTAGTTGATGGAAGGCTCCTCAGCCTGGAGCATCGACGAAAGGTTGCTAGCCTCTCGGTTTTTTATCGAGTACATTTCGGGGAGTGTGCGGCGGAACTTTTCAACCTGATCCCACCATCTCCTTTCTATCAACGGACAACCAGACGCTCTGCGGTGCGCTACCGCTATGTAGTAGAAATACCTCCCATTCGCACAAAGCGGTTCTCTTTAACCTTTATTATGCGCACCGCCAAAGAGTGGAACGCCTTGCCAGAGTCTGTGTTTCCAGATAGCTACAGCCTGGGTATCTTTAAGTCGCGAGTGAATAGGTTTCTTCTAGGCTAGCGTGTACCACCGTAGACTGCATCATCGCTTACCATCAGGCGAGATCGTGGTCAAACGCAAGCCTACAATATATTTTTAAAAAAAAAGTCGGGTTAGTTACACCATTTATAACTTAAGAACGGCATGACCAATTTTGATGATCTTTGATTTGTTGGATTTGTCTCCGCCCCGAATAGCAGAATAACTATTAAAATATCGAAAAACTACGCGCAAAAAAAATTAAGAACAAAATTCATTTTCTCATACATAGATGCAGCTAATGATGGCCGATTGACAATTCTACCGGTGACGTACATTCGCAGCTCGCGTCATATGCATGTCAAAGCAGTACGAAGTTCGCAGGGTCAGCTAGTTAGTTACAATATAAATATGTAGCATCACCTTTGTTAGCCCCAACTTTGCATTGACAGGCATTGAGATTAGATAGAAACAAATTTTCTATCATATTTTATAATCTCTGTACGTGTATGAATAAATAAATCATTTTTTACACCTTACAAGCTATACGCAATGGATAATAAGAAATAAAAAATACAAATAAATGTAAGCATAATGGGCGGTCTAATCGCTTAACAAAGCACCTCTTCCAGACATTCTTTGGATGGAGACGACTTACAAGCGAGATGCAACAGTTTAAAACAAATAAATGTATGCATAATGGGTGGTCTTAACGCTTAACAAAGCATCTCTCCCAGACATTCTTTGGATGGACACGATTTACAAGCGAGATGCAACAGTTTAAAACAAATAAATGTAAGCATAATGGGGGTCTTATCTCTTAGCAAAGCATCTCTTCCAGACATTCTTTGGATGGACACGATTTACAAGCGAGATGCAACAGTTTAAAACAAATAAATGTAAGCATGATGGGGGTCTTATCCCTTAGCAAAGCATCTCTTCCGGACATTCTTTGGATGGAGACGATTTACAAGCGAGATGCAACAGTTTAAAACAAATAAATGTAAGCATAATGGGGGTCTTATCTCTTAGCAAAGCATCTCTTCCGGACATTCTTTGGATGGAGACGATTTACAAGCGAGATGCAACAGTTTAAAACAAATAAATGTAAGCATAATGGGGGTCTTATCTCTTAGCAAAGCATCTCTTCCGGACATTCTTTGGATGGAGACGATTTACAAGCGAGATGCAACAGTTTAAAACAAATAAATGTAAGCATAATGGGGGTCTTATCTCTTAGCAAAGCATCTCTTCCGGACATTCTTTGGATGGAGACGATTTACAAGCGAGATGCAACAGTTTAAAACAAATAAATGTAAGCATAATGGGGGTCTTATCTCTTAGCAAAGCATCTCTTCCGGACATTCTTTGGATGGAGACGATTTACAAGCGAGATGCAACAGTTTAAAACAAATAAATGTAAGCATAATGGGGGTCTTATCTCTTAGCAAAGCATCTCTTCCGGACATTCTTTGGATGGAGACGATTTACAAGCGAGATGCAACAGTTTAAAACAAATAAATGTAAGCATAATGGGGGTCTTATCTCTTAGCAAAGCATCTCTTCCAGACATTCTTTGGATGGAGACGATTTACAAGCGAGGTGCAACAGTTTAAAACAAATAAATGTATGCATAATGGGTGGTCTTAACGCTTAACAAATCATCTCTTCCAGACATTCTTTGGATGGACACGATTTACAAGCGAGATGCAACAGTTTAAAACAAATAAATGTAAGCATAATCGTCTTATCGTTTAATAAAGCATCTCTTCCAGACAACCTTTGGAAGGAGAGGTTCATTTCTTAATGAAAGATTGGCTGAATATTTGTTTATTTTATGCAATAAATATTATTTGGTTTGATTTGATGGATGCTAGATGGCCCACCTGATGTTAAACCATTGCCTATAACAAAGTATTGCCTCGTAAGTCACTTTAAACATGTGCTTTACGATGTTACTGCTCTGCGTCAATCAACTTGAGGTATACAGGTGTAAAGCCTCATGTGCCAGTATTTCCACCAGCAACCATACCCTTCAAACCGAAAGAAAGCGATGCTGCTTTGTGGCAGAAAAGTTTTCTGGGTGAGCCCTTTCACAAAATACTCTACGGCTCTTAAAAAAAATTAAATGATATTCACAGATGATACTTTTTTTCTAGACCCTGGGTCATCGGGTACCGGGCCCATCGCGTTTTCTAAACTCGTTCTGGGGGTCTGGGCGAAGTGACGTGTGATCCGAGAGCTGGCGCTTATCTCAACGCATAAGCATTGCAATTCAGCGGGGCAATGCAGCCAGTGTCTTGGAGACACTTCCACCTAGTACTGATCTGGAGCAGTTGAGCTATCGATAGATCGTTTGCAACGGTCTTTTGACTCAACTGTTTCTTATGTATTTTAGTATTTATTATCATGTATTTTTATTAGTACATGCTTATTTGCAGATCATGCAAGAAGTCCTGCAGTGGAGATCGAATCCACAGTTCTTGCGTCTCAGTCAGCTATTTACCTACTACGTCATAGAAGTCATTCATCCGCAGAACCGCAAAGTTAATTGGCGACACAATTTATACAGTCTCAAGGTAGACAATTATCCAATCTAGATGCAGTAAATGCATACGATATGTGGGCGATATCCTATTCTAACTCGAAGTTTCTTTGAATAACGGTTCCGCTTTATGACGATCACAAAAAGCGGTGTATACAGATAATGTGACGTATCATTGGAAATAGTCAACGTAATAACAAATACAATATCCTCTTATTCATTATGATCACAAAGATTTGGAATTTAGGAACGTCTATTTTACCGAACGTTCTTAGGCACTGAAATTATGTGTTTTTCGTCCAAATCTTGCCCTTTGTACACCATCTCTCCACTCTAAACAACGGTAAAGTGGTGAGCTGACTAATGACGGGTTCTTATATCCATCGGTAACCAGCTACGACTCGTTTCTCCTTGAAAACCTGTCAAAAGTTTGACACTAGTTTGACACTTTTTCAAGGAGATACGAGGTGTAGTCGGTTACCGACGGATATAGGAATCCGCCATTAGCCTGTAGCCGTCACCGGTATAAGACGTTGCCGTTTTCATAGAATCCCCTGGTTATACTCAGCAGATGATTCAAACACAAGTGTTTTGTTGTGTTTAATATCAAAGTCAATAAATTCACTACTAATATTGGCTATGAGTTTGCACTGAGTCATAGATCTTTATATTTCAAGAACATATCTGTTAAACCTGCAATATTATCAAAGCGCGCTCTACCAGCTACAATAGGTAAATCAATAATAAATATATAGTGCTGGGCATTTGACATAGCGCTATCTAGCCCCAAACTAAGCAAAGCTTGTACTATTTGAACCAGGTAACTGATAGAATACTTATTTATATTTACATAGACATAGACAATCATTTATTTGCCAAATAACACACTTAAAACATGATGAAAAACTTATTTAAAATAATGAACATTAAAATAACCATTATACAGTACCTACATGAAAAACAGACACAAACAAACAATATAATATAACTTTAATTTAAACATGAGGTAGGTATGGTGTGTGCAAAAGGGCCTCGACTCAGCATTATGTCAACTGGGTTAGCAGTTGACGCTCTTATTATACCGAGACCGCTTAATCACCCACTAGACCATGTGAGAGCAAAATAACCGGAACAAATATCTGTCATGCAAACATTTGTTACGCGGCGGTAATCAAACCCGCTCCTGCGTCTCAGCCGGCTATTAGCCCACTGCGCCACGGAGGTCGTCAAAACTTTGTAAACATGAACTTGTTGTTCTAAGATTATACAATTAACATAATCTAAGCTAAATTAATCCAGTCTAACATTTAGACAGCGATAGTTCACCTAAATAAACGTCTATTGTAAGTTGTTTGGACTGACAGATGTCAAAACAAACAAACAGTATTGTTGACTTACGTAATCAATATAGATGAATTATATGTACATATTTATGATTCTTGTACACGCACCTTTAAAATCATCTCTCTCTCTAGCCTCAAAGGTTTGCTGGAAGAAAACTCTTTATAGGGTTAAGCTCGCCTTTGTACATGTCCTCTATTTCTGTACGTTATAATGTTTTTTCTTGTGTACAATAAACAATAAAGGAATAATAAAGAATAGTAGAAGTAAAACATCATCTAAGAAGACTGTGTCCATATCTATAGGTATATATAAAACACACGTCAAGTTGGCTACACCATTTATAACTCAAGAACGGCGGGACCGATTTTGATGATCTATGATTTGTTGGATTTGTCTCCGCTTCGAATAGCAGAATGACTATTAATAATATCGAAAAATTCACGCAAAAACAAATTATGGAGCAAAATTTATTTTTCTCATGCATAGATATAGCTGCTGATGGCCGATTGACATATCTACCAGCGACGTGCACTGGCAGTCCGCGTCATATGCATGTCAAGGCGGTGCGAAGTACGGCGGGTCAGCTAGTGATTAAAAAAAATATTTCATAACCTGCCTTATATCTGATGGAATGTTTATTAGAGAGATAACAATTGATTGACTATCGATTAGTGTCATTAGCGTCGCATCCTCCTTCTTTTTTAGGGTTCCGTACCCAAAGGGTCAAACGGGACCCTATTACTAAGACTCCGCTGTCTGTCTGTCCGTCTGTCACCAGGCTGTATCTCATGAACCGTGATACGAGTAGTTAGACAGTTGAAATTTTCCCAGATGGTGTATTTCTGTTGCCGCTATAACAGGAAATACTAAAAATAGAATAAAATAAATATTTAAGGTGGTCCCATACAACAAACGTGATTATTTTTTGCTCGTTTTTGCTCGATATTGATAACGGCAACAGGTAGACGCTTGAAATATTCACAGAATATTTATTTAAATATTAACTTTTAAAATAAATAATTAAATTAAAATAAAACAAATATTCAAGGGGGGCTCCCATACAACAAACGTGATTTTTTTGCCATTTTTATAGATAATGGTACCTGATAATAACCCTTTGTGCGCGAGTCCGACTCGCACTTGGCTGGTTTTTTTATTTCTTATTCAGATATTGAGTAAATCTGTGGCCGAATGGTGACCAAGAATCTGTTCTTGGTTCTGTTCGCGCAGACGGACGTTCTAAACTTCTTAGGTCTGCCTAAGAAGTTTAGAACGTCCGTCTGCGCGGTCGACGACATAAAAAAAGTCGCGGGCAACTCTTGCGTGTGTTGGTTATGATTGTTGTTTAAGTTATACTTATCTTAAGATTTTTTATATTGTAATTCATTATATTTAAAATCTTGGTCCTATTTAGTGCGATAAGTGATTTACGTCGTCAATGTATAAGTATTTGAATTATAAAATGTAAATCCTTTATTGGCTGTAAGTTTTAACATAAGATACACCTGTTATAAACTGTGGATTTTGTTCGAAATAAAATAAAATAAAAACTCTTGGATGCGCGCAGCACAGGACCGGGAAGGGTGGCGATTACAAAGAGAGGCCTATGCCTAGCAGTGGGTACTAATGGGCTGTGGATGATGATGATGATTCAGATCTTCCCGGTATTTCAACGTATTAAGTTAGTACTAAGGTAATCAGAAGTCGGACTGCAGTTTAATCGGATGTTATTTTTGCTGGACTCCAGTTTAATCGGGTTTTTTTACCCGATGATTATACCTTTTTGTAATTGTCTCATCAAGATGTTTATTTAGATGTTCATATTGCTATACATATTTGATAAAAAACTGATAATGCATACTTAAGGGACAAAAGTATCTTTAGCAGCCGACAATTTTTTACCCTATGTACCTTCGAGGACTCAAGGATTCTTTTAATTTAAATAGTAAATTGTATTCAACCGGAAACGAACTCATTTTTATACATTAAACTTGTAAACACACAAGCTGACGGTCCTCCTGATGTTAAGTGTTTGATACCAGAGCTTTTCTCTCTGAGAGAGTCTTTTAGTAACGCCTGCACATAGCACCGCAGCTTTTCGTGGTAGTTTTAACTATTGCGCTACGAAGTGTTGGAATACTATCCCTCCACATCTATGTAATGTTGTACAGTTTATTTGTTTAGATTATGACTCAAAGCTAAAGCTAATATTCTGTCAACACAACTAAACCAACCGTAGTAGCAGTAGCTGAAGATCTCTCTCGTTTCCTGGTCTCCATGTCTGGTCTAAAATATACCAGTGAAATGTGATAGTTTTATTGGATTCAAATAGTAGGTATTTAATTGCGTTATGTATGTATTTAATATAGTTTGGTTTGAATTTAACAATAGTTGTATTTTTCTTATGAATGCTACCCTTGATCAAGATGTACGTGAGGTAATGTAAAACGGACTCAGCGAGAGAGCAGCGCTGCGGCATATTAAGGCGAATATAGTAGCTGATTGGTTTTATTTAGGCTTTCTCATCAGGGAGGAATCAGTTTTATGTGCTCACAAAAATATATGTCATTCATTGACCTTTTATCTGCAAAGTGAACATACAAAAAAGTTCTACCTATTTATTTACTTTGAGAAAAAAAATAACAAAATGTTGCTGTTTTCGACTTTCAATTTGATTCAACCTCTAAACGACGTAAAATTTTGTAATTTTTCTGTCACCTAAATATGGGCAAAGACTATACCTTCGAGTTGAACAAATGATTCTGTGCTGCAACGGCCTTTCACGTGGCAATGAATTATTTTCAATTTTTCCGAATAATTAGCGGGCGTATCCTTAGAAAGTCGTTGCGCGGGCGACGGGCGGCAGTGTACCGCTGTTTTTCATACGGGAGGGTTGTGCTCGTCTGCCTCGCGCTCACCTATTTACTGGTCGGTTAGATGCGTGTGGCGGAAGGTGCGGGGCCGAAACAATAGCTACGCCCATTCGCTTAAGGTCATCGGCTACGGTTAGCGCCTTAATATGCCGTAGCATCATGCTGAACTGAGTACCGATTCATCCCCATACAGAGCTTTTAGCTTGTTCATTCGTTTGTGTTAGGTTAGATTTTGTTGTTGTTATGTTTTGTTTATTTTTTTTACTGTGTGGTTTTCGAAATAAAACTCTTTCTTTCAAATGGTCACCGACCGACGCCTATAAACTCCTGCAGCACTCGTGGTACTGCAGTCACGTTGCCTAGCACTTAATTTCTTGTTTACTGATCTCTTGAAGGCGTTAAAACCTCATCCAAGCGTTCCAAGATTTCTAGAAAAGAAATCAAATATTATTTGACCATGACGACTAAAGTCAGATTCTGAATCACGTGAAATTCTCGCCATCAAATTCACCCCTTCCAATAACATACAGTGTCTAGAACACCTTGTTGTTGATACCAAACTTTATCAATCTCTGTAATAGCAGTATTTTCTTCTGTGCTTCTTCTGAGTTTTTGCTGTGACCTTTTTTCTTATTCGTTTTACTTAACCCAATACGATTCGTATAATAATAATTTATGGCACATTGTTCTGACAATGGACCATTTTGTTTCTTTTAGGCAACCTTGCGTTTTATCAAAGTGATTGTCTTTGGATATGACTATCCCTGTTTTTAATAATAATATGTTTTTCCTCTGTTCTGTTTGTTTGCTCTTAAAAATATAAACACTAACATATTGTAATTGTAACCCATCCACAAACAATTATTATTTATGATTTTTTTTATTCATAACTAGTTGACCCGCCAAACTTCGTACCGCCTTGACATGCATATAACGCGGGCTGTCAATATACGTCACCCTGGTAGAATTGTCAATTGTTGTCCCCGGCTATCATTTTACAACCATACTTAACCATAGACCAAATTACGTTTAGCTGTCATTTGCGTTTTGTTATTCCATGTCAGATGCGTTTTTGTTATACAACGTTTTACAGTGACTTGTATTCTCTTTGACGTTTTATCTCACATCATACGGGAACGCGGTCGAACGAGATAAAATAGTTTCCTATGTCCATCTCCTGGTTCTAAGAACGAGATAAAAAGTATTGTATGTCCATCTCCTGGTTTTAAGCTACCTTCCCACCATTTTCCCCAATTTTCAGCCAAATCGGTTCAGCCGTTCTTGAGTTACAAATAGTGTAACTAACACGACTTTCTTTTATATATATATTCAATAATAAGGCTTGCGTTTGACCAGAATCTTGCCTGATGGTAAGCGATGATGCATCAATGCATTTATTGATTGAGCGAAGCGAGATCTTCAAATCAACTTGTGCAAATCGGCGTTGCATGATAATATGTTTGTCCGAGGATAACTTTCGAAGCGTTAATCCGATCATCGTTAAATTTGGTAGATAGTGATAGCACAATCCTGGTGTGACTAAAACTAATGAGTCCGTCTCCTGGTTCTAAGCTACCTCCCCACCAATTTTCAGCCAAATCGGTTCAGCCGTTCTTGAGTTATAAATAGTGTAACTAACACGACTTTCTTTTATATATATATATAAATGTGAAAGTAACTCTGTCTCTGTCTGTTTCTTACGTTTTCACGACTACACGGCGGATGGGTTTCGATGAAATTTGGTACATATATAGATAATGATCGGGATTAAAACATTGTAACGTGTACAATTTTATGACACGCTACATTTTAATTTAACCTAACACTATACTAATAAAACACTACATACCACGACATCTAGCGACATGGCGGCGCACTAACTGCACAAACGCTCAATAACTCGTTTTTCAATGCACCGAAATTCGAGCGTGTTCTCGTCATAGTTCGCCATGTTTACTGCAGATGGCGTTGTACGTATCTCAAAGAAATTAACTACTCATTCTTATTGATCGATATTCAATTTTAAATCATCAGAAACAGTTATATATACTTAAATTAAATAATCCTTTGCTTATGAGAAACACAATAAAAATAAAAATCTTAAATAATAAAAGACCGAATTCAATCAGTGTCTTTGACTGATGCAAAACTGATGTGAACAACAGCTTTATCTTGAGTGACGCCGGATGTGTCAAATTTAATTTTATGGCATCACCAAAAGTAATTGCATCATTTGTTCTAGAATGTGTTAAAAGAAATTCGATATTAATAATGATTAAAAGACGGTGGAAGTTTTCGGGTAAACAAAGGCAGAGTCGTCTGTCCTCACTCTCTTTTCCACGCCTGGACTCATCAGTGAGAACATCTAATAAACGTGCTACAGTATTAATCTCTGGACAGTGTAATTCCTGTTACTTTTTATTGTGAATTCGTGCCCAAGATTTCCAAGTCGGGAAGTCGTTCACGGTCTTCGCTCCTGATCTTTCTTCTTACTTTTCCATATCTACACCTGACGACCGTCAAACCTATCATCCGAGCCGTCGAGAAGCGTGGTTGTTCTTCAGCCACCCTGCTGGCTACCTCGAAGCCTACCGGGACCACGCCTTCCCACGAAGCCTACCGCCACGAGGTCGTTCGTCGGTCAACCTGCTAGCTGCCTTGACGCACGCCGCGACCACGCCTGCCCACGAAGCCTACCGCCGCAGCTCAAGCCCGCTTCATCTGTCCGAGCAGACGCCAGGGACGGTCGACGAAAATAACACGAGGTGTATCTATTCCATTATTTTTATCCGGGTTGAACCCCAGAAACATTTCTCTCTTTTCTGACGCTCTCGTCAGATGGCGCCCACATTATTATACTAAATAAATTTATGCTGCTAGGAGTGCTCAACACATTCTGTAGTTGTTGCACCATAGGCCAAAAGCCTTAAGAATTCTGTACTCTTCAAGTCAAGCTCTGTTTATACTACCTTCACTGTAAAATACTATAACCGTAATTTGTAATCTAAGTGTATACCATCGTTAAACCAAGTCATTTATAATCAGCCTCTCTTGATCTTGCCACATGTATAAGTAATCGAATGTAACGAACCTACTCGCTCTACCGACTTCTCTTATTCTGATAATTATATGTAATGAAACACATACAGCTTGGCAAAAAAGAGTAGAAAATCCGGAGGGCGCCACTGTGCTGCTCTTATGGCAACCCGCTGTGACCGTATAGCGTACGCGTACCAACCTATAGTCTTGATACTTTTGTTACTATTTTTTTGTACATATAGTTTATTTATTAAAATCAGTAAATATCATTTAATTAAACAATAACTTATTACCTAAAAATAAATATATTATGCTAGTAGGTAATACTGTGTTTTTAAAATTTTCTCTCTATTTTTTTCTAGGATTAAAATAAGACGCATATACAATGTTATTGTAATTAATCTAATATATTTTCCTCCAAATATTCCACCCCCTCCATTTCATCCGAGTCTTGGCTAGAGTTAGCCGCATATTCGTCTAAATCGTTCTCCGATTCAGAGGAACTACTATCGTCTTCGAGGTTTATTATAATTCGCTCCATGTCTTCGTACATAGTTAGTTCCCGCTCGTAATAATCTTTTTCTATTTTGATTACATGCTGGCATGAATTCTTCCAATCTTCCTCCGTAATTGATTGGAATGCGCGCTCAGCTGCTTCCTATAAAGACGAAACATTTTAATTAAACCTTTATCAACATTAAAAGTAAAACATCAATATAATCTCTCTCAATATCATACTTTAATAAGCCAAACTGTACCTTTATGTCGATCGAGCCTACATTTTGGGCTGCAATTTTATGTTTCGCTATTCCCCAAATCAGCTCAATAGGATTCAGATCACAGTGGTAAGGTGGAAGTCTTACCACTGTATGTCCATGTTCTCCTAACAGCTCGTCTATTTCAAATTTCGGCTCGGGCTTGTGCCGTTTGACCAGCATCAACAGCTGTGGCTTTTTCAACGACACATCAAATGGAATTCCATTTTTGAATAACCATTCCTTTATATCGGCTACTTTAGTAGCAGAGGTAGGCGCTTTGTTCAATACCACGGAATGATACGGCGCATTATCCATTACCACAATAGATGCAGGTGGTAAATTTGGAATCAACCTATCTTCAACCCATTTTTGAAAATTGGTTTTATTCATTTCCGAATGGTAGTCGGCATTTTTATTTGTTCCAGTAAATATGAGCAAAGCATTAGGAATAAACCCTTTTTCACTGCCAGCATGAACAATAATATAGCGTTTACCCTTTGAAACATTCTGCTTTACTCCACTTACATCAATCGACTGCCAGCACTTTTTTAATTTATACGATTGGTGAACGTAGCTTTCATCGAGGTAAACTATGGGCTTTCTAAGCTCTTCGGGCAAATTTCTATATCTGATAATTTTATTTAAATACGCTGCCCGTTTCGCTGCTATATTCGGCCGTTCAATTAATGCACTTCTTTCTGACTGACATCTTTTATATTTGAATCCTAGGGCGATAAGTATTTTCCGTAAATGCTCACGGCTTCCGTCATATCCCAAATCTTCTCTTACTACTGGCAGTAAGTTTCGTAAGGTTGGTACCTGAAAATAAAATAACTATGTAAAAATTTTAAATTTGAAAGTTGCAGTGACGTGTCAAACGAATGAACACTGCTAGTACGTATTATTTATTCAGTTAAATTTTAATACCAATAATAATAATGATAAATGTACCTGTTTTCTCACAGTGTAAAAAAATTGAACTTTTTGTCTGATGGCACATAAGTCAAAGTTATCCAACTGTTTTTTAGGACGACCTTTTCTATTTTTTCCGGGTGTAGAAAATACGCCTTTGTTTCGATCTCCTTCCAGCACGACTCTTCTTACAGTGCTTACTGATTTACCTGAGGTGAATAAATAAATATACAAACAAAATATTAATAAAAATACATTTTTGGTAAATTTCTAATTGTAATGATTTTCATTCAACAATAAAGTTATGTAGAAATCGAATTTAAATTTAGGTACATATTGCAAAGTACGCCACTCAAGTATCAACACTGATCTGTCGCACTATACCAAAGTAATGTTAGACAAAATGTAAACATAACCTATGTGCTCGATGATTATTGTTCAAAATTCCACTTATTTCGTATGCAAGCTATTCAAAACAGAATAGCATTCATCAATTTACACTTAATTCATCTAAAAACAACAATACAAACAGTTACATACCTGTCATATCAGCGGTTCTTTGGTAAACATCGTTGAGATCGGTAAGAATGGTTTTGGCCTCTTTTTCTGCCAAACATCGCCTATAAACCTTATAAATAATTTGTCTGCCAGCACTTCGGATGGTTTTATTCATTTTTAAGTTAGTTTTATCACGCTTTTATGGCACAAATTATAAATTGTATAAACTTCCGAACTTTGTTTACTTCAAACAATTCAAACGTCATCATTTTTTAAATGTTGCCAGCAAACAAAAAAATTAGTTCCGTTTCTACTCATTTTTGCCAAACTATACACCGTCTTATTTAATCTCTCTTATTGATCACAAATGTTACAACTTAGGTTACTTTTTACCCGACTATGCAGAAGGAGGAGAATGTTTTGGGGACTGAAGGGACTGAGCATATTTTGACGTTGTAGAGAGTTGTCGTTAAATGGAGGGAAGTAAAATCTGTATTAGAAAAAGAAAACGTTTATTTCTGATTTGTCTTCTTAAATAGTACCTACAATAAAAATCTGTTTTAATTTGATCGCTATTGCGTATAGTCTGTTATTTTCGTCTGACGTCTTTTGCTACTAAGAATATGACAACGTATAGATAAAAGCCATCACTTCTACTAACAACAGTCTGCAGCTACACGTGCAAGCAATCCCATTTTGTAAACAAAAGAACGGATTTCTTAGAAAGTTTGGTGTGTATGATGCCGACAGTCGAGTTTATTATGGTCTAGGATAATAAAACGACAAAAGGATACAGCTGCACAGCTGCACAGTTTTTACTAATTCGGCAACTTAAAAAGAACTTTTTATTACAAATTGTTGTCGTTATTGAGAGTGGGTGTAATGCTATACAGAGTGTATCATTGTATGGAAGACAAGCTAAACCAACCAAAGCCGAGTGATTTCGACGCTTTAGAGAGTTTGTCGTTAAAACGAGTGACGTTACATGGAGTTTACACTGTATAATAATATATATATATAAACTACAACAAAGGAGATAAACAAAACGATAAACTAGCAGTGCGTAGACAAAGAAAGGAAATGGTTGTATACCTTAGCTTTAAAGATAGGAAGATATTTTGATGATCTGATAGAGAAAGGTAAAGCGTTCCTTCCACAGCCGCACAGCTTGAATTGTAAAGGAGTCGCCATAAAATTTAGAACTGTGGACAGGGGTTTGGCGACTTGGAGTTTCAGATGAGCGTAGGTTTATTAATGAGCGTATATTAATTATTACCTGACCCGCTCACAGCTGGTTTGTCAATAAAAACATTCTCCTCCTTCTGCATAGTCGGGTAAAAAGTAACCTAAGTTTTAACGTTTGTGATCAATAAGAGAGATTAAATAAGACGGTGTATGTGTTTCAATACATATAATTATCAGAATAAGAGAAGTCGGTAGAGCGAGTAGGTTCGTTATATTCAATTACTTATACATGTGGCAAGATCAAGAGAGGCTGATTATAAATGACTTGGTTTAACGATGGTATACACTTAGATTACAAATTACGGTTATAGTATTTTACAGTGAAGGAAGTATAAACAGAGCTGGACTTGAAGAGACTGCGCTCTGTCAGTTCGCCGTCAACGCTCGTGGCGGCAGGTAGTGTTATTTGTATCGGACTGTCTATGTCAGACGCACATGAAACCAGCTGTGAGCGGGTCAGGTAATAATTAATATACGCTCATTAATAAACCTACGCTCATCTGAAACTCCAAGTCGCCAAACCCCTGTCCACAGTTCTAAATTTTATGGCGACTCCTTTAGGCGTCAGGTAGTGTTATTTGTATCGGACTGTCTATGTCATGTGCGTCTGACATAGACAGTCCGATACAAATAACACTACCTGCCGCCACGAGCGTTGACGGCGAACTGACAGAGCGCAGCAGCCGATTCTCCCCCCCGTCTCGACGCGCGCATACCTCAGGGAGTGCACAGCACTAATGGTCACACTATAAACGTAATTTTGTCTATGGTTAAGTACAATTGATTCTACCAGGGTGACGTATATTGACAGCGCGCGTTATATGCATGTCAAGGCGGTACGAAGTTCGGTGGGTCAACTAGTTTATAATAAACTAGCTGACCTGCTTGCAGCTTCGCACGCATGGTTTGTCATTAAAAACATTACTTTCTTTCTGCGCAATCGGATAAAAAGTAGCTTATGTTACTCAGGAATAATGTAGCATTCTAATGGTGAAATATTTTTTTAAATCTCTCCAATAGTTTTTGAGTTTATTCGTTACAAAAATACAAATCTTTCCTCTTTATAATATTATAATTTAGGTCGGTATTTTTATCAACTTTTAAAATGTAAATAATAATTATTGTGACATAACGATAATAGTGGGACATATAGTATACCAAAGTTTTTTGTAGATATTGATATGTTCTTTAATATTGTAGAACATACTTTTGTTTTATCATCAATAGTTTCTGCAGCGCATGTGACGAAAAACGTTTTAGGGCACTTTTTTACACCTTGGGGTACGGTACGTTACTTAAGTTTTAGTAAGGATCGCTAATTTTTTCTAATAATAAATATAGCCTATGTCACTAATAGTGAATATAGCTTTCTAATGGTGAAAGAATTTTTGAAATCGGCACAGTAGTTTTTGAGTTTACTCATTACAAACATACTCACAAAAATACAAATCTTTCCTCTTTATAATATTACTAGATGTTGTCAGCGGCTTCGCACGCGTGGTTTGCCAATAAAAAGTAGCCTATGTGTTAATCCAGGTTATGATCTACGTACATACCAAATTTCATCGCAATCGGTTCAGCCGTTCCGGCGTGAAAGTGTAACAAACATCCATACATACAAACTTTCGTTTATAATATTAGTAGGACTGTATAGATAAATAAATATTGCTAGACATGTCATACAAACTAAGCAGAGCTTGCACTATGGGAACCAGATAACTGAGAGAATACTTATATACTTTTTTTGTAAATACATACTTATAATATCCATATATAGAAAAACTACCAGACCTAGAACAAATATCTGTAGATTACACAAACATTTGTTCCGCGGGAATCTGAACATCCTGCGTCTTAGCCGTCTATTTGCCCACTGCGCCACGGAGGTCGCGTATAATATTAGTAAGGATTGTATAATGTACTCTTGTGACGCAAATAAACGTTTTTATTTATACTTTTATGTATATATATATATATATGAGTGTTCCTAGCATCATTTAAACAATCCTACTTTAGTATATTTATATTTACTAAACCGCTAACAAAACTGCTAACCATGTTTACAAAAAGGAAACTAACGTTAGAAGTTATTTTGCGAATGTCTAGGGCTGGCACTGACTGCAGCAATGCAATCTAAGGAACTATTATTATCAATCTACACTAAAAGGTTAGCTAGAAGAAAACGCTAATTAGCATTAAGTTCACCTATGTATTATTTTATTGGTGCAATAAAGAATTTTCTACTAATTATTATTTAATAAAGTAAAACTTCTTTACGCACGCTTGACTTGCGGAGTAAGCTGTTGAATGCGTTACGAAAAGTGCGAACAGAAGTTGAGAGGGAGATAGAAGTTAGTTAAAACGTTAATGTGCGAGTACGAGTTGCGACTTGCGTCTGTCCGAAATGAACATAGACCGATCAACCTACAGACGTGTGGATAATTTTGTAATGAACCATTTTATAAATTAATATTTTCAAAAAGAAGTTTTACTTCAGTAGTGTGTCAATCACACTCGTTTTTTTACACAAATAGATGACAGACAAAAACAGCTTACAAAATGAACATGTACAAAGGCGAGCTTAACCCTAATAAGAGTTTTCTTCCAGCATACCTTTTTGAAGATAGAGACAGTTGATTATAGTGGTGGGTACGTGCACAGAAGGACATTGGAATAAAATACTAATAAACAACTAACTCTTTCTATCTATCTATCTTCCTGTCTTTATCCTACACTAGCTCCCGCATGCGGCTTCACACGCGAGATTTGTCAATAAAAATTAACCTATGTTTCAATCCAGATCATAATCTATCTATATACAAAATTTTATTAAAATCGGTTCAGCCGTTACGACGTGATTGATTAACAAACAAATATCTAAACTTTCGCATTTATAGTATTACTAGTTGAACTTCGTACCGCCTTGACATGCATATAACGCGGGCTGTCAACATACGTCACCCTGGTAGAATTGGCAATTTTTATCCCCGGCCATCATTAAGTATGGGAAAATGAATTTTCTTCGTAATTTCTTTTTGCGTGAATTTTTCCGATATTTTTTATAGTGACTTATATAGTATTCTCTTTTACGTTTTATGTCACGTCACACGGGAACGCGGTAGAACGAGATAAAAATCTACCTACCTCCCCACCAGTTTTCAGCCAAATCAGTTCAGCCGTTCTTTAGTTATAAATAGTGTAACTAACACGACTTTCTTTTATATAAATATGGATAGTGTGATTGTGTGATTAAGGACGGCTTTCAATTCATTTCGTTTATTAATTTTACAGCATTAATCCAATACATAGCGTATATTATATACATATATACGAGTACGTATCTAAAACTGCTACAAAAATAACAAATCTATATCTTCTATAGATATAAAACAAAGTCGGGTTAGTTACACCATTTATAACTCAAGTGCGATGAACAATTTGGATGATCTTTGATTTGTTGGATTTGTCTTCGCCCCGAATAGCAGAATAACAGTCAGCAGTAGCGGTCAACTAGTTATAAATACAATAATATGACGTCTTAAAACCAAAAACCCACAGGAACATTCATTTTAGAACTTATTTTAGGTATAACTAAAAAATAATGTTTGATATACATATGAATTATATCCATATCCATCTAAACACACCTTCCATATCCAGATCAGCTTTCACACAATCTATCCATCTCTTCTTTGGCCTACCTCTACTTCTATTTCCCTTCACATTTTTGATGTGAAACATCTAGTCGCGCCTTGACAGTTAAACAGACGTGTATGCCGTGACGGCAAACGGCATGACGCTCTCTTACCATGCCCTCTCTACGCTAAAGTTCTCGATCAACTTTAATGTAACAACAAAGTTGATCGAGTTTGATGTAACAACAAAGTTGATCGAGATGTACCTAACGTACACATCTGCAGAGAGTCCCATGATGGCTAATTTAAAAAAAAGAAACGCGATCATACTAATAATATAACGTTTATTTCAGACAAGAATGTGCACATACAAAATAAATAAATATTACTGGGCATTTCACAAAGCTCTATCTAGCCCCAAACTAAGCGGAGCTTGTACTATGGGAACCAGTTAACTGATAGAATACTTAAAAACATTCATATTTTGTAAATTCATACGTACAATATATAGAAAAACATCCAGACCCAGAACAAATATCTGTAAATCATGCAAACATTTGTTCGGTGGTAATAAAACCCGCTACCGCTAAAATAAACGCGTCTCGACCGGCTATTCGCCCACTGCGCCACGGAGGTCGTCAAATATGATACCAAGGTACATATCTATAGATACATTAAAGACTAACCTAACATACATAAAACAATAAACTAAAGTTTAAATTGTATTAAGTCCAACACAAAAAAGTGGTATTATAAGTTCCACGCTCATTCATTATGTCTGTCTTAACTGGTGTGGTTCATAAGGCGGGTTCCTAATATCCGTCGGTAACCAGCTACGACTCGTTTCTCCTTGAAAACGTGTCAAAAGTTTGACACTAGTTTGACACTCTTTCAAGGAGATACGTTTTTAACCCACGATGCAAAAAGATGGGGTTGGGTTTTTTATATAATTTTTAATTAAAACTTGTTTTACTCTATGCTTCCTTAGAAAGAATATTTTCTAGTCGGTCATAGTAGGTAATATACAAGCTAAAAACTTTCCAGTAGTTGCTTGCTATTACCTTGTGTTGTTGTAAAATGATACTCGTGATTTCTGATGATACCCACTACATCAATACAGGGAATTCTAGTGTGGAGTCAGAGGCTCAATTCTGCTAATTATAAGAAAAACCATTATGGATCCATTTCATTATTTAACTATTATGATTGTTGTTCCTGTCATAAGTTGCCACATTTTTGGTGTTGTCATAGCATTGTCAAAGTTTAGGTTTTTTATTATGTACTAGTGGTCCCGCCGAACTTCGTATCGGCTTGACATGCATAGGTATAACGCGGGCTGTCAATATAAGTCACCCTGGTAGAATTGTCAATTTTTGTCCCCGACCATCATTATATATGAGAAAATGAATGACATCCACAAATAATTCAATACCAAAATTAGCCAAATCGCTCCACCCGTTCTCGAGTTTTAGCGAGACTAACGAACAGCAATTAATTTTTATATATATAGACAATATATCTCGGGATAACACCTACCGAAGCATATGTTTCAAACGATATTCATTTTTTTTACATCCTCTTTGACGATATTTGCAGCATGAATTCTGTCAATTCTATGTCAAACGTCATAAGGTTACATTATAAAAGCGCTAAGGTTAGATTATAAATAATTTTATAAGGTGGATAAGTATTCTTAAATTTTCTAATTTTGCGCGCAATTTTCTTAATTTTTTCTTTCATAAGAACCTTCTCCTGACAATAAGAAATACAACAAAAAAAGAGTTGGCCAAATTGGTCCAGGCACTGTTGATTTATGCGCTTACCAACACATTTTGCGATTCATTTATATATGATAGAAGATTCGATATTAAGTTTATTTATTTTTATATTAATAAGTTACCCGGTTTAGCTTTTTGGAGTTATAATTCTTTTGGCGCGTTTTGAAAAAATTATGAGAGTAAAATTTTTACGATTCGCACGCACACCGACTGCCAAAAATGGACATGATGAAGTTAGCTAATAACTGTCTCATGCGCGCGCACACCGACAGCCATAAAGCGACATGATGAAGTTAGCTGATAACTGGTTCATCCGCGCGCACACTAACAGCCAAAAAGTAACATAATGAATTTAGCTGATAACTGGCTCATGCGCGCGCACAACGACATCCAAAAAGCGACATGATGAAGTTAGGTGATCAAGTTTCCGTGCAAACTCAAAATTATATTTATTAATTTATCATTCTTTTTACAAACAAAGAGTTGTGGCATAGGTAGGGGATGAAATCTTTAGCTATTTTTATTCTGTTACGCCAAAGAAGTTTAACTTCTTACGTGCGTACATAAGTACACACACACTTTTTTTTTGTTCATTACGTTTATCAAGTCTTAGTATAATACTTTTTATTGTGTACTTTTACGATTAGGTCTTTAAAAATAAAAAAGCCTTTTAACCCAAGTGCATCGTTTTGTCAGCCCTAATCCGCGAGTTTAAATATAATTTAACTGCGCGTACGCACTAACGGAAACCGGCAGATCAAAGTGACAAGCCATGTGGTAACAATGAAGTTTCGATTGATGTTGACAAGTTGACAATATGACAATTTAGTGTGCATCTTAATGGCTGACAGATCTCTTGAATGTGCAAGGTCACAGTGATAACTTGATTGCAAGGCAAGGTCACTGTGATATCTTTAGTGATTCATTTTTTGACATAGTTATTAAGCACTAGACAAGTCAAGAATAAATAATGTAAGTTAGGTTTGTTTGTTTGTTTAAATTCTTTATTGTACAAACAGAAAAAAATACAAATGGATAACTGAATGCTAAAAGCATTTTCTACCAGTCAACCGTGACAGGTAAAAACTTGGGATGGCGTGCTTAACTAGGAACCAACAAAAAAATACAAATATAAATTAAAAAACTACGAACTACGTAATTGCCTACAGAATTATAATAATATAGGGCTGTTGAATAACGCCTACCTAAGGCTTGAGGTTAATTTTGTAGTTTTGAAGTTATGATGAAAAATGACGATAAAAATAGGATTCTCTAATTTTTTTGAAGAATATTTTTGCTAACTTCTCGGTTTATATACCTACCCAAGGACAAGGACTATAGTTTTCCATACCAACGTAAATACCTCTTTTGACCCCTTTAGGAGATGAATTTGCAAAAAACGGTTCTTAGCGTGTGCCTGCCTACGTGCTAAGAGGAACCCACCCTTCAAATTTCAAGTCTAGGACCAGCGGTTTAGCCTGTGCGTTGGATGTTACTATGTCTGGAATTTGATGCATAACAAAGTCAAACCAAATATATTTATAGCGTAATATGGATAGGTACAAGGTGTTTAGTATTACATAGTATAAGTGCAGCGATATTCAGCGTTTTAGGCATACAATGCCGAAATCTATCGCTAAAATATAGAAATCGTACTAATTTGTATATTTGTAATCCTTATCCATACTTTTACAATACATTTGAAAGTAACAATGTCCCTTTGTAGGTTTGACCGATTTCGATTAAATTTGGTGTACAGATAGCTTGTGACAACGGCAACTTTATATTGACATATGTACCAAACACGCTATGCGAAGCCGCAGATGGGTCTATTGAGCTTTATTTGATTTTTTCTTTTCTTAGAGGTGAGACCTCATGGTGGCCCTACTATGCCTATGCCTAGCCTACACCACCTTCCAATTCCAACCCAATCTATGATATAGATATATAGTAATAAATCGAAAAAATAAAAAATATAAACATTTCTTTATTTATTAAAATCACATATCAATTTTACTGCCTATTCCTCTGCGACCAAGCCAGGAAAGAAAGAAAGAAGTTCATTTTAATGGTCCTCTTACAATACATAACAATAATGAAAATAAATTACGTCTAAATTGTAACATTTTATACCAAGTAGGGCAATTTCAATCCCAAGCTTGTCTATCATCTAATACGTTTGTAAATTTATTATTTGTCAAGTTATGTACCTATATAATTTGTTAGAATTTGTTATTAAATCGTAGGCCTTGCCCTTT
The DNA here is from genome assembly GCA_918857605.2 of Philereme vetulata. Lineage (NCBI taxonomy): Eukaryota > Metazoa > Arthropoda > Insecta > Lepidoptera > Geometridae > Philereme > Philereme vetulata. The sequence continues at coordinate 13,156,787 of OU975421.1, forward strand.
AATCGATTTACTAACTTTATGGAGTGTACAAGTGGCAACAGCGAGTTTATCTTTATCTATAGTATTAAAATTATGATTATCGCTATTTTTCTTAAACAAAATAATATTTTTGTGATCATACATCAGAGTTTCATATTGTATTGACAAGGGAATGTCGTAATATTTATTTCTTTATGTTTTTGGCGTAATGATGATGTCTTCTAGATCTTCGTGCTTCATCTTATACCACATCATCGTGTACTATCGGTGAGAAACGAAGATTTAATAGTCCGAGTTAAATTTAAAAAACTTCCTGTTTTCACATTTCAATCCTACCATTAACATCAATCAGTTGTTATACCTAGTGTGTTTTTCGACAGTGTTGCAAACTTCATCAAAATTATAAACAATTTTGTAGGAAAGAATTTATATTTAGATAAATTTTAATAAGTCTTAAAAGTATTTTTTTTTAATCTTGCATGTTTAAAGTGCGCGAATCTCACACTCCCAACTTCACAAACTTTATTACTTTTTTATCTTTGATTTTTACTATTTACATCACTTACCACCAGTTTCCCATAACAGCTTGCACCAGCATCAGAAGAGAGCACAGAACCCTCCAAAACAGCTTCATCTTGCACAAAATACACCAAAGGTCACTTTCCAATCACCCCCCAATCGTTTAAACACACCACAAAATCATAAAAACACCGATACCAACCACAGAACAAAAAACCACAAACATAACAAAGTAATCACAAAATAATTCCAAATTTAAAAAACTTTTAAAAAGTTTCGTGAAAGTTTACGCGCGAAGCCGCTCTAGTTTCAAATCGGAACTCATTGCGAACTTATAAAAAAAAGATTCGAAAATCGAACAAATATTTTAATATGGCCGCTAACTGCGCTGCGTTCCGCGCGCATTGAAACACAAAACCAGACTGGCTGCTTAAGTGTATTCCATAGGATTCTCCGTAAAGGGGAAGGGTCGCATTGGAGGGCGTGTAGATGCACACTGCACGAGTTCATCCTACGGAGCCCTTACTACCGGCGTTCTTAGCAACCGGCGGAATACCTTGCGAATACCATGCCATTTCTCGCTAACTCAACAATGCTCTACATGTTATGTCAAGCCGGTCACTACAGATCGAAATTAATTAAAAATGAGCTTTAGCACACTATGTTTAGAGTCATATTCAGAAGCGAATTTCAAAAAAAAAGCTCTGTTGTAAACGTGACAAAATACTAATTTAGAACAGTTCAGTTGCGAACCTGTTCATGGCATAGAAATAATTTTTGTAGGTATACTTCGAACTCTTTGGTTCACAATTTAAGTTAAGATTTTGTATGATGCGAAGCGAACCATAGAAACTCTTTGCAAACATTGCAACTCAAACTGAGAGAAGCGAGTGAAAACTTATAGTAAGTTTTAAATTACAGAAAAATGCTACCATCAATTCAGAGCTTATGGAGCTCAGGATGGTAAACCGCAAAAATATCATCATTTATTTTGAAATTGATTTGACTCTGATCGAGTAAGGATTTAAAATCATACATATTTATTTGTAACGGATATCACTAGCCCATAAATGATCTCATATATTCAAGTTTAAGCTCTTCAAGTACCTACCTATAAGATTATAAGGGCCAGTATAAATACAAGCTTAGGGGAACTTTAAATATAAAGACTTTTTGTTTAAAAAAATAAATTTCTACATTTACCACGTAGTTCCGAAGTTGTTTTTTATCATCCTCAGCGGTAGCTAATTCTCAAATAAAATACATAATTATAGCGACCGTATTACATACTACGTAGTTATTAATGTATTCTTAGTTTAAACAGGTCCACTAAAAAAACCAAACTCTTTGCTTACACTACAAGAAGGTCGCTGCTTTTAGAGAAATTTACAAACGTAATACAGTCATTTATTTCGCGATTAATCTGTTTCTGTCATTGTTCTTTTTTATGCCACTTGGGGATGGAACAAGTATATGACCCACCTGGTAAGAAGTGGTAACCATCGCCTGTAACAAAGTATTACCTCGTAGGTCATGCACCTAAGATACGTGCCCTACGATGCACTGCTTTGCGTTCATTAAGTTGAGGCATACTGGTGTAAAGCTTCAAATACCTGTAACTTTACCAGCATCCATACCCTTCAAACCAAAACAGCATTGCTGCTTGGCGGAAGAAGTAAGTATGGTGGTAGTTCTTCCCCGGGTGATCCCTTTCACAAGGAACTCTGCTATTAATTTGTTTGACGTTTACTATAAACTATATCGTATATCAGAACTCGTAATAAATATTTACAAATGTTTTTTATTTTTTATTTCTTAGTATGGTAACTTATATTTTTTTATCTTTATATTCTTATTTTTTTTGTAATTGTGTTACTGTACAGGCAGTCATCCGTGATATCTTTATTTTAAATGGTTCCAACGGAAGATCAGCGTTGTGCCAAAAGCACAACTGTGTGTACTTTACTTGTGTGCTGTGTGTGTTTTGTACCGTCACAAATAAATGTTATTTCTTTCTTTCTTTTAAACTATGCAAACGTTTGGCCCGAACCCACAATCGACAGAGGAAGCCGACCTTGATAGATTATACTAAAGATATACACTAAGACTTATTAAGCTACAGTTGAAGCGACTAAGAAGTATTTGCAAGTAATAACCACTAATGGTTTATTGAATAATTATTTATGAACATAAACCTATTCATTCGGATACACTACTTACGGCCGTACCCATAGACCTCAATATACTTAACTTTTACCATTATATTTTCAAATGTGAATATTTATTAAAAAGCTTCTTTGGTGCTTACCGAAAACTGGACATTAGAAGGTCATAAACATTTTGAAATTATTAATTGGAGGCTTTAACCGGTTGTAGAGCACAAAAGGATTAAAACTAAATATTTATAATTTTACCCCTTGTATGTGGTTGAAATAGCTATTTTTATCTCACTTTACCTATTGGCAAACTGAATGTCTACGAATTTAAAAAAACCAAAAAATCTAACTTGATAAAACAATTTTTTTATTATAATCAGTAATTTCCGGCAATATCTATTAATCACACCACCTGCTCAACAATTTCAAATTATATGTCATGTAAACCTCACCGAAAGCATGTGATTAACCCCCTACGGCTGAGCCGGGAGTAAAGTTGTACTGAATTTCTATTTGTGATTAGAATTTGGAACCTCATCTGTATTAAAATTTTAACCAAAGAGACCCACACAATAAGAACTTATTCGTAAACCGAACTAACCTCTGCACAGAATGCACTAACCTATATTTGGTTTTATTGTCTCGCAGAAAGTCTGAAAAGTAGAGTATTCTCCTCGTGGATAAAGGTCTTTGCATCTTGGGCGTGCTTATTTCCCTCTGTGCGCTCTAGAATCCTTCGTTACGTTCGGGATTCAATATATCACCCGTAACACAAGATACTGCTTTAGCCCCTCGTTTAATAATCTAATATTAGCAAACTGTTCCATGTACAGCCGTGTGAGCCGTGAGATTGTGGCCAAACGAAGATCTCTATTCATGTCAAAAAAAACTTACAAAACTACTTAATAACTATTTAATGGCCATTAAATTGAAGTGACGTCTTTGAGGACCTTGCAGTAAATATTGAAACAGATGTAGATTATTATCTTAATTTGGAGTACCACAGTCACAGGGGTGTACTTTATTCCTCATGTTAATGCTTTGTTTCAAGGCTTATGCTAGTTGTTGAAATAAACGGTGTTTTTTGTGTTTTATATCTAATAAACTAATATTCGAACATACCATAGGTACGAGTAGGTTATCCTAGCAACATACTTTCTTTCTAAAAAATAGTTACAAAAAAATAAAATAAATCCCAAAACCTTCATCACAATTCTATCAAAAAATCTGCCACCTTTAATTTTAGGGCCGAGCATAAAAACCCCGATAGGAGGGTAAAAAACCATAACAATGCAGAATTACCTGTCAGCCATCTTGTATTTTACGATCGTTGTAAAACTGTAATTGCAATAGATCAAACACACCGACAGATGGTGAAAGAAATAACATCCAATAATACCCATAATAGTAATAAAACTAGCGATAATGAACCTTATACTCCAGAAAATAAGGAAATAGTGAACATTGATGAAACGCACGAGTGTAATCTTAGGGCACGTTTATATAGACGCGGTGCGTCGCGTCGCGCGTTGGCCACCGCGTCGCAAGCCTTACGAAGAAGCGTGCGTCGCCGCCCTACAATGCCCACCGCGTGCCCCGCCGCGATCAACGCTTCATATTCTTGATTGTCGTTGTGGCTTTTTCAAATAACGAAACGAAACGTTGAGCGATTTCAATCAACGTTAAATTAACTATCTATTTATTAGCCAAATAATTTAATGTACTGCATTTTATAACCGATAACAGCTGCGAATAGTGTGCTAGCAACGTAGCCGGAGCTAGCAGCGACCGAGCGAACGGTTGAAGTTCATTCATTCACGGTCCTTAGACGTTGCTATTCGTTGCGAATGTTGCGATGCTTGCTAAGTAGCAAATTAGTGATTCACTTCACATTGCACGCTATGTCAGGACTTGAGAAATTTAGATGGTTATGGTTCGCTAGATAACAAGCGATGATTACGAAGCTTGATAACGAAACGTTAACCTATCTAAACTAATTCGCGCCCATCGCTGCTTCTTATCAAGCGAACGCCTGTAGGTACATGAACGCTCTCATACATGGCCATATGTTTGAGATGAACGCGCGACGCGTCGCACAACATGCCACGTCTCTATAAACGTGCCCTTAATGATAAAGCGACACTCGATAATAAACCTTAAAGTGAAGATTATAAGGGGATTGGAAACTTTGAAGGAAGGTAGAGTGATAGTCGTAAAATTGCAACAGTCAATAAGTTAGATGCCATAGTAAATTATACCGTAAACCATACAAATTAAGTCGAGATTAAGTTTGTGGTTGATTGCAACGCCAATTTAAATTCAAATTGTGATGTAATTCGTAAATTAAGCTTTATTACGAAAGAATTAAGGCTACAAAATAGTAGGTTCTTGGAATGTGACTCGATTTCCTTTAGAATGTGGAATGTTTGTAGACATGCGAATTCTACAGGAAATGAGTTCTTTTTTGAGACAATTAATTTTGTAACTTAGTAAGAGCTTGTTTATTTATGAATAACTTTTTTCGTCTTTAAGTAGAAGAAACATTGAGATAGTATTTGACTTTATTATATTGTTATTTATTGCAAATTAATCACTTTGATTGTCTGTACCTTTATACAAAGTAAAATATGTATATATAATCCCTAATCTAACAAGTCGCTGCCAGTGGGCAGGGTGCCCAGAGTGCTGGCTCCATTGCCACGTTGAATGGCAATGCCCCGTTGGCCAAAATACTGGCCAGCATTTTGGTCACGCGTCACCTCGACCAGGCGTTTTGAAAGGTCATTATAAATTTTGTGGGCGCTCTGTCCCCACGGATCAAGAGTCTCAACCCCAAAAGGCTCAAATATAAAGCATGTGTTTAGACTACTATATTTGCGCCTTTTGAGGTTTTCAGCCGCTTCAGCCGCCACACTAGTCTTGTCTTGCGTACCGGAAAGATGTGACGGCGCTAAAGTGTCAACGCAAGTGGCGTCCCACACTAAACCCCGTCCCATCTTCCATGGAATTAGTGTCATTCCGTCAGGTCTTTTACCATCGTCACGTACGAGACCACTTGGTTCCAAAATGGCGGCGCAGTTGGCGGTGGTAAAAGCCCCACGTATGACATCATTGAGACTGGCGTGGCGGGGAATTCTTCCTGCGCTATTTGACTTGATTTAATTACGAAACTTAGTGGCCAAACGTAGTGGTATGGATTTGCTGCCTTCGAAGTTCTGAAACGGAATTCCGACTGTATATGACCGGCCACACATAAACTTGGTTCAATGCTCTCAATAATGACACAAACAAAATTGACAGTCTCTCATTGACTCCTAAAATAGAGAATCGGCTGAAATTCCAAGGATTAGTTCAACTGACTCAAATCAGCTCAATTGGAGCGATTGCCGCCACCGCTAATCTACGAGATAGCTTCTGTGGGCTGTCGTCTTTAAACACCAACTTCAAAAAAAGGAGGTTCTGATTTCGGTTATTTTTTGGTGTGTCTATTTTTGTTTAGATCTCCGTTATTTATAAACCGATTTGGATTTTCTTTAAATTTTTTTGGAAGGTATTTACTTTCAGATTGGTTTCATAGAAATTCCATCAAAATTGATACATTAGTTTGTTTTATCTGATTAAAATGATGAACATTATTTTAGGCAGCGTTTTGGTTCGTGCATGGGGCATAAATGACTGAAAATATCACACTAATAATTATAAATAATATATTTACGACCTCCGTGGTGCAGTGGGAGAATAGCCGGCTGAGACGCAGGAGGTAGTGGGTTCGATTCCCGCCGCGGAACAAATGTTTGCATCTACAGATATTTGTTCCGGGTCTGGTTGTTTCTCTATATATTATAAGTACTTACCTATATATGAAGAAAAAAAATTTACATATATATGTAAGTATTCTATCAGATAACTGGTTCCCATAGTACAAGCTCTGCTTAGTTTGGGGCTAGATAGCGCTGTGTGAAATGTCCAGCAAAATTTATATTTATTAATTTAAATGTCAAAGTTTATATGTTTGTTTATTTATTTGTTTGTTACTCCATCACGTGGTAACGGCTGAACCGATTTCGATGAATATTGGTATATACGTAGATTATAACCTGGATTACCACTTATGCTACCTTTTATCCCATAAATCAGTTCCCATGGGATAAAAATGGGGTGTCAAGTCAAGTTGCAACAGCGAGTTTAACTTTATTTCTAGGTTATCTACACATTTAACCGTGTAACGCGTACGATGTCGCGGGCAACAGCTAATCTATAAATTAACAAAACTTCAGTGGTACAGTGGCTGAGAGAGAGAGCCCCCGATGTTGCGGGTTCAATTCCCGCCACGGAACAAATGTTTGCATTATTTACAGATTCCATATTTTCTTTTTTTATTACTCACTCACTTCTTACTCTTCGGAAAGCTTCGAAATTAATCCCATAAACAAAATCAAAACTCAAATCCCATACATCACCAATCGACGCACATTAAGACCATCCAAAATAATACAAATCCTTTAACTAAACCTCCTTTTATTTCAAGCAAAAATAACTCTTAAAACTTGAGGAATAAGGTTGGTAGAGTAGGAAAATATAAGTTAGTGCGAACGTAAATGGCAATTACGTTTCATATCCGAAAGCAGACAACAATAACATAAAAGAGTCAATACTGATACAAATGAAGAATCTATAAATGCCTTTAAGACATTGGGATGTAGAGCTGATAAGATTTATACAAGGCTTTAAATAAAATAAATAAATATAGCTGGACATTTCACACAGCGCTATCTAGCTCCAAACTAAGCATAGCTTGTACTATGGGAACCAGATAACTGATAGAATACTTATATACTTTTTTTTGTACTTATAATATTTAGAAAAATATACAGACTCGGAGCAAATACCTGTAGAACATACAAACATTTGTTCCGCGGCGGGAATCGAACCCGCTACTTCCTGCGTATCAGCCGGCTATTCGCCCACTGTACAACGGAGGTCGTCTTTAAATATATATGATTGAAAATTGCAATGCACAGGTTATTTGGTTAAATTTGGAGTCGATAAAACCGACAAATAAAACCGGCCAAGTGCGAGCCGGACTCGCGCACGAAGAGTTCTGTACCATTATCTATAAAAACGAGCAAAAAATCACGTTTGTTGTATGGGAGCCCCCCTTAAATATTTGTTTTATTTTAATTTAGTTATTTATTTTTTATGTGAATATATGTATAACTAGATATATAACTAAATATTCTGTGAATATTTCAAGCGTCTACCTTTTCCCTTTATCAATATCGAGCTAAAACGAGCGAAAAAATCACGTTTGTTGTATGGAAGCCCCCCTTAAATATTATATTTTATTCTGTTATTTGTTGTTAAAGCGGCAACAGAAATACATCATCTTTGAAAATTTCAACTGTCTAACTATCACGGTTCATGAGATACAGCCTGGTGAGAGACGGACAGATAGACAGACAGCGGAGCCTTAGTAATAGGGTGCCGTTTTACCCTTTGGGTACGGAACCCTAAAAATGGCTTCTCCTGACGTCATCAATGTAGCCGAGTACCTATCTAACACAATTTAAGTAGAACTATTGACACGCTAAGAAGTAGAGTGTTGATAACCTGTATTAGTTTTAGTTTAAGTAAGTAATAATAAGTGTTGCAAATAAATATCTTGATTTATTGATTGATTGAAAATAATTTATTGCACTTGTAAAACCAGTACAAAGGCGAACTTAATGCTGAAGAGCATTCTCTTCCAGATAACCTTTGTGTATTTTAGATAAAGATGTGTAGGTGTAGGTGCACAGGACTAATACAAATAGCATAATATAGGTACATAGGTACTACATAATATAGGTACATAGGTACTACATAATATAGGTACATAGGTACTACATAATATAGGTACATAGGTACTACATAATATAGGTAGATAGGTACTACATAATATAGGTAGATAGGTACTACATAATATAGGTAGATAGGTACTACATAATATAGGTACATAGGTACTACATAATATAGGTAGATAGGTACTACATAATATAGGTAGATAGGTACTACATAATATAGGTACATAGGTACTACATAATATAGGTAGATAAGTACTACTTAATATAGGTACATAGGTACTACATAATATAGGTACATAGGTACTACATAATATAGGTAGATAGGTACTACATAATATAGGTACATAGGTACTACATAATATAGGTAGATAGGTACTACATAATATAGGTAGATAGGTACTACATAATATAGGTAGATAGGTACTACATAATATAGGTACATAGGTACTACATAATATAGGTACATAGGTACTACATAATATAGGTAGATAGGTACTACATAATATAGGTAGATAGGTACTACATAATATAGGTAGATAGGTACTACATAATATAGGTACATAGGTACTACATAATATAGGTAGATAGGTACTACATAATATAGGTACATAGGTACTACATAATATAGGTAGATAAGTACTACATAATATAGGTAGATAGGTACTACATAATATAGGTAGATAGGTACTACATAATATAGGTACATAGGTACTACATAATATAGGTAGATAAGTACTACTTAATATAGGTACATAGGTACTACATAATATAGGTACATAGGTACTACATAATATAGGTACATAGGTACTACATAATATAGGTACATAGGTACTACATAATATAGGTAGATAGGTACTACATAATATAGGTAGATAGGTACTACATAATATAGGTAGATAGGTACTACATAATATAGGTACATAGGTACTACATAATATAGGTACATAGGTACTACATAATATAGGTACATAGGTACTACATAATATAGGTAGATAGGTACTACATAATATAGGTAGATAGGTACTACATAATATAGGTAGATAGGTACTACATAATATAGGTACATAGGTACTACATAATATAGGTACATAGGTACTACATAATATAGGTAGATAGGTACTACATAATATAGGTAGATAGGTACTACATAATATAGGTACATAGGTACTACATAATATAGGTAGATAGGTACTACATAATATAGGTAGATAGGTACTACATAATATAGGTAGATAGGTACTACATAATATAGGTACATAGGTACTACATAATATAGGTAGATAGGTACTACATAATATAGGTAGATAGGTACTACATAATATAGGTACATAGGTACTACATAATATAGGTAGATAAGTACTACTTAATATAGGTACATAGGTACTACATAATATAGGTACATAGGTACTACATAATATAGGTAGATAGGTACTACATAATATAGGTACATAGGTACTACATAATATAGGTAGATAGGTACTACATAATATAGGTAGATAGGTACTACATAATATAGGTACATAGGTACTACATAATATAGGTAGATAAGTACTACTTAATATAGGTACATAGGTACTACATAATATAGGTACATAGGTACTACATAATATAGGTACATAGGTACTACATAATATAGGTACATAGGTGCTACATAAATAAACCTACTTAAATACTTTATATGATAGACAAAACTATACCATTATCAAATAAAAATACATACAAATAAAAACAATAGAAGAAGTGATAATTGCTAATTTTTGGTCGGTTTAACCGAAAAGGTGCCTATAGATTCTCAATCTGAATACTTCCACTGAAGTACGTATAGTTAAATAAAGTAAATAAATATTGCTGGACATTTCACACAGCGCTATCTAGCCCCAAACTAAGCAGAGCTTGTACTATGAGAACGAGATAACTTATATACTTTTTTTTGTAAATACATACTTATAATATATAGAGAAACAACCAGACCCGGAACAAATATCTGTAGATCGTGCAAACATTTGTTCCGCGGCGGGAATCGAACCCGCTACCTCCTGCGTCTCAGCCGGCTATTCGCCCACTGCGCCACGGAGGTCGTCAAAAGTTACTCGTAGCCTCGAAATAGTTACTCGTAGGTTGCATATTATTCCAGAGACGTCTAGCGGTTATGGTGTACGAGTCAGAGTAAGTAGCCGTGTTAGGCTGTTGATTTGATTTTGCTTTGATAACTTTTTAGGCGTGACGTTGTCCTGTCTATTCCTACCTACATCAACAACCCAAGTAAATACGTTCCTGTTATTAAGAATATAATAAGTCGCATATTCCATACTCGGCCTTAGATACCATCATGTACTTTTATTTTATTCATAGGAAAACTCGCTTTATTCCCTTGTTTGTTTACTCTGAGACGTTGTTTTTTCTGTATATTGCTGATAATGCATTTTCTTTATACCTTTCTATGAGTTTATCGCTTATTATTCAGAGTGAATTCGTAAACAGTTGACAAAAAGGCAGGAAAAACAGCTTTACCCGAAATCCGGTATATTTTCGAATCCCCACCGCTATGTCCCCACCGCTTCGTAGATGCCTCGTGACCGGAAAATTACTCGGGAAATTTATTTTTAATAGTCTGATAAGAATTCGCACGACGTCCTGCACTGAGGTTTAATGTGAATTATCCCCCTTCCCCATCCTAACTCCTTGAAATAACGGAGTAAGATCCCCGTGGATGTTGTTGTGGTGTCGGCGGATGAGGATTCGATGAGTTCCTGCAGCCCTGGGCATCTACTCTGCAAAACGATAAACGATATATCGGGACAATAATCGTGCAAATCGTACTCTAAGTTGCATCGTTTCGATTATCGTATGAACGATAGAACGACTGACATTACTTTTGACAATTGATGTCGTAATTGCTACTCTAGTGGTGCTAAAACGATACGATAATTTGAGTTTGACAACGAAACAAAGTATCTCTTTGTCGGAATTCAGTCTGGCATCGCTAGTTGCCGTGATGTGAAGTATCACGTGCTCCACTCTCTCCTCCCGTGTTAAAACGTGTACGTTTGTAGTAATTGTTCGGTTACGAGGCCTCTACGAACCAGTGGGGACGTAGCGGTAGGGATTTCGAGAATATACCCGAAATCTTTGGCGTCCCACGCATCCAAAGTTATTTCCTGTCGCAATCTACAATCGCTATGGAATGAACGCCAGTGAAATTGCAAATGCGAAAAAGTATAACTCAGAATAATAACAATTGTTCCGAGTTTGATCCAGTCGCATTTCTGTACAGTTTGAATGACATGACAAGTCACAAGGAATGAACGGTTGGGCCACTAATATAACGAGTTTTCTTTCCGGATCCCACGTTCTTAGACATTTGTCCATCCCTTTGCTAACTTTCATCATCATCATATCATCCATAAGACGTCATAGATTTCCCGAGCGACCGATCTTGTGAGGCCTGCACTCAATGAACGGCTCAGTGCAATCTTTATCAGATCGTCTTTCCATAGTAGGGGACCGTCCTACGCTGCAATTTCTAGTGCATAGTCTCATCTCTAAATCAAATCAAATCAAAATATTTTTATCACAAGGATCACTTTGAAACGTCTATTTTACTGCCTGTTCCTTCGCGACCAAGCCAGGAAAGAAAGGCAAGAAACAAGGCTGGTGGTTTATTTTAATGATCCTTTTATAATACATAACAATAAAGAAAATAAATTACGTCTAAACATTTTTGAACTTGTTGGAGCAATTTCAATCCCAAGCTTCTCTATCATCTAAATAATCCGATATTTTATAGTAGGTTTCATCACTTGGGAGTTTTTGCCCTTTAAACGATTTACTAACTTGGAGTCTACAAGTGGCAACGGCGAGTTTATTTTTATTTTATTTATTTCGGAACAACAAACAGTTACAATATAAAGGTTAGGTAAGATACAGTATTCATGTGATAGGAGTATTAATAATGTAACCCACTACGGTATTCACATATTGGTAAGACAGACTCTGTCTTGTTATGTAAATGTAATGAAAAGTAGATGCAACTAGAGGGCCTTATCTTTTTTTCTAGTATTAAAATTATGATTACCGCTATTTATCTTAAACAAATTAATATTTTTTGTGAACATACAAAAGATTTTCATAGATGTATTGACAAGGGAATGTCATAATATTTATTTCTTTAAACTTATGGAGTAATGGTTCTCGATAAACTTTCCGCCCCAACGGCCGTCAGTTCTACGAACTATGTGCCCCGGCTCTGCCGTTTCAGCTTGCTAATCCTCTGGGCTATATCAGTGACCTTAGTTTGTCAACGAATCTCCTCATTTCTGATTCGATCTCCTAAAACACCAAGGCGTATAACTTGTGTGATTTACCAGTGTAGTATAATTTCCTGTTATGGCTTTGTGGCGTTTCCGAACGAAAGGCGCGGTAAAAAAAATACATTGACAGGAGAAATAGATAGTTCGGTAGGAAGAAAAGGCCGCAAGAATTTTCTCTCGGAAATCCATCACCAGGTTTCTGGGCTGGATCTCTGGGTCTTCCAGACTACTTCATCCTCGATTATCAAGCGCGGCCGCTTAACCATTGTCATTAAAGTTGTTTGTTCGTGGATGCTTCTCTCGTGGACCTCTAATGCATTTGTGAACTTTCTTTGTGAGCTCAATCTTCATGTATGTACTCGTCAGAGCTGATTAAAATAAACAGTTATGGTAAAACACCGTGTTTCGTGATCCTCCCCACGTGTTTTCCCAAAGCTTCTTTGCGGTTAAGGACACGCTGGTTACCTAAAAGAAATAGTTAAACAGTTCGATACATTCAGGAACTTCATTTAAAATCCCCATTCATAATTCTAATTCTGACCAGACGGGTGTAAAGGTGCGTTTTCCAATTTTATGTTTTTCAAATTGACTCGGCCCGCCTAGACGTCAACACCACAGAATAAAAACATCGAGTTCACATGAACGCAGCGCGTTAACACTGAACTGATTTTTGACGTTAGTGATGGATTTTTTTTTCGTTCTATTTTGTTTTTATGAATTTTAAGTAGGTGAGCTTCTGTGGTGGAATATTAAATAGTAGAGAATAGCTTTGGGTAGCTCGTATAATGAATGTAACTTGTTTTAGGATGTAGGTAGGTACATATTGTGGCAAAAACAAAAACTCAGCTAAACCAATAAAAAATTTGAATGAATGAACGAAAGTTCTTTAACTTACTTTACAAGCTAAATGGAAAAATCATATGACGATGATGTGTGACATTATTATGTAAGCACATAATACAACACATTGTCTTAATATCTGTATATTTTGATTGATTATTATTATGGTACTGACTAACGACTTAGGAACGATTTAATTTATCGGAGGATGAATAAAATGAATTAAATTGAAATAAACACCAATTAAAGAATTTATTTTTTTTACATTCCTAGTGTACAATTCTAGATGTGCCCTCGTAATATTATTACAATTTAGGCATGTATATGCTAATGAGAATTTCATTTTGCCCTAGTTTTTAAGTATAACTTAAACTAAGAATGTGTCCAATATCACTTTTCTTACTGTCTCTAGTTAAGGGAAGACACTTTGTTCATGTGTTCTTTCACTACGTTACACTATTATTAACTAGCTGTTGCCAGCGGCTTCGCACGCGTGGTTTGCTAATAAAAAGTAAACTATGTGTTAATCCAGGTTATGATCTAAGTACATACCAAATTTCATCGCAATCGGTTCAGCCGTCCCGGCGTGAAAGAGTAACAAACATCCATACATACAAACTTTCGCGTTTATAATATTAGTACCTAGGATTTACATGACACTAACTCAAAAGACTTAGTTCTCTTGATTTTTCTCACTATGTCCGTGTTCTAGAGGAGCTGGATAGCCTCAACGTTCACATGGTGATGAAGACTACGCTCATGAGATTCTGCATATTTTTTTATAGTTTTGTTGACGCCCTCTAGGAAGGTCCCGGTGCAGGTTATCATTTTATACGTACCAGGGGTACGTACATACCCCTCCATTTATTGATCAAGAGCAGCGAGATCTCTAAAGGCGGGTTCCTATATCTGTCGGTAACCAACTATGCCACGTATCTCCTTGAAAAAGTGTCAAACTATGTCAAACTTTTGACAGATTTTCAAGGAGAAACCAGTCGTAGCTGGTTACCGACGGATATGGGAACCCGCCATATATCAACTTGTGCAAATCGGCGTTGTATGTATGCTTGTTTGTCCAAGGATAACTTTCGAAGCGTTAATCCGATCATCGTGAAATTTGATACATAGGTAGGTAAGGTAGTGATGGCACAATTTTGATGTGACGAAATAAGCAAAAAATGTTGTGCGGTTTTTGAGATATTGGGGTTCAAGCGGGATAAAAAAATGAAAATGAGACTATTAAGTCAAGTGGGGCGTCAAATGAAAGGTATTCTTTAGTACATTTAGACTCCGTTTTTATTTTAGTAAAGTCTTTATAGTTTCTGAGTTATTAGCCATAATAAAAACTGAATTTTGACAACATTCACAGGGTACACCATTGACCCCACAGAGCTGTAATTTGGTATGTGTATAGCTTAAGTGACACAAATATAGGCAAAGTCTGAAATCCAGAATAACTGCAATTTGTACCCCAAAAAACTATAACCACGTTCATGAACTCCCGTTAACTGTAATTTGAATGAAACGGTAGGTCAAGTAGTCTGGTTATTATTTCATGTCACTATTTTGATAGACAAAGATTAAAAATAATATTTTTATGTTTTAATCGGAGACTCGCGAGATCTCAGTTCGGGGCGAACCACTAGTTATTTTAATATACTTCCGAGATTTAAATATACAAACTCGTTAAATCTCATTCATTTCTACATATCTAGCATTGGAATCTTTCCCATCACTATGTATATTTATTTATCGAATTACTGGTTTGTATCAGCGTTCAATCATCGGCATGTTTTCCTATCAGTCAACGCGCGAACGCAGAACCATCTGTCTTTATAAAACCCTGTGTAAACTTGTACGTCAATATCGTAAGTTTTACTGTTTATTAATTTGTTTATCTTCGCCGTACTCTGATTTATAATGTAGTAAAAGTCGCAGGGAAATGTAGGAATTTTTCTGTTTCTGCTTTTTGATTGGCTAATTCTAATTCTAGGGTGGGGGAAATAAAATAAGCTCTGAGGTCCCGCATAAATACACCATAAACCCTCCGTCGTCCGAGACACGTTCTCGGAGACCCGGATGACGAAATCACTTCCGCTAATGCGGGTGAGTCATCCACATTAGACAGAGCAAACACTCCACACATACACCGACCTCGCCGGCGAGGTCGACGAGTCCCTTTAGTCGCCGCCTACACGAGGTACAAGCACGTACCCGGGCGTTTCTCTCCTATCCCCGTCCCGGCAACAGCCCAAGCCGAGGTTCGTAACTAAGTGGTGCCCTTGCGCTAGTTGCCTCATCAACAAAATAAAATTATAGGGCTGAGCGCCTTCTGCGCTCGCCAAAAGCTCGGTTAAGCTGCAACGGCCTCAGAGGCCAACAGCGAGATAAGTCCATTCGAAAAAAAAAAAAGCATACATACACCCCGTATTGTGCGTTACTCCCCTTCTAAGCTTACCCCAGCCATCCTAACTCCTTAAAGTAGCGGGTTAGGACTTCGGGTTGGTGGCAGCAGTTTTCCAGAGTCCCCGAGTTCGTTGCTGATGTCGAAGATGACTCGATGAGTTCATGCAGTCCCGACTTCACAAAAATCAAGAACCAATTACGCAATCAACGGTTTTCATCACCAGAAAAGACTGTCGAAGAGTATGAAAAACATGGACCTACCTATCTGAGGTTACCACGGAGGAGTGGCACAAATGTTTTCAAAATTGGTTCAATCGTATGAAAACGTGCATTGACGCAAAGGAAGAATGTTTTGAGAAACAATAAATTAATTTTTGACCATTAATAGTTTTTTTTCATTATTGATTCCGGAAACTTTTAGTTTGCCCCGCGTACATACTTAGACTTATTTAAAAAACATATTAATTAATACTAAATAATACTAAGAATAAATTAAAACTAATTAACACTAACTAAATAATACTAATTTAAACTAAGATATTTAGCGACAAATACTCAGATAGAGATAGAATGTTCTCTGAGTGTACGTTTAAAAATGGCAAGTGACTTGGCACATCTGATAGCTACTGGTAGCGCGTTCCATAACCGTAAAATATGCACTGTAAAATACTCTATATTCCAAAATTAAAGTCGACAGCTTTAGTAGTTGCCGAGACAATAAGCTGCGGCTAACGGACGGACGGACGGACAAAGTCGCACCATATGAGTTCCAGTTTTACCATTCTGGTCCGGATCTCTAGTCTCTTCCTCGAGTAATCCGATCAAAAAAATTTTAACCCTGAAAGGTCTCTCTATATCTATTCTAAACTGTTCAGTTCTCTCCCAAAAATATTGCGATTAAAACCACATAAAACCGCCTATTACACCTAATTACCCCACATTTGAACAAAAACCGCTGTCAGCCATATTGTTTTTGATGACGTTTCGCCGCCATTTTGGCTCGAGTTGAAACAAAGGAGGTCTACACAATACGTAACTTGATACCATAGAATGATGCATAAATTAATGGACCACACGGGCTATAGGGGCATAAAGGTATTATCGACGAAATACCAACTCATATTGCAGAATAAAATTTGCTATTGAAATATGCAACTTATCTGAAAAGCTAAGGGCTTAATCCGTAGTAATAACTTACAAAAATTAGGTATAGAAAAACCTATAGTAATATCATGATCATTCCAATGCTGGACGCATAAGTCAGTGCATCGTAGGACACGTTAAGGTACATGGCCTACGAGGCCATGCTTTTATAGACGATGGTTACCACTTAACATCAGGTGAGCCATATGCTTGTTCTTTCGAAAGATCGTATTAAAACCCAGCTAAGTCCGAGTCGGACTCGCGCACGAAGGGTTCCGTACCATTATCTATAGAAACGGCAAAAAAATCACGTTTGTTGTATAGGAGTCCCCCTTAAATATTTGTTTTATTTTAATTTAATTATTTATTTTTAAAATGAATATATAACTAAACATTCTGTGAATATTTCAAGCGTCTACCTGTTGCCGTTATCAATATCAAGCTTAAACGAGCAAAAAAATCACGTTTGTTGTATGAGAGCCTCCCTTAAACATTTATTTTATTCTGTTTTTAGTATTTGTTGTTATAGCGCCAACAGAAATACATCATCTGCGAAAATTTCAACTGTCTAACTATTACGGCCCATGAGATACAGCCTGGTGACAGGCGGACAGACAGACAGACAGCGGAGCCTCATTAATAGGGTGCCGTTTTACCTTTTGGGTACTGTACTCTATTAATGTAGTTTGGATTGGTCACATTTTTCGAATTAGCCAGCTAAAGTGGCAGGTGGGCAGGGCAAATAGCTCAAAGAACTGACGGCGGTTGGGGCAGTAAGGATCTCGAGTTGAGACCACGCACTGGAAGGCACAGCGGTTGCTGGGAGCCGTTGGGTACAGGCCGCATAAGATCGGTCGCTCTGGAAATTTAATGGCTGATATATGATGATGAAGTTTTTCGTACTGAAAGCTCGAGAAAGTTTGTTTCGGTACACGAGCACTTCAATTCAATTAAGCAAATTGAATGTAATAGTATTCGTATGATAATTTGAAGGTTTTGCGCTGACCTGACTCATCCTAATCCAACTGCAAACTCCCAGACAGAAATCTAAAATCCAATCTCTACCTTCTACCTGTCTAATACAGTTCCCGGCAGATGTTATGGCACATTGTTTATTGCCTGAATTACTAACGATAAACATGGCAGACGCACTTAACATATACATGGGTTCTCCTGTAAGAAAAGAAAATTAGTACAAACAAATTCACATAAAAAATATCATCATCATCATCATCATCATATCAGCCGTAGGACGTCCACTGCTGGACAAAGGCCTCCCTCATTGATCTCCAGGAACTGCGGTTGGAAGCGGCCTGCATCCAACGCCGACCTGCGGTTCTTACCAAGTCGTCTGCCCATCTTGTGGGTGGACGTCCTACGCTGCGCTTGCCGGTCCTTGGCCTCCACTCGAGAACCTTTCGACCCCATCGGCCATCTGTTCTGCGCGCTATATGGCCTGTCCATTGCCACTTCAACGTGCTAATCCGTCGGGCTATGTCGGTGACTCGAGTTCTCCTACGTATCTCCTCATTTCTGATTCGATCCCGTAGAGAAACCCCGAGCATATTCCTTTCCATAGCTCGTTGAGCGACTCTGAGCTTATTCATAAGGCCAATAGTGAAGGACCACGTCTCGGTTCCATATGTCATCACTGGTAACACACACTGATTGTAGACTTTCGTCTTAAGGCACTGAGGTATGTTGGATTCGACTATTGACCTCTTTCTCGAAGTTGGACCTACCTAATTGGACTGTTTGTCCTAGGTATACATACGCGTCGACAACTTCAAGAGCCGAGTTCTCAACCATAACTGGGGCAGGGACGACATGGACATTCGACATGATTTTCGTCTTCTCCATGTTCATTTTAAGTCCTACCCGTTGGGAGACTCGATTGAGGCCTTCGAGCATCGTGCTGAGCTCTTCCATCGACTTTGCCATGACTACAATATCGTCGGCAAACCGAAGGTGAGTGATGTATTCGCCGTTAATATTGATGCCCAGTCCTTTCCATTCCAGAAGCTTGAAGGCATCTTCCAATGCGGTCGTAAACAGTTTCGGAGAAATGACATCTCCCAGTCTTACGCCTCTTTTTAAGGGAATCGCCTTCGAGCTCTGTTCATGTACTCGGACTGACATAGTGGCGTTTTTATACAAACACTTCAACACTTCGATGTACCGATAGTCAATACGGCATCGTTGGAGAGACTCAAGCACTGCCCATGTTTCGATCGAATCGAAGGCTTTCTCATAGTCCACAAACGCGAGACATAGCGGCAAGTTATACTCTTCGGTCTTCTGTATGACTTGCCGCAGCGTATGTATGTGGTCTATGGTACTGTAGCCTTTACGGAACCCGGCTTGTTCGGGAGGCTGGAAGTCATCAAACCTGCGTTCGAGACGGTTCGCGATGACCCTCGAAAACAGCTTATTAACATGGCTCAAAAGCGAGATGGGTATGTAATTCTTAAGCAAGGTGTTGTCACTTTTCTTGAAGAACAGAACCACCACGCCCCCGTTCCATGCTTTTGGCGTCGTACCTTCAAGCAAGGCGGAATTAAAAAGCTTCTGAAGGACTTTAAGTACCGGTGATCCACCCGCTTTCAGAAGCTCTGAAGTGATTCCGTCCTCACCCGGCGCCTTGTCGTTCTTAAGCTGCTTCAAGGCCATCCTGATCTCATACAGGCTGATGTCCGGAATATCTTCGGTATAATGTCGGGTCAGTTTGGCTCTTGGGTCGTTGGCCGCACTGCAAACAGGTTTAGTGACCGAATCGTAGAGCCGTCCATAGAACCTTTCGACTTCCCTTAACACTTCCGCTTTACTTGACGTTATGCTGCCATCTTCCCTCTTCAGCTTCGTCATGCGGCTCTACCCAATAGAATTATCTCTCGCGAACACTTTGGAGCCTTTATTCCGCTCTATCGTATCTTTAATACGAGATGTATTAAAGGTACGAATATCGTGCCGCAAGGATTTCCAAATCTTTCTATTGGGCTGCCTATGTGACTGAGCATCATCGGGAGACTGCAGTTGCAAAGAACGTCGTTCAGCCATGAGGTTAAGGGTGTCATCAGAGAGTTTCTGAGGTCTATTGGTACGGGGGGTCTTAAAGAACTAGGACCCCACCGTATGGACGGTTTCTACGAACCTGTTATTGATCTCGTCCACTGATGCATCTACTTCTAGACAGTCAAAGCGATTTGCAAGTTCGAGTTGAAAGTTCTCGAGGTTTTGGATATGTGCGCGAGTGGGTCGGAGCGTAGATTTCATCAAACGGGACCTTTCAAGTTTAACGTTCATATTCAACGTGGCTCTAACAATTCGGTGATCACTGCCGGTTTTCACCCTGTGAATCACAGAGACATCATTGAATATCAGTTTCTTGTTGGTCAAGATGAAATCAATCTCATTTCTCGTGGAACCGTTGGGACTCATCCAGGTCCATTTCCTGTAAGGCGGCTTCTGGAAAAAAGAATTCATCATAAAGAGTCCTTCTTTTTCCAGAAAATCGGCCAGCCTCTGTCCCCTGGGGTTCCGTTGCCCATATCCAAATTGCCCCACTCTCAACTCATCATCGCTTCTCATGCCTAGCTTTGCATTGAAGTCCCCCATAACAACAATAAAGTGAGTTTTGTTCGTATGTATGGCTCTACTGATGTCCTCATACATAGACTCTACTTCTTCATCTAGGTGTGAAGAGGTCGGCGCATATACCTGAACGACCTTCAGCGAATATCGCTTAGATATTCTGAGTGTCAGGTACGCGACCCTGCTCGACACACTGTCGATGGTGATAATGTTGTTGATGAGTGACTTGTGAACGAGAAACCCAACACCACCTTGGGACTGTTGGTCGTCCTCCCGGTAGTATAGTAGGTTACCAGACTTAAGGGATATCGTGTCCTCGCCCTCTCTACGGACTTCTGATAACCCCAAAATGTCCCAGTGTAATCTACTAATTTCTTCTTCCAGCTCAACAATCTTTTCGTCTGTCCTCAAAGTGCGGATGTTGTGTGTTACCAGGGCCAGTGGTCGTCGTAGTGTTTGGTAGCCGATCGTCTCCCGGGGATTCTTAGCACCCCTGGCCCCGCCGTTACCGTGACTGCTACCGTAGCCAGGATTAGCGGGGCCGCCGGGGACTCGGGGCCTGGTTTTATGTTGCAC
The DNA here is from genome assembly GCA_918857605.2 of Philereme vetulata. NCBI lineage: Eukaryota > Metazoa > Arthropoda > Insecta > Lepidoptera > Geometridae > Philereme > Philereme vetulata. The sequence goes on from OU975421.1 coordinate 13,178,150, forward strand.
TATATCCATAAGGGGGTTGTTGCCATACTCGCCACGCTTGGCAGGCGGGTTGGCGAGCGCAGTATAGGTATTGAAAACACGAAAAGACGCTGCTGCCCATCTTTCGGAGGTATCCCTTAGCAGACTCCTACTGCATCCACGGGCAAGAGCGGAGGGGCAACATTCTATTGCCGGCGCCCCACGGCAAAAAATAAAAAATATAACAATTATTAATTAATTATTTTAATTCAGAATTTCAATGCAATCTCTAAAGAACTGTAAAAATCAGTGAATTACCGATTTATTTTTGTGTTATTTACTATCTTCCAAAACCCCCGCCAATTTATTGTACCCTGCAAAATAACAGTAGGTAAGCCTAATAACATCCCCAGCGCGTTGCGGCTACAACACCGCGCGTAGCATGTTGCTTATCCTGATAAGAACATAACGTCCTTCCGAGACAACTCTTTTGAGGTGGCAGCTGTCGGTGTATGGAACTCTCTCCCTACTCATATTAAAAAGGAGCCTAGTAAACCGGTTTTCAGACGACTAGTCTACAGTAATATCTTGCAGAAGTCATCCACTAGCTGTTAAAATATATGAAAACGTAGTATGTGTATTTATATGTAATAGTATTTTTATATTTTTTATATTATACATATATTTTACATATATTCTATGTATTACTATTATTATATGAAGTAGATTTATGTATTTATCCCAACTGTGATCGAAGTTTATGGTTATTTGCGTTTTTAACTACTTACCAATAAGTTAATATTTTTTTAAGTTAGCACGCCACCTTTTGTACATATAATTTATATTTTTGTGCAATAAAGTATTAAATAAATAAGAACTACTAAGCAAGCTACATTATGAACGATTCGTGCCATAGCAACAAGCGAATACTGTAACAATAACCGCGACTCCACGCATATTTTACAGAATTATACAAAGTTGTAAGAGCTCCCGTCTTATCGGAGACAATCGTGGCACCTGCACTGAAACGCATATTATACGACTACGACACTGGACCTTGTATACAGGGTGTTCGGATTGTCTGGTTCTCTTCTTCTATCTTTATATGTAAAACTAGCTGATCCGCCTGCGGCTTCACACGCGTGGTTTGTCAATAAAAACATTCCCGGTCTCAATCCCAGTCATAATCTGCTTAGGTATATACCAAATTTGATCGAAATCGGTCCCGCCGTTCAGTCGTGAAAACGTTACAAACAGACAGAATGATAGAAGGACAAAACTTTTGAATTTATATTAGTATGGATTCCAGTGTGCGTGTGTTCGTAATTATTCTCCTCCTAAACGGCTTGACCGATTTTGATTGTTTTTTCGATTTTAATGTTCTTAGTTGTAAGTAGTTGAACCCGGTAAGTGACGCTGTTGACGGGATTGAAATTTTTATTTATTTTTGTGATGTTTTTAACCATTCAGGTGACAGTATAATTAAAAAAAACATCATAATCGGTCTATCCGTTTAAGAGAAGAACTACAAACACATTTTTTTACCACGCGTGCGAAGTCACTGGCGGGAAAGCTTGTAAGATTATAAGAAACTAAGGAAAGAGCTGCAGAAAATGCTAATTAACTAAGCATTTTTTTCGCGGTTTTATACCACCTTGACATTTAAGCCCCCATCAAATTAGTAAACGATTCTAAATTGGCACGCTATTATTATTATTAATTTGAACATTAACACAGTATAATATTTCTTCGGGCTAAATCTTACTGTAATTACAGGTGAAGACTGCATTGTCTGGTTTATTGAGCAAATTACGTGAAAAAAACACATGCTCGAACAAAAGCCAAAACTAATAAACAAATGACACAATGTTACATGCAATGATGTGCGAGCTTTTCTCTAGTTAACCAGGTTATATCTTCCAAGATGATTCATAGCTTAATGATATCTATTTAAACGATATGATAATGGGGAATGTTCTGAGGAGCTATTTGATCTCATCCCGTCGTCGAGATTTTACCACCGCACTTCTCGGCAACGTAATAAAGCTCATCCACTTATCATCGACAATTGGGTATCACGCACCACACGCTTCACGAGATCTTTTCTACCCCATACTTGCAAGATGTGGAATGAGCCACCATCTGAGGTTTTCCCATTAGGCTACGACATGGCACGCTTCAAGAGAAATGTAAGGAGGTTTCTACAGTGTAGGGAACGCATCGACAATACCCCGGGTGTTGCTGGTGTCAATAGACGACGGTGACCGTAAGCCTGTTTCTCCACAAATAACATAAAAAAATCTCCTTTCTTCGATGTAACTAGATGATCTTTAATATGCAGAATTCAGATATTTGTTCTTCTATTTCTGTAATGAAATTCTATTACGTTGGTATCTCAGTACATAAATATATAAACAAATAACAATCCATAAAAAAACAGGCCAAGTGCGAGTCGGACTCGCGCACGAAGGGTTCCGTACCATTATCTATAATAACGGCAAAAAAATTATGTCTGTTGTATGGGAGCCCCCCTTAAATATTTGTTTTATTTTAATTTAATTATTTATTCTGTGAATATTTAAAGCGTCTACCTGTTGCCGTTAATAATATCGAGAAAAAAATCACGTTTGTTGTATGGAAGCCCCCATATTTATTTTATTCCGTTTTTAGTATTTGTTGTTATAGCGGTAACAGAAATACATCATCTGTGAAAATTTCAACTGTCTAACTATCACGGTTCATGAGATACAGACTGGTGACAGACGGACAGGCAGATAGCGGAGTCTTAGTAATAGGGTCCCGTTTTACCCTTTGTATACGGAACCCTAATAAAAAATAAGCTTATTGTTTTTTAATAATTATAATTATTTCCGCCAACCATTCCTTCGCAATATGTTTACATTTACAGAATCCTGCAAATGTTACTAAACTAACATTTTACCCTATTACAAATCCTTTGTTCGGCTAATCACATGTGTAAGGTACACCCTGTATGAGACGCTGCGCGGTTGCGGTAATAAGAAGTCAATATTAGCGCGCTGGGCGGGCGGATTTCAGGAAGCTGGGCGGGGAAGGAGATGGACTATTTTACAGGGGCTTAAGATGATTTATAATGTTTATTCAATTATAAAAATTTAATAAGTAGGGTCTGGCTGTTTTTCTATACAACCTGTTTTGTTATGTAGGACATCAAAACACGTAGTATTATACTTAATAAGTATATATTTACAAAAAAACGAGTGTGCTTTAGACCACACGACTGAAGTCAACATTCTGCTGCTGCCTGACATCTGTTGTGGAATAGCTGAACTTTTACGTAAATCGAAGCTGGTAGATTAAAAATACGAAACGTCGTAAATACTTTTTTTTATCTATAGCAAAATGAACTCTATTATACAGCATGAAGGAGTGTTTTGTTTCTGCAGTTTGTATAATTTAGGCTAATTTGGGATAGGAGATTGTGACAAATCAACTGACTATGAAAGAAAGAGAGAAAGAATATGTGTGCTCGCACCTCTCTCGCTTGCCCCTACAGTAATATGAAAAGTAACTCTCTCTCTTTCTATCTTCACTAACTTATATCTCCCTCTCCACTTCCGTTCGCAGTTTTCGTAACGCATTCACCAGCCTACTCCCCAAGTCAATCGTGCGTAAAGAAGTTTTACTTCTAAAAAAGTATACGTAAAAGTATTGTACTTATCAGTTGTATTTTTCAAACTTTCGCAATCACTGTACCTACATAATTATTGATTAAACGATAAATACCCGTTTTAATCAATGATATTGTATCAGTTATCTGGTTCAAATAATACAAGCTTGATTTGGTTTGGGGCAAGATCGCGCTGTGAGAAATTTCGGTCATTATTTACTGATTTATTTTAAATGTAATCGCATGAAGTTAACATATTATAGTTGGTCATTAATATAAATATGGGATTTATAACGTACCGTCTTATCGGTGTTTCGACCGACAATGTTTCGGTTCAATTCGTGAACCTTCATCAGTGTGAGTGCGATCCGCTCCGAATAACGTCTCGCCTCGCACTGCGTGCCGCAGCCCTCGAGCGAGTAGACGGGCGGGGTGGTGGAGATTGCGTCAACGTTTGCCCAGCGTGTTGACAGGCTGCGTCATCATCATTATCATCCCTGCTGCTCTCTTCGGTAGTTCTCGGTACAGGCAAACACACAACACTAACTATGTCTCTACCAGGTCCACTCACTCCTCTGTCGCATGCATCATTAAGACATGGCCTTCAGGCTACATCCCGTATTTATAAAAATGATTGAAATCAATCACGAAAGTTTTCCCTTTCAAAAAAGCAGATTTTGTTATAATTGCATTCGTTTTTGATTAGCAGTAAATTCTAGTTTGATGAACTAAATCAGTAAGTACAACGGGTTTAAACTAAAACATGTTTTTAGGAATGTTTTAGTTTAAACGTAAAATGTTACTTTATTCTGACAAAAAAGTACCTATGTAGTTTTAGTGAAACTAATAAACGAATGACATGGCAACCTTTCATTATGATCATACTAAATGGGAGAGCGAGGCAGAAGACCGTGACTCTGGGAGGACGACGGATTTCCTCCCAGTCCCTGACAGCCCTCATGACAACCTGGCTCGACCATCTAGTCTAGTGCATAAGCGGGCGCTAAGATATGAACCATCCTATGCGTACGAAGTCACGGGCAACAGCTAGTCATCTTCTATAGATGTAAAAGCGCAAGATGATGATGATGAATAATCTGAACTGAAGCTACCCCTTGTACTCGTAAAAGCCACTTCCACACTCTCCAATCCCTGCCACCGTCCGCCCTCGGCGTTCCGATAACATGGCAAGTTTACACAACGCCAATTAGAGTGTCCCCCAGGCGCTCGCTGTTTCCACATGCTAATTGTATAGTGTATACCCCGTATGATAGCGATGCTTTGTTTACCTTTTAAATCCAGCGTAGTACCTACCTGGTGGGGAAGTCTTATGGCTGATGTGATATGCTGAATGCGAGGCGAGACGTAGTTCGGAGCGGATCGCAATCACCCTGATCATGATCCACGAAATGAACCGAAACATTGTCGGTCGGAATACCGATAAAACAGTAGGTACGTGATAAATCCTGTATTTATAATAACTAGTGGTTCGCCCCGAACTGAGATCTCGCGAGTCTCCCAAAACACAAAAAAAAATATTCTTAGGACGACTCGCGAAACGATGCCTAAACGTATTTAGTGGTTAAATATGATTTAAGGAGTTGCCAAATCATACATATACGTAAAATTTAAACGTGTTTAGTCACTAAATATGTTTAGGGATCGTAATGCAAGCCGGCCTTAATCTTTGAATAAAAAATAGTGCCACGAAATACAAACAAAATAACTTGACCTACAGTTTCATTCAAATTACAGGTAACGTGAGTTCATGTATTATGGTTAATTTTTTTTGGGGGTACAAATGCCAGTTAGTCTGCATATATTTGTGTTACTAAAGCTACACACATACCAAATTTCAGCACTGTGGGGTCACTGGTGTGCCCTATGAATTTTATCAAAATTCAGTTTTTATTATGGCTAATAACTTAAAAACTACAAGGTTTAAACTAATAATAAAAACGGGTTCGACATTAACTCACAAAGACCTTTTATTAGACGTGCCATTCGACCGGATAGTCCCATTTTGTTTTTTTTACCTCTGTTGAACCCCAATATCTCAACAAAATTGTGCCATCACTACCTACCTATATACCAAATTTCACGATGATCGGATAAACGCTTTGAAAGTTATCCTCGGATAAACATACATACATACAACGCCGATTTGCCCAAGTTGATTTGGAGATGTCTCTTCGCTCGATCAATCATACCTAATGCTCACTAGTTCTCTGTTGGTTCCATTACCAAATGTCAGTGTATACAGAAGCACTGTTTTTACGTTCTATATGATTTTAATGAGTTGTCGTCAAATCATTCAAATTCGATTATTTGTACTTAAATATAACTTTACAGAATTAATCGAATACCTACGCTATATCTAAAACTACTACAAGATATACAATCATAGAAATACGTCAAATTTAAACATTTTTAGTCGCTTAATACGTTTAGGGATCGTTGTACAAGCCGGTTTTTTTTACTAGACTTCGAAAAATTTATTTTATCAAATTTTGGATTTAAATTTTGTTCTGCTATAATTCTATACCATGTTGTCCAATTTCTATTATTTTTTGGAAGAATGTATTTATGTACCTCAGGGGTGGTCCCATATACATGTGGTCAAGATCTGATGATGGGATCCATGAGAAAATCATCAATTCTGGCCAGTTGGCATCGTTTACTGGCGCTACAGGGAGGCTACGAACCAAAATCCCTCAAACAAATCAAAGAATTAGTTGAAAAAATGTAAATGAAAAAAAACTAAAAAATATTTATTTGCTGCCAAAAACTTATAAATGAAATTACCTACCATGAAGACATTTTTTTTGTAATTAACCTAAGATGCCTGGTATAATAGCAATAAACATGAATACCTAAGTTTCATAATTCAAGTACTACCAAAGTTTGAGACAGAAGGCGCTACGAGTACCTATACTAGAAAAAACATAGCTTGATCTCTGGGACAGCTGTCAGTAAAATCGCGCCTATGATGTTCTGAATTTATCAGTACGGACAAACGTACCAGTCAATGTCATACTTTATGGGCATGCTGAGCTAATTATAGTGATGAGCGATGAATCATCGTGACCACAGACTATTAACTATCGGTATTTTGTATAAAACTTAATTCAAAATTAATTTATCATTTAATTTAAAATAATAACATTATTGAATATTTAAAAAAAATAACATTATTTACAATAGTGAGTAAATAAAATCTAAATTCTAACCTATTCGTAACATTCCTTCCGACAACTTTGGGGTTCGAGAGAAGTTTGGCCGAGGCGTGTCTTCTTCCGCAAGATGGCGCCAACGCGCCGCCATCTTGTTTGACATGACCCATTCTCCTCAGTACGAGTGCTAACGCCTTGTATACGCCACGTGTTTTCCGTTCTCATCACTTTGTTTTTGTTACTATTGCTGTTAATTTGTTAAATTTAATTATTATTGTTAGTTTCGTTGTTGTAATTGTTTGTTGGCATAATGCCAAAGAGAACGAAGAAAACTGTTTTGAACAGTCAAAGTCGTGAGTTTGTAATTCGCTTGCGTGAATATTTTGAGCGAGAAAACCAAAATGGTGGACTGCTATTACCCATGGCAAAAGTTTGTGACAGAGTTGCAGATGCTCTTGGCATTGGACGTGCGACAGTAATTCGCATCAGTAAAGAAAAATATGGCGAATCTTCAACCGCAGTATTGACTGAAGACGAGGAAAAAAGCTTTCAACGCCAAATAAAAAAAAAGAAAGGCTGCTCCTGTCACAAAAATTGACGACTTTGACGCCGCTGCGATTCGCAACCATGTATATGGTTATTATACACGGGGCGAATTATCTATATTAAAAAAACTGGCAGCGTCCCTAAAAGACGCAGACTTGTTTAAAGGAAGCTTGCCGTCACTATCGAAGATTTTGAAAAATATTGGATTTTCCTACAAAAAAAGTCACAAAAGTAAAATTATAATGGAACGAACCGACATTGCTCTTGCTCGAGTGAATTTTCTCCGGAAAGTCAAAAAAATTACAAATTGTGACAAAGTTGTCTTTCTAGACGAGACATGGCTAAACGCCAATCATACCGTATCCAAAGCTTGGACCGATGATACGGCACAATCGACCACCAAAGTACCCGAAGGCAAAAGTCCAAAGATTAATAATAACTCATGCTGGGACGTCATCTGGTTTTGTGCCTAATTGCCTATTGGCATTCAAATCTACGAAGACCAATGAATACCATGAAGAAATGAATTTTGAAAAATTTAACGAGTGGTTTTTAAAATAATTAGATAATTTGAAGGAGCCACATTATATAATTATGGATAACGCCCCATATCACTCGGTCCAAAAGCACAAACCACCAACCTCGGCAAACAGGAAGTTAGAAATAATTGCATGGCTTCAACAAAAAGGAATAGAGGCCAAAGAAACAATGCTTAAAAACGAATTATTGAGACTCGTTGGTCTGCACAAACCCAGCACACCAACGTATGTATGTCTTAGATGACATAACCCAAGAAAAGGGTCATAGCGTCATAAGACTGCCTCCATATCACTGCCAGTATAATCCGATCGAGCTTATCTGGGCCCAAGTAAAAGGTTTGTTTGCTCGAATTTCAGTTAGACAGATTCTTTATGTATTAACTCCTGTATAATTTATGATATTAAAATATGTTTTTTTTTCAAGGTTACGCTGCTAGACATAACACAACACCGCCTTTCACGGCAAATAAAATGTTGCAGTTACTAAACACTGCGGTTGAAAATGTATCTGTAGAAGATTGGAAAAAGGTAGTTACCAAATGCAGAAAATTAATGGAAGAAGATTGGGAGCGGGACGTTCGATTTGATAGTATTTGCGAACAAGAGTTCATTATAAATTTACAAGATTGCTCTAGCGATTCTGAAAGTGATTCGGATATTGATTTGGGGTGTACTCCTTTGGAATAAATAAATGTATGTATTAAAACATTCGTTTCATTTTATTACCCAAATCATAATATAATCCAATATACATATAATTATGGCATACAGCCTTCGTGGCGAAGCGGTAGTGAACACGACGGAGGTCGCGGGTTCGATCCTCGCTCAGTGCAAATATTTGTATGCATGAATATGGGTTTTTGCACTGATCTGGTCGTGCCTCAGAAAGCACGTTAAGCCGTCGGTCCCGGCTGCCATACGAATATCTAATGGCAGTCGTTACGGGTTGTTGGAGCCCTCAAAAGTCCAACAATTGGTCTTACTGCAAAGCTTCTATCGATATTTTTTTCTGTATCATAACAACCCTAGGAATGGCAGTTTAACAAATGTCGCAGAGATCGAGCTATGTTTTTTCAAGCGATCACAGTTTATGCAGCGGCCTTCACACTAGGCAAGCCTGTATCGTGAGACCAGTCAGATAGATTGGCATTTTTGGTTGGTGACCTCGGTGACATAAAATTTTACCAATAACTGCAGCAAATTTTACAGATAAGTATTCTAACAAAAAAAATAACAAGGAAAACCACAAGTAACAATTTTAATTATTATAAGGAATAGGTAAGTGTAACACATAAGTATAGGTATAGGTACTATAAATAATAAAAATATTACATATAAAACAAGATATATAATATATATATACATATACAATAAATATATATTAGGTATATATATTGTTTTATGTATGTTAATCTTTAAGGTATAGATATGGGCATTGTTATCATATTTTGTGTATTGTTGCCTGATATATATGTCAAACTCGTCAATTTGCAAAGGTACATTTTCGGATATTTTTTATGAAGTCAGGTTATATTTTTGTTAAAAAGTTGCACGGTAATGTTATCTATATACCTACCATGTATTACAACTAGCGATACTTGCTTTGTTTGCCCAAGGGAATATACCTACGTCAGGTTTGGCTTCATATTAGCACAGACCAATATAATTTAATAGACTGACAGTCTCAAACAAGATAATGTAACTCGATATTTGATTACCTGCTAGGACGCGAGATGTCGCTAAGAGTTACAAATCGTTAAATATATGCCAATTTTAGCTTACTACCGCTCGTAAGGTACGAAGAAAAATAGATGGCGCTATTTCCAATTACACGTGTGCGATAATATTAATGCAACGTTGTGACCTTTACTTTGTGCGAGGTTGCCGCTCTTCAGTTTCGTTAAAACTTTAGTCCCTAGCAATTTTTAGAGATTTGCGCACATTTTCTCAGAATTGCCAGAACATGAAAGTTTCCGTCAAAATAGGAATTTTTGTTAGGAAAGGAAAGGATAGATATCTTTTATTCATTACATACGTCTATGATCGTACCATTATCACTTAAATGCGGAAATACCTACATATGTATTTGTAAAATAAGAATACGTATTTATAGTGATGTACAGATAAGTAGAACACTTTTTGAAACAAAATAATATTAATTTGTAAGTACCCGGCAAATGCATACCTACTACAAAATAATCATCATATCAGCCGTAGGACGTCCACTGCTGGACAAAGGCCTCCCTCATTGATCTCCAGGAACTGCGGTTGGAAGCGGCCTGCATCCAACGCCGACCTGCGGTTCTTACCAAGTCGTCTGCCCATCTTGTGGGTGGACGTCCTACGCTGCGCTTGCCGGTCCGTGGCCTCCACTCGAGAACCTTTCGGCCCCATCGGCCATCTGTTCTGCGCGCTATATGGCCTGCCCATTGCCACTTCAACGTGCTAATCCGTCGGGCTATGTCGGTGACTTGAGTTCTCCTACGTATCTCCTCATTTCTGATTCGATCCCGTAGAGAAACCCCGAGCATAGCCCTCTCCATAGCTCGTTGAGCGACTCTGAGCTTATTCATAAGGCCAATAGTGAAGGACCACGTCTCGGTTCCATATGTCATCACTGGTAACACACACTGATTGTAGATTTTCGTCTTAAGGCACTTTCTCTCGTCGAATCCAACTCGGATGGGCAGCGTTTGGGAAACTTCGCAACGTCTTTTCGTCCAACATACCTCATGTTGGACGAAAAGACGTTGCGAAGTTTCCCAAACGCTGCCCATCCGAGTTGGATTCGACGATTGACCTCTTTCTCGAAGTTGGACCTACCTAATTGGACTGTTTGTCCTAGGTATACATACGCGTCGACAACTTCAAGAGCCGAGTTCTCAACCATAATTGGGGCAGGGACGACATGGACATTCGACATGATTTTCGTCTTGTCCATGTTCATTTTAAGTCCTACCCGTTGGGAGACTCGATTGAGGCCTTCGAGCATCGTGCTGAGCTCTTCCATCGACTTTGCCATGACCACAATATCGTCGGCAAACCGAAGGTGAGTGATGTATTCGCCGTTAATATTGATGCCCAGTCCTTTCCATTCCAGAAGCTTGAAGGCATCTTCCAATGCGGTCGTAAACAGTTTCGGAGAAATGACATCTCCCTGTCTTACGCCTCTTTTTAAGGGAATCGCCTTCGAGCTCTGTTCATGTACTCGGACTGACATAGTGGCGTTTTTATACAAACACTTCAACACTTCGATGTACCGATAGTCAATACGGCATCGTTGGAGAGACTCAAGCACTGCCCATGTTTCGATCGAATCGAAGGCTTTCTCATAGTCCACAAACGCGAGACATAGCGGCAAGTTATACTCTTCGGTCTTCTGTATGACTTGCCGCAGCGTATGTATGTGGTCTATGGTACTGTAGCCTTTACGGAACCCGGCTTGTTCGGGAGGCTGGAAGTCATCAAACCTGCGTTCGAGACGGTTCGCGATGACCCTCGAAAACAGCTTATAAACATGGCTCAAAAGCGAGATGGGTCTGTAATTCTTAAGCAAGGTGTTGTCACCTTTCTTGAAGAACAGAACCACCACGCCCCCGTTCCATGCTTTTGGCGTCGTACCTTCAAGCAAGGCGGAATTAAAAAGCTTCTGAAGGACTTTAAGTACCGGTGATCCACCCGCTTTCAGAAGCTCTGAAGTGATTCCGTCCTCACTCGGCGCCTTGTCGTTCTTAAGCTGCTTTAAGGCCATCCTGATCTCATATAGGCTGATGTCCGGAATATCTTCGGTATAATGTCGGGTCAGTTTGGCTCTTGGGTCGTTGGCCGCACTGCAAACAGGTTTAGTGACCGAATCGTAGAGCCGTCCATAGAACCTTTCGACTTCCCTTAACACTTCCGCTTTACTTGACGTTATGCTGCCATCTTCCCTCTTCAGCTTCGTCATGCGGCTCTGCCCAATAGAATTATCTCTCGCGAACACTTTGGAGCCTTTATTCCGCTCTATCGTATCTTTAATACGAGATGTATTAAAGGTACGAATATCGTGCCGCAAGGATTTCCAAATCTTTCTATTGAGCTGCCTATGTGACTGAGCATCATCGGGAGACTGCAGTTGCAAAGAACGTCGTTCAGCCATGAGGTTAAGGGTGTCATCAGAGAGTTTCTGAGGTCTATTGGTACGGGGGGTCTTAAAGAACTGGGACCCCACCGTATGGACGGTTTCTACGAACCTGTTATTGATCTCGTCCACTGATGCATCTACTTCTAGACAGTCAAAGCGATTTGCAAGTTCGAGTTGAAAGCTCTCGAGGTTTTGGATATGTGCGCGAGTGGGTCGGAGCGTAGATTTCATCAAACGGGACCTTTCAAGTTTAACGTTCATATTCAATGTGGCTCTAACAATTCGGTGATCACTGCCGGTTTTCACCCTGTGAATCACAGAGACATCATTGAATATCCGTTTCTTGTTGGTCAAGATGAAATCAATCTCATTTCTCGTGGAACCGTTGGGACTCATCCAGGTCCATTTCCTGTGAGGCGGCTTCTGGAAAAAAGAATTCATCATAAAGAGTCCTTCTTTCTCCAGAAAGTGGGCCAGCCTCTGTCCTCTGGGGTTCCGTTGCCCATATCCAAATTGCCCCACTCTCAACTCATCATCGCTTCTCATGCCTAGCTCTGCATTGAAGTCCCCCATAACAACAATAAAGTGAGTTTTGTTCGTATGTATGGCTCTACTGATGTCCTCATACATAGACTCTACTTCTTCATCTGGGTGTGAAGAGGTCGGCGCATATACCTGAACGACCTTCAGCGAATATCGCTTAGATATTCTGAGTGTCAGGTACGCGACCCTGCTCGACACACTGTCGATGGTGATAATGTTGTTGATGAGTGACTTGTGAACGAGAAACCCAACACCACCTTGGGACTGTTGGTCGCCCTCCCGGTAGTATAGTAGATTACCAGACTTAAGGGATATCGTGTCCTCGCCCTCTCTACGGACTTCTGATAACCCCAAAATGCCCCAGTGTAATCTACTAATTTCTTCTTCCAGCTCAACAATCTTTTCGTCTGTCCTCAAAGTGCGGATGTTGTGTGTTACCAGGGCCAGTGGTCGTCGTAGGGTTTGGTAGCCGATCGTCTCCCGGGGATTCTTAGCACCCCTGGCCCCGCCGTTTCCGTGACTGCTACCGTAGCCAGGATTAGCGGGGCCGCCGGGGACTCGGGGCCTGGTTTTATGTTGTAAATCCATGAGGGGTTGTTGCCATACTCGCCACGCTTGGCAGGCGGGTTGGCGAGCGCAGTATAGGTGTTGAAACACGAAAAGACGCTGCTGCCCATCTTTCGGAGGTATCCCTTAGCAGACTCCTACTGCATCCACGGGCAAGAGCGGAGGGGCAACATTCTATTGCCGGCGCCCCACGGCAAAATAATACGTCCTATTAATTTGAACTGGAAACATACTACTAAAATAATGAACACAATACGTACACAATATGTACATACATTATGTACAACAAAATATCGACTCACTAGTCGCGACTTTTGAGAAGTGAGGTTTGGCAACACAGCATGTAACAAAATTAGGTACAAAAAGCGTGACTTTGCTTGCTTCCCGGCTGTCAATGTCAGTCAGTTCACGGTTCTCTTTCGTTCCCTTTGTTTCGGACTTTGTGTTAATTTTGTGTTAAACGCCATCTAGGTAAAATCGATGTGCTACCTTCCCACGCCATCTGTGATTAAGCATATGAAAGTGGTAAATCATCAATATAAAATAAAATCGTTAAATCTCATTTTATGGACAATATTACTTATTCTAAAAAAAATATTGAAATATTTTGGTGTGTTTTAGTGGAAGTTTATTTTATTTGTTGGTTGCAATTGCCGCTATGAAAGTTTCCAGGCTATGAGACAGCGCCATCTACAAATAATACGGGATTTTGAGCTTTTTGCGGGTTACGATTTCTTACATGGAAACTGGTGGCGATTCTGTTGTTTACACTGACTAATTGAAACTGTGAAAATACGAAAGGTCTTATTTTGTTTACGCTAAAGATGAAATTAGAATGACATTTAGTTTTGGGCTAGTTTCAGTCAGCAGTCACATTGGTGCTGATTAAAACTAGCCTGCAAACACGCCATTTTACTAAAAATTACTTAATTTTAGAAATGTACGTAACTACTGATATGCCGATCTTACTCCACTTTTTCAAAAATGGCATCAATTTTATCCGTAATAGGGCGACTAGAGCGACGTGCATCTTTGACATCAAAATTTCCGAATTGAAAACGCTTAAACCAAATTTGTACTACTCTCACAGACACTGCACTAGGTTCATAAACATCGCAATTTTTTTCGCGGCTTGCGTTACCTTTTTTGTATTTTTGTAAATTTTAAAATGTATCGAATTTCTTCATTAGATTCACTCATCTTTACAGTACGAAAAACAAATAAAATACAATTCATCATCATCATCATATCAGCCGTAGAACGTCCACTGCTGGACAAAGGCCTCTCTCATTGATCTCCAGGAACTGCGGTTGGAAGCGGCCTGCATCCAACGCCGACCTGCGGTTCTTACCAAGTCGTCTGCCCATCTTGTAGGTGGACGTCCTACGCTGCGCTTGCCGGTCCGTGGCCTCCACTCAAGAACCTTCCGGCCCCATCGACCATCAGTTCTGCGCGCTACATGGCCTGCCCATTGCCACTTCAACGTGCTAATCCGTCGGGCTATGTCGGTGACTTGAGTTCTCCTACGTATCTCCTCATTTCTGATTCGATCCCGTAGAGAAACCCCGAGCATAGCCCTTTCCATAGCTCGTTGAGCGACTGAGCTTATTCATAAGGCCAATAGTGAAGGACCACGTTTCGGTTCCATATGTCATCACTGGTAAGACACACTGATTGAAGACTTTCGTCTTAAGGCACTGAGGTATGTTGGACAAAAAGACGTAGCGAAGTTTCACAAACGCTGCCCATCCGAGTTGGATTCGACGATTGACCTCTTTCTCGAAGTTGGACCTACCTAATTGGACTGTTTGTCCTAGGTATACTTACGCGTCGACAACTTCGAAAGCCGAGTTCTTAACCATAACTGGGGCAGGCACGACATGGACATTCGACATAATTTCCGTCTTGTCCATGTTCATTTTAAGTCCTACCCGTTGGGAGACTCGATTGAGGCCTTCGAGCATCGTGCTGAGCTCTTCCATCGACTTTGCCATGACCACAATATCGTCGGCAAACCGAAGGTGAGTGATGTATTCGCCGTTAATATTGATGCCCAGTCCTTTCCATTCCAGAAGCTTGAAGGCATCTTCCAATGCGGTCGTAAACAGTTTCGGAGAGATGACATCTCCCTGTCTTACGCCTCTTTTTAAGGGAATCGCCTTCGAGCTCTGTTCGTGTACTCGGACTGACATAGTGGCGTTTTTATACAAACACTTCAACACTTCGATGTACCGATAGTCAATACGGCATCGTTGGAGAGACTCAAGCACTGCCCATGTTTCGATCGAATCGAAGGCTTTCTCATAGTCCACAAACGCAAGACATAGCGGCAAGTTATACTCTTCGGTCTTCTGTATGACTTGCCGCAGCGTATGTATGTGGTCTATGGTACTGTAGCCTTTACGGAACCCGGCTTGTTCGGGAGGCTGGAAGTCATCAAACCTGCGTTCGAGACGGTTCGCGATGACCCTCGAAAACAGCTTATAAACATGGCTCAAAAGCGAGATGGGTCTGTAATTCTTAAGCAAGGTGTTGTCACCTTTCTTGAAAAACAGAACCACCACGCCCCCGTTCCATGCTTTTGGCGTCGTACCTTCAAGCAAGGCGGAATTAAAGAGCTTCTGAAGGACTTTAAGTACCGGTGATCCACCCGCTTTCAGAAGCTCTGAAGTGATTCCGTCCTCACCCGGCGCCTTGTCGTTCTTAAGCTGCTTCAAGGCCATCCTGATCTCATACAGGCTGATGTCCGGAATATCTTCGGTTTAGTGACCGAATCGTAGAGCCGTCCATAGAACCTTTCGACTTCCCTTAACACTTCCGCTTTACTTGACGTTATGGTGCCATCTTCCCTCTTCAGCTTTGTCATGCGGCTCTGCCCAAAAGAATTATCTCTCGCGAACACTTTAGAGCCTTTATTCCGCTCTATCGTATCATTGTGGCACAATATACGAATATCGTGCCGCAAGGATTTCTAAATCTTTTCCAAATTAAAGGTACGAACCTTTAATACGAGATGTATTAAAGGTTCGTACCTTTAATTTGGAAAAGATTTAGAATACGAGATGTATTAAAGGTTCGTACCTTTAATTTGGAAAAGATTTAGAAATCCTTGCGGCACGATATTCGTATATTGTGCCACAATGATTTCCAAATCTTTCTATTGTGCTGCCTATGTGACTGAGCATCATCGGGAGACTGCAGTCGCAAAGAACGTCGTTCAGCCATGAGGTTAAGGGTGTCATCAGAGTTTCTGAGGTCTATTGGTACGGGGGGTCTTAAAGAACTGGGACCCCACCGTATGGACGGTTTCTACGAACCTGTTATTGATCTGGTCCACTGATGCATCTACTTCTAGACAGTCAAAGCGATTTGCAAGTTCGAGTTGAAAGCTCTCGAGGTTTTGGATATGTGCGCGAGTGGGTCGGAGCGTAGACTTCATCAAACGGGACCTTTCAAGTTTAACGTTCATATTCAATGTGGCTCTAACAATTCGGTGATCACTGCCGGTTTTCACCCTGTGAATCACAGAGACATCATTGAATATACGTTTCTTGTTGGTCAAGATGAAATCAATCTCATTTCTCGTGGAACCGTTGGGACTCATCCAGGTCCATTTCCTGTGAGGCGGCTTCTGGAAAAAATAATTCATCATAAAGAGTCCTTCTTTCTCCAGAAAATCCGCCAGCCTATGTCCCCTGGGATTCCGTTGCCCATATCCAAATTGCCCCACTCTCAACTCATCATCGCTTCTCATGCCTAGCTTTGCATTGAAGTCCCCCATAACAACAATAAAGTGAGTTTTGTTCGTATCAATGGCTCTACTGATATCCTCATACATACTCTACTTCTTTATCTGGGTGTGAAGAGGTCGGCGCATATACCTGAACGACCTTCAGCGAATATCGCTTAGATACTCTGAGTGTCAGGTACGCGACCCTGCTCGACACACTGTCGATGGTGATAATGTTGTTGATGAGTGACTTGTGAACGAGAAACCCAACACCACCTTGGGACAGTTGGTCGCCCTCCCGGTAGTATAGTAGGTTACCAGACTTAAGGGATATCGTGTCCTCGCCCTATCTACGGACTTCTGATAACCCCAAAATGTCCCAGTGTAATCTACTAATTTCTTCTTCCAGCTCAACAATCTTTTCGTCTGTCCTCAAAGTTCGGATGTTGTTTGTTACCAGGGCCAGTGGTCGTCGTAGGGTTTGGTAGCCGATCGTCTCCCGGGGATTCTTAGCACCCCTGGCCCCGCCGTTACCGTGAGTAGCCAGGATTAGCATGGCTGCCGGGGACTCGGGGCCTGGTTTTATGTTGCACTATATCCATAAGGGGGTTGTTGCCATACTCGCCACGCTTGGCAGGCGGGTTGGCGAGCGCAGTATAGGTATTGAAAACACGAAAAGACGCTGCTGCCCATCTTTCAGAGGTATCCCTTAGCAGACTCCTACTGCATCCACGGGCAAGAGCGGAGGGGCAGCATTCTACTGCCGGCGCCCCACGGCAATAAAATACACACATTTTCCTAATTTGAATTTGGAATCTCTTTAAAATCTTCTTTAAAATTTAAACTTTGAATGATACCAAAACCAGTCAGATACAAATAGTATAGCCAAAGAGATTTTATTACAAGTTCATACATACTATAATGCGAAAAGACTTTTTCCCCAACCTATTATTACCATCGTCCGTTTTTCTTGAAGAGTACAATCCGGGCCTCTTGGTAAGAGTGAATAGGTCTCTAGATCTTCGTGCTTCATCTTAGACCACATCATCGCTTACGCTTACCATCAGGGGAGATTGTAGGCAAACGAAGATTTATTCGTGTTAAAAAAAAGATTGTCTGATAAGACTATCTGAGGGATTAGCCAAGTTACATTCGATTAGCGATGACGCTAGTCGATAAATCCAAAAATATGTGGGATTGACACATGCTATGGAAATATCACGTGATATATCGACAACGAACATATGTTATAAACGAATCTATTCGAAGCAAATGCTTTTTGGCTAAGCCCCCTAATCGCATTCACTCGATACACATCCGATTCTTGCGTCTGACTTTTTCTGAACGCAAGTCGTTCACTCTTTTTTGGAAGCACCGCCTGTACTGTGTACAAGTTGTTATAAACATACTCGTAGCGCCATCTATGAGTAATTTTCAGAATGATTATAGTTAAAGAGATCGGCGATAGGTGGCGCTGTTAACTTATTTAGTTCTACAAAATGAAAGGCGAAAATAATTTCACTTATTTTATTATAACAAAAAACAACAAAAACATCAATTCCAATTAAAAATATTTCTTAAGCTCGGGTACAAAATTATTTACAAGTTTTTAAACGAGAAAACAAACAAAACTATTCTATAATGATGGGGCCATAAGGTCTAATATTGATAAAAAATATCGAATGTGGTTCTTCTAAGAACAAAATGAAAAACAACTCTATTAGCAAACAACATAAGACTCAAGTTTGACCCCAACAAAATTACAATAATAGGAATGTTTGTACACTTTTTATAAACACTGTACCTTATGAGATTTTTGGTATAACAAATTTTAACTCTAAAAAGTAAATTAAAAACAATACTGGGATTAGACCTTTTAGATTAAATTTATCTTATAGGACAAGCTTGATAAAGAAAGAGAAGAAAGTAGATCTTCCTATGCTAGAAAAGGATAGATATAATAAAAATATAGATTGTCTGAATAAGATTAATTCAAAGTGTCCGATCTTGCAAGACATATTGAGGGTAGGGGAGGTAGGGGCGCATTGGGCAGTCGGGAGGTTTGGGCACCCCCTCATTTCTCAAAATCTATTCTAGATATTTTTTGTTTTCTACCACAGCACTATAGTTTAATAACTGGTAACATCGCTTATCAAAAGTGTCAGCAGTCATTTTACTTAGTTGTCAAGTTATATGGGCTTAACGGGTTGTTACGTACAGAAGTAAATATTTTGTTTGTGATTTGAAGAAACATAACAACGAAATCTGCAAGAAAGTGTAAGTATCTGTATTAACTTCTTCTTTTGTGTTTAATGAAGATTATATTTACCTGTCAATTAGGATTCAACATTTGATAAAAATAAACTTATTGAAATCTATTTGAAAGGTGAGGTTATGGGGAGCATTGGGCACGCACAGGTAGGAGGGAGGTTTGGGCATGCCCAATGCTCCCTCTGTGTTTAGTGTATTTTGGTGTCATGCCGTTTTCATTTAAAAAGAAAAATAAACGACGTGAAATCCCTAAAGATGTTATTTTGCGCGCATTGGAAGAGGTATCTAAAGGAGGAAAAATTAAAACTACTGCGATTAAATATGATATACCCAGGTCTAGCCTTCAAAGATACATAAAGCAGGGTGGCGTCGTGAAAGATATTTCTTCTAAATCTATATCATCTCAAATATTCGCCAAAGATGAAGAAGAAAAAATTTCAGAATATCTTGTAACATCGTTTAAACTAAACCATGGACTGTCAAAACTGAAGGCACGCGAATTGGTTTACGAATACGCCACTGCCATTGAAAAGAAAATACCAGATAACTGGACAGATAAGAAAATTGCATCCAAAGATTGGTTAAGGGGATTTTTGAAACGACAACCTCAGCTTTCGATAAGGACCCCAGAAGCTACCAGTCTCTCACGGGCCACAAGTTTCAATAAGAAAAATGTCGGAGATTTTTTTGAAAATCTCTAAACTGTATATGCACGGCATCGCTTCGGCCCTGAGTCTATTTACAATATAGGGTGTTTGATAATATACGCACAATAATGAAAGGGGTTATTTTGATGAGCCTAATAAATAAATTTGTGAAATGTTTACCATAGAAATGTAAAATTTATTTTGGCATGTAAATACAAACACTTTATTAAACGTGCCTATGTTGTGTTATTGCATAATACTTGCCATCAAATCACAGATACTGTATTGGTGACGACTCGAGATATATCTTGTTGTCCCTTTCTAATCCAAAACCTGCAGCCATTTCCGTAAGCGATAACAAATCGGTCTTTATTTTTAGATGTCGATTGCAAGAGTAGGCAGTAAGTTTTATATCGAATTAATCACCTAAACTTAGTCGATTTTCTTTGAAAAAATTCGAGATGTTATTTATATGTTTTGAGAAACCGTTACTTGAATATCGTCAGTATATTACCAAACATCCTGTATAGATAGACGAAACTGGATTATCAACAGTACAACGAACCCAGAAAGTGATTGCTCTCAGAGGCACTAAGCAAGTGGGGCAAGTAACGTCAGCTGAAAGAGGGACGCTTGTAACGGTTTGCTGCGGTATTAACGCATTGGGTAACTCAATACCACCTTTTTCATATTCCCACGGGTCAATTTCAAAACATATATGCTAAATGATGCCCCTGTTGGTTCAGATGGAGCAGCACATCCTTCAGGGTGGATGCCAGCGCCTAATTTTTTTAAATATATGCACCATTTTGCAAAACACGCAAAACCAACGCCTTCCTCGCCAGTTCTTTTGCTGCTGGACAATCACGAGAGCCATATTTAAGTACCAGTTCTCGATTTTTGTAAAGAATCAGGTATTGTTTTAATGACTTTCCCACCGCACTGCAGCCATAAACTGCAACCCCTAGACTTGACTGTCTATGGACCACTCAAAACTTATTATAACACTGCTGTAACAGATTGGATGGTAAGCAATCCTGGCAAAACGGTAACAATTTATGAAATCCCAAAATTAGCAGCAAAAGCCATCCCACTTGCATTCAAGTTGCAGAATATTCAAAGAGGATTTGAAAAACCTGGCATATGGCCATTCAATTCAAACATTTTCTCCGATGAAGATTTCGCTTGTTCTTCTGTAACTGATCGCTGCCTGCCGGAAGAGGATAATGTTCCTACAGAACAATCGATTTCAGACCAATCTGTCATGGAACAGCCTTCAACAGAAGAAAATCAGAGTCTAGAGGATCGTACAAGTTCAAATGTGGAAGTCACTGGGCCATCTCACCTGGAATCTCAATCAAAGGCCGGCCCCAGGAAATTGCATGGCATGAAACGGAAGAAGGGAAAAACTAGAATATTGACGGACACGCCCGATAAAAGACTTATAGAAATGGAAGAAGAAGAAATACAAAGAGAAAATAAGATCAAAGAGCTCAACAAAAATCGAAAATGCTCTAAAAATACAGGACAGAAAACAATTCCAACGCTTGCTGATGAATTTACTTCCAAACCAGAGAAAAATAAGAAGATTAGCAGCGATGATGAAATAGAAAATTATTCCGTTTCTGACGAAGCCCTTGTTGAATCGGAAGAAGATTTTGATGAAGACGATGTGAGCGTTATGGATAGAAATTTCCAGATCAATAACTTTGTGTTGGTTAAATTTGACACCAAAATAACTGTCTATCATTATGTTGGAATAATCGAAGAGGTTAATCACTCCATGGCAACTGTCAAATTCATGAGAGCGAGTAAGATAAGAAATACGTTTATATTTCCTGACATCGAGGACATAGCCAGCGTCCCCCTGGAGGATATAAAGACAAAATTACCTACACCAACGACATGGATGAAACGTGGCAGCTTAAAATATAAATTTGACAAGCCTCTCTGTGTCATACTAAATATAAGATAAGTTTAAATAAGTCCAACATCGTGCAATATTGATTCTAAGTCACATTGTTTAATTTTTCTAAAGTCTGTGATAAGAAAAAATGTTTGTATTACAATTTTTTATAGCAATGTTATATAATACTTAAGCGTAGTAGTATAGTAAAGCAATATCGTGCATATTAAATACAGTGCCCGAACCTCCCTACAGAGGTGCCCAAACCTCCCGACCACTGGGAGGTTTGGGCACTTTAGACATGTGTTCGAAGATGTTTTGTAACTTTGAGACTAATTATAATACCAAAACTTTTCTTAGCAATAATTACTGCCAAATATGTGTGCTCGATATATTTGGAATAACATTTCGATTATGATAAAAAATAACAGTTTTATTAATATTTATATAAAAAAGTGCCCCCTACCTCCCTTTCCAACGGCCGACCAATTGTCTCAACGACCTACTGCTATCTGCCACTACCACACTGGATTGCAGTGAGTCGTAGGATTCTTTTTGCCTTAGCTTCGTCCAACGAAAAAGGTGGACCCTGGGTAATATTAATAATAAATAATGCTGGACATTTCACACAGCGCTATCTAGCCCCAAACTAAGCAGAGCTTGTACTGTGGGAACCAGCTAACTGATAGAATACTTATATACATTTTGTTTATAAATACATACTTATTATGCAACCAACAGAGAAACAACCAGATCCGAAACAATTATATGTAGATCATGCAAACATTGGTTCCGCGGCGGGAATCGAACCCGCTACCTCCTGCGTCTCAGCCGGCTATTTGCCCACTGCACCACGGAGGTCAATATATTTATCAAAAATAATTTTCTTAACAACAGGTGGTAGGTATATGGGAAATAATATTAGCCCATGGTCTACCTAGGTGTTAGGTAGGTCTCAATTGGTGGACCACGAGAAAGTATTGACAGAATGATTGTATGAACCTCAATCTTTAATCCTTATCTTTAAAAGTAAAAACAGCTGTATTATAAAGAACCTTTTCATCCCCCCCATCTCGGAAAGAGTATTTTTGCTCTTCGGTATCTGAGTGCAAAAGCCGTTTTTATCCGCTAGCTAGAGGATAAAGTAAATTGAATTTAGAACATCGTGTGCACTAAGTTTGTGAATTCAAAACATCATTAAACCTATTTACTTCTACCTTCATGGTGCCGAATTTATCATACAACCTTTTTTAATTTGTTAAAAACTCAGACTCGGAACCTTCTTGGTGTATTACTTTTTTCTTGCAATTAGTCATTTCCTCGCTGAGGTGGGATGAAAAGTTACGTGTGGCACTCGAGTGCAAAGATTTTTCACCTCGTGCTCTTTTGATTCCCTAGCTAACGCTCAGGATTCTAATTTTAGAACCTAACCTTGATTTTAGAATCCTGAGCTAGCTCGGTCATCAAAATTGAGCACGCGGTTAAAAACCAACTTTGCACTCTTGTATAACAAATAACTATTGTAATGGCTCGTTCACACTTCCAACATTAAAATTATGAGGTATTGCTTATAATATGAAATCAGTACCATTTTTCGTTATTGAATACGACAGTTACTTAGCGGCTCAATTTTTTACATATCGTTTTTAAGGTACCCTTATTAAACGGTAGCTCACATCGACGAATCGTTATGGTACTGATTTCATATATAAGCAATATTTACTTGAGGATTTAAACTACATAAATGAAAAGTCAGAAATCTCGATACAATTATTTGTCAAAATCGGTTGTTCTAAAACACTAATATCGTTCATTCTCCGACTCTAGAAAACATTTAAAGTATTTATTTACATAGTTATGTAGGTAATTGGTGTACCTAAATTAATGGAAAAGCATTTTTTTTCATTTGTTGGTTCTCATGCAATTCGAGATTTTATATTTTGCCGCTTAGGTCATTTATAATAGATACCGGGTTTCAACAGATCGTTGATGTGCAGAAGAAATAGAGTTGCTGAAAGGACAGACCCTTGAGGTACCCCGGCATTGATAGCCAATAGATCAGACGAGCATCCACCAATAACTACTCGAATTGATCGTTCCCTCAAGAAATCAGTTATCCACATTAGCAGGTTAGACGGCAATCCGTACGAGAAAAGCTTTCGCTAATGAGACCGTTGTGCCAAACTCTATCGAAAGCTATTGAGATGTCGAGCGAAACTGCAAGAGCTTCCCCGTGCCTTTCGATGGCTTCACTCCAGATGTGATTACAGGTACATGAGGCTTTACACCTGTATGCCTCAAGTTGATGGACCGAGTATCGTAGGGCACGTGACCTACGAGGCAATACTTTATTATAGGCCATGGTTACTACTTAACATCAGGTGGGCCATAGGCTTGTACCATCTCACAAAAAAATCGGTAGAAATCGGTATGACGTCATACCGATATTTAACGATACTTTCGCATTTGCAGCACCAGAAAGTTTAAGATTAAGGTGATACTGATTGGCTTGTCGTCAGATTTTGATACCGAAATGTAAAAACGATTAAATAAATGTAGACACACAGGCTAGGACACAAGGCTATCTTTTGTCTCAAAAAATAATCTTGAAGGGGTTGAAATAGGGGTTGAAAGTTTGTATGGGCAATCAATAATTCCTCAAGTTAGGTATCTAAAGCAAAATCATCCCTAAAGGGGCGGGGGGGCAAAGTAAAGGGTTTAAATTATGAGGTATTCTTTTGATGCACTTATGTACAGTTGGTATATAGATAGACTGTGACCGAGATTGGGAGATGGGCTACTTGTTAGCCGACTGCGCAGGTGGGTAATGTTTTTAGTATGTCAATATAATTTTAGACACGCAACGCTGTATGAGCTAAATTGCACCTTACTGCGTCGTAGCAAGTCACTATTTATTTAAATATTTAGCAAATTTATTACTAATATGTATTATATGCCTACAGCTACCTCAGACCATTAGGGTGACAAGGAAAGGTCCAGTGGCACGACTAACAGGTTGGACTCGGTTGCAGGTCAGCTCGCGTGGTATAGTCCTGCCAATGCGTCCTGTAGTGCCCGTAGACAGGGTAAGGTAGCAGAATAGCCTCCGGCTTTCTCTGTTTCGGTCTCTCCTCTGTGGATAGAAAGAGATTCAGGATATTTGCTTTAACAAGTGTACAATAAGGTCTTAAAAACTAGGTAATGGCAAATTACTGAATACTGAGGGCGCTTTTTTACAATAAAAACAAATTTAAAAATGTATTCTCAAAATCCCCACTGCTACGTCTCCATCAGTGCGTAAAAGCCTTGTAACTAGGCATTTACTACAAAGATAAATGCTATAACACGGACAATTAGTTTCCAAATAGTTAAATAACATTTTTTTCTGTTTTCATATACAAACTTCACACAATCTTCAATTCACACCTGGTTGCTCCTACAATACCCATGCTCCTATGAGATCTGGTGATCCGGAGCACCCACTCACGCGAATACATCAGATACTCACACGTATGCACAATACACATGCACAATACACACACACACACACACATCCACACACACATCCACACATACACACCTAATATTGATATTTATTTATCAATATCGATATATATTTTGTTTCGATTGTATACCGAATTAACGGAAGAGTGAGACCCTCTAACACAGGTATTTTATACTAAAAAGAGGGTCCCAAACACATGAACTGTATGTATATAAATTAAGTTTACTGAAATAAATATATTTGATTTGATTTGACATTGCTTTCGTTTGACCACGTTCTCGCGTGTTGGTAAGCGATGATGCAGTCTACGATGGTATACGCTTGTCTAGAAGAAACCTATTCACTCTAAACTTGAAGATACCCAGGTTGTAACCATCAGGAAACACAGACTCTGGCAAGGCGTTCCACTCTTTGGCGGTGCGCATAATAGGTGAAGATTACCGCTTTGTGCGAATGGGAGGTATTTCTACCATATAGCGGTGGCGCACCGCAGAGCGTCTGGTTGTCCGTTGATAGAATGGAGGTGGAAGGAATAGGTTGAAAAGTTCCGCCACGCACTCCCCGAAGTGTACTCGATAAAAAACCGAGAGGCTAGCAACCTTTCGTCGATGCTCCAGGCTGAAGAGCCTTGCATCAACTAGCTCATCGTGCCTCAATTGCCCGTGTTAATGTATGATCCTTGTAGTAATTGTCCAGTTACAAGGCCTAGTTACAGTTAAAGGCCTGGTGGGGACATAGCGGAAGGGATTTTGAGAATAAACCAAAAAAATCTATACATATCCAGTGATGGATACATTATAGAATAATCCAATATTTTGTATAGGATTGAAATAGTAACTAACCTCATCATCATCATCCGGCAGACGTCCACTGCTGAACATATGCCTCCCCCTTAGATCGCCACGAGCGGTTGGTAGCCGTTTGCGCCCAACGGCTCCCCGCGATTCTTACTAGATCGTCGGTCCACCTTGTGGGGGGCCGGCCTACGCTGCGTCTTCCAGTCCGTGGTCTCCACTCGAGAATCTTTCTTCCCCAACGGTTATCGGTTCTACGAGCGATGTGGCCTGCCCATTGCCACTTCAACTTGCTAATTTTGAGAGCTATGTCGGCAACTTTAGTTCTGCGGATTTTGTCACGCAAAGAAACCCCGAGCATAGCCCTCTCCATAGCTCGTTGAGCGACCTTGAGCTTGGTCTTGAGGCCATGAGTAAAGGACCACGTTTCAGTGCCATATGTCATCACTGGCAACACACACTGGTTGAAGACTTGAAGAAAACTAACCTCACATGCTGCAAATATCCTAAGCTAACGATATCCTGAAGGTTGGGTGCCTGAGGTCCAACTCGGTCCGGTACTATCGGTGCTGAGTACTTGTACAACGGACCTTCCTCTACCAAAGGTAAGGAGTCGTGACCTAGACCTCTCGTGAACTTCACTCCCGATGAGAATTGTGTCACCTGTAATTCAAGTTATGGTTTGGATAAGACAAATTCATTTCAATATCACACTAATATTATAAATGCGAAGTTTGGATGTTTATTTATTTGTTTGTTACTCAATCACGTCGTAACGGCTGAACCGATTTCGATGAAATTTGGTATGTACGTAGATTAAAACCTGGATTGACACGTAGGCTACTTTTTGTTATTAAACAACGTGTGCGAAGCTGCTGGCGGAGTCTAGTATATAAATAATTACAATATGTGTGTTTTAAAATAATGTCGTACCTAACAAAACAGGTTGTATATAATAATTTCAAATGTCAAATAATTTCTATGTTGTGTGTCTTTTTATTTTGTTGTGTGTGTACTTGTGTCATAAATAAATATTATTTATTTCTATTTTCTCAAATCTAGCGTTTATAAGAAAGCCCTTTCCACATAGTATTGTAGCATAGTTGTTACATGAAATTAATTATTTATAAAGTGTTTAGTTACAGTATATAACAGAAGATTGGCGATTTAGCATCTTAGTAATGCTGGATGTGAGGTTTTTTTCAGGGAAACAGCAATTATCAAAGAAATAAATGTTATATTCAATTATTTTAACGGGGAACGGAACGCAAAGCTGTTTGCAGATGGCGCTGCTTTCGCTTGACTCATAACACGTATTCTGTTCATTTTTAAAAATACGGGATTTATCACGTACCGTCTTATCGGTGTTTCGCACTCACCCTGATGAAGGTTCACGAATTGACCCGAAACAATGTCGGTCGAAACACCGATAAAACGGTGCGTGATAAATCCTGTATTTATAATAATGATTGAAATCAATCACAAAAGTTTTCTACGTATTCTGATGCTTCACATTCTCTGATTTCTTGCGTGTTATTTTGAAGAGACGTTGTTAGCGTTTGCAATATAGCAGAATGTACGCGACGTGGACAGTTCCACAGCTTGAAGCTGAATTACGAAAATGAGGAGCCTCTTTACGGGGCAGAAAAGCCGACCTTGTTAGCAGGTAAATTGACTGTGTTTTTCACTTTTGGTTTCTCAAGACTGTTTATGAATTATTGTCTGAACACTTATTAAGTTATACTTACTATTACTTCTAAATAACTTACAAAAAGGGGTGATTATTGATATAACGAAGCGAGATCTCTAAATCAACTTGGACAAATCGGCATTGTATGCATGTATGTTTGTTTATCCGAGGATAACTTTCGAAGCGTTGATCCGATCATCGTGAAATTTGATACATAGGTAGGTAGTGATGGCACAATTTTGGTGTGACTAAATGAGCTAAAAATGTTGGGGGGTTGTTGAGATATTGGGGTTCAAGAGGGGTAAAAAAAAAATGAAAATGAGACTATCAGGTCAAGTGGGACGTCAAATGAAAGGTCTTCATTAGTATCTACATTTAGACTCCGTTTTTGTTTTTAGTATTTATTAGTTATTTTATTAGCCATAATAAATACTGAACTTTGACTAAATTCACAGCGTACACCAGTGATCCCACGGTGCTGTAATTTGCTATGCGTGTAGCTTATGTAACACAAAAGTTCAGAATAACTGCATTTTGTACTCCAAAAAAAACCACATTACATGAACTCCCGTTACCCGTAATTTGAATGACACTGTATGTCATGTAATTTGGTAACTCATTTAGTGGCACTATTTTATTGGTCAAAGATTAAGGCGGGCTTGCACAAAACGTATATAGCGACTAAACATGTTTAAATTTTACGTATTTATTTGATTTGACAACTCCTTAAATCATATTTAACTAAATACGTTTAGGCATTGTTGCGCGAGTCACCCTAAGAATATTTTCTTTTGTGTTTTGGGAGACTCGCGAGATCTCAGTTCGGGGCGAACCACTAGTTAAGCCCTATTAAATATTTTGATGTTGAAGAAAACATAACCTAAATTTGTTCATGATTTTTTATATATTGTTGACTAGACTAGAGACAGACTAGAGTCATTCGACCGAAATCTCAGTTTTGGTATTCCACAGCCCAGTTCCGATACGGATGATTCCTAAATGAATTTACCTGCACCTCAAAAATTATCACGATATCAACAGTGTCCAGTAGATAACCTCGAATTATTCGACGCTTTGGAATTTTCTCATACGAGGATCCTCAGGAAATAAATTAATTCCATTATCATTACATCCAATTTGCTACACGAGGCATTATTCCAAAAATCTCAAAGAATTTAGGTAAACAAACAATTTTGTATGCTATTTCAGTTTCCTTGGGTCAAGCGATGTCAGCGACATCTGCAGCGATTATTGACAGTTTTCTTTCCCATTGGTATGTGTCTAACTAAATTAACTATTAGGTATGGAAGGTAGCTTCTTAAGGATTTTTAGAAAATTATCCCTTAAGAAGCTCAACACGGGTCCTAATGTTATGCCCATAGAAGTGTATGAAATGTAGGTTCCTTTTAAAAAGATCTAGACATCTTAAAAGGTACCACCTCAACTAGAGGTGCACTAAATAATGATTCTTCGTAAATGATCCCCTAAGAGGGTGAAAAGGACTAATAAAGTTATGTCCATACCTTTGTTGCTGGTGGTAAGACCTCCTCTTGTTTACTAGCTATAGTCTGTGCAAATGTGTTCAGGATATCCTTAGCATCTCCCTCAGCAAACATCAGCTCATCAATCAACGCTTCCTTCTCTCTGATCTTCTGTTTCTTGGCTTCCTGTTCCATCTTCGTGATCTCCGCACGACGTAGGTCTTCCATTTGCTTCTCTATTTCTAGGATTTCTTCAAGTTCAATTTCTTCACGGCCTGAGGGTATAAAAGTTACAATATTTTTTATAAGATATATTTCTTTTGGTCCATTAGGAGCATCAGATCAGAGAGTATTTTCAGCAGAGCAACCTTATAATTATAATTGCTCCAATTATCCTGGTATAATTGGCAAAACAGCAAAATAATACTGTTTAAACATGCTATGTTTATACAGAAACTATTAAAAGAACCCAAAAATAAACTTTAGCTATGTTACCACAAATAAGTTAAAAAACTGTTTGACGCATGGTTTAAAAATTCCTTAACAATTTTTGTATAGGATTTTTTTTTATCCATTTTTATGAGGAGCTTTGCATCGTTTAACAATGATGTCGGCCAAGGATTTTTTTAAACAGTATTTATTAGGTGTTTGACTTTTTTGCCTTTTGATGGACATCAACCGCAGGGCAGACCACCAGCCACCATGGTCTGACCATCGCGTAACAGAAGTTGGACAGCAATGGATGAGACTTGCTCAAGATTGGACTGGTGACATAGAGAGGAGGACCACAGAACATAAAAAACAATAGAACTAGCATGATGACTTTTCACTATGAAAACCAGTGTAGCTAAAAACTCACACATGTAAAAACAAGCACACTTAGAAATAAAAGTTATAATTGGTTGAAAGAGAACGTTCAAAAGTCATAAAACTAATTTTACGGATATAAAACCTTAGCCACTAAGGGAACATGGTTTAAAATTCAATTAAATAAATTGTAATAAAAAATCTAATATTATAAATATAATAAATTATATAATTATAAATATAATATTTACACTCCAAATCGGCACAATCTGGCATATTTATATTTTTTTGAAGTACGTTTACCCCAAAGTAATTGAAACACGACTGAAGTGAGCGAAGCTTGTAGTGCGTGGAACTCCACGTACTTGGTGTTACGCCGGCTCCGCCTACTTAGGACTTCTATTGTTTTTTGTGTTCTGTGAGGAGGACTATACCCAACAGTGGGTGCTGGAGGCTGGATAGATAGATAGAAGACCCTAGATTTTCAATAGTTATTGCGTTCCAAAAAATCTGTAGGTTTTAAAGGTTAACAAAACATTATTTATTTGTTTATAGCAAAGCTGCATTGTAAATACACCTGAATCAATCAGTGTTTAAAGTCTTAGTTACTTTGTCTTATTAATTCATAGAAAGATATCCAGTTGACTGGCCAATCTTACCAATCTTTAGCTTATTCTTCATAATTAACTCCTTATTGTCCTTCTTATACTGCTCTATCCTCTTATTTGTATTAACAATATCAATATTCTGAGTTAAATTGTATATTATTGATTCAATTTCTTCCAAGTAGTCGTTGTATTCTCGTAGTGTAGGGAAATCTTCCTCTTTTTTGTTGTAATCTTTGAGAACACGTTTCCGAATGTCAATTTCTTTTTCCACCATAGGGTCTTCGAATAGTTGGACTCTGTAGTTGCTACGGCGTAGCGGAACATTGCAATCGGGACAGGAACCAGAACCTTAAAAGATAAAAAAGTTGATATATTAAAATACTTCCTAAAAAGGGAAGGCAACGTGTATCTTCAAATCAGCTGATTTGAAGATGAACTAAAATGTTTATTATCTTTAAATATAAGTAGAATTATTGCATATTAATCATATACTATTTATTATAAAAAACGTATGTACATAATGTGTATAACTTGATTACTTGAATTTAGAATAAATGGCGATAAAACCGTCTTTTATTATTTGAATGAAATCTGAACTTTAGAGAACTAATTTAGGTCCTTACAAATGTAATTTGCTGAATATCTGTAGCACAACGTAGTTAGTAGAACATAGGACTTTAATGGTAAAAGTAGTAATATTAAAAAGATACAAAGGCGTCTAAAAAAAATGGACTTACCTTTTAAAAACAGCAAATCAACACAGCTTTCACATAGTGCATGTCCGCACACGTTTACCATCAACTTCAACGACGGATTTCTATACTTTGTTGTCTTGCAACGAGGGCATGCTTGGTCATCCATGATTCAGGCAAATATCTATTGAATTTAAAATAAAATAAATTGTATTTAGTTCGTGAAAAACTGTAACATTTCTTGAAAAGCCGCTTGAAGATTTTTAAAAACAAGCAAGTAGTGTGCTTGACGGCCTTGACGCTTGTTTATGCAGCTTGCTGTGACTGTCATGTCAGTCATCCATCATCAGTCATCTGCTATCACTCAGTGTCAGTCAAACTTAAAAAGGCCCAACTGCACGAAAAAAAAAAACGCGGCCACCAGACCACCAAAGACCGTGGCGTCCACTACCCCAAGAGCTCCTGGACCCTCCAACTTCACCGATCATCGGCGAACAATGAAAACCAGCGTCACGCCAAAACGCAGCCACTTACGCCGCGCCACAGAATGACTATTGAAAAACTCCGAAGAGTCACCTGCCACAAGACAGGAAGGCCCAAAAAGCTGAGCCGGATGCCAGGGCGATAGGCTACTCACCTGAGGCTCATTGAATAATTGTTGACTTTACTTACACCGATGCCGATGACATCCCAGGAGGGCTACGTCTCTCCTGGGGAGAGGGATGTCACCATAGTGCGGGGCAGTTGCGCCGGCACATAGTGCACCCATCATTGAAGCTGCGCAGCCAGAACATAAAATGACAAACCTCCGTTCGGTACCTTGGCATCGACATCTCAGGTCATTGAGGATGAACCCCAGGTGGAGTGCACGATATAACAAACACGCACCGCCCAATCAATGCTCCGACCTGTCCTAACTTTGAGACTACCGCTGACGACAAAGATGGAGGTGTAGGGACACACTACATACAGAATAGCTGACTCGCCTAAGTCGTACCTAAAAAGATGATCGCTGTTGTAAGTGTGCCCGCGCCAGTCGTCTCTTACCGCTCTATCAATTCAAACATGTACCTACAGTTGTGGAAATATAAATTGGTAATTGGAAGATGCATCTACTCATTCCAACCTCCTCATAAAGAAAGGATTAATCAGTATAATATGGGTTGTATCATTTTTAGGATAATTCAAAACCCCGAAAGGGATTTACAAAACCGGTATCCGGCGCAGCGTATACGCCTCCACGGCGCGGTGCGCTGGCAGGCGGCGGCGGCCGGCGTCCACACCACAGGCACAGAACACTATTATTACTCACGAGATCATACTATTACGCACAACACTATCGTCGACGGATGAACAATCATCGAGGGTGGGGGTTGGTTGGATAGACGCAGCAGACATTTTCGTTTAAAAACATTATAAACAAAACGGTGTTTGTAAATAAATTCAATGCTATTGGTTTTGGAACGAATAATCTCGTCTGTTCTTATTTACTCTTTATTTTTATTATAAGTAAGCAGTTGGCCAATTAATTTCGTCATAATTTTGACATCTAAACGAAAACAAAATTAGTTGACATCAAGAACACACTGTATTATAAAAGTTGTGATTGTGAAGTTATTTTTCATGTTTTTTTTTTGGATTTAGCAAAAACCTTCCAATAGTTATTCTGTAAAAAATATAAAAATATGAATTTAGCTATAAGGCAAGTCCTGACGAGGCAGACTTTCAGGTTATGTGATCGATTTGCGCAGAAAAGTTTCATAAATCATATTCCTGTAGCCTCAACATGTCCTGTTATACAATACCGGAATTATTCCGACGATCGAAGACTGGAGACACGCAAATTGCCTCAATTAATGGAATTCCCGCCTATCGTTTGGCCTTCGTTCATCAAGTTTGTCAAAAATTGGATGTTTGCTAACCTTATCATCCGACCGTATTTTGATAATGATTTTCGTTTACAAGAGTTTATAGAAGCCTCGAAACACGCTGTGCAGGTTTGTATCCGTTAAATTACAATTACTTTCAAGAATATTCTAATAAATGCTATTTGCGCAAAAGCTCAGTTGCGTTGTCACGCCACGCAAGAAAACTGCACCCCTGATCCATAGAGATGGGCCAGTCCCAACACCATCTTGAAGGATGTGTGTATGTGGTAGAGTTAACTTCCCTGTCAGGTTGTTTCAGAAGCCTTAGAAAAGAGTGACTTCAAATCCCTTGAAGGTCTCGTTGAGAAAGATGCTGTAAATTCACTGAAGACTGCTATATCACAACTGTCTGTGGGTCAGAGACAGCTACTATCTATTGATAAGGATGATATTTTCTACGCTTTCCCATACCAGGTTAGAAATATAATAATTATATTTATTATCAGAAAATATATACAAGAATTAAATAATAAAGATACAGGAAGTTCTTTGCATTCACATGAGTACATATAGTTCTTACACCAAAACTGAATGCCCCTCTACAGCGTTTACTTGGGAGTTGATGAATAGTAAATTATTTCAAAATGAGCCATGTAAATACAGTGAATAAAGAACATTTTGTTATGAGGCAATGAAGTAGAGGGGCAATCAGTTTTAGATTAGACAATCTCTTCTTACATATTTTTAGGTGGGAGTGATGTTTGATGAAACAGACAAGCGTTGGGTGGAAATCACAATGTGTTATCACGTGTTGAAAGGACTCAAGCAAATGAAAGAGACTAATGATCTACCTCCCGTCTCATTAGGGTAAGCAAATGCAACTATATTCAAGCAGACTTGTAAGTTTTCTGATCAATCAAACAATAAATAAATAAAATATATAAGTTTGCTTTAGTGCTGAATTGGGAATAGTTTCTAATAAAGAGTATAAATTTAATGAGTGTCTGGTAGATTTTCCTAAATTAAAACTTGAGTTTCTTGAAAAATACAATATTGGCAAATAATACCATTGTTATTAATAATAACCAGTTTTACCTCTACCTTACATAATTATCGGATACAAGATAGATAGATAACTCTTTATTGAATTACCACACAAACAGAAATAATAAAAAAAATAAGTACTGGGTTAAAATAAATAAGGCAATACAATGGGCGGCCTTATCGCTAAAAGCGATCTCTTCCAGGCAACCTTTGGATGGAGCGAAATTTTTAAAAATTTCGGAGTGCGGTGTACTTTAGCGGATACATTACATTTACACATAATATATTCTAAGATATAATAATAATATGAAGTTTTAATCCTAATACTTAATATACTTATAAAATAGACTAATATATAGGTATATACATATAGCAAACTATACTAACAGATAAAATAAGTACATAAATAGTAAATAAATAACGCTAGGAAGATGACATCATCAGGTAATGATGTTTCACCTTCAATTTGAAGACGTGTAAGGACGATGACCGTCTTACTTCTTCGGGCAGAGCATTCCACAGCTGAACAGCCTGGACAGTAAAAGAAGCGCTGTAAAAGGAAGTGCTGTGCGAAGGAGTTCTGAGTATCAAGTTTTCTGATGACCTAAGAGTATAGTTATTTGAAGAATGGAGAAATTCAAATCTATCTTTCAGATAGTGAGGAGAGAAGGGATTGAAAAGAATAGAATAGAGAAGAGAAAGGATATGCGTATTCCGACGAAGACGAATCAGAAGCCATTTAAGCTTTGAACGGAAGGGAGACACATGATCATATTTACGGAGGCCAAATATAAATCTAATACAAAAATTTTGTAAACGCTCGAGCTTGTTAAGCTGTTCCTCAGTGAGGTCCAGATAACAAGCATCAGCATAGTCTAGTACGGGATGTAAAAGCGATTGTGCAAGCGCAGTCTTGGTGGACGTAGGCAAAAAGTTTCGTAGTCTCCTTAGTGAACCAGCTGACGCAAACAACTTCCGGCTGGTTAGTTCAAGCTGAGCCTTCCATGAAAAGTTGCGGTCAATGATGATACCTAAATTCTTAACGGTTTCGCTGTATGGGATTGCTATTCCGTCAAAGACAACTTGTGGGACAGTGGACCAATCAATTTTGCTAAGCGTTCTTGAACTACCTACAATAATGGTTTGCGTTTTGGTAGGATTAACTTTCAAACCGTGGAGCTTGCTCCACTCTACAATACGGCGTAAATCGCAATTGGTAACGTCAACAGCATCAGCAATATTACTGAGCGTAGCTTGATTATAAATCTGAAGATCGTCTGCGTAGAGGTGAAAAGACGAAGAAAGATTAAGAGAAATAGAGTTTATGAAGATTGCAAAAAGAAGAGGAGATAAAACGCCACCTTGAGGTACACCAGCAGACGTATTACACCACGAAGAGAGAGACTCCTCGAGTCGAACACGCTGACGGCGCCCATGCAAGTAATTGAAAAACCAACCAATCACCGCTGGAGATACGTTAAAGGAGCTAAGTATTGCCAGGAGAATATCAAAATCTACGGTGTTGAACGCATTACTGAAATCAAGTAAAGTCAGCACGGTAAGTTGCCCATTTTCCATGCCCACTCGTATATCGTCCGTGATTTTGACTAGAGCAGTGACAGTACTGTGGCCTTTACGAAAGCCAGACTGCAGAGGATTAAGGAGACTATAGGAGGAAAAAAAAAGAGTTTAATTGATTATGGACCAAGCGTTCGAGAACTTTGGAGAGAAGTTGCCGCCCGCGGCATCTCAAACCTCATTTCCATCCCACGGGAACTGATTTACGTGAAGAAAAGACACCTATGTCCAACTCCAGGTTATCATCAACCTATGCTCCAAACTTCAGCTAAATCGGTTCAGTAGTTTTGGCCTTAGAGAGACTCAAATGAATGAATGAAAATACTTTATTGTACACCACAAAAGAAACAAACATAAAAATAAATATTCACAAAGCAACAAGTACAAGACAACCTTTGGATGGAGAGGATTTTTGTAACATTATAATAATGGAGGGGGGTGGTACATCCACAAAACAATACCTAACTAAATTTTAGGAGAGCGCTGATTGCTTACAATATACCTAGTCAGGTCATAAGTATTGTCACACAGTAAAAACTTTTCTTTTAGAATGCTGGCCACAAAAAAGTTTATAGAATTCGAATTTCGAATTGTTCATGAAAATAAAAATGTATACTTTTTAGAATTTTACTCATTTTTAAATATGGAGTGGACGCTTAAAGAAGTCCGTGTTGCAGTTATTGCGTTGCATCGTTGCGGTTACGCGCCAATTCAAATTTATGACATACTGAAAAATTTTAATATAACCAAAAGATTCGTTTATCGCACCATCAAACAATACAATGAAGACTCTAGTGTAGATGACAGGTCAAGAAGTGGTCACCCTCGGTCTGTTAGGACTCCAGCAGTGATAAAAGCTGTGAAGGCGCGAATTCAAAGAAACCCCAAACGTAAGCAGAAACCGTTGGCCCTTCAGATGGGGTTAAGCAGAACCACGGTGAAAAGGGTGTTAAATGAAGACTTAGGGCTTCGGGCATATCGAAGAAAAACAGGACATCGTTTGAATGCTCGTCTAATGGACCTGAGACTGAAGAGATGCCGCGCTTTGTTGAAGCGGTACGCGGGAAAAAAATATCGGGAAATTCATTTTCGGATGAAAAATTTTTTACCGTAGAAGAGAGCTACAACAAACAAAATGATAGGTGTACGCACATAGTAGTGAAGAAGCGAGCAACCGTATTCCGCGTGTCCAACGAGGTCATTTTCCATCCTCGCTCATGGTATGGTTGGGAGTTTCTTATTGGGGCTTAACAGAGGTACATTTTTGTGAGAAAGGTGTAAAAACGAATGCAGTTGTGTATCAAAATACAGTCCTGACGAACCTTGTGGAACCTGTTTCTCATACCATGTTCAATAACAGGCACTGGGTATTCCAACAAGATTCGGCGCCAGCTCATAGAGCGAAGAGCACACAAGACTGGCTGGCGGCGCGTGAAATCGACTTCATCCGGCACGAAGACTGGCCCTCCTCCAGTCCAGATTTGAATCCGTTAGATTACAAGATATGGCAACACTTGGAGGAAAAGGCGTGCTCAAAGCCTCATTCCAATTTGGAGTCACTCAAGACATCCTTGATTAAGGCAGCCGCCGATATTGACATGGACCTCGTTCGTGCTGCGATAGACGATTGGCCGCGCAGATTGAAGGCCTGTATTCAAAATCACGGAGGTCATTTTGAATAAACTTTAGTGTCATAAGAATCTATGTTTTGTTAAGTTCATTTTGGTATATAAATGGTTGCATAATTAATAAACTTGTTTCAATTATTTTATATTAAACATGTGACAGAATTTATGACCTGATTAGGTACATAAGTAAATATACCTACATTGACAATAACATACCTACATACAACAAATAAAATAAAATATACAGAAAACATATATACACGCATATCTATAGTGATACTACGACGTTTCTGAGAGATACAATCTTTTCACTCTTGATTTTAAATGTTGGTTTTAAATATCCATTCAACCAAACTTTCGCATTGATTTTTAGTGGAATCAAAATAATTCCTATATAAATAAAACTTATAGAATATCCTTTCTTATTTCAGAGTTCAACCAGAATTCCAAGACAAGATATACATACTTAACTACAGATTTATCAAAGAGTTCACAAAAGGTGTTGAAGACAGTTGGTGGGTAAACATAGTCAATCACTTTCAGCCTCAGAGCATTATGAAGAAGTAGGTCTTTAAATAGCAATGTGTGTTAGTTTAAAACGACTCAGTCATGTTAAGGATATAATAAATACAGTTTTATTGTTTTAGGTTATTGTTTATTTTATAAATTCATATAAAAATATCACATTAATCTTCCGAAAAATCAAGGATAAAATTCATTATTGAGATTACAAATCTGTACAGTGCTAAGCACAATATTTATTCTAACTTAATTATACTTTTAAAAAAATCGGTAAAATAATCTTGTTTCAAGAACACATGAATTCAAATCAAATGTTCAAATACTTACTACTTATCATACCTTTGTTAAGAGGGCTTTTCAATCTTGATTATAAAAAAAAATAGTACTAACTAGCGTAATAGATGGCGCCGTCTAAACAAGCACCCGAGACATGCTTCTCTAAAAGATATATTTCTAAACTTGCCAAACTGTCAGTCACAAAGAGAACATCAAAATTTCTAGAGAACATGCTCACTCCGTTTTTGTTTCATCTTGTGTGTGGCAATCAATGTTCTTTTGTGATCGTATTATTTTTTAGACATAATGGAATCTGACTAATTGATACACTGTATCTTGAATGGATGTTGATGGTTGTTCTGGAGAAGCTTTGTTCCATAAGAACACTGAAGATATAGCAGTTTTCTTCAATATCTGGCAGTATCTTTTAAAAAAAGATATCCATTAATTACTTTATTTCGTTTTGAAAACTCTACCCTTAGGAAAACGGTGTCTGCCGTTGTTTTCGCAATAGGAGACAACGAACGATTTCGTCATCTCTTCTCTGTTTATAAGCGATTTTAAATGATTTTGTTCTAATTCAAGTGTTGGTTGATCCTTTCATAGTTTAGTGTAGATATATCCCGGGTTTTGTGTCTATTCTGTTTCCCTAATTTTTATTTGCTAATGGCAAATGCACAAAACCGTGCGACGCAAAAAAAAAAACTTGACATTGACAATTCACTTTCTTTTGGACACAGAATAAACACACAAGTGTATGACAGACATGGTTATAGATTGCTATTTTTACATAATTTTCATAATATGATTTTATGATTATTTTTTATCACTGCTATTTCACATGTGAAAACTGATTTAGATGAAAAATTACAGGCAATGGTTTTTCATTATAATGCCGCAATGTCTCACTCGATATTCTTGCTAGTGCTATATCGCATGTGAAAAATCACGGGTAACGAAAACGCCTGATGAATTCGAAGAAACCCGAACGACTGTGATTTGTAGCAGACCCGAATGACAACAACCGCGATATATGATGAATACCGAAAGTGATTTCATTTGAGTTTTATTATAACAGGTTATGCGAAGGAAAATAACCGGTGTTACATGATTTTTAACATGCTATTCGTGAACCGTTCCATTCCTAGTGCTTGATGGAGCAGCGCCATCTATTAGCAGTTCTAAAAACATGGCAGTGAAAAGACTTCATTAAAAGGTTAGAACTGTAGTAGGTACACACGGCTACACATCAAGCTATATTTTTCCAGTATAAGCTGAACTCGCATTGTGTAGGCTTTTCGTAGAATGAGAGGTCACCTTATACTGGATATGTATAGCTTGATGTGTAGCCGTGTGTACTATAGTTAATGAGGATCCGTAACGTTTTTAGTTGAGAATGCAGATTTACAGAGCTAAGAAATCCTTAACATACAGTGCAAAAATTTTTGTTCTACGACAAAAATTTACGAAGTTATGACCAAATTATTAGCAAAGTTCACTGGGACGGTCGCCACCAGTTAGCCGTTGGCAGCGATACAGCGCGCAGTGTTTTGTTTGGTTAGTTGTGACTTTAAAAGAAACTAAGGGTCTGATTTGTGTCTAATTCACCTTTTTAACTATGTATAAATATTGTATAGTGCCGAAATGTACAAACACTTCTATTAAAACACCAGAAAAACTATTTTTTATCGTGCCAAAAGACGACGAAACGTACGAAAAACTTCGTAAAAAATGGTATTCTGTTGTAAAAAGAGATGATAAAAAAGCAGCACAGTCTAGACATTCCACGTTCAAAACCGTCTCCTCTTTTTCATCACATGTAAATGTGCAGCAATAGGCCTTACTTTTTATTCTATGTTCAGGCGTTATTTTTGCTTTTACTGTTCAAACATTTCCCGACCTCTGGACTTGGACAAATCCTACAGCATCATCTCCATAGGTTTCACGAGCAGATCTGTAATAAGTAAATAAAACGGAATAAAAATATATATAAGTAAAAACATGATAGTGAACTAAAAAACAAATTATTGATCGAGCGAAGCGAGATCTCCAAATCAACTTGGGCAAATCGGCGTTGTATGTATGTATGTTTGTTTGTCCGAGGATAACTTTCAAAGCGTTTATCCGA
Organism: Philereme vetulata; assembly: GCA_918857605.2. NCBI lineage: Eukaryota > Metazoa > Arthropoda > Insecta > Lepidoptera > Geometridae > Philereme > Philereme vetulata. Next base: position 13,218,423 of record OU975421.1, read on the forward strand.
TCATCGTGAAATTTGGTATATAGGTAGGTAGTGATGGCACAATTTTGCCTATCATCAATGAGCTAAAATTGTTGGGGGGTTGTTGAGATATTGGGGCTCAAGTAAGGTAAAAAAAAACAAAATGGGACTATCCGGTCAAATGGCACGTTTAATAAAAGGTCTTTGTGAGTAAATTTCGAGCCCGTTTTTATTTTTAATTTAAACTTTGTATTTTTTAAGTTATTAACCATAATATAAACTGAACTTACAAAATTCACAGGGTACACCTGTGACCCCACAGTGCTGACATTTTGTATGAGTGTAGCTTTAGTTACACAAATATAGGCAAAAGACTGAAATTCAGAATAACTGCAATTTCTACCCCAAAAAAGTATAACCAAAGAAGATGAACTCCCGTTACCTGTAATATGAATGAAACTGTAGGTTAAGTACGTCGGTTATGCATTTCGTGGCACTATTTCGATAGTCAAAGATTACGAATAATATTGTTTTGTTTTTATGGGAAACTCGCGAGATCGCGAAAATCGCGAGTTCGGGGCGAACCACTAGTTATTTATATTCAACCCATCCTAAGTAAGTACATACCGAATTAATGATTTGTAACAATGGCCGAGATAGTAATAATAATGAGAATGATCAGTAAGTGCAGAGAACCATGCACTGTAGGTATAAAGCGAAAGTTGGTTAAGTCATCCATGAAAAGATTTACAACAACGAAAACAACGTTCGTTTATCAAGATACTAAGAACACGAATAAAGCTATAACTATGAATAAAGATTCAAAGTTTAAAAAGTTTAAGTTTACATTAATTCTTTTTACACTTACCTACCTCAAACGTTCTGAATACATCCCTGTACCTATACTTAACATTGTAGGTACTTTACCTACAACTAATAGCGTAGATCTAAAGAAATAAGCACCTATGTACGTAGATAAATAAGCAGCACCCCTTACCTTCGTAGTTTCCAACCACGGATTTCAGCGCTCGTGAACTTAGAATGATTACCTAGGTAATCAAATACCATAAAAAAATCCACTTTTGGAAGGTTATCCGATTGAGCTTGCACAAAACCAGGTTCTATTTTATTAGTACTCATATTATGTACCTACGTTTTTTACACACTCACTTATACTCTAACAACTCTATAAGTAAACAAATTGACAAATGTAGTGAACAAACGCGTGGCCTCTACGCCCTAAGAGTGCCGCTTGCACTCGGTTCCGTCGTAGTGACGTCACACGCACCCGCGCACATTGACTTTTAGCGGGAGGAACGGCATAAGTTTACTACCTAATATCTTCGTAAATAATGGTCCGATTTTGATAATTCAAAAAGATATATCATTTATATGTCTTAAAGAATAACGTGGATACTAGTTATATTGAATTTTCTATAACATTACTGATTCTCATTAAGCACATCCATCATTTAGTAAAATGGCAAGTCTACCTTCTGCACTTTCTTTATTTCGTTCATTTCTAAGATATTGGTGTATCTTTGTTTTAAGAGCATCTGAGTCACCTGAAACAAAAGTAAATAGGTACTAATAGTAGATTATTAAAGCATTGTCTTGCGTCACGAACACTATATTGAATCCCGAACGTAACGAAGGATTCAATAGTTAACTCACTAGCGGAGCGAGGAAGTTACTAGAATCCTGAGTGCAGAGAGGTATATAAGCACGCCCAAGATTCAGACAGCTTTAGCCACGAGGAGAATACTCTACTTTTTACACTTTCTGCGAGACAATAAAAACCAAATCTAGGTTGGTGCATTATGTGCAGAGGTTAGTTCGATTTACGAATAAGTTCTTACTGTGGGGGTCTCTGGTTCAAATTTTAATACAGGTGAGGTTCCAAATTCAAATCAAATTATGCCCCCAAGGGTATAATGAAATTCGGTATAACTTTACTCCCGGCTCAGCCGTAAGAATTTAATCACCTGCTTTCGGTGTGGTTTACAGGACATTTGATTGACATTTTAATTTGACTTAAATAAATAAATCAATATACCAGCATTCGTCTCGAGCAAGCGGTAGAGGGGAGTTGAGAATCGGGCAGTCTATGGTTGGCGCTCATAAACAGTGGACGTGTTTTTTTATAATAAGTATAATGGCGACCCAGCTATGAACAGTCGTAGTACAAAACTTTAAATATGTAAATATCAAATACTAGTGTTTGAACCAGTTCTTATTATCTGATAAAAGATACTTTTAAGCAAAAATATTTAAGACTTAAGGAGAGACCGGAGGGGAATCGCACATACAACACGTACTACCAAGATCATTTCTAATTGGAGCATATTTCTACCTTAATAAGGCATTATTTTAATTTGAATAGTATTTATCTAGGTTCCCAACCATATATTAGATCAAAATGCTTGCCTAAAATGAAATAGAAGCGTATCGCAATCTGCATGTTTTTACGTCATAAAAGAAATGTTTTCAACCTAATTGTTTTGTATTCAAAACAACAACATCTTACGTATCCTAGTCATGGGAACATATATTATATCGTCTAGTTACAGAATAACAACACAATGAGAAAAATACAACAAGTTTTCAGTCATCATTTTTGGTATTACCGAACACTGTCAAAATCTAATAAAATTTAGAATCGTTCTATTGCTATCACTGTCGCTCTGCGTGCCTAAACTTCGTCACTAAACAGGGATAGCGTTATTCAGGCCGAAGTTTTTGACGCGGCCGAATTGAAGTTGCGCTCGGGGTTCGCCGGCTTCTTAAGAAAAATGGAAACGGAACTTTTTAAAATTAAAAGTGGCTTATAAAAATGTCTACTACATTGTTATAGTACTTTTAGAGAGATGAATTGAGAACCCCCTCCTTTTTTGAAGATGGTTAAAAATAAGAGATAAGGCTAGTTTAAATATGTATCTATACAAACCTATGGCAGGGTCGTGCAAGCTCCGTTTATCCATACCACATTGCACTTTGATGGGTGTTTGCTTCTTAATGGATTTTTGAACATCTGCAATGATAGAAAATAATCTCAATGAAAACAATTGCGGTTTTAATAAAACAACTACCGCAGTACACTATTATTGCTTAGGTCGCAGCTTCGATTCCCGCCTAAAAAGTTGTAATTTTGGCGATGTGTCTTAAAAATAGATAAATAATGCTGGTCATTTTACACAGCGCTATCAAACCCAAAACTAAGTAAATCTTGTATTATGGGAACCAGATAACTGATACAATACTTATATATTTTTTGTAAATATGTACCTACATACTTCTTTACATAGTATAAAATGAAGTCGCTTCCGCTGTCTATTCGCTTACATCTTTTAGACTACTCAACGGATTTTAATTCAGTTTTCAGCAATAGAGTCATTCAAGAGGAAGGTTTATATGTACTTTAAGTACATACATAGTAACTGTTTGTTTGTTTGTAACCTTTTCATAACTAAGCGGCTGAACGGATCGTAATGAAATTTAGCAAGGAGATAGATTATATCCTGGGGAAGGACGTAGGCAACTTTTTACCCGAGTGCGCAAAAAGAGGGTAAGTAATGTTTTTATTGAAATACCACGCATGCGAAGCCGCGGGCGGGTCAGCTAGTTAAATATAAAATACATATATACCCAATGCACTATAGTGTGACCATTAGTGCTGTGCGCTCCCTGAGGTATGCGCGCGGCGAGACGGGGGGGAGAATCGACTGCTGCGCTCTGTCAGTTCGCCGTCAACGCTCGTGGCGGCAGGTAGTGTTATTTGTATCGGACTGTCTATGTCAGACACACATGAGATAAATATTCAAAGATGGGTCGTGCGATAATGTTATCGATTCATTCATAATAAATTTGCAAGACTGATTCAAGTTCCGGTGGCGAAGTGGAAGATGAAGATGATGACGAAATGGAAGATCAAGTTGAAACAGAATCTATGTCAGAATAACTTTCGTTAGAATATATAATTATTTGTAAATATAAAAAATGTTCAATAAAACAAGTCCTTTGAATTATAAGTTTAGTTCTTATTTATCACCTGCATATTTTTAATAAAATATGAGTACCTATATTTAAGTTACATTTTAATCAACTAAGTAAGTATAATATATTACAGATAGATAGCCTCCGACCATCGTCCCGCCACAAGTCTTGCCTTAGAAATGCAAACTGATATCGTAAGATATGTCCGACATGTATTGATCTCATGTGAACTCATGCAGTTTTTTCTTTGCCTCCCACCTCGCCGCGCATACCTCAGGGAGTGCACAGCACTAATGGTCACACTATAAGTTTCTATCTATACTAATATGATAAATAGGAAAGATTTGTATGTTTGTTACAAATAAACTCAAAAACTTCGGGTCCGATCCCTGAGCTAGGCTACTTTTTACCCAACTGCGCAGGAGGGTAATGTTTTTATTGTAAAACTACGCGGGCGGGTCAGCTAGTACAATATTATAGAAAACACCCAGACCCGGCACAAATATCTGTAGATCATACAAACATATGTTCCTAAGGGGGAATCGAACCCGCAACCTCTTTGCGTCTCAGCCGGCTCTTCGCCCACAGTGCCACGGAGGTCGTCAAAAATCTATTCTAATAAGTCTACCTATCTATAAAAAGCTTATTAAGTACCTACCTGTATGAACTTTATCCAGAATTCTGTTAATATCTGTAGACTCAGCCAACCGCTCGCTTAGAACTTGTGCATATTGACTACCACCTGGCACGATCTTCTCCAAATCACCAGTCTTCAGCTCATAAGTGACATTGCTGTCAAGCTCCATAGAGGTTGTACATTCTATTTGTAGCACTTCATAGGCAGATTGGGAGGATTGAGCCGAGTAGCTGATTAGAAGGTTCTTGTGGATTGTGTATTCTTCTACTGATGGCATTGAGGCGAAGATTTTTGGGTTTGCTGTTCTGAAAATGTTAAGTAGAAAATAAGTTTGTGACCCATCTTAAAGAGCCCTGCGAAATGTAAATTGCAATGCACAACTCTAAAGGGGTTGGTAGGTATCTTGAGCGAGCAATTATTTTTAGTATTGGTTAATATTATTAATACTAATGGTAGCTAATTTGGTACTGAAGGTAACATAGAAAATGAAACTCCAAATAAAATCTATTGGGTTCAGTGTTTCATAACTATTCTGTCCTGTTTTTTTTATCATCAATCATCAAATGAAAGACAGCTGTTTATCATGAAGAATAACTCTTTATGAACCTATATCATCACACTACCTACCTAACAACTTTTTGTCTATTAGTTGAGGTAGATACTTAAGCCGAGTAGTACCTAGGTACTAACTTATCTGTTGCTTTCACTAGTATAACAAGGTACCTGTCTAAATAAACCCGGCACATATCCATAATCAACACAACCAGCTCCGGTTTCCTCTTCTCAATCTCTCTGAGTATGAAGTTCTCGGTAACACAATGCAGTAACTCAAGGTCTTCAGTCGGACAGTCAACACCGAGCATGCATTGTGTGTTAGATATCTGACATCCGTGGCCTGCATAGAATATTAAACCTGAAACCAAATCTTTTTTATCAAATATAACCAATTACCAGTAAGTGGAGCTCTGAGACAGCAAAGCGAGTCTGTTGTTTACGCTGACTACCTAACTAAAATTGTGGAAATTAAGAACGGTCTTATTTTGTTTACTCTAAAGATCAAATTAGAATGACATTTGAAGATTTTGAAGTGACATTTCTAAAATTAAGAAATTTTTAGGGTTCCATACCCAAAGGGTCAAACGGGACCCTATTACTAAAACTCCGCTGTCTATCTGTCTGTCTGTCACCAGGCTGTATCTTATGAACCGTGATAGTTAGACAGTTGAAATTTTCACAGATGATGTACACACGGCTACAGATCAAGCTATACATTTCAAGTATAAGCTAACGTCTCATTCTACGAAAAGCCTACAGAATGCGAGGTCAGCTTATACTGGAAGTTATAGCTTGATGTGTACCTATTTATGTTGCCGCTATAACAACAAAATAAAATAAATATTTAAAGGGGGCTCCCATACAACAAACGTGATTATTTTGCTCGTTTTTGCTTGATACCTATTGATAGCGGCAACAGGTAAACTCTTGAATTATTCATAAAATATTGAGTTATTATTATTCACTTTAAAAATAAATAATTTTATTAATACTTACGGGAGGGCTCCCATACAACAAACGTGATTTTATTGCCGCTTTTATAGAAAATGGTACGGAACCCTTCGTGCGCGACTCCGACTCGCACTTGGCCGGTTTTTAGTAAAATGGCGGTTTTGCGGGCTTGTTTAAATCAGCACCAATTGACTAAAACTAGCCCAAAAACACGCCATCTTAGTAAAACTTACTTAATTTTAGAAATGTCACTTTAAATGTCATTCTAATTTGATCTTTACTGTAAACAAAATAAGACTTTATTTTACACAATTTTAGTTAATCAGCGGAAACAACAGAATCGCCACCATTAGGGCTAATATTAATAAACTAAACTAAGTATTTGAAAGCATTCTACTTCATGGAAAGATTATAATAAACATTAATGGGAGTCGACAGGTTCAGACTACGCCTCTATGTTTAGCTATGATAGCTGATTATGATGATTGTATAATGAATGAATGTTTATGTAGTTTATGTAGTATACTCAGACTCACAGTAAGAATCCTCTGGAATCATTTCAAAAACATTCCTCAAACAATCCTTTAACTCTACACTAGTAGAATTTTTCACTGTCAACACAACAAAGCCTAAGGTGGTCAAAATTTGGCCCAACAGTTCACAATCACACACGGGAGTACCAAGATTAGCCAAGTGTGTGTATCTTTCATTCGCTATCATTATAGCTATTTTAGTCTGTGGTTGGTAGAATGCTGGGGGTGTATTCATCAATTTTGTATATCGTTCGTAAGAGCATCCTTCTCGGTCGAGGGCTTTTACTAACTGTTCACCTGGTTTATCTTTATTAAACAAAATCCTGTAAGAAAAGTATAGTTGTAAGCTTGTGGCAAACTCAAGTGTCCCTGAAGGCCTAATAGCTTGATGACTTTTATAGGTCAGGCACCAGTCTCTCACAATGTTAGTTGACATTCAACTTGCCTCTGCCTAGACCTAAGCTAATATTAACTTGTGAGAGAAAAATTAATTAATATTCTATTCTACTTAGAAAACTTTCGTGATTGATTATTTATTATTATAAATACGGGATTTATCGGGATGTGCGAGGCGAGACGTTATTCGGAGCCGATCGCACTCTCTCCGATGAAGGTTCACGAATTGAACCGAAACATTGTCGGTCGAAACACCGATAAGATGGTACGTGATAAATCCCGTATTTACTTATATTAATGATTCTATTATTTTGCCAGAGCTGACATTTTAATGATACTCGAAAGTTTAAAAATGCCTGGTTGTCACCAAGTAGTCACCCATCCAAGTAGTGACCATGTGGAACGTCGTTTATTTTAGTTGATCCTGATAAAAACGACTAGTGAATTATAAGTATCTACCTATTGTAAAGTGAATGGCACAAACTCGGGGAAACTTATACCCAACAGTGAGAGAAGCCAGGCTTATGTGTGGATGATGGTGAAAAAGAACAGAGGTGAGTGGCCAAGCTTGATAGCAAATAGCTGTAGGATCTTTACGAGCACATCTCTGACACGTATTTTACTGAACATTAGCTACCCAATCAATAAAGGCAGTCTTCTAAACTGATGGACAAAGTAAAATCATACCGTAAATCTGCAAGTCTTGCAATTCTTTCACATTCATGGACGGATAGAGATAATGCTGTTTTATAATCTCTGTACGGTAAGTTGTATAGTAAAGACATTTTCGCCATATTTTTATACTAATTTATTTCCTCATCACTTGTGTGTGCAGGTATTTATTTTTGACGTACGTACCTACCCTACACACACCACACACAAAACAAACAAACAACAGCTGACTTTTTAGGGTTCCTTAGCACTGTTGCCAACTGTGTACCACGTTGTAGCTAGATCTCTTGCGAAATGTTCCCAGAATTCCAATTTTTAATATCCTAAAAAGTTGCTAGAAGTAGCTAAAGTATAAAAGATAAAGGAACATTTATAATAGTTTGCACTAAAATTAGATTCTAAGCAAATAAACAATAATGAGTGTAGGTAGGTACCTACTTTAGACCACACGACTGAAGTAAAACTTCTTTTTCAAATTATTATACATACCTATGTAATTGTTCAATTACAAAATTGTCCACACCTCTGTAGGTCGATCAGTCTATGTTAATTCTGGACAGGCAACTCGCACTCGCATCGCACATTAACGTTTAAAAATATATACCTACGAAACGTAACTCGCTCTCTTTCTATCTTCACTAACTTATATCTCCCTCTCAGTTCCGTTAGCACTTTTCTTAACGCATTCACCAGTTTACTCCCCAAGTCAAGCGTACTTAAAGAAGTTTTACTTCAAAACTTTATTTTAATGGAGATTAAGAACGAGTAACCACGTATAATTTGAGTTACATACACACATCGATATTAAAAATTATTCCTCTCCCTCCCAGGGGGGAGTCAGAGGGGTCCGCTTACGGCGGATATTCACCGACAGGGCTGCAGTTGAATCCAACCGGGACTCCGTAACCCTGTCAAGTACTGGTGCAGCATCGACTCATTCATCTCAAGATGGACGGTTTCATGATGCACTAGCACTATTTAACGGGTTTTTAGTTGGTATGCCGTTAGTTGTAACCTAAGGAGAGTCCGACAGACCCCTTCCACTCTCTCAGAGTTGGAGGACATGCGTAAAGCATTCTCCCACTCTAAAAAATAAGGTGGTTGCTTGATATCTATCTATCGTATGGTAACCGACTTGGGTAGCAACAGACCAAACAGATGATTTTTTGAAACCTTTAAACCTTTGATATGTAACATCTTTCCTCTCAGTTTGTGGGAGTGATTTTGCCATACTTACAAATATTTTTTTTTATATGTAAGTACCTATATGTTTGTTTGTTAACTACTCAATCACGTCATAACGGCTGAACCGTTTTCAATGAAATTTAGTATGTACGTAGATTATAACCTGGATTAACACATATGCTACTTTTTATCCCTGTCAGGTCTCATGGGATGAAAATGGGGTGTCAAGTCAAATTGCAACAGGGAGTTTAGCTTTATTTCTAGGTTACCTACATAATATAGTAGTGTAACGCGTACGAAGTCGCGGGCAGCAGCTAGTGAATTTATAAATGTGTATGCTGTTGGTTATAAAACGTAAAATAAACATTTCAGAAGTACATTTCAATACCTAATAAACATGAATGGAACTGCAAAATGTATGCAGACCATAATATGTTTTTTGGATAAGGTTCCTAGAGTACTGAACCAGTGCGAGTCCGACTTGAACTTGACCTAATTTAATTGAAGTTGACATCCCTCGATTGTCAAGAAAGTACGTTCCGGTTTACGTGTTGGTGTCACAGGAACGCATCGGCCGTTCAAATAAAAATGTAGGTACACATCAGACCATCACTTTAGGTCTACCGTTAGTTTTTTTTTCTTCTTTTAAGGCTCGGATTATATGGCATCCGGGCTTGTCAGGGACCGTTTTTTAACGGCCCCTGACCAGTCCAATACACGCGATCCGAGGGCCGAGGCCATCGGACTCTGATTTTTACCTGGAAGCAACCGCGACATGCTCCGGATTCGCAGGATCGGGGAGACCTGGATACCATATAGTCCGAGCCTTAGGCTCGTGTAACAGGGTTAAAAATATAATACTGACTGCCTAAGGGCACTGCTGACCTCTGTTAAACACAAACACTAATCGGAGAAAGGAAAGAATGGAACGTTTGAGACCACCGACTGAAATAACCTCGCCCGCCCGCCCGACAAAACTTGACAATCTTGACATGACCAAATGACAACACAAGTCGAAAACGAAAATGGCCATCGGCGTTGATACGTCAAAATGGAAACCTAGACAACTAAGAGGAACCCCAGCCGCTGCCTTCCGAAACTTGGTCGCGTATGGCATAGTAAGTGTTGGAATGCTTTGCGGCGTTATATTCCAGTAAGTTTATCTAACTATTAACTTGGTTTTTACAAAACATTGAGGTTATGATTCCAAAATAAAACTGTCCACTTTTTTGTTTTAGTTTTGCTAAACCGGCAGAGGGCATAAGAAAGGCGTCAGCGGCGCTCTATGAAGACCCTATTGAGGAAGTGGAGAGACGGATTATGATCGCCAGCGGCTTGCCTAACAGAAGTGGTGATCAAATTAGAAGGCTGATCAAAGAAGCAAGCCGACCAGATTTACCAGACAAATAAGTTATGAGCAAAGATATTAGGTAAATTAGTTAATTTGTTTCATTTGTGATGTAGTTAAATAAAAATGTAGAACTAAGAAATTGTTTTATTTTCCACCAGAGGTGAATCAGCTGCTCAGACTGTAAGAAGCAAATATTTTACTACTAAGTCTGCTATGGATGAGAGTTTATCCGAATTTCAAGAACCAAAAAAATTGGCTGGTCCAAAAAAAGCTACAAAGACAAAACCTGAAAAGCCTAAAAAGGTTCCAAAAAGGATACGAGGACAAAAAGACATAAGAAAAGCTCTCAGTTCAAAGAAAAACGAATTTGAATTGTATGCTAAAGATTTTGATAAAGTTTGTAAACATGCCGGTTTGGATGTGGACTCGGAACAGTTACAGTTAGCTATTGCATTATCAAAATCGCTACAGCAATCCACATCTACCTCAGGTGACAGTCTTGAAACTTCTCAATCAAACACTCAAGACAGAGTTGGAAAAATAAGAACAACATTACTGGAATATGGTTTCAAAATACCTGAAATAAAAAAAAACAAAACTAGAAGGCTAAAGAAACGCAAAAATTACAAGCTACTTCAAACCAGTGAAGATGAAAAGAAACAAATTATATCCAACAAGTATTCTCAAGTATTATTTCAAAATATCACTCTGTCAAAGAGTTTTGAGGAGAATGAAATAGATTCAAGTTGCATACATTTGTATCATCTGGCTACTAATGCCACCTTTAGTATACTGAAAAATATCAGCATCTTTTATGTGGATAATCTACTGGAAAAGTCTACATCAACTGGTAATCTGCTGAGAGATTGGTCAGAAATCCCAGGAAGACCAGTAAGCCCTAAACTTTGTGAGCCTACCAGCATGAATTTCAGTGAAATGAAATGTTCACAAGATGAGCTTGACATTGTACTTAGTGGCTCCCTAAAGAATTGTAAAAAAATTATAAAAACTAAAGAAAGAGAAATTTGTGTAAGTGATCATAACTTAATTAAGTGTAAAGAACTAGTTTCCACAAAGCATTTTGTTGATAGTTCTGTTATTTTAATAGACGAAGAAAATCAGACATCCAGTAGTAATAATGAAACATTGAATGTTCAAGAAATTAAAATTATGAATCTGGGAGAACCCAAACATAGTAATGTAACATTAAAACCTAAAGTTCATGAAATTATAGATCTTGATGATCCGCTTGAATTATTAAAGAAATGCAGGAGCTGTTCTCCTGATCTATTTGATTATGAATTATCTACCATAGAAGATAACACAAAAACATATTATCAAGAGAGACCATCACTGGATATTCCTAAAGCAGTTTCAGTCAGTAATAATGTTATGAATTTGTCAGAATGTGTTCAAGACAAATCCTTGGAAGAAAGTCACTCAAACTACAGTAATCCTTCCTCACAGCTCTCCCACACTACTAATGTTACAAGAAGACTTAATGATATCATGGAAATCGCAGACTGTGTAGAAGTCCAATGTCTTGGCACCAAACCATCACAAGACATAAAAAGAAAATCGAATGATTTTACGGAAATTACCAACGTCGTCGCAAGTTCGATACAGCCCTTACCTAATGAAGTCACAGTAGACATAGATCTTACTCAAAGCCCTGAAAAAGAAAAAATAGCTACTTTAATTGAAGTAAATGAAACTGTTGAAGTCAATGTTGAAAATTTTTGTACAAACACCCAAATACGTGAACCAGAAAATGATCAATCCGATATTGAAAATGAGAACAATTTCAAAAAAACAAAACATGAAAAGCTATCAGAAGAAAAAGTAAACATTAAGGAAAAAAACATAGACCTTACAGAAAGTCCAGAAGTAGTCTACAATATCAATGATACAATTTTAAATATGGCTGACAAAAGTATTGAAAGTTTGGACTTAACGCAATCTTCAAACACTAGTGATGAGCTACCATTTGTAAGTTTAAAAACAAACCAAAAAAAATACGAAGAATTGAACCAGTCAGCAGATAAAACAATATTAATAGACCCTCAAGAATATGAAGGAATCACTAAATCTACAGATGTACAAGATAATGATGAACTGCTAGATTTAACACAAAATGTATCGGATGAGGAAACAAATCATGGTTTACTAGAAGCACAAAATAATGGCATTGTGTGTAGTCTTCATTCATCTGAAAATATAAAGCAACCAGAAGATATTCTCGACTTAACACAGAATATAGTTATAATATCTAGACACAATAGTAAAACCAGTGAGACTAATGTTAGTTTCTTTGAAGAATATGTTCATAATCATTCTGACAATAATGATTTTCATGAGAAAATTAAACGTGACGACAATCTTTATCCTAGCAAAGATATTTCAAGTACAGATGTCAATGTAGTTCCTAAACAGTGTCAAAGTCCAGGCGATACAGAAAATCAAAATGAAACAATAATAAAACACGATGCAAGTAACGAAATTGATTTGACACAAAATGATGATACCACAGATGAACTTGGTCAAGATTTACTAAACAAAAATCCTACTAAATCAAAATATCATAATAAAAACGACAATGATGCTACTATTGAAATAGAAGTAAGTAATGGTTCCCAAAGTGACATAGATTTGACTCAAAGTTCAGAGCCTGAAGAACTTAGTCAAGATTTACAAAATAAAGATTATTTAAGCCATCGAAGTATAAATCTGGAGAGTGAAGTTGATAGTGATGCTACTATTGAAACTGAAGTAATTAAAAGTTCTCAAAGCTGTTCCAGTCTTGGTAAAAAAGATGACGTCTCTATAGATTATGATGAAGCTTACGATGATTTGCTAAAGAAATGGTCTAATTCTCAACAAAGTAGAAGTTTATCAGCAACAGAGAATAACCTTAGTAATGTTTCAAATAAAAGTAAAGATAATTCCAACTGCAGTCAGAATTCAGAAGTCTTTGTAATATCAGACAATGAATTAGACTACTCTATGCACAAGTCTAAACTAGAAAAACCAGTAGACAACAACTTTTTGTTCGGTGGTATATCGATTATGAACGAACTATCAGGACTTAGTAGTTTTAAGAGATCTATAAATATCGAAAATAATTCAGCAGTAGCTAATAAGAATCATGAAGAAAATGATGAATCAACTGATGATTTAATAGAAATTGAGGATAAACCAATGGAAATAGAACATCTAAGAAAGACTCCAGTAAAACATAAAAGAGTACATGAACTAGCAACACCCCAGAAACCAAGTAGTAGTGGAATCAACACAGTAATGACACCCAGTAACAGTGAATATCAAATCAAAACGAAATCAGTTACTCCTATGCCTAATTATGAAGCTATGTCTCTGGCGGAAATCCATGACGAACTTGATAGCTTTGGTGTTAAACCTTTCAAACGGAAACGAGGTAAAATATTTACTAAACTAATGTACAAAACTAACATTGTTACCTGATTCTATATTTTCTTTTTGATATAATTTCCAGCCATACAACTTTTAACACACATTTACAACCAAACGCATCCAACTGTTGAGCCATACTCTGATGAAGAATCTCCATGTAAAAGACGAAAGATCAACGACTATAGTTATTCTCCACAGAAAGATTCTCCAAGAAAATTTACTCCAAGAAAGATTTTATCACCTAAAAAAACAGCCAAATCTCCTTTAAAAGTCATAGCAAATAAAAAATCGCCAAGAAAAGTTCCAGTAAAAGGAAAAGAAATAGCTAGTAAGGAGAGCAATAAAAGACTTATAAATGTACAAAGTGGTAATAAAAATTATGATTTAAATGAAGAACCAGTTATAAAAGAAGTTGAATGTAGTCCTGACGATTGGGTGTTCCAGAAGAGAGAAAAAGCTAAAGTAAATAATATTGATATTAAATTACTAACCGAATTAAAGCTAATCATATGATATGTATTCCTAGTTTTTACCAAAGTATTTGTCAATGTCTCTATTTTGTTATCTATGACTGAATTAAGTTAGAATCGGAGTATTAGTGTTTTTAAATATATTAAAAAATAATCGGCCCCATACTATTTCTCGTATAAAATAATGACCACTGCACCAATTGAAATTGTATGATAGAACTTAATCACCCACAGGTTCATTCCTGCCGTGTTCCACTACACATAGCATTCCACAATTACGTATCTTCGCGACGGGAACTAAGAGAAGCTATATTGTGTTACGAGCCTATTAATATAGATGACGTTCACAAAGAATTGGTGGCGTATGGACATAGGTATGATCCAAAGGTAATAAGAACCATTTTAGATCTAGAAAATTTTCGTGGTTTATTTAATAATTATTATAAATACGGGAACGAGTGACAATGGGATAGTGGGGTGACGAGAATGGATAAGATAAGGAATGAGTATAATAAAGGAACTTTGGAAGTAGCGCCAGTGATAGAAAAGTTGAAGAGTAATAGGCTAGCGGAGGAAAGAAAATCATGTGACTAAAAGAGTGTTAGATATGTGTGTGGGTGGATATAGCAGTAGAGGAAGGCAGAAGAAGAGATGGGTGGACTGCGTGAAGAATGATATTGGTAAGAAGTGACAACGGAGATGACGGCTGGCTGATAAGAGGTGTGGAAGAAAAATATATGTAGTGCCCATCCCACGTAATGTGGGAAAAGGGCAGGAATAAGAAAGATTATAAATACGGGATTTATAGTAATAATTATTTAAGATCTACTTTCTAGCCTGTATTCAGAGAAAACTATAATGTTTAATGATGTTTCAGAATCAAATTAAAATAGTTTCGATTATTTAGCTAGATATTATTTATTACTGGTAGCATCATCTATCCCTGAGTGCTACACGCTATATTGTTAATAAAAATCCGTGCGAAGCTTGGGCGGGTTAGTTAGTGATTAAATATGCTTACGCTACGCCTAGGATAAGGGGTTTCAAGTGTATTATTTTATGTGTTTAATAAAAATACGTCTGTTGAGTAAAAACATTTTATTACAATGTAAAATTGTTTCAGGATCTGCTGAAATTCATGGACAAGAAATGCATAACAGTAAAAACTACGGATAATGACGCAAGAAACCAAAAGAGATAATCATGCCTTTTATTATTTATACCTAAATAAAAGTTTATTTTAATCAATTATTATTTATTTCTTAACTACAACAAGTTATAAAACCTATCAACTACATTTTATAATTTGTAAATATTATAACAAAATCGTCGCACCTAGAGTGAGCCCGACTTGCACAACGATCCCGAAACGTATTTAACGACTAAACATGTTTAAATTTGACAGTGTTCGTATAATTTATAACTATCTAAATCATATTTAGCCACTCAATACGTTTAAGTATCATTGCGCAAGTCGCCCTTAATATCTATAAAGATCGTCTATACAAAAATTGCGGGCAGCTCCCTCATAACGTCAAAGCCAAAAAATAATCATTCATTGCGATCATAAGGACTGCTTGGGCTGGCACAATCGTTGAAGATGCTATAATATTTTATGTTAAGATAAAATATCGTTTGCCATACAATCAAATGTAAGATGAATATATATTGTAATGATGATGATATATATTGCCTTCGCCGTGTGTGATGGTTCACTGGATTGTATGGCGAGCGATATTTTATCTTAACATAAAATATTATAGCATCTTCATTGTGTGTGACGCGCTTACAATCCAATCTAAGATGAAAATACTTTTTATCTTCGCCGTGTGTGATGGTTCACTGGATTGTATGGCGAGCGATATTTTATCTTAACATAAAATACTATAGCATCTTCATTGTGTGACGCGCTTTACTGTAAGTAGATGCAAGGGCGCTCAATTTTGGCTTGGAATATCTCTAAAAAAATCATAAAATTATGCTCAGTCAAAATATACAGATAGTTAAAACTATTCAATTTTCATACTTACTGATCGAGCGAAGCGAGATCTCCAAATCTTGGGCAAATCGGCGTTGTATGTATGTATGTTTGTTTGTCCGAGGATAAAGTCAATGTCAATCATCACGAAATTTGATAGGTACATAGGTAGGTAGTGATGACACAATTTTGGTGACTAAATGAGCTAAAAATGTTGGGGGGTTGTTGAGATATTGGGGTAAAAAAATTAAAAATGAGACTGTTAGGTCAAGTGGGACGTCAAATGAAAGGTCTTCATTAGTACATTTCAACCATGTTTTTATTTTTAGTTGAGTCCTTGTAGTTTATGAGTTATTAGCCATAATAATAACAAAACTGACAAAATTCACAGGGTACACCAGCGACCCCACAATGCTGAAATTTGGTATTCCTGTAGCTTTAGTGGCACAAACATAGGCAAAAGTCTGAAATCCAGAATAACTGCATTTTGTACCCCAAAAAAGGAAAACCAAATCACATGAACTCCCGTTACCTGTAATTTGAATGAAACTGTAGGTCAAGTAATGTGGTTGTTTATTTTGTGGCACTATTTAGATAGTCAAAGATTACGAATAATATATTTTTGTTATTATGGGAGAGTCGCGCGCGAGGTCTCAGTTCGGGGCGAACCACTATTTAACTAGCTAATAGGTGCAATTCTATTGGCAATACAAACTACTTTTAGGTATATATATTATTAGGTATATATACTACACTTTATCCAAAATCTACAAACGTACAAGATACTACAGTAGAATATTAACACAAAATAGATAAGTGCAGAAGTTAAGTTTAGTACAACGAGCGGTAACAAGCGCGCTTATGAGATGTCATTTCGAGATCCTCGTAAGCACGCGCATGGCACGCCTGTAATCGCTCATTGGGCTAAACTTTACTTCTGTATTCTGTGATATTAATGTCATTTCTTCAACAAGCCAGCCTGTTGTAAAACCTGCCTCGTTGCATTATTGATGTGTCGAAACCTATCAGGGCCGAGTTGTATACCTCCGTACCTGAAAAATAAACTTTTATTTTGTGTGGGGGTGAACACTACATAAATTTTGTGATACATAAACTTGAGGAATATCATCATCATCATATGAGCCATACGCCCACTGCTGAATATAGGCCTCATCCATACATTTCCAGAGCAATCTATCCCAACGGCTCCCAGCAACCAGGAATAGCGGAGGAATGTGGTCAAAAGATTTATGTAATATGTCCTTACCATCGAGCCACTACAACACAAACTGGTTATTCTGGTCTAATAACTGCAGTAGATGCATATCTTATGCATTATGCCTTGCATTACAATTAGCGAGGGATTCTGAGAATCACGAGCCTAGCGAACAATCACCTAGAATTTAGTCGAAACATATTTGTTCTTCCATCTATATACACCACCACACTTCCTGCAGCAAATACATATCTTATCATGCATTCTGCCTCGCATTACTATTAGCCAGGGATTCTTAGAACCACGAGCCCAGCAGACGATCACTTAGAATTTGGTCAAAAGATTTTTGTGTTTATGATCTAGATCACCACAGTTTCTGCAGTAAATGCATATCTTCTCATGCTTTCTGCCTCGGATTACTACAAGCGAGGGATACTGAAAATCACGAGCCTAGCGGACGATCACTTGTCTTACAATATGGTCGATAGTTGTAATTTTCTAAGTACACACCCATTATCTTTCCCTGTGTTGAAGTTGTAACTGCTTGTTAATTCATCATTACCATTATGTTTCCTAATATTAAATTTGTGTTATTATTATTATTTTAGATTTATAGTATGTAGGTATGTGTTTATTATTTTAGAGATGCAACGCCATGTGATCAATTAATATCCTGTCTATACAAAGGTTGTCTGTTATCGCTTTTAGCGTTAAGACCGCCCATTGCACTAAATGAAAATTATGTTCTGTTACTTTGGTGTACAATAAAGAGTCATCTTATCTTATCTTTCTTACTATCGAGTCACCACCACACACGCGTTCCTCTAGTCTAGTAACAGCAGTAGACGCATATCTTATCATGCATTCTGTCTTGCACTAAAAGGATTCCGAGAATCACGAGCCTAGCGGGACTCACTTTGATTATGGTCATAAGTTGAGTTTGTACTTACCATCGAGACACCACCACACAAGCGTTCTTCTGGTCGAGTATCTGCAGCAGGTGCAGCATCCTGCCGCCGGCGTGCGCCTCTCCATCATCATCGCAGTCTTGCACCACGCTGGTGCCCTTACCCGACTGCCGCTCTATCCGGTACGCGTGCATATTGTGTGTTGCGTTCAGGATCTTCTTGTTCTGTTTCAGTTTCGTTAACATTGCGCTGGAAATAACATAATATTAAGTCATAATCGTTATATCTGCCAATAACTACCCACTCGCAAAGACTTCAGTTTACCCGTGATCATGGCGCATGCAACTGCGCTGAAATATCCCGATACTCAAAAACTCACAAATCATGGTAAATATCACGTTTTTAGTACAAATAGTGTTATAACGGTCTTAATGATTAATATGCGATATTTGGTTCTGTTTTTTTTAAACTATAGGTTTACCAGTCTTGGTCACTGACCGAGTCTCAGAAGTTCAAACTAGGAGTTTCCCAAAGAGCGATGGAGCGCAGCATTTTGGGTGTAAAGCGGATCGACCGGATTCCAAACTCCTGGCTGCGCTCTAAGACTGGTATCGCTAACGTGGGCATCAAGGCTGCAAAGCTGAAATGGGACTGGGCGGGTCATGTCTCCCGTATGCGACCCGATAGGTGGGCCATGAAGACCAGTATATGGACTCCTAAAGACGGAAAGACCGAGGAAGGCCTAAAAAGCGCTGGACTTGGACGTCTTCCAAAGAGACTGGCGGGATATGGCTCTAGATCGTGATAAGTGGAAGAAAGAGAGGGGTCTTTGCTCAGCAATGGGACAGTATGGGCTAGTGAAAAAAAAATAGATTAGGGTTTGACCACGATCTCGCCTGATGGTAAGCGATGAACAGTCTAAGATGGAACACGCTTGCCTAGAAGTAACCTATTCACTCGCGACTCGAAGACTCTGTATTCTCCTCGTGGATAAAGCTGTCTGCATCTTGGGCGTGCTTATATCCCTCTCTGCACCCAGGATTCTAGTAACCCCCTCGCTCCGCTCGTGAGTTACATCTTAGAATCCTTCGTTACGTTCTGGATTCAAAATAGCGCCCGTAACGTAAGACACTGCTTTACACCTCGTTTAATAATCTACTATTGAATTGATTCATAGATAGGGGTGTTTAAAAACTGATTTCTTTCTCTCATAGTAAAGGCAAGTAACTTACTTGACATCGTCCATACTGTGTACTTCTGCAGCGTGCCCTTGGAATGAGCTCTTCCTGTCCATTATCACCTCTCCATGAGTAATCTCAGGACAATTTATATCAAGCTGAAATCAAAAAGAGATCTATTTTACTAATTTTTAAACAATATAATATTTTACAAGGCAATGCAGCGTGGCCTATGCCCAGTAGTGTAGGGCGAAGGGCTGATGATGCATGATGATGTTTCAATTTATTATGTTCAGTAAACCATCATATTTAGGTTAATAAACCTATTTACCTATTGAGCTTGGTAGCAGAAACGTAAAATCAGACTGACTTATATACAACTACTCTCTAAATTAGTGTTGGGCAAAATTTAATTGCAGGTACAAGGTACAATTAAAAATAACAATTGGTTAATTGTTAACTGTTACTTTTTCAATTAATCAATTGTGAATTGTTCCTGCAATTAAACTTTAATTAAATTTAAATAAAGTAAATAGAAATATTAGAAGATGGAGGAGATTATTAATTGTTAGTTTTAATTGTAAAAGTATATAAGTATTATATCAGTTATCTGGTTACCATAGTACAAGCTCTGCTTAATTTAGGGCTAGATAGCGCTGTGTGACATGTCCAGCAATACTTATTTATTATTAATTGTTTCTTACAACAATTAAAAATATTAGTTGCATTATTTTAATAGTATTTTGCAATTAACACTTCTAAATTTAAATAAATTAATTGCAATATGCAACTAACAGATTAATTGCAATTAATATTTCAATCAATTATTACGATGATTAAAATATTAATTGATTAATGCCCACCACTCTACTTAGTCTACCTTATTATCTGTCAAGAAGGTTTGACAAGTAGCCACGTCGTTTAGATACAACAATATTAATAATTAATTAGTCTTAATTGAGAAAAATCCCATTAGAAATAGTGAAATGGAATTGCTGGGTAGAGAAACAAAATTATGTAACTTTTCTAATATTAATTAATTTTGGCCACTATTTTCATATCTGTCAGTTGCATAATGAAAGTCACATACAACTTATACAAAGGTAAGGAACTACACATCAAAGGACAAGCAGGCGCACGGCTCAGTACCATCCGTACCTAGTTGATATGCCAGCCATTCGCACACACCGTTTTGGTTCTAAGTTCCTGATGCGTACGGCTAAGGTATGGAACACTTTGCCGTCGTCTGTTTTTCCTAATAAATACAACCCGGGCCTCTTCTAGAAACCTATTACCACTTTTACTAAGGTAAGAGTCTTAGACCACATCATCGCATACCATGAAATTGCGGTCAAAAGAAGTTCTATGATGTTAAAAAAAAAAAAATCCTTTTAATAAACAATACGTTCTATTTCTAGCCATTTGAGTCCCCCACCCTTTCCAAACATCACAACCCCGGGAGAAGGGCATCTGGTATCGAAGTATGCAAAGCGAGTCACCTCATATACCGTGGTTTACCAACACTAGAATAAGTAAGAAAGTTATTGTAATCGCTCATAGATTGTGCTCCGGACATATGCCTTTAAACAGCTTCAAATATTTAATGAAAAAGATAGTCCTAATTGTAATTATTGTGGGGTAAAAGACATTTTTTAATCTATTATTTACGGAACTTTCGTCGTTCTTTATGACGATGTCAGTTACATAATTGTCTACAATAATAAACAATTACAAAGCATCCTCTCTCAGCAGGTCGTATGTGGACCAGTAGAGCATGTTAGCCGAGTCAGATGTGTGTTCAGCTAACACACACTGAAACAGGCGCACATCGATCTGGTTCACTTTCAGCGCTCTGTATAACTCCTCTCTCATACATTGACTCCGAACACACTCCGTTAAAAGGTAGTATACATCCTCCACTACCCCACAAGTCGGGGTAAAGACATATACCACTTTTTAACACTGTCAATCTGTGAGAGAGAGGAGTTGTACAGAATGCAGTTTGATGTGGGCCTGTTACAGAGTGTGTTAGCTGAATAAACTTCTTACTCAGCCAACATGCTCTACCGGTCCACATACGACCTGGTGAAGGCGGATGTCTTGTAGCAGTTTATGTAGTCAATGATGGAACTGATATCGCCGTATAGAAAGAAGCAAGTTACCTAAAAAATATTAATAACATCACAAACTTGTACTTTTTTTTATGTTCAGACTGTTAAAATTTGTTCGACCCTGTGTATTGGTCCTTATTTTTCGTCCTATGGTATTGGTAACCTTCTCACCAGATCAGCGTGCCACTTGGTAACTTAGATTATTATGTTTAATTAAATAAGTTTTCATTAACATTAATATGAGGCCATGAGTAAGTAAGAGTTTTACTCATGGCCTCATGACCAAGCTCAAGGTCGCTCAACGAGCTATGGAGAGGGCTATGCTCGGGGTTTCTTTGCGTGACAAAATCTGCAATGAGGAAATCCGCAGAACTAAAGTTGCCGACAGAGCTCTCAAAATTAGCAAGTTGAAGTGGCAATGGGCAGGCCACATCGCTCGTAGAACCAATAACCGTTGGGGAAGAAAGGTTCTCGAGTGGAGACCACGGACTGGAAGACGCAGCGTAGGCCAGCCCCCCACAAGGTGGACCGACGATCTAGTAAGAATCGCGGGGAGCCGTTGGGCGCAAACGGCAACCAACAGCTCGCTGTGGCGATCTAAGGGGGAGGCCTATGTTCAACAGTGGACGTCTTCCGGCTGATGATGAACATTAATATTCTTGTTTTAAATTACCAGTCTCAAATCCAATTCTTCGACTGCCGGGGGTTTGCTCTCCTTCTTCTGATCAGGTGGTCTACTGGCCTGCAGAACCTCTCTGATCTTCTCTACCCATTGGAAGATCACCATTTCACCAACATTCTCTCTGGAAAATAGGTTGTATCAAATTAGCTATATAAAGATCATTTTCATAAATGGCAGAATAGTGCATTTTTTATATTTGATGTTTTCTGTTTATAAATGTATTTTCTCAGTAAAATTTAATCTACTTCATAACATGTAAGAGGTTTAGAAAAAAAACCGACCAATAGCGAGTCAGACTCGCGCACGAAGGTTTCTGTACCGTTATCTATAAAAATGGCAAAAAATCATGTCTGTTGTATGGGAGCCCCCTTAAATATTTGTTATATTTTAATTTAAGTATTTATTTTTAAAGTGAATATATAATTAAATATTCTGTGAATATTTCAAGCATCTACCTGTTGCCGTTATCAATATCAAGCAAAAATGAGCAAAAAAATCACTTTTGTTGCATGAGAGCCCCCTTAAAAATTTATTTTATTCTGTTTTTATAGCGGCAACAGAAATACATCATCTGTGAAAATTTCAACTGTCTAACTATCACGGTTCTTGAGACAGACAGCAGAGTCTTAGTAATAGGGTTCGTTTTACTCTTTGGGTATGGAACCCTAAAAATGATATGTGGTATGTATCTACAGACAGGGTCGCTAACTGGTAACCATTTAAATGCATGCATTGCATGTTTAAAAATTCAATTAAAATGTAGAAAAATAATTTTTAAAGTGTTCATTACACATTGGGAATTTAGATAAAATATATATATTAATAATCAACTTTTTGAAAATCATCCTTCTACAAAATTTTATTTCAATCTTTAAACATAGTGTTACCAGTTAGCAACCCTGTCTGTACATAACTTGCATATATTTTTTTATCTTATTTTGAAGACTATAATCACTAATTAATAATTAGCAAACCAAAAAGTAATAAAAATAAGTAATAACATATTAGACATAGACAATCATTTATTCACTACATTAGCACACAATATACAATACAGTTACATTTTAAGACAGAGAAAATACAAAAACTTAAACAGTATACTTACACGTAAAACATAAACAAGAAAAAGGAGAACTTGGTAGATACTGTGTGCTACAGCAGTAAATGGGACTCAACTCAGCAATGTAAATGTCAATGTTGCAATCTAGGATTTTAATCAGGTTTGTAATACAAAATAATTCCTAATTGATATGGCTATTAGTGTATTGGCAGTGTAGTAATCATTACTTATACTTTTAATATGATCAAATGTTTTATTTCATATAATTTAGGACTATGGAGACATCAGGCTAGCACCTCATAATTCTCCCGAGTTCAGATACCCATGGCATGACAAAAATTGTTACTAGGTATAGAAATGTATAGTTTAGTGCTGTATCTGGGGTATAAAAAATTACAGATACCTACAAATAAACTTCGTCTAAAGCCGCATGCAGCTTTTCTTTAGCCTTCCGATCCATCCAAGGCGCAGATAACTCAAACTTCGGAGGCGATAAGGCTGGGTAATCTTCTGGAAGGGTCACATACAAAAGCACTTCGTTTTTACCCTCTGCAATCGTGATACTGTATGACCTTGAGGCTTCACTCTCGATTTTCCAATCATTACCATAAATAGCAGTCAAAGCTTCCACTTCTTCAGCCTAGAATTCAGGAGAATTATGATAAAATTTACGTTTAAAGTCCGAAATATGTTTTGATGTTTAAACGAAATATTATTACCTGTTTGCCCAAGTTGTCGTGTTCCATGTTGTGAAGAATATTTAGTTTTAGAATAATATGTAATTAAAACAATTTTTTGCTTGTTTTCGCTCTAACAGTTTTATGACATATTTACAGTAATTAAAAAAAAATAAATAAAATTGTGTGAAATGTGTTCCGTAAGTGTTGCCAGCACCTCAATCAGAAAAAGGCCGGTAAGCCTTGTTGAAAAAGGCCGATTTTCGGCCCTAAAGGCCGAAATTGAAATAATAAACGTAAATCAACTAAAAAATATATTTAAATGGAGCAAAGAACAAAAACTAGACACAAAGAACTTCTTTACTTATATTATAACTTATTTTAACAGTCTTTACCTCAAGGGACAAGTTTTCAATCTGTCTTTACTATGTTATATTGTTACGAGCTGAGGGTTCGGGATAAAATAATGAAAATCAATCTAACCAAAATAACACTTTTGTTCAACACTAAAACGACAAATACACGATCTTAATCACAAAGATTCACAACACACTAATTCACAACACTATCGAACAATAAACTCTACGCACTATTTATACCGAGCATTATTTCCAGAACCATCCACTATAGTCTAACTTTTTATTAGCTGCAGTAAAATGACGTTTCTAAATGTCATTCCGTAAAATAATGTTGCCAGCCTAATCTCAATAGGGATGTGTTTCAGTTCACAAAAATTAATTACATAACATTATTATGACGTTTTTGTTTCATTTTGAATGTACCTCCCTATACTTCCACTAAAAAAGATCAACCCTCTAGTATAGTAATAATAATAGGTTAAAAAAATACATTACAACTTAATATTAAATCTCAAAAAAAAAAACCAAACTGATTATTCATTTATGATTCACTCATTTAGCTACATCCCTATTTATTTTTCTTCAAAAACCGGCAACCCACAAAACGTCATTTTACTGCAGCTAATAAAAAGTTAGACTTTAGTATCTAGAAAAGTAGGTATAGGTATTTCGATTGTCTACTATTTCTTAATCTGTGCAACGGTAGGCAAAAACGTGGTATGTAGGTCATTCCATATCAAGTATTACCTATTCTGTGACACAGTTGGTATAACTTCGAGAAATACCGACTATTACTTATTCTGTAACAGCCTCGGCGTAACAATATTTTAGAACTTATCATTTCTGGCAATGCCTCGAAATTTATAATACCTACCACACCACCACAGTTTTATATACCTGCAGTGGTAGTCATTATAGAAGCTATCGTCTTCGTATTGAGACGAGTGCGGCTTCCAGTTTTTATTCTCTTCAGTTTACTAAAAACACGCTCAACACTCGCGTTAGAAAATAGGAGAACCAGCAGTAAGCCAATTAGTTCTGGGAAATGAAAAAAAATGCGACTTCCTGCTATATTTTATAGAAATTTCTAAATTTACCAAGACCTTATTTTTATTTTTAATAATTGTAAGTAATATTTTTATTATTGGCGGCCACAAAACGGCCGATGGCTGCCAAGGGCCGACATAATTTCCCAAGGGCCGATCTGGCAACCCTGAATGTATTGTTTGGTGATAGATTTTTTTTTGTCACTTTGACACACAAGAAAATTTGACATTAACATGACAGTCATGAACGAGCTAGACATTTGTGGCTTGGATATAACTTTTAGAGCCAGAAAGGTTTTATTTATGGATACAAATTATTTAGCCATTTTTCACCGTAACTTGAATATTAAGAATAATTTATTATAGGTACAGACATACAGTAAAAGTTTTGTTAGATTTGGATTCTAAATTATTGTGGGTAGTTTTTCTCTCTGGGCCCGGTTCAATGCCTGCAGTTCGGTTTTACTGAGGGTTTTACAAGCATTCTTCTAGTATTGCCTGAAAAGGAAAGCCCAGGAAAAATCTGTTCTCAGAAATAATTAATGTAACCTACTTCTAATTTCTAGGGCTGGCACACGGCTCTAATATCATAAATTGGAATAAAATTAGCCGGTATTGGCGTGTGTAATTGCTCATGTCGTATGTAAATCATAACGTGACTGATTTACACAAAACACAGCGGCTGCCGGCTTTGCATCGTTTGCATGACTTTATGACTAACAGCAAGTGGAGAAAAAACTTGTAGGAAAATAACAGGTATGACTTACGATTTTTCACATGCTACTCGTGAAACGTTCCATCCCTAGCCGAATATCTCAACAACCCCTACACATTTTAAACTCATTTAATCACACGGCGGCACTGAAAGTTTCGGGAATCAAGGAAGTGACACAACATTACTATTTAAAAATGTATTTATTGCTTTTCGAAGTATTCTCCGCGAAATTTGACACATTTTCCCATACGATGGAACCAATCATTGAAGCAACCATTCCATTCGGAAGTTGGGGTCTCCAAAATGGCCGTTTTATAGGCGTCCACAGCTTTTTCAGGTGATGAAAATCTCTGACCACGCAATTTATTCTTTATTTTAGGGAAAGTATAGAAATCATTAGGGCTTAGGTCTAATAATTCTTGTAATGTTTTCTTGCTCTAAAAACTATTTTGTTCTGTGCGCGGTGTGAGAACTCGCATTGTCGTGATGGAGGATGATGCGGCGGTTGCAGTTCTCTTTACGGAGTTCAGAAAAGACCTGTGGCAAACAAATGCTGGCATACCATTATGCATTAACCGTTATTTGTCCCTCAAGAGGAATAGTCGCAACATGGCCGGTTTTGGAGACAAACGTGGCCACCATTTTTTTTGCAACACTCCGTGAACGAACAATTTTTGTCGGCTTTAACTCGTTTTTGAACACCCAAACTCGTGACTGGTTTTTTGTTTCGGGTTCGTACGCATATATCCAGGATTCGTCACCTGATACGATGTTGTATACAGCATTTGAGGATCTTGCGTGGAATCTTTCGAGAGTTCTGACGCACCAAGTAACGCGAGCCGCTTTTTGCTCTTCACAGAGCAAATCCGGTATCCATCGGGAAAACAACTTTTTTACACCTAATTGTTCATGCAAGATTATATGTATTTGACTCATGCCAATGTCTAAAGATGCCTGAATTTCGCGGTATGTCACATGTCGATCTTCCTCAATCAGCTTACGCACAGCATCAACGTTTCTTGGGTGACTGCAGTTTTTGGACAACCTTGACGGGGATCATCACTGAGCTTGACACGTCCACGTTGAAATTCAGTAAACCAGCGATAAATTGTGGTTTTGGATGGGGCTTCATAACCAAATGCAGAAATCATCCGGTCAACAAACTGTTTTTGTGTTAAACCACTTCGAAAGTCATAATAAATCATCGCTCTTGAATTTTCTCGAGACAATTCCATTTTCTCAACAACTAAACAAGTTTGGCAAGACCTTGTGACAAGACCGAGAATATTTTTTTAAATAAAATAATGGTATTCGATTTTGAAAACCAAGGAGTTTTCAATTAAAAAGATTTTAATATGACAGGAACAGTGGAAATATTCCATTCCCGATACTTTTAGTGCAGCCTATGTATGTATACCAAATTTCACGATGATCGGATAAACACTTCGAAAATTATCCTCGGACAAACAAACATCTCATCTCAAAGGTTGTCTGGAAGAGATCGCTTTTAGCGATAAGACCGCCCATTGTACCTTTATTTATTGTTTATTTCCATTATTACTGTATTTTAATTTGGTGTGCAATTAAGAGTATTTCATTCATTCATTCATCTCGCGAGATGAGCGAGAGATCTCGCTTCGGTCGATCAATTACAATAACTTTAGTATATTTTTCGAATATACTCAACAGATTAGGTAGCTACACTAACTACCTAGCTAACCTAGTTCCTAAATTATTTTGTAGTCTCCAAAGCAAGTCATAGTCAATAAGTAGGAACTCTACTCCAGTCCCTACCTACCTACCTGAAAATACGCCTGTCGCGCTGCTGTTTTGTCTAGGTAGGTACCTGTATTGCCTACCGGTTTGTTAGTAGGTAAATAAGCGCCGGTAAGTAGGCACCGGCTGTCTGTTTTTTACATAATATAAGCCTAATAGATATATTATGTAAATTATGGAAATGCGTACCTGGGGTCCGGAAACTTCATAATTTCATACATTTGCTTTGATTACTGTTTACTGCACGACATTTTCTTTTTAATCGAGATTTAATGTGTTGGATAATTATCACTAATGCATTGTAAGGAATAGAATTTTGTTAGTTACATAATTGCCTACTGTGAAATCTTTCCTTAGGGATTTAGCCCTACCTATTTTATGAAAGCTAGTCAATATAGGAAGGTGTATCGTGCAGCTCCACCTGCTATGTGCTTAGTTATTCTTATCGATAACTAAAAGAAATTGTAGCTATGTAGGAATTTTCGTGTAGATATGTTATATTGATGGCAAATCTATGACCTGCGTAGATACTAGGTAGGTACTTAGAAACCTAAAACATTAGTAAATATCAACAACGTTACCTACTTAGCTACATAGCATGGGTAGAGAAACAAAGGATACCTACTCTATCTTAAAATGTAGATGATGGTGGCTCTACCAATTTTTTTTTTCTATAGGAGAGAGGGTAAATAAAAGGAAAATGCATCTAAGTTTTATTATTTGGTTTATTTTACCGATTTTAAAACATAGAGTATAGAGTTATTTGAAATAATGTATGCATTAATAGTTATGTACTTATTTATGGCAAGACCTAAAGGAAAATGTAGGTATATAACAGCGTTGCCAGACGTCCCGATTTTGGCGGGACGTCCCGATTATTAAATCAAAATTAAATGTCCCGCGCGGGACAGGCTCAGTCTCGCTTTTTGGGGATGACTCGACCGTGCGTGCAGCGTGCTGAGGAAACTTTGAAAGAAGTTAAATCTTCACAGAAATATGATGAATGAATAAATAAATTATTAATGAATTCATTATCTTCTTATTAATAAATTATTCTCATATTGTAAGTTACAATTTACAGACTATAGTTTGAAACACCACATTTTTCTGATAAATATTTTTTTTTATATATATATTTTATTTTTTTATTTAGAAGACAAAGAAGACTCAACTACCTAACGATAAGGCAAACCTTATTTAAAATATCATATTTTTAATAAAATACATTTTCTATGGCTATTTTTGCTAACTTTTGTCACGTACAATTTAATTTAAAACTCTAACGAAAAGATAAATATTTAAAAACGTCTGACTGTATACGGTTTTTACTATGTCACGCTTTCGATGAAAGAATCCCGCTTTTTTCACTCAAAAAGTTTCAAAATCCCGACTTGACAAAAAAATCTGGCAACGCTGGTATCTATTAAACTATGGTAGGTAATAACATACCTATTTAGTTAAGATAATCTTTATTCTACCAATATTGTAGGTAATAGGTAAATAGGCTGAGTAGAATGAGGGTATTTACAAAGATTTTACCTACCACTTAGCAATCACTAGGTACTATATTTACAGAAAATATTTTTCTAATGGAATGTTGTAACAATACCTACTTAGATGATAGTTAGATAGGTACCTACGTACTAGATAGGTAATAATTTTATTTTTGTATGATTATAACTAGAATATCACAGAATCATAAATAACTTAAAAATATTAACAGAGATTTTACATTTAAGAACCGAAACTAAACTTAAAATAAAAATATATTCTAACTAAGAGACATCTCATCATTCTACCACATTAATCTACTTAGTCGGTCTTTTTAATATACAAAAAGGTTAATTGAATACTAACTTATTTACTAGATATCTAAATGTTTGTAAAGGTTATAATCCACTTTTATTAGCTTAAAACTATTTAAAACAGGTTATGGGCACACTATTGAACTTTAAAGTAATTAATTATTATGGCAACAAATATAATCTGTAATTATTCCAAAACATAGGGTGTTTGATAATATACGCACAAAAATAAAAGGCGTTATTTTAAGCATAATAAATAAATTTGTGAAATGTTTACCATAAAAATCTGAAATTGTAAAAACAAACACTTTAGTAAACTTAAGTTGTGCTATTGCATAATGCTTGCCATCTAGCCACAGATACTGTATTGGTGACGTCTCGAGATATCTCTTGTTGTCCCTTTTTAACCCGAAACCCGCAGCCATTTCCGAAAGAGATATCAAATCGGCCTTTATTTTTGAACGTCGATTGCAAGAGTAGGCAATACGTTTTAAATCGAATTTATCACCTAATTACATAGTGGATTTACTTTAAAATTTGATATTAAAACTAGTAGTTTTTTCCGAGAAGTCTTTTTTATGTTTTGAGAAAGCGTCACTGGAATATCGTCAGTATATTACCAAACAACCTGTATATGTGTGTACATACATAGGTTTCTTAAGTACCTAAATAATCTAGTAAGAACATTGCATGAGTAATTTTAATTAGTGATAACACTAGATACCTTTTAAAAAAACGGCTCTAGGTACTCTTGGAGAAAAACCTGTCTTATGCCAAGAAATCGTTTTATGACAATCAATCGCTTTCTATACCACACCTGTATCAACAAATCGCTACTATTATACCATCATTTTTTGTAGATTCCAACTTATCGATCGGTAGAGTCAACTTTGCCGAATGGTTTTCCTATCAACAGTTAGTCCAGACAGATCTTTTGAATTTTTACTGTTCGAGATTGGAGTCAGTCAGATTAAAAGATCTCAAAGGTTGTATCTCTTACGCTAAGTTCATATGACCACGCGGTATCGCGCGGTGCAAGATCAAACTAAATAAATGTAGCCGTTAAACACTAGTATGACCTTGTACCGCGCGGTTAGTAGATCCGCGCGGTCATATGAACTTAGCCTTAATCTGACTGACACTTCGTTTTTATATAAGAAATTGTGTTCTTTACCTGTCAACTGCTCAAAAATGTTAACTGTTAATACTACAGGTTGTACAAGTTTCTTAAACTTATTTCCTAAGTAAATATTTATTAATTAATTTCAGTTAATTTTTAGCTTTTATCTCTTGACTGGACTCTACAAAACAATCATTGGACACGCTCTGAGTAGAACAGTAACTCGCAGGCGAACTTCGATTGCTCGAACTCTCGTGTTTCTGAAAATCGATCATGCTTCCACTAGGCTGACGGAGGAAATTCGGGAAACCTATCGGATTGACATTCGTCATCTTATCAGGTTTTTTCAGCAACTCTTCAATCGAATACGGATTTTTCTTCTTCTCCTTAGGTTCCTCTTCCGTGTCGGGTCTATCAGCGCTATCATCGCTTGCTTCTACAGAAATGTGTTCGGAATTCTCCGATTTGACTTCATCTTGTTGAATTTTGAAGAAGTCGTTATGCATATTTGCGTATGGATTGAAATTCTTCGCGTCGTATGGAACCATGATGCGTTGCCACGGGGATATAGGATATGGTTTGAGTAGTCCTTGAGCTTGTACTTGGTTTGCTAGGAGCCAGGATGTTGCTAGTCTTCTGTCGTAGAGGTGTGCTTCTGATGGCTGTGGTGGGGGCACGCGGATGGCGGAGTGGGCGAAGTATGGGTTGTTCTGAGATGGCAGTGGCGTGGGTGGTAGTGACGCCTTCAGAGACATGTAGTCCATTAGGTTGGGGATCTCGGTAGGGGGGTACGGTTCTGAAAGAAAAATAAAAGGAATTAAAAGAATAAATATAGGTTGAGTTGAAACAAAATCTTAACACCCTATGCAATTAGAACAAGAACTTGCTGATAAAATACACATATTATAATGATGAATATTATTGATCGAGCGAAGCGAGATCTCCAAATCAACTTGGACAAATCGGCTTTGTATGTATGTAAGTATGTAAGTTTGTTTGTCCGAGAATAACTTCCGAAGCGTTTATCCAATCATCGTACAATTTGGTATATAGATAGGTAGTGATGGCACAATTTTGGTGTGACTAAATGAGCTAAAAATATGGGGGGTAGTTGAGATATTGGGGCTCAAAAGGGGTAAAAAAATGAAAATGAGACTATTAGGTCAAGTGAGACGTCAAATGAAAGGTCTTCATTAGAACATTTTGACCCCGTTTTTATTTTTAGTAAAGTTTTTGTAATTTTTGAGTTATTATTATTAACCATAATAAAAACTAAACTATGACAAAGTACACAGTGTACACCAGTGACTCCACAGTACTGTAATTTAGTATAGCTTAAGTATCACAAATATAGGCAAAAGTATGACATTTAGAATAACTGCAATTTGTACCCCCAGAAAGAGTATTAACATGAACTCCGGTTGCCTGTAATTTGAATGTAACTGTAGGTCAAGTAATTTGGTTGTTTATTTCGTGGCACTATTTACTAGTCAAAGATTACGAATAGTATTTTTTTGTTTATAATGTAGTCTCGCGAGATCTCAATTCGGGGCGAACCACTAGTTTATTTAAAACAACACAAAGAAGCAACATATCGAAAATAATTTAACAACATTTCTAGCTCAAACCTGTGTTACGGACTTTACTGTCCGCACACCCTCTTGTTAAGAGATGATATATCGTTAAAACTAGAGATACATTTTAACTGATATATTGATTGATAATTAAATGATGTGATAATGAGACGCGTGGTTTGATTGATGACCAAACGCGAACTGAAGAGCTGATGATTTTGATGGCTGGCGTGAAGTGCAAGATGTCACAAATTATGTGGGTTGAGAACTTCCTCTTTTGAAGTGTATCAATAAAATAGCTTACAACAGTTATCTATAGCAAAGAAACACGATAAGTTTTTGCACCTGACCATTTATAATTTGAAGGTGGATACAGAAGTACCTACAGAAGGTATAAACAAGCATGTGGACAGAACCACAGGTGGTTCATACTGATTTGTATCGTAAATTAAAAAGTCTAGTGAAACATTTAAATTACAATAAAATTGATGACATAAATAATACGATTAATAGCGCTTAGGCAAGCAATTACGTACACACGGCTACACATCAAGCTATACATTTCCAGTATAAGCTGACCTCGCATTGTGTAGGCTTTTCGTAGAATGAGAGGTCAGCTTATACTGGAGTAGTATAGCTTGATGTGTAGCCGTATGTTTAGAAAGACACACCTTATTAGAAAGACAGGTGAAGAATTGTAATGACTTTAATGCAATTTTATAAAGGTTCATTTGAATTAAGTAATATAGTATGGGACCATTTTTAGGGTTCCGTACTGAAAGGGTAAAACGGGACCCTATTACCGAGACTTCGCTGTCTGTCTGTCCGTCTGTCACCAGGCTGTATCTCATGAACCGTGATAGTTAGACAATTGAAGTTTTCACAGATGATGTATTTCTGTTGCCGTTATAACAACAAATATTAAAAACAGAATAAAAAAAATATTTAAGGGGCTCCCATACAACAAACGTGATTTTTTTTGCTCGATATTGATAACGGAAACAGATAGACGCTTGAAATATTCACAGAATATTTAGTTATATATTAAAATTAATAATTAAATTAAAATAAAACAAATATTTAAGGGGGGCTCCCATACAACAAACGTGTTTTTTTGCCTTTTTATAGATAATGGTACGGAACTCTTCGTGCGCGAGTCCGAATCGCACTTAGTCGGTTTTTTTATTAAATATACATAAGCTTATTTATTACGTTTAAATTTTTCTTCGTTTGTTTGTAGATTCACTCTTTATTAGGATCTAGAATATTTAATTATTTGGTTCACCGACATAGCTAACATAGAGTGTGACCTAAAATGAGATGAACTTATAAATAAGATTCACTCGCTATGCCTCTTATCATCTATTCACGCTTGCCCGCGGTTCACTGACCACACAAGCGCTATTGATTGGTTCACAAACTCATAGTTAAACTGATAAACAAATTTATTGGTAAAAGATAAATACACGTCATATATTTTTTTAAACAATAAGTAAATTAAATTAATATTTAAAATGTACAAAATTGTAATATATTAAAATTAATATATTAGATAATAGATTTTCATATGTATTTAATTAGAGATTTTGATAACGCCAGTATCTCACTAATATTATAAATGCGAAAGTTTGGATGTTTGTTTATTTATTTGTATGTTTGTTGCTCAATCACGTCGTAACTGCTGAACCGATTTTGATGAAATTTGGTATATACGTAGATTATAACCTGGATTACCACATAGGCTACCTTTTATCTCATAAATCAGTTACCATGAGATAAAAATGAGGTGTCAAGTCAAGTTGGAACAGCGAGTTTAGCTTTATTTCTAGGCCGGTGTTTGAAGGTATTGTCTTGTCTATCGAAGTGATTGCAACAGGGATATTACTGTAGATTGTCGGCCCCATGACGTAAATGAGTCTGTCGGTCTTTGCGAGTGTGTGTGGGATACTCGCGAGCTTACGTGCTCCACGTGTGTTGTACCTGTGTGAGTCTCCTCGTTTGGCGTAATCACGATAGTGACCAATGTCCAGTTGGTAGATAGGTAATCCTTCACTCACCATAACTCTCATTGTTGCTCCACGCTAGCTCACTGTTCCTTAGTATACAATTCACTGACGACATAGAGCGAAATACACACTGATGAGCATAGTACCTAATATTCACTTATCTTGCCGTCGCTCCACGTAAGCCCGTTGTTCCTTAGTATCCGGTTCACTGACGACACAGAAGAGATAGAGTGCGACTCACACATACATGAGCTTAGAACCTAATAAGGTTTACTTACCGTGTCTCTCGTTGTCGATCTATGTTAGCCTAGTCTTCCTTAGTATCCAGTTCACTGACGACATAGAGGAGATGGAATGCATCTTACTTCATTTATATTTTAGGTTCGATGGCTACTCACAAGTGTCGCATCGCTGCTCCATACTAATTTGCGCTTTATTTACTGCATAGACGCTATAGAGTGTCAGCCACTCAGTTGGTACTCACCATGTCTCTCATCGTCGCTCCACGCTAGCCCGCTGTTCCTTAATATTCGGTTCACTGACGACACAGAAGAGATAGAGTGCGACTCACACATACATGAGCTTAGAACCTAATAAGGTTTACTTACCGTGTCTCTCGTTGTCGATCTATGTTAGCCTAGTCTTCCTTAGTATCCAGTTCACTGACGACATAGAGGAGATGGAATGCATCTTACTTCATTTATATTTTAGGTTCGATGGCTACTCACAAGTGTCGCATCGCTGCTCCATACTAATTTGCGCTTTATTTACTGCATAGACGCTATAGAGTGTCAGCCACTCAGTTGGTACTCACCATGTCTCTCATCGTCGCTTCACGCTAGCCCGCTGTTCCTTAATATTCGGTTCACTGACGACACAGAAGAGATAGAGTGCGACTCACACATACATGAGCTTAGAACCTAATAAGGTTTACTTACCGTGTCTCTCGTTGTCGATCTATGTTAGCCTAGTCTTCCTTAGTATCCGGTTCACTGACGACATAGAGGAGATGGAATGCATCTTACTTCATTTATATTTTAGGTTCGATAGCTACTCACAAGTGTCTCATCGCTGCTCCATACTAACTTGCGCTTCATTTACTGCATAGACGCTATAGCGTGTCAGCCACTCAGTTGGTACTCACCATGTCTCTCATCGTCGCTCCACGCTAGCCCGCTGTTCCTTAATATTCGGTTCACCGACGACACAGATGGAATAGAGTGCGGTTCGCACACTCTCGCGCTGAGTAAACGTTCTCTGATCTCCCAGGCGAACATACCGGGGTTTTCTTGTTTCAATCGGAGGATCTTCTTGACGACCGTCGGTGTTGCCACTTGCTGGAAAGAAGAGTTGGATGTGAGATTGGATATATATACTTAGATATTTATTTATCATATCACACACTAATACAAAAGAGTAAAATAAGTATTATAAATAAAAAAATATACATAGCCATGACATGAATCGAATTTAATTTAGAATAAAACTTTAGAATTTCTTGAATTTACTTCTAATCAATAAGTAACATTAGGTATGTACTTCACCATTAATTTCTGGGTTACTCTGTATACTAATTAAAGTACCTACCTATTCATCATCTTGAACAATAGTAAGTCCAGAAAACGTAATAAAACATTTTACAAAAATCGCAGAAACACTTCCCATACAAAAGACATCAACGCGCACCTTTCCTGAAAGCTCCTTTCATAAAGCTCAAAAAGGAACTTATGCTGGTCATATTTTGTAGCTAAA
The DNA here is from genome assembly GCA_918857605.2 of Philereme vetulata. Lineage (NCBI taxonomy): Eukaryota > Metazoa > Arthropoda > Insecta > Lepidoptera > Geometridae > Philereme > Philereme vetulata. Next base: position 13,254,516 of record OU975421.1, read on the forward strand.
AATTCCATAGATATAATTATTTGAGGTATTATTTTATTATTCTTTGCAAAATGGGTATCAGCTATTAAGCATAAAATATTAAACATGATTATGAAATTAAATTACTAATAAAAATGTCATCAAATACAATAAAATTAAAACAAATGTTCGAAACAACTTTTTTGACGACCTCCATGGCGCAGTGGGTGAATAACTGCCTGAGACGAAAGAGGTTGCGGGTTCGATTCCTATCACGGAACAAATGTTTGTGCAATATTCAGATATTGTGGGTGTATTTTATATACTTCAAGTGTATTTACAAAAAAAACGTTAAAGTATTCTATCAGTTATCTGGTTTCCATAGTACAAGCTTGGCTTAGTTTGAGGTTAGATAGCGTTGTGTGAAATGTACAGCATTATTTATTTATCTATTAATTGTCAATAACATTAATCAGCGCCTGGTGGCAAACAGTTCAAAACTTCCGGTTTTAGACTGGCGTTCGAACGTTCGGGCCTCCCCACCATCTTTTTTTTCGGAAGCATTGCCGGTATGCAGAGCAACCATTTTAAATCAATTGAATGTATATTAATACTTTTACAGCATTAAATTAACAAAGTAGTTTCTAAAACAGTTATCATAATTTACAAAAGCAATTAAATCGTTATTTAAGATATTAATCAGATTCACAAACTTATTTTAAATCAATTGACTCAATCGACTGACTGTACATAATTACTTTTAAATCAATATATTCATAGCGTTGTTCCTAAAATCATGATTAATTCATACAGCTGTTATTGATGATTGTTAAAATGATTTACTAAACTAGTTGGAACCTCGAAAAACTCTCGAAGTTGGACCTAACTGGACTGTTTGTCCTAGGAAGACGTACCCGTCAACAACTTCGAGAGTTGAGCTCCCAACTGAAACCAGGACACAACTACCTATTAGATAATCTTCGTAATATGTGAAACCAGCAAAAAACCATCGTATTAGCGAACCCATAAGGAAATGCTTGAAAGTGAGCAACATTATCGTGATGACGTGTTTAATACTGTCATTTGAAATCGCCTTGTGTGAAAGTTATCGCACGATGGCGCAGACGCCGTTTATACTGTGTTTTGTAATGTGCGACATAAAATGAAAACACAGGTAGGGCTAATGGCTAGTATTGTTGTAAAATAGGTTTTTTTCAAATTCGTTACCTACCATGGAAAAATTAATATTTTTAAACAACCTTAATTATCAAGACCTAAAATATCAATGAAACAGCCTGTATAAAATAGGTAAACAAATATATTTATTCATCATGTAAGTAGATACCTCTTATAGTGACTAAGCGACATCGACGCAAAGGCACCGCTGATCTACGCAAAAAATTGTTTATTAGACATGTATCGATAACTGGATAAATATTTCTCTTATTAGTTAAAATGTATACTTACTCGGTTTGGTCTCGCATATAATATCTGTTTAACTTTTGCAAATCTATACAGGGCATCCGCGATACAAGTGTTACACCTAGTGCGGAGCTCATTATGTACCTACTACATATATATTAATTCTGATTTGGAAAATAAAAATATTTGTATTTATGCTACTGGTATTAAAACCACCTCTAAAATCAGTTAATACGATTCCGGATGTGTGTTTTATATTAATGTCGTACATAACAATACAGGTTGTATTACTATTTAATATAATAAAGAGGTGAAGTTTGTTGTTTGTGTCTGTAAGGAGTAATCACAGAAGCTATTGAAATTATTTAAAAATGTGATTTTAAAGTGATTGAAAGCTACTTTCCCGAGTGCTTTAGGCTATATTCTATTTTGACAACACGTGTAAAGCCGGGATAGGCCAGCTAGTCTATAAATAAATAATATCCAACAGTCTAATACATATTAAACAGGTTGCTGTGTTTCGTTTTGAAGGGTATGGTTGCCGGTGAAATTACAGGCACATGAAGGTTTACACCTGTATGCCTTAAGTTGATGGACGCAGGCCAGTGCATCGTACGTCACATTTCTAACATGCATGACCTACGAGGCAATACTTTGTTATAGGCGATGGTTACCACTTAACATCAGGTGGGCCTTAAGCTTGTTCCATCACCATGTAGTATAAAAAAAGGTTGATTGATTCCTACTTTTTTAGGGTTCCGTACCCAAAGGGTAAAACGGCACCCTATTACTGAGGCTCCGCTGTCTGTCTGTCTGTCTGTCCGTCTGTCACCAGGCTGTATCTCATGAACCGTGATAGTTGGAAAGTTGAAATTTTCACAGATGATGTATTTCTGTTGCCGCTACTAAAACACATGCTACAAACAAAATGAAATGAATATTTAAGGGGGGCTCCCATACAACAAACGTGATTTATTTGCTCGTTTTCAGTTCGATATTGATAACGGCAACAGGCAGACGTTTGAAATATTCACAGAATATTTAGTTATATATTTACTTTAAAAATAAATAATTAAATTAAAATCAAATAAATATTTAAGGGGGGCTCCCATACAACAAACGTGATTTTTTGCCGGTTTTATAGATAATGGTAAGATTAATGGTAGAAGTAATTGGTAAGAACCGCAGGTCGGCGTTGGATGCAGGCCGCTTCCAACAGCAGTTCCTGGAGATCAATGAGGGAGGCCTTTGTCCAGCAGTGGACGTCCTATGGCTGATATGATGATGATGATGATAGATAATGGTACGGGACCCTTAGTGTACGAGTCCGACTCGCACTGTGCCCTTTTTTTCTATACCGCCTGGAGCTAGAACTACTAAGTTTGTTTGAAAATTAAATTTTCATTTATGTACGTATCTTAAACAACTTATTTTATAACAATACTAAATAGGTACATACCTAGTCAGGTTATAAGTATTGTCACACAGTAAAAACTTTTCTTTTAGAATGCTGGCCACAAAAAAGTTTATAGAATTCGAATTTCGAATTGTTCATGAAAATAAAAATGTATACTTTTTAAAATTTTACTCATTTTTAAATATGGAGTGGACGCTTAAAGAAGACCGTGTTGCAGTTATTGCGTTGCATCGTTGCGGTTACGCGCCAATTCAAATTTTTGAAATACTGAAAAATTTGAATATAACCAAAAGATTCGTTTATGGCACCATCAAACGATACAATGAAGACTCTAGTGTAGATGACAGGTCAAGAAGTGGTCGCCCTCGGTCTGTTAGGACTCCAGCAGTGATAAAAGCTGTGAAGGCGCGAATTCAAAGAAATCCCAAACGTAAGCAGAAACTGTTGGCCCTTCAGATGGGTTTAAGCAGAACCACGGTGAAAAGGGTGTTAAATGAAGACTTAGGGCTTCGGGCATATCGAAGAAAAATAGGACATCGTTTGAATGCTCGTCTAATGAACCTGAGACTGAAGAGATGCCGCGCTTTGTTGAAGCGGTACGCGGGAAAAAATATCGGGAAATTCTTTTTTCGGATGAAAAAATTTTTACCGTAGAAGAGAGTTACAACAAACAAAATGATAAGGTGTACGCACACAGTAGTGAAGAAGCGAGCAACCGTATTCCGCGTGTCCAACGAGGTCATTTTCCATCCTCGCTCATGGTATGGTTGGGAGTTTCTTATTGGGGCTTAACAGAGGTACATTTTTGTGAGCAAGGTGTAAAAACGAATGCAGTTGTGTATCAAAATACAGTCCTGACGAACCTTGTGGAACCTGTTTCTCATACCATGTTCAATAACAGGCACTGGGTATTCCAACAAGATTCGGCGCCAGCTCATAGAGCGAAGAGCACACAAGACTGGCTGGCGGCGCGTGAAATCGACTTCATCCGGCACGAAGACTGGCCCTCCTCCAGTCCAGATTTGAATCCGTTAGATTACAAGATATGGCAACACTTGGAAAAAAAGGCGTGCTCAAAGCCTCATCCCAATTTGGAGTCACTCAAGACATCCTTGATTAAGGCAGCCGCCGATATTGACATGGACTTCGTTCGTGCTGCGCTAGACGACTGGCCGCGCAGATTGAAGGCCTGTATTCAAAATCACGGAAGTAATTTTGAATAAACTTTAGTGTCATAAGAATCTATGTTTTGTTAAGTTCATTTTGGTATATAAATGGTTACATAATGAATAAACTTGTTTCAATTATTTTATATTAAACATGTGACAGAATTTATGACCTGACTAGGTAGATTAAGGGTGACTTGCGCAACGATGCCTAAATGTATTTAGTGGCTAAATATGATTTAGAGAGTTGTGAAATCATACAAATACGTAATAAAACATGTTTAATCGCTAAATACATATAGAGATCGTTGTGCAAGCCGGCAAGTGTAATTATAGTAATGCATAATTAACATCTATTAGCACCGTGTTCATTCAATCTCGTAAATGGCGATACACCATGTATAATTAAAACCTCACACAATAAGTACACACGGCTACACATCAAGCTATAATTTTCCAGTATAAGCTGACCTCTCATTCTACGAAAAGCCTACACAATGCGAGGTCAGCTTATACTGGAAAATATAGCTTGATGTGTAGCCGTGTGTACATTGATGCCACTCACAGTAACAATTGTTTTCATTAATTTTATGGCCATATAAAGAGGACAACAAGTGTTTTGTTGAAAAAATACTTTTACAGAACAAGCTTTTATAAAATTCATGATCGGAACCGCAAGCAGATTCAAATGAGCCCAAACACTAGTAACCTTCTATAATCCATTCAGAAGTTCCGTTGTCTAGCATCCGTCTCCATCATGAGACCTCCTCCACGGTACCATATTATTGCATTTTCACCGAAGTTACATACGTATTCCAAATTTTAGGTCAATCGGTTGAGCGGAATGGGTTTCAAATTCAGTCGCAAGATTCCACACGGACAAACATATATACATTGCAAGTTAATAAAAAGCTTGTAAAATAAGCCGGTAACAACTATTGTAGTAGGTATATTAAATAATCAATAAAAAATAATGTTGGATATTTCACACAGCAGCGCTATCTGGCCCCAAATTAACTTATATAATAAGGAAACCAGAGATTACTAACACAATATTAATATATATTTTTTTATAAATACATACTTATGATAAAAAACCTCCCGGAACAAATAAATAAATAATAATAAACAATTAAAAAAATTATTTTCTCTTCACAAAAAGGTTACATAATAGGTCCAGCAATTTTATTGTGAGGACTATTATTAAATCTTTTTTGTGAGAGACTCACGGTCACCAGTGTCCCAAATACAAATAAATTATTAAAAAAAATTGCTGGGCATTTCACACAGCGCTATCTAGCCCTAAACTAAGCAGAGCTTGTACTATGGGACTGATAGAATACTTATATACATTTTTTTTGTAAATACATACTTATAATACCTATATAGAGAAACAACCAGACCCGGAACAAATACTGAAGATCATGCAAATATTTCGCACATTGATAAGAAGACCGTCACTATACGAAAAATGATGTTTTTCTGTTAGCAGTGCCATCTCTCAGCGCCCGTAGATACTATTTTTTTCCAAAGACACCAATCGTTGTAACTATAATATTTATCGGTAGATGGCGTTAGTGTCGAACTGCTTTATCGACAATGTTGATACGATCTGTTATGACAGACCGCCATTTTTTCATTCGTGACTGTGAATTTAACAAAAACGGTTTCATCTGGTGTATTCCATAGTGACATTATTTGGTTAAAGGCGATTTGGATTGACCATACTTCGTAAGTACGAATTAACTTTAATACGAATACCGTCACATTTTGTTAAGCGTCGTGTATTAAGCTATTTTATTTTGTAAAAATTGCTATGTTGTAAAGACTTACTGACATTTTTTATTTAGTGGCGCTCTTCGTGTTACAAAATTTGAAGTATTTGATTCGATGATTAACTCAGAACGTCATTATTTCTTTAGTGCTTTTCTTCCTATAAGCCAAACAGAGGGTTTGTATAAAATTGGAACAACATACTGTCATTTTTTATTTAGTGTCACTCTTCGTGTTACAGTATTTGAATTATTTTAGTTGATGATTGACTTTGATTGATTGATTGATTGGGTTTGTGTTTAGTTGGAACGACTTAATAACATTTTTTTATTAAGTGTCACTCTTCGTGTTACAGAATTTTAAGTATTTGAGTTGATGATTGTCATTATTTTTTTAGTGTCATTCTTCTTTTATGCCAAACAGTAAGCATGAAAAATAACACCGAGACCAACTAAGAATTTTGTTTAGAGTCGTTTCTATTTGGGATAAATTTTAACTTTGGTTTTGGTTATTTCAATGATTTAATACTTATTATACGAGTAGTAAATTAAGTAAATAATTTTATTATGAAGGTATTATCTATATTAGTAATTACTCGAGTTACTTTTTAGTAACATGAGTAATTTTAACCATATCTTGCTTGTTTTCAGACTTAAAATGCCTTTAGAAAATGCGAGAATAAACAAACTGAAGAATATTTCTAGAAGACTGTTTGAGGACACACCAGATAATAGAGAAAAGTATAAAAAAAGAACGTGTCATGGTATTCAGACTAAACCTGTCCATTTAGAAAGCGCATATAATATACCAACGGCACACCAGACCTCCAATAATAATTGTGAATTAACCCGCAATGAAGACGATGTTAACCAAAATGCAAATGAAGATAATTCTAGCCATAACCTCGGATTTGATATTGGTTCCTTCTTATTTGACTCGTTTTGGAATCTTGGTTCATTATCACGTCAAAGAGATTAGATAGCTCAGAATTTAGTTAACGTATTTCCTAAGTATCAGTACAAGAGGCTTAATAGTAACAGAAAACCAAAGAATGCATTTCATTTCGAAGTAAATGGTAAAAAAACTAGAGTGTGCAAAACATTTTTTAAAAATACTCTTGGTATTGGCGATCGACCTATTAGAACAGTGATAGACAAGAAGAACGAACTCGGCATAGTGGCCCCTGAGCAAAGGGGCAAACACAATAATAAAAAAACAATTTCTGAAGACAATTTAAATGAAGTACGACGTCACATCAATAGTATACCACGAATTGAAAGTCACTATTTACGCAAACAGACTTCAAGAGAATTTATTGACGGAGGAAAGACTCTAGCAGATTTATACAGGGATTATAAAGCTGATTGCATCGAAAAAAACATACAATTTGTTAAAATACATATTTATAGAAAAGTTTTTAATACCTACGGAGTTTAACATCAGTTTTTTCATACCCAAAAAAGATCAATGTGATCTTTGCACAGCGTATAAGATTGCAGATATAAAAGAAAATATGGAAGAGAAATATCAAGGTCATTTAAAAGAAAAGGATGAAAGTAGAATAGAGAAGGAAAATGATAAGAAAATGAATAATTGCATACTATCTTGTTATGACTTGCAGGCGGTTATGACATTGCCTAAAGGAGAAATATCAATCTTTTACTATAAAAGCAAATTAAACTGTTTAAATTTCACTATTTCTGAACTGGGAAAAGACCACACTGAATGCTATTTTTGGACAGAAATAGAAGGTCACAGAGGAGTTAATGAAATTGGGACGTGTGTGTTCAAATATTTAGAAAAAATGTCCATAATACATCCAGACTTCGATTTTATATTTTATTCTGACAATTGTTGTGGGCAACAAAAAAACCAGTACATGTTGTCTCTATATTTGTATGCAGTAAACTCATTAAAAATAAAATCTATTTATAACCCACAAATTCCTCATTGATTGATCAAAATCTCATTCCTAATTATTACGTTTCTTCCTATTTTGATAGAATCCTTTAAGAATAAGTTTAATTATTGTGATAAAGTAATATTCTTGATCACAATTAGTTAAGTACAATTTATATTTAGTAATTACACAATGATTGTGATATTCTTACTAACTTTTTACTATTTTGATAGTTATTTTGTTTTTAGATCTACCTACTTTATTTTCCGGGCTATTTGATGCAAAAAAGCATATAAAACACGACCCTTAATTTTAGTGTTTATCTTTAACATGACCTGTTAATACAATTTTTATGTTCATTTTTATCACCTAAGTTTGTTGAAGTTTTGTAACAAAAATTAACGACTATAAATATTTATAAAAATGTGATTATCCTAGCTGTTGCCATCGCAAACAAGTTAATGTTTAAGTATTTTGTATTAAACTTTGAAAAAAAAATATTTTATAAATAAAAACAGTTTATTCTTTACAAAATTAAATTTTATGTATTGTCGTTGTGTCGGTTGGTTGTCATGAAGTAGGAAATGTTGAACATTTTCTTTAATGGTATAACGTCACTAAAAAGGTTTTTTGAAAAAATCTGTTATTTAAAAATACTTTTTCAAAAAACAAAAAAACATTATAGTCGTGTTTAATGCTCTCTACAATAAAAATATAACATAATATCGATTTTTTATACTTTCTGGTGCAAAACTCATAATTACTGTTTGGTAAAACTTTAAATGCTTCTACTGAAAAAAATGGTTTTTTGGTTAGTGTCACTATTCTTATCAAGGTGCGATTTGTTCCGCGGCGGGAATCGAACCCACTACCTCTTGCGTCTCAGCCGGCTATTCGCCCACTGCAGCACGGAGGTCGGAAATATCTGTAGGTCATACAAACATTTGTTCCGCAACGGGAATCGAGCCCGCAACCTCCTGCGTTTCAGCCGGCTCTTCGCCCATGGTCCCACGGGGGTCGTCAAATCTATATCTATACGATAAAAGATCTATACAAAATTATCCTGTATCACAAGTATGTAGGTCCGGTATAATTTCCAAATAACTCTATTTTTGAATGATTACACGATAGTGCGGCCCCTGATCGAATTCCCCCGGTAGAATCGAATATGATGCTATCGACAGAAACACTCGACCATAGACTAATGAGCAAAGCCGCTGTACTAAGCCATTAGCCACACCTGAACGTTCGCACGAATTTTCATTTAGCTGTTATTAGCTTCAGAAGTGGTGGAGATACGAGTAATGAAAAATTCCTACAGTAATAATGTTTGTTGAAACATCAAATAGCATGCTTTTAATATAGATTTTTTACCAAAACGCTATCAAAAAATGTTGGGCCTCCAATAAAGATACCTATTAGAAGACAATTTGTCCAGTGATATATATAAGTATCAGAACAGAAAGATCATGTTAACAAAATTAAATCGATGATACCTACTAAATATAGAATTTGCAACAAAACCTAAAAAAAAACTATTAATATTTTGACAGCAGCATCTGAACGCATCAAAATAATTACAGGCCAATTCGAACGCATCCTTCGATTAAAAATAAAATAAGAAGCCGCCAAAACCGACCGTTCAATAGTTTTTTTCTCGCTAGTGTATCGATCGAATCTAATGGCGTAATTATTAGTTTCCCGCCAAAATTGACGCCTTGAACGCGGGATGGTTCCACCACACCCCCACATCGAAGCCTACTATTTACACATTAAGTCTGACAGGCTACTTAAAAGTCCTATAATTATTTTTAAAGCCACACGCGTGAAAGGAAGTTACGTTTTGGCTGCAAAAAGTTATTGTAATGGATTTCTAAACACGTTTTGATAATTGCTCACAGCTATTGATTCTATCAAACAGATGCCATGAGAATCAGGAAATTGGTTTAAAAGTTTTTACGTTCTCGAGTATGAAATTGGTGGTATTATTTGCTTCGTGGTGTGATATTCGAATGATACCATTATTGTTAACCGTCGAATTTGAAAACTAATCTATTAATTAATCTTTATCGATCTTTATATCAGACAACCTTATGAACCGCAAAAACAACACATGCTCTACCTACACTGTGTCCAGGAAGAAACCAGGCAGTAACAACCGAACCTAAAAAGTTAATATTATCCAAACCATGTGTAAAAACAAATAGAAAAGTATAGCAAAAAACCCCCGAGTCTATGATTCGGTTCTGGCTGCTTTTCCATATCTCTTTCGATCTTGATTAAAGTATATTCATAACCAAACTCTTTTGCCAATGCTTTTAAAATCATGAACTCGGCTGTATAGGAGGTAATATTACGTCTAATCAAACTCTCTGACCAGTGCTTATAAAATGATAAGCTCTGGCTGTAAAGTGATGCTCGCCTTTGCCTCGTAATCCAGTAGCGCGCGTCACGGCCCGTTCCGTTCACCGAGCGTCGCTTTTTGCTCACTCGCACGCATCCATCATTCCTTGACACATCCAATATCAGTTTTTGCCCGCTACGCCGCAAAATGGCTACCAGTAACTGTGCACAAACGCGTGCACGATTAGCGTTTCTTATTACGGATTTCTATTAGACTTTCCACCTTCCTGATGGGGTGAAAGATAATGCGAGGGCGTGAGACGGCCCGTTAATGACGGATTGATTCGATATTAATAAGAGGAAGACATTTCTACAGTTAATATGGCTGCAGGCTTCACCTGCATCGTCTAGTTGACTTTTTTTTCGGCGTAAAAGTCATTATTGTCCTCCGTTATAAGGATAATTATAGGGTAGTCCTCGGAAGCCAATGTCTAGGATATTAGCAACGCTTGCATCTGCGCCCGCAGACAATCTTTTAAAAAGACAAATGATTTTACGATGAATCATGAGTTGAATGGAACATGGCCCTTGATGGTTTATTTGTTCGAACGGATAACTTAAATACAGTAATGTAATTTGATTCAGCACTTATTATTTAGCCACCATATAGTTTATACCAAATCGACAATTAAACATAAAGAACTTTTGAACAAGAAGAAAACTTGTCTTCTAGAGAAGTTGCATGTTTTTGGAATACTTTTGTAGACAATACAGTAAATTAGTTAGGTACCTAACTAAAGATAACCTCTGATTTAACCATGTCATTTAAAGTAGGTACTTATGATGAGACTTGCATCAAAACGAGAGATAAGGAAGTGACCAAGGACAAGTGATGTTTGCGCAAGATATAAGGCAACTCTACATTCGCGACAAGATTGATGTCTTATTTTTAGCATTTTTGTACAGTAAAATTACATAACAAAAACTTCAGCCAAAATAGGTTTCGTCCTTGGATTAGATTGGCGTAATAGAGAGGGATACTAACAGCGAGTGCTGAAGGCTGTTTAGACACGTGAACATTTAGAATAACGTTCTTTCAAAATTTGCATGGACGAGATCGCTCTCAGCGATTCAATATAGACTTATCTATGTATCAATCTTCCCATGATCTGTCCTACTGAAATTATAAAACCCTAACTCACAAATTAAACAAATCAAGAACATTTTCTGACGCAAAAAACTTTAAAAGATCCTTGAGAAATAACGATCGGAAATTAATTATCTCGTTCATTAGATAACATCCTCATGATCGTCCTGATAAAGTACCGCTAACAAATTACATACAAGTAGATTAAAAACATCAGGTATATTCATAGTAAATCTGATCTACTTATCCCCAGATATCACAAAAACACAATGACAAATGACAAACGAAAGTCAAACAACCCCGTATTTTAAAATTTGATTGTAATTAGGTCGTTCCATAGACAATCGGATGCCGATCGCTGGTAATTTGTAATGATAATGGCACGATTGGTCAACGGTAGGGTTGCCAGGTCATGGGAGCGGCGTACACCTGTCAAGTGTCAGTTGTCATATCGTGGATGTTATCTATGGCTTAATAGTGTGGTAAAGGGCAGGAATTCTATGAATTACGATCAATGTAGAGTAGTACATCTTTTTTATGTTGTAATTTTTAAATGGGTCGTTTCTTTTAGACTGGGGAAGTATAATGTCCAGCTTCTTATTACCACAACTTATAAGATACAGAACTATTGAAATATTCATAACTAGTGGTTCTGTGAGAACAGTAGACCACGCGTCCCAAGTCTAAAAAGTAATTTGCGCAACAAAATTAACGAAGAAAGTCCAATTTTAAATCGAACTTCTGGTGCTTGAATTTTTCAATAGACCTATGTAGACTTTTGAGCAACATATTGGTAGTAGTTTTAGCGATTACTCGCGTTCCCTTAGTCCTAGGAGGTCTAATCTGGTGTCTACGGGGTCGTCTTGTGAAGGCGGAGGACTGAGTAGTTTGATTGGTATAGGTAGGTATAAAATTTCTGAAAAGTTTAAACAATTCAAACCCCTCCATATATAAGGTTACAACAAAATCCCCCCCCCCCCCGTCCACTCCCCTTTTTGGATTTTTTTACCACTTCTTATGTATAATGAAGTCCTTAGTGTGCCTCTCCAATTTGATTAAAATCCGTCGATAAATAACAAACACTGCAGCAAACTTCCCCCATTTCCCCCTATTTTCCCCGGCATCAAAAATCGCGATTGACTAATAAATTTATATAAATCAAGGAACTTGTGTCCTCATTTACACCAAAATAGGTTGAAAAATGCGACCTGTAGGCGAGAACAGACAGACGACGGCCGGACAAAAGCATTTTTTGACCAATCTCAAGACTGAGACGCTTTACTCGCATCGCTCGCTCGGTCAATTATATTGTTGTAAGACCAGTCACAAAATAAGATAAGTAGGTAAAGAAGGTTGGCTTGGTATGTTTCAGATTACAGGTTTATTTTTCTCGTGGTAACGACACCGCCCTCTATTCCCACGAGGACTGGACTATTCTATGACAAGCTAGAAGCATGAAGCTTCTAGTTTGGCACCAGCATTTTAAAAAACCGGCCAAGAGCGAGTCGAACTCGCACACGAAGGGTTCCGTACCATCTATACTAATATTATAAAGAGGAAATATTTGTTTGTTTGTATTGAATAGGCTCCGAAACTACTGGACGGATTTAATAAGTTCTTTCACTGTTGTTAAGCTACACTATCCCCGAATGACATAGGCTACTTTTTACCCAACTACGCAGAAGGAGGGTAATGTTTTTATTGAAAATCTACGCGTGCAAAGCTGCGGGTTGGTCAGCTAGTTATCTATAAAAATGCCAAAAAAATCACGTTTGTTGTATGGGAGCCCCCCTTAAGTATTTGTTTTATTTTAATTTAATTATTTATTTTTAAAGTGAATATATAACTAAATATTCTGTGAATATTTCAAACGTCTAGGTACCTGTTGTCGTTATCAATATCGAGCTAAAACGAACAAAAAAATCACGATTGTTGTATGGGAGCCTCCCTTAAATATTTATTTTATTCTGTTTTTAGTATTTGTTGTTATAGCGGCAACAGAAATACATCATCTGTGAATTTCAACTGTCTAACTATCACGGTTTATGAGATACAGCCTGGTGACAGAAAGACAGACAAACAGACAGACAGCAGAGCCTCAGTAGGTAGTACCTCAGGTGCCGTTTTACCCTTTGGGTACGGAACCCTAAAAATTAAAGCTTTTGATTTTTACTAAGCTAAACCATTAGAATGTATGAATGTCCCAAAATTATAACTTCTACTGGTGTCATTGTAGCGTCAAAATCGACATATATATGCAGCCGGTTTTTTGGGCACTCCTTATTTTGTGTCCATGTATGGTTAAACATCTCTACAAACATATTCATTTTAGTTGAATTAAATTAAACTGAATATTTTGACGATAAGGAATTATTTTAGTGACGACTTTAGGATCAAGATTCGCCTTAGCCGAGCCCTGGTATCTACGTCGTAAAATAGTAAAAAATGCATATAGCCTGCCCTACTCTATTAAGTCACAATATTTTATTGCTCTTAATATGATATTCCATAATACAGTGCCTGTAAAAGTCGTTTTGGCATAGTACGATCGTTCGGGATTTTCACAACTTAAGTAGGATTTGCACCGATAACGTTCGGTTTATGGTGTATTTCTGGATTATATTGTCAATATTATTACTCGGTTCTTAATACCGTAAAGCTGGTTTATAAAACATATTGGAAATTATTGCCGATATGGACAGTTTATCGGTTTTAGGAAGATTTAGCTGTTTTGTCGATTCTGCGTGTGCTGCACGATATCTCAATCGGTTTCAATGCTTTATGGGAGCGGAAAATCATTGTAGGATCGATGTATGAGCGACATAAATGTGAGTTTACATTAAAGCACCCATATTGTTCTTCACGCAGTGTATCCATCTCGTCGTCGGCCTTCCTCTACATCTATATCCATCTAACACTCTTTTAGTCATGACTTTCTTCCCTACGTATGACATGCCCATACCACGCCATAAGTATGTATGTACCTACTCGTATGTAGGTATACTGAACGAAGCTGATTACATTTTCTCCTTATTGACCTTGTTCCTAGAATTGAAGATTGTATCCATACATACCTTACCGTGATCAGGTTAATCATAAAACCAATACAAATTGACCAATAATCTATTTGTTTCGACCTAAACTTTACCCTATCGCTTCACTGAAATCAGACCACAGATTAAAAATAAAATTACCGCGCTTCGGTGTTGCAATTACGAGTATGAGTGTACGTGAGTGTTGCCCGTGTTGAATATTAGATGCCACCACGTTATACTGTTTGACAAAGCTGTTAATGTCACTTTAGCATGTCATGGAGGAAACGATTCTTATCGGTATTTTTTCTATAGTAAAACAGTAATAAGTTGTTTACTTTCATAGATATTTTTTTATTAAATTATGTGGTGCCGTTTTGAAGTAGGTAAAACTTCTTTACGCACGCTTGGCTTGGGGAGTAAGCTGGTGAATGCGTTACGAAAAGTGCGAACCGAAGTTGAGAGGGAGATATAAGTTACTGAAGATTGAAAGAGAGAGAGTTACGTTTCGTATATTACTGTAGGGGCAAGAGAGAGAGGTGCGAGCACACATATCACAAATTAGCCTAAATTATACTAACTGCAATAACCAAACACTCCTTCATGCTGTATAATAGAGTTCATTTTGCTATAGATACAAAAAATATTTACGACGTTTCGTATTTTGAAACTACCAGCTTCGATTTACGAAACATTCAGCTATTCCACAACAGATGGCAGGCAGCCGCAGAAAATAACTTATGTACTTACTTTATTCGCCTCGAAATAAGGTTGACATTTCCATAAAACATTATTTTTACCGCTATACATATAGATGGAGCTAAAGAAGTTTTACTTCAGTCGTGTGGTCTAAAGCACACTCGTTTTTAGGGTTCCGTAGCCAAATGGCAAAAACGGAACCCATTCGGACTCATCATGTCTGTCTGTCTGTCCATCCGTATGTCACAGCCACTTTTTTCCGAAACTATAAAAACTATACTGTTTAAACTTGGTAAGTAGATGTATTCTGTGAACCGCATTAAGATTTTCACACAAAAATCGGAAAAAACCAATAAATTTTGGGAGTTCTGTTTTTAGTTTCTGTTCTAATTAGGGGTAATTAGAACAGAAACTAAAAAAAAATTTAATCAAACCCATACGTGTGGGATATTTATTGATAGGTCTTCAAAAATGATATTGAGGTTTCTAATATATTTTTTTTCTAAACAGAAGAGCTTGCGCGAGAGACACTTCCAAAGTGGTAAAATGTGTGTCCCCTGTAACTTCTAAAATAAGAGGATGATATAACTAAAAAAATATATATGATATACATTACTATGCAAACTTCCACCGAAAATTAGTTTGAACGAGATCTAGTAAGTAGTTTTTTTTAATACGTCATACATCGTAAACCGCAATTTACCTTTCCATCAATCAACTCAAATATAAAAAAGTTATAACGAACTACAAGAACTTTTATATTATGTTACTTGCTGCTACGGAACCCTTTATGGGCAAGCCCGACTTGCACTTGGCCGCTTTTATTGTTTATTATTTCTGGCACACCGCAGATTTTTAATTAAAGAAAAGCTTTAATTAAATATTAAAAAATCTTATGCTACGTTAAAATCAGCATCAGTGTGGGTTCATATAACTTTACCATATAACCGCGGTTTTTTATCGGATACATTTCAGAGAGTGTGCTGCGGAGCTTTTCAAGCTGATCCCACCATCTCCATTCTAAAATCAGACAACCAGACGCTCCGCGATGCCCCACCGCTACATGGTAGACATACCTCCCACACACACAAAGTGGTACTCTTCCACCTATATAA
This sequence comes from Philereme vetulata, assembly GCA_918857605.2. Classification (NCBI taxonomy): domain Eukaryota; kingdom Metazoa; phylum Arthropoda; class Insecta; order Lepidoptera; family Geometridae; genus Philereme; species Philereme vetulata. Next base: position 13,270,488 of record OU975421.1, read on the forward strand.
TAATATGCGCACCGCCAAGGAGTGGAACGCCTTGCCTGAGTCTGCGTTTCCTGATAACTACAACCTAGGGGTCTTCAAGTCGCGAGTGAATAGGTTTCTTCTAGGCAAGCGTGTACCCTGCATCATCGCTTACCATCAGGCGAGATCGTGGTCAAACGCTAGCCTATAATTTATTAAAAAAGAACAGATAATAAATTAAGAAATTTAATTCATAATTTACATAATTTAGATAACTATTACTTTTATTTATCCTTAATTTATGTAGGTAATAATCTATTTATATACCATACAACCAAAAAGCATCAATGTATGTAACTATATACCTACTTGGGTAAATCTATTAGGTCGGATTTGATAGGTACTACCAAACAACAGAACTAAAATGATACACATTGAATATCGTCCCTTCGAAACATTGGTCCAGGATTTGCTAGTGTTACTGAGCGCAATCGTTAAGTCGTATTAGTTACACTATTTATAACTCAAGAACGGCAAAACTGATGTGGCTGAAAATTGGTGCGGAGGTAGCTTAAAACCACACGGACATAGGATACTTTTTATCTCATTCGACCGCGTTCCCGTATGACGTGACATAAAACGTCAAAGAGAATAAAAGCCACTATAAAACGTGGTATAACAAAAACTAAAGACCTTATACCTTACTACGTAGTAAGGTTTAAGGTCTTTGACAAAAACGCATCTGACATGGAATAACAAAACGCAAATGACAACTAAACGTAATTTTGTCTATGGTTAAGTATGGTTGTAAAAGATCGGGTTAGTAATGATGGCCGGGGACAATAATTGATAATTCTACCAGGGTGACGTATATTTACAGTCCGCGTTATATGCATGTCAAGGCGGTACGAAGTTCGGTGGGTCAACTAGATTTTCAGTATAAAGTGAAAATGATAGAGGTCAAATCGAACCTATTAGATTCCCGTTAGTGTATCTACCTATCTATAATTTTTGGCGTGGCTCACAATAATTTTACACAGGGCAACACGGAATTCGAAACGGACCGAGTTCATTACATGAACAGCATGCACGTTTTACCAATTAAATGCAATTCGCCCTAATGTGGACACAGGGCGACACCGTTTATCTAAATAACATGTTAATACATCGAATTGTCCTGCGAAGGGCAATTTTTTATTATTTTTTTATCCACGGAACGGTTTATGAACGCTCATTTCGTGGTATCTTGCATTAGATCTGCTGTTTTTGTAATTATTACTTTTTGATAATTCTAGGGCCTTGTAGTTTTTCTAACATAAGTATAAAGGTATTTGGTTGACGATAAATTATCGTTCTGTTTGTGGTTAATAGTAAGATGTGCCACCATCTTGAAGTTGTCCACGGAACGGTATAAGAACGCTCATTTCGTGGTATCTTACATTAGATCTGCTGTTTTTGTAATTATTACTTTTTGATAATTCTAGGGCCTTGTAGTTTTTCTTGTATAAGATTATATTTGGTTGACGATAAATTATCGTTCTGTTTGTGGTTAATAGTAAGATGTGCCACCATCTTGAAGTCTGTGAACTCTTCGAAATGGCGGCAATGTTCAAATGTTGCTTAAATGAAAAAAAAACGTGTTACATACCTACTTATTTTTTATATTACTTGTCTTAAGTTTCATAATCACCTTTTTTTTAATCAGTGCGCGTTTTATCTATACTAATATTATAAAGATGAAAGATTGTTTTGTTTGTATTGAATAGCCTCCAAAACTACTGGAACGATTTTTAAAAATATTTCACCGTTGCGAAGCTACACTATCCCCGGTTGACATAGGCTACTTTTTACCCAACTACCCAGAAAGGGTAATGTTTTTATTGAAAAACTACGCGTGCGAAGCTGCGGATTGGTCAGCTAGTGAAATATATTTTTACTCAACCTATAACTTTTTCCCGTCAATTTTTTATGTATTTCTGACACTTTGTATGTTTATTTTTATAGTTTCCCCAAGACCACACTTGTCATTGGTTCGCAATGCCACGCAAACTTCCTAATTGGTCATAAACAACTATTTACAGGGGTTGTAACCTTAAAATAACTTTGTGGTAACACGTTTATTTGTTGAAGCTGGAGTTCAAATATAAAACTTTAATTGCTGTGCCAATTAAAAAAATTATTAATTTTTGACATTTTTATTGTAATTTAGATCCATTTTTAATTATTATTTTATTGTACTGTTATATTTGTTTATATTATTTTTTATTATTTCTGTGTGTGGTATTTCATTTTTGCATAATTTCAAATTTATTGTTTTATCTAATGTACCTACATAATATGGACCTGTTCCGAAATACATGTATTGATTCATTCAGCTTTTTCTAAAAGTAGGTAAAGTCGAATTTCAACTATTTGTTCAGGAAGAAATGATTAACCTTGTATTAATTAATTAATTGTCATGTGTGTGTGTTTTATCTATATTTTTTTTAATTTATTTTCGTGAATACTCGTTATTAGTCGACATATCTAAGAATTATTATTAGTATAGTTTTCTTTTCGCACCTGCATGTTTATACTGTTATCATGTGGTCATTTTCATTAAAAACTGATTTTAATATAGTAAGTGCTCTTATATTGCATAATTATGTACTTATGTTGTTGATATTATTATTTAAAAAAGTTTTAAAATTATGTACCTCTTAGTAATTTCTGTGACTGTCTTGAACTTATAAATGTCTATTATTATTGTTAATTTCTTTTTACAGTATTTTAATGTAATTAATTATGTTTACCTGCGTTAGGTGTGGTTGCCTTCACATAGTGAGCACAGGGAGCACTTCTATTGTAATTTATCTATATGTAAGTTTGTGTATTCATTGGAAATCCTTAATAAAAAAATTAAATAAAATTAAATTACATAAAACTTAAAATTTGATTTCGTAAGCTATGTACCTAAAAACAAAAATTGTTCTTACAAGAACAATGTTTGTTCGGAATTTGTTCTGAATAGCTGATCGTTTTGAAAGATTCGAGAAATTTCCGTATCGATTCTAGTACAGCACACACCGTTTTGGTTCTACGTTATTGATGCATACAGAACAACCTGGAACACTTTACCGTCATCTGTTTTTCCCAAAGAATACTTTGCGTCGACATAGAGAAGTATGTTCTAAAGTTAAACGACGCAAAAAAAAAAAACATAGTTAATTTTTAAGGACCGTGATCAATTGGTTGCCATTTAAGATCTAGGTGATTATATTCTAGATACAGAAATTACAGCGTTATCGCATCAAATAATCATATAATCACACAAAAATCAAAAATCTCAAGCAGAACAAATACACCCATAAAAGCGTATTATCTTAAATTCAGTGTGAAAGTATTCCCCGCCCCGTCATAAAGAAGCTGTGTCGGCCCCACTAATTACCACCATAATACCATATGACCATTTGACCATAAATACTGGTTATCCATCATAAACGCTATAACTTATGGTCGTAAAAGGTAGATGCAAATCTTGGATGTTTCTTTATTTTTTTTTGTGCAGTTTGAAATAACTCTTGGTACAGTGAACACACTGATTTCGACGCTCCAAAACTCATCATCATCATCCACAGCCCGACTTCACCAACTGCTGGGCATTTACCTGCTGTACATTGCTTGTGCTGTTCTCCAAGGTCCTGCAGCATCCTTTTTTTGTAAATTCATAAGATATCGTTTGACCACAATCTCACCTGATGGTAAGCGATGATGTGGTCTAAGATGAAGTAGGAAGATCTAGAAGAAACCTATTCACTCTTACCTTAAAGAGGCCCGGATGGTATTCTTTAGGAAAAAGACGACGGCAAAATGTTCCGTACCTTCTGCACGCATCAAGAACATAGAACCAAAACGGTGTGTGCTGGTACTGAACCGTGCGCCTGCTTATTCTTTGATGGAAAGGAGATGGCGGGATCAGATCGTATAGTTCCTGGGCAAATTCCCTAAAATGTTTTCTGTAGCCTTATCCAAGTTTGATGCGCGATGTCTACATCGATGTCTACATCGTCTGCCAATCTCGCTACTGGAGAGTCAACGTTCCAATACCTTGTTCGTGGACACCAGCTAGCGCTTGACTCCACCGATCGTCACCTCGGCTTGCCAGAAATTCTGGCCAACTCCACTTTAGCTCCGTTATATTTCGAACACCTTTCCTTCGTCTCACTTCCGATCTGGATGTTGGGAACATCACTACATAGTATAAAACAAAGTCGCTTCCCGCTGTCTGTCTGTCCCTATGTATGCTTAGCTCTTTAAAACTACGCAACGGATTTTGATGCGGTTTTTTTAATAGATAGAGTGATTTAAGAGGAAGGTTTTGTTGTATAATACATGCATAATATAGTAGAAAAACACTGATAATTTTAGAGGTTTCTAATGTGATGTCGTAAAGACTCTTAATACTCTTTCAAAATACTCTTTTTAGAGAAAACACTCTAAAGAAAACATGTTTGTATTGTCTAATGACAAAAAAGCTATGAACGTTATATGGAAAGACATTCTGTAGTATATTTAGTATCAGCATTGCACCCGCGCGAAGCCGGGGAGGGTCGCTAGTACTCTATAAACTTGAAGATGTGCTTGGTGAGCTTTTACAGAAAACCTAAAAAGAGCTATGAATTTTTGCTACGAGAAGTATAAAAATTATAAGAGGAGGATACACACTGCAAAAAAAATATACTAATTTATTTTCGTTTCTTTGGAATATAAATAGTGTTAACCTAAAAAGGAATAATATCCTTAACTCCACCAGTTAAAGAAAAATATATCGGTTTTGTATCAAACTGCTTGTGAATCAAAAATGACCATCTCTGATAAATTTTTCATCCAAAGTTTTTGCACATCTATTGATTCAGCAGGTCACTAATTTTGACGAGTTTGATTCTTTTTCTGGTAAATGAAGCACGTCTATAGGACGTCAATCATATCTCACTGTTTTGCATAACTCTTATAATCAAAAACCAATTTCACTATATACCATTAAACGTCAAATATTTCACCAAAAAACTTTCAACGATTTGAAAGTTTAATATTAATGAACACAGATCTATTAAAGATTAATCGGTATCCGAAATGGAAGCTAAGCCCGGGTGATTTTATATATTATACGGGATAAATGCTTCTGTAGCGATCACCGATTATTAGAAAAAGCGTATCTGTTCTTTGATTGTGGCGTGAAATCGAGCGTTTTCGCTATTCGTAACAGAAAACTAGCTGTAAATATTTGTCGGGTCTGACGTTCTCGTATCGTGTTTTCCCACACTAGCGATTGGTTCTGGTGATGTGAGATTTTGAGATTTGTGTTTCACAATTTCGTAAAACATTTCATACCGTACGATAAACTGTTAAGTGATTGTCAGTGGATCGGGTTTACGAAAGAGCGCGCAATTTTTTTCGCACTATAACTAGAAACAAATTCTTGCGCACTCTTTCGTAAACCCGCTATCTAGCTAGGTACTTACAATACTACCCTTGTTACCACAAAAAAGATGAATAAGTATTTAAAATCAAATCAAATATTTTATTTGCAACAACACTTAATACAAAACTAACTACAAGAAATAATACAGTAGGTATATCAATAAAATAAACATAAAAACTTAAAGCTAGGTAATGGTAATGTACACAGTTTTGTTGCAAAAAGGTCTCAACTCAGCGTCTGCAGGACGTTTGAACCTGCGCTGGTCTTCCGTTGAGACCTTTAGGACCGAGAGAGACAAATAAATACATAGCGGACGCGATTTTAAAGGACATAAAAAATAACACTTAAAACATAAAAAGAAGTTTAAACAGAAAAAGTTTTACAATGACAAGAAAAAATTAAAAGTCATATTAAATAAAAAAGCTAGTTATATTTATAAAAGTAGGTAAACTAAGGTAAATGTATGTATGTAAAGTTATATTGCACTTGTATCAAGTCTGATATGTTTCTGCTCCTTTTGCCAGTGTAATAAATATTTTTTTAAGAAGTGTTTATAAAATTCTTACCATTTTTTGTATAGGATTTCTTCAAACACGTGCTAAATAGTGTTTAACTTTTTTAAGGTAAGACCCAATTTTTAATTCTTGTGTAAGATGAAGACTAACGGCAGAAATCGAGGATTGGCTTCTGATCTTGGTGTATAAATTTTACTGTATGCGATTGTGTGTACGATTAAACGTACTTTTTCCCTGATGCTATAATACTCCAATGTTGTGTGATGAATGAATTTATTTTTCTTTATTGCAACTTAAAATATTTGTTGATGTGTAACATCTTTCCTCTCGGTTTGTGGGAGTGATTTTGGTAAAAGGGACGGAAATGTGTAATAGGAAACCGGGAAAGCGCTTTGACCAATGAGCGCGCTCGGTGGTTAGATGTGTTTCACTACGAGACCTAATAAGGCATCTTTCATTTAATAGAAATAAGGATTTGTCATGGCGGTTGTAATTCATCATAACATATTATGAATACATTGAGCCTCATTCTAGTTTTAAATTTGCTTACGGTTAATCGCATTTACGGAGCCGTTATTGAGTTTTCAATGACCAACCTTCAGAGTGATCTTCTTCTTCTTCTTTCGTGTCAATGGCTATTTGACTTTTAAATTTGATTAGCCCAATAGAGAGCAACTTCCACACCCTCTCTGTTGCCTGGTACAAGTCATTCCGTGTGCAGGTGATTGGGCATAGAGGACATGAGAGCAGGTGGGCCAATGTTTGATTGTTTGTGTGGTGGCCCCGCAGTGGCACTGGCTCCAGAATGGGGCGATGTATCCCGCCTAAATTGTCTCGGCAGCGGCCAACTTGAATGCGCAAATCAGAATGATGAATTCGGTAGATAATATTGATATTTGCTTTGTGTTATTGATTTTGTTTTTTTTTTTATTTATATGCTGTACAATAAAAATGATGTTACACATCATATGCGACTACTTCCATCTCTCCCACTCCCTTATCTACTCACCCACTCACAATCACACATTTATACAGTATTACTCGTGCGCGATAACTTGGGACCTGCTAGGAATGCGACTCCCCGACCGCTTCCCCTGCACTTCCCCGATGGCGCCCGTATTGTACCGTTCGCATCACTATTTTTTACTAGGGTTTTTAGAATGACAAAATCTGAAATGTATCACTTGTTACAGATAAATAAGCCACCAAAAAAAAAAGTTGATTGACGAACTTTTTAAAGAGCATGGCCACGTTCGTCTACCACCATACATGTGTGACCTCAATCCAATAGAATACATTTGGAATTTGGTCAAGCAAAGAGTAGCCGATAAAAATATCAACCAGTCAGAAAGGGAAATAGAATGAGAGATGGAGAGGGAACGAGAGATGCAATTACCAGCATAAGTGAGAGTGACTGGAAAAAAGAAGTCAACCATGTGGACAGGCTTCGACAAAAGTATTGGGACGATGACCTCTTACAAGAGACGAATGAATCGCAATTAATTGTAAATTTATCGGATACCACTTCGTCAAGTGATTATAGTGAGACTGAGGACGAAGAACAACCTCTAGAAGGCATAAATCCACTAAGTAGTGACGAAGATGAGATAATGTAAATAATAGATAAAATAAATGTATAAACTTAAACATTGTATTTTTATTTTATTCAAATAGTGTAAAAAAGATTAGATAAAAAGCAGCGTCCTCCCTGAGTAACATAATAAATTAGGTTAAAAAAAACAAAGACGAAGCCGCGGGCGGCTGCTTGTTATGTTCGCTTTTTTGCGGGCGGTACAAACACGCCAATAGCCGGGTACCCACCTAGCGCACAGGCTCGCGCGGCAGCCTCGGTGTCCGGATCGCGAGCGATGGCTCCCGCGGCAGCCTCAGTAGTTTTGTTCAATTTACACGAGGCCGGCTCGCGAGGCAGGCTGAGCCATCATAAGTCCACGAGTATTCGTAATGGACAGTCGTGTATTTTCAGCTGCAGCTATTTTCCTAGCTGCTTATTGTTTAAAGAAACGAAAACATAATTTTAATTAATAGATCAATTGTGGTGCAGTGTGAATATGTATATAATGTGGCAGGACCCTACGTTTAATCTGATTGATTACGTTGAAGCTAAAGTTTAACGTTTGTAGTATTTAATACCTTCAAGTACCTTAGTAGCGATATCTTTAATATTTTTCTAGCAGGATTCTCCATTGCTTGAACGTCTTCGGACTACCACTAAAAGGGGCCAAATATGGAGTGGTGTATAGTACCTAATACAACCATAGGGGCTCATAAATACGTTTAGTCTGAATACTTTCAAACAGCGGAGGGTCCTGTCATGCTCAGTACTCTATAATTTTTTTACAGATCCCATCTACAGAAGAAGAGTGGCTTTCCATATCAAAAGAATTTGAAAGTAAATGGAATTTTCCCCACGCTATTGGAGCGATGGATGGAAAACATGTTATGTTGCAGGCACCGATGAACAGTGGCACTGATTATGATAATTACAAACAATTTCCAAGCATCGTGCTTTTTGGATTAGTTGATGCTAGCTACAATTTTTTGTATTTAAATGTTGGTAGCAAAGGGCGAATCTCTGATGGTGGTGTTTTTAAAAACACAACGTTGTATAAAAAGCTAGAAAAGAAAGAATTGAACGTGCCTAAAGAAAAGATATTGGAAATACCATATGTAACAAAAGTTCCTTATTTTATTTTGTCGGATAAAGCCTTTGCACTCAACGAATATACCATGAAACCATTTGAGGGCAACCCAGAAAATGGTTCTAAAGAAAGAATATTTAATTATCGCCTTAGCCGAGCTAGACGTGTCGTTGAGAATGCGTTTGGTATATTAAGTGCCATATTTCGCGTTTTTAGAAAACCTATCTTACTAGAGCCAAATAAAGCAACAAAGGTCGTCTTAGCAGCTGTATATTTGTACAACTACATCCGAAAAAATACTTCAACTAATCTTATTTCACCGGAATTGTTTGACAGAGAACTTGATGGCGCACTGATTCCTGGCCAATGGAGAAATGAAATAAATGAAGTTACATTCGCACCAATTGCAGCGTTTCCAAGGCGTAGTTCTAATAACGCAAAAGAAATACGGTTGCACTTGGCAGAACATTTTATAACTAATGGTTCTATACCATTTCAAAATCATTATGCATAGTTAAAAAATCTTACATTCGGCATCGTTTCCTGAGTGTCACCAGTTTCATTTTTATCCTTAAGAAAATGAAAATAAGGATATCCAAACCACTTCGAATTATAAACATCTGCAGCGGCTAAAACAGAACAAAAATAAAATTAATATTTCCATAATTTTAAATATTTTATTGTATAAATAAATTTTCTTCAATTTAATTAGTATATAATAAGTAATAATAAGTATATAATAAGTAATTATTTTATCAAATAATTTGTAAGTTCATATTTTTAAGTATAAAAATGCATACCTGAACCTGTTATGCGACTTTTTTTCTCCCTGCTTTTCTCTCGACGATAGGAACCACACAAGGACACCATTTTGTTTTTCACTTCCTTGACAGCCATATTAATTTGAGCAGATATTTGCCGCCAACTGTCTTCCCGCTGATTTTTGTTCAAATATTTTGGATCTTTGGGGTCCCAAAGCGCATTGTACTTGCTGTACAGTTGTATTAAGCGAATGGACTCCTCTTGACTGCCCATAATATCACAATTATAGAAGAAATACACGGCAAGAGACAAAACTTGGTAGTAACTTCGCGCGCGAGCCAAAACATAACCGTCCCCACCTAACGCACAGCGCTCACTGAGGCACCTTTGAGCGCGTCAAGTTTACCGACAACACATGGCTCGGGGCCGAGCCGTGCTCGGCCGAGCAAACGCGCGTCCGAGGCAGGCCGAGGCACGTCCACACCAGCCGAGCGTTTGGCTCGCGAGGCTGCCGCGCGAGCCTGTGCGCTAGGTGGGTACGCGGCTAATATGACGTCACCGCGCTCAGGTCCCAACTTATCCCGCACGAGTAATACAAACACTTACTCACACACTTACCCACACACGCTCCCGTATTAGCGCGCCCCTCTAACCATACTAGCTGAGCTGAGATCAACTGTATTTAGTATTTTGGTTTTTCATTTTGTGTATTAACTTTTAATATTATTATTTTCATGTACTTAGATTCTTGTTTTGTTATTTGTTAATAGACGGTAAGCGTTTTCATTGTAATCCGTAGCCTTATTACGTAAGCCAATTGCTTTCGCGTCGCTATCGCTGGATAGGCCGTCCCCCATACACGGATGATCCGCATTGTTGTTGTGATAGGGACGGCCTATCCAGCGATAGCGACGTGAAGCTTACGTAATAAGGCTACGGGTTTCCCGCGATACAGGCTAGACCTAGTGCGGGGACTATTAGCAACTTAAGTCTACACTTATACCTTTTGTAAACATTTAGTAAATAAATTTATTTGTATTTGTACTGTAAGGCTTGTATTTTTATTTTTTATTATAGGATGACAAAATTAATAGATATAAGTACGTATTGGAGTTCTTCCTTTATAATATCTTTTTATTTCTTTTGCTTCTTCTTCTTCTTCTTAGCGTGTCAATAGTTCTACTTATATTGAGGTGCGAGTAGAGAGCCTCCCGCGACGCATCTTGGAAGCAGCTAGGTCACGGTAACGCAGTGATCTAGGCTGACTAATCTCTACAACACAATGGTTCTACAAAACAATAAACACAACCAACGGCACTTTTCAGTGCCACCCCTCTTAAAGCCAGCTCTGAAAGTAATCTCAATTAATATTGAAGGATTCTCTGAGAACAAATCAGCAATTCTCGCAGAGCTTGGCACTACGACACATTGCGACATCTTCTGTGTCCAAGAAACACACCGTGGCCACGAACACCAAAGGCCACATATACCTGGATGGATCCTAACGGCTGAGATACTGCATGGGAAGCACGGAAGTGCTATTTTCACCAAACCCAACATAAAAGTCTCGTCCGTATCTTGCAAGAGATACGTTCGTACTCTCGTTCTTTTGCTAAGGGCAAGTTTATGAAAATAGGTAAAGGAAAAAAGTAAGTGTCGGATGTTTAATACCCTTTTCAGTCAATGTTAAGAGTTAGAGATTACTTAGTTAAAACTTTTGGCAACGAAATACTTACAAAGGCATATTTCAACATCCCATCCCAATAAATAAGGAAACACGGTATAAATTTTTATTTCGTTGATTCCGAATACGGATCATATAAAATAATTTAGGAGTTACCTTCAAAATTATGGTTTTAACCTTATTAAGTCCGAGGCCCGGTCGATTCGGCCAATCAAACATTTACAACGAAATTCGGGCTCTGTTTAATTATTTTGTGCATGAATTACTTTTATTGATTCATCAATTACAAGAGGTATCGGTTTTGATACCTCAATTAATGCAATTAAAGTGTACCAAACTGTTGGTGATGCTTATAATAACTACCACGAGAATATTTTGGTTATCTACCACCATATAGGGCATCCTTCCAGTAGATAGGAAAGATGATAACCTACTAATAAAAGGTAAACGAAAAATATTTTTAGTAATCTTAAGGTTAAGAGTAGTAGTCCCTTGTGAGCTCGCCCGGGGAAATACTACCACTATACCTATTTCTGCTACCAAGCAGCATTGCTGTGTTTCGGTATGAAGGGTATGGTTTCCGATAAAATTACAGGCACACGAGACTTTACACCTGTGTGCCTCAAGTTGATGGACGCAGGGCAGTGCATCGTAGAGCACGGCTCTAAAGTGCGTGATCTACGAGGCAATACTTTGCTATAGACGACGGATACCACTTATTATCAGGTGCTTGTTCTACTCATATTTTTATTTAACTTACATGAAGTTTAAAAAAAATTAAGAAGTTTTTAAGATTGTTCCACGTCACCGCAAATACTTAGGTTGTAAAAATGATCTCTCGGCCGAGATTTTCCACAAAGTATCTAGTAACAAAATCCATCAAAAAGGACGTTTTAGGTTATAAAGGGTCGAGAACGGTATAGCGTTATTTAGATTAAGCCTATTGTGTAAAACACCTATGATATTTTGCTTAGAAAACTTTCGTGATTGATTTCAATCATTATTATAAATACGGGATTTATCAAGTACCGTCTTATCGGTGTTTCGACCGACAATGTTTCGGTTCAATTGATGATGTTGATGACACAGCCTGTCAACACTCTGGCCCTTCATTGACGCAATGTTTCGCAATGCCCACCACCGCGCCCTTAATTTAGGGAATCGAACTCACCCTGATAAAGGTCCACGAATTGAACCGAAACATTGTCGGTCGATACACCGATAAGACGGTACGTGATAATTCCCGATTTGTAATAATGATAAAAAGTAGCCTACGTGTTAATTCTGGTTATAATCTACGTACATACTATATTACATCGAAGTCGGTTCTGCCGTTACGATGTGATTGAGTAACAAACGAACAAACAAATAAATAAATAAGCAGACATCCAAACTTTTGCATTTATAATATAAGTGTGATGATTAGTGCGATAAGAACGTTTGTAATTAACGAAATTTTGATTAGTCAGTAACCAATAGAATAGCTATCAATGCCGGTGTATTTTCGCTTTTGTCGAATAATCCAGCAAAGTTAAAACTTACATTAATGTATCAAACTTTTACAGAATTGTTGCTGTATTTTTTTTATGATAGGTACCTACATGTAGCCATGTAGGATAATGAGCAATTTTATGCTAACTTAGTTTTATAACATAATTATGATAAATGAATGTGTCCATCGGCATTTTTCTTGCAGACTCTATTTAAGGGGTTTATTTTTTATTACTCTATATCTCACTTTGTTCTTGTGTTCTTTATAAATAGCACTAACACTGACACTATATTACACTATTGTATTACTCGTTCGTGATAACTTGGGACCTGCTAGGAATGCAACTCCCCGACCGCTTCCCCTGCACTTCCCCGATGGCGCCCGTATTGTACCGTTCGCATCACTATTTTTTACTAGGGTTTTTAGTCTCGTACTGGCCTACGTCACGTAACGACGCGCTCTGGAATTCTTTTAGTTTTCGTTTGTGTTATTGTTTTGTTGTCTGGAAAAAAGAAGTCAACCATGTGGACAGGCTTCGACAAAAGTATTGGGACGATGACCTCTTACAAGAGACGAATGAATCGCAATTAATTGTAAATTTATCGGATACCTCTTCGTCAAGTGATTATAGTGAGACTGAGGACGAAGAAGGCATAAAGGCATAAATCCACAAAGTAGTGACGAAGATGAGATAATGTAAATAATAGATAAAATAAATGTATAAACTTAAACATTGTATTTTTATTTTATTCAAATAGTGTAAAAAAGAGTAGATAAAAAGCAGCGTCCTCCCTGATTAACATAATAAATTAGGTTAAAAAAAACAAAGACGAAGCCGCGGGCGGCTGCTTGTTATGTTCGCTTTTTTGCGGGCGGTACAAACACGCCAATATGACGTCACCGCGCTCAGGTCCCAACTTATCGCGCACGGGTAATACGCTATAATAAGGTTTTGTCCTTTTCAGTTTTCTCACTATATCCGTGTTGTCGAGGAGCTGGATTGCCTCGATGTTCACATGATGGTGAAGTCTTTGTTCGTGAGCTTCTGCATATTTGCTTATTACTCTATCGATGACCTCTATGTTGAGGTCCAGGTGAAGGTCGTCATTTCTAATATACCAGGGTGCATCTACAATGTCCCTGAGTACTTTATTTTGGAATCGTTGGATGATTACCATGTTACTTTTTTTGGTACAGCCCCTGAGCTGTATACCATAAGTCCATACTGGCATTAAGACTTGTTTGTACAAAACAATTTTATTGTGTACTGACAAAGACAATACAATACACAATACAAGTAACCAGTACATTCTTTTGTAGCGCAATTCTAATTCCTCTTTATTCTTCTTGACGTGAGCTTTCCAGCGTAGCTTTGCGTCAAGGGTCATGCCCAAATACTTTGCCGTATTTTCATACGGTATAGTTTTATTGTTAATAAATATTGGACAGTATTTTTCCTTTTTGTTGGTAAAGTTGATATGAATTGATTTGGAATCGTTGAGCTTGATTCGCCATTTTTTTTGTCCAATCTTGGATTTTGTTTACAGCATTTAAGACTTTCTCTGCCGCTTGAGTCAAAAAATGAAATAAAATATATTATATTGCACAATACCATTGTTATTTTCCATTCTATGGATATTGATTAGAAAATCAACTCTACCATAAGTACTTAGAAAAATTTAGTAATCTTCTACAAACTTCTATTTCGAAACATTTTTTTTGATATGGTAACACCTTTGTTTACAAAAATTATCTAGGTTTCTGAATCCAGGTATAATGTATATGTGTAAGCAAACAAAAATATCTTCAACAGGTTTAGGAACATTTACCTTATCGTTGGAACCTTTGATATAAGGTAGTTTCATATTGTACATTTTTACATTTTTAGACTACCTCCGTGGTGCAGTGGGCGAATAGCCGGCTGAGACGCAGGAGGTAGCGGGTTCGATTCCCGCCGCGGAACACATGTTTGCATGATCTACAAATATTTGTTCCGGGTCTGGTTGTTTCCCTATATATTATAAGTATGTATTTACAAAAAAAATGTATATAAGTATTCTATCAGTTATCTGGTTCCCATAATACAAGCTTTGCTTAGTTTGGGGCTAGATAGCGCTGTGTGAAATGTCCAGCAATATTTATTTATTTCTATACATAACATATAGATAAGTTTAATAGTATATTTTTTTCGTATAAGACAAGATAAGATAGGATAACTCTTTATTGTACACCAAAGTAAAATACAGAACATAATTCTTACAAATAGATTTAGTACAATGGGCGGTCTTATCGCTAAGAGCGATCTCTTCCAGACAACCTTTGTATGGACAGGATTATAATGTATCAAATGACGGCGGTGCATCTATATAAGTACAATTAAAAACATACCTACATACTATAAACCTAAAATACTAGTAATAACGCAAATTTAATTTTAATACAATAAGCAACTATAAAAATGGTTATGATGATAAACAAGCAGCTACAACTTCAACACAGGGACAGATAATGGGTGTGCACTTTTGTTTTAAAACTACTTATATGTAGACTTGGACGTTCTTATAGAGAGGGGCAAAGCGTTCCACAATCGTACGGCTGTTACAGTGAAGGATCGACTATAAAACTCTGTCGTATGGACAGGAGTTCGTATACCGTTAAAGCTATCGATTTTTGTTGTCATTTTGACGATGTTTTTAGATCCCTTTACGATATATCGTTACACATTCGATAACAATCGTCATCGTCTAGTGGTAGCCAATAGTGGCCTGATCTTGACTTTTGAATTCCGAGCGTGTAATTTTTCATTGCAAAGTCTAGAAAACCTAGTCGTACAACTCGGCAAAGTTTAATAAACAGTTACTATAAGTCGGATGTTCAAAAAAGTTGATTAGTAGCCAATTAAACGTTCCCATAACAGCACCAATAAACGTATCGGTGATTCCTACGTATTTTGTTGTAATCAATTTTTGGTCGGCGTCGTCTATACGGACAAATGGTTGTTTTATTGGCGTACCGAATTTAGTGAGGTCGGTCGAATGTGCTTACCGGACTTGGGTTAGGGTTCTTTAAGCGGGATGTGAAAGCCTTTGGGCATATTAGTCCTATGTTGGGACTAAAACACCCTTGAACTGTCTCATCTATATCAATTGGGACTCCTAACAGAAGTTGTTAGGTATTCTTGTGTCCTTATGGGCATTCGGAGAAAATGTTAACAAGTAATAAACTGTTTATATGAACCGTAAGCTTTGAGTTGTCACGACAGTACAGTTTGCTTAGAATAGCCCTCTGTTAAAAAGTTTTGCCTATTATAATAATGATAGATGTTACAACAAAGCAAGTCTAAAACTACCCACATTGAATGATAAGATCTGAAATTATTCCGGAAGTACAGACAAGACTCTCTGTATTTTCCGTAAGTATGGGCAATTCTTTTAGATACTTACATACTATCATGAAGACTGAAAAAAAACGAGTGTGTAGCACACGACCGAAGTAAAAATTCTTTTTCAAAATATTAATTTATAAAATTATTCTAGAACGAAATTAAATTACGAAAAATAATAAAACGAACTACTGACTGAGATATATATCATGCACTGGCTATGAGAAGAAGAGAGAAAGAAAATGTGCGTACGCACCTCTCTCTCTTGCTCCTACAGTAATATATGAAACGTAACTCTCTCTCTTTCTATCTTCACTAACTTATATCTCCCTCTCAACTTCCGTTCGAACTTTTCGTAACGCATTCACCAGCTTACTCCCCAAGCTAAGCGTGCGTAAAGAAGTTTTACTTCAAAAAAAAAATCTCCGTACTCTAACACATTTGTTTCCGTCTAAGCCCTTCATTTTCTTTGGGTTCCTATTAGAGATTAGATTCTCCATTCAAAGGTTGTCTGGAAGAAATCGCGTCAAAGCATTAAGACCGCCCAGTGTATTATTTGCTTTGTGTCTGTAATTTCTCTTTTTTTATGTGTACAATAAAGTGTTTTCAGTTATTCATTCATTTGCGGTACCACTTCATTTTTTAGTGCTACAGTTTCCAAAATTTAAACAGCCATTAATGTTTAAATTTTGGAAACTGTAGCACTAAAAAATGAAGTGGTACCGCAACCAGTCCCGAAGGATTTTTAACCTGCTTACGCCTCTCTCTTCCACCTTCCATTAGATAATCAGTATTAATAACTGTCGTTTCTCGTGACAAGACCAAAGTGTTCAAACTTTAAACGCTTCAGACCTATATAATACGGAACCCTATCATAATTTCCAGTATGTGACCCTCTGTCCGTGTCGAAAGGCAACCTCAAGAAGCCGAAAGTTGCTGGTTTAATTTTATAGTTTATAATTACTGATTCCCTCCGTGACCCAATCGATTTGCCGACGAGAAAATACTGATCTGAACCAATAATCTACACACATCTACACTGTTTCTTGATTTTTTTTTGATGGTGAATAGATCTTCGTTTGACCACAATCTTACCGGTAAGCGATGTGGTTTAAGATGGAGCACGAAGGTCTAGAAGACACCTATTACTCTTGCCTATACAGACAACTCGTGTTTCATTGTCATCATAGTCTTTAGCATCTATAAAAGAGTCCGTTTGTGACGCTCGGCACTTACGAATATGACTTGTAAGGCCGATGCGAGAGCGACAGCAACGGTCGCTGAACTGGCAGACAAATTGTGGCGATGACGTTGGAAGTGCAGCGTGTTGATACTTTTGGGACAATAGATTGAACCACGCGATGTCGTGCAAGACAACCCCATCAGATAGAGTTTTCCTCCAGCTATCACGCTCGTTTGGATTTTTCCCAGTTGTTAGGGTCGATGTTAAAAGATATCACGTTTAGCACCGTCTTCGTCAAGTGTACCTCTTTACAATAGCTGTATGCTGTATGTTTTTAATAAACGTAAAAGCAAAATCGGTGAGTGCGAATGGGTGGTATATTAATTAGGTATGGATGGTACTGAGACGCGCATCAGCTTGTTGTGCTTGTCGCATCGATGGACAGGGGATGGATTTTTATAGATAGCCCAGCTATAGGAATAGGCAGCTGTTTTAGGTATGTTTTCTTATAGCCACTGGTTCTTTTTATAACTTTTTGAGGTACTGAAATCTTTGGATGTTATTACTGAGGCATTGGTGGAACTTTGAAGTGGAGGGAAGAAGTCATTGCGAGATTATGTGAGTGAGTGAGTGCACTCTGTAATAGTGTCAAACCTACTTTTGAAACTATCTTGGTTATGAATAATATTTATACTAAAAACGAAATATTTATTACTTTATTCCATGATTAATGCGCAGGCGCAAGCAACTGTGTCTATTAAGTCAAAAAAGTGATAACAAAAATTTACCTACTCTATCCGGTTAACACTGAACCTACGTTTCTCTTTTTTTCAAGGAAAATCGTTTGATAAAAATGCATTTACCAGTGCTTTATTTCTTTAAGTATTTTTTTGTAAGTGTTCTGTACCAAATTGATGTATGAATGAATGATATAATCTTTATTGCACACCAAACAAAAATACAGTAATAATGGAAATAAACAATAAATAAAGGTACAAAGGCGGTCTTATCGCTAAAAGCGATCTCTTCCAGACAACCTTTGGATGGACTGGATAAACAAAATCAAAAGACGGCGGTGTAGGAGTACGTACATAAACAGACCCCATAAAATAAAACATACCTATTGAATATACTAATAAACATACATTTAAATATACGAGTATACAAATAATATATAAATAAACTACACTACATAAAGAGGATAAATAACATAAACACTGTATTAAATTATTATGTTATTATGTATTAAAATATTATTCTTGTTATTTTTTTTAAATAAGCTATGCGGGGCAATGTAGCCAGTGTCTTGGGAACACTTCCGCCTGGTAATGATCTGGAGAGGTTAAGCTATCTATAGATCGTTTGCAATGGTGTTTAGATGATTCCACAGTTTCTTCTTTTGTGTTTTATAGTCTTGTAATTAATTGTATATTCTTGTTATTAAAGGCATTTTGCCTCGTATGTTATAATCTATAATATAAAAACGAATCGCAAAATGTGTTGGTAAGCGCATAACTCAACAACGCCTGGACCAATTTGGCTAATTCTATTTTTTTTGTATTTCTTATTGTCAGGAGAAGGTTCTTAAGAAAGAAAAAAATAAGAAAATTTAAGAATACTTAATCACCATATACATTTATTTATAATCTAACCTTAGCGCTTTTATAATGTAACCTTATGACGTTTGACATAGAATTGACAGAATGCGTGCTGCAAATATCGTCAAAGAGGATGTAAAAAAAATGAATATCGTTTGAAACAGATGCTTCGGTAGGAGTTATCCCGAGATATATTGTCTATATATATAAAAATTAATTGCTGTTCGTTAGTCTCGCTAAAACTCGAGAACGGGTGGAGCGATTTGGCTAATTTTGGTATTGAATTATTTGTGGAAGTCATTCATTTTCTTATACATAATGATGGCCGGGGACAACAATTGACAATTCTACCAGGGTGACTTATATTGACAGCCCGCGTTATACCTATGCATGTCAAGCCGATACGAAGTTCGGCGGGACCACTAGTATTTAATATAACACAATTTTGAAAACAGTTTTGAAGAATGTATTAACTACATTGTCGTTTTAACTATATTTAGATTTTCATTCCGACGAGGTGTCTCTAAAATCTAACGAGTGCAGTTTGTATGGAACAATGAAATTTTTACTTGAATTTAATTTTATACACTAATTACCTTAGTCTTACTTCCGCCGATAGAGCCAGGCCTGATAGACCCCGTCTCATAGAACCTGGTGAGGATCTTGGAGACACAGCCATGGGAGACCAGGAGTTGTCTGCTGATGTCACAAGGCCTGACCCCCATGATAGCCAGCTCGACAATGCGCTTGCGCACCCCATCGGGTAGAGGTCGGCCGTTGACGAAGACGCCTCCCAACTGGTTGACTCCAGCTTGACCTGAAAAGAAAGTTAAGTTCTTATTAAATTTGGGTTAGGCAACTAGGCCCCTTATACTAGAAAGATCGGTCTCTCTTGAAACCAATGACGTGCTTTCGCTGATATGATAATGGTGATCTCAATGTTGCTATATTTGAAATAAAGAATATTATTATTATTTTGGTGTTGTATTTTTTTCACTCGATTCTACTATAACCGGGGATATACCTGAGCTGCACGGGTCTAGGCCAAGTGCACATCAGTACCTAACGTATGATTGGTCGGACTTTCACTTGGAAGGTCTTACATAAGAGTATATGTGTGTTTTGGGAGATCTAATACGGCAAGTGATTGAAAAAGTTGCTTTTGAATGACACCTGTACTGGAAATGACTATTGGTACGATGGATACCTTCTGCAGGCGCCACATACGGGTGATTTCATTTTTCAGATTTATGTACTTAGAGAGCTTTTCTGATATAGTGTTCTGTAGGTTATTATTAGTAGGTACACATTTTCCTTAGTTTTAAAATAGATTTTTTATAGGTGCTTACTTTTATTTTTGTATTATTCCTATTGTTATATTGTGGAAAGATCATTAAAAACCGGCCAAGTGCGAGTCGGACACGCGCACGAAGGGTTCCGTACCATTATCTTGAATTGAATTAGTTGATTGAATGAAAGGTAAATTGCGGTTTACGATTTATGACGTATTAAAAAAAAGTACTTACTAGATCTCGTTCAAACCAATTTTCGGTGGAAGTTTGCATGGTAATGTATATCATATATTTTTTTAGTTTTATCATTCTCTTATTTTAGAAGTTACAGGGGGGGGGGGCAATCATTTTACCACTTTGGAAGTGGCTCTCACGCAAACTATTCAGTTTAGAAAAAAAATATATTAGAAACCTCAATATCATACCTCACACGTATGGGTTTGATGAAAAACAAAAATTTTGAGTTTCAGTTCTTAGTATGGAGAACCCCCAAAATTTATTGTTTTATATCTATTTTTGTGTGAAAATCTTAATGCGGTTCACAGAATACATCTACTTACCAAGTTTCAACAGTATAGTTCTTATAGTTTCAGCAAAAAGTGGCTGTGACATACGGACGGACAGACAGACAGATAGACATGACGAATCCATAAGGGTTCCGTTTTTTACCATTTGGCTACGGAACCCTAAAAAGAACAACCAGCCTTGTTCCTAGCTTGGTCGCAAAGGAAAAGGCGGTAAAATTGACGTCTCAAAGTGATCCTTGTATAATGAATTTAATTGACTTGACTTGACTTTTTATGGAGCTCAAATGGTCTTGGGCGGGACACTTGGCAAGACGTAGTGACGACAGGTGGCTGTAGAAGGGTAGGCCGTCCGGCAGCGAGATGGGTGGACGACATCGTTAGAGTCGCGGGCCGTCAATGGGTGAGACTAGCGCTGGATCGTGGCGGATGGCACTTGGGGAGGCCTATACCCAGCAGTAGGTGAAGTCGGGCTGTGGATGATGATGATGATGTTGACCTTGGAACGGCAAGGGCAAGAGGCTTAAACCCAGCCACAGCAGATAACTGCCCACAGGCAGTGGGTGAACTCGTGCTGCGAATGATGACGGAGATGGACAAAGCAAGGCTTCGTCACATGACGCCACACAACAGGTAAGGCAGTAGTTAAAGTTAGCACCTTTACCAATCTCCAATTTAATCCCCCCATTTCTACCTACAGCCTATTTAAACCTAAGCACCTACGCTACCGTAAACCACCCATTATACAGTCATAAAACAATCGCCGAACGCCGCGCGATTTATTACTTTAATGCTATAAAATTAGCGTTCTAATTTGTTCGTAGCAATTTGTATTTACGGCGTTTTCTAAGGGTTAGCTCCCGCCAATACGCCATTTCACGCCTGTTGTCGCGGAATCATTCTCGGATGCAAATTACTTTTACCTTTACGATACTTCTTTCAAACCGCTCTTGTAATGACCAGTACTCTAACATTTGAATATAGACCTTACAGCTAGCAAGATAAGCTTCGGTATCTCGTAGCAAAGGGAGTGCTATTAAAATAGAGAGGCTAGATCACTGGTGGCTAGACATGTTCCAGGAACCATTGGAATCTAATCTATAGATTCATTACAGATCAATGCGATTCAAGCATTCTCAGAGTTGGTTGAAAAGAAATGTTTGAAACGAGATTCAATAATATATTTTTAATAAAATTTCTGAGTATTATCGATTGATTGAGGAAGTGAATGTTGACATTCACTTCACTAAAACATCCATTCGTTCGTCCATCATTATCTAACGTTTGATTATAAACTAAATATAGACTTATCAGACGTATGGAGAAACAAGCAATAAGTTTGAAAACTGAAACCCGACTACCATACCTATGTCGATGTTAGCCTATCAATTGGCACCTCATTCGTTAAAATCGGATGAGTAGTACTGCTAAAACATAACCCTTCCTTTTAGCTTTGCCGCAGTCAGGTAAAAAGTTGCTGCAAACTGTTAGAAGTAATTGTGATCGTGCCAATAAAGAGTTCTTCTAGGGCAACTTAAAAAAAAAGTGGCCAAGTGCGAGTCGGACTCGCCCATGAAGGGTTCTGTAGCAGCAAGTAACATAATATAAAAGTTATTGTAGTTCGTTGTAACTTTTTAGGGTTCCGTAGCCAAGTGGCAAAAACGGAACCCTTATGGATTCGTCATGTCTGTCTGTCTGTCTGTCTGTCCGTCCGTATGTCACAGCCACTTTTTTCCGAAACTATAAGAACTATACTGTTAAAACTTGGTAAATAGATGTACATATTCTGTGAACCGCATTAAAATTTTCACACAAAAATAGAAAAAAAAACAATAAATTTTGGGGGTTCCCCATACTTAGAACTGAAACTCAACAGTTTTTTTTTCTTCAAACCCATACGTGTGGGGTATATCTATGGATATGTCTTTAAAAATGATATTGAGGTGTATAATATCATTTTTTTCTAAACCGAATAGTTTGCACGGGAGATACTTCCAAAGTGGTAAAATGTGTCCCCCCCCCCCCTGTAGCTTCTAAAATAAGAGAATGATAAAACTAAAAAAAAATATATGGTGATTACCATGCAAACTTTCACCGAAAATTGGTTTGAACGAGATCTAGTAAATCGTTTTTTTAATACGTCTTATATCGTAAACCGCAATTTAACTTTCATTCAATCAACTCAAATATAGTGACTAAAAGCGTTTAAATTTGACGTATTTGTGTGATTTGAATACAATAGAATGTAACATATTTATTTTCAATCACCTATACAAAAGATAACAAAGGAAAAAACTCATCAATCTGTATGCACAAAGTTTAAGTAGTTCCAAAATGGTACTTAACTCAGCATGTGCTGGTTGCAACAATCGGCGCTGGTCTTCCGGTGGTAATTTTACTTGTTACGCACATACGGCAAAATAGGACAGAATAACAAAACGAAATATGTAAAATCTCATCTGTCTGGTACAGCAGTTAGGGCCGGTGCGGCGGCAATTTCAGCCGAACATCTCAAGCAGCGCAAATATGGAAGTCTCGACAGAGCTTACGTGTTTGAGCCATTTGGGGTCGAGACCCTGGGTCCATGGGGTACCGGGGCCCATTGCGTTTTCAAAATTATTTCTGGTCGAAGCGACGTGTGATCCGAGTGCTGGCGCTTATCTGGGGCAAGGCGTAAGCATTGCAATTCAGCGGGGCAATGCAGCCAGTGTCTTGGGCACTTCCCTGTATTTCCGCCTGGTAGTGAACTGGAGCAGTTGAGCTATCTATAGATAGTTTGCAAAGATGATCCAACTGTTTCTTCTGTATTTTATTGTAAATATATTCTTTCTGTTATTTAATATATAAAATAAAAGTGTGATATAACAAATTCAAATCAAAAAACAACGATTAAATCAAATCTAATATATAAAAATCCCGTGTCACGGTGTGTTTGTGGTCGCACACCGAAACGAGTCGACCAATTTTAATGAATCTCTTTCTGTATATTTGGTAGGTATGAGAATAGATCGTAAAGTATCTTTCATTCTTGTACTTTTTTCTTTTTACTTTTTCGTTACATTTTCTTTGTTATCGCGAAATTTGTATAAACAATATCCATATAATGTAACCGTCGTTCATTGACGTAAAGTCATTTACATGAAGTGTCGCGTCACTTTTACAAGAGTGTTTATATAGTTTTTATCCCGAAGTTCCCACGGGAATGGGAAATTTCAAGCGTGCGAAGCCGCGGTCAGCTGGTTAAATTATATACTTCAGAGACTAGATGATGATAATTTGACAACTCCTTAAATCATATTTAGCAATTAAACGCTTTTGGTATCGTTTTGGCGAAAGTCACCCTTAGTGTGGACTCAGGTGTCCTCTGTTATTTGCTTACAACGCGAGTGTACGACAATGCACAGTGCCGATGGAAAGGCTGTTTTACAAGCTTTTTAAGGTTCCGTACCCAAAGTAGAAAACGGCACCCTATTACTGAAGCTCCGCTGTCTGTCTCTCTGTCTGTCCGTCTGTCACCAGGCTGTATCTTATGAACCGTGATAGTTAGTTGAAATTTTCACAGATGATGTATTTCTGTTGCCGCTATAACAACAAATACTAAAAATAGAATAAAACAAATATTTAAGGGGTCCCATATAACAAACGTGACCTTTTTGCCGTTTTTATAGATAATGGTACGGAACCCTTCGTGCGCGAGTTCGACTCGCACTTGGCAGGTTTTTATTAACTTGCAATGTATGTATGTTTGTCCGTGTGGAATCTTGCAACTGAATTTTAAACCCGTTCCCCACAATTGATTGAGCTGAAATTTGGAATACATATGCAACTTCTGTGACAATGCAATAATATGGTACCGTGAAGGTAGTCTCATGATGTAGACGGATGCTAGACCACGGAACTTCTGAAACTACTGGACCGATTGAAAACTAAAAAAAAAACTAAAAAAAAACTTGATACTCAACTGCGCAGAAGGAGGGTAACGTTTTTATTGAAAAGCTACGCGTGCGAAGCTGCGATTGGTCAGCCAGTTTTATATAAGCTGGTTTTGAAAAAGTTATTTTTCAACAAATAACTTATTATAAACGTCATTCAATACAAAGCGATGCGTTATCTAATCAAGTTATAAATCAAAGTAGGTACACACGGCTACACATCAAGCTATACATTTTCAGTATAAGCTGACCTCTTATTCTACTAAAAGCCTAAACAATGTGAGGTCAGATTATACTGGAAATGCATAGCTTGATGCGTAGCCGTGTGAACATAACCTCATTAAAACAAAACTAAACTATTTGACCTTTTTATATTACCATAAACTAATAAAGATAACGATTTCTGTTTTAATAAGAAACATAAAATAATTTGTATCTATTTTTTATAATCGGTGAAGATTGTGGGGAATTTGGCAATCAAATAAATATTAACGATAATAAGGGCAGGTGGAGGCTCGCAATAATTCAACTTATGAAGACCCTTTTGTCAACAATTGAGGCGTAATGAAGACAGGTCAATTTGTTTTTGTATTGAGTCATTAAAGGTTTGACCGGAAAGTGTTGAGAACTGTTAAAAAACAAATACAATTGTAAAATATTAAGATTAAGGAGCAAGTTTGCTCTGTGCTTAAATATCAAACAAATTATAACAATGTTAATAAAACTACTTTCTATTCCTTTCAGACGCACCGTTTTAGGCGCTAACTCTCCAATACCTCGACTTATTAAAGCTTATTAATGCTCAAACTGATCAGGACATTCATTTTGACTGTCCAGCAAAATTATGATCTTGTGTTTTGGGCCGTAGTACGTAGAAAATTTTATAAACAACACGTCGTTGACAACAATGTTACTTTCCGTTTTCATTCTGTATTGTGTTGGAACTGTCAAAGTTGCGCTTGCTACTTTTAAATTTTACGTTTTACTTTTTAATGCGGCATCATATCTGCAACCCTGTTTTCTGTATACATATATATAAATATATATTTTTCTCATAGTTTGTACAACTTTTTTGTGAAACAGCTATATCCCGCTTGTCAAGCTATAAGATATAGACATAAGAACTCTAGCATTATATCATGTAACAACTGTTGGTGGACCTAATAAATAAACAAATGGGCGGTCTTATCACTTTTTAAAGAAGTAGTGAGGCGCGCGTTTCTTCCTGAATAATGCTCGCTATATCGAAATAGATATCTACAAAATTTCTCACAGTAAGATCTCTACCGATAACGAACAAATGTGCAGGAGATTTTACCGCTCGAGCCGGCTCAGAAAGTAATAACTTTTAATATTGCGCATAAAGCACAGCCCTCTCAACACCAGCAGCTAATTTATCGTTTATTAACACTTTATGCGGTCAAAAACAATAGCGGTAACAACAATAAAATTTCACCATCAGACGATTTCAAAGATTTACCGACAAATGTTCGCGTAATTCTATTAAAAGTAGTGATCGGCGTAGGTAGTGCCATTCACGGGAAATAGTGACCGTTAACTCAACATGGATATGCCTTCTAAATCCCGGGAAATATTTATATTTTATTTAACAGGTTTTTTTAGGAATTCGTATTTTACATAGTACCTATTCAGCTTTATTTTATTTAATTTTATTTATTAGGTCTACCAACGATTGTAACAATATTTCATGCTTAACTAAAGATTAATTTAAGTAGGTACTAATTAAACACAACCAATTATAGATAAACACCACATGCAAATACATGTTGTATTGGTCACTAAAGTCATCCCTGTCCCTCACGATTTTGTAGCTTATCGCGGGTGAGATGAGGACTAGGTTTCACTATATCTATCTACATATACATATATGGTATCTTAAACAGTTTAACTTCATTTACATCAAAATTCAGAAGAATATTAGATTAGATTAGATTAGAAAATTCTTTATTGCACTAATAAAATGATACATAGGCGAACTTAATTAGCATTTTCTTCCAGCTAACCTTTGTGTAGTGTGGAGAAAGTGGTAGTGCCAGAAAAAGGAAATTTAATCAAACTTTAGCTTAGAAATAAACTAACAAAAAATAATAATAATACACATACATAAACGAAATACACACATATATCTACATAAAGTGCTCAATTTTGTTGGGTATCTTGAAGAGAGATGAAGTATTTAAAGAGTTTGGATTTGAAGATTCCCATAGAGGCGGATTTCCACTGGAAGAGAGTTCCACAAGCAGATAGCAGTCACAGTGAAAGAGTTAGTGAAGAAAGAAGTTTTATGCTCAGGCGTCTTGAATAACAGATGTTGAGAAGAACGAGAAGGACGATCAGGTGGAAAAAGAGGAGAAAAACGATCTTTAAGATAGTATTTTTCAAACTTTCGCGATCACTGTATATAATTATTGATTAAAACGGGTATTTATCGCGTATGTACTGTTTTTATTTGTATCCCGACGTTTCGACTGTGTTGTCATGAGAGTCAGCCCGAGACCATGACTGTTGCAACACAGCCGAAACGTCGGGATAACAAATAAAAAAGGTACATACGCGATTAATACCCGTTTTAATCAATAATTATGTTCTTTAAGATAGCAAGGAGACAGAGGATTTTGAAGGATGGATATTCCCGGGAATCGGAGAATAAATCCCGGGTAATATCCATATTAACTTATCATTCAGGTTCATTGACCCAAAATAGTAATCCCTAATTATAAGCACTATAGCTATTGGGCAAACACTGAACATAGGCGGGTCTATATATTTCCAGAGTGACTGACTTGTGCGGCCTGGGCTCAATGTCTTCCAACCTTTATTTCGTCGTATATTCGTCTTTTCGAGACCGTATTACGTCCTATATTGAAGAAAACCCGGACAAGTGCGAGTCGGACTTGCCTATTATATTCATAGGCCTTTGGATGCTTGCATAGCGAGATAAATAGAAAAGATAGAAAAAGACTTTTTTAATAACCGACCTCAAAAAAATAGGGTATGTTCCCCGATTACTCAAAGACGCCTGAACCGATTCGAAAAAATATTTTTTTGTTCACAAGGGTGGTTTCCAGGTGGTTCTATTGGTACCAAGTCAGGATATGATGATGGAATTCCAAAAAAAATCGAGGGCTACCCTCAAATTTTATAGAGACGCAATTTGGTTTTATGTTTGTTATTACCTCAGAACTCCGCTATTTCACTCCGATTTGGAAAAAATCTTTTTTTTATTTGAAAGGTTAAACATTGGTTATATATTGGTCTCATAGAAATTTCATCAAAATCAGTTCAGAAGTTGGGTTTAGTCGGTTATATTTATATGTTCAAAAGTTACTTGTTTTACGAAAACAAAATCTACGTTTAATCTACATTAAACGTAGATTTAGTTTTCGTTTTTTTTTATAAATTATAGGCTTGCGTTTTACCACGATTTCGTCTGATGGTAAGCGATGATGCAGTCTACGATGGTACACGCTTGCCTAGAAGAAACCTATTCACTCGCACCTTAAAGATACTCAGGTTCTAGCTATCAGGAAACACAGACTCCGGCAAGGCGTTCCACTCTTTGGCGGTGCGCATAATAAAGGTCGAAGATAACCGATTTGTGCGAATGGGAGGTATGTCTACCATATAGCGGTGGCGCACCGCAGGAGATTTCTGGAGAACGCAAGGAATGAAAGGAAATGGGGGAGACCTTTGCCCAGCAGTGGGACGGTATTGGTTATTAAAAAAAACTAAGTTAAAGTAGGTTAAGTAACTTTATGATAGCATGATGATGTGTGATAGAGTACCTATGTAAGTAAACTTAGAATAGAATAGAATAATCATTTATTTGGTACACACAAAACGACACATGAAACAATTTTAAGGAACAATAGATACAATTGAATCCAATAAAACAGGTTCGACTCATGTGTCTGCGTACCAAAATGGCGTTCAGCTCAGCATAATGTTGGATGTTAAGCACCCAACGCTGATTTTCAACTGAAATCAGAAGCGAAGGTAGTGCAGCAGCTACGTAGTAAAATAAAAAATAAATAAAGAAGTGAGTAAATAAGAGATGTGTACAGTTAACTATAAGTAGGTACTTAATATTCTATTTACCTTTTTTTGATATTAGTATATGTACCTACATAGTAATAAGTATATTACAAAAGTATTGTATTATAGTGCCCCCGCGGGCTGTTTTGGACCAAAAAATGTTATACTAAACATCTATTGAAAAAACAAACATGGAACAATAAATATCTATGACTTTGATATGTTTTCAGTTTTGATTAGTCAGCGCTGGGAACCCGTTGCATTGCAAGAACCCTTTCTAAATTACATATATACCCCGCACTCAGTCTTTCTTAATAAACTAGACAAAATCAAGTAATATTAATTGTTGCATCGAGATGTTTTGAATGAAGATGAAAAATCTGCGGAGACTGTTCTTCGAATGGGCTCTGGTCCTGGCTCTTCTGAAAATAAAGCGAAACCTCTGCAATCGGTAGCAATATAGTTCCAGTACTCTTGATTTTACGACCGTATTGCCAAATGAGATTTCATCCTGACTTTTATATTGGTACTGACTTTTATGTTTCTCTTGACTGGGCAGCGTTTGGGAAACTACGCAATCTGTTCTCTTGTAAAATACCTGTGTCTTATGACTAATGTATTTGAGCCGTGTGTGTTACTAGTGATTATACATGGCACAAACGTGGTCCTTCAGTATGTGCCTCATACGAAGGTCACTCAGTGAGCTTTTGAGAGGGCTATGCAGATGTGAGGATATTCGTTGATAAACTAAAGCCACCGACATTGCCCAGAGGATTAGGAAATTAAAGTGGCAGTAAACGGGGAACATAATCTCGCAAAACTGATGGCATTTGAGTGGGTAGTTTACGTATGAAGACCACTGCACTACAAAGCGTAGGACAGTCTTCCACCCAACTAGATGGAAAGACCTGTTAAAATTTGCTCAGACGAAATTGTTTCAGCCAAACTAGTGATTGGGGTTTTCTAAATTATAAATAACTAGCTGACCAATCCGCAGCTTCGCACGCGGATTTTTTCAATAAAAATATTACCCACCTTTACGCAGTTGGGTAAAAAGTAGCCTATGTTACTTAGGGTGAATGTAGCTTTCCAAAGGTCAAAGAATTTTTAAAATCGGACTAGTAGTTTTTGAGTTTATTCATTACAAACATACACACAAAAATACAAATCTTTCCTCTTTATAATATTAGTATAGATAATAAATAATGCTGAACATCTAGCCCCAAACTAAGCAAAGCTATGGGAGCCAAATAACTAATGGGATACTTATATACTTTTATTTGTAAATACTTAATTATAATATCTGAAGAAATAACCAGACCCAGAATAAATATTTGTAGATCAAACAAACATTTGTTCAACAGGAATCGAACCCGAAACCTCCTGCGTCACAGCCGGCAACTCACCCACTGCGCCACGGAGGTCTTCAATGTACAATTTACAAATATTATGTACCAACGAACTTATCACCAGGACTATGCGATGACTATTTTCCATAAACATCACATGCAGTTATTAACTATTAACTACAAGAGCATAAAATGGGATCTTTGTGACACTAACTCCAGCAAGATTGTTGACTCTCGCCCTCAAAATGTTTAATAAAAACAAAGTTACTAAGCCTAAGACAATGTAAACACTTGCGCATTTAGGTAGAGCTGAAACTATAGTACTAAAACGTACGAGTATTAGTTTTATAATTATCGATTGTGTTGAAACAGAAACAGTACACACAATTAATAACCAAACAGAAACACAGAAACAGTACACACTAAATAATGGTACTTTTTAGGCTGTCTGAAACCTTCCGTCATTATAATTATATAATGTTGATGTATAATTATATAATGGCGGAAGGTTTCAGACAGCCTAAAAAGTACCATTATTTAGTGTGTACTGTTTCTGTGTTTCTGTTTGGTTATTCATTGTGTGTACTGTTTCTGTTTCAACACAATCGATAATTATAAAACTAATACTCGTACGTTTTAGTACTATAATTTCAGCTCTACCTAAATGCACAAGTGTTTACATTGTCTATTGTGTGTACAAATAAATAAATATTGCTGGACATTTCACACAGCGCTATCTAGCCCCAAACTAAGCATAGCTTGTACTATGGGAACCAGATAACTGGTAAAATACTTATATACTATTTTTTTTGTAAGTACATACTTATAATACATATATATAAAAACATCCAGACCCGCAACGAATATCTGTAGATAATGCATGCATTTGTTTCGCGGCGCGGGAATTGAACCCGCTACCTCCTTCGTCTCAGCCGGCTATTCGCCCACTACGCCACGGGAGTCGTCAATCCGTCGTAATCCAGGTTATGATCTACGTACATACCAAATTTCATCGCAATCGGTTTAGCCGTTCCGGCGTGAAAGAGTAACAAACATCCATACATCCATACATACAAACTTTCGCGTTTATAATATTAGTTGGATTTTCGTTAGGATTTGCACATTCTTGATTGTAATTTGCAATTGATAAACGTTGGTCATCGGAAGACTTTCAAAATGAACCATAGGCAATTACGCCACTAAGCAAATAATTTGTTTCACCGGATTGCAAGCTTATATTTTTTTTACTTCAACGTAGAGTTGATGTTACGTAATCTTACATCAAAATACGTTAACCCGTGACATTTGAAAGAAGCCAGAAGCCTGCTTCCAAGAATCGAGGTGTGACAAAAATCAGCCTTTCCCCCTTTTATAAGGCATGTTGATATTGTGTTGTCGAAAATAGCCAGCCCGTTCTGTCGGCTAAAGCGTTCGGCTTTTAATAAATGTTTACATTTTATGACATAACTTTTAAGCCTTTTAATACATCGATCGGTGTAATACGCTCCCAGTTTTACAATCGACTCGTAAAATGTGTTTTTTGACGTTTTGCTTTCGCGAATATCGGCAGTATATCGGGTAGGTTATGGGGAGTTTTACAACTTGTGACTGATTTTACTACGCCGACAATTGGAGGTGTAGGGCTGAGCTACCGATGCTTTCATTTTAATTAAGAAAATATTTTAGAGATACGCGGCAAACCTTATAATAAAAGGTTACGATACTTAGATACTTCGATTTGCTACGTCAATAAAGAATACGTTCTATAAAAATATTTTGCAATCATCATCGCCTTACTTCACTCATTGCTGGGTGCTCTACGTCGCGTGTACATAGTTACAGTGTATACAGCCTTTCCAGGGATAAGCAGGTAAGATGTAGGTATCATGTAATGTCTTTCCTAAGATACCTACATACATCTTCAACTTTAGTTCGACGATCTACGAGGTGAATACGACCTCCGTGGTGCAGTGGGCGAATAGCCGGTCGAGACGCAGGAGGTTGCGGGTGCATGATGTACGGATATTTGTTCCGGATCTGGATATGTTTCTATATATTATAAGTATGTATTTACAACAAAAAAGTATACAAGTATTCTATCAATTATCTGGTTGCCATAGTACAAGCTCTGCTTAGTTTGGGGCTAGATAGCCTTGTGTGAAATGTCCAACGATATTTATTATTATTAATTTCTAGCATGACCATTGCTGTTTGAGCAACTCACGATGGTGTATCTAAGATAAGCTTCGCTGAGGAGCCATTTTTTGGAACCGTAAGTCAGTATGGGTTCGAATAAGATGTAAGGACTTATTGAGTGAGTGAGTCCCCTATTGTATTTTATATATGTGAGGATAGCAAGTAAATGGTTAACTTAATGTGCTAATGACTAACGAATAACATGACATGACCTAACCTAGCGAAAATTCGACAAAAAAAAAGTGCTGATATTTTTGCACAGTGCTATCGAGCCCCAAACTAAGCAAAGCATGTACTGTGGGAACCAGATAACTTTTTTTTTTTTTTTTTTTTTTTTTTTATGTTATTTGTGGGGAAACAGGCTTACGGCCCACCTGATGGTAAGTGGTCACCGTCGCCTATTGACACCGGCAACACCCGGGGTATTGTCGATGCGTTCCCTACACTGAAGAAACCTCTTTACATTTCTCTTGAAGCGTGCCATGTCGTAGTCTAATGGGAAAACCTCAGATGGTAGCTCATTCCACATCTTGCAAGTATGGGGTAGAAAAGATCGCGTGAAGCGTGTGGTGCGCGATACCCAATTGTCGATTATATGTGGATGAGCTTTATTACGTTGTCGAGAAGTGCGGTGGTAAAATCTCGACGACGGAATGAGATCAAATAGCTCCTCAGAACATTCCCCATTATACAGGCGGTAGAATACACTGAGCGATCCGATGTCACGGCGTTGACTCAGCGGTTCCAGCTTGTCGGTGAGTTTGGGATCACCGATTATTCTAATGGCTCTTCTCTGAAGGGAGTCAAAACGAAGCAATTGGTACTTTGGAGCTCCGTGCCAAAGATGGGAACAGTATTCCACGTGCGGCCGAACTTGCGCTTTGTACAGCAATAGCCGTTGTTGTGCCGTAAAATACTGTTTGGCACGGTTAAGGACTCCAAGTTTTTTGGAGGTGAGCACAGCTTTTGCTTCTAAGTGACTCCCATACTGGACCTCATTAGAAATTTCGACTCCCAGAATCCCTATACTCGCCGAGACGGGGAGAGGAATGCCCTGGAACCGTGGAGCTATTGTGAAAGGGGCCTTCTTTGTGGTGAACGCACAGACTTGCGTCTTGGTTGGGTTAAAGGTGACCAGATTAAGGTTACCCCAATCTGACACACGCTCCAAAGAGCCTTCAACCTCAGACACAAGTCTTTGTCTGTTGTCTTCCACTTCCGACCGAGAGACATTAGGGCGACCAGTGTAGAAAGTATCACCCGTACTGTCATCCGCATAACAATGAAGGCCGCTTATGTGCAGCATATCATTGATGTGAAGAATAAACAGTGTGGGCGATAGCACTGACCCTTGGGGTACACCAGAGTTAATGGGCATTGAGTCCGAGCAAGAACCATCTACAACGGCTCTTATGCTCCGCCCGGATAAGAAACTGGCGACCCAGCTGCAAAGTCCCCCGGGGAGGCCGTATGAGGGAAGCTTCGAGAGAAGCGCCTTGTGCCACACCCGATCGAACGCCTTCGCGATGTCTAGACTAACAGCTAGAGCTTCCCCCCTACTCTCGACGGCTTCCGCCCAGCGGTGAGTGAGGTAAACTAGAAGATCACCAGCTGATCGCCCATGACGAAAGCCGTATTGGCGGTCACTGATCAGCTGGTGTTCCTCAAGATACCTAAGAAGCTGAGTATTAATTACTCGCTCCATCACTTTACAGAGTAGGGAAGTAATTGCTATAGGCCGATAGTTAGACGGATTGGTTCGATCCCCTTTTTTAGGGATTGGGTGGACATGGGTCACTTTCCAAGAAGACGGCACGATACCATACTGACATAACTGATATTATACTTATTTTTTTTTAAATAATGTAGGTACACACGGCTACACATCAATCTATGCATTTCCAGTATAAGCTGACCTCGCATTGTGTTGGCTTTTCGTAGAATGAGTGGTCAGCTTATACTGGATATGTATAGCTTGATGTGTAGCCGTGTGTACTTTTTTATCTTTCTAATATATAAAAATCTCGCG
The DNA here is from genome assembly GCA_918857605.2 of Philereme vetulata. Lineage (NCBI taxonomy): Eukaryota > Metazoa > Arthropoda > Insecta > Lepidoptera > Geometridae > Philereme > Philereme vetulata. The sequence continues at coordinate 13,304,561 of OU975421.1, forward strand.
TCACGGTGTTTGTGGTCGCACTCCTTCGGTTCGACCGATTTTAATGATTTTTTTTGTATATTTAGTAGGTATGAGTATAGATCGTAAAGTATTTTTCACCCTTCTACCCCTCTACCCCCATTTTCTAATCGTGATTTTAGTATGAACAATATCCATATAATGTAACCGTCGTTCATTGAGGTGAAGTCATTTACATGAAGTGTCGCGTCACTTTGACACGAGTGATTTATATAGTTCTTATCCCGAAGTTCCTACAGGAAGGAAAAATTTCAAGCGTGCGAAGCCGCGGCGGGTCATCTAGTTATTTCTATATAACCTATAAAACCTAAACCCGGAACAAATATCTGTTTACCGTGCAAACGTTTGTCTCGCAGCTATCGAACCAGTAACCTTCTGCGTCGCAGCCGGCTATTCACCCACTGCGCCACAGACTGAGGTAAATTGGTATAAGCTTATGGTCAACCCTTGCATCGTATTTCATGTGGATGCCAATCACAAGATGCCATTCCGCGTTAATATGCTCGAAGAAATGAACAACTTCTAAGTGCCAGGAATGAGCCAGACCTCTTATCACCTTTTAAATACTTATTTAAAGTTAGAAAACAAACAGATAAAAAAATATCAATTTTTTTCCTAAACTATCTTTTGCTTAAAATCTTTCGGATATCTGATTTTTTTCTCTTTTAATCTTCGAGTATTCGTTGATCGCGATTTTAAAAGATAGTAGGTACCTAATTTATTATTCATTATTCTATCATTCTTCTTCATTTAAACTACTTTTCCCTTGGAGTCTCGTTCATAAAAAAAATCTTATTTATGTATTTTATTCTCCACAGGTTCCCAAAAATCACTCTCCAGAAACAAAATATCCATTAATTAGTTGATCGAGCGAAGCGAGATCTCTAAATCAACTTGGGCAAATCGACGTTGTATGTGTATGTATGTTTGTTTGGCCGAAGATAACTTTGGAAACGTAGTATCGATCGTCGTGAAATTAGATATATAGGTAGGCAGTGATGATACAGTTTTGGTGTGACTAAATGAACTAAAAATGTTGTGAGATATTGGGGTTCAAGAGGGGTAAAAAATAATTAAAATGAGGGTATTAGATCAAATGGGACGTCAAATGAAAGGTATTTATTAGTAAATTTAGACTCTGTTTTTATTTGTAATAAAGTTTTTGAGTTATTAGCCATAATAAAAACTGAACTTTGACAAAATTCACAGGGTACACCAGTGACCCCACAGTGCTGTAATTTAGTATGCGTGTAGCTTATGTGATACAAATATAGGCAAAAGTCTGAAATCCAGAATAACTGCAATTTGTACCCTAAAAAGAGTACATGAACACAATACATGAACTCCCGTTACCTGTAATTTGAATGAAACCGTAAGTCAAGTAGTTGGTATTATATTTCATGGCACTATTTTGATGGTCAAAGATTATAAATAATATTTTTTTTAATTAGAGACTCGCGAGTTCTCAGTTCGGTGCGAACCACTAGTTTATTTTATTTTTAATATTTTTATTCTGAAAATGCGCTCTCAGTAATCAGTAATTGGCGATGCTCGTAACGAGCAAACAAGTACCTACAAAGTGGCATTGCCTAGTTTTTAAGACCTTATTGTACTCTTGTTTATGCAAATAAATATATTGTATTACAGAAATGTAAATGAAGTCTAGAATAGGAACCTTTTTGTTTTACCTAATACCCACTGGACAAATAAAACAATACTCCATTTGACATTTTGTCACTGACATTTATCCAAAAACGGTCAACTTTTGAACATTTTTTTATCTTTTTCATCATGGACCGGTGCCGTTGCCCTGAGTATACTGAAGCAGTGAAGAAACTCAAAATCTATACAGTAGGCACACACAGGCCCGATAAGATTGATAACTTTGATAGTAAGTCGTGCTTTTTTAATTCCTTTCTCTTTCTATTTACTACGTTTTTTGTTGTGACCGACATTCAAATTCAATTTTTTGTTGTATATTATAAGTATGTATTTACAAAAAAGTATATAAATATTCTATCAGTTATCTGGTTCCCACAGTACAAGCTCTGCTTAGTTTGGGGCTAGATAGCGCTATGTAAAATGTCCAGCATTAATTGTTTATGTCTTTACTTATAAACACCCTTTCCCCAGGAACCGGCTTCGCAGTATCCTGGGTAAAGCACGGAGTGGACTACGAAGATATGAAGTTTAGGAAACCTAAGGCGCGGGTTCTCTCAGATCACCTCCTGGAAAACCCCCTGCCAAATCAATGCAGGAGAATTGAGCAGATGTGGTGCCCATTCATGACGCCATTTAAGGTTACGACTGAGTAGTTGTGATGAGTGATCGAAATGAATTCTTAAGATTGATGAGTAGAAAAGTAATACAAAGTGAATTGTAATACATTCTTGAATTATCTGCAAATACAATTTTGAATTTGATTGTTTAATTTATATTTAAATATAAGTGCCATAATCCGACCTCCGTGGTACAGTGGGCGAATATCCGGCTGAGACGCAGGAGGTAGCGGGTTCGATTCCCGCTGCGGAACAAATGTTTGTATGATCTACAGATATTTGTTCCGCGTCTGGATGTTTTTATATATATTATAAGTTCGTATTTACAAAAAAAAAGTTTATAAGTATTATAGAATACTTATATACTTTTTTTACTATGTACTATGGGTACCATGGGAACCATGGAGGTACTATGGGAACCAGATAACTGATAGCAGTTATCTGGTTCCCATAGTACCTACAAGCTCTGCTTAGTTTGGGGCTAGATAGCGCTGTGTGAAATGTCCAGACATATTTATTATATATTTTATTAATATAGGAAAAAATATATCAAATTATAGAGCCTTAATTTGAACATACTTTTTATGTAGCGGGAAGCGTGTTATGGAAAAAATTGCTTTCCGTAGTCACGTTTAGTTCCTCCTGGAGTTCAGAAATGAGATAAACTATTAGGCCTATGTTCAGCGGTAACGTCCCGCGGCTTATATGATGATGACTGCTACCGAGAAGTCATGAGATTAATAAATCAGAGCAAATATGACCAACATATATACCTCGCGTATAATTTGAAAATGTAATAATAATATATCAACTTCTAAACTTAGTAGGAACATAATGGACAATACGTGGCCATGTTTTTGGTTGTCTGCAAGAGAACGCTTTTAACAATAAGAGTGCCATTTTTTTTTATTTTCGTTTCTCTTTGACATTATAATTTTGTTTGGTATACAATAAAAAGTACGTATATCTGTAAGTATATCTACGTGGAGAGCTAACTAAGCCGCGGAGTTTCTCACGATCGAAGTTTTCCTTTAATAATTATTATAATAAGAGGAGAAGGCAGTACTCCTGGACTCGGCACGCATATTCAGGAAGTTCCTCCTTGCATAGCGGTTGGTGGTTTACCGTTTATATAAATATATTTTTTACTATAACGTTTAACTATATAAGGCACTTTGTAGTGAAAAATGTATTTATTATAAACTACTTTTAAAATAAATATATGTGAATCGTCAGCTCTTCTCATCCCACTGCAGGACATAGGCCTCTCTTCGTTGTCACCATTAGCCTCTGTCCTGCGCTGTTCTAACCCAAATACGACCGATTTTTACAATGTCGTCGACCCATCTTGCCGGCGGACGATCTGCGTATCTGGTTCCATCTCGGGGCCACCACTCGGTCAGCACCCTGCTCCACCTGTCATCCCCGCGCTCGGCTACATGTCCTGCCCAACTCCATTTGAGTCCCAATATTCGCTTGCTAACATCTTGAACTTTAGTCCGCTTGCGAATTTCGGTATTGGGAACTCGTTAAAGTTAAAATGGCTCAAAATCCGGTTTCGTCGGGATACTCATATACTCTATCTTCTTTATAACATCCTTCAAAATCCTCTCTCTCCTTGCTATCTTAAAGAACGTTTTTCTCCGCTTTTTCCATCTTATCGTCCTTCTCGTTCTTCTCAACATCTTTTATTCAAGACGCCTGAGCATAAAACTTTTTTCTTCACTAACTCTTTCACTGTGATTGCTATCTGCTTGTGGAACTCTCTTCCAGTGGAAATCCGCAAGGTCGCCTCTATGGGAATCTTCAAATCCAAACTCTTTAAATACTTCATCTCTCTTCAAGATACCCAACAAAATTGAGCACTTTAGATAGATAGAAGATAGAAAACGCTTTATTGTATACCACACTTAAATTAACAAATCATAATTAAAACACTTAAAACTAGACACGCGATAGTACAATTGGCGGTCTTATCGCTAAAAGCGATCTCTTCCAGACAACCTTTGGATGGACTGGATTTTACGAGAACGTTAAAGGACGGTAGCTTTATAACATAAGCTTTTTATTTAATTGTAGGTATACTTACATAAGCAAAATAGAAGAAAAAGATACCAGGGTAGGTAATATTAGCATAAATATTATACATAAACATTCTATGATATTAAATATACTATACAACGACATATATAATAACAAAATAAAATTACTCAGCTCTCTGATGCAGACAAATAGTGCTTAAATAATAGCGTTTTAAAGATAGGAAGGGATTTGGCAGATCTAATAAAAGAAGGAAGAGAGTTCCATAAACGGATAGCTTGTACAGTAAAGGTGTTGTCATAAAAGTTAGAAGAGTGGATAGGAGTTTTAAGTTTCAAGGACTTAGAAGAGCGCAACGGACGAGGATTAGATAGATGGAGATATTCAAAGCGTTCTCTAAGATAAGAAGGACTAGAAGGATTGAACAAAATACTGTACAAAAGAGTGAGGATATGATTATTCCTGCGGTAGCGAATGGGTAGCCACTTGAGCTTCTTGCGAAATATAGAAACGTGGTCATATTTTCGTAGTCCAAATATAAACCTGATACAAACGTTCTGAAGGCGCTTAAGTTTGTCAAAGTGTTTCTGAGTGAGATCCGGATAGCAGGCGTCAGCATAGTCAAGAATAGGCAGTAAGAGGGATTGTGCCAGCGCAACTTTGGTAGATGTCGGTAGAAAGTTCCGAAGCCTTCTCAATGATGCCGCCGAAGCGAACAACTTCCGACTTAGTTCGGCTAGATGAGGTCCCCACGACATGTCTTTATCAATAAGTATGCCTAAGTTTTTCACGCAGTTACTTATAGGTATTGGAACGCCATCAAATATAATTGGAGGAAGACCAGCCCAGTCAATCTTAGATGTCATCCTGGAGCTGCCTACAACGATAAACTGCGTTGTCAATGGGTTAACACTGATACCGTATGATTTACTCCATGTGAGTATCCGAGCCAAGTCCTCATTTATGATTTCAAAACCTATCTCTAAGCTGTTGACGGGTGTTTGTGTGTAAATCTGGAGATCATCTGCGTAAAGGTGGTAGGAAGAAGAGAGAGTGTGAGAGATCGAATTTATAAAGATAGCGAACAGAACAGGAGAAAGCACGCCTCCCTGAATAACACCGGCAGTCAAACTACACCACGAAGAATAAGTGTCATCAATATGAATACGCTGCTGGCGTCCAAACAGGTAACTTTGAAACCAATCAATAGCCGTTGATGAGATGTTAAGAGATTGAAGAACAGCCAGAAGAATGTCAAAGTCGACATTGTTAAAGGCGTTGCTAAAGTCCAACAATGACAACATAGTCACATGCCCATTGTCCATACCCCGACTAATGTCATCGGTGATTTTAGTCAAGGCCGTCGTGGTGCTATGACCACGGCGAAACCCGGATTGGAGAGGATTCATGAGAGAATTTCTAGTAAGGAAATTACTTAGTTGGTGATGGACTAGGCGCTCTAGGACTTTAGAGAGAAATGGAAGGATAGATATGGGACGGAATTCTGAGAACAAGGAAGGATTGGGCTTTTTGGGCAGCGGAATTATCTGGGCATTCTTCCAGACTAAGGGAAACTTTCCGCTAGTTATAGAGAAATTAAGGATGTGGGTAAGGACATGAATGACTTTGCACTTTATGTAGATATATTTGTGTATTTCGTTTATGTATGTATATTATTATTATTTTTAATTTTTGTAAGTTTATTTCTAAGCTAAAATTTGATTAAATTTCCTTTTTCTGGCACTACCACTTTCTACACACTACACAAAGGTTAGCTGGAAGAAAATGCTAATTAGCATTAAGTTCGCCTATGTATTATTTTATTAGTGCAATAAATAATTTTCTAATCTAATCTAATCTAACTCGGTCTAGCAGTGTGATGCCGACCATGGTGCGGGTCATGGCTCTCTGTGCGACTCTAATCCTGTGCACAGTCTCCTTCGTGAGCGTCCATGTCTCAGCACCGTAGGTTAATGTTGGCAAGATACATTGGTTGTAGAGGCGGGTCTTCAGACATTGTGGAACGGTGGAAGATTTTAAAATATCGTCCAGCTTGCAAAACACTGCCCCTCGGCCTGTAATTCTTTTCCGAAAAATAAAACATGACCAAGGTACACATAAGATTCGACCATCTCCAGGTACTCATTTCCAACAGATATGTTTGGAATCGAGACCCTGTGGATGCTCGACATCACTTTTGTTTTAGTCATGTTTATCTTCAAGCCAACTTTTAGTAATGCTTCGGGATCTGTTAGCATCAGTTGAAGATCATCTAGTTCCTCAGCAAAAATAACTAGGTCATCTGCAAATCTCAGATGAGACAGGAAAACACCGTTTATTTAAAAAAATATAATAATTGAATAGAGAAAAATAAACCGGCCAAGTGTGAGTCAGACTCGCGCACGATGGGTTCCGTACCATTATCTATAAAAACGGCAAAAAAATCATGTATGAGAGCCCCCCTTAAATATAAATATTATTAAAATTTAATTATTTAATTTTAAGGTGAATATATAACTTAATATTCTGTAAATATTTCAAGCGTTTACCTGTTGCCGTTATCAATATCGAGCAATAACGAGCAAAAAATCACGTTTGTTGTATGGGAGCCCCCCTTAAATATTTATTTTATTCTGTTTTTAGTTTTTTTTTGTTATAGCGGCAACAGAAATACATTTGTAAAAATTTTAACTGTTTAACTATCACGGTTCACGAGATACAGCCTGGTGACAGACGGACAGACAGACAGACAGACAGCGGAGTCTTAGTAATAGGGTCCGTTTTACTCTTTGGGTACGGAACCCTACAAATTAATATCAATATTTTTTTTAATTCAAGCAACAATCAAATAGATACAAGATAGTATGTAAATAACCTAATATACGGCCCATAAAGATCTAAGTCCACCACCATCCACCATAGTCTAAAATACATATTATAATAAATAAATAAAATAAATAAATTTTGCTGGACATTTCACACAGCACTATCTAGCCACAAACTAAGCAGAGCTTGTACTATGGGAACCAGATAACTGATATAATACTTATATAGGTACATTTTTTGTAAATACATATTTATAATATATAGAGAAACATACAGACCCGGAATAAATATCTGTAGATCATGCAAACATTTGTTCCGCGGCGGGAATCGAACCCGCTACCTCCTGCGTCTCAGGCGGCTGTTCGCACACTGCGAAAATGATAAAAAAACAAAATCAAACAAATAATAAAAACATTTATTTATTTACTAGAATAAACACTGCAATTTAGGAAGCTTAACAACCTTCACCAAGATTTATTAAAAACAAAGAGTCAGTACGTAATAAAAATCTTAACAGCGATTGAAAGTATAATTTTGCTGGCAAGTCAAGTTTACTCACTATTTCGAAACCAAATTCATCCTGTTTCCACCGTTTATGTTTACGAGGTCCCTAAACTAGTTTTTTAGTGAAATTAATTAAGAATAATAAAAGGAAATAAAGTTTTACGATATAAAATTGTAACACAGTTGTAAACATCGGACTAGAAAATCGGATCTGATGTATTAGATTGGATGATATGGAGTCGAATTCACCGTTACGACGATGTCAGTGTGGATAAGACTAAGCTGAGAGGATAGTATGGGTGGTCAGCGGGGTTATTTCAAAAACATCAGTTACTGTCGGATCGATTTCGAATCCAAACCTATTGAATATATTATAAAACTATTTCGGATTGACCATAAAGGTCGGATACTTTTCCGACATGGATTCAATGGTGGAAAATAGCGTTCTCGGTTTAAAAATCGTATTGGATTACGCTATAAGGTAATATAAGGTTTTCGATCTGACAGATTTCCCAAAATAATGTTAGCACATGACATGAACTCCTGTTGCCTGTAATTTGGATGAAACTGTAGGTCAAGTTAATTGGATGTTTTTTCGTGGCACTATTTTGATAGTCAAAGATTAAATAATATTTTTTTGTTTTAATCGGAGACTCGCGAGGTCTCAGTTCAGGGCGAACCATTAGTATTACAGTAAACTAAGTTAATAATAAGAGAGATCATATCCATAGTAATCTTACGCTAATAGCCTGTAACCACCTAAGCCTCATGCTTAATAAGCTAATTTGGCGTTAAAAGTCGACTCACTGAACGTTGACATGTCTTCCGAAGTTTTTTTAGGATTTCTCTTTTGATGTCGGAGCGTGTTTCAAATGAAAGCAACGGACTTTCATTGCAATAGAGATTATAGATTACTTGTAAAGAAATATACTTTTTAAGCACATACGCAAAAAGATGGGTGTTATAAGTTTAATGCCTATGTCTGTCAGTATATCTGTTTGTGTGAATGAATGAATGAAAATTCATTATAATACCTTACAATTTAGACAACACAATTTTAATAAGAAATAAAATATATATCTTGTTACCACAAAAAAGGTTAAACAACTTCTTAGTGCATGTTTAAAATAATCTCTACCAATTTTTGTTTCGGGGTTTTTCAAAGACGCGCTAAACAGTGTTTAATTTTTTTTTGTAGTAAGACCGTTAGTGTGTATATTTTTGTGGCATCAGTTCCTAAATGGATGAACCGATTTAGATGCGGTATGTTTTATAGAAAGCTAGTTTAACTGCGGCGGTTCTTAGCAATGTCAGTTTTTAACCCACAGACGCAAAATGTCGAGGGTTTAAATTTTGTAAAATTACGTTGTTAGAATAGACAACTAACAGCCTATGATCGTTTTAAATATTTACAAATCTAACTGCAATTACAGTCTTTATTCTTTTTTAATTGGTGAAAAATAAGTTTTATGTTGAAAAATTACGTTTTCAAAATAAGCTTTTATTAGAAACTAGCTATTGCCGGCGGCTTCGCACGCGTGGTTTGCCAATAAAATGTAGCCTATGTGTTAATCCAGGTTATGATCTACGTACATACCAAATTTCATCGCAATCGGTTCAGCCGTTCCGGCGTAAAAGAGTAACAAACATCCATACATCCATACATACAAACTTTCGCGTTTATAATATTAATAGGATATCCGGCAAAGGGGCGTGGCCTAGCGGCATCTTTCGATGACGTAATGCGGGCTCTACACTCGCCCGCGAACCGCGGCCGCGGTTCGCGCATGGGCACGGCGCGAAAAATATAGCCCTCTACACTCGCAACCGTTCGCATTTACGTTCGCGCATTAGACTAAAATGGACGTGGAAAATGCTGCTGCTCTGGTATTGTGCGCTTTAGCGTGTTCCAATTATGCATTTATAAAATCCAAAAAAATAAGTTATTTATTTATTAGGGAGTCCCTTTTCTTCTTCAAATCTGGCACAGGAATTTACATGATTACACTAACTCGTCCATGCATCGTGTGTCTTTTTTATGTCCTTCGTGTTGGGCTTTCCAAAGCCCGGGTTCTGCTTGAGAACACTCCAGGAACACTAGTTCGCGATCGTTGCTCCACTGGGTGCTCATTTTAAAATCCGCTTGCTACTGCATCTCGCACACAACTCGTCGCTGTTATGACTAAGTGACGTGACGATTTTTTTTAAACGTTAATGTATGTAAAATATTTAATTGATAAATAAATTTAAAAAAAAAAAACTGACATTTTAGAAAATATTACTAATAGTCATAGGTTAGGACACTTCGAATGATTTATAATTTTAAAATATGTACATACGTCAAACATACATCTAGACATAGGTAGAAGATACAGATACGCTGATTAGACAAATCGGTTCGTCTTTAAAAGTAGATAAAAGTAACATTACAAATATCAGTTACGCCAAAATGTCGGTTACGTCACTTAGTCAGAACAGCGACGAACTGTCAACACAGCGCGAGTGTGGATGCGTTTGTGTTCGCGCCTTGCAAACCCTTTGACGCGGACCAAAAAACCGCTACCGGACGGGGAACGCCGTGAAGCGCGACCGCGATGCCGCGAAACCATCCACACTCGCGGTTCGCGGCCTTCGCGGACCTTCGCGGCGCGAGTGTAGAGCGCCCTTAACGGTGGCATGAGTAAGCGGCTGGCGTGGCGCGCGGTGACGGGCTCTCGCCTCACTTTCAGCTTGACACTTAGCGTGGTGAACGCGTCTTTCGCCTATTATTGTGTTCCTTTGTTCATATAATTTAATTTCGAGTTGTATTATCGTGCAGAAATTGCATAAAGATTTTGTGATTCAATTTAGGTTTTTGATTTCTTTTTTAAAAAATCATTTTCAATATCGATCCAAAACACTTTTATAAAATTCATAATCGGAACTTCAAGCAGATTCAAATGAGCCCATTCACTAGTAGCCTACTAGGTATAATCCATTCAGAAGTTCCGTTGACTAGCATCCGTCTCCATTATGAGGCGGTACCATATTATTGCATTGCCACCGAAGTTACACAATATGTATTCCAAATTTCAGGTCAATCGGTTGAAGATAACTGATTTAAAATTTAGTTGCAATATTCCACCTGGACAAACATACTACATACATTGCAAGTTACCTAATAAAAAGCTTGTGAAATATGAAATTAGTCTTCCTACCTAAGTAATCTTTAAGACGCCTTATTTAAATCATCTAACCGACTCTACCTTGATAAAAATTACATTATTTATTGGTTGAGTACATGTAAATTTAATAAAATTAGTTCTTTGAATATTCCACTTGACTCTACCTACACCATCATAGAACATTTTTTGTATTAAATAGGTGTTATATTCAAAATCGTAATATATCAAATATAATACTAATTCAAATTTATAATTTAATAGTCAACTAGCTGACCCGCCCGCGACTTCGCATGCGTGGTATTTCAATAAAAACATTACCCTCCTTTTGCGCACTCGGGTAAAAAGTAAGCTTATGCCCTTCCCGATCTATCTCCTTGGCAAATTTCATTACGATCCGTTCAGCTGTTTAGTTATGAAAAGGTGACAAACAAACAGTTACTTACGCAGTCATGGGCGCCGGCAGGGGAGTGCCAAGGGGTGCACTTGCACCCCTTGGGAATATCGGGGGATCAACAGGAATTATTGAAACAAAAAGCCGCCTGTTGGAAATCATTTTTTTATTCACAATAATGAAAATTTATTCACAAACACAGAAATTTGTAAATGTCTCGAACATTCAGACTAAAATTCCATCTTTTTATTAACAATCATATACGGCAAAGATTGTAAGAACTAAAATCTGCACCACCTGGAAATTATTTCTGCCGGCGCCCATTTTCGCAGTTACTAATGTATGTTTTATACCTTACTCTTGAATCACTCTATCTATTGCTGAAAACTGCATTAAAATCCGTTTAGTAGTTTATAAGATCTAAGCGAACAGACAGCGGAAGCGACTTCATTTGTTTAGAGTTTTTATGAAAGTAGGTAAACCTCCTTGGCAATTGAAAAAGTTAAAAAAAATAAACATAAAAAAATATTCCCTCTCTATCTTTCTTGCAACTTTGTTCTACTAACTAAAAATATTTAATTAAAAAAATATATCACAATCACACTAATATTATAAACGCAAAAGTTTGTTTGTTACTCAATCGCGTCGGCTCTAACGATTCAACCGATTTCTATAAAATTTGGTATGTGCGTAAATTATAACCTGGATCAATACATAGGCTACTTTTTATTGACAAACAACGCACGCGAAGCCGCTGGCGGAAGCTAGTTATAAATAAATCGAATTGCATACTTTGATACGAATTTTTAGTTATATTTTATTTATGTAATCTCTTAAACTTAACAGTCCCAAGAAGTCACTAAACCTTATCAAAGATTTCCCAATGGTCTTTTATGCCCCACAATATGTATCTCGGGACTGAATCAATTCAGTAGCAATGCTTGAACTCAGTTCTTAATTATCATTAACGGCCCACATTAATGCAGAAGCCGAAAGGGCATGCTTATCGAATGAACAAGGTTTTACCTCACGCATTGAAATCATAAGCGTTTCAAAGAACCCTGGGCTAGGGTTGCCACTTAACATATTAAAATAAAAATAAAGATAATCTACAAAAAAAAATGAGTACAATTTAACTTTGTAACTTATACACGGTGTCCTTTAAATCACTGTTTTCCCAGAACAAAAGTTGTTCACACCATGGTCTACTAACTGTTTATAGCATCAAATAAGAAAATAAAATCTAGACCTTCTCAAATAAGTCTAATTTTGTTCAATAACTACCGTGTAAAATAACTGTGACATAAAGTTCATTGACACGCTAGAAATAGCGTATTACCTACTATTATTTCTTTTGTAGCGATATATAGTAACTAACCGGCGCGGCGGCGGCGCCTGTGAGCGCGCTAAGTTGTAGGGCGTAGCGTTAAAATAGACGTTTTAAGTTCGCAACTTTTTATGGTTTTCAAAGACCAATTTCATTTTTTTAATTTGATGTTATAAACCCTTTGTAGACCATGGTCTGAACAACGTTTGTTCTGGGAAAACAGTGATTTAGAGGACACCGTGTATACTACTAGCTGACCTGCCGAACTTCGTACCGCCTTGATATGAATATGATGCGGGCTGCCAATATACGTCGCCAGTAGAATTGTCAATCGGCCATCAATAGCTGCATCTATGTAGGAGAAACTGCATTTTCTTCATAATTTTTTTTTGCGTGTTTTTTTAAGTTATTTTAATAGTTATTCTGTTATTCGGGGCGGAGACGAATCCAACAAATCAAAGATCCAGCCACGGGTCCAGCCGTTCTTGAGTTATAAATGGTGTAACTAACCCGACTTTTTTATATACATATAGATAGATAGATAGATCTTATCAACTAATAATCTGTCATATATTCACGTGATGGAAATTAGCTGTACCTAGTAGGATGTTACTGATTTAAACGGCTCTCATCGTGAATGTACCTTTTTTATTTGTTATCCATTTGAGTTAGAAATGTCCTCGTTCATATTTCGATATACTACACTAACCATTAATATTTCTATTTCTGAAGACCAAGTGAGGGTAATTGTTGCAGCTGACTTCTCGACGGTAGCTCTAAGTATTTCAGTCTGACCGCGGCCACGGTTGTTGCAATACAGTCGAAACGTCGGGTTAACAAATAAAAAAGGTACATACGCGATAAATACCCATTTAAATCAGTAATTATGTACAGTGATCGCGAATGTTTGGAAAATACTACAGTAGGTTGTTATGTTAAAAATAGAATAGTTTTAAATAACCATACCCTCCGTGCTAGATTTAACTGTGATACGGCAGGTACATGCTTCGGAGTACTGCATCGCACAGGTCTCCTAAAATGTCCTTAATAATCCAGGACATTCCTCTCCCTTCCAAGTGGGGGTCCGATGGGTCCGCTTAAGGCGGACATTCACCAACAGGGCCACGGTTGAATCCAACCGAGACCCCGTGATCCTGTCAAGTGCTAGTGCAGCATCGACTCACTCATCTCAAGATGGGCGGTTTGATGACGAACTGGCACTGAGGCGATGGAATGAATATCAATGGGGTTTTAAACGGTATGCCGTTGGTTGCTAAATTACGGAGAGTCTGACAGACCACTTCAGCTCTCCCCGAGTTGGAGGACATGCGTAAAGCATTTTTCCATCGTAAAAAAGGGTATATGCTTCAAACTCCTGTTTGAGAACATAATATAATAGAGCATATGAGTTAGTAGAGTTTATAGGTACAAACTAATTAGAATTTCGAGTCGCCCTAAGAATATTTTTTTTTGTTTTGGGACACTCGCGAGATCTCAGTTCGGGGCGAACCACTAGTTAGGCCGTTTGTCCACCGCCGGCGTCGCCGCGCCGGAACGTCACCGAGAACGAGATTATTTCTGGCCGAGATCAAGTAGACGTGACGGCGGTCGTCTGTCCACCGTCACGATCTTGGTGGTTCAGTCAGTTTGTTGTAGCTGTCGTGCGTGGTAGTGCGTCCAAAAAAATCAAGATAATGGCTGCGTTCAACGTACGTTACAAGGAGTAGGCAATGGAAAAAAAAAATTGTACTCATCCTTAGTTTTATCCCACAAACATTATTTACGTTCTACAAGTTCTTTTTCGTTTGTAGAATTTCGTGGCCATTTTTATTTGTTATAATATATTTTTGATATAAATAATCAAAGCTATTGCGGTGCGACGTCACGGCGCTGGCGTAGTTCAAACGTGTTTTGTATTGCCGGCACTTCGGTCCGTCACTATCTCGGGCTGAGTTCTAGCGGTAGCGTCGAATTATACGATACTTCGGCGGACGAGATGACGGCGCTCGGGTGACGGGCGTACGGTGGACACACGGCCTGTAGTAAAAATATATATATTGCTAAATCAACGCCGTCGCCGTTCTCGGAAACGTTCCGACGACGGCGGCGGCTAAATGTAGTTTGTGGTAAAATTTAAAAGGCTTACTTAAAGTCCCATCAGAGTTAGAGACTAAACGCATTTGTTTTTGGCAAAAAATTTAATGTCTGAAGAGTTGTTGTATATATTTTGAAAATAGAATATATACAACACGGGCTGAATAGTATAGCTACACTACTGAATTTCAAGGCTCTTTTAAACCCCTAGATAACCTAGATATACGTTGTATGATTGCGCTAACATTTCTAAAACGCGACTTCTAGTAAAGTGTGTGTTTAAATCGTAGAAGGGTTATTATTATATCCGCTAATCTATATTAATATTATAACGAGGAAAGATTTGTATGTTTGTAACGAATAAACTTAAAAACTACTAGTCCGATTTCAAAAATTTCAAACTGCGCAGAAGTAGGGTAATGTTTTTATTGACAAATTAATATAAAGGATTGATGTGTAGGTATTTTTGCAGTTCATTACTTCTATACTAATATTATAATGAGGAAATATTTGTTTGTTTGTATTGAATATGCTCCGAATCTACTAGACCGATTTAAAAAATTCTTTTACCGTTGGAAAGCTACACTATCCCCGGGTGACATAGGCTACTTTTCACCTAATTGCGCAGAAGGAGGTTAATGTTTTTATTGAAAAACTACGCGTGCAAAGCTGCGGATTGGTCACACTAGTTGTATACACACTGCTAGTTGTATAATGTACAGGCTAATTTTTATTGGTGTACCACGCGGGGGTACAACAATTTCGTTATTTTTTTACACAATTTGAATTTTAAACAGTAATAGAAAAGTCAAAGTCGCTTATAACAAATCCTTCAATATACACAATTTGAGAAAACATAAATTTATAAATTTAATTAACCAAAATCTGTATAAAAAGATCTATATATAGCTATATAAACAAGCTCGGGATTGAAGTTGCTCAAACTCGATCAAAAGTGTCATAATTTAGACGTAACGTCTTTTCTTTATTGTACTTTATGGATTAATAAAAAGAATAACTAGCCTTGTTCCTTGTCTTTATTTTCTGGATTTTTCGCGAAGGAACATGCAGTTAAATTGACGTTTCCAAGTGATCATGGTAACCACCATGATAAATGAAAGTTAAGGAATAAATGAATTTTGAATATGACTTGGACACACGGTGACAACCCTGGTGACTTACCACCGTCCCCAAAACCATTAACGGTAATTAAGAGAATCGGACCCAAATCTGTACCTATTGAGATCGTATCGAGTATCAAGCGGCCCACCCAGACATTTGAACCAGTTCTGTACATTATACATGCTTAAAGAGCAGCTTATTAACATCTGACACCGAATTTACCTCTTGCTCTAGGCCAATGGTAAATTGACCACCTAAAAACGGGTAATGTTTTGTTCCTGTACGCAAAAAAATAGCATTTGTATTCTTGATGTGTCATATTTTATCGCTTAGTTAGTATATGATACTTAATTGAACGAGCGAAGCGAGATATTTAAATCAACTTGGGCAAATCGGCATTGTATGTATGTATGTTTTTTTGTAGCGTTGATCCGATCATCGTGAAATTTGATATATAGGTAGGTAGTGATGGTACAATTTTTGTATGACTAAATGAGCTAAAAATATTGAGGTGTTCTTGAGATATTGGGTTTCAAGGAAACTAGCCAAGTCAGACTTTAGCCTTCAATATATAATCATCATATCATCATATCAGCCGTAGGACGTCCACTGCTGGACAAAGGCCTCCCTCATTGATCTCCAGGAACTGCGGTTGGAAGCGGCCTGCATCCAACGCCGACCTGCGGTTCTTACCAAGTCGTCTGCCCATCTTGTATCAATATATAATACTAAGTTATAATAAGAAATTTTATTTTAAGTTGCTATAAAACATTATATGTTGTTATAAATACATTACAGGACTGAACATTGAACTTGGCACACATTTAGATCTCACTTCTTTTGTCGTTGAAGTCAACAACCAAGGCATATATTGTAGGCATATATTGAACTTGGCTTTCATTTCACATTTATGTTTTTGATGGAATAACCTATAACAGCATGTTTCAAATCTATTGAAGCGTATTACATCAAGTTTCAACTTTAAAGCGGCATAAAAGTTAGAATATTTCTAAAATTGATACACATCTCGCATCTAATAACTTCTAGTGATAATTATCGTATCTTATTAGTTAAATTATAGTTTTTTGGACTCACACGATGTTTCCGGTGTCGTTTGGATTTTAGTTATTACTGATTTTATTATTACAGAATAGAGTAAGGTATAGATATGAAAAAGTGATAACAAATTGCAATATTATATGCAATATTATATGTGTATTTAGATTAGGAGTATGGTATTTCATGGCATTTAAATAGTTCAGTAATTATGATGTTAATTAGTCGTTATTGAGATGGAATAAGAAATGAGGAGATTCGCAGACAAACTAAAGGCGTAGCCCAGAGAATTAACAAGTTCAAGTGGCAGTGAACGAGGCATATAGCTCGAAAAGACGGCCGTTGGGGCAGAAAAGTTATACGCAGTCCAGCCACTAGAAAGCGCAGCGTAGGGCAACCAACTTTAGATAATAACGTCCTAGGAGCCAACCTCAATCTATTATAGCAATATCAAAATAATTTTACACTTACATTTCGTACCATAACCCTCAATTAGTAAGCTTACTTTATTACCTATTGTAAAGGCGAAGGAGTTTTGGTGACGTCACCATAAATCGTTCACTCGAAACGTTTCACATTAGAGCTTAAATAAAGAGTAAAATTATCTTAAAAAGTGAGTAAGTAGTGTTTATTTTCGTGTTTATTAATGTTTTATACTGAACGTGGTGTATTTTTCAAACTTTCGCGATCACATGTTATTTGTGGGGAAACAAGATTACGGCCCACCTGATGGTAAGCGGTCACCGTCGCCTATTGACACCGGCAACACCCGGGGTGTTTTCGATGCGTTCCCTACACTGTAGAAACCCTTTTACATTTCTCTTGAAGCGTGCCATGTCGTTGCCTAATGGGAAAACCTCAGATGTTAGCTCATTCCACATCTTGCAAGTATGGGGTAGAAAACATCGCGTGAAGCGTGTGGTGCGCGATACCCAATTGTCAATGATATGTGGATGAGCTTTATTACGTTGTCGAGAAGTGCGGTGGTAAAATCTCGACGACGGAATGAGATCAAATAGCTCCTCAGAACATTCCCCATTATACAGGCGGTAGAATACACTGAGCGATCCGATGTCACGATGACTCAGTGGTTCCAGCCTGTCGGCGAGTTTGGGATCACCGATGATTCTAATAGCTCTTCTCTGAAGGGAGTCAGAGACTGACTGAAAGAGAGTCAACCCGAGACCATGACTGTTACAACACAGCCGAAACGTCGAGACAACAAATAAAAAAGGTACATACGCGATAAATACCCGTTTTAATCAATAATTATGAACGTGGTGTAATCACTAGAAATCACTAAATATACAACATTCATCATCATCATTATCATATCAGCCGTAGGACGTCCACTGCTGGACAAAGGCCTCCCTCATTGATCTCCAGGAAGTGCGGTTGGAAGCGGCCTGCATCCAACGCCAACCTGCGGTTATTACCAAGTCGTCTGCCCATCTTGTAGGTGGCCTCCATTCGAGAACTTTCCGGCCCCATCGGCCATCTGTTCTGCGCGCTATATGGCCTGCCCATTGCCACTTCAACGTGCTAATCCGTCGGGCTATGTCGGTAACTTGAGTTCTCCTACGTATCTCCTCATTTCTGATTCGATCCTGTAGAGAAACCCCGAGCATAGCCCTCTCCATAGCTCGTTGAGCGACTCTGAGCTTATTCGTAAGGCCAATAGTGAATACAACATTATTCGGATTATATCAGTAATGTTTAAAAGTGTTGTGGTTCAAATAAAAGTAATGTTGCTACAGGCTTGAAACAAAACACTCCTGAAACCTGATGGTTTTTTAAAAGTACTGGGAGCCGTTGGGTACCGGCCGCACAAGATTATCTCACTGGAGATCTATGGGGAGGCTTATATTCAGTAGTGAACGTACTATTTCTGGTATGATGATGATACGTCGTTAAATGACAGAACGTCTAAATTTATATTAAACCATTAATTGTATATATATAAAAGTATTTACTGTAATTGAAAATATATATTATTACCTGTGTGAGGCATCTTGAGTGACGAAAATCTGAAACCAAACAAAACGTTTACATAAGAACAAGAATAGAATAAGTTTATTTCACAACTTTAAGAAAGTAAATACATTTATTTGTTTTCTACTTAGAGGATCACACGCAAGTCAACAATTTGAGGCATTCCACGAAGAGCAATGCTTTTTAGAGCACCAATTGTATTCCATGAAGTGCAACGATTTATATTTTGATTCTGTGCTCTTAGTGGAATACTAAAAATTATTTCAAATGTTTTCACGAAGAGCACCAAGCCAAAATATAAATAGTTGCCCTGGAATACAATTGATGCTTATATAATAGGTGATCTAAAAATCGTTGCTCGTGGAATGCCTCAACGATTTCTTTGCGCAAGCCTTGCCCAAGCCCAGAAATATGGACAAATGCATCCCAAAGAGGCTTGCGCAAAGAAGTCGTTGATGTGTGTGTGACCCATAATACAATGTAAGTATTGTTTAAAAAAGTTTATTAAAAAGCCGCGTTGACACGGTCAATCTGGTCAAAGTACGCTTTGTAAAAGATGACTACGTGGAGGCTACTTTGATCGTGGTAATAGTGATCAAAGCGAACTTTTTTTTTATAGCACTAAGGTAGCAAACAAGCATACCGCCCACCTGATGA
Organism: Philereme vetulata; assembly: GCA_918857605.2. Classification (NCBI taxonomy): domain Eukaryota; kingdom Metazoa; phylum Arthropoda; class Insecta; order Lepidoptera; family Geometridae; genus Philereme; species Philereme vetulata. The sequence goes on from OU975421.1 coordinate 13,324,031, forward strand.
TAAGCGGTTACCGCAGCCTATGGACGTTAGTAACGCCAAAATCTTCACGCATGGCCGACCTTATAAAACTTTCTAAACGCCCTGTTTGAAGAACCCCATACTGTAGTCTCTAAGGAAAACCTCGGCAGAGACCATTCCACAAGCGAAGTGTTCGCGGGAGGAAATTCCTCACGAACCTCACGGTATGCGACTAGACAACAATGTGTGTGGATGAATTCCCTGCTGAAGGCAAGCGGTGCGATGATAAAAAGAACCTGCAGGCACCATATCAAACCATTCCTCAGAATACAACCCATTATACAAGCGGTAGAACACACACAGGGAGGCAAAATCTCTCCTGAGACTTAAGGGCTGAATACCGCTTGTGAGAATGGGATCGTCAACATTTTCACAGCTCGTCTTTGAACAGGCCAAATGGCTCTAGTTGATATCCAGGTGCTCCTGCCCATAAATGACAGCAATATCTACTCCATGTGGGGCCGGATAAAGAAGCAGTCTTTGCCCGGTACTGAAGTGTTGCTTTGCCCTGTTGAGCACAACGAGCTATTCGAGCTTTGCCAACCGCGTTCTACTTTTCATAGATAAATCTAAGATAAGACAAAAAACATTCATTTTGTTACCAATACAAAAGCAATGTAATTAATTTATTATAATATGATGTCTACAATAGCTACTTGAATGTCAAAAACAAAATGGCGTCAAGTGGAAAAACTATGTTGGCAACCTGCATCAAAGTCAACTTTGACCAAAGTTTTATCAGAGTTACTTTTACTTTGTCAAAGCAACATTATCAAAGTTTCTTTGTCAAATCTTCTTTGCAAAATTTACTTTGTCAAAACAACTTTATCAAAGTTTCTTTGTCAAATCTTCTTTGCAAAATTTACTTTGTCAAAGCAACATTATCAAAGTTTCTTTGTCAAATCTTCTTTGCAAAATTTACTTTGTCAAAACAACTTTATCAAAGTTTCTTTGTCAAATCTTCTTTGCAAAATTTACTTTGTCAAAACAACTTTATCAAAGTTTCTTTGTCAAATCTTCTTTGCAAAATTTACTTTGTCAAAACAACATTATCAAAGTTTCTTTGTCAAATCTTCTTTGCAAAATTTACTTTGTCAAAACAACTTTATCAAAGTTTCTTTATCAAATATTCTTTGCAAAATTTACTTTGTCAAAACAACTTTATCAAAGTTTCTTTGTCAAATCTTCTTTGCAAAATTTACTTTGTCAAAACAACTTTATCAAAGTTTCTTTGTCAAATCTTCTTTGCAAAATTTACTTTGTCAAAACAACTTTATCAAAGTTTCTTTGTCAAATCTTCTTTGCAAAATTTACTTTGTCAAAACAACTTTATCAAAGTTTCTTTGTCAAATCTTCTTTGCAAAATTTACTTTGTCAAAACAACTTTATCAAAGTTTCTTTGTCAAATCTTCTTTGCAAAATTTACTTTGTCAAAACAACTTTATCAAAGTTTCTTTGTCAAATCTTCTTTGCAAAATTTACTTTGTCAAAACAACTTTATCAAAGTTTCTTTGTCAAATCTTCTTTGCAAAATTTACTTTGTCAAAACAACTTTATCAAAGTTTCTTTGTCAAATCTTCTTTGCAAAATTTACTTTGTCAAAACAACTTTATCAAAGTTTCTTTGTCAAATCTTCTTTGCAAAATTTACTTTGTCAAAACAACTTTATCAAAGTTTCTTTGTCAAATCTTCTTTGCAAAATTTACTTTGTCAAAACAACTTTATCAAAGTTTCTTTGTCAAATCTTCTTTGCAAAATTTACTTTGTCAAAACAACTTTATCAAAGTTACTTTGTCAAATCTTCTTTGCAAAATTTACTTTGTCAAAACAACTTTATCAAAGCTTCTTTGTCAAAGCTTCTTTGTCAAATCTTCTTTGTCAAATCTACTTTGTCAAAGTAACTTTATCAAAGCTTTTTTGTCAAATCTTCTTTGCCAAATCTACGTTGTGAAAGCAACTTTATCAAAGCAACTTTATCACAGCAACTTTATCAAAGCTACTTTGTCAAATTTAAAATATCGGACTTCGACATATACATAGATGACAAAAAGCTTTGAATGAATTTGCTACAGAATGCGCCAAATGACAAGAGATACAAGCACATTAAAAACATAACCCTCCTTCTGCGCAGTCGGATAAAGTCTAATTAATTATCAGCTTAAGGGGAGACCGAAGGGGAATCCGCTCATACAACACGTACAACCAAGATCATTTCTAATTGGAGCATATTTCTACCTTAATAAGGTATTATTTTAATTTTAATAGTATTTATCTAGGTTCCAAAGCATATATTAGATCAAAATACTTACCTATAATGAAATAGAAGCGTATCGCATTCTGCATGTTTTACGTCATAAAAAACCTGTTTTTAACTTAACTGTTTCGTATTAAAAACAACAAAATCTTACGTATCCTAGTCATGGGAACATAGATTATATCGTCTAGATACAAAAGAACAACACAATGAGAAAAGTACAACAAGCTTTCAGTCATCATTTTTGGTATTACGGAACACGGCCAAAATCTAATCAAATTTAGAATCGTTCTATTGCTATCACTGTCGCTCTGCGTGGCTAAACTTCGTCACTAAACAGGGATAGCGATATTCAGGCCGATGTTTTTGACGCGGCCGAATGAAGTTGCGCTCGGGGTTCGCCGGCTTCTTAAGCTTAGAAGCTTAGTGAAACTGTACTTAACTAAGTATAATAATTATTTTAGCAGGAAATTCCAAACTGCTCAATTGCATGATTGACCCCATTCTTTTAACCCTAACTTGATTTTAATGCTATTCCGGTGCCTTAAACAATAAAAACTTCAAAAATGTAAAGTCCAGTTCTCTCGTAATAATGCTAATCTTATGAAAAAATCTTTCAAAAATCCAGAAACACCCCGTGACATCTGTATCGCACTTCCTCTTTGTTTTTGTAGTTTGAGAGTTTACAGTAAAGACTTTACGCCATTTTAAAAATGTACCTATGTAGTGAATTTTAGTATTTTTTTGATTATTGATGATAGTCAAGCGCTTGACCACTACCTCACCTGATGATAAGTGAAGGTGTGATCGAAGATGGAGTACGCTTGCCTAGAAAGAACCTATTCACTCTGGACTTGAAAACTCCAAGGTTACACTGGTTTAGAAAAACATACGCCGGAAGTGTGCTCCACTTCTTACTGGTGCTAACAAGAAAATTTGAAGCAAATCGCAAAAAAAGGTATGGGTGGTATTTCTCGGTAGTCTGGTGGTGGAAGGGGGAAGGAAGGATAAGGTCATGAAGATCTTGCGCACATTCCAAAATGTATCATGTAAAAAACTGAAAGTCTGGCTACTCGGTGTCTGTGCTCTAGACTTTGTAAATTGACTTCCACTAGTGAGTCATTGGGTTGCAATTGATGAACTTGTGGAAAAATTCGTAGGAAAATCAATACTAACTCAAACTATTTGCCTGTTACTACATTTCATAACTTTGTTGAATGTATATAAAGCCTAGGTTCTTGAATTTTTTTTTAAGTGAAAACTTCTTTAGGCGCTTTGGGCATTTTTTGAGATGGAAAAAAACCATTGAACTCGCGAGACTGTTACCGTTACCGACACCGTTCCTGACGATAAAAAAATACGCACGTAGTTGTTCAAGTTTTCACTTCAGTCGCCACTTTTTTTTTCTCTAACTTATTGTTAGGCAAAGGTCTCGTTCTTGAATTAATTTATTTATTCTTACACAAAGAGAAAAATGTACAAAAGGAAGACATAAGCCAAAAAGCAATTTCTACCAGCGACAGGTCCATTATTCCCAATGACATTGGAATGATAGGTCGCAGGTCGCAAGTCGTCAGGAGGTCGGTAGATAGAGTTGGCTCAGGAGCGCTTAGGAGGAGGAGGCAAACAGCCGGCTGTGACGCAAGAGGTTGCGGGTTCAATTCCCGTAGCAGAACAAATGTTTGTATTATATACAGATATTTGTTCCGGGTCTAGGTGTTTTTCTATTAATAATAAGTAGGTATTTACAAAAACAAAACTACGAGCCGTACTGTATTTGCATATGATGTGTAACATCTGACAACCGCGCCCGCTCATTGCTCAAATGAAATACCGCGCGCTTCCCCGGTTTCCTGTTATACTATTCCGTCCTTTTTGCCAAAATCACTCCCACAAACCGAGAGAAAAGATGTTACATATCAAAAGGTAAATAAGTATTGTATCAGTTACCAGGTTCCCATAATACAAGCTTGACTTAGCTTGGGGCTAGAGAGCGTTGTGAAATGTTTTTAAGACAAAACGAGTCTTTTCGCGCACATATTTATATCAAAACTATAATTTTAACTATCTATTTTAATTTTAATTTCAAGTCTCTCGTGACCACGGCCGATGTAACTTGGGCGAAACGTCGAGGTTAGTCAAAATTATAATTTTGATATAAATCTGTGCGCGAAAAGACCCGTTTGGTCTTAAAAACATGAGTATAGTTCGCGAAAATTTAAAAAGCTTTGTGAAATGTCCAGCATTATTAATATTATTATTAAATTGGGGTAGATCTTGTGTCTACTGACTGACGAACTGTCAGAAGTCTATGTTTCAAAAGCCCGTAGGAAAATCACTGCTAGCTCTTTCCCTTTCCCTTTCGTGATCATCGCCACAATTCAACTGTGACATTATAGCATGAACGCACCACGGTTGTGATTACAACCGCCCATTACCCGATAAGACGCTTAAATCATAATTTATTCAAATTAAAAATACTTATCAAAATATGATGCGGTACTAAATCAGGAATTAAGTAAGGTGCGTGTTCTGAAAAGTTATGTTATCGGTCCGTGAAAATCCAAAACGAAAGACGGAGAACTGTAACAAATAGCACAGCATTTTGGTATGAACAGTAGTCCTCCCTAGAACTCTCTAGTGGACTTTCAGTTTTTTATAGGATTAATTTTGGTAAATGTGCGCAAGATCTTCATGACCTGATCCCTCACTCCCCCTTTCAACACCAGACAAGCAGACGTACCGAGAAGTACCACCAATACCGGGTGGCTTCATCTTTTCTTGTTAGCACAAGTAAGGAGTGGAGCTCACTTCCGGCGTATGTTTTTCCGAACCAGTATAATCTCGGAGTCTTCAAGAGTGAATAGGTTCTTTCTAGGCAAGCGTGCTCCATCTTCGATCTCACCATCACTAACCACCAGGTGAGATAGTGGTCAAGCGCTTGACAATCATCAATAAAAAAACGAGTGTGCTTTATACCACACGACTGAAGTAAAACTTCTTTTTTAAAATATTAATTTATAAAAATTGTTTAATTACAAAATTGTCCATACGTCTGTAGGTCGATCAGTCTATGATCATTCTGTACAGACGCAACTCACACTCGCACGATAACGTAAAAATATATACAAAACGTAACTCTCTCTCTTTCTATCTTCACTAACTTATCTCAACTTCCATTCGCACTTTTTGTAACGCATTCACCACCACAAGTCAAGCGTGCGTAAAGAAGTTTTACTTCCAAAATTTGTGATATGTGAGAACGAATAGCTGTTAAAAGAAACAGAATAATACGTAAGTTGTCGTATAAAAATATTAGAAGTGAGCTTTAGCGGCCATTACTGCAACACATGAATGGGCGGGGAATACGTCTAGTTGACGAATATTTGGAGGTTATGTTAACACATACGTAGCCTACAGGCCACTGTCTTGTTGTGTTTGTTAGTTTAAAGCTTTAGTCCTTTGACTATGAATATCAGAAACAAAATGGCGAAAATGTATCCCTTTCATTTTTTTAAACGTTTTTTGAACATGTATCACACTCTGTTATTTTCTTATTTGTGCAAGAAATCCGCGCTTGTTCAGGCCAGTTCCACTGCGGAGTTTAGGGTCACAATAATTATTATGTACCTAAAGTGTTGTTTCAGATGTGGAACACCATTTTCACTAAAAACGGGAAGAGAAACGAGAGGACGAGAATTAGCCGACTATGCGAGATGGAGGATGGTTTTTATTACTGCACGTAAGTACGTGAGTTTATGAATATGGAGAAATATTATCATTAACTGTGCTGAAATATCGCCTCACTAAAAATAGTTATTTTTAAACTAGCCAAGTGCGAGTCGGACTCGCGCATGAAGAGTATGTATATGAAGGGTCCGTACCATTATCTATAAAAACGGCACTAAAATCACGTTTGTTGTATGAGAGCCCCTTAAATATTTATTTTATTTTGTTTTTAGTATTTGTTGTATATATATAGCGGCAACAGAAAAACATCATCTGTGAAAATTTCAACTGTCAAAAAATCACGGTTCATGAGATACAGCCTAGTGACAGACACAGCGGAGCCTCGGTAATACGTTTAATACGTTCCGTACCCCTTGGGTACGGAACCCTAAAATGTATTCATTTCCATTAGAGTTTCAAAATTTATATATGAAGAGCTACCTGCCAATGCTCTATAGTATTTTTCTCCTCTGCGGTTGACGTTTCGGTCACACGCAAATATCAGTTTAAAACGCGTGGCTTCCTGGTGCTTAGGCTTCGCCCACACTTTGTAGAAGCATGCCAAGTGGGGAGATATGCAAATGAAGTGTTTTTCAAAGTCAAGGCATGTGGTTTAGGAGAGTAGTTTTCATATTTTTCATATTTTTCGTGTTTTTCGTATTTTGAGTCATATTTATAACAGAAGTTCTATTGAGACTTTATAGTGGTTTAAGTATACCTAATAAATATCATCCTATTTAGTAGTATACATGCAAAAGTTAGTGTTTGCTTTTAGATATTAAACCATACTAATATTAGAAATAAAATAATAGGCTTATAACATTTATTCTACTCAAATAGATTACACACAATATTTATAAAAGCAGCTTTCAAACGTTCTGTCCATAGTCACTATTTAAATTCATAATTGCACTTGAGCTTTCCAAATAACTTTATTACTATTTGACAACAGATTTATTTATTATATATATATTTATTTATTTTATTTGTATATTTTATTATTTTTATATTTATTTAGGCAATTAGTTAGTAGTTTTCTTATTTCTATTTGTATTTCTTTTAGTAACTAGTTATGTATTTATATATGGTTTGAATTTAACAATAGTTGTGTTTTTCTTATGAAGGCTACCCTTGATCAAGATGTACGTGAGGTAATGTAAACTGGACTCAGCGGCAGACCAGCGCTGCGGCATATTAACATGCCGTAGCATCATGCTGAGCTGAGTACCAATTCATTCCCACACAGAGCTTTTAAGCTTGTTAATTTGTTTGTGCTTTAGTTAGATTTTGTTGTTGTTACATTTTATTTTTCTCTTTCACTGTCTGGTTTTTGAATAACATGTTTTCTTTGGTTCTTTAAGCGTACCAACCTAAGTTTTATACCTGTCACGGTTGACTGCTAGAAAATGTTTTTAGTATTAAGTCCTCCATTTGTGCATTTTTCTGTTTGTGCAATAAAGAGTTAGGAAGCCGGCGAACCCCGAGCGCAACTTCAATTCGGCCGCGTCAAAAACTTCGGTCTGAATATCATTATCCCTGTTTAGTGACGAAGTTTAGCCACGCAGAGCGACAGTGATAGCAATAGAACGATTCTAAATTTGATTAGATTTTGACCGTGTTCCGTAATACCAAAAAATGAGGACTGAAAACTTGTTGTATTTTTCTCATTGTGTTGTTATTTGTAACTAGACGATATAATCTATGTTCCCATGATTAGGATACGTAAGATGTTGTTGTTTTTATTACGAAACAATTAGGTTGAAAACAGGTATGACGTAAAAACATGCAGAATACGATACGCTTCTATTTCATTTTAGGTCAGTATTTTGATCTAATATATGGTTGGGAACCTAGACAAATACTATTCAAATTAAAATAATACCTTATTCAGGTAGAAATATGCTCCAATTAGAAATGATCTTGGTAGTACGTGTTGTATGGGCGATTCCCCTCCGGTCTCCCCTAAAACAAATGTTTTACGAAGACGATCCTCCTAGAATTATCTTTCATTTATAACGAAAACTTCACATTCCTTTTCCAAGCACTTAGCCCCAAACGACTTAATACTTTGCATGCGGAAACATAACCCTATCAAAAAGTTCTTATAAAACGGCTACCATAATACGGTACGACAAAATGGTCAAGTTATGGCGCGCTTGTAGCCAACACGCGAGGGCTAATGTAACCTTGACATTATACAATTTAAAGATAGTAAAAAACGTGACATGAATGAATGTATGTTCCACCTGATGTTAAGTGGTAACCATCGCCTATAACAAAGTATTGCCTCGCAGGTCACCTTGAAAACGTGCCTTACGATGCACGATGCGTCCATCAACTTTAAGAATACTAGAGTAAAGTCTCAATTTCAAATTCAAATAGCCTATATTAACAAACTTACTAGTAGTTTTACAATAGTTCAATATATTAAATCTAAATTAGACATTGGTTTACAAGATTGTTTTGGATTTCAGCATAGGCTTCCCCTAGAGTCATCTATAAATCACGATCTTGAGCTGTCCCTCCACGTCACGCCTGCTGTAGCTCTTATGTCGTCTTCCCATCTTCGAAATGGTCTTCCCCTTATCCTTTTTCCTTCCCTAGGATACCATTCTGTTACACCCCTAGCCCATTTTTTCGTTTTACGTGTTAAAACCTCATGTACCTGTAATTTCACCGGCAACCATACCCTTCAAACCGAAACACAGCCCCCGAGTGAGCCTTTTCACAAGGAACAGAAATGAATATGATTAATATAAGAGAATACATATAATACTAAAAAATACATGCAAATCATTTGATCCGCAGATAAAATTGAACTACCTGCTGTTTATACAGCATATACATAGATAATTCGAATAGAGAAAATTACTAGTGACTTAAAACTATCCTCTATTTCCCTGATCCTTCACTGTACATGCTATCCATCTATGGAACTCTCTTCCTCCACACATTAGACCCGCCAAATCCCATCCCATCTTTAAAACAGTTATATTTAAACATTTGTCAGCACTACAGTTTTCTCATCTATCGTTACGCTACTCTTGGTTTTTATTTCATCCTTCTATTGTACACCTATATGTACCTACTTAGAGTATTTTATATAATATACCTTTTTATTATTAGTATGGAATATTTATGTAATATGATGTAATTTATGTATATTTATTATTATGTACCTAATCCATTGATGGGTAGTTATATATGTGTTTATAATTAATTATTTATGTTTATTCAATATTCAATTATTTTTATTAATAGCTATCGTCCTATAACGTTCTCGTGAAATCCAGTCCATCCAAAGGTTGTCTGGAAGAGATCGCTTTTAGCGATAAGACCACCAGTTGTATTTCTGCGTGTATTGTTATTTCTTTTTTATATTGTTTTTTTTTATTTTAAGTGTGATTTACAATAAAGTGTATACTATCTATCTATCCTATAATTTACATTTTAAAAAATCAAAAAATTAAATAAAAATATTACTTACCTGTATAAATACAAAATCTCAGAGTTAATTAGAAATTTGCATTTTACGAGAAATATGAAATGGCTGATAAAAATAATTTGTGCATATTTTTACACTTTATAAGTTTTATAAACCCAGTAAAGTATAGTCAATGAGAAAAGTCAAACTGTATGCCTCAAGTTGATAGACGCAGAGCAGTGCACCGTACGTAGGGCACATTTCTAAGGAGCGTGACCTACGAGGCAATACTTTGGTATAGGCAATGGTTACAACTTAACATCACGTGGGCCATAGGCTTGTTCCATCTCCAGGTAGTATAAAAAAATGTATATGTGATTGAAGTAACTCAGAAAAGACTTTATATATAGTATATTTATTTGTTACATGAAGCAAAAAATACGTACATAGCTTTTTTAAAAGCTTTAAAACTATTTTTATTTAAAGGCTCTGTCTGAATCTTTTATTTCTACATTTGAAATTAATTATCTTGTTATTGTATTCTTATATCTAAGAAATTAAAGTATTTTTTTATTTTTATTTTTTTTAACTTGCATACTTACCAAATAATGTGGTAGGACATAAATAGACTTTTAATTAATAAACACCTGATTGTATTACTTAATTTTAATTAAATATTATTTTATTTAATATTTAATTTTTTTACACATCGCATTTTCAAAATTCTCTCTGGGCGTCTGGTTGTAGCGACGTGTGATCCGAGAGCTGGCGCTTATCTGGGTCAACACATAAGCATTGCAATTCAGCGGGGCAATGCAGCCAGTGTCTCGGGTACACTTCCGCCTGCTAGTGATCTGGAGCAGTTGAGCTATCCATCAGATGATTCAACTGTTTCTTCTGTATTTTATTGTAAAAATAGTATATTCTTTCTTTTATAACTAGCGGTTCGCTCAGAACTGAGATCTCGCGAGTCTACTATAAAAACAAAAAAAAAATATTATTCATAATCTGTGACTATCAAAATAGTGCCACGAAATAACATATCTAACTAATTTGACCTACAGTTTCATTCAAATTACAGGTAACGGGAGTTCATGTAATTTGGTTAAACATTTTTTTACTGCCCCTTTAATTTCAAAAGTATTTTGTCGGTGAGTGTACCTGCCACCTGGTTAGGGCGGCATTATGACTTTTTCACTTGTAGTGTTGATAATTTATATTGTATTCATTGCTGAAACTCTATTTCATTTTTAAGGAAGGTTTTAAAACTATGCTTTTAAGCTAAGGTGTGAGTATGGCTTTAATTTCTATTTTTATAGCATTTTATATAATATAACTTATGAATTATCAAAACAGTTATAATTAATACAAATTTCGCCTTTATGTACGGAGTGCTTTGGTATGTTAATTTAAATAGGAGTAACTTTTCGAAAATAGTCTGGCAGAAATCGGTTTCAGCGATAAAGCCGCCTATCGCATCACATATAAAACAACTATATGTTTGTTTGTGGTGTACAACAAAATGTTTTCTATTCTCTTCTATCACACTAATGTTATAAATGTGAAAGTTTAGATGTTTGTTTATTTTTTGTTACTCAATCACGTCGTAACGGCTGAAGCGATTTCGATGAAATTTGGTATGTAAGTAGATTATAATCAGGATTAACACATAGGTTACTTTTTATTGACAAACCACGCGTGCAAAGCCGCGGGCGGAAGCTAGTTTGACATAGATTTTCCTCCCCCATAGATATCCAGAGTGTCCAATCTTGTGCGGCCTGCACCCAACGGCTCCCAGCAACTTTATCAGTCGCCTTTCCATCTAGTGGGGGCCTTTCTACGCTGCGCATTCCAGTGGTCTCCACTCGATTACTCTTCTGCCCCAACGGCCGTCAGTTCTTCGAGCTATGTGTCCTGCCTACTGCCACTTCAGCTTGCTAATGCTTTGGGCTATGTCGGTGACTGTGTTGCATCTACCTTCTTACGCATAAAGCGTAGTCATAAAGGTTTTTACAATTATTACTCGCTGTTCGTATAAAATCGTACTCGAACATAATGAAAAAAACCGGCCAAGTACGAGTCGGACTCGCGCACGAAGGGTTCCGTACCATTATCTATAGAAACGGCAAAAAATCATGTCTGTTGTATGGGAACCCTCCTTATATATTAATTTAATTTCAATTTTAAACTGAATAATATAACTTAATATTCTGTGAATATTTCAAGCGAGCAAAAACGAGTAAAAAAATTACATTTGTTGTACGGGAACCCTCTTACATATTTATTTTATTCTGTTTTTAGTATTTGTTGTTATAGCGGCAGCAAAAATACATCATCTGTGAAAATTTCAACTGTCTAACTATCACGGTTCATGAGATACAGCCTAGTGACAGACGGATAGACAGACAGACAAACAGCGGAGTCTTAGTAATAGGGTCCCGTTTTGCCCTTTGGGTACGGAACCCTAAAAAACGCATGATATTACAAAAACCTCGCTAAAAAGGCGCAAAATAATACAAAATCAACATTCAAAAAAGCCATCGTAAGGCCGGATCTCGATAAGGGCTGTGCCACACCGGGCGAGCGCGAAAAGACAAGTGGCTTAATTGAGAGCTGACCCGTGGGAGGTCTCGGGCGTCGGTTTATGCTAATACATTCACTAGTTTGTTTTTTAGTCGTTTGTTTTTTACCTGCAATCGCCACTGGGATACCTTTTCACCGGTCCGTGTCCACCAACGGAAAATTAATTCTGTTAATAAATATTTACGCGTGGTTTTCTAGAGTATGTGAAGAACTTCGATTATGGTGAAACTTTTTGGCAACCAAATTCATCTTTTATTGATCGAGCGAAGCGAGATCTTCAAATCAACTTGGGCAAATCGACGTTGTATGTATGTATGTTTGTTTGTTTGTCCGAGGATAACTTTCGAAGCGTTTATCCGATTATCGTGAAATTTGGTATATAGAAAGGCACTGCGGGCACAATAAAGAGGGGTAAAAAAAAACAAAAAAGACTAACCAGTCAAAAGGCACGTTTAATAAAAGGCGTTTGTGAGTACATTTCGACCCCGTTTTTATTTAAATCTTGTAGGTACTTTTTAAGTTATTAGCCATAATAAAAACCGAACTTTGATAAAATTCACAGGGTACAACAGTGATCCCACAGTGCTGAAATTTGGTATGCGTGTAGCTTTAGTGACAAAAATTTAGGGAAAGTCTGTAATCCAGAATAACTGCAATTTTTACCCCAAAAAAGTGTTACAATTAACATGAACCCTTGTCACCTGTAATTTGATAAAACTGTAGCTCAAGGTTATGCATTTCGTGGCACTATTTCGATTGTCAAAGATTACAAATAATATTTTTTTGTTTTTATGGGAGACTCGCGAGATTTCAGTTCGAGGCGAACCACTAGTAATAATCCATATAACATCCCCCCGCAACATTCTCCTTGATACGAGGATGCACTGCCAATTGTGCTACAGGAAATCTTAGGGTTTACCGTAAGCGTCGGATAATACTTTAAAAATAAAAATACATAAAATAAGAGGTTTAAAATATATCCGATAACTGGTAATCATAATCATCATCATAAATTCTTTATTTGGAACATAAACAATGGTACAAATGATGTGAGCAACGATGATATCTGCAGAAGTATTAAACTGTGTCGCAGACATCAACGCCCTCCTCCGAGAAATATTACAGTAGGTCCAAATCAAAAATGTACGTGTACCTATGTATATATTAATTAGTCTGTGCTTGTAAGTATATGTGCGTGTATGCACGAGGGTGTATTTGGAAGTGCGTTAGTGTGTGTGTGTGTAAGTATGTGTGTATGAATGTGTGTGTGGGCTACTTAGAGACAACCATGAGTTCTTACGTTTCATTGTAGGACAATGATTGGAGCTATTCCAGGCATTTAATTTTGCATTTAAATAAAGGGAGAGGATATATATTTAGGTGTCTATTTAATCTATTATAAAGTAACGAGCTGAATCAAAGATACGATTGGCTTTGACATATTGAAAATCGCTACTTTAAGCATCTCCTAATTTAAATAAAAACACCTTAGCTATTTACAGTGGCAAACGCATTTAATTAATCAAACTTGTAAAGTCATTCAAGATAAAAATGGCCACGGAACCCACACATTAAACTCTACAGCCATTTATTTCAGTGCACCGTATAATTTAGTCGGACGCTCGGGTTAAGATATCGCGGTGTGGTCTTTAGGCGCTGACGGCTGCGATGTTCCGAGTATTGCCCAACGTTAATTAGATCATTTTTTAACGCGATTGTACAGATAACTATGACGCAGGTTTGGTGACAATTATATAGATGACTAGCTGATCCGCCTGCGGCTTCGCACGCGTGGTTTGTCAATAAAAAGATTACCCTCCTACGCAGTCGGGTAAAATGTAGCCTATGTTCAGTACCGTCTTTATCATAAGGGCACATGGGTCCCTATCGTCACGGGGGCCCCAAACTACCAATATATTTTCTTACACTACACGGTGTCCCTTAAATCACTGTTTTCCCAGAACAAACGTTGCTCAGACCATGGTCTAATAACTGTTTATAGCATCAATTAAGAGAATAAAAAAATAAAAACGAGACCTCAAATAAGCCTAACTTTGTTCAAAAAGTAACCGTGACATAAAGTTCATGGGTACGCTAGACGTAGCGTATTACCCACTCCTTAGTTAGATAGGCACCTAGTAGCTACCGGTCAGCGCGCGACTATGTTGTAGGGCGTAACGTTAAATTAGACGTTTTAAGTTCGCAACTTTTTATATTTTTCAAACACCGATTTCGTTTTGTTTTTTAACTCGATGTTATAAACTGTTAGTAGACCATGGTCTGGACAATGTTTGTTCTTGGAAAATAGTGATTTAAAGGACACCGTATATACAATTTTTTTCTGTTTTAGGTAGATATAACCCGACAAATGTAAAAAACAAACTATGAAAACAGTTTATGGAGTACATGAGGGCGTTGTTAGCCACTTTCTGACAACCCTGAGATCAACAAGCCAATGTATTCCCGAGTTTGACAGAAAACAAGGTATTGTATTCACCGGTAGGAAATATGTAGTTCCGCGTATCGCCACTATTCTAAACTTTTTTGACTATCTGTACAATTGCCTTACTTATTCTGGTATAGCCTGGATTTTTGTTTTATTTTTTTTCATTCACATTACTTTCCAACAGGGCCCCAAATTATTGTGCCCAAGGGTCCCAGCATAGCCTAAGACGACGTTGCCTATGTCCCAATCTCGGTCACAATCTATCTATATATCAACGGTACATATAGGGAGTGTATATTAGATTAGATTAGATAATCTCTTTATCGCACGCCATTAAATATCAACATACAAAAGAAAATACACTTTTAAATCATGGGTACAATGGGTGGCCTTATCGCTAAAAGCGATCTCTTCCAGGCAACCTTTAGATGGACAGGATCTATGTGAACAAATAAAGACGGCGGAGTTATTAAATATAATTTATAATAAAATGCATATAATATAATCATAAAATTACATAAATGTTAATATTATACGACATAAAATATATATACCTACATATATAAATTATAAAAATGTATATATTAATAAATGGCCTAGTGAGCGATGTATGACAGAAAGTGTTGTCTGACCATGTTTTTAAAGATAGTGAGAGATTTAGCGTGGCGAATTGAGACAGGTAGGGCATTCTAGAGCCTGGTAGCCTGCAGAGTTAAAGAGGAACTATAAAATACTGAGGTATGATGGGGTGTTTTAATTGAAGGGTTTCAGAGGAACGTAAGGATCGAGAGTTGGAAAGGTGAATAAAGTGAAAGCGTTCTTTGAGGTAGAATGGAATAGAAGAGATAAAAAGAATGCTGTAAAGGAGGGAAATAATGTGCGCATTCCGGCGAAGGCGGATGGGTAACCACTTAAGTCTGTGGCGATACTCGGAAATTTGATCGTACTTGCGCAAGCCAAATATGAATCTCATAGAGAAATTTTGGAGATGCTCAAGCTTATTGAGTTGGTCTTCAGTTAAATCAAAATAGCTGGCGTCAGCGTAATCGAGAATGGGATGCAACGATGTCTGTGCAAGTGCAATTTTGGTGGAAGTCAGAAGGAAGTTTCGCAGCAGCTGCAGCAAAGGTCTTTCGGCTTACCGCTGCTAGTTGGTAGATAACACCAAAATAACTGACTATTTATGAGTATCCCCAGATTTTTTACTACCTTGCTAATTTCTATAGATGTACCGTAGTGTATGTAAAGAATACTAAGGAAGACCAAGGAACCACGTTGTCCCATACAAACTTTGCCCCCCTTTTTCACCTTTTGGGACTTTTTTTGGGACTTTTGGGATTTTGATAGATAGATAGATATATGCATTTATTTCGACACAAGTAACAAATACACAGGAACTACATACAGTGGATAATTAAAGACAGACAATCAAAAACACGTTAACATAAACAATACAATACAAGTAAATCAAAAGATACGTACCCAGTCACTATGAGCCGTGTGCCGAAAAAGGAGAATGGCTCAGCATTATGCTGAGCCATACACTTATTGCTCAACGCTGGTTTTCAGGCATCAAACCCGCATTGACGTCACGGACGTCAGTTAAAGTGCCTTATTTAAAAAAAAATTAATAACATAAAAATAATCTAATATATAAAATTCTCGTGTCACAGTTTTCGTTGCCATACTCCTCCGAAACGGCTTGACCGATTTTGATGAAATTTTTTGTGCTTATCCGGTATCTATGAGAATCGGCCAACATCTATTTTTCATCCCCCTAAATGTTAGGGGTAGTCCACCCCTAAATTTTTTTTTTATTTTTTAGACAAAATTTTTAATTTCTATTTTTTTATGATACAACATACAAAAATACATACAATCCTCAATTTTCACCCTTCTACGATCAACCCTTATTTTTTAATAGCAATTATTTATATGGCAAAACAACGTTTGCCGGGTCAGCTAGTAATTTATAAAAGAATAAAGCAAGTTGCTTGCCCAACCAATTGTACCTACCTACCAAGATGAGTATATATGCTAAGATGCTATATGTATATATATATATATATATATATATATATATATATGTCATAGTGGTAAAATGCAGCCAACAATAAAGTTATTAATAAAAATAATAATAATGATAATATAAAAATTATAACAAGTAATAAGGGCACAAGGTTATAGAGAGCTAAATAAAAGAAATATTATCTAGATTAATGTTGCCCAACTGTATTTGGGCTCCAATAAGATGTGTCTTAAGTTTTGTTTTTAAATGTGTTAAATGGTTTAAGTTTCTAATAGGTGGGGGGATATTGTTGGAATTTTGGGACTTTTTTTGTAAGACATTTTATAGAAATAGAATAAATATTTACCGTAAAATGTTTTAACGAAACATGGTAGGGTTTTTAAAACGGCACCCTGTTTTTTATTAACAGTATTACTGAGGCTCCGCTGTCTGTCTGTCCGTCTGTAACCAGGCCGTATCTCATGAACCGTGATAGTTAGATAGTTGAAATTTTATACAACAATCCCATACAACAAACGTGATTTTTTTGCCGTTTTTATAGATAATGGTACGGAACCCTTCGTGCACAATCCAACTCGCACTTGGCCGCTTTTATTTAAAAATACGTAAATAAAGACGACCGCGGTGGTGGAGTGGGCGAATAGCTGGCTGAGACGCAGGAGGTAGCGGGTTCGATTCCCGCCGCGGAACAAATGTTTGCATTATCTACAGATATTTGTTCCGGGTCTGGATGTGTTTCTTTATATTATAAATATGTATTTACAAAAAAAGTATATAAGTATTCTATCAGTTATCTGGTTCCCATAGTACAAGCTCTACTTTGGGGCTAGATAGTGCTGTGTGAAGGACTCGCACTTGGCCGGTTTTTTAATATACTTTCTTGAGATGGGACAAATATACATATAGTCTGCCTGATGTTAAGTGGTACCATCGCCTACCACACTTACTTAAGTACGAGGCAAGTAGGTACTAAAGTAAGTTGTTACTTTGGTATCCTATATTAGCCATATCGTCCTATGGCTACTATGATACTGACAATGATGTTTCATAAATGTATCTGATATCGAGGAGCAAACAATTAATCTTTTTTTTTTATAAATTATAGGCTAGCGTTTGACCACGATCTCGCCTGATGGTAAGCGATGATGCAGTCTACGATGGTACACGCTTGCCTAGAAACCTATTCACTCGCGACTTTAAGACCCCTAGGTTGTATTTATCAGGAAACACAGACTCAGGCAAGGCGTTCCACTCCTTGGCGGTGCGCATAATAAAGGTGAAACAGTACCGCTTTTTGCGTATGGGAGGTATGTCTACCATGTAGCGGTGGCGCACCGCGGAGCGTCTGGTTGTCCCATGATAGAATGGGGATGGTGGGATCAGGTTGAAGAGCTCCGCAGCACACTCTCCGAAATGTATCCGATAGAAAACGAGAGACTTGCAACCTTTCAACGATGCTCGGGGTAAGGCCTGTGGAGCCTTACATCTGCTAATTCGTCATTGCAAATGAGCTTCTTGGCTCTTCTTTCAATTGAATCTAGAGCCTCCAGCTGGTATCGCTGATCCGTCGTAGAGGTAAGAAGAGAACTCCAGACATGATCGTACTTGTGCTTGGTATAAGTTGTGCAACTGTCCCGGTGTAGTGCCTCACCTTTGCAAGTGTACCAAGCTTTTTAGCAGCCAGCTGGGCTTTTAACTCAATCTAGAAGTTGAAATTGAGAGCCGAATCTTTTCATAATAAAATATTTCGATATATACATATCTACATAGTGGAAGTTCAATTTAACGGTATTTCCTCAGGAAGCTAGCGCTGACGGTAGGCAATTTATTAGTAACCATTTCGTCACGTACCTTATAATCTATTGTATTTTAAATTAAATAATTCGCATTATAGATTAGGTTTCTACTCGATTCGTTTTGGCGAGGCCAATTAGATTTTCCCCAATAAATACAGAGCGCTTCGGAATATGTATGTTACATTGAAAATATGAGAACGATGTTCTCCAACTTCTCGATATAAATATTTTTTATTGAAGAATCATTTGGTGAAAACCAGCTGACTTTGTATAAAAATCGGTTTAATAAGCTTTATAAGGATCTTTTTTTTTGTTGTAAGTACGGATTGCGCGCACCCTGATTAATGGTTTATTTGTCTTTCATCTTTCATTTTGTGGCGTTATTGATTCAATTTCAACTATGAATTGTTTACAAATCGCAACTAAACAGTCGTAACACAGATAAAACGTTACGTGATAAATCCCGTATCTATAATAATGGTTTAAATGAATCACAAAAGTTATCTTTTTATATCGAAATTTAATTATTATTATAAATACGGGATTTATCACGTACCGTCTTATCGGTGTTTCGACCGACAATGTTTCGATTCAATTCGTGAACCTTCATCAGGGTGAGTGCGATCCGCTCCGAATAAAGTCTCGCCCTCGCACTCGATAATATCGATATATATAATCATCATCATCATTATATCAGCCGTAGGACGTCCACTGCTGGACAAAGGCCTCCCTCATTGATCTCCAGGAACTGCGGTTGGAAGCGGCCTGCATCCAACGCCGACCTGCGGTTCTTACCAAGTCGTCTGCCCATCTTGTGGGTGGACGTCCTACGCTGCGCTTGCCGGTCCGTGGCCTCCACTCGAGAACCTTTCGGACCCATCGGCCATCTGTTCTGCGCGCTATATGGCCTGCCCATTGCCACTTCAACGTGCTAATCCGTCGGGCTATGTCGGTGACTTGAGTTCTCCTACGTATCTCCTCATTATATATTATATTATATTATATTATATTATATTATATTATATTATATTATATTATATTATATTATATTATATTATATTATATTATATTATATTATATTATATTATATTATATTATATTATATTATATTATATTATATTATATTATATTATATTATATTATATTATATTATATTATATTATATTATATTATATTATATTATATTATATTATATTATATTAATATATATAATATCGAAATGTAATTTAATTTGAATACAAGTTGTTATTTTCAAGGGTAAAATCACACCGTCTCAGCTTTACATACATAATATAACAGCATACCTTAGGAACCTACCATTATTATTATAACAGCATATATATATAATATAACTGCAGAATAACAGCGCCGAGCTGTCGATCGGTGGCGAGGCATAATGCTGAGCTGGAACCCATTTGCTGCAGTAGCACATACACACCTACTTGCCTCTTTTTAATTTGTTCCCTGACTACATTGTACATTTATTATTTCATTGTATTGTTTCTAGGTTTATTGTAATTTCTGTTTTCTCTTACTTGTGCTTTCTACTTGATGTTATACCTTTTAATTGTATTGTGTGAATTTGTGTGTGCTATGGTAGCAAATAAATGACTGTCTATGTCTATGTCTAATATATTTTTAAAAGAATAAAAATGATTATTATGCCTTTTTCCACGGGTTCCAAACTAAGCATGACCTTGGAAACTCTGCTGATATTATGCTAATTGGATAATGTTGCGTTATATTTCGAAGCACCCTTTATAAAATACCTATAGATTATAATTAATATATTTAACTAATTAATATTTATAGTCGATTCTGTTATTTTGGCCGTAGATAAATGTATTTCACAATGTAATCGCTAAAGGATGAATATATCTTCATTAGGTGTTAACTAGTCACAGCGGCGACACAGCTTGTCAGTATTGAAATTGGATGCACGTTGGACCGTAGCGTAACTTCACTACGCAATTATTTATGACTAATGAATGAATGAATGAATGAAAACACTTTATTGTACATATTAAAAATAATAGAAATTACAGACACAAAGCAAATAGTACAATGGGCGGTCTTATCGCTTTGAAACGATTGCTTCAAGACAACCTTTGGATGGAGAGGATATAGTAATGTCAAAGATGGTCGGGGGTGCACATAAGATATGGATGAAGGGAGTGCAACTAATACCTAAATAAAAAATAAATAGACATAAATAAATTATTAATTACATACCTAAATATAATATATAAAATTATGATATATATAATATATAATTTTATCATTAAAATACTATAAAACTGTTTTATTTCTTGATTACTTCTTCCTCATTTCTAATTAAAATATACTAAGATGTCAATAGATGCCCTAAGGTATTACAAGATGGCCACATTGTAACACTAAGAAGTAGCAAATTAGTTAAAGATGGGATATTTACCATTTGTATGTATGAGTTTATAAGTAGGTATCCGCTATTTTTATGCAGTTGCATGCGCCATGACCTCGGGTAAATTGAAGTTAAACTCACAAATCCTGGTAGTAAAATATCCCGTGTGTAGTACAAATAGTGTTCAGGACCATATTCTATTGAGTTAGTTATACCACGTGTCTTTTTATGTACGACATTAAATGAAAACACGGGTAGAGCGAATGGCGAATGGCTATTATTGCCAAATGGGGTTCGTTCCAATTCATTACCAAGGAAAATTTAAAATTTTCATTCAACCTTAATATCAATGCAACTGCCCGTATAAAACAGGTAAACAAATCATATTCATGTATCATATAAGTAGGTACCTGTTAAACTGACTAAGCGGCATCTTCGCGAATGCACCGCCGATTTACGTTAAAAATTGTTTATTGAAAATGTATCGATTACTAGATAAATATTCAAGCTACTGGTATTAGAACTATCTCCAAAATCACTTAATACGATTCCGGATGTGTGTTTTAAATTAATCTCGTATATAACAAAACAGGTTGTATAGCAAACTAGTTGTTCGAATTACATTACGCGCTATGAGGCGTTGAGAAATTAAAAAGGTTTATTTGCCCGCTAGAAAACGAGCGAAAGTTGCAAAGATTTTCAACGTACCGTCAACCTAAGTTAACTCGCGCCCATTACTAATCGAGTCGCTAAGCCAAAGAAGTAAGTATTCTCGCGGCATTCTGTTACTGTTCGGTGTGACCGCGGCCGGCCGAGATAAAGATAGCGCTACACCGAGTGGATTTGCATTGCGCCACACAGGCAGACCACCCGACCGTTCGTAGGCGTCCGACACCTGGCTAGAGAGGGGTTAGCTTTAATTGTTTATCAGTTTACTTTATCTGCGCTTGTGTGTTGCTTGCCTTCTAACACTATCCTAAATCACGTGAATTTAATTTTAGGCGGCTTCTAGTTGCATTATGTGTCCTTATGTATTCTTATAGATCCTGTCATATGTTGCCTAGAAGAGATTGCCATCCATTTTATCTCTGTTATCTATATAGAACAAAGTCGGTCAAAACATAACTCGAGAACGGCTGGACCGATTTTGATGATTTTTTATTTGTGGTCTTTTTCTCCATCCCGAATAGCAGAATAACTACTTATTAAAATATCGGAAAAAAAAATACGCAAAAAGATATTATGAAGAAAATTCATTTTCTCATACATTGATGCAGATACTGATGACCGACGTATATTGACAGCCCGCGTCATATGCATGTCAAGGCGGTACGAAGTTTGCCGGGTCAACTAGTTATAAATATAAATAAATAATGCTGGACATTTAACACAGCGCCATCTAACTCCAAACTAAGCAAAGCTTGTACTATGTGAACCAGATAACTGATAGAATAATTATATAATTATTCTTACTTATAATTATATATACTGTTTTTAAATACATACTTGTAATATATAGAGAAACAACCTGACCCGGAACAAATATCTGTAGATCATGCAAATATTTATTTCGCAGCGGGAATCGAACCCCCTTGTAGACTCTATAAAGTTAGTAAATCGTTCAAAGGGCAAGGTGTACGCTTTAATAAATAAAAAAAAAGAAAAAACTCGTAACAAACTCCCAAGTGATGTACAAAAGTTAACAAATTTAAAACGTAATTAAACAAAATCTTTATAAAAAAGCCTACTATCGGATTATTTAGATTATAGAGAAGCTTGGTATTGCAATTGTCTAAAATGTTAAAATTTAAACGTAATTTATTTTATTTATTGTATGTATTCTAAAAGGATCATTAAAAAACAACCAGTCTTGTTTCCTTCCTTTCTTTCCTTACATAGTCGCGAAGTTACATACATTAAAATTGGCATTTCAAAGTGATCCTTGTGATTAATGAATAAAAAGTTTTTGATTTTTACTACCTCCTACTGCACCACGGACCTCCGTCCTCGTTATATTAATATAGAATTAATGATTATAATTCCATTAATCTTATTATTTCGTTTCTAGGGACTCTGTAGTCGATTATTTAATATATTCCTCTAGTGGTGTGAACTAAAACCCGTGCATGGTTTTTCTGGGTACTCACATTCGTTGGTATGTAAACATACTTAGATAAGATACATAACAAGATACAATTAACTAGTTCCTAACATTATAATACCTAACAATATACCTACCTCATACGCTGCGTCTTCCAGTCCGTGGTCTCCACTCGAGAACCTTTCTTCCCCAACGGTTATCGATTCTACGAGCGATGTGGCCTGCCCATTGCCACTTCAACTTGCTAATTTTGAGAGCTATGTCGGCAACTTTAGTTCATCTGCGGATTTCCTCATTGCAGATTTTGTCACGCAAAGAAACCCCGAGCATAGCCCGCATAGCCCTCTCCATAGCTCGTTGAACGACCTTAAGCTTGGTCATGAGGCCATGAGTAAAGGACCACGTTTCAGTGCCATAGATCATCACTGGCAACACACACTGGTTGAAGACTTTAGTCTTCAGGTTCTGGGGAATTCGGACTGGAAGACGCAGCGTAGGCCGGCCCCCCACAAAGTGGACCGACGATCTAGTAAGAATCGCGGGGAGCCGTTGGGCGCAAATGGCTACCAACCGCTCGTTGTGGCGGGGGATGATGATGATATCTCATACACTTTTGTATGCCTAACAAACTCAAGTCCATGGAATTCGTCATGTTTTCTAAAAATTCTAATTAAGCGCATAACAACTATGCAAAAAGCAAGTCGTTATTTAGTTTGACATTATGAAAATGGCGGAAATAGTTGGAGGTGAAATATTGTATTTAGCATGTATGGGTATGAACCTACCTATACACGAACTTACCGTTACTTGGACGAGTACGCGAGACTCGGTGATGCCCAAAAGCTGAGGGCCGTGCCGAGGCGCCTTACCAAAACGTCGAATGTCAGAAATCAGTTTCTTCCCAAATTAAATGACAAAAGAAAATACATAAGTGGTACAATAGTTACAATGATAAGATAAACAGTCAAATTGATACAATAGTTAAACGGTCAATATAATTTAGATAGATGTTATACGAATCCTGGTGTATAATTGAGTGTTTATCTATTTAATTATTTATAAACCATTTAATTATATATGTGTATTAAATTATATATTATATAAATTATATATATTATGTGTTGTGTGCAAGCAATTAAGGGTAAAACTAAAAAAATATGAAGTGTCTGTGGATTCGGGTGTGTCTGTTATTGATTGATTGACTGACTGATTGATTGAAAATTTTTTATTGCACAAAATACATAAATCTGTACATAGGCGAACTTATTGCTAGCAAGCATTCTCTTCCAGTTAACCTTTGCGTAGAGTTGAAAAAATACTTTTGTAGGTAGTGCATGACATAATGTAGCAGGAAAAATATTATAATAAAAATAAGACTAAGATATATTGAGACTATTTACTATTTTCACTAAACGTACTTTTTTAAATATTACACATCAATAAACACGTGTTATGTTCGCCATTATTAGACAAACCTATTGTAAAGTTTTTAATAAATTTTCTATTTCAATGTATGTTAATGTATTTAACCATTCTCTAAGTTTAAGAAGTTTAAAAACTCGTCACCTTTAACTAAACATAATTTTATATTTAAACTGACTCAATTCCAACCTACAACACAATAGCTTGAGGCATTCCACGAAGAGCATAGATTTAAGATCACATATTTTATGGCCACAAATTGTATTCCATGGAGATACTTCCAGGTTTTATGTTCTTTGTGAAACATTGAAAATTATTTCAAATGTTTATGTAACAGCTTCTTGTGATGGGGTATTTTATATTTGTGTATTTTAAATATCAATAATTATGATGGATTGTATCAATAAAAGATAATTTTGATGAAAAAGTTAATACGTTATTATTGTTAGTATCACAATCAGTTTATGCACCTATTAGTATTACTTGGTTCAGTTCACGAATTTCAATTATGTGTCCGCTGAATACGTAATTATCCCTCTCACAGAATCCACCCTAAAATTAGCATTTTCGTGCGACATGAAACAGTTTTGATACTCACGGTTTAAAACACAAAATTTTTAATGAATTCGCACAAAATTTACATGCATCGAGCTTCAAGGGTTTAATATGGTTCGGTGCTCCAGTTTAGCAATTAACACGTAAGTACCTCGAGTTATGACGTCATACTTCATCGCTACGTCGATAATATCAGACACAGGACTTCCGCTATTGTACATAGGCCTCACCTATTGATTTTCAGAGTGACCGATTTTGTCTCCCCCCACTTCCCTCCGAGTTCCAACCCTCATCCCTCGTTCAGTGTCATATGAGTCTTTCCTTACCTCATTCTTTTGATAAATTGTAGTGGTTCGCCACGAACTGAGATCTCGTGAGTCTCCCTTAAAAACAAAAAAAAAATCATGGCACTCCGGGAGTGCAGACAGAAGTGAAAATTTGAATAAAAGCAGACTATACTCAGATACTTATATACAGAGGTGTTGGTAACGGTAACAGTGTCGCGAGTTCAGTAGTGTTTTCCCATCTCAAAAAATGCCCAACGCGTCTAAATAAATAAATGAATATTGCTGGACATTTCACACAGCGCTATCTAGCGCCAAACTAAGCAGAGCTTGTACTATGGGAACCAGATAACTGATACTTAGATACTTTATTTTTGTAAATACATACTTAAAAACCCACCACCCAGACGTAGAAACGTAGACCCAGACGGGTAGAAAAACCCAGACACGGAACAAATATCTGTAGATCATGCAAACATTTGTTCCGCGGTGGGAATCGAACCCGCTACCTCCTGCGTCTCAGCCGGCTATACGCCAACTGCGCCACGGAGGTCGTCAATAAGTTTTCACTTCATATGCAGAGGTGTCAGTAACGGTAACAGTGTCGCGAGTTCTATGGTTTTTTTCCCATCTCATAAAATGCCCAACGCGCCAAAAGAAGTTTTCACTTAAAAAATTATTTGGAATCTTTGACTATCAAAATTGTGCCATGAAATGCAAAACCAACTAACTTCACCTACCGTTTCATTCAAATTATAGGTAGCGGGAGTTCATGTTTGTTGGCTTTTTTGTGGTAGAAATTACAGTTATTCTTGATTTTAGACTTTTGTCTATATTTGTGTCACTAAAGCTACACGCATATCAAATTTTAGCCCTGGTGACCTGTGAATTCCGTCAATGTTCAGTTTTTATTATGGCTAATAATTTAAAAACTAAGGTTTAAACTAAAAATAAAAACGAGGTCCAAATGTACTGATGAAGACCTACATATATCAGACGTACCAGTTGACCGGATAGTCCCATTTTGTTTTTTTTAGCCCTCCTGAACCCCAATATCTCAACAACTCCAAATAATTGTTACTCATTTAGTCACACCAGGATTGTGACATCACTACCAACCTATATACCAAATGTAGGTGAGTTTACAATATGTAATATTGCTAATATTACATCTTGTAAACTCACCTACTTTTGTCAACTTCACTCTAGAAGCCCGAGACACAAGCTAAATGCTTAGATTGGGTCTGGCTGTCAAACTCTTACAAAAATTTGTACCTGGATCGCGTAACCTGGCATCATCGATGTATTTTTCTTTTGGCAATAAACATTTTTATCTTTTTATGCGGTATGCACCCAACGGCTCCCAGCCACCTTAATGAGGTTGTATCTATTTTGTACTAAAACTGCAGCCTAGACCATGACCGACCGCCCTAAAAGTCTTCTTTTTACGGTAGAATAAAATAAATTTTGGCTTACAGAGTAGAAACATTGACGACCTCTGTGGCGCAGGGGGCGAATAGCCGTACGAGGTTGCGGGTTCAATTCCCGCTGTGGGACCAATGTTTGCATGGTCTGTTTGTTCCGAGTTTGGGTATTTTTCTGTATATTACTCCCAAGTGATGTACAAAAATTGACAATTAACAAATTTAAATACTTAAATAAAAAAACTTTATAAAAAAGCCTGCTATAAAATATTAGATTATTTAAAGAGAGAAATTTGGGATTGAAATAGCTCTAACTCATTCAAAAATGTTAGAATTAAGACGTTATTTATTTTCTTTATTGTTAGGTAGGTATTCTAAAAGGATCATTAAAAAACAACCAGCCTTCTTGCCTTTCTTTCCTGGCTTGGTCGCGAAGGAACAGGCAGAAAAATTGACATTTCAAAGTGATCCTTGTGATTTGAATGAGTAAAGATATTTTGATTTATTCAGAGTAAGTAGTTACAAAAAAAACGTATATAAGTATTCTATCAGGTATCTGGTTCGCATAGTACAAGCCTTGCTTAGTTAGGGGCTAGATAACGCTGTGTGAAATGTCCAGCATCATTTATTTATTTTATTTTATATTTTTACGCAAGACAGCAAAAATGTGTCTACGTTCTACGTTAACCTGTAATAAAGGGTTATAATCTTGATGCCTATTTCTGTATGTCTGTGGCATTGATTGTTCATGAAGATCCTTTTTATTTTTTTTATTTTATTTTTTTGGGAAGATAAACTGTCATACATTATGAAGTAGAACATAGTGCTAATAATTACATGAATAAATGCATGCCCCATGACATCATCCACAGATTAGTTGAAGAAGTGAACAATATTAATAATTTTACAAACAGTAGGTATATGATTAAACAGTGAAAAATTAGAATAAATGTGTAGTGGTTACCTACATTATACCCACCATCAGCTGCTCGAATGCCAGTAAATTAAACAAATATCAATAAGGTGAGTTAATTAGAGGGTGAGCCGCATTGACAAACTCGAACCCGTCAAAGCACTACCTACAAGTCGCATCGCAGCCACATATGAGTGTCAGATCCGCGCCTGCCGGTCCTCATAATCATTTATTTGGTAAGAATATTACACGTCATAATTTATAATGGTACCTCGTATCGGTAATTCGGTACACACTGTACACATTTAGTATAGTTCGTACAATATACCTAGATTATAACCAAAACATATAATAATAAAAGTTATTTAAAATAATAATAAAAAAACAAACAAATTTGGATATTAATAAAGAATTACACAAGTCAAATAAAGTATTACATACAATATAAATAGTTATACAACATAATCAATAAGGTAGTCAATATAAAAACAGTCAATATCCAACCTCTCCAGCCGGCCGGCCAGATGAAGGGATTTTGGTGAAGTGATCTCAGCTAAAATGTTTTTTTTTAATTATTAGAAATCGAACATGCTCATTATATTTTTAAAACTTTTCTAGGACGATCTTGCTAGCCTTGCTGAGCTGTTATCCCGTACGAACACCACTTGCGCTGATCAATCGATCGATCAAATTGATCACTTATCAATTACCGATAAGTCATACCTTATCAACAACAATTACGGAACAACGCGTCTTTGTTTCCAAAATCACGAACTACAAAAGTACCATCTTGACAAAATTACTGTATCATTACCGAAAATTTTGGTCACTTTTATTACAACGGAATAAGTCTTAAAATTGATTGGTTATTTCGTCGCCACAGGCGGGTTGAAATTGGTATGTGGTAGGCAGGATCTTGTTTAAATAATTGGTAATGCATGGCCAGCAGCAGTCAGTGGGATGATGGTCAAATTATACTGACATGTGGCTGGTAAATTACTTGGTGACATAATGGCACAAATCAATCGGCTGATACAAGCATTTGTAGTGTAGCTTTGTGGTGCTTATCAGATTAGATAAGTGCCCAGTAGATCGATACCCTTGCGCCATCTCATCTGCCTGGTACAGCAGTTGGGGCCGGTGCGGCGGCAATTTCAGCCGAAGATCTCAAGCAGCGCAAATAGGATCTCGACAGAGCTTACGCGTTTGAGCTATTTGGGGTCGAGACCCTGGGCCCAAGGTACCGGGGCCCATCGCGTTTTCTTTCTGGGCGTCTGGTCGAAGCGACGTGTGATCCGAGAGCTGGCGCTTATCTGGGTCAACGCATAAGCATTGCAATTCAGTGTCTTGGGGACACTTCCGCCTGGTAGTGAACTGGAGCAGTTGAGCTATCTATAGATCGTTTGCAACGGTCTTTAGATGATTCAACTGTTCTTCTTGTTATATTTCCCAGTTATATTTGGGGGGGGGGGGGGGGTTAGTTCGAAGAACTGACGGCCCGTAGGCCGTCATGCCCCTAACGAGCAGAAAGGTTCTCGAGTGGAGATAATTTTATTTATATTCAAACTTTCGCGATCAATTTACATAATTACTGATTTAAACGGGTATTTATCACATGTATCGTTACCTTAGACTCGATAGAACGTGGGCCAATTAGGCTTATAGGTGAGCAATATATGGCGGAGACTAAGACCCAAAGTCTCGAACATCGCCGTAAAGTTGCAAGCCTATCGATTTTTACAGAATACATTTTGGGGAATGTGCCCAGGAACTATACGATCTGATCCCGCCATCCCCCTTCTATCAAAGGCGCACGGCTCAGTACCATCCGTACCTAGTTGATATACCACCCATGCGCACACACCATTTTGGTTCTACGTTCTTGATGCGCACAGCTAAGGTATGGAACACTTTGTCGTCGTCTGTTTTTCCTAATGAATACAATCCGGGCCTCTTTAAGGTAAGAGTGAAAAGGTTTCTTCTAGATCTTCATGCTTCACCTTAGACCACATCATCGGTTATCATCAGGTACAGTATTACATTTTTTTTGCTTTCTAAAAGGGCCCCAAACTGTATGCCTGAAGGCTGCATTCCCTAAAATAAAACAACGAACTGTCTTATTAGATTCAATTTTCTGTTCTTTATAATTGTTTCATTTGTCATTTTTTTATACTACTAAGGTAGCAAACAAGAATAGGGCCTATCTGATGATAAGCGGTTACCGTAACCTAAATGAATATTCTATTCTATTCTAAAACGGCCCTGCTTGGTACAGATGGTTGCCGCCTTTCAGCAGCTCAGCATCAGGCACAAATTGGTGCTAATTGGCTGTTAATTCCCCTGTCTTCCATCTGTTGATAATTTTTCACACTTATCGCTTAATTAGAGGTTAACAGACCGTCACTGCCTGTAGCGATTTTGGTAAAACTGAATTGCAAAGGTGCGTCTACATGATGGAGCTTCTTTCACTCTCCGACGCAAAAGTTGGGGTACATGACTTGAAGCCTAAACTAAAGTAATAACTTAATTAACTAAGTATCTGACTGTGTTACTGTCTTAATTTATTTATTACTAGCTACTAGCTTCACACGCGTAGTATATGAATAAAAACAATACCCTCCTTTACGCAGTTGGGTAAAAACTAGCTTATGTTACTCAAGGTGAATGTAGCTTTCCATTGGTGAAAGAATTTTTGAAATCGGACCAGTAGTTTTTGAGTTTATTCATTACAAACATACACACAAAAATACAAATCTTTCCTCTTTATAATATTATATAGTATAGACTAGCTTTCGCAAACAGCTACGCACGCGTTGTTCATTAAAAAAAGTAGTCAATGTTTGAATCCAAATTATAATCTATCAACATACCAAATTTTATCGAAATCGGTTGAGCCATTACGACGTGATTGAACAAATAAACAAAATTTCACATTTCACCATCACTGGGACGGTTCTAGCTATGTTAGTTTTTAAGTTCTGACGCAAAAATTTAAGTTTTGTTTTATAAACTCTTTATAAACTAATATAAAACTATATATGACGGTACACGCTCATGTTAGACCAGGTGTTAAACGGTTACCACCTGTCTGTATCAATTATATTAGATCACAAGTTACGTCGAAGACTTGGCCAACGCGGTATTGCATTGCGACCTTCACCCTCACATATACATCGCTTAAAATCTCTTATTGAGTTTAACTGAGGCCCTTTCATCTATCTAAAGTTTATGCTTTTAACAATGTAAGCCCGAGCAATATTTTGGCTCAATGCGTTTGATTGCAATTTTGCAGAAACCGTAAACAATTATTTACATATCTCTTTAAAAATACACAGTTGTATCATGTCTGTTCTCACCTCTGGGACAGATCAGCGAAATACCAGCTAGAGACTTTAGATTTAATTGAGAGAAGAGCCAAGAAACTCATTTGCAATGACGAATTAACAGATACAAGGCTCCACAGCCTCGAGCATTGTTGAAAGGTGGCAAGCTTCTCAGTTTTCTATCGAATACATTTTCGAGAGTATGCTGCGGAGCTCTTCAACCTGATCCCACCATCCCCATTCTATCATCGAACAACCAGACGCTCTGCGGTGCGCCACTGCTACATGGTAGACATACCTCCCATACGCACAACGCGGTACTCTTCCACCTTTATTATGCGCCAAGGAGTGGAACGCCTTGCCTGAGTCTGTGTTTCCTGATAACTACAACCTAGGGGTCTTCAAGTCGCGAGTGAATAGGTTTCTTCTTGGCAAGCGTGTACCATCGTAGACTGCATCATCGCTTACCATCAGGTGAGATCGTGGTCAAACGCTAGCCTATAATTTATAAAAAAAAAATCTATGATGATGATGATGACTTATTTTTGTATTATTTCTGTTTGTGTGGTAAATCAATAAAGAGTTATCTATCTATCTATCTAAAACGATCTATAGATAGCTCAACTGCTCCTGATACTCACAACTAAGAAAAAGTGTCTCTAAAACTCGGGCTGCATTGCCCCGCTGAATTGCAATGCTTATGCTCTGACCCAGATAAGTACACCCAGATAAGTACACCCAGATAAGTGACAGTACTATCACACATTGCTTTAGTTAATTCTTCTCTTTCAGGTCTTGGCTCTTGAGTAGCGGCTCTAGCGATGCGTCTCCATTCAGTTCTATTGAAGG
This sequence comes from Philereme vetulata, assembly GCA_918857605.2. Classification (NCBI taxonomy): domain Eukaryota; kingdom Metazoa; phylum Arthropoda; class Insecta; order Lepidoptera; family Geometridae; genus Philereme; species Philereme vetulata. The sequence continues at coordinate 13,355,564 of OU975421.1, forward strand.
CATTACGAAAACTTTCAGTCATGGTAGAGTGTATGATGGACTTGATGAGATCTGACCATCTCATTGAAGAGCGACCACGCAATCTCTTGCGCTCAACTCTACTTTGCACTACTAGACGTTCCATTGAGTCATCTTAACGGGTAACGTCTCCAAAGAACTAAATTACTCGTATCTGGTAGATTTGGGATCGAATCATTTGGGATTGAACTTATTGATCTTAAAGTTATCTCTAGTGAACGCCATTATTACAAGAGCATAATTCGTGAAGCGATTGAAATCAAGAAATTTCCAAATTTCAATCGGGAAGATGGCTATAGACTGTCGGCGTCCTGGAACCCGGTGATTGCTAGGTGTGTGCGTCGTGATCGGTCGTCTCAGTACGTAAATACGGTTAGTGTAGTGTGTCGTAATATGAACGAGGACATTTCTAATTCTGAAGACCAAGTGAGGGTAGTTGCTGCAGCTACTCACACTTCCCGACGGTAGCTCCAAGTACTCCAGTCAACCCGAGACCATGACTGTTGCAACACAGCCGAAACGTCGGGATAACAAATAAAAAAGGTACATACTCGATAAATACCCGTTTTAATCAATAATTAAATTACTCGTAGTTGCACAGTCTTAAGCTTTTTATAAATCTTCTAAAAGCGTCTAGTTAATAAAACTGCCCATATACCTGGACCTTAGGCTCCCAAACAAACTCCCAGTTTCAATTTCACTACATTAGGATTCTCAAAACGGCCGATGCCAATGAACTAAAAACACCTACTGATACCTACCTAATAAGACATAATACCTCATATTGCCCTCTAATTGGGCCGAATTACAGGGCGTATGCGATGAAAGTGCGAAAATTGGGTGTTAAAAAGGCCAAAAGCCTTAAATTGGGTGTTAATAAGTGCAGCTTATTACAAAGTCGTTAACACGCGACGTGTTTTAGCGTAGCATCTCTTAATATCATGAAGTTGTTGGTTAATTTACGAATAAATTTGAATATCGATGGGGGAAATGGAAATTATGTTATAAAATTTCAGTGTGCCTGTCGGGTAGAATAAAAATTAATTGTAACGGAAAAGAGTAGAAGAAAATAACTTATTTATAACAAGGTTAAAACGTACGCCTTTTCATCCCTAATTAATAGAAAATAAAATATCATCTACAGCCCATAAATACCCACTGCTGGGTGTAGGCGTCCCTTTGTAAATGCCACCCTTCCCGGTCCTGTGCTGCGCGCATCCAGGAGTTGCCCGCGACTTTCTTTATGTCGTCGACCCACCGCACCGACGGACGTCCTGGACTTCTTAGGTCTGTTCTTGGCCACCATTCGGTCACAGATTTACTCGACCTGCCATCACTCCGTCTAGCCAAGTGTCCTGTCCAGTTCCACTTGAGTTCCACCACCCTTGTTCCGACGTCTTGGACTTTCTTGGTCTTGGAAACGAAATATAGAGTGGAAAAAATATGAACGACCGGTCTTTCACGGGCTACTTTGTTGCCTAAAAACCAATACAATATACCTACCAACTACAAATAAACCTGGTTTCGTTCCATGCGGACAAAGTCGCGCGATTTCAGCTACCTAGTCACACTAATTTTATAAAAGTGAAAGTTTGGATGTTTGTTAATATAAATTGTTTGTTTGTTACTCAAGCACGTCGAAACGTCTGAATCGATTTCGATGAATTTTGGTATATAAATAAATATTTATGGACATTTCACACAGCGCTATCTAGCCCCAAACTAAGCAGAGCTTGTATTATGGGAACCAGATAACTGATATAATACTTATATACATTTTTTGTAAATACATACTTATAATATAGAAAAACATCCAGACCCGGAACAAATATCTGTAGATCATGCTAACATTTGTTTCGCGGCGGGATTCGAACCCGCTACCTCCTGCGTCTCAGCCGGTTATTCGCCCACTGCGCCACGGAGGTCGTCAAATATACGTAGATTATAACCTGGATTACCACATATGTTATCTATTATCCCATAAATCAGTTCTCTTGGGATAAAAATGGGGTGTCAAGTCAAGTAACAGCGAGATTAGCTTTATTTCTAAGTTACCTACACATTTAGTAGTGTACCATTTAGAAGTCGAGGGCAACAGCTAGAATATTTCCATAAAATAATAATCAGTTGTGACAGACGGACGGAAGTGATGGAGTGGTCGAAGATGGAGCACGCTTGCGTGAAAAGAACTTGTTCACTCTGGACTTGAAGACTCCGAGATTATACTGGTCAGGAAAAACATACGCCGGAAGTGAGTTCTCCTCTCTTTATTTGTGTTAACAAGCAAAGGTGAATCAAATCGTTTGGTACGGCAAGGTGGTATACCGCCTAGGTATGAGTTGTACTTTTTGGTACGTCTTTTTTGGAAGGGAGAAGGAGGTGTATTTACCAAATAAAAATATTAATAAAAGTATATAAAAACAGAACCAAGGAGATACCTACACAAAAGGAAAAGATGCTGTTCATATTATCTTTCTAATAACTTATGTTTGTCTAGGTTTTGTTATTTCTATGTGTCTTGGAATTTAAATTAAACTTCTCCCTCTACCAAAATATGCACTACCTACCTACAACAAATGTTAGCCCACATTACACAAAGGTTAAATGGAATAGAATGCTATCTAGCATTAAGTTCGCCTTTGTACAGATGCACAGGACAAACCAAAATGGTGACTGCTTTTGTTGGACGCAAAGACACACTTCGGGTCGCTGAGTCAAGTTCGCCTTTGTACATCTGCACAGGACGAACCAAAATGGGGGCTGCTTCTATTGGAGGCAAAGACACACTTCGGGTCGCTGAGCCAAGTTTACCTTTGTACAGCTGCACAGGACAAACCAAAATGGCGACTACTTTTATTGGAGGCAAAGACACACTTCGGATCGCTGAGCCATAGGAATAAGTAAATCAAAAACTCACAAATCATGGTAATGATCCCGTTTTTAGTACAAATAGTTTTCATAACCATGATAGTTGATGTTGTATAAGTACCATGATGTTTATGTATATATATATATATATATATATATATATATATATATATATATATATATATATATATATATATATATATATATATATTTATTTATTTATTTATTTATTTAATTTATTTTTTGAAGGCATATTTACTTATGTATATTGTTTTATTTTATATAAAATTTAGTTTTTGTTTTGTTAATGTAGGTGCATCCCCCTCCATTATTGTAATGTTACAAAAGTCCTCTCCATCCAAAGGTTATCTGGAAGAAATCGCTTCTAAGCGATAAGACCGCCCATTGTACTTGATTTTTTTATTTTTATGTCTGTTTCTTTTGAAGTGTACAAATAAAGTATTTTCATTCATTCCTAGTTTCAAAAGTTATATAAGTAAGTTTGTACAGGATATTTATATTTTGTGCATTAAAGAATGTTCATTCATTCATTCATTTTCAACAGATATACCTAAATTTAACGACACGGTTGGAAACCGCGGTCTAAGACCCGCATGCCCTGTTGAATGTAATAGCGATATCAACGTGTATAACATTCCCCGCCTATAATAAAACTCGGCTAGATTAAAGGGTATGTAATGCGCGGAAAGACTAGAGATTTTAAGGTATAAGAAAGTAGCGTAGTAAAACTAAAACATTTTAAGTATTTTTCAAACTTTCGCGATCACTGTACATAACTATTGATTAAAACGTGTATTTATCGCGTATGTACGAATAAGTACGCTTACACGTATGTATGCGTATGTAAGTAGCCCGAGTCAACCTGAGACCATGACTGTTGCAACACAGCCGAAACGTCGGGATAACAAATAAAATAGGTACATACGCGATAAATACCCGTTTTAATCAATAAGTAGGATATTTTAAGTAATCGCAAACGCTAACTTGAACCCGTAACCTTTCTTTTGATAATGTGATACCGATTTCACTACGGGCCCATTGCTAGTCATTCGTTTTTAATAAAGTTTTATCTGTCATTTAGGCGTTAATAAATTTTTCCGTTATTTAGAAGAAAAACTTCTTTACGCACGCTTTACTTGGGGAGTAAGTTGGTGAATGCGTTACGAAAAGTGCGAACGGAAGTTGAGATGGAGATATTAGTTAGTGAAGATAGAAAGAGAGAGAGCTACGTTTCGTATATTTTTAAACTTTAATGTGCGAGTGCGAGTTGTGTCTGTCCAGAATGAACATAGACTGATAGACCTATAGACGTGTGTACAATTTTGCAATTGAACAATTTTATAAATTAATATTTTGAAAAAGAAGATTTACTTCAGTCGTGTGGTCTAAAACACGCTCGTTTTTTTTTTTTCAACAACTACAATGGGTAGTTTCTGAAGCTAGAACCGACATATACACTAGTGGTCACCCACCCAGGTAGCAACGCGAATCTTTATTTAACATAGTTAATCTGACCTAATCGTATTGTGCTCTACAAAATTGTTTTATATCATTACACGAAGGTTAACTAGATGAGAATGCTTCCTAGCATTAAGATCGCCTATTACTTGTTGATTTATTTCGTGCAATAATTACTTTTTTTATTTATCTATCTGATATGTTCGACTTAGTAAGCGCTTCGTGATGACTACCTCATGGAGGGCCAAATATATTTTTTGTAATCGCTTCAGCTTATGACATGTATTTTAGTAACAAATGCTCATTAAAATTAGACCTTACACCTTCCGAACAAGGTTCACAACAATTATAATTACAATAGTAAATAGCTATAGCAGTACTTAGTTGGAAACTAAACCGTATGACCTCGCAATAAGGTTGTCAGTAGTTGTAATAAATGTCATTATTTAGATAATGATGTATCCCACGGTGGGGGTGCAGCGTGACGGTTATGCAGCCTTAATTGTACAGTCAGTTACAAATGTACTTTATACAAGTTTCCGTTCCGTGGTTTGTTAATAAAAAGTAGCCGTTGTCTGAAAATTATTCCAGAATGAAAGAAATTAAGAAAAACAATCAAAAAATAACCGTTCGCGAACACTAGCAAACTCACAAACGAACTGCTGACTGTGTATATATATATATATATATATTTTATGCACTGGCTATGAAAGGAAGAGAGAAAGAAAATGTGCGCGCGCACTGCTATCTCTTGTTCCTACTGTGTGATACAGACAAACGGCTTGCACTGTGTCTTAGATTTACGAAACGTAACTGGCTATGAGAGAAAGAGAAAAAGAAAATGTGTGCTCGCACCTCTCTCTCTCTCTCTCTCTTGCTGATACAGTAATATACGAAACGTAACTCTCTCGCTTTCTATCTTCACTAACTTATATCTCCATTTCAACTTCCGTTGGCCTCGCCCGATCACACTTTTCGTAACGCTCTCTTCACGCATTCACCAGCTTACTCCTCAAGTGAAGCGTCGGTTTTTTTTAAAGTTTTATTTAAAAAAAATTACAAAGTCCTTACGCTTTATTCACGTTAAGAAAAAAAACTATCAAAATGTGTCTATGATTTTTGCGAGTGACTGTCCTCATGATAAAAATATATATTATTACCGTTTAATATAATGGCTATGTGTAGTAAGTATATAAAAACATTAATGAAATTAATAATTACATGTTTTACCTGCAATAAAATAATTATATTAACAAGTTGTTTCATCCATCGCTGCATACTAAGATTATACATTTTTTTATCACTTATGCTCCGAAAGTTGGTCATTGTAAACTTGATATCGGCTATTTAAATATAATTTTAGATCCTAGGGTCATAATGTCACAATAGAATGAGTCCACTCGCAATAATAATAAGCTCAAACGAAATACAAACTCCATGACGAATCCTTATATCTATTTAAAAATAAAAGATATTACATTTATAACTGCTAAAATGAAATCGCAATCTCTATGTCTATCTGTATCTCCATAAAGTTAGTAAATCGTTTAAGGGGCAAGGTGTTCGCTTTTATAACAAACTCCCAAGTGATGTACAAAAATTGACAGTTAACAAATTTAAAAACGCAATTTAACAAAATCTTTATAAAAAAGCCTACCATAAAATATCAGATTATTTAGATGATAGAGAAGCTTGGGATTAAAATTGCTCCAACTCGTTCAAAATGTTACAATTTAGACGTAATTTATTTTCTGTATTGTAATGTATTCTAAACGGATCATTAAAAAACAACCAGCCTTGTTTCTTGCCTTTCTTTCCTGGCTTGGTCGCGAAGGAACAGGCAGTAAAATTGACGTTTTAAAGTGATTCTTGTGATTTTAATGAATAAAAAATTTTGACTTTTGACTTTGACTATGATAAATCCTGATTTACGTTCAAAAATAAAAGAGGCCACATTTATAATATGCAATACAACCTCCATGGCAAATCCTTATTTCCATGTAAAAATTATAGAAGAAATAGTTATGTAGTAAAAAAAATGAATACAGGGAACGCAAATTTTTTTTAACAATAAACTGTTATAAAAGACTTTTTTACTTTACTCGCATTCGTCATGAAAAGTTCTGTATAGTACCCTCGATTAGCGTCTTCGCTCGTATTATTTATTGTTTGTACATATCGCTTACAACCCTTGTATAACAAACAATATACTATTTCATAACTCATGCTCCGAAAGTTGGTCATTGTTAACTTGATACACGTCTTATCACTCCTCTTGAAAGTATTATATTGTCCAGTCTCTCCTCTACCTCCGTGAGCGTTTAGAATTTTTTGTTCCTCGCAGTGGGCCATGCACTGTTGACTGCCATGCCGGACCTCCAAGTCTCTTCTTAAAACACTACAACACACTTCTAGCCGCTGTGGTGGCTCCTTCACCGTTTATGCGGTAAAAATTTGGATTGCTTTTCCTCATGAAGTTCGCGCAAGCCCATCACTCAACATTTTCAAACGGAAAGTTAAAGAACACTATCTTTCTTTGTAATTTTGTATTATTATAGGTACCTATATATTTATATTAGGTATATATGTTTTTTTTATTAAGCCTATGCTGTCCATTATCCTATGGCTGGCCATTGTACCACCATGTATTAGTCTTTAAGTTTTCTAGGTTAAAAGTTATTTTAATTTGGTGTAATATTAAAGAATTCTCTCTCAGTCTCTTTCTCTGTCTCACTGATGGGCAAAGGCGTCCCCATCATCTCACTCTCTCTCATATGTTTTATAATTCCATATAATACATTTATTAAAATTGTAATATTATATCATACTTTAGGTTTAGTTCATATTAGTTTTGTGTATATATATTTATTTATGTTTTTCTACACTCACCTACCTTTAAAATCATCTCTCTCTCGCTTTCTCTCTAGCCTCAAAGGTTTGCCAGAAGAAAACGGAATCTAGCTCAATGGCAAGATAATAAAAGGAAAAGAGCGCGTTGATGTCTTTTCTTAGGCGATAGATGTTATCGGTACCGTAGCATATGTAGAAGTTTCGAGTTTTTGTTATTTTTAAACGAGGCTTTTTTAATATATAATAAAATATTTTTTAGTTAGTCTATAATATTTGCAAGAACAATTTTGTAAAATAACAAACTTACCAAATATTCACAACTAGCTAACGATAACTTTAGCTTCAGCAAGCGAAAAAAGCATAACATAAAAACACCAAGCTTCTAAATCCAATGTCCTTTAACAAATTAAAATAAATCACTCGAAAAATGACCGCGATGTTCCAGTTTGAATTTGGAACGCGTTCCGTTCCGTTACACGCGCTAGCTCTGAGCATCGAGCCGCTTGTAACTGCCGACCGGGACGCCCCGCCTACACCGAAACGGAACGGTGGGGACGATACACCTCTTAGCTTCTTCACACTTCCCTCATACCTACTAGAACGACCGGAATAACCTGCGCTCGACGGCCCCCCGCTGTTCATTGAAGCTCTTTCAACCGAGCGCTTTGGTAGAGCTCTTTCTATACTGGTCTGTTCAGATCATACGCTTTCAAGCTTGCTGGTTATATTATGAACCTTATAAAGAAAGCAATAAAGGTGGAGAGTTACGTAAAGGTAAGTTGGTAAGTGTGTGTTTCTGATGTTTTGCGGGGCGGAGAGTAAGGACTGTCAAATAGATAAATTCGTATAGGTTCGCGTATGGGTGTAGCTATGAGCTTTGTTCATAGAGTTTAAGTGTTATATCGTAGGTAAGGTGTACTTAAATTTTATTTTATTGGCGAACTAATGAAATAACATTCTAGGAGTAGCTATGGGAAGGCTAAAAAAATATAAATGGCGTTGATTTGTCATGCATGACACTGAAATGTGAATTATATACACATAACTTTTCATCACCAAGTCGAGGAAATGAATCAAGTAATTTTCGTAAGTTTGTTGCAAAAAGAAAATTTGCGTTCCCGTTGTCTATTGTTTTTTAACAAACTGGCTGTGGTTTGTTCCATTTTTAAATTGAAATAAGGATTTGTCAACGAGATTGTATTTTAATTATGCTTATCATTAATTCTTAGATTCTATTCTATTTTCAAATATACTTTTACATCACCAATTTATGAAGCCGTTAAAACAGGTTTACAGTGACCAACTTTCAGAGAATGAGGGATGAAAAATGTTTATGAAGATGTTGAAAAAACTGTTTTTATCAATTCAATTTTATAAGTATTCTTGCTGTTATAAAAGGCATTATGTCATATTAAAAAAAATATAATCAGATATCACATCCATTGTTTGTTAATCACACTAATATTATAAATGAGAAGGTTTGGATGTTTGTTTGTTACTCAATCACGTCGTAACGGCTAAGCCAATTTCGATAAAATTTAGTATATACGTAGATTATAACCTGTATTACCATATAGGTTACCTTTTAGCCCATAAATCAGTTTCCAAGGGATAAAAATGGGGTGTCGAGTCAATTTGCAACAGCGAGTTTAGCTTTATTTCTAGGTTACCTACACATTTAGTAGTGTAACGCGTACGAAGTCGCGGGCAACAGCTAGTAAGAAATAAAATCTTAAAACTATGCAAGTAGGTAATTAACTACATTAACTAAACTTAACCTACAATAAACTCATCATTTAACAAAATTATGACAGTTTAAGCGCAGCGTAGGACGTCCACCTACAAGATGGGCAGACGACTTGGTAAGAACCGCAGGTCGGCGTTGGATGCAGGTCGCTTCCAACCGCAGTTCCTGGAGATCAATGAGGGAGACCTTTGTCCAGCAGTGGACGTCCTATGGCTGATATGATGATGATGATGACAGTTTACAGTGAAGAACTGACAAAAGTTTTGTTGAGGAGTAAAGAGTCTAGTTGATTGACCGAAGCGAGATCTCTAAATCAACTTGGGCAAATCGGCGTTGTATGTATGTTTGTTTGTCAAGGATAACTTTCGAAGCGTTGATCTGGTCAACGTGAAATTTAATACATAGGTAGGTAGTGGTGGCATAATTTTGGTGTGACTAAACGAGCTAAAAATGTTTGGGGGCTGTTGAGATATTGGGGTTCAAGAGAGGTAATAAATGAAAATGAGGCTATTAGGTCAAGTGGGACGTCAAATGAAAGGTATTCGTTAATGAATTTAGACTCAGTTTTTATTTTTCGTAAATTCTTTATAGCTTTTGAGATATTAGCCATAATAAAAACGAAACTTTGACAAAGTTCACAGGGTACACCAGTGACCCCACAGTGCTGCAATTTGGTATGCGTGTAGCTTAGTGACACAAATATAGGCAAAAGTCTGAAATCCAGAATAACTGCAGTTTTTACCCCAAAAAGTATTACCAAACTACATGAACTCCCGTTACCTGTAATTTGAATGAAACTAGGTCGAGTGCGTTGGTTGTACATTTCGTGGCACTATTTTATTAGTCAAAGATTAAGGCCGGCTTGCACAACCATCCCTAAACGTATTTAACGACTAAACATTTTTAAATAGTACGTATTTGTATGATTTGATCTCCTTACATCATATTTAGCCACTAAATACGTTTAGGCATCGTAGCGAGTCGCCCTAAGAATATTCTTTTTGTGTTTTGGGAGACTCACGAGATCTCAGTTCGGGGCGAACTACTAGTGTATTAAAAGTAACGATTAGGTTTATTAAAAATTATACCCGTCCTGTTTTTAGTAGATATCTAAATTACTTAGAATGGGTGCTTATCTCGGTCCGTCCGTAGGTGACACGGTACGCTACATAATATATCGTGTGTAAACATGTAATGGCTATGGCAAAGTGTGCTCGGCGTCATGGGAGGACACGCCCGTCTGTCTGTCTGTTTAGCCATGGTACAATATTAGAACTTAAGCGATATTACGGCGACGTGCTGATCTGATAACAAATCATCACTACATAGTATAAAACAAAGTCGCTTCCCTCTGTCTGTTCCTATGTATGCTTACATCTTTAAAACTACGCAACGGATTTTAATGCGGGTTTTTATAATAGATAGAATGATTTAAGAGGAAGGTTTATATGTATAATACATGCATAATATATGTAGAGGAACACTTATAATTTTAGAGGTTTCTAATATGATGTCGTAAATATTCTCTTTAAAAAAACTCTTTCAAGAGTAACCTCTAAAGAAACATGTTTGTATTGTTTAATGACAAAAAATCTGTGAACGTTGTATATAAAGACATTCTGTACTATATTTAATATCAATATTGCACCCGTGCGAATATTGCACCCGTGCGAATATTGCACCCGTGCGAATATTGCACCCGTGCAAATATTGCACCCGTGCGAATATTGCACCCGTGCGAATATTGCACCCGTGCGAATATTGCAGCCGTGCGAATATTGCAGCCGAGGTGGGTCGCTAGTAATTAATAAATAATACTAGACATTTTCCACAGTGCTATCTAGTCTCAGTTTAAACAAAACTTGTACATGTGGGGCATATGCCTGTTCTTTCTCGAGGAGGTATAAAAAAAGCCTTTGCCTCACACCACACGAGACAGGACACAGGGACACCAGTCATGGTACTTTAACAATGGACACTGTTATTACCATTATTTGCTGACGGTGCTGATACCGTCAGCAAAACTGTAGAGGGGTGGTTAGTTAACATAATGGTAGTTACGTATCTTACAGGCTATGTAGAGTTAAGCGCGTGTCGGACCACGCACTGTGAAAGTTCTTTAGACAGTATTCAGTATTTTATTGCGTTCATACAAAGTGGATAAAAATAATACAATGTTCCATGCTACGAGTATATTTTAGTGACTCGTCAAGAGTCCAGCACTTCATATGTACCCTGCAGGCTCAGAATAGATAAAACACCAGAAGAAGTGAACGCGCCTAATACTGAAGCGTTAACATCTACTACTAAATAAGAGTAGATGTTGACGCGAACGCCATTAGTTACTCTGAGACCGTCGTCACGCGCGACATGCTTTACAGTGTTCAATTTAATTAAGTTATGCCTTCTTGTGTCGACCCAACGTGTGAAAGTTCAGCTGTGCTTAAAACAAAACAAGATGGGATCACATTTCTTATGTAGATAAATAGCGCATTTAGATGTTGTATTATTTGTTTATTGAATAAATTGTTCGGTTTGGAATTGTCGTAAATAATGATCCTCCATTTTGCTGGTGTTGCCAAATATCGCGTGTTAATATATTACCTACTCTAGAATTCTGAGATAAAAAACTTTTATTAGTTGTAGTTTTAAATTATACGTACTAGTGGTTCGCCCCGAACTGAGATCTTGCAAATCTCCCAAAAAACTAAAAAAAAATATATAATTTTAGGGCGATTTGCGCAACGATGTCTAAACGTATTAAGGGGATAAATATGATTTAGGGAATTTTCACATCATACAAATATTTCAAATTTAAATATTTTTAGTCGCTTAACACTTTTAGGGATCGTTTTTCAAACCGACCTTTATAATTTGTCTTATAAAATAATGCCATAGTTACATTAGTTTTATCTTACCAAAAATATTCACCCCAAAACGGGTATATAATGACTAATCTAGCAACATTACGCGGGTGGGAGTGAGGTGGGCGCGAGACGCGGGTTTTGTTTTATGGACACAGCGCATGGCTTACAATCACAGCTGAATGCGTCTTCTGGTGTTTTATCTATTCTGTGCCTGTAGATCGGTAATGGTTCAAAAATTTTAGACATAAATTGGTCGACTACTGCTCGTAATTATAAACTATTAGAGCGTGCTACTAAGGCGTGATAATTCATACATGTATCTAGGTGAATTTACCAAACAATTGTACAAATATAAAAAAAAACAAGATCATAAAATGTTATAAAGGAAGAGCTTCAACTCTTGTGCAAAAACATATAATTTTAGTCATTCTGATAAATACAGGACATATAAAAAGTCCTGTATGATTTTCGAAAGTGTTGACCCAGACGCGGTTGTCATCATCATAACACTAAAAAAGCATTTATTAATATATATAAACATTAAATAATAAAAAAAAATGAATGCAAGACCAGTCATTAAAATTATATAAATAAATGCCACCTAATTGTCCACAAATTGGAATACCCACCATTTTATCTTAAACCTTAAAAACTATAGTTCGTTTATAATAAAAACGATTATCAAACGGTATAGCGTAAGTCGGTCTATAAAGAAAGAGTTCCGTAGCAATTAAACATAATCAATTTTACGCTTGCATCTTTAAACTGATTGGATGATGCAAATAAAACCGATTGATAAAAGCAAGAAGCATCGATATGATACAAAATTGAGTAGTATGTAGAGTTTCCTTTTTTAAATTTCGAAACATAATTGTTTTTTTTTATTATGGTAGATAGGCCGGTCACATACAGTCTGAATTCCGTTTCGGAATTTTGAAGGCAGCAAATCCATACAAAAGATAGACCATAACACACGTACGGAATTTTCAGTTCAACATTATTCCCAATTTTGAAATTACGACTCTTTGTGGCCATCATTATTCTTCGATGCATGAAACTTGACTAAAGGGTAATTAAATACCTGCTCGTATCACCGAATAGAAAAAGATCGATCATTTATTCGAAAAAAGAACGCTAAATTTAATAACGTAACCCAGATATTCGATCTTTATTCGAATCACAAGACGTCAAATTTAAAAACGTATCCCTTCTATTCATTCTCTATTTGAATCACAAGACTTCATATTTAAAAACGTATACCAGCTATTCGTTCTTTATTTGAATCACAAGTCAATATAAATATTTATTTCAAAACAGAACGCCAAACTACATAAAAAGTAAGTTGCAATTGTCAAACCCAGGTGTGAGCGGTTGCACCTACACGTCAGCTCGCGATGTAAGTCCTATCTCGGACAATCTGCGTTTGCGGGCACCCTCAAATTATAGGGGAATTACTGGACATTGCGTAATGGGATCGCGGGAAGTGAGGACTTGGCCTTTTACGAGTATATCGTTGGTTGATAATATTTTGAAGTAAAACTTCTTTACGCACGTTTGACTTGGGGGGGGGTAAACTGGTGAGTGCATTACGAAAAGTGCGAACGGAAGTTGCGAGGGAGATTAGTGAAGATAGAAAGAGAGTTACGTTTCGTATGTTACTGTAGGGGCAAGAGAGAGGGGTGCGAGCACACATTTTTTTTCTCTCTTTATTTCATAGCCAGTTATGTTTCATTTCGTTTTTGAACAACTTTATAAATTATTATTTTGAAAAAGAAGTTTTACTTCAGTCGGTCTAAAGGACACTCGTTTATTTTTGACAGTTTTGATAACGGTTAATCTAAACTGTCTCATTATTGCGCATTGGATTGGGCTTATAATTAAGTACTTATTTATTATAATTTTGTGATGGAAAACGATCAAAAGGAAGACAAATCAAAAGATGTGAGGATGAAATAAAACTGACTGTCTGTCCCTATTAGAAAAGAGCTACTACAGACAGATTTCATTGGAGATAGCTAAAGAAGGCCCTTGCCGATAGCCACCCTGAACTAACAGATATTATATGATATAAGTTTATTTACATTATGCAAAAAATCAGAATATATGCTTATTGCTTTGGACCAAGTTGTCTGAAATAAAGATTGTATTGTTGTTATACCTAACAACCTAGATACAAAAATGAAAAAATATGTAAATATAATGATTGTTGTGTTAAAATTACCTACTCTTTTACATTTTATTTCCTCTCGCAAAAAGACGTGTGTTATATATAAGAATGACCCCTACCTTACTGTGTGTCTGACAAACGGATGATTCAGACGTGGCTTTTTTAATAGAAAGCTTGTGGGGGTGGTTCTTGTAATATATGTCAGTTTTTAATGTCTGAAGCAATAAATATTTTTAATATTTGTTAATTTTAAAAACACCTCTGTAAATTTTTTCATGAGCCGTTTTCGTGAGAGTTTCGGAAACGTCAATAAATAAAAATAAATAATATTGCTGGACATTTTACACAGCGCTATCTAGCCCCAAACTAAGCAGAGCTTGTACTATGGGAACCAGATAACTGATAAAACACATATACTTTTTTTTAAATACATACTTATAATATATAGAAAAACAACCAGACCCGGAACAAATATCTGTAGATCATGCAAGCATTTGTTCCGCGGCGGGAATCGAACCCTCCTGCGTCTCAGCCGGCTATTTGCCCACTGCGCCATGGAGGTCGTCAATAAAAACGATTTTCCCGCACCTAACCCTAAAATGTCCCAAGTTCAAATCTTAACCTGCGCAAGAATTGTGCACGTAAAATTTGAAACGAAGTCACACACATCTGCCTTTTGAAGGTAGCAATTACAACAAAAATAACGAGTAACATAGCCATTTTACTTTCTTCCGTGCTGGAAGCCACTAATAACGTCAAAAAATTACTTTATTGTTTCCAAAAACCACTCGTTCGACACAAGGATAAGATAATTGTTACATTTGCGTGTTTTAAATCACCTCTGATCTAATCTTGTTGCTAAAAACTTTTGAGAATCGTTAATAAATTGGCGCCATTTTATATAAAACTTTCTTAAGGACGACCGTCAGACGACACATTCTACCAACGAGTAATTTTTAGAAAAAAATCTAATTAGACAAACGACCGTGTATTTTACTTACATTTTAAAAATAGCATTCGCTGTATAATTTATAAAACTCAATCCAAATAACCATTTACTTTTTTATTTTATCTATTGTAAAAATTTAATACAATTAACATTATCTGAAAAGCTCCATAAGTTAATTAACAACCTAAAAAGCTTCAGGAATGCTAGAACATTGAATATATCAATTCGTATACGCGTTTATTCTATTAGGCCAACTGTGAATTGTGTGGGACAGTTGATACAAAAATCGCTAGAAGGAAAGAGACAGCTGTAGATAATCGATACAACTTCGAAGGGTAGGCGTGTCTAAATAGATAAGTTGGATTCGCAATGGAATGTCTCTTTTTATTTGCATACCGAGACCACAGGTTAATTGGAAGTTACTACCATCGTTTCGCTTCACTTGAATAAAGTCGTTAATTAATAAATCTATATTTTTATTGTCGCTTACGTAATTTAATCAAAGCTTCCAATATTACATTAAAAGAAATCCGTTTAATGCCGCGATAACTTTGTATGAACATCTATACAAGAAAACTAAAAACCAGCCAACTGCGAGTCGGACTCGCGCACGAATGGTTCCGTACCATTATCTATAAAAACGGCAAAAAATCACATTTGTTGTATGGGAGCCCCCTTAAATATTTATTTTATTCTGATTTTAATATTATTTATTACAGCGGCAACAGAAATACATCATCTGTGAAAATTTCAACTGTCTAACTATTACGGTTCATGAGATACAGCCTGGTGACAGACGGACAGACTGACAGCGGAGTCTTAGTAATAGGGTCCCGTTTGACCCTTTGGGTACGGAACTCTAAAAATCAACCATAATGTCAAATTTATACTAATATTACAAATTAGTTAATAACTCTGTCCCTCTGTCTGTCTGTTACGTTTTCATGACGAAACGGCTACACCGATTTCAATGAAATTTGGTCTATTAGATAGATTATGACCGGGATTGGGACATACTTTTTATTTCACTGCGCAGATGGTTATGGTTTTATTGACAAACCACGCTTGCTATAACTACGGGCGGCAAACACTCAGAAACACTAGTTAATCCTGGATCAATATTTTGACGTTATTCCAATGTTGTAGATACTTGTCATTTGTCAATGTCAAATTTGACAATGTTATCTATTTTAGACAAGTCGTCTATTTTAAACATACTGTATTTTATGAGGCTGCCATGAAGCTGGGCATTCTCAACAAGGTCAGGAGATACTTCAAACCGGGACAGCTTCTTTATACCAGAGCCTAGCCTTTGGGATAGTTCGGCCAAACACCAGCTCGCTACCTTAGACTCGATAGAACGTAGAGCTTTTAGGCTTATAGGTGAGTAATATATGGCGGAGACTAAGGCGCAAAGTCTCGAACACCGCCGTAAAGTTGTTGCAAGCCTAGCGATCTTTTACAGAATACATTTTGGGGAACGTGCCCAGGAACTTTACGATCTGATCCTGCCATCTCCTTTCCATCAAAGGACAAGCAGGCGCACGGCTCAGTACCATCCGTACCTAGTTGATATACCACCCATTCGCACACACCGTTTTGGTTCTACGTTCTTGATGCGTACCTACAGCTATGGTAGGGATCACTTTGCCGTCGACTGTTTTTCCTAAAGGTGTGTGAATAGGTTTCTTCTAGATATTCGTGCTTCATCTAAGACCACATCATCGCTTACCATCAGGTGAGATTGTGGTCAATCGAAGATCTATAAAGTTCAAAAAAAGGCTCTGGAAAAGGCTTCTGTTCAACAGTGGACGTCTTGTGGCTGATATGATGATGATGATGACGAATAGGTAAACCTGGTGTAAAACGTTAATCTTGACCTTTATAGAAATTCTTCCAAAAATGTACCATAATCAAAATACAATATATTTATTTGCATAAACAAGTGTACAATAATGTCGAAAATGGACATTGTCTTAAAAAATAGGTAATGACACTTTATACCCTCGGACGAATCACCTGCCGTTGGGCTGAGTCTTAACAGATCGCAGCACGACGCTGCTCTACCGAGCACAACACCCCGCCCGGAAAGTAAGTCGTCTACAGACTATTCCGAGCCCCGACATCAAACTGCCCTTTCCGAGCGTCGTAAACATACCATCAGGCGAGAACTACTGATTAATTTGGGCGCTTTTTGAATCGAAGGTGTCAATCGTACTCATTATCCGAAAAAGACGTCAAATTATTTTCAAATTAGTCGTAAAAATGACTAATAAAGTCGACATGACTAATGACTAAATGTTCATGTCGACTCCCCTACACTGACAAGTTTTTTAAAGCGCGCGCGTAGATAAAAAGTGACATTACAGAAACACCTTGAGGTTGTCACTAATTGATAATAAATTACTGGAATTTGATAAAAGCTCAGTGGAGTTAGGAAGTCATTTGATTAACCTCTATATATAAAAATGAATCTCTATTTCCCTTGGTCACGCCATCACGCGTGAAGGGCTGGACCAATTTCGCTAATGCTTTTTTTGTTGTATTATTGTCAGGAAAAGGTTCTTATGAAAGAAAAAATTAAGAAAATTGCGCGCAAAATTAGAAAATTTAAGAATACTTAACCACCATATAAAATTATTTATAATCTAACCTTAGCGCTTTTATAATGTAACCTTATGACGTTTGACATTGAATTGACAGAATGCGTGCTGCTGAATATCGTTTGAAACAGATGCTTCGGTAGGAGTTATCCCGAGATATATTGTCCATATATATAAAAATTAATTGCTGTTCGTTAGTCTCGCTAAAACTCGAGAACGGGTGGAGTGATTTGGCTAATTTTGGTATTGAATTATTTGTGGAAGTCATTCATTTTCTCATACATAATGATGGCCGGGGACAACAATTGACAATTCTACCAGGGTGACGTATATTGACAGCCCGCGTTATATGCATGTCAAGGCAGTACGAAGTTCGGCAGGTCCACTAGTACTTTATAATTATATTTAATTAGAAAACTATTTAAACTTACAAACCAGTTATTAGTTTTATATTTATGAAGAAGCCAAATTTGATGCGGTATCTAGATCTTTGTAGTAACCTGAGATTCACTTGCTTACACTAGCGTGGATTTTTAATTCATAATTAATACTTTCATGTAGCTAAATAATACATTAAAATCACTTAGGTCGATCACTGGAAATTAATAGTCTTAAAAAAACGGTTCATTTCGAAAGCTTTCCATACATTGCAAGATTTTTTTAAACCAATGTATTGTTTTATTAAAGCTTTTTCTAATTTAATGTTTTAGTAAGGCGTTTCGCAAGATTATTCTTCCTAATTATTGATCTACCTAGTATTTTACTAAGAAAACTCTCGTGATTGATTTCAATCATTATTATAAATACGGGATTTATCACGTACTGTTTTATCGGTGTTACGATCGACAATGTTTCGGTTCAATTCGTGAACCTAATTAGGGTGGTTCCTATACGCTCCGAACCAGGTCTCGCCTCGCACTACGCGCCGCAGCCCTCTGCGCGCGTGTTGACGGGCGCGGTGGTGGGGGCTGCATCATCATCATTATCATCACTGATGCTCTCTTCGGTAGCTCTCGGTATAGGCAATCAAACAACACTAACTATGTCTCTACCAGGTTCACTCACTCCTCTGTCGCTTGCACCATGCAGACATGGCCTCTAGTCCGACGGTAGAACCCATCCTCTATCTCTGTTATAGTTCGACACATTTTCGACTTATTTCTATCGCCTCTAGGATCTTGCGAGGAACGAAGAACTTCTATCTCGCTAAAACCCGGGCCTTGTCGAAACGTATGTAGTGTGTCGAATCAGAATCTAGGGCATACTCCGCCACCGCAGAATTGTTGGAGACGACATTCTTTATTGCACGTACAAGTATGTGTTCAGTCAACCTTACCTTCCTGGTACCTAGTATTAGTAGTAAATGCTTGCCTATAGTATTTCCTAAGGGGCCAAACGTTTTGGTTGCCTATCTACGTATTTTTAAAAACTTATTACCTTTTGGGGTTCCGTGCCCAAAGGGTAAAACGGAACCCTATTATTAAGACTCCGCTGTCCGTCCGTCTGTCTGTCTGTCCATCTGACTGTCCATCTGTCACCAGGCTGTATCTCATATACTGTGATAGTTAGACAGATGACATTTTCACAGATGATGTATTTCTGTTGCCGCTATAACAACAAATACTAAAAACAGAATAAAGTAAATATTTAAGGGGTCCCATACAACACGCGTGGTTTTTTGCTCGTTTTTGCTCGATATTGATAACAGGTAAACGCTTGAAATATTCACAGAATATTTAGGTATATATTCACTTTAAAAATAAATAGTTAAATTAAAATAAAACAAACACTTAAGGGGGGCTCCGCTACAACAAGCGTGATTTTCTTTTGCTCGTTTATGTGATATTGGTACGGAACTCTTCGTGCGCGAGTCCGACTCGCACTTTGCCGGTTTTTATTTTAAAACCGTGTAAAATTATTAACCCATACTAGCTGAGCTGAGATCAACTGTATTTAGTATTTTGGTTTTTCTTTTTGTGTGTTAATTTTAGATTTTATTATTTTCTTGTAGTAGTTTAGATTCTTGTTTTGTCATTTGTTAAAGTCATATATTAGATTTTAGATGGTAAGCGTTTTCATTGTAATCCAGTTTCCTGCGATACAGGCTAGACCTAGTGCGGGGACTATTAGCAACTTAAGTCTACACTTTTGTAAACATTTAGTAAATAAATGTTTTGTATTTGTTTTTAATTCCCATTTATATTCCATTCTAATAAAATATCACAAATCATCAAAAAAGTTTCATGGTTTTAGAATAATTATACAAATCACTTTTTGCACGACGTTCTGTTGTTTCGCATGCCTTAATAAGAATTAATGTGAAGCAAATCAATTTACAACAAAATTGTCCTAACAAAAACTGTCATCTCTTAAACGTCATCTGTCAATGAACTGTCACCTGTCAAATAAGATATTTTAATTTGATGTTTTTGCACTTACAGCCTGTTGATGTTGGGCTCTAGAGATGGCAGTGAGCGTAAAATGTTTACTTAAATGTTTGGTTTTTTTATGGGATATACTTAATAAAACGCTTGACCACTCACCAGATCATCAGTGATGGTGTGATCAAAGATGAAGATGTTTGCCTAGAAGGAACCAGTTCACGCTGGACTTAAAGACTCCGAGACTATGGAAGACATAGTCTCATAGAAATTTGAAACGAATCGTTTGGTACAATTAGTACCGCAAGATTTGTCAACAAGCCAACACCACGCACCCCATCATTCAGAGTAGTAAAGTAATTATATTTTACTAGCTGCTGCCCGCGTCTTCGTACGCGTTACACTACTAAATGTGTAGGTAACCTAGCAATAAAGCTAAACTCGCTGTGGCCACTTGACTGGACACCCCATTTTCATCCCATAGGAACTGCTTTATGGGATAAATGGTAGCCTATGTGGTGATCCATGTTATAATCTACGTATAAACCAAATGTCATCGAAATCGGTTTAGCCGTTACGGCATGAACGAGTAACAAACAAACATCCAAACTTTCGCATTTATAAATACATATAATAAAAAATAAATATTGCTGGACATTTCACACAGCGCTATCTAGCCCCAAACTAAGCAGAGCTTGAACTATGGGAACCAGATAACTGATAGAATACTTAAATACTTTTTTTTGTAAATACATATTATAATATATTGAAAAACACCCAGAGACGAAAGAAATATCTGTAGATCATGTAAACATTTGTTCCGTGGTGGGAATCGAACCCGCTACCTCCTGCGTCTCAGCCGGCTATACACTCACTGCGCCACGGTCGTCAAATTTATAATATTAGCGTGATGGATGTTGGACCATTACAAGTTGCTTACCGCTGTTAAAGACATCGAACCCATGTCTATTAGGTTTAACAGGCCAAAAATATCGTTTTCTGCTGTCAGTAAGACCAAGCCCTAACCAACCGGCCCGAAAGCAACCCTCGCGCGCGATTGTACCCTACCTTATATACCTATTAATTATTTTAGTTGTCGATTGGTTCTACTGAGCCGCCTATAACCTGTAATGTTATGTACGACATTAATTTAAAACACATCCGGAACCGTATTTACAGATTTTCTAGGTGGGTACCGGTAGTTTCAATATTTCCAATAAACAATTTTAAACATCAAATCAACGGCGCTTATGCGACGATTCCGCGATATTACGGGCCTTAGTCAGTCTACTTACATGATGAATGAATATGATTTGTTTACCTATTATAAACAGACTGTTCCATTGATATTTAGATAAGATAAGATAGTATAACTCTTTATTGTACACCAAAGTAAAATACAGAACATAATTCTTACAAATAGATTGTACTACTTTATACAGTAATTCTACACAACATAAATAAATGCACCTGTGTTTTAAATTTTCAAAATACATTTTAATTTTACCATAAAATGAAAATAACTAACTTTTTCACCAAAGAAACCATTTGCTTCGGACGCCCGGTTCGCGATTCAGTCTGGCCTCGGCTTTCAGAATTTCGTTTGGAGCAGCAAGCATCACGTGCACCCCACCCGTGACGCTTGCTGCTCCAAACGAAATTCACGTAATCACGTAATTCTTAGGTAGAATTTATATTAAGTTGGATTTTGTAAACACGCAGTAATGAGAAATAAGCACAACAAGAAAATGAAGGGACTGAATGATAAAAAAAACCGGCAAACATATGAACCACGGCGAGATAGGACGTGCAGCGGCGCGCGGAGAAGCGGGGGTGAAATTCGAGTTTGGGCTGAGGTATGTCAACTCTTAAGTTAGTTTGAAAATTTAAAACGTTGTATATTAACGAATTTGCGAACACCTATTTTATATTAATACTAGCCATTAGCCCTGCCCGTGTTTTCATTTGATGTCGTACTTATAACAAGTTGTATAATCGCTTTCCGCTATCAGTGGAACTTTTCCCTTACCTATCGGACTAAAGGTCTTTCAGAATATACATTTTATTGCTGTAGGTAGCATATGATTGGTCCATTTAGTGTAATTAATTGAAAACATTTTAAGCACCTGTTCGAGCGCGCTTTGAGCATGTTACTTACTTCTGGTAAGTCGGTTTAAAATACCCAGCAGTTTAGCGATTATGTTTGGTATGCTACGAGATGTTAGTTTTTATGAGTTGGAATACGTTCACCTTTTTACAATATGTTATGCTGTAAAATTAGATAGATAGTGAATATTGCTGAACATTTCATACAGAGCTATCTAGCCCCAAACTAAGCTTGTACTAAGGGAACCAGATAACTGATAGAATACTTCTATAAGGACGTTTTTTTTGTAAATCATCATCATCATCATCATCCACAGCCTGACTTCACCCATTGTTGGGTATAGGCCTCCCCAAGTTTGTGCCATCCACCACGATCCTGCGCTAGTCTCACCCACTGACGGCCCACGACCTTTACAATGTCGTCCACCCATCTCGCTGCTGGTCGTCCTACCCTTCTATACCCGCTCCTCGGCCACCATTCAGTCACTGTCCTGCTCCATCTGCCATCACCACGTCTAGCCAAGTGTCCCGCCCAAGACCATTTGAGCTCCATAACTCGAATCCCAACGTCTAACTCGATCTAACAGTCTAATGCCAAGCATGGTACGCTCCATGGCTCTTTGTGCAACTATTAACCTGTACACAGTCTCCTGCGTGAGCGTCCACGTCTCGGCACCGTTGGTCATTTTTGTAAATATTTACTTATAATATACAGAAAATATCTAGATTCGGAACAAATATCTATGTATTTGTATGTCTAAGTCATGCAAACATTTGTTCTGCGAGAATCTAACCCGTTACCTCCTGCGTCTCAGCCGGCTATTCGCCCACTTCGCCACGGAGGTATTTGAGTTATTGGAGTTGGTAACTTCTTGAAAGAGTACCTACCTACCATAAACACGGCGGCCATAGGTATTGCGTTTTTTTTGTTTTTGTACGTTTTGTTGCATAATTCGTAGGGACCTAGGAACGTCCAGTACCTATCTTATTTTTGAAATAATTGGCTAAGTGTTTTTTGGCCAAGCTGTTGAATTCTCACCCCTACTTAGCCGTCTTTCCATTAGGAGAAAATAGCTCGAATAACAAGTCAAAATTAAAAAAAAAATTAAATTCACCGGGTAGGTACGTCTTGTGAATTTAATCAAACATTTAAATGATTTATCTAATAAATACGTAAAACCTTTATATGCATATGGTCAAATTAAAATGAAAGATTCAAACAAAATTATAACCAGCACTTGATAGAACGAAAAAAAAAATATTCATTGCCCCACAAGAAACAAATGAACTTATTAACTAAAATTACAACTAACTGGTGGTAAAGCTTTCGTGAACGAGCTCGAGGAAGTAGGCACCACCGCCTTACCTTTATCTGCCGCCAAATAGCAGTACTTGTACTGCTGTGTTCCGGTTAGATGGTAATGGTATGTTCCTGTAATTACTGGCACATAGGCATAACAGCTAAGTCCTATAGTATGACAACGTATCTACATAGAGATCAAGACCACTAATAGCTTGTTTTGAATTCTATGTGGATATCCATGGGCTGCAGTAGCCACTTAACATCTGGTGGACTGCATGCTCGTTTGCCATATAAGTAGTATAAAAAAAACTTCTAATGCCGTCTTGCATAACAAACCATTATCGTATTTAGCGGCTAAATATGTATAACTTTTGTATATGTATGATTTGATAACTTCTTAGGCGCGGTACAAATACAAGAGGCGTCGGGCGGAGGCGAGGCGCGGGCGAGGTGCGGGCGCGGCGCAGACGGTATCGGAAAGACGAGGCGCGGGCGAACACAGTGGATGCATTTGGGGCATTCTAATGTTTGATTTTATTACAACAACATGACGTCTTCTTCGTCAGATAAAGAGGATCTGCAAGCTCTGTTGCATTAGGAGAACTTACAAAAGATCAGAAGATGCGGTCCACCCTGTGTGGCAAGCAGGACAGGAGCATGCCACTGCTAACTGCAGGTGCGCCGAGGGCGAGGAAGCTGCGCCCGAGCCACGCCCGTGCTCCGCCGTCGCAGTATGTCTCGCTCTCTACCTCTTCTATAAATGTAGTATGAAATATCAAAGGAGTGGTGCCGCGTCTGCGCTGCGCCCGTGCCTCGCCTCCGCCCGACGCTTCTTGTATTTGTCCCGCGCTAAATACGTTTAGGCATCGCTACGTAAGTCGCCCTTATTGTGGTGGCGAAAGTATCCTCAGCTCAGCATGATGTCTTTTACTTTTAATCTAAACGAGCTACGGGCAGGTATAATCACGATTCTGCACTTATAAACTAACTAGCTGACCAATCCGCGGCTTCGCACGCGTGGTTTGCCAATAAAAAGTAGCCTATGTGTCCAGGTGATGGTCTACGTACATACATAATTTTATCGCAATCGGTTAAGCCGTTCCGGCGTGAAAGAGTAACAAACATCTATACATACAAACTTTTGCGTTTATAATATTAGTAGGATAGGATAGGATACATAGGTAAGCTTAATGCTAATAAACATTTTCATCCAGCTCACCTTTATAATATGGAAGTTATCGTCATTATTGAGGTATTTGATAATTTATGGATTCTGCCTCCCCAAAGATTACTAAAACTCCTAAACTTACTTCGATGGTAATGAAGTACGGTATGCATATTCTAAATAATACCACAAAGGTGAAACAATATCTCGGACTAAGATTAGTAGAGTTCCTTGTGAAAGTGCTCGCCCAGGGAAGTAGGTACTACCGAGGTAGTGCGGAAGGAACGGAAGCCCTCAAGCCGAAACCGGAGCGGCACTATGCCGACCGGCCCCCTTATTACCTAAGCCAAACTGCTGTCGCTTCGCTATCGCTAGTCAGGCCATCCCTTTTACACGTGCAGTACGTACCTCACGTGTGAAAGGGACGACCTGACTATCTATAGCAACACGACAGCAATTTGTCTTAGGTAATAAGGGGCCGGGCCGAACATTTCCTTGCGCCCGGCCATACCTACGACGCTGCTATACGTGTCAAAAATCAAAAAAATCAATATAAAATGTTTTTATTCAATAAAATCACAAGGATCACGTTGAAACGTCATTTTTACTATCTGTTCCTTTGCGATCAAGACATGAATGAAAGGAAAAAAACAAGGCTGGTTGTTCTTTTTGATTGTCGTTTTAGAAATACATAAAAATAACGAAAATAAATTACGTCTAAATTGTAACATTTTTGAACGAGTTGGAGCAGTTTCAATCCCAAGCTTCTCTATAATCTAAATAATCTGATATTTTATAGTAGGCTTTTTATAAAGATTTTGTTTAATTGCGTTATTAAATTTCTTAATTGTCAATTTTTGTACATCACTTGGGAGTTTGTTATAAAAGCGTACACCTTGGCCTTTAAACGATTTACTAACTTTATGGCATCTACAAGTGGTAAGAGCGAGTGTGTCGTGTCAACACTATTCCACAAAGGTGGTGCACGTGGTGGAATACGTGAAGAAGACCAAGGGTCGAACTCTTGGAATCGCGCCACAATGATTTCAAATCTTTTGTGTTGCATGTTCCTACAGATCTACATAAAAGCTTAATAATGCATCTTTTTGCAACAACAGTTTAGGAATTTGTAAATTAGAAGTATGCTGGCAACAGTACCCCGTCAATTTGGGAGGTAGCCGGTGCAAGTACACTCGCGGACAGAACGCGATCGCCCGCGGACACCCGTGCACGAAATAACACGGCGTTTATTTGCGTAATGATGATCGCGCGCCTGCGCAGACACGCGCCTGGCGCGAGGCACATCCTTTTTTTGTCTGATGCGAAAGGCCTTATTTTGTGACATTGAAAATGGCGGTTTTAATGGTAATAGTAGGGTACCTTGAAATTTTCAGAATAATTTGTTTTATGTTATGTTACATAATTTTTTTATTGGTCAGAAGATATCTCTTCCCAACAACCTTTTAGTGGAGAAGAACTTAGAATTTAGTTGTAAGACGTTTTACTTGTCAAGGGTAGAGGTTGCCGGATGATTGTCTAAATACGAAATAGGGGTGAGTGTAGTTGCCATTTGTCATTTATTTAGAATAGAATAGAATATATTTATTTGACATACAAAGAAACAAAATAGGTAAACCAACAGAAAAAAACGAGTGTGCTTTAGACCACACGACTAAAGTAAAACTTTTTTTTCATAATATTAATTTATAAAGTTATTATTATAAATACGGGATTTATCACGTACCGTCTTATCGGTGTTTCGACCGACAATGTTTCGGTTCAGTTCGTGAACCTTCATCAGGGTGAGTGCGATCCGCTCCGAATAACGTCTCGCCTCGCACGTGCGAGGTGATAAATCCCGTATTTATAATAATGATTGAAATCAATCACGAAAGTTTTCTAAGGACAATTTATAAAGTTGTTCAAGAACGAAATGAAATTACAAAAAATAATCAAACGAACTTGTTCACAGGATTAGTGTTGCTCAGAGAGCAATGGAGCGTGCCATGTTAGGCATCTCGCTATTGGACCACATACCCAACGTCTAAATACGACGCAGAACCAAAGTAGTGGATGTGGATAGAAGGATCAACCAGCTGAAGTGGATGCGCTGGACACTTAGCAAGGAGAAAAGACGGAAGATAGACCAGTTGGCAGACCACCAGCCAGATGGTCTGACGACATCGCGAGAGTTGCGGGAAGGCAATGGATGCACTTGGCAAAAGACCGGAGAGAATGGTGTGATACCGAGGAGGCCTATACCCAGCAGTGGGTGGATGTGGGCTGAGATGATGATGAAACGAACTACTGACTGAGATATATATATATATATTTCTTATATATTTCATGCATTAGCTATGAGAGGAAGAGAGAAATAATGTATCTTGCTCCTACAGTAATATACGAAACGTAACTCTCTCTCTTTCTATCTTCACTAACTTACCCTCTCAACTTCCGTTCTCACTTTTCGTAACGCATTCACCAGCTTACTCCCCAAGTAAAGCGTGCGTAAAGAAGTTTTACTTCAAAAATAACAATGGAATGAAATATCTGTGGCGTAGTGGGCGGATAGCCGGCTGAGACACGAGGATGCATGTTCGATTCCCGCCACTGAACTAATGTTTGCCTCTACCAGATATATTTCTTCCGGATCTTTATATTTACTAGTATATGGTAGAGTCGGTGGTAGAGCTTTTTTGTCTGGTGGTAGAGCTTTTGTGAACGAGCTCGAGGAAGTGGGCACCACCGCCTTACCTTTATCTGCCGCCAAATAGCAGTACTTGTGCTGCTGTGTTCCGGTTAGATGGTAATGGTATGTTCCTGTAATTACTGGCACATAGGCATAACAGCTAAGTCCTATTATTGTATGACAGCGTATCCACATAGAGATCAAGACAACATAATAGCTTGTTTTGAATTATATGTGGATATCCATGGGCTGCAGTAGCCACTTAACATCTGGTGGACTGCATGCTCGTTTGCCATTTAAGTAGTATAAAAAAATTTATTGTCAATGTATTTACAAAAAATAAATGTATATACGTATCATCAGTTATCTAGTTCCAAAAGTACAACCTTTGCTTAGTTTGGGGCTAGATAGCGCTTTGTGAAATGCTCAGCATCATTTATTAATTAATAATTCAGCTAAAATATTTTAACTGAATCTTAGGTTAGTCTGAAGAATTTATAACTAAGCATTACCATTACGTGAATTATAAAATCGGGAGAGAGTTTTGGGTTATAGTAACCCGAGTTTTGGGCAATTTGCCGCGGAAGTTTATTGTTTTATTGGGGGTAACACCGTTGGTGCCGTGGAGTAATATTGTTCAGGAGTAGTCTGCGTAGAGCTTTAGTAGTCCGGTCAATGCCCGACGTATGTGTTATTGCCTATTCTGTGAAGTAGTAGGTATTTACCTATTATTGTTTATTCTGTGACAAGTTTCCACGACAGTATTATAAATCCTTAACTTTAAGATATAATAATAGATTATAAAACGAGGGGATAAAGCAGCGTCTTGCGTCACTGGCGCTATATTGAATCCCGAACGTAACGAAGGATTCTAGAGTTAATTCACGAGCGGATCGAGAGAGTTACTAGAATCCTGAGTGCAGAGAGGGATATAAGCACGCCCAAGATGCAGAAAACTTTATCCACGAGGAGAATATTCTACTTTTCACACTTTCTGCGAGACAGTACAAACCAAATCTAGGTTGGTGCATTCTGTGCAGAGGTTAGTTCGATTTACGTTAATGTGCGGGTCTCTTTGATTCAAATTTTAAAACAGATGAGATTCCAAATTCAAATCACATTACGCTCGCGAGGGCCTAATGAAATTCAGTACAATTTACTCCTAGCTCAGCCGTAGGGATTTAAATACCTGCTTTCGGTGAAGTTTATATGACATATAATCTGACATTGTCGAGCAGGTGATATGAAAAATGAATATATTATGTATTATTAAGTATTTATTTATTACTAGATGGCCCACCCGCGTCTTCGCACATGTGGTTTGTCAATAAAAACATTACCTGATGCGCAGTCGGGTAAAAGAATTATATGTACCAATCCCGATCATAATCTATACCAAATATAATATAATTAGACAACTCCTTAAATCATATTTAGCCACTAAAACACATTTAGGCATAATTGCACAAGTTATCCTTAATATTCTAAGTTCGAAAGTATCTCTGTTTCTGTCTTTCTGTCTGTTTATTACGTTTTTACGACTAAACGGCCGATTCGAAATTAGTTTAAGGTTAGAATATTAAGGGTGACTTGAGCAACGCTGCCTAAATGTATTTGACGACCTTCGTGGTGCAGTGGGCGAATAGCCGGCTGAGACAAAGGAGTTAGCGGGTTCGATTCCCGCCGCGAAACAATGTTTGCACGATCTACAGATATTTGTTCCCGGTCTGGTTGTTTCTCTATATATTATAAGTATATATTTACAAAAAAAAAAGTATATAAGTATTCTATCAGTTATCTGGTTCCCATAGTACAAGCTCTGCTTAGTTTGGAGCTAGATAACGATGTGTGAAATGTCTAGCAATATTTATTTATTTAGTGGCTAAATATGATTTAAGGAGTTGTCTATTTAAATATGTTTAGTCGCTACATAGGTTATGGAAACGTTGTGCAAGCCGGCCTCAGTATAGATAATGTAATATTTTCTGAATGTTATTAATTTTTTTCTATTTATTCATTACAGAATCAACAGCACTTGTTAACAATGTAAACAATCTCGTATAGCTAATGCTTAATGCCAATAACAGATTCTCATTTTATAGACCTAACTTTTAAGAAATTATTCACCTAGAGAAAATGATTTAAAAACATAATAATATTAATTAAATTTTCAAGGAATTTAGTAGGTACGCATTTGAAGAACGAAAGAGAGGGAGGGATGCTGTGTAAATGTGTATACTTTAGGGGGTGAGGGAGTGAGTGTAGTAAAATAAGATAAGATATCTCTTTATTGTACACCAAAGTAAAATACAGAACATTATTATTACAAATAGATTTCATAGAATGGGTGGTCTTATCGCTAAGAGCGATCTCTTCCAGACAACCTTTAGTGTAGTATGTGTTGAGTGTAATTCTCCATAGTTAGTTTTACTTCTCTTTGTGTAGATTACAGTCGGCACAAGTTCTTTGCTCTCTCATTTGCTAATGAGAGGATGTTTGGGGATACCGGCGCTGGATTACCGACCCGTTGTGTAATATACGATTTAATGAAAAGGATCAAGTAATTCCTGTAATTCTACCTTATTTTGAACATGATCAGGCGCAGGGACTTCCGATGATACTCTTTAATCTTTCAGAAATAAAATTGAAGCGCATCACAGAAAATGAAGATGATTAGAAAACTTTCGTGATTTATTTCAATCATTATTATTATTAGTGCGAGGTGAGACGTGGTTCGGAGAGGATGTACTGAATTTCATTATGCCCTCGCAAGCGTAATGTGATTGGAATTTGGAATCTCATCTGTTTTAAAATTTGAATCAAAGAGACTCACCCTGATGAAGGTTTACAAATTGAACCGAAACATTGTCGGTCGAAACACCGATAAAACGGTGCGTGATAAATCCCGTATTTATAATAATGAATGAAGATGCTGTGAAAAAATGTTACCGAATCGGAATCGGAAGTCAGAAATATTTTATTGTCAAATTGTTGCACAACCAAGTAAGTATTAAGTACAAGTTTGTTCCGTTTATCCGATCCGGCTCAGTGGCGCGTATTGGGAGTGGTCTATGTCCACCAGTGGACTAATTATATTAAATTAACTAGTGGTTCGCTCCGAACTGAGATCTCGCGAGTCTCCGATTAAAACAAAACAATATTATTTGTAATCTTTGACTATCTAAATAGTGCCACGAAAAAATAACCACCGTACTTGATCTACGGTTTCATTCAAATTACAGGTAACGGAAGTTCATGTACTGTGGTTCATTTTTTTGGGGTACGAATTGCATTTATTCTGGATTTCAGACTTTTGCCTATATTTGTGTCACTTAAGCTCCACACATACCAAATAACAGCCCTGTGGGGTCACTGGTGTAACCTGTGAATTTTGTCAAAGTTTAGTTTTTATCATGGCTAATAACTCAAAAACTATAAAGAATTTACGAAAAATAAAACGGCATCTAAACAAATAAATAAATATTGCTGGATATTTTACACAACGCTATCTAGCCCCAAACTAAGCAGAGCTTGTACTATGGGAACCAGATAACTGATAGAATACATAAACACTTTTTTTTAAAATACATACTTATCAACGCTCCGGTAGAATTGTCAATCGGCCATCATTAGCTGCATATATGTATGAGAAAATGAACTTTCTTCATAATTTCTTTTTGAATTTTTCCGATATTTTAATAGTTATTCTTCTATTCGGGGCGAAGTCAAATCCAACAAATCAAAAATCTACAAAAACGGTCCGTTCTTGAGTTATGAATGGTGTAGTTACGCCATTCATAACTCCCAGCCCGACTTTATTTTATACATTGATTTGTATTTATAGATTTACACTTGTTTGCCCTTTACAAGCATCGCAAATTACTGATTACTCAAAAACTCAAACCTCGTACCTAAGTAGGTAGACCTCTGTTCATCAACACAATTTTATCAAAAATACATTTCCTATCTCAATCATTCTAAACTTCTACCATTTCTTAAAAAAAATCTTATGAAAAAAAAACTCTTAATTCAGGTGTGTCAAAAAAGCTCCAAAAGTGTCCAATCGCGTTTTATCAGAATCAGTTTATCGAAGGACCCAGCGCACACGCTTTAAAAAAAACAATAAAACATAGAAGTGGAACTCCCCGATATAATTTAAACAAAAAAAATATCGTTAAAAAAATGGTCAACCGCGCAGACCACGCGTGAAGGGTTCCGGAGTAATTCTAAATTATAATATGGTTGCAATTTGATTTTGAACATTATATTATGAATTGATGCAAACCCAACTACAGATAAAAACCCCAGTAATATAATTCATAAAGAAATAAATATCGTTTACCCTGGGTCCATGGGGTACCAAGGCCCATTGCGTTCTCAAAATTCTTTCTGGGCGTCTGGTCGAAGCGACGTGTAATCCGAGAGCTGGCGCTTATCTGGGTCAACGCATAAGCATTTCAATTCAGCCAGGTGTCTTGGATGTGTTGTAGTGATCTGGAGTAGTTGAGCTAGCTATAGATCGTTTGCAACGGTCTTTAGATTATTCAACTGTTTCTTCTGTATTTTATATTCTTTCTTTTATAAATATCGTTATAATATTATATTGATATATAACGTATCTTTTCTTTACATGGTATAAAATAAAGTCGCTTCAGCTGTCTGTTACTGATCTTTTAAACTACTCAACGGATTTTAATGCAGTTTTCAGTAATAGATAGTGATTCAAGAGAAAGGTTTATGTGTATAATACATACATTATTCTATTTGTTTGTTAGTTTGTTTGATACCTTTAAACGACTAAACGGCCGAACGGATCGTAATGAAATTTTGCAAGGACATAGATTATATCCTGGAAAAGGACATAGGCTACTTTTTAGCCAACTGCGCAA
This sequence comes from Philereme vetulata, assembly GCA_918857605.2. NCBI lineage: Eukaryota > Metazoa > Arthropoda > Insecta > Lepidoptera > Geometridae > Philereme > Philereme vetulata. Next base: position 13,387,645 of record OU975421.1, read on the forward strand.
AACAACCGTGCGAAGCCGCGGGCGGGTCACCTAGTAATAGATATAACAGAGTATTACATAACACAGCTCATTTTGTAGGCTTCGTTCTTGAGAGTGAGTGCTTGTACACTTTGGATCTGAATACCTCAACGGAAGACATGCATGCAAACATTTATATTTTTTAATATTACACTTCACAGAATCTTCACTTTTGTAAGGACATTTATTTATTTATATTTATTTTTTATTACTCATTAGGTACGTCCGTGAGTCACCAAAGCCTTGTGCTGAATATCAGCGTTGTAAACTAGTTTACAGCACATGCTGAGCTCAGGGATTTTTGCATAATCCTGTACATGGCAGCATTTCTCCATGCATACACTTTAACTGCGTGATATACACTGTATTATTTTCCTCCTGTATGTATGTATTTTTTTATTGTGTCTTATCATGTTCGTCTAAATGTCTGCTTTCTTATGTTTGCTTTTGTTATCGTATGGTAGTTTCGGTTCTACGCAGCGTTATTAATAGTGAAGCGACCAGCACCCTTCCCTGTCACCTGCCGTGCGCACGAGTTGACGAAACCACTATAATTCAAAGTAATTTTCCTCCGTACATATGCCGGTACTTACAGTAATGTTACTAAGTGACCAGTTAGTAATTTCGTGACTTTGGATTAATTGTCTTAATGACGTTTTGAGTGAATTTATAGTAGTTGTAATCGGTTAATTACTATTAATTCGGCGCAAGGTGCATTTACTTCCAACACACTAGTTACTCCACCATTGAATGAATGAATGAAAATTCTTTATCATATCTTACATGCTAGACACAACAGATACAAAGAAATAAACAAATAAATATAAGCATAATAGGCGGTCTTATCGCTTAACAGAGCGATCTCTTCCAGACAACCTTTGGATGGAGAGAATCAAATCAAAAAAATCTAAAATTCTTTATTTTCTCTGTCATGCTTTATAATAAATGGCGCCTTACTTGCCAAACTAAGTTTGTGAAAAACTTATACCTTAGCAATTACAAAGTGCTCTTACATTTGGTTGTCTACTTACGGAAATGTGAACTAAAATCAAATTATATTAAGTACATGAACTATCTAATTAAATATTACTGTGTGTGTTTGTGAGTGTTCGTGTATTACCTTAAATAATTATATTAAAAAGTTCCTCGGTTTCAGTATATGATAAAACCTTCAGCCAGTTAGTTATTATATTTTTACAATTTCTTGCGTAAAGATCGTAAATATGCAACTTCTCATTGGCTAGATTGTAGAGGCGGGAGCTTATTATTCGATAGTGTCTCGCAGCTAGCGCAGTTCTGTGTTGCTCAATAGTGCACACTTGATATTTTCTCCGTTTATTTACGTTGATGTCAGAGTTATACGGGGATTCCGCATGCTTTCGAAGTAATCATTGCTAAATGGAAGATTGGCCGCATGACCATTCATTATTAAGGAGTCGTTTCATCAGCCCACATTAGTCCACTACTAGACATAACAAACTCCTAATCCAGATCACTGATCCCCCTGCATCCTCCACCACAGAAGTCGTCATAACTTGTAAAAATACTAAAATCCATATTGATATTATAAATTTGAAAGTAACTATGGCTCTCTGTCTGTCTGTTTGTTAAGTTTTCACGAGTAAACGGCTACACCGAATTTCCATGAAATATATACAGATAGATAGTATACTTTTTCACCGAATTCAAAAAAGGAGGAGGTTCTCACTTCGACTGTACTTAAAAAAAATATGTTTGTTACTTCAGAACTTTCGACTGGGTGAACCGATTTTGATGATTTTTTTATTATTTCAAAGCTGGTGCTTCCCGTGTAGTTCTATTTCAATTTGATCTAGTTCTGACAATGGCATTCATGAGAAACCATATAAGTTTTATATTTGTTTAATTTTTATGTTATTATATGTTTGTCAGCTCAGAACTCCGTCATTTATCAACCGATTTAGAAGATTTTTGTATTATTTAAAAGAATATACTTTCAGATTGATCCTGTAAAAAGTTTATCGAAATCGGTTCAGTAGTTTGGTTTTTACTGTTATCTGAAGGCGGTTATGTTTTTCTTAAATAGTTACTTGATACACAACTGCGCAGAAGGAAGGTAATGTTTTAATTATAAACCATGCGCGGGAAGCCGTGGGTGGGTCAGCTAGTACTTACATAAAAAATATTTAAATATAATCATATTTTATTGATTATTAATAAGTTTTTTTATGTTTACTTAGACTTAGAACTGTTACCTTAGAAACGAAATTTATATATTGTAGTTTTTTCCATTTTATCCACTCCTTTATAATATCCTTCCTCTATTTTGGCGGCCTGATTACTTAGCAGATTGGCCTTCGCTTAGCAGTGGGACTGATTAATACACATTCTCGCCTAGTTCTCCCCAATCATCAAAATTTTTGTTTTCTTACTTTTTGTAACTTAATATACTAAGCTACTATTTTATATTTATTTATTTTTTCTTAGTGTTGTAACTTATATTTATCTATATATTCATATTTTTTGTAAATTGTGGTACTGTGCGGGCAGTCATCCGTGACATCCTACTATTAAATGATTCAAACGGAAGATCATTGTTGTGCCATAAGCACAACAAATGCTGAGTTGGACGCCTTTTTGTGACGTCGGTCATTTTATATTTATGTATATAAGTATGTAGGTAATTGTGAGACACATTTGTTAGGTATTGTTGTTTTTGTGTGTATGAATTTGTTCTATTGTGTGTACCTTACTTGTGTGCTGTGTGTGTTTTGTACCGTCACAAATAAATGTTTATTTTTCTTTCTTTCTTCTTTCTTTATTAGTGGGGAAACAGGCTTACGGTCCATCTGATGGTAAGCGGTCACCGTCGCCTATTAACACCGGCAACACTCGGGGTATTGTCGATGGGTTCCCTACACTGTACAAACCTCTACATTATTTTCGAAGCGCACCATATCGTAGCCTCAGTTGGTAGCTTATTCCACAACTTGCAAGTATAGGGTTCAAGCTTTCTAGCAGTGATCCACCCAACACTCAAATAAATATTTACAATGAATGCCATCCCGCCTACAGACATCCCAATGCCGCATAACTTTTATTCGGTACGGTATCGATTCGGCAAAAAAGTAAGGCGCATTGGGCGAATAGCTGGCTGAGACGCAGGAGGTAGCGGGTTCGATTCCCGCCGCGGAACACATGTTTGCATTATCTATAGATATTTGTTCCGGGTCTGGATGTTTTTCTAAATATTATAAGTATGTACTTACAAAAAAAAGTAAGTATATAAGTATTCTATCAGTTATCTGGTTCCCATAGTATAAGCTCTATTATTTCAGCAATATTTATTAAAAAATATATATATTTTTTCGTTAGTGCCTTGAATTTTTTTGTTATTGAAATGATGCCTAAAGGGATGAAACCCCGCGTACACGCGTGGCAAACAGACAGACAATCGGGTGACGTGTGAAAATCAGGGGATTTTCCGGGCGAGTGCTGACGCGTGTGCTATCATACTGAACTGATATGTATTATACGCTAGACTTAACGGATTAGCTGATAGTTTGGTATAATTAGCTAAATTCGATGATAAATAGATAATGCTGGACATTTCACAAATCGATATATAGCCCCAAACTAAACCAAACTTTATTATTATAAATAAGGGATTCATCACGGATCGTTTTATCGGTGTTTCGACCCAAAATGTATCGGTTCAATTCGTGAACGTATTCACCAATATTTCGATAGGAAGTAAAAATTGCTCCTTAAACCTCAACGCAAAATAAGAAGTGCTATAATTTTTTTTAATAAATTGATTGCATTAGACCACGATCTCGCCTGATGGTACACGCTTGCCTAGAAGAAACCTATTCACTCGCGACTTGAAGATCCCTAGGTTGTAGCTATCAGGAAACACAGACTCAGGCAAGGCGTTCCACTCCTTGGCGGTGCGCATAATAAAGGTGGAAGAGTAACGCTTTTTGCATATGGGAGGTATGTCTACCATGTAGCGGTGGCGCACCGCGGAGCATCTGGTTGTCCGATGATAGAATGGGGATAGTGGGATCAGGTTGAAGAGCTTCGCAGCTCACTATAGAAAACCGTACACCATAGAAAACCGAGAGGCTTGATTGGACGTCCTATATGTCTGTCTGTGGCTTCTTTTATTTCCCAAACGGATATACCGATTGGGAATAGGTTTTTTTAAATAGAAAGCTATAGCTTAACTGGGGAGATTCTTAGTTATGTCAGTTTTCGTAATGTTACGGTTTTTTTATGAACCAGGGGATTTTTTTTAATTCAAAACTTCTTTAGGCGCGTTGGGCATTTTTTGAGATGGGAAAAAACCATTGAACTCGCGACGCTTTTACCGTTACCATTACCGACACCTCTGTATATGAACTGAAATCTTCTTTAGGCGCGTTAGGCATTTTTTTATATGGGAAAAAACCATTGAACTCGCGACACTGTTACCATTACTGTTACCGACACCTGTCGTAATTGTTCAAGTTTTCACTTCTGACCTTTTTTTTCTAGTTTTTAATCTCGTGTTTTCACGATCATCATCATGATAGCAGCCATAGGTCATCATCATGCTACTGAACATAGGCCTCTCCCGTAAACTTCCAGATCAGTCGATCTTGTGCGAACTTTACCCAACGGCTCCCAGCAACCTTTATCAGGTCATCTTTCCAACACTTTCAAACACTTACAAGTGGATAAAGCGGCGAATTGTGAAATCGTCGCAATCATCACCTTCTAAGCAAAAACTGGCGACCGGTTCCGACGCGAACCGAATATTTATGAGTTCTGCCTCTACACTGAACCGTGCCTCTGGCCTTTACATATTTATAGACAAGGAGATAGTGGTATTAGATTTGCATTGTTGGACGTCGCCTCTACACCAAATCCGCCGGCGCCGACGGCACAACCCGAATATAATTGCAGTAGGTAAAAATATTTAACAAAATCCAGAACAAATTAAATTCATTTTGGTGAATGCGCGCAAGATCTTCATGACCTTATCCCTCCCTCCCCCTTCCACCACCGGACAAGCAGACGTACCGAGAAATGTCACCCATATCTGGTCGGCATACCACCTTGCCGTACCAAACGATTTGCTTCAACTTTTCTTGGTAGCTCAAGTAAGGAGTGGAACTCACGCGTATGTTTTGCCGAACCAGTATAATCTTGGGGTCTTCCAGTCCAGAGTGAATAAGTTCTTTCTAGGCAAGCGTGCTCCATCTTCGATCACAACATCACTTACCACCAGGTGAGGTAGTGGTTTACGCTTTACTATATCATCAATAAAAAAACCTAAAAATCCTAAGAAAAGGATGACCTCCGTAGCGCAGTGGATGAATTGCCGGCTGAGACGCAGAAGGTTGAGGGTTCGATTCCCGACACGGAACAAATGTTTAATCTACAGATATTTGTTTCGGGTCTGGTTGTTTCTCTTTATATTATAAGTATTTACAAAAAAGTATATAAGTATTATATCAGTTATCTGATTCCCATAGTAATAGCTCTGCTTAGTTTGGGGCTAGATAGCGCTGTGTGAAATGTCCAGTATTATTATTAATATTATCATTGAAAATAGATTAAAAATTATACTTATCATTACTACATACTAGACGACTTCTATAACGACAAAGCATTTATTTGGGAATATAAACAGTCATACATCATGAAGTAGAACATAGTGCTAATAATTACATTAATAAATGCATGACCCACGACATTAATTGTTTAATTGAAGAACTGAACAATATTAATAATTTTACAAACAGTAGGTCTATGATTAAATGGTAAAAAAACAGAATAAAAGGGTAGTGGGTCCCTACATCATACCTCAGTATTTTATAGTACCTCTTTTACTCTGCAGGCTACCAGGCTCTGGAATACCCTACCTGTCTCAATTCGTCACGCTTAATCTCTCTCTATCTTTAAAAACATGGTCAGACAACACTTTCTGTCATACATCGCTCACTAGGCCATTTATTTATTTATACATTTTTATAATTTATATATGTAGGTATGACAATATATATTTTATGTATCTTAATATAAATATTTATGTAACTTTATGATTATATTATATAATATAATTATGCATTTTATTTTATTTTATCTATATTTTTTATATATTGTAATATATACTTGTTCTAAGGATTCTAATAATATCTTACGCCGCCGTCCTTATTTCTTCATATAGATCCTGTCCATACAAAGGTTGTCTGGAAGAGATCGCTTTTAGCGATAAGGCCACCCATTGTATCTATGATTTATAAGTGTATTTTCTTTTATATGTTTGTATTTAATGGTGTGCGATAAAGAAAATATCTATCTATCTATCTACATTATACCTACTATCAGCTGCTCGGATGCCAGTAAATAACTAAGTAACACAAAACTATTAACAAATAACTAAAGTAAAAACAGTAAATTAAACAAATATATAGATAAAGTGAGTTAATTAGAGGTTGAGCCGCATTGACAAACTCAAACCCGTCAAAGCATAACCGTACAAGTCGCATCGCAGCCACGCATGAGTGTCAGATCCGCGCCTGCCGGTCGTCTCCAGCCGGCCTGACAGATGTCAGATTTCTCTAACCAACTCAAAATCAACTTCGATTCCACTAGATCTACCTAGTTAACTAAGACATTGCTACACCCTTACTTGCAGGGTACATATGAAGTGCTAGACTCTTGACTAGTCAATAAGATCTGACATGTAACATTTCAATCCACTTTGTATGAACGCAATGAAATACTGTATATTGAACCCGCCGGCATGATTGTTTCTAAACTAGTGGTTTATCCCGAACTAAGATCTCGCGTGATCTTTGACTATCAAAATAGTGCCCCGAAATCATTAACCAATTTATTTGACCTATAGTTTCATTTAAATTACAGGTAACGGGAGTTCATGTAAAGTGGTTATTTTTCTTTGGGGTAAAAGTTTAAGTTAATCTGAATTTCAGACTTTTGCCTATAATTGAGTCATTAAAGCTACACGCATACAAAATTACAGCACTGTGGGTCACTGGTGTACCCTGTGAATTTCGTCAAAGTTGGCTAATAACTATAAAACTGCAAATACTGAACTAAAAATAAAAACGGGGTCAAAATATACTAATGTTAATATCTCAACAACCCCCAAACATTATCGATCATATTTCATGATGATCGAATCAACGCTTCGAAAGTTATCCTCGGATAAGTTGATTTGGAGATCTCGCTTCGCGCGATCAATAAGCCCAGGGACAGGAAAGCGCAGCGTAGGACGGCCCTCCACTAGATAAAAAGAAAACCTGATAAAGGTTGGTGGGAGCCGTTGGGTGCAGGTCGCACAAGATCGGTCGCTCTGGTTATCTATGGGAAGGCCTATGTTCAGCAGTAGACTCCTACGGCTGATATAATGATGATGATGATAACAGTGTCTATTCAGATCATGGTAAAGTTATGACCGAGTGCTCTAACTCTATTATAATTTCAAACAACAACTGTGCAATCTCGCGGTGAATTTTAACGTAATCGATTTTTCTCGATCACTCGCCATTATGTCCCATTTTCGTAACTAGAGGTGATTTGTTTGACGCGTCTTTACCAAAATGTTGTTTACTTTCCTGTTTTTTTTTTGTTTTTTAATTTAAATTTATTATCGAGATCCAATTTGCGATAAATTTAAGAGTGAAAACGCAATTAGAGCGGCATGGCCGCAAACGGAATATAAATTTTGGGAATATGTTATAAGGTATAACCTTATTAGCAAGCGATTTATGATTCACTTCGAAGTGGCAACGATGTCAGCTGCTTGATTCAGGTTTCATAGCTCATTGAGCTGAAAGTCACACTATGATTTTGTTTAAGGGCGAATACACAAAACTAATAAACCCTACGTCGTCCGAATCTCGTGACCCGGATGACGAAATCACCTCCGCTAACGCGAAAAAGATTTCTGCGTCATCTACATTAGACAGATCAAACACTTCACAGACCTCGCCAGCGAGGTCGACGAGTCCGTTCAGTCGCCGCCTATACGAGGTACAAGCACATAGCCGGGCGTTTCTCTCCTATCCCCATCCTGGCAACAGCCCAAGCCGAGGTCGTACCTAAGTGGTGCCCTTGCGCTAGTTGCCTCATCAAAAACTTACAGGGCTGAGCGCCTTCTGCGCTCGCCAATAGTTCGCTGCAACGGCCTGAGAGGCCAACAGCGAAATTAGTCCATTCGAAAAAAAAACACAAAACTGCAATGTAAATCTGTTCGAGATCTGTTCACAAAGCGTATTCGCATCGCGCCGTTTTACAACGGTTCGCAGTTCTGTGTTTGGTTATTCTTTTTGGGGTACAAATTGCAGTTATTCTGGATTTTAGACTATTGCCTATATTTGTTACATTTAAGCTATACACATACCAAATTACAGCACTGGTGTACCCTGTGAATTTCGTCAAATTTCAGTTTTTGTTATGGCTAATAACACAAAAACTTCAATAATTTTGATAAAAATAAAAACGGAGTCGAAATGTACTAATAAAGACCTTTTTGATGTCTCACTTGAACTAATAGTCTGATTTTCATTTTTTTTACCCCTCTTGAACCCCAATTTCTCAACCACCCCCACCATTTTTAGCTCATTTATTCACACCAAAACTGTGCCATCACTATCCTATATATCAAATTTTACGATACATACGTACGTACATATGTATGCCCGAGGATAACTTGTACACACGGCTACACATCAAGCTATATATTTCCAGTATAAGCTGACCTCGCATTGTATAGGATTTTCGTAGAATGAGAGATCAGCTTATACTGGAAATTTATAGCTTGATGTGTAGCCGTGTGTACACACAACGCCGATTTGCCCATGTTGATTTGGAGATTTCTTCGCTCGATCAAATATAGTCTTGAAGTGAAATAGAAAAAAAACACATACAGTTTTTCAGAATTTTCAAATTCCCCAGGCAACTTTTCAAAATTTCCTTTCATACAAACCTTACCCTGAAAATAACCAACACAACAAAAAAAAATATTCTTCTAATATTAGACTAAATATTGAGAAGATCCAGTACCACAGAAGCGATCACCAATCGCATGTAAGTAATTGGGTAGGAGCGAGTGGCGTGCGCGTGCGCACTGCGCAGGCGCCCGCGGCCCGCGCTGCCAACACGCAGAAATTATCGACTAATCACACAGGGGGGCCAACTACGCCGCTATTTACATTAATCGCTTCTTTAGAATAATTTCCGTAAACGCTTGTTACATGTTACTGCTTCTGTATCACCGTGTCTCAGGGATTTTGGGGAGAAATGCTTTTTAGGGTTCCGTACCCAAAGGGTAAAACAGGACCCTATTACTAAGACTCCGCTGTCTGTCTGTCCGTCTGTCTGTCATCAGGCTGTATCTCTTTTATACAATACTGACAAATCCGCAGCTTCGCACGCGTAGTTTTTCAATAAAAACACGCCTTCTGCGCAGTTGAGTAAAAAGTAGCTTATGCCACCCGGGGATAGTGTAGCTTCCCAGTAGTGAAATATTTTTTTAAATAGGTCCAGTAGTTTCGGAGCGTATTCATTACAAACAAACAAATCTTTCCTCTTTATAATATTAGTATACATAATATTAATATTTATGTAATTTATATGATTATATTTGATATTATATGCATTTTATTTTGTATTATCTATAATAACGCCGCCATTTTTATTTGTTCACTTAGATCCTGTCGATCCAATTGTTGCCTGGAAGAGATCGCTTTTAGCGATAAGGCTGCCCAAGGAACCTATGATTTAAAATTGTATTTTCTTTTATATGTTTATATATAATGGTGTGCAATAAAGAAATTATCTTATCTAATCTATCTCATGAACCGTGATAGTTAGACAGTTAAAATTTTCACAGATGATATATTTCTGTTACCGATTTAACAATTGTTAATTAGATAGAAAGAAAGCAATTCATCTTTAATTCTTTTCTTCAATCATCACCAACTTAATCAACAATTTTACACAGTACTCTTAGGACGCCATTACCAGAGAGAGGCACAAAAAATTAATTTCCATAGACTATGTAGAATATAGATGTACGTAACTAACACGCCTCCTTACATTTATATTCTTCATAATTATACTCAATATCAATTCCAATATAGTTTTTTACTTTACCCATATCCTTCATTTTAAGTTTATAACTCAGTTGATTTTTAACATCAGCTATTACTTTTTTATTTTTACAACATATCAACAAGTCGTCCACAAATAGTAATAAATTACGTATATTACCTAGAGGAAGACCGCCGACGCTGCAGTTGCATCGAGCGACACGTTTGTCGACGCAGCATTGACGTCAATCGACCGAGGACTGCAAAATCGACATAGCGTTGTACACTTCTAATTCCTACTTCGAATTGGTTGTACCTACGTTAGTTTATCATTAAGTTTTCATGTACTTTTTATATTTTTTATAATTAAATATCTTTGAATAATTTCGGTTTTTTTTCGGACCTCCGAGTGTCGCAAACGTATTTGGCGCAGCCGGTAGGATATTCACAGGAATTTTGCGAAATCGGGACCTCAAAATCGGGAATCCACGTCGCGAGCACCCGGGTTGCTATCAAGCTCCGTAACGAATATCCGAACAACGAACCTACGGGCCTGCGTAGAGCAGGATTTTCAGGAGGATGTAACGTCACCAAAACCAAAATAGAATTAAATCTCCAGACCCAAAGGCTATCACCTTACATACAGATCGCGAATCCACCATTAAAATTACTCATAGACACGGGAGCAAATCAATCGTTCATTAGCCCCGAAGCCGTGGAACACTTTTTTTCTGACTATCCTCTGAACTTAGATCCGTTTGAAGTAACGAACATACACGCGTCTACCAGAAGTAATTATTCTATTACATTACCGTGTTTTTCAGAATTTAGGGATACTGATGATATGAAATTATTTATCTATCGATTTCACGATTATTTCGATGGGCTCATAGGCTTAGATTTATTAGGTAACTGGGAAGCCCGAATTGATTTAAGAGAAAGACAACTCATAACAAAACATGCGTCGAACCCTATCAGAATGTACAATTCGCGTAATGTTAACCTTTACGAAGACATTGTTCCAGCGAATACTACCAAGCTAATTCGCGTACCTATCGATACTTGTGATGGTGATGTCTTTATAGAAGAACGAATTCTATGCAACTGTATAATTCATAACTGTATTACTACCGTAGTTAATAATCGTGGTTATCTAGAAGTGGAAAACCCAACATCGAATGATATAATATTTTCACTAGATCAACCAGCACATGCAGAACTCTATAATGAGTGCACGCGCACCGAACAGTTGTCGAACCATGCACAAGATGTAATTTTGCGATTACGGACTGATCATCTGAACGAAGAGGAAAAAGCAAACCTCATAACTCTTTGTTCTCATTACTCGGATGTTTTTATATCAAAGGTGAACCACTCACTTTCACCAAAAAAGTAAGACACCGCATTAGAACCACCGACGAAGTTCCGGTTCATGCTAGGAGCTATCGATATCCTTTCGTTCATCGTCAGGAAGTTAAAGACCAAATAGGCAAAATGTTAGAGCAAGGAATCATTAGACCATCTGAATCCGCATGGAGCTCACCAATTTGGGTCGTTCCCAAAAAGATGGACGCATCAGGAAAGAAAAAATGGCGGCTAGTAGTTGACTTTCGTAAGCTGAACGAAAAGACACTAGATGACAAATATCCTATACCGAACATTAGCGACGTACTTGAGAAAACTTAGGAAAGTGTCAATGTTTCACAACCTTAGACTTGGCAAGTGGCTTCTATCAGGTAGAAATGGATGCACAAGATATTGAAAAAACAGCTTTCAACGTAGAACACGCCCATTTTGAATTTCTTCGGATGCCAGTGGGCCTGAAAAACTCTCCATCCACTTTCCAACGAGTGATGGATAATGTCCTCAGAGGACTCCAGAATGAAATCTGTCTGGTGTACCTAGATTATATTATAGTTTTCAGTACCTCTCTTCAAGAGCACATGATTAACCTGGAAAAGGTATTTCAGAGACCGCGAGAATCCAACTTTAAGATCCAAATGGATAAATCGGAATTTCTGAAACTTGAGACAGCTTACCTTGGGCATATTATCACCAAAGATGGCATAAAACCGAATCCCGATAAGATCATGGCTATTAAGAAGTATTCTATCCCTAAAATTTCAAAGGAAATTAAACAATTCCTAGGTCTTATAGGTTATTATCGAAAATTTATACCGGATTTCGCCCGTATCATGAAACCCCTCACTCAGTGTCTTAAAAAAGGCAGAAAAATCACCTTGGGTACTGAATATGTTAACTGCTTTGAGAAATGTAAAACCCTTCTGACTAATGACCCCATATTGCAATACACAGATTTCGAAAAAGATTTTAACCTAACAACTGACGCGTCCAACGTAGCAATTGGAGCTATTCTTTCACAAGGTCCAGTTGGATCAGATAAACCAGTTTGCTACGCATTTCGAACTTTAAACGAAAGCGAAATAACCTACAGCACTATTGAGAAAGAACTTCTTGCCATAGTCTGGGCTGCGAAGTATTTTAGACCTTACCTTTTTGGACGCAAATTTCAAACCCTTACTGACCATAAGCCCTTACAATGGATGGTAAACTTAAAAGAACCAAATTCACGCCTCATTAGATGGCGACTTAAAATGAGTGAGTACCAGTTCTCTGTTAGGTATAAAAAAGGAAAGTCTAATACAAATGCCGATGCCCTTTCCCGCGTCGAAATACATGTTGGCGAAACATTGTCTTTAATAGAGGAGATTGATGAACTAAACTCCCTTCTAGGCAACCCATCCAAATGTATACCAACCCAAATTAATTCATCCACTGAAACGGTTCATACCAGTAACGAGAATCCTATTTTAGAAATACCTATTACAGATGAACCACTTAATAAATTTCATAGACAAATTCACTTCACAATTGTAAACGACGTTAAAAACGACCGACAGTGACTAAACCTTTTGACACTCACACTCGTACCAGTATCCAACTATCCGAAACCAACCTAGAAGATGATGTCGTATAAGCGGTTAAGGAGTACGTTAACCCAAAGGTTAAAACAGCTATTCTAATCACCCCACCTTTAGCAATGTATTCTATTATACCTATATTACAAGATAAATTCAGAAGTTCATCTATGAATCTTGTTTTATGCAAATCTGAGCTGGAAAACGTTAAAGATTACCTCCGACAGCAGGATATAATCCGGCACTATCATGATGGTAAAACAAATCATCGTGGAATTAATGAGAGCTATCTAAATCTATCTCGAAAATATTATTGGCCTAAGATGAAGGACCAAATCACTAAATTTATAAATGAATGCACCATATGCGGACAGGCTAAATACGATAGAAATCCTGTTAGACCGCACTTTAATTTCGTACCTCCTGCTACCAAACCCTTTGAAATAGTCCACATGGACCTATTTACAGTTCAGAGCGAAACATTTGTAACCTTCATTGATGTATTTTCTAAGTACGGGCAAGCATATCACCTTCGTGATGGGACGGCCGTTAGTATCTTACAATCTCTTTTGCATTATTGTACCCATCATGGTGTCCCTTCCACTATCATTACTGATAATGGTACAGAGTTCACCAACCAACTTTTCATGGAATTCACTAGACTTCACAAAATCAACCACCACAGAATATTAGCTCACTCCCCAAACGACAATGGAAATATCGAACGATTCCATTCGACTCTTCTTGAACATCTTAGAATTTTAAAATTACAACATAAAGACGAACCAACCATCAATCTTATACCATACGCTCTAATAGCGTATAATAGTTTAATTCACAGTTTTACGAGATGCAGACCCTTTGATTTACTTACCGGACATTTCGACCCTCGTGATTGCCTCGACATTGACATAACTCAACAACTATTGCAACAGTATGTACAAACTCATAGGGACCAAATGAAAAAGGTCTACAACATTGTTAATAGATCTTCACTCGCCGATCGTACGACTTTGATCGAAAATAGAAATAAAACATAGGAACCAAAAATAGAGTATGTACCCGCACAGATATTTATTAAAAATCCGATTGCGAGCCGCCAAAAAACAGCTGCTCGCTATACCCAGGACACAGTATTAGCGGACTTACCAATCCATATATACACTTCAAAAAAACGTGGTCCTATGGCCAAATCACGCCTCAAGCGTATCCCTAAAGCAGCAAACTTGTTACAGAACCCTGTTGGTAATACATCTCCAAAGGACTCTATCTCAAGAAATCAAACTTGAGAGTCTCGATGACGGACCAGAACTATTACCTTACAAGCTTGAACTTATGCGACTAACTACCCACCATCATACATTCATACAGTACGTACAGTTGAACGACATCGCGGACAATGTTAACAAATTATACACTCAATTACTTAGTTATAAAGAGCGAATGACTAAGGACACTTACTCACTATATGAAATTCAAATTCATTATCTTATTGGAAAAATTGATAAAGTTCTCATTCAGTTAAAATCTCTAGAGCCCAACAGAGCCAAGAGAGGTCTCATAGATGGCTTAGGTTCAGTTATTAAAAGTATAAGTGGAAACTTAGATCACACTGATGCGATAAAATATGATGATGCAATTCGAACTCTAAAGAACAATCAGGATAAAATTTCCTCTGAATTCAATAATCATATTAGTTTGAGTAAGGAATGGATGTCAAAACATAATAACGTATTGGTACAGTTAGTAGAAAACCAAAGTAAAATTAACACAACCATTGAATTAATAATTAAAGGTAACGCATATAGAGAACATGATTTAATTATATACGCTAAGTTTGCTCAACTATTAGAAATAGTGGGCGAAAATATAGCAGACATTATGAATGAATTAATTAGGATAGAAAATAGTTTAGCTTTTATTCGTGTCGAAAGTACGCACCATTCTATGATAGATATAAGCACTTTAGGAGCCATGATTGATAAAATTAAAATCATATACGGCAAAGAGTACATTTTAGACTTAGAATTAAGAGAATACTATGATATTATTAAACCGGGATACTACTATTCTAAAAATCAGATAGTATTCGTTTTTAAGTTCCCGAAAGTTTTTAAAGATACGTATGATTTATTTAGGTTAGCTGTAGTACCTAATAGGCATGCACAGGCTCTCGTCCCATCCTTCCCCTTCATAGCAACTACCGAGATGTCATTCGTGTACATAGAGGCAGAATGCCCGAAGATAAAAGGCCGGTATCTCTGTGAGAAGGACACAACGAACCAAGTTCGGTCCAAATCAGACTGCATCAAAGAGCTGATCACCAATCAAGTCCTTCAGGAGTCCTGCAAGTTCACCAATGTCACCCTGTCGAGAGAAGCTATGGAAAAATTAGACGATAAACACTATATACTGTCCTTCCCCCACCAAACGAAAGTACAACTCTTCTGTAATCGAAACGATTACACTACACTTCAAAGAAGTTTCCTCACTACTATTCCTGTCGGATGTCATCTTAAGTCCGAAGCATTCACCATTGTTAACGATAACGATGCTGGAAGATTTCAAAGCAGATCCACTGTACTTCACTACAATCCCATTATATGCAGTTATAACAGGTACAGGTGTACTCGCCCTCATTTTTATCGTCTGGCGATATCTGAGCAACCGCAAACCAGCCGAGAAAAGGAACATGGAACCACCAACTATTCCCCTCTCTATAGACCCCGGGAACGTTCCAGCGACATTTTCACTAAACGTTTTAAAATAGTCGCTGTTCTGAGGATGGAGGAATTACGTATAGTACCTAGAGAAAGACCGCCGACGCTGCAGTTGCATCGAGCGACACGTTTGTCGACGCAGCATTGACGTCAATCGACCGAGGACTGCAAAATCAACATAGCGTTGCACACTTCTAATTCCTACTTCGAATTGGTTGTACCTACGTTAGTTTATCATTAAGTTTTCATGTACTTTTTATATTTTTTATAATTAAATATTTTTGAATAATTTCGGTTTTTTTTCGGACCTCCGAGTGTCGAAAACGTATTTAATATGTATACATTTTGGTCATGGTTTGGTTTTACATAAAAACAATAATCATATTTACTTCTACGGAAACCAATATTAGTTAAAAAATCATTTACACATTCATACCAAGCTCTAGGGCTTTCTTTTAAACCATACAAAGACTTATTGAGCTGATAAACTCTATCTGTACCATCTTCATAACCTAATGACTGTTTTACATACACTTCTGATATAACTTTTCCATTTAGAAAGGCTGTTTCAACATCCATTTGATGTATATCTAAATTATTTTGACAACAGTAAGATAATAACAATTTCAAAGTTTGCATTTTTGCTACAAGTGAATATGTATCATCAATACAATCTGTTTGTTGATAACCTCTAAATACTAACCTAGCTTTATACTCATTTTCAGCTTTCATTTTATATACCCATTTTACATCTATAATACTTTTATCTTGTGGCGTATTTACCAGTGGCCATGTATCATTTTGGACAAGACTGTCCATCTCACGATTCATTGCCGCCTTCCACTCTTTTTCATCCTTGCATGTTGTCGCCTCCTGAAAATTATCTGGAATCATAGCATCACAATAATTTACACAAATACAATAGTAGCCAAACTCTTAATCAAATCTAGTTGGTCTTTTTATCTGTCGTTGTGGTCTTTTCTTATTAACTGTCTCATCATCATTTTCTTTTGTCTCTTTATCTTTTTCCTTTTCATTAATCACATATGTCATTTCCTTTTAAGTATTTTCTGTATCATCTTGTTTTAAACGACATCTTTGATTGATATTTTCTTCCTCTTGGTCGTCATTAAAGCCAATACATTTTACATTTTCCTCAATAATATCACAATGTCTTGCCACTATAAGCCTGTTATTTATCAACACTCTGTATCCAACTTCTATATATCCAAGTAGTACTCCTAATTTCGCTTTTTGTCCCATTTAGACTTCCTCTTTTCCTCTGGTATTCTGACATATATTTGCTGTCATACATTTGCAAATTCTTTATAGATGGCTTCCTTTTAAAAAATATTTCATATGGTGTCTTCTTCTCCATAGTGTTCGTCAAAGTCCGGTTCTTTAAATAAGCAGCAGCTTTTACAACTTCTGGCCAAAATCTTCTATCAAATTTTGCTTCTGTTAATAAGCGTCTTGCCATGTCCATGATTGATCTGTTAAATCTTTTTGCAGTGCCGTTCAATTGATGTACATAAGCCGGACAAGGTTTAACCAATATCCCCTTATCTCTAGTAAACTGGTATACTTTGGAATTTATGAACTCTTTTCCATTGTCACACCGTAATTCTTTAATCATTTTGCCTGTTAAATTCTGCACTTCATTTACATACTGTGTTAAGCATTCATAAACTTGATCTTTTGACTGAATGCAATATACTTTGATCAACTTACTGTAATCATCGATAAAACTTAAAAAATACCTCATACCATTGCATCCTGTTGTATTATGGGGCTCATTTAAGTCTGTATGTACTATATCTAATATATCTTCTGCTCTTCTTCTATTATTCTCAAATGGTAAGTTATGCATTTTATTTACTATACATATGGCACACTTCATATATTCAGATTCAAGTTCTCTAGGTATTCCTTCCAATAGCTCGTTCTTGCACATTATATTCAGGTTTTTAAAATTAACATGTCCGAGCGTTCTGTCTAGTCTTTCTTTTGTAGTCAAAGTAGTTTGAGTCGTCACATTCACTTCCAGTTGCTCCCTTAACATAAAACTTTTCATTTTGTAAAGCCTTTCATCTTTCAGTGCTATTGCAACTAGTCCTCAGCTTGAGTTGTATATTTTAGATAACCTTCCTCTTGATACAATTGAGTGACTGTCTGTTATCTTTGAGTTAATAGATTCGCCTTCATATCTTGCACATAAAATACATTATTTAATGTTACTTGTGATTTCCTGCCATAAACATGAAAGAAAGTAGTAATATTACCAACTTTTGTCGCTTTCAGTATTCTTCCATCTCCAACTTTCACTTTTATAGGGTTTTTTAAAGTTATGCAATTTTCTGAGAAATATTTATCAGTATTTATAATATGATCGGTACATCCATTATCTAGTAGCCAATTTATCTCACCTTTTTTACAAATATTCTCGCATGTCATTGTTGTGACATTGTTCACTACTGTATGAAAGTTGCTTCCTTGTGCATCATTATTCTTGGGTTGAAAGTTTCCTCGACCTCTTTGGAAATTTCTAGAAGTATTATTGTATGATCCAAGTCTCCGTTGATTTGAATAACCTCTACCTCGGCCACGATTATTTTCTCCATACCAACAATCTCGTTTTATATGACCAGGTTTTCCACAATTAAAACATTTAAACTGGTTGTTAGTCGGTGTTGAGGTATTAGACTCCGCTTTGTAAACATTTGATCTCTCATATGACCCCTCTGGTTGTTCTTCTATGCTCCTTAACTTAATTTTGCTTTTGAGGTAATTTACCGTTCTCTCTTTTTCTGGCAACACGTCAATTAAATCACCCATATGACTGTAGCTTCGGGGTAATGCCTTCAATATGTAATTCAGTTTCTCCTGTTCATTTATTACTGCACCAGCTTGCTTCAACTCGTTTACGGACTTTCAAAATCATCGAAGAAAAGATTGACGTCCGAGTAATTTATCAACTTGACACTTTCTAGGTTATTTCGGCACACAATTTGCAGAGCGGTAGGCTTTTTCAGGTACATTTCATCAAACTTACACATGATATTGTATGCCGAATCAAGGTCACTTATGTATTACAATTGTTTGTTTGAAATTGCACTAAAGATATAACTCGTCGCTTGAATATCTTTTTCCTCTCAAGAGGTTTTCTCGTCACTGTCGCTTTTTGGACGAATCGCGACATCTTTGCACTTTTTATACTGCAGAAACTTTAGCAGTCTTAATTTCCAGTTACTATATTCTGATCCGTCGAATATTGGAATCATAATCTCATTATTTTTCACAAACGCCATTTTGCACGCCGTATTCGGATTTCAATTTTTTTACTATATTTACTTCAACTTTCTTCTATTTATTTTAAAACCACGGACTGCTACCATGTTAATTAGATAGAAAGAAAACAATTCATCTTTAATTCTTTTCTTTAATCATCACCAACTTTATCAACAATTTTACACAGTACTTTTAGGACGCCATTACCAGAAAGAGGAACAAAACATGAATTTCCATAGACTATGTAGAATATAGATGTACGTAAATAACAACAATAGATACTAAAAACAGAATAAAATAAATATTTATGGCGGCTCCTATACAACAAAAGTTATTTTTTTGCTCGTTTTAGCTCGATATTGATAACGGCAACAGCTAGACGCTTGAAATAATCACAGAATATTTAGTTATACATTCACTGTAAAAATAAATAATTAAATTAAAATAAAACAAACGTAATTTTTTGCCGCGGCAAAATCTACTCGTTGGAGATACTACGTACAAGAGAGTGGCCAAATTCAAGTACCTAGGATGAACTATCACATACACAAACACCTGTGAAGAAGAAATTCAAATTCGCATACAGAATTTCTTACGGTGCAGAGCTGCACTACATAAGGTACTGGTATCCAGGTTTCTCAGCAGAAGAACCAAGATCTGAATTCATAAAACCATAATACGGCCCATCCTTATGTATGGTTCTGAAGCCTGGACGCTAACCCTGAAGGAGGAGAATCAGCTTTTAGTAGCAGAGAGAAAAGTTCTTCGTAAAATCTTGGGCTCAGTGAGAAGAAAAGATGGTAGCCTGAGGGTCCGTAAAAACGCCGAAATTGAAGATCTTGTGGCCGAGCCTAACATCATAGGAGAATACAAGTGACACCGACTCCGCTGGCTCGGCCATCTACTGCGAATGGGTGAAGATCGAAGCATAAAGAGAGCATACTTGGGCCGACCGACTGGCCGGCGACCGGTTGGTCGTCCCTTGTATCGCTGGAACGACAGGATGGAGGCTGACCTGCGCGACCTGGGAGCCGACAACTGGCAAGAGATGGCAATGGACAGAGGAAAGTGGAGAGTTCTCGTATCGGAGGCCAAGACTCACTTTGGGTCCCTGCGCCAATGGAGTAAGTAAGTAAGAATTTTTTTGCCGTTTTTATAGATAATGGTACGGAACCCTTTGTGCGCGAGTTCGGCTCGCACTTGGCCGGTTTTTTCAAAATCATGCAGCACTTGGCAGGTAACATTGCCAGGTTTTTGATTGATGTTTCTATCTGTAGTGTTTATTAGCACATCCATAATTGCGTGGATTTATATTCTTACACATTACAACAGTGGTCGAAATTCAACCGTAATACATTTTTTTCAGCTTTATTTTAACGTGTTCACCTCTCTTCCTCCATACAAACTTTAATTAAGCCAAATCTTACACTCCTGCGCGTAATAAGCTTAAAAAGGACTACACAGTTTTCTTCTTCACGTAATAATTTATGGATGGGGGAACAACAGTCATGTTACTCTCAAGGGTGGATCCAGGGGGAGGGTCATGGGGGTCATGACCCCCCCCCCCGTCCCCCGAGCTGGGTCCAGGACCTAGGTGGACCACTAATTAAAATTGTTAAACATAATGTTTTTATATATTTTTAGTCTCAATATAGATTTTATGTAAGTACATTCAATATTTAATTAATTGAATATAATTTGATTTGTAAAATTGATATTGTTATTTAAATATAGGTATTTTTAAATACAGTATGTAAGTACATTAATAAACTACCTACTTTTGTCCTTGTATCTATGATTATAAAAATTAAATTATGACTTGTGACTTGACTACGACTATGTGACACCCCCCCCCCCCCCCCACCCCTGACACCAAAAGCTGGATCCGCCCTTGGTTACTCTCACCTACCTTACCTGCCTCGCACATCTCTGGTAGAATGTTAAAAAATATTCTTTATTGTAGACAAATATATTTACGCTAATAAGAGTTTTCTTCCAGCAAACCTTTGAAGATAGAGACAGTCGATTATAGTGGTGGGTACGTACACATAAAAGGACATTGAAGTAATATACAATATAATATTAAATAATATTAATATTATACAATATGTAAATATTGTTAGTACGGACTAGCTGAGCAGTTTACGCAGAACTAGTTGTGTTTCACAAGACTTGAATGCTATCGCTTTGGTAGCGTTCAAACAGATGCTTATAGTGGTGGGTGACTTACAATGAAATAAAACACCAATCTTCAACGGTAGCTATTCTTCTATTACTTGTATCAACAAAGTATATTACAATAGTACATTATCGCATCGTCAAACACATTAGTCAGGAGAAGATTAATTAGATAAAATCAGATTACAAGATTAGAATACGTGTGAACACCAAACGTAGTATTTTGACAAGAGAAAACGACTAAAGGCAGTGTTGTCAATACAGACAAAAAAAAAAAAAAAAAAACACGGTCTCTACTCTATGATATAATTAAAGCGTACGATACACGTTTCAACACTTCCCCTTACGCTTTACATTATTACTTTTCATAATAAAGTCAATAAAAACATACTTAGAGACTTATAGACAACTACACATAACATATATCTATATGACTCTACAATATTGAATGACTCTATCATATTATCTCTACAATTTAGTACACACATAGTCATGTTACACAACACATACATTCATGTCCTTAATAAAATCTACATGCTTCTTAGAGCAAAGCGGTTTGGTCAGTACATCTGCTATCATCTTCTCTGTTTGTAAATACTTTACAGTTACAATATTATTTTTTATTAGATCCTTTACATAATGGTATCTGAGGTCAATGTGTTTAGTTCGTTTATGACAAAACTCTTTACATTCTAACAACTTAATTGCACTTTGATTGTCATTATAAACAACTGACTCTAGATCCAAGCAAAAGATCTCAGATATCAAACTCTTAATAAAACTTATGTCTTTACAAACATCACAAATTGAGAGATATTCCGCTTCTGTAGTAGATAAAGCAACACACCGTTGCTTACGTGAATCCCAATTTATTGTATTATTACCTAACTTCACGACATATCCAGTATAAGACTTACGATCAGTTACATCATTAGCCCAGTCTGCATCAGTATAAGCGACTAAACTCAATTTATTACTTCTTACGAATAGTAAGCCATAATCAATTGTCCCCGCTAAATAACGTAAAACACGTTTAGCAGCTTGCCAATGACTGTTATCGTGACAGTTATTAAATTGACTTAACTGGCTACAAGCATAAGCTATATCAGGCCTTGTACATACAGCTAAGTACATTAAGGAACCTAGCAATTGCCTAAAATTATCATTGCTCTCGCTTATATCTTTATTTTCAGCTTTCAGTAATTTACAATTTAATGGCATCGGTGTAGATACAGTTTTACAATTGCCCATGCCAAACCGCAACAATAATTTCTTAATATAGTCAGTCTGGTCCAATTTTAAAATACATTTTGATCTATCTCTCGTTACATTTATGCCAAGACAGCTTTTCAATGGACCAAGGTTCTTTACATTAAATTCCCTTTGTAACAGTTTTACACAATCTTTTTGAATAGCACTTCTCTCAGTATAAAATATGAAGAAATCATCTACATACAGTGCTATAATGGTTAAATCATTCTTCTCTTTCTTTATATAAACACACGGTTCACACAGACTTTGTACATAACCATTACTATTTAACAAATCATGAACCTTGCTATTCCACATTTTACTTGCTTGTTTTAGACCATAAATACTCTTATTCAATAAACAAACCTTAGAATTATCTCCATTATCAAAACCAATAGGCTGTTCCAGAAATATTGTTTCATTTAAATTTCCATTTAAGAAAGCACAAGCTACATCTATATGGTCTATACTGAGATTTAAATCATTTGCTAAAGAAAACAAAATTCTCATAGTGGAATGCCTTACCACAGGGGAGAACGTCTCATTATAATCTACCCCGTATTTTTGTGTAAACCCTCTGGCAACTAATCGCGCTTTGTACTTACTAAAGTTACCGGAAGCATCGTGTTTGCGCTTAAAAACCCATTTAGTTTTAATTACATTTTTCCCTATAGGTCTATCGACGATCTTCCAAACTTCATTCGCGATTAAAGAGTCATACTCACTCTGCATTGCAGCACGCCATTCAGTGGCATCCGAACAAGAGATAGCCTCTTCGTAACAGGATGGTTCCTCAATATTACCGACATACATCGAAACATCATAATCACAATACCTCAATGGTGGAATTGACCGAGTACTTCGTACAGGGCGGGTATTAGCCGCGGCCCGGGGTACCTCTACACGTGTCACTCCTTCCCCTCGAACAGACGCGTCCGGCGATGACGAAGTCACAGACTCGTGGCTCGCCGACGACGAGTTTGCACAGCGGGACTCAACCTCACTGCCTGTGCAATAATGCTCCTCATCTGTGGTATCTGTAATGTGAGAACCATCATTTAACTCTAAAGAATTGGTTTTATTACTAATACTATCTAAATTATTACATTCTCCTAAATCTATTGGACTAGAATGGATGTCATTAGTATTATTATTATTAATTGAATTATCATTATTTAAAACCAATTCAGTGGCCATGTCAAAATCATTATTACTCAAAATAACTTCATCAAGTTCACATTCCTTTTCATTAAAATCTTTATTATAAAATCTGTTTTCTAAAAATGCAACATTCCTTGACAATAAAATATTTCTAGGATTTATAGGATCAGACAGTCTATACCCTTTACAGGTCTCACTGTATCCCACAAAGATATACATTTTACTCTTAGCATCAAGCTTGCCACGCTTATGCTTAGGCTCCAACGAATAAGCGATGCAACCAAAAACCTTTAAGTGACTCAGATCAACTCTAGATCCTGACCACAGGTGCTCAGGAATCCGTCCATCTAAAGCTGTAGTAGGGGACCTATTTTTTAAATAAATTGCAGTATTGACTGCCTCTCCCCAATAACTCTTACTGAGACCTGACTCCTGCAGCATGCAACGCGCTTTTACAATGAGCGTCCGGTTAAGGCGCTCTGAAACACCATTTTGTTGAGCCGAGTAAGGAACTGTAGTTTGATGTACAATTCCATCTTTACATAAGAATCCTGAAAACCTATGATTGACATACTCGCCACCATTGTCCGAACGTAAGCATTTAATCTTCAATCCAGTTTGTCTCTCAACCATAGCCTTGAATATAATAAACTTGGACATTACCTCAGATTTGCATTTCATTAGGTATCCAAATGTTTTCCTTGTGTGATCATCTGTAAATGTAACCAGATACTTTGCACCTCCCAAGCTGCTCTCACTCATTGGCCCGCAGACATCAGAATGCACCAACTCCAATGGTCGCTCGGCCCGCTTGCCCTCTCCTTTGGGAAACGGCTGTGTTGACAGCTTCCCCTCAAGGCAGGGTATGCAGTCCTTCAATCTGTTCTGGTCATCCTGAAACACCACACCAGACACATGACCTTTTAGAGTACACATATTTCTTAGACCTAAATGTCCCAACCTGCGATGCCATAGCTCAGTAGAGACAGCTACTGCAGTACTCTCTGTCGTTTGCCCATTACTCAAAAGTTTGGAAGAATACACCAGCTGATTGTGCAAAGGTTTTACAATTTTACAATTTATCCTATAAATTCCATTTTCACACCCCACAAGAGCTAAACGGTTGCCAGAGACTTTACTATCATAAATACTGCACCCATGACTACTAAATTGAACAGTTAGTCCACTTTCTACTAATTTACTTACAGATATTAAATTAGTGGCTATCTGTGGCACAAATAAAACATTTTTAAGTTGTCTTACCTCACTTCCAAAGTTTACCATTAAATCTCCTACACCACTACATTTTAACTTTTCATTATTAGCTACAGCAACAGTAGTGTGTTTAGCATTACAATTAAAGTCTTTATAATTCACCAGATTTTCTTTACAGCTTGTCATATGAGATGTACAGCCGGAGTCAATGAACCAAGCATCATTTTGATGAACAAACAGAGCTGAAGCGAAGCTTGTAGAATCCTTCTGGTCACTCTTCTTCTGGTCATTCTTCATCTTGTAGCATTTAGCCTTCACATGTCCAGGCTTACTGCAGTAATGACAAATCACAGACTTTTTCTTTGAAGTGTTCTTCGCAACCATAGCTGTGTTGTTATTATTCATTGCACCATCACTCCTTCGCAACTCTTCTTGCAGAAGTCGACATCGTACAATCTCACTGGTGAGATTACTGGTTAAACATACTGTCTCCAGATTAGAAACCAAGTATTCAAATTCCTGAGGTAGACCACTTAATAAAATCTCTGCGACTTCAGCATCATCCGTCTTCCGGCCAATATCCGTGAGCTGCTGCACAAGGGTCATCACACCCTGTATGTATTCAGACATACATGAAAATTGAGTATAATCTATTCTGTGTAGTTGTCTTAAAAGCAGCACACGCCGTAGTAGGCCCTTATTTTCAAAAATATCAGCCAAGCTTTTCCATGCTTCTTTAGCCGTAGTAGCATTCCTGATATATTGATAAAGCACCGGTTTGATGCACAAAGCTATTCGCGCCAAGGCACGCTGATCTTTTACAGGATCAGACTCGGAGCCTTCGATTGTGTCCCACAAGCCATCCATGGTAAGCAGCATCTTTATTGCGAATTTCCAATTCAAATAGTTGGATACGCCTTCCAATTTTTCTATTGACGATGCGAGGCCATTGCTACCTTGCAAAGTAGAATTTCCATTGTTCGATTCTTGACGGCCAGGCGTAGCCATATCGAAGCAAGTGTCACCAAGTCACAATCCACCGCACCACGTAGCGACTCACCGAGGTTATATCCAACACGCGTTAGCGTTAGCAATTTCTTCTTGTAAAATCTCTGGGCCCATAACCTGTTAGTACGGACTAGCTGAGCAGTTTACGCAGAACTAGTTGTGTTTCACAAGACTTGAATGCTATCGCTTTGGTAGCGTTCAAACAGATGCTTATAGTGGTGGGTGACTTACAATGAAATAAAACACCAATCTTCAACGGTAGCTATTCTTCTATTACTTGTATCAACAAAGTATATTACAATAGTACATTATCGCATCGTCAAACACATTAGTCAGGAGAAGATTAATTAGATAAAATCAGATTACAAGATTAGAATACGTGTGAACACCAAACGTAGTATTTTGACAAGAGAAAACGACTAAAGGCAGTGTTGTCAATACAGACAAAAAAAAAAAAAAAAAACACGGTCTCTACTCTATGATATAATTAAAGCGTACGATACACGTTTCAACAAATATAGCCTTACAGGTCTGTAGTAGGTACTTATTGATAGAGCGAAGCGAGATCTCTAAATCAACTTGGGCAAATTGGCGTTGTATGCATGTATGTAATATATATATGTATATAAGTATTCTATCAGTTATCTGGTTCCCATAGTGCAAGCTCTGCTTAGTTTGGGGCTAGATAGTACTATGCGAAATGTCCAGCAATATTTATATTTATTTATGTTTGTTTGTCCGAGGATAACTTTCGAAGCGTTTATTATCATCATCATCGTGAAATATGTATATAGTGACGGCACCATTTTGGTGTGACTAAAGAAGCAAAAAATGTGGAGGGGGGGAGGGGGGGGGGTTGAGATATTGGGGTTCAAGAAGGGTACAAAAACCAAAATGGGACTATCCGGTCAAGTAGCATGTCTAATAAAAGGTCTTTGTGAACCCATTTCAACCCTGTTTTTATTTTTAGTTTTTAAGTTATTATTCATTATAAAAACTGAACTTTGACAAAATTCACAGGGCCCCACAGTACTGTGATTTGGTACGCGCGTAGCTTTAGTGACACAAATATATGTCTGAAATCCAGAACAACTGCCATTTGTACCACAAAAAAAATCTATTAACATGAACTGTCGATATCGAATGAAATTGTAGGCCTAGAATTTGGTTAAGCATTTCGTGGCACTATTTTATTAGTCAAAAATAACAAGTAATATTTTTTTTGTTTTAATCGGAGACTCGCGAGATCTCAGTTCGGGGACCGCTAGTTTATAATTTGTTAAATTGATAACCACCTTTTATGAAAAAAAATGAAAAGAAATAGAAACGCTATCAAGCAATTTTAACAATAATAGCTATTATCAAATCAACCCAATTTTCACACCTTGTTCTTGTAAATCGATGGGAACAGAGAAGCCATTAACCCCATGCTATCATTTCATGAGTAGCGAACGATCCAAGATTGATTATATATACATATTTTGGGCAGAACTAGCTTCCGCTCGCACGCATGTTTTATCAATAAAAAAACTGGCCAAGTTCTGTAACAGCCTCGGCGTTACAATATACAAAATAAGGCAAAATATATTATCTCAAAAACTAGTTAAGGGCGCACTATACCTGGGGAGACGTTTAATCGCTTATTGAGAAACAATGTTTTGTTCAACAAATTGTGTGCTTTCAATCTGTAATTCATATATGTTATAGTTAAGGATACGTGATAGAGCGCCTGTGTTGTGAAAACACGATTCCGTAAAATTTTCTCGATAGAAAAAAAATCCAAAGATGACTCCCAAGTTTATCCGTTAACCGTTCTTATGCGATGAATACTACAATTTAGATCTTGAATTTTTATACAGTAATTCTATACAACATAAATAAGGGCACCTGTGTTTAAAATTTTCAAAATAACTTTTGATTTTACCATAAAATGAAAATATCTAAGTTTTGCACTAATTAAACCATTCACTCCGGACGCCCGTTCCGCGATTCAGTCTGGCCTCGGCTTTCAGACGGGGTACTCGTGACGCTTGTCGCTCCAAACGAACACGCAATTCTTAGGTAGAATTTATATTTAGTTGGTTTTTGTAAAGACGCAGTAATGAGAAATAAACACAACAAGATAATGAAGGGACTGAATGATAAAAAACCGGCAAACATATGAACCACGGCGAGATAGGACGTGCAGCGGCGCGCGGAGAAGCGGGGCTGAAATTCGAGTTTGGGCTGAGGTATAGTCAACTCTTAATAGATAGACGAAACAAACTACAACTCTAAAGGCGATGGGGTAAACATATACCTTTTTTTTTATCTAACATATTCTTATTGAACTTCTTCGGTTATTGAACTTTTCGTTCAAAAGCATCATTAGTGCAAATATCCCCAAATTGGTCTCTGCCTTATTTCTGTAAAAGGAAATTTGTAACAATTTGTGCGGTCGGGTCCCGGCGAGTGCCAAGTGTGCCAACGCGGGCATAGTTTGAACGGAATAATTATTGTGTTTACACGGTGGTGTGGCATTGGATTGAGAATATTGAGGACATTTTGTAAGCAATTTTTCAAATCACATCATCCAAATTACTAAATTTACTCCTGTTAATGTAACTCATGCAAGTTTCTCCATTTTATTTCAGTATTCATTTAATTACCATACTTACTTCCGGCGTATGGTTTTGCCGGAACAGTATAATCTCGGAGTCTTCAAGCCCAGAGTGAACAGGTTTTTTGGGCAAGCGTGCTTCATCTTCGATCACACCACCACTTACCATCAGGCGAGGTAGTGGTCAAGCGCGAGTACCTATCATCAAAAAAAGAACCATTTCATTACATTGTTTAATATTGGTAGGTAGGTCTGAAATATATTATAAATATCAGAAAATAAAAAAACCGTCCAAGTGCGAGTTGGACTCGCGCACGAAGGGTTTCGTACCATTACCTATAACAACGAACAAAAAAAATCAAGTTTTTTGTATGGGAGCCCCCCTCAAATATTTGTTTTATTTAAATGTAAAGTGAATATAATATAACCGTTGATAATATACCTATAAAAATTAAAAGGGTTATTTTTATATTATAATATATAAAGGGTTATTAAAAAGATTATATTAAATAAATTTGTGAAATGTTTACCGTAGGAAAGTGAAATTTATTTTGGCATGTAAAAACAAACACTTTATTAAACTTATGTTGCGCTATTGCATAATGCTTGCCATCTAACCACAGATACTGTATTGGTGACGTCTCGAGATATCTTTTGTTGTCCCTTTTTAATCCAAAACCCGCCGTCATTTCTGAAAGAGATATCAAATCGGCCTTTATTTTTGAATGTCGATTGCATGAGTAGGCAATAAGTTTTATATCAAATTAATCACCTAAACTCAATCGATTATTTTTAAAACTTGATAACATAACTAATAGTTTATTTTTTCGAGAAAACTTTTTTGAGAAACCGTCACTTGAATATCCTGAGTACATTACCAAACACCCTATATATAGCTCGATTACCACTGACTGACTCATTGACAGGTTTGTTCTCCCAGATGCCCCCTTGTAGGGTAGAAATGTTTGGTAAGGTCGTATAGAAGGAGTTCCGATGACTTGGGAATAAATCCTAGGGTACCCCATTTGTCCCCCATTCGCTCCCATCCACCTCGTATCTCGGAAAGTACCAGTCTTAGAGCATTCGCGCCAGAACTAATGTTGCTCAGGACATTTTTTTATATCTGGATCCATGAAAAAAAAAATGCCCTTTCATACAAAAAAAATTTGTCCCATACAAAATATTTTTGTTCAAATACGGTAACACAGTATATTTCGTTTGCCGTAACTTTCTTAATGTTTTTGTAGGAAACCAAACGGCTTGTGGCTACTATAAAATTTATGTTACTGTAATTTTATTTATTGGTGGAGGGGCATGAGATAACTAAATTTTCATGTTTATGCGACATCCATTATCATCATCATTTGGATGTCCTAGAGGGGCATAAGGCAACTTGCTTAGTAAATTTTCATGTTTATGCGACATCCATCATCATCATCATTTTTAAAGTCCAATTTTTTTTTTTAGTTTTTGTAGGGGCATAAGGCTACTTGCTTAGTAAATTCAATTTCGATACCCTCTTTAATTTCTGCTTCCACTTGGATATCTCCTTTGTTTGCTTCGTCCATTAAGATAACCTCTTTGATTGCTTGGGTATTTTCTTTGATCGAGTTTTCTACTTGGATATCCTTTTTGATTGCATATTTCCTTTTGATATCCTTTTTGGCTGCTTTTTCTACTTGGATATCCTCTTTGAATGCTTTTTCCACTTTGATATCCACTTTGATGATTGCTTCTTCCACTTCGATATCCTCCTACTTCGAAAGCCTTAATGTTTGCTTTTTCCATTTTGATATCCTCTTTGATTGCTTCTTGCACTTCGATATCCTCCTTGATTGCTTCTCCTACTTCAATATCCTCTTTGTTTGTTTTTTCCATTTTGATATCCTCTTGGATAGATTTTTCCACTTTGATAACCTCTTTGATTGCTTCTTCCACTGCTATATCCTCTTTGATTGCTTTTTTTTAATTTAATGTCCTGTTCGATTGCTTCGTTTACTTCGATATCTTATTTGACAGATTCTTCCAGTTCGATATCTTTGTTGATTGCTCCTTAGACTACAATATCTTCTTAACAAAATTATATTTTTTCTTCAAAAACCTTTAATCACTCGCGTCTTCTAAACGGAATCAGATAGGCATAGTAAATTTTACAAAATGGTAGTAAAAATTTTTGGTGGAATCTTTTTTTTATTGTTATCATCGAACTTGATATCCTTCTTGATTTCTTCTTCTACTTCGTCATCCTCTTTGAATGCTTCCACCATTTCGATATCCTCTTTAAATGTTTTTTTTCGCTTTAATATCTTAATTGATTGCCTTTTCCACTTTGAAATCCTCTTTCTTCTTTGATTGCATCTTCAATTTCGCTATCTACTATGATTGCTTCTTTCACTTCGTTTTCGTCTTTGAATGCTTCTTTTACTTCTTCCACTTCGATATCCTCTTTGATTGCTACGTCCACTTCAATATTGTCTTTAACTGCTTCTTCCACTTCGATATCCTCTTTTATTGCTTTTTTAAATTTAATATCATATTTGATTGCTTCGTTAACTTCGATATCTTATTTGATAGATTTTTCCACTTCGATATCTTCGTTGATTGCTTCTTCCACTACGATATCCTCTCAACAAGTTAAGGATTTTTCCTAAAAAAAACTTAAATTGCTTGTATCTCCTAAACGGAAGCAGTAAGGCATAGTAAAGTTTACAAAATGGTTAAACAAATTTTTGGTAAAATCGTTTTTTTATTGTCGTCATCGACCTTGATATCCTTCTCGATTTCTACTTCCACTTCGTCATCTTCTTTGAATAGTTCCACTATTTCGATATCCTCTTTAAATGTTTTTTTTTCGCTTCAATATCCTGATTCATTGCCTTTTCCACTTTAATATCCTCTTTCTTCTTTGCTTGCATCTTCAATTTCGCTATCTACTATGATTGCTTCTTTCACTTCGTTTTCGTCTTTGAATGCTTCTTTTACTTCTTCCACTTCGATATCCTCTTTGATTGCTACGTCCACTTCAATATTGTCTTTAACTGCTTCTTCCACTTCGATATCCTCTTTTATTGCTTTTTTAAATTTAGTATCCTATTCGATTGCTTCGTTAACTTCGATATCTTATTTGATAGATTCTTCCACTTCGATATCTTCGTTGATTGCTTCTTCCGGTACGATATCATCTCAACAAAATAATGATTTTTCCTAAAAAAACTTTAATTGCTCGTATCTTCTAAACAGAAGCAGTTAGACATAGTAAAGTCTACAAAATGGCAGTACATATTTTTGGTGGAATCGTTTTTTTATTGTCATCATCGATCTTGATAGGTATCCGTTTTAATTTCTTCGTTCAATTTGGTATCTTTTTGATCGTGTTTTCTACTTTGGTATCTTTTTTTAATGCTTATTCCAATTCGATATCGTCTTTGATTGCGTCTTCCACTTGGATATTCTCGTTTATTGCTACTTCCACTTTGATAACGACTTTGACTGCTTCTTCCACTGCGATATCCACTTTTATTGCTTTTTAAATTTAATATCCTATTTGATTGCTTCATTAACTTCGATATCTTATTTGATAGATTTTTTCACTTCGATATCTTTATTGATTGCTTCTTCCACTACGATATCCTCTCAACAAAATTATGATTTTTCTTAAAAAAACTTTAATTGCTCGTATCTTCTAAACGGAAGCAGTTAGGCATAGTAAAGTTTACGAAATGGTAGTACAAATTTATGGTGGAATCGTTTTTTTATTGTCATCATCGTCTTAGACATACATTTTGAAAGCTTCTCTCTTCGTCATCCTCATTAAATGTTTTTTCAACTTCAATATCCTATTTGAATGCTTTTACTACTTTGAAATACTCTTTGAATGCTTTTTCCATTTTGATATCCTCTTTGATTGCTTCTTCTACTTCGATATCCTCCTTAATTGCTTCTCCTACTAAGATATCTTCTATGTTTACTTTTTCCATTTTGATATCCTCCTTGATAGCTTTTTTTCACTTTGATAACCTCTTTGATTGCTTTGTCATCTTCGATATCCTCTTTGGATTGCATTTTTTTTCGATATCATGTTTGGTTGCTTCTTTCACATAAATATTCTCTCTGATTGCTTCGTCCACATAAAGAAAAACACGCGAGCTGCGAGCAGCTCGCGCACCACGCGACCTCTAGTATGTATATAATTAAATATTCTGTGAATATTTCATGTGTCTACCTATTGTCGTTACCTACCTACCTGTT
Source organism: Philereme vetulata (assembly GCA_918857605.2). NCBI lineage: Eukaryota > Metazoa > Arthropoda > Insecta > Lepidoptera > Geometridae > Philereme > Philereme vetulata. The sequence continues at coordinate 13,420,358 of OU975421.1, forward strand.
GTCGTTATTAATTTCGTGCAAAAACGAGCAAAAAAATCACGTTTATTGTGCCCCCCTTAAATATGTATTTTATTCTGTTTTTAGTATTTGTTGTTATAGCGGCAACAGAAATACAGGATCTGTGAACATTTTAACATATAAAAGAAAATGAACTTATTCATTTAAATTATTATAATTGAAAATGAAATGAAAATGAAAAATGATAATGAAAACATTTATTTGACACGACACACGTACAAATAAAAACACAAAAGATGATGGTGACATAGTTGTAATGTTGAATCTTGACTCCTGGCTCTAAGAAGTAGGTGATGGGTGTAACTAGAAGGATATGAAGACGGAAGGACAAGAATGCCAAAAGTCGAAGATTACACGTTAATCAAAAAATACAGGAATATCTCATGCCAAAATGGCGTCAGTTCAGCATGTGCCAAGTAATTATGTAGTAAAATTTAAACCTAGTGCAGTTCTATGATTAAACTTTTTAAAATAAGCGGATGGGTCGACTATCTTTTGAAGCAAGGGAGAGTTGGCCACCCCAAATCTAAATAACTGGTTGAAGGGCGATGTTAGGTAACATGTGTGAAAACTCGAGCATTTTCTGGCTGGACACGCGATCATGGTTTTGGAGCAATTTTGCATATTTACCGACTGCCCGGAAGTATTACCTACTGGCCATTCGGGAACATTTCTTTTGCTTGTTTTCGGAACTGTACATATCAAGAGAATTCAAACATTAAGTGCTTGCATTTTGTTCCGATGCTTTTTTTTTTTTTTTGCTTATGTCTAGTACAAAATCTTTTAAGAGTATTTTACTTATTTCGTTTGGGAAAACATACAATTATGAAATAAAAATAAAGAAGATAGAAAATAGAAAAAAAACGTTTAAAAAGTGTTCACTGGTAAAACGACGACCTCTGTGGGTTCGATTCCCGCCGCGGAACAAATGTTTGCATGATCTACAGATATTTGTTCTGGGCCTGGATGTATTACTGTATATTATATGTTTGTATTAACAAAAAAAAGTATATAAGTAATATATCAGTTATCTGATTCCCATAGTACAAGCTCTGCTTAGTTTGGGGCTAGATAGCGACAAATGTCCAGCAATATTTATTTATTTTTTTACGGGTAGAAAATTTGACTATCCGAGAAAGAAAGATTAGTCAACGATCTATTTACACTTACTTCTGTCGTTACTTCTATGTCACCTTTTGTGTTTTAATGACATTTTTTTGAACGACACTATGACAAACCATGTGTCGTTTAAAAAAATGTTATCATTTTCATTTTTTTTCCATTATTTTAAGAGGAATTTGAAATAAAAAAAACATTGTTTGTGCTTTTGTATTTTGTACATTGTACTTTTTTTCTCTGACGAAGTGAGATTGGTTTAGACAAATTATACTGTGTGATTTTGGCATTTCTACCATATTTTTTACGGCTTTTCTCCAGACAGCGCCATATAATACTCTAGTTAGTTGGAACAATTTTTTTTTGTAAATCTAAAATGAAAAGCCCATTTTTTATATTATTCTATAAGTATTTATTGATCGAGCGAAGCGAGATCTCCAAATCAACTTGGGCAAATCAGCGTTATATGTATGAACGATGACTGAACGAGCTAAAAATGTAGGGGGGTTGTTGAGACATTGGGGTTCAAGAGAGGTAAAAAAACAAAATCGGACTATCCGGTCAAATGGTACGTCTAATAAAAGGTATTTGTGAGAACATTTTTACCCCGTTCTTATTTTTAGTCTAAACCTTGTAGTTTTTAAGTTATTATCTATGATAAAAACTGAACTTTGACAAAATTCACAGGCCACACCAGACACCTCACAGTGCTGAAATTTGGTATGCGTGTAGCTTTTGTGACACAAATACAGGAAAAATTCTAAGATCCAGAATAACTGCAATTTGTACCCTAAAAAATAGTTACAATTTAACATGAACTCCCGTTACCTGTAATTTGAATGAAACTGTAGGTACTCGTAAGTATTATGGTTATGTATTTCGTTGCACTATTTTGATAGTCAAAGATTACAAATAATTTTTTTTTGGGAGACTCGCGAGATCTTAGTTCGGGGAGAACCACTAGTAATTTTCATAAACATCAGGATATTCACAACATTTTGCTCTAAATCCACTCAGTTAATTCCGTACTACAAGGTCGGTCATCACAGGAACTAACCTATGAGACAGGCTAAGCCTAGAAAAGGTGTTAGGGATTGTGTACCTATTGCATTTGTAACATAACTGTGTAAGAACCAACATCCTTATAATAAAACCAATATTAAAGAAATAAATCCAATTAAATGATTAATATTAAAGAATGTATGAAAAGGAATTTTATCTAAATTTCTATTAGTTCCTGTGAAAATGTTGGGATTTTGCTAAACAGGAACCAAAAACCTAAATTATTGTATTCACTTTTCTGATATTTTTTTCCTAACCTATCTCGTCCCAATGCTGGGCAAAGGTCTCCCCCAAGTCCCTCCAAGCATCCCTATCTGTCGCTATCTCCCACCATCCTCTTTGGAAGGTGTCAAAATCGTCCCGCCAACGCTTTCTCGGCCGACCCCGACGTCGCCTTCCGTCTTCAGGCGTTCATGGTGTTTCTAATATTAATTAAAAAGAAATCAAATAGATTTCCATATTGTAACGTAACTATAAACAAATGCCCCAGATCATCTCCTGTGACTGCTTTTCCGGGCCACTTTTATCTTGAATTTTACAAGTTCAGAGTGAACAGGTTTTTTCTAGGCAAGCGTGCTCCATATTTGACTTAATTTAGCGATTAGGCCGCTCATTGAACCGTTATTTATTGTATACTAGTTGACCCGCCGAACTTCGTACCGCTTTGGCATGCATATGACGTGGGCTGCCAATGTACGTAACCGGTAGAATTGTTAATCGGCCATCAACAGCTGTATCTATGTATGAGAAAATGATTTTTTTTCATAATTTCTTTTTGCGTGAATTTTTCGGATATTCTGCCTTTCGGGGCGGAGACAAATCCAACAAGTCCAGCCGTTCTTGAGTTATAAATGGTGTAACTAACCCGACTATGTATATATAAATATACATATAGATTTCCTCAGTTACTGTATTTTTATTTGGTGTGTACTAAAGAGTACGTATATCGATCTATCTACGATCAAGTCAGGTTAATAAAACGCTTGACTATACCCAATTAAAATACACTTATTTCAGTACATTTGCTCTACAGCGAGCAAAAAGGCTGTAAATATTTTCATGTACTGAATGAGGCCTTTCGTCTCACAATATCCCATATCAATATCATTAATTAGGGCTTCCATTGTTATTAATGAATTTGCCGCTTATTAAAACACTTGAAATATTACAGACGATCCAGTACGAAGCCTCTTTAAGGGTTACGATATCATTATAAATTGATCATTGATATAAATTGATATCATCAATTCATTTTTATAATTGTTCAACTACAAAATTGTCCACACGTCTGTCATCAGTCTATGTTCATTCTGGACAGACGCAACTCGCACTCGCACATTAACGTATAAAAATATACGAAACGTAACTCTCTCTCTTTCTATCTTCACTAACTTATATCTCCCTCTCAACTTCCGTTCGTGCTTTTCGTAACGCATTCACCGGCTTACTCCCCAAGTCAAGCGTGCGTAAAGAAGTTTTACTTTAAAAAACCCCGGGCAAGTGCGAGTTGGACTCGCCCACAAATTTGTACCGACAGTTTCGATGATTGATTACGTACCTTAAATAAAGACTATTTTTGTTATGATTTAATTACAAATGTATAGTTTTCAGATTTTTCTTTGTACTTGTAGTATAATACGATATTATTTGCTTAATTTCATAGTTCTAGGTCAACGGAAAGTACTCTGTAAGTTTTGATTCCGTTGAGTGTCTAAATACACGTATTTTACGGCGAATATACGCGGCATAAATGGCCGTATCTTTTTTTTACGTAAACTAAGTTTGATTTTTGTACAGCTTCAAGAGACTTTAGACTTGAGTATATGGTTTTAATTTCAACTCGATACCTCCACGCGCTCCTGAGATAAAGATAAATGGTTTTGACAGGCAGACAGACGAACAACAAAGTGATTCTATAAGGGTTCCGTTTTTACCTTTTTAGGTACGGTACCGTACGTACGTTTTAGGTACGTATCGTTAGGAATCTTGCTTTGCCTACCGACCCTTGCTGTATAAAGCAGCCCCCGAGAGCTAAGCGGCCACTTGAAGCCCTCCGTCATCCGAGACACGTTCTAAACCCTCCGTCGTCCGAGACACGTTCTCGGAGACCCGGATGACGAAATCACCTCCGGTAACGCGGAGGAGATTTCTGAGTTATCTATATCAGACAGAGCATACAATTCACAGATACACCGACCTCGCCGGCGAGGTCGACGAGTCCTTTCAGTCGCCGCCTATACGAGGTACAAGCACGTCCCGGGCGTTTCTATCCTATCCCCACCCTGGCAACGGCCCAAGCCGAGGTTTGTACCTAAGTGGTGCCCTTGCGCTAGTTGCCTCATCAAAACTTACAGGGCTGAGCGCCATCTGCGCTCGCCAAAAGTTCGGTTAAGCTGCAACGGCCTCAGTGGCCAACAGCGAGAAAAGTCCATCCGTAAAAAAAATAAGCGGACACTTGCTTGTCGTCTTTCGTGCGGTGCGGTCGTATTCCGCGTGACTTGTGATTTGTATTGACTTGTAATTTGTGGTGATTCGTGTTGTGGTAAAATGGTGTATTGTAGTGATATAATGCTGGACATTTCACACAGTGCTATCTAGCCACAAACTAAGCAGAGCTTGTAGTATGGGAACCGGATAACTGATAGAATACTTATATACTTTTTTTTTGTAAATACATACATATAATAAATAGAAAACATCCAGACCCGGAACAAATATCTGTATCAATCATGCAATCATTTGTTCCGCAGCGGGAATCGAACCCGCTACCGTATGCGTCTCAGCTGGCCATTCGCCCACTGCGCCACGGAGGTCGTCCATTGTGTAAATTGGTGATTTCTTTGACTTGATTATGAAGTACTTGCAGTTATAGTTGGTTTTGTTTAAATAACTATTTATTTTGGTAGTAATAAAGTTCTTGTTATTTTATAATGACTTTCACTTCTGGGTCCTAAATATATTTAAAAAGTGTGACACAAAATTAATGGTGTTTAATACAAGTAAAATATTTTCTTATATAGTTATTTATATAGCACTTGTATCTTGTAAGAGGCTTTCCTGCATTTTTTGCCAGTCAAAAAGGTGGAATTTAATTCAAACTACAACAGATTTATGCAGAAACCGAAACACGTCATCACATAGTGTGAAATCAGGATGAGTCCAAAGCTCATCCGCCGCCGACAAAAACATCTCAATCCCGCGAGATGTAAAACGGCTTTTATAAATCCAGCACTTGACACCGAGTACCCTTCCCAATTCTACATTCGAGTTTTTATTTCCTCTCTCACAATCGGCATTCTACGCGACAAAAACCACCGAATCAAAATTCCCCAATACCACATCTTTTATTTATGCCAACCGTTTCGACTAACAGGCGTAATTTTTTCCGGTAAACAATCAGTTTTGCCAGAAAAATGCGAGACGGGAAGAAGTCATAAAAAGGTCAGACGTATTGTCGCGGGAATTTTTTAGGTTATGCCGATTCCCGAACTCATAAATATCTCGATATGATTGGCGAGTGGTCCGGTGGAATGACCGGCTCGCGTTCGGATACTCACTGCTATTTTGCCGAAGAGTAGCAATAGGCAGGCAGCGCTCAGCAGAAGCTGCAACAGCCTTTTTCCACCCCAGACACATTGGGACCCGTCCGTAGTTAAGAATATTAAACATATTAACATAATATTAACATACAGTTATATGCTAACATAACACACACGAATTCACACAATACAATCAAAAGGTATAACATCAAAGAGAAAGCACAAACAAGAGAAAACAGAAAATTACATACAACACACATAGGAACAATAGAATGAAATAATAAATATACAATGTAGTCAGGGAAAAATTAAAAAGAGGCAAGTAGGTGTGCTACTGCAGCAAATGGATTCCAGCTCAGCATTATGCCTCGCCACCGATCGACAGCTCGGCGCTGTTATTCTGCCGAAACCTTATTTAGGCAAGTCATTAGAACTTGTAAGAACGAATAGGCACTAATTGGTGTTTGCATACAATTATGATATGCTTAATTAGATAATTACGATAAGTAGATAGAAGTAATAAATATATTATGTAAAGAATATTATTAATGATAAGAAATGTTACAGTACAAATTAAAAAAATACGAATAAATATAAATATACTAGGAACTTTACCCTCGCGTCAGCAAGTGAATGGCGCACTCTGACAATTTGTACCAGACAACCAAGTTTTGTATTTTTTATTTAAATGTTTTTTAAATGTAAATTTTGATTTCAGTAGCCGAAAATACTTACAATCTTGTTATAATTATTTCGTCCTTCATTGAAGTTTGTAAAAAAATGTTTTGGCTTACTTTTGTTACCCCGCCGCCACAGGTTCGCGTTGTATGTCTTTGTCTATCTGTATCATTCCTCTCGTGAAAGACGAAGACATAGCACGCACGAACATTCGCCGTAGTCCAATCATGTAGTCGCAGGGTTAGAAAATGGAGTTACAATAGAAATCGATCGATAGACTACGCTAAAATTAAGCTTGAAGTTGCAATGTTTCTCGCAAGCGGAGCTTTATCTTCACTATGCTATTATTATATTGACCAGTCGCTTACGGACAGCACACGCCTTATGATAAATCCATCGTGTGTGCCGAAAGTTGTTATAGTTATATTACGATTAATCCTTACCGTTGTAGTGATTTATCGTAAGGAAGTGCCACGACCCAATTACACATTCATAACATTAGTTTTCAGTTCACAGTTAATTTTTAGGGTCCCATACCCAAAGGGTAAAACGAGACCCTATTACTAAGACTCCGCTGACTGTCTGTCTTTCCGTCTGTCACCAGGCTGTATTTCACGAACCGTGATAGTAAGACAGTTAAAATTTTCACGGATAATGTATTTCTGTTGACAACAAATAAATAAACAAACAGAATAAATGTTTATAGGAGCTCCCATACAACAAACGTGATTTTTTTGCTCGTGTTTGCTCGATATTGATAACGGTAACAGGTAGAGGCTTGAAATATTTACAGAATATTTAGTTATATTCACTTTAAAAATAAATAATTAAATTAAAATAAAACAAATATTTAATGGGGGCTTCCATACAACAAACGTGGTTTTTTTTGGGTTGTTTTTATATGCTTGGTACGGAACCCTTCGTGCGCGAGTCCGACACGCACTTTTTTATTAATTTATTATTATTTTATGCTTTTTATTTATATTAATTGTTTTTTTTTGTTATCATGTATTCAGAGTTATCTCTTATTATAAAACAAAGGAAAAATAATTTTCAAATATTACGAAAAACTCACCCTATTTTAAAAATTATATATATACGGCCAGCCTCGTGACAGACACAATTACTAATAGTTCGTACCTTCTAAGACGTGGTCTGCTGTTTGCTACTCCTCGCATTTTACTTACCCGGCGTTTTTAGAACTGTCGATTGTCTGCCCATAAACAAGGACCGCTATGGGAAAGGGGAAAAAATAACAAACGTTTGGGAAACTGGAAGAATTCGCGAGGAGACAATATTGGCTTTCGAGTATTTTGCAAATTGGATGTTTTGACTGCTTCAATTCGCGTGCCTTGTTTGCGAATTGTAGTCTATTGTTTCTTGAGATTGTTTGATTGTATAGTTTCTTGGAACATTCCTTTACGACGACCACTGTCATAGTTTTAACAAAATCCTCTCTATCCAAAGGTTGTCTGGAAGAGATCGCTTCTAAGCGATAGGACCACCCAATGTAAAGTAGAAAAGTAAAATACATTTATTTGGGATAACAGTACAGCACAGACAGAACAGAAGGTAATACATATATTAAAACATACATTGAAAAAAGACATTAAGAACAACACTGATTATGAAAATGTTAGACTATTTGCTTTCTGTTTTCTATTTTGTTTGTAATTTTTAAGTGAAAACTTCTTTAGGCGCGTTGGGCATTTTTTGAGATGGGGAAAAACCATTGAACTCGCGACACTGTTACCGTTACCGACACCTCTGTATATAAGTATCTCGTAATTGTTCAAGTTTTCACTTCTGTCGGCACTCCCGGAGTGCCACTTTTTAGAAGTGAATACTTTCTTTAGGCGCGTTGGGCATTTTTGAGATAGGTAAACCACGCGACACTGTTACCATTACCATTGCTGACAGGTGTGTATATAAGTATCTGTAGTGTAGTCTGTTTTTATTCAAGTTTTCACTTCTGTCCGCACTCCCGGAGTGCCACTGTTTTTTTTTTGTTTATATGGTGTACGATAAAGGGTTTTCATTTCTTCATTCATTCTTTCTTTTTAAGGCATTATGTTCAGGATCTGAAAAATAAAAAATGTTCGCTATTAATCGTTACATAGACTATAGGAAATTGAATAGGTCCGATGTGACGTCTACCATTTTGGTTGCCGTGATATCTTTGTACACACGGCTACACATCAAGCTATACATTTCCAGTATAAGCTGAGATCTCATTCTACGAAAAGCCTACACAATGCGAGGTCAGCTTATACTGGAAATGTATAGCTTGATGTGTAGCCGTGTGTACGATTGACTACACAAGATATTGAGATATCACACTAATATTATAAATGTGAAAGTTTGGATGTTTATTTATTTGTTTGTTTGTTACTCAATCACGTCGTAACGGCTGAACCGATATCGATAAAATTTGGTACCTATATACGTAGATTATAACCTAGATTACCACATAGGCGACCTTTAATCCCCTAAATCAGTTCCCATGGGATAAAAATGGGGTGTCAGCTCAAGTTGCAACAGCGAGTTTAGCTTTATTTCTAGGTTACCTACACATTTAGTAGTGTAACGCGTACGAAGTTGCGGGCAACAGATAGTCAACGATATAATAGAATAATTATTAAGTTATTATGGATAACTATGATTAATAATTATCAAGTTTCACTTTATATTGTAAAATGAATAGATCATGACGATATTCCTGTATTGTTTCATATGGTTCTTTCGTTTATTGGTAGGATTTTGACACTTGTAAAATCTGACCTATTTGAAGGGCACGTGTAAGCACTTTAATTTTAGGATCAGTTGCAGCTGTTAGGTAATTTAAGATATTTCTAATCGAAAATGTGTAAGTAATAAAATAATTATGTTTACATTTTTATCTAAAAAGTATTTTATAGGAAACTAGCTGACCAATCCGCAGCTTTGCACGCGTAGTTTTTCTTTAAAAACATTACCCTCTTTATACTAAAAACGGGATATTTACCATGATTTGTGAGTGTTTGAGTATCCCGATATTTTGGCGCAGTTACATGCGCCATGATCACGGGTAAACTATGATCACGAGTTTACCCGTGATCATGGTGCATGCAAATGCGCCGAAATATCGGGATACTCAAACACTCACAAATCATGGTAAATATCCCGTTTTTAGTATAAATAGTGTTCATAACCATGATAGTCTCAAAAAATATAACATTACCCTCCTTCTGCGCAGTTGGGTAAAAAGTAGCTATGTCACCCGGGGATAGTGTAACTTTCCAACAGTGAAAGAATTTTTTAAATCGGTCCAGTAGTTTCGGAGCCCAATACATACAAACAAATCTTTCCTCTTTATAATATTAATATAGATTTGCAATGAATCATGTTTCTAACAAATTCATCCAAGGAGTTTAGTTGTTATCTAAAAAGTATTTTATACAAAATTTGCAATGAAATAGTTTTGTTCTAGGAGTTCAATCGTCCACTGGACGCCATTGGGGTTTTGGAAGCGTGGGGAGACAGAGGCTAAGACAAAAAACAAAACGGATAGATACTTACTTAGTTTTTCCTCTCTGACAGTACAGCAATACTCACAGCTCTGGAAAGTCACAGCTGTAACTCCAAGCTCGTTTACGAATGCCACTTAGCCCTAGAAAGAATCGCCATGAAAAACAAGGTGATCTTACAATGGATTAAGGGGCATAGCGGATCACTGGGCAACGATGCTGCAGATGAACTAGTTAAAAGAGGATCAGAAACTACGGCTATAGGCCCACATCCATTCCTCCCTCTACCTTTCACACAACTACGAACATAGATACGACATCGTATTCTAAACCTACACAACGAACGTTGGGCACAGATCATGGACTGCCGACAGTCGAGGGCGGCTCTGCCGGCCGTCTCGCCACGACTGACACGACGACTGATCAACCTTCAGAGACTGGACCTTCGAATCATTGAGGGGACCCTTACAGGACATTGTCCCCTCAACAAACACCTCTACATCATGGGAGCAACAGACAGCCCACTTTGCAGGGGAAATCTCACCGAAAAAGAATCAGCAGCCCACGTAGTCCTGGAATGCGTGGGGGTAACAGCACAACGTGCAGAAATCCTGGACGATCCAAGGTCACTCCGTGAAGCATGCGAAGACCCCAGGAAACTTCTGCGCTTCTGGTCGGAGCTAGGCTGGCTATCCATATAGCCAACTCTCTCACGCATAATGGACCACTTAAGAGTTCAAATGCGGAAAAGGGAGTCCACCAACATAACATAACATACTTAGTTGGGGGCTATAATTGGATTTTTTGTATTATTATTATGCTTAGTATTAATGTAACTGATTATGCACAAAATCGCACAAAATCTAAATAAACAGGATAATTGTCTCTTAATGTTTCATAGGCGTAACCACTGCATCACAACTATTCGTATGAGTTGAATGATGGCTCTTCAAAACCTAATTTAACCAAAAGTATTGTCCATGAAGTGCCGCTACATAAGGCGTGAATGCTCGGTAACAAATACCTAAAGTTTATCAATAATTTAAAGTTTTGTTGCATTTTAAAGACTATTCAAAAACTAAATTTGGTCTATTCGACTACCATTTATGACGGCTGTGTTTTACTACTTAATGATCAAAATTATCAGCCTTAGGACGTCCACTTGCCTTTCTTTCCTGGCGTGGTCACAAAGGAACAGGCAGTAAAATTAGTGATCCTTGTGATTTTAATGAATAAAACGTTTTGATTTTGATTTTTACTGCTGAACATAGCCCCCCCATAGATTTCCAGAGCGACCAATATTTCGCGACCTGCCCTCAAACTTACTCCTTGATCAAATTATTTCAAAGGAATAAAAACTAGAAAGAGTTTAACACGATAAGTGCGACACAGGACTTGAAACACCCTGTCCGTGTCTCGTCTTTATAGCGGTAAGAAAAAACTTAAACGTCTCTGTCGTGTGGGAGGCATAACTTGTAGGAAAAAGATAACTATACATTTGAGATGTGCTATTGATTCCTAGTTATATGGTATACCAACCTCAATGCCGGGTTTCTTAGACCTCGTGCCGCACACAAAAAAAACCGTACACTTTGTCTTATTTGGCGCCAAAAATGGATTTTGGTCTCCAACGGGCGGTGGGGTTTAATATGCCTCGTGCCGCCACAATCTCTGGTTTAGGACAAGATTTAAAACGAATGACTGCGTTACGGGTCGTAACGCAGTCATGAAAAGTACAGATAAATCTGTGCCGCTGGGAACGTGTTAATCAATTTTAGTTCTCATGATACTTCCTCGTAGATCATAAGTCTACCGAAGAATTCCTATATCACGACAGTTACGCTTATGGCCAGTTAGACCGTATGTTATGATACAGACCCAGATCAAAATCGACTTCAATACGCGGTTTTTTCGCAGTTTTTGAAACGAGCGTTCATACATTTTTCATGGCAACGGATGCAGCAAAGTTGACGTACCAAGATATCAAGAACCACAATTCAGACAACTGTGACCTTTACGGCCTGCTGCTAAAGGTTGGGAAGGTCGTAAAGATATGTTTGTTTGTCTGTTTGATCGCAATTAAAGCGCAGAAAAGCACGTCATTAGTGCATACGACAATATTCCACGGTGTTTCTTGCGAGAGTGAGACCGGTGTATTATAATTTTCACCATGACTTGGTCACACTCGTATCACTTTAAAACAGATGGGAATATAGAATGAGCCTTATAAAGTAGGTTTTAGATTTAATATCGCTCAGCAGATAGTGTAATGGGTCTGGACAGAATGAATGAATGAAAATTCTTTATTATACCTTACAAGCTAGACACAACAGATATAAAGAATTAAACAACTAAATGTAAGCATAATGGGCGGTTTTATCGCTTAACAAAGCGATCTCTTCCAGACAACCTTTGGATGGAGAGGATCATTGCTTTATGGTCTGAAGGCTTAGGATGGGGTAGTGATCATGGCACAACATACACGGGGATCTTGGAAAATTGCTGCCATCAACGAAGTCCTACACTGTTATTTCAAGGGCTTACGATGGCTGCGGTCAGGTTAGTAGGGGGGTAATGCACAATGTTATATTAGGGTGTATTAGGGTTTATTATGCGCACCGCCAAGGAGTGGAACGCCTTGTCTGAGTCTGTGTTTCCTGATAACTACAGCCTAGGGGTCTTCAAGTCGCGAGTTAATAGGTTTCTTCTAGGCAAGCGTGTACCATCGTAGACTGCATCACCGCTTACCATCAGGCGAGATCGTGGTCAAACGCTAGCTTATAATTTATATAGCTTGCAAAATTGGATGATTAGAATTGGATCGCTGATATCATTCGCTGACTCCTCCCTCAAAAGCCCGTCCAACCAAACCTGTGCTATGTTCATCTATGCCTCTACGGCCTCTATATCGTCCAAGGCGTCTACCACAGCTTTAGCTCTCAGTCAGGGCCTTACACCACCTGCCATCACTAAGTCTGGCCGAGGGTCTTGCCGAACGCCACTGTAGTCTATGCGGTCTCCAATAACTACTTCCTTAGTCCTGCTACACCAATCACTTTGAAGTGATGAGAGACTGAGAGATCTCTACGAAGAGTGAAACTTCAATACGTGGGTAGTAAATTTATTCGGTGCCGTCCTGATTGGTATTTTGATGAGTTCTCAGGTCTGTTTTCGAGAGTAAAGTTTTTGCAGGACGCTGGTGGTGAAATTGTAATTTGCCAGAATACAGTATTTGTAAGAATTCATCATGAATCGATATTTTTCATTTTTACTATTTGGTTATTTTTACGGTCTTTCAAAAGGGGGGGGGTATTTATGAGTGAAAATTCTCAATTTTTAAACGACTTCGAAAAAAGTAGTAATGTCTCAGTTCATGGGTTTTTTTAATGTATGTTCACGCATATTTTTTTAATTGATGAACGAATTTTGGTGTTTTTTTAAATGAGTTGAGGGTGGTCCCTTTTTGGTTTCATTGAGGTAAAAAAAAATTAAAGTACTTAACATAAAAAAGTGTGTGGAAACATTGTTGGAAAGCCCTCTAAAAATTAACTAGTGGTTCGACCCGAACTGAGATCTCGCGAGTCTCCAAAAAAACCAAATGCAAAAAGTATTATGCATAATCTTTGACTAATAAAATAGTGTACCGAAATCATAACCAACTCGCTTGACCTACAGTTTCATTCAAATTACAAGTAACGGGAGTTTATGTTATTTGGTTACTCGTTTTGGGGGTACAAATCGCAGTTATTCTACATTCCAGACTGTTCCTTATATTTGTGCCACTAAAACTATATGAATAACAAATTTCAGCACTGTGGGGTCACTGGTGTACCCTGTGAGTTTCGACAAAATTCAGTTTTTATTATGGCTAATAACTTAAAAGCTACAAAGATTAAACTAAAAATTATAACGGAGTCAAAATGTACTATTAAAGACCTTCATTAAATATTCCACTTGACCGAAGTGTCATTTTTTTTACCCCTCTTGAGCGCCAATATCTCAACAACCCCCCCAACATTTTTAACTCGTTTAGTCACACCAGGATTTTGCCAACACTACTTACCTATATATCATATTTCACGATGATCGGAACAACGGTTCGAAAGTTATCCTCGAACAAACAAATATACATACATACATATATAGGTACGTACATACATACAACGTTTATTTGCCCAAGTTGATTTGAACACATACATACAACGTTTATTAGCCCAAGTTGATTTGGAGATCTCGCTTTGATCGATCAATTAACCTCTTTTCAGTGTAGAGTTCCGTATCCAAATTTAACTATATTTTTTTTCTAACTCGGTTATACTTTTGTTAAAAAGATATTTTAATAACTAGATAGCTACAAATGAAGAAGGAAGTTATCATTTCGTTGGTGAATAGGTATCGATCTATACAAATATAAATTCTGAAAATAATCATTTATTCCTTTCTAAGCACACCGACACACGACAAATCTTTATCCACCAATTGGCGGTAGTATCGCTAAATAGAGCTGGCTCTACGCTCTACCAGACAACCTTACTTATTATACTTGCCAATCGTGCACAAAGGTGTAGAAGCACCGTATTATAACCTCTGTTTTCAGTTCATATTTGGCTTGCGTATGACCATATCTCTGATTTTTGCGCAAAGCTCAAGTGGCTCCCTATCCGTCTTCGCCGGAATGCACACATAATGGTGGCGATTCTGTTGCTTACACTGACTAACTAAAATTGTGTAAAATACGAACGGTCTTATTTTGTTTACGCTAAATATCAAATTAGAATGACATTTAAAGTGACATTTCTAAAATTAAGTAATTTTTACTAAGGCGGCGTGTTTTTGGGCTAGTTTTAGTCAACAGGCAAATTGGTGTTGATTAAAACTAGCCCGTAAACACGCCATATTAGTAAACCATACTTAATTTTAGAAATGACACTTTAAATGTCATTCTAATTCGATCTTTAACGTAAACAAAATAAGACCGTTTATATTTTACACAATTTTAGTTAGTCAGTGTAAGCAACAGAATCGAAACCATTGTCTCATTTGTATAACATCCTTTTTAACCCTTCTTCTCCCTTCTATCTTAAGGAGCGTTTTGAGTTTCTCCACCAGGCTAATGATCGCCATTTGCGTTCTTCAGATTCCCCCCAACTTATAACTTCTGTCCATAGGACATAGTTTTACGGTCGATCCTTCACTGTAACAGCCGTACGATGGTGGAACGCTTTGCCCCTTTTTATAAGAACATCCAAGTCTATTAGTCATTTTAAAACAAAAGTGCACACCCATTATCTGTCCCTGTGTTGAAGTTGTAACTGCTTGTTAATTCATCATAACCATTTTTATAGTTGCTTATTGTATTAAAATTAATTTTGTGTTAGTACTAGTGTTATAGGTTTATAGTATGTAGGTATGTTTTTAATTGTATATATGTAGATGCACCGCCGTAATGTGATACATTATAATCCTGCCCATACAAAGTTGTCTGGAAGAGATCGCTTTTAGCGATAAGACCGCCCACTGTACTAAATCTATTTGCAAGAATTATTTTCTGTATTTTACTGTAGTATAAAGAGTTATCTTATCTTATTTTATAATGTTGCGCGTTGGTCGGGTGCGATCATAAAATGGAGTCTTTAATTTTTATAAGGCTGGTAATTGATAACCCTTCGATCAGTGTCTAAGTACCAAATGTTATGTCATAAATCTTGGCCGTAATCATGAAAATAAAATCGCGTGTAGATAATTAAGCGTCGCCGCACACGAGCCTCGCGCTGCAGCCACAAAACGCCACTACCGAGCTGCGGACTGCATTTTGTTGTACACACGGCTACACATCAAGCTATACATTTCCAGTATAAGCTGACCTCTCATTCTATAAAAAGCCTACACAATGCGAGGTCAGCTTATACTGGAAACTTATAGCTTGAGGTGTAGCCGTGTGTACAATACATAATTATATTTTTTTTATCTCACAGTTGCTACACGCCACAAGAGGCCGCTTCTCGCTTCGTGTGCACGACTGAAATAAGGATAAGCATATATATATAACTAGACTTATACTAGTGGTTCGCCCCGAACGGAGATCTCGCGCTTCTCCGATTAAAACAAAAAAATATTATTTGTAATCTATGACTATCAAAATAGTGCCACGAAATAATTAATCATCTAACTTGACCTACAGTTTCATTCAAACTATAGGTAACGGGAGTTCATTTGTGGTAACCCTTTGTTGGGGTACAAATTGCAATTATTCTGGATTTCAGACTTTTGTTTATATTTTTGTCACTTAAGCTACACGCATACCAATTTTCAGCACTGTGGGGTTACTGGTGCACCCTGTGAATTATGTCAAAGTTCTATTTTTATTATGGCTAAAACTCAAAAACTATAAAGACTTTACTAAATATAAAAAATATATCTAAATTTACTGATGAAGACCTTTCATTTGACGTCCTACTTAACCTAATAGTCTCATTTTCATTTTTTTTTACCTCCGTTTATCCCCAATATCTCAACAATCCCCCAACATTCTAGTTCATATAGTCACAACAAAATTATGCTATTACTACCTACCTACGTACCAAATTTCACGATGATCGGATAAACGCTTCGAAAGTTATCTTTGGACAAACAAACATACATACATTTATACACACAACGCCAATTTTCATAAGTTAATTTAGAGATATCGCTTCGCTCTATCAATGAACTTGCCCGCACGGTCACTACATGCCACAAAAAACCGCTTCTCGCTTCGTGTAGTCGTGTGGCCACACGACTGAAAATG
The DNA here is from genome assembly GCA_918857605.2 of Philereme vetulata. NCBI lineage: Eukaryota > Metazoa > Arthropoda > Insecta > Lepidoptera > Geometridae > Philereme > Philereme vetulata. The sequence goes on from OU975421.1 coordinate 13,437,064, forward strand.
AGGGTAAGCATGCATATTTGACTAGACTTATATAAACTTTTTCACTAAGAAAAGTCATGTAAAACTATTTCACTCTCATTAATTCCATATACTTTTAACTAGCTTTATTGTTATCAAAATCTTAAATTCTGTTCGTCAATGTAGGATTTTATTTGAGTATTTAGTTCTATCGAAAGAGAGAGACCTGTAATCGGCTGTATAATTTCATAAACTAGTTATTTATGAGACTTTATTCTAAAATTGTAGCTGGTGGTCTTTTCAATAAAAAAACTAAAATAAAGTTCTTCCGAAGCTCTACAGCTTCGAACACCCATCCATAGTTCACAATTTTATGGTGACTCTTTCACAGTACAAACTGTGCGACTGTGGAACGCCTTACCTTTGTCCATAAGGTAATCCCAATCTCTTCCTATTTTCAAAGTCAAGGTATACAACCATTTCGTTTCGTTGTCTCGTAACTGCTAGTAAGTGTGTATGTTATTTATCCTCTTTAAGTAGTGTAGTTTATTTATATATTATTTGTATGCATATAAGTTTATGTTTATTAGGTATAATCAATAGGTATATTTTATTTTATAGGTTCTGTTTATGAATGTTACCGCTGTATGTCATTTGATTTTCGTTTATCCTGTCCATCCAAAGATTATCTAGAAGAGATCGCTTTCACGGTAAAACCGCCCATTGTACCGTTATTTATTGTTTATTTCCTTTGTTCTATTTTTGTTTGGTGTGCCATAAAGAGTATTCCATTCATTCATTCAAAAGTGGCTGACGCGCGCTTCCGCTAAGTGGCCGCTTCCAACACATGTGGCGGCGTTTTGTGACCGGCGCATGGCTCGTGTGCGGGGAGACTTAAGCCTTCATGACAGTAGCTTTTAATATTAAAATGTTTGATAACTATATCATAATCTATGGAGATTCAGTTACTATTACTATAAGCTATAGTATTGCATATAGTAACTGTTTGATATCCTGTGGTGCTTTTCATAGTAACAATTGGTTGTTCTGTGGTTCATTTATACATTAGTTCCGCGTGTCGTGCCTTGAGCGACAAATTTGGCAGCTTAGAGGCTAATTATGGAGATGGATGTTCTTATAAAGACGCCATAAAACTTTGATTTATTGGAAGCTTCTGTAATTTCCATCAGGAGCTTACTTAAAAAGGATACAAGATTGATCAATCACTCACTTAATCAATGCGCTTGGCGTCTTCTATGTTTGTGGCCGTCAAGGTGTTATCAGTTTGACATATATGTCTGTTTGTCTGTCTGAGGCATTATGATGCCTCAAACAGATGGACCCATTCTGATGCCGTTTTAATAGAAAGCTAGTTTAACGGGGGTGTTTTTTAATTATGCCTATTTTTAACTGCTGACGCGAAGTGAGGGTCAGGGGATTTTAAAATTGGAATTTATAGATGTGCCTTAAAATGAGAGAAAAAGAGAAACTCTATACTCTTAAAAGTGCATAATCTAAAAATAAGAAAAAAAAATATATACTGGATAACTCTAGTCAAATTGTACAAACTCGATTTTTGGGTAAAGTATTCTATCTTCTATTATTCTGATTATAAGGTAAAAAGTGGCCTAATACACATGATTACATATGTTTGTTTTTATTAAATCATTTATTTTGATCAACAATGGATCATACACCGGTGCACAATATTACAGTATAATTTTAGTAGATTATAGTTACAGTACTTATTCTAAGTTTTGTTAGTAGAAAATTGATCGGGCGAAGCGAGATTTCCAAATCAACTTTCGGCGTTGTATATGTTTGTGTGTCCGAGGATAACTTTCGAAGCGTTGATCCGATCATCGTGAAATTTGGTATATATAGGTAGGTATAGGACAATCCTAGTGTGACTAAATGAGCTTAAACTCTGGGGAGCTTTTTAATCTCTAATCTCTTTCTAATCTGGGAAACAAAATGGGACTATCCGTTCAAGTGGCACGTCTAATGAAAGGTTTTGATCATAGTAAACCTTGTAGTTTTTAAGTTATTAGCTATAATACAAACTAAACTTTGACGAAATTCACAGGGTATATAAAATTACTAATTACAGTAAAATTACATAAAATTACAGTGCTGAAATTACATGGAAAAGTCTAATATCTAGATTAACTACCCCAAAAAAGTTAACCAATTAACATGAAATCCCGTTACCGGTAATTTGAATGAAACTTGTAGGTCAAGTTTTTGGTTATGCATTTCGTGGCACTATTTTACTATTTTGATAGTCAAAGATTAGGTACAAATAATAGTTTTTTGGTTTTATGGGAGGCTCGCGAGATCTCAGTTCGGGGCGAGATATAGTAACTCTAAGTTTTACTATTTATACATGTAACTGTTAAATATTGTCAGTGTATGTTGATGAAATTAATAAAATTAAAATTTAATACACTATACAAAAGGGCACAAGTATTCATGAAAGTTCTCAAAAAAAAAGTCTCCTCCATATTAACTTCACCCACATCAATAATATCGTTAAAGGGTTATTTCAAATCACAGAGCCAGCTTCGGGTTGTCAACCCCCAAGGCAACTCCATACTTTTACTTAAATAACTAAGTTGCACAATTGAAATTTAAGTAGGTAGCGGTCACTTAGTTAAGTGATGGATCGTGTTCTAAGCAGATTCAAGTAACATAATATTACGTACTTATTCCTATATAATTGATTAATTTGTACCTTTGATCATAAATTTTATGCCTTTTTAAGATATTTATATATACGGGATTTATTCGACCCTCAGTGCGAGGCGAGACGTTATTAGGAGCGGATCGCACTCACCCTGATGAAGGTTCACGAATTGAACCGAAACATTGTCGGTCGAAACACCGATAAGACAGTACGTGATAAATCCCGTATTTATAATAACATTTGACTATCATCAAAAAAAATATCTTATTCAATAGCACAATTTTATTTATATACTATAATTGAGGTGGTGCCGATTAACCTAGTCCTCTAAATTGTATGAGCGCCCATACAACTCAGAGGACTATCTTAATTGGCGTCAACTATGTATGTATGGGAACACCTTATAATTTTCAACTTTTTTTATTTGATGGAATTTTTTCCTTTATTTGTGTTGTAACCTTGCTTTTTGCAAAATCTAGTTTAAAAAATAACTTATACATTCATCTTCGAGTATCAACCATTAAAATTCGTTCAGCCGTTCAGCGTTCAGCATCCAGACGAAACTAGCTATTATATTATCTGAAAAATAGCAAAACGGACAGAGTCATAAACCAATACGTTTTCCTAAAGAAGGTAGGTACCGATCGAATCCCAATCCAAAAAGCATCTGTACAGTTAGCAATAACTATAAAAAAAAGTTGTACAGGAAAGGTACAAAATAATACAAATGACCTAAAATTGTGCGCATCCAAACATAGCTCCCAAATAAGGCATAGGCGAGGAGCGCGCCGCAAAAATACCACGACATTCGATACGGGCGATAATATCCACTGATTGTATAAATATGGTATGGACGGCATTGTGAGCGGAAAGAATGCTTAAATATAATTTTAATGAGCAAACCCTTATTTTTTGTGTCACTCGATATTTTTGACGCTATTTTGTTAAAATTTGTTTAAATTACTAATAGCTTCAGCTAGCAAAATACCGAGTTATTAGGTAGAATATCTTAGACAATTAAAAAAACAATCTTCAGTTCTATCAAATTTATAGTGATTTGACTATTTTTCTGGTCCGTCAGCGTTTTAACATCCTCTTTTTCCGTTTTCGTCACTCCTCTGAACGTATTGAATTTAGTTTTTTTTTATTTATTTGGTGGTCAACCAACATTTTAATACAACGTAATAATGTATTTTGGATAAAAATAGAGCGCAGTAGTCGAATAGCCGGCTGAGTCGCAGAAGGTAGCGGGTTCGATTCCCGCTCAGGGACAAAAGTTTGCATGGTCTACAGAGATTTGTTCCGGGTTTGGATATTTTTCTATATATACTATATTACCATAATAATATTAAAAATAGGAAAGATTTATATTTTTGTATGTTTGTAACGAATGAACTCAAAAACTAAGAGTCCTTTCAACTCTTCAAAAATCCTTGAGCAAAATATGCTATATTTATTACTAGAAAAAATTAGAGATCCCTACTTAACCCTCTCTTACTAAACCCTAAATTATTTTACAAAGTGTAAAAAAATAGTAATAAAATATGTTTAAAAAATAAATGTCCACCCGTGCGAAGCCGGGACGGCCGCTAGTACGGATTATAAAAAAAAATGTTGTGAGTATTTTATCTGTTATCTGGTTCCCATAGTATAAGCTTTGCTTAGTTTGGGGCTAGATAGCGCTTAGTGAAATGTCCAGCATTTGTTTTAAAGTGTTCTAATACGATTTAATAACAGTTCGTTGGTTTTTAATTCACAACCTAGTGTTCCTATCAACATTATCTATTACATCGTCTATTAAAAAAAAATGTCTGATCAAAAAGATTTGATTACATTTATTATACAAGAAGTTGAAGTTTAGTGCAATTTTTTTAAAGTTTTATTTATTTATTTCATTTTATTTGGAAAACAAACAGAAACATTAGAGTTATAAACTATAAACAAGTAACTTTTTTAAAAAAAATATAACCGACTTCAGATAACAGTTATAACCAAACCACTTAACTGATTTCAATAAAATTTCTACAGAACTAATCTTTAAGTATACCCTTTCAAATAATAAAATAATTTTCTAAATCGGTTCATAAATGACGGAGTTCTGAGCTAACAAACAAAACATAACATCAAAATTAAACAAATTTAAGACTTGTATGGTTTTCTCATAGATACCACTGTCAGAACTGGGCCAAATGGAAATGGGACTACACGTAGAGCATCAGCTTTTAAAAAAATAAAAAATCATCAAAATCGGTTCACCCAGTCGAAAGTTCTGAGGTAACAAACATAAAAAAAAAGTCGCATTGAAAACCTCCTCCATTTTTGAAATCGATTAAAAAACTGGGTGGGAGGGGTGTTTTCAGTTGGACGCCTATATGTGGCAGTGTCTGTCTGTGCATCGTAGTTCTTAAAGGGATGGACCGATCCGGATGCGGCCTCATATATCACTTATTCATTTTTAGGCATGGTAACATGCACTTAGACAAGTCAATGGTTTACAAGTTAATAATATCTATTACAGATTAAACTCATTTAACACCTAAGATTTCAGTTCTTTTAATTTACAAACTAGATAAAATAATGTTACCAAACACGCAATAAATTTTCTGCAATAGCATTGTCAAATGAATAGAGTAAAAATTAATTAATAATTAATAAACAAATTGAATAATAATAAAAACATTGCAATAATTAAAATTAATAATAAATAATTTCAACAATAAAATAATAAAAAAACATGTCAAAAATTAAAATTAGGCCATTTGGATGTCTCTTCTAATAGAAAGCTCAATTTCTTGGCTTGTCAGTTTTTAATCCCTGACGCAAAAAAGACCCAAACGAGGACGACGAGGGTTTTTAAAGTTTTGTATAACTTACTTATAACGTGCGATATTATGCAAATTTGCTCCTGAACTACTCTTTTTTTAAAGCAATTAGTTAATGAACATTTCGGTTATTTCCTTCAATAAAGTTGCGTTTTACGACACCGCTCGGCTACACTGTTGTCTAATTATAGGTATTCTGGTGTTGCCACCGGCCACGGCCCGCGGAGATCAATCGTTCGTTAGTCAGTAGCTTTTTCGGGTACCGCAGTTGAATTCGGAACCCTTATAGTTTATAAGAACGGCCTCCGTGGCGCAGTGGGCGAATAGACGGCTGAGACGCAGGCGGTAGCGGGTAGGATTCCCGCCGCAAAACAAATGTTTGCATGATCTACAGATATTTGTTCCGGGTCGGGATGTTTTTCTATAATATTATAAGTATTTACAAAAAAAAGTAGGTATATAAGTATTTTATCAGTTATCTGGTTATCATAGTACAAGCTCTGCTTAGTTTGGGGATAGATAGCGCTGTGTGAAATGTCCAGCAATATTTATTTTTCTATTCTATAACTACGAGTACTTCAAAGACACAATGAAAAACATTGAGACAGCTTTTGGTTATGCACGACATTAATTTAAAACACACGTTTTAACTGATTTTAGAGGTGGGTTTAATACCGGTAGCTTGAATATTTATCCAGTAACCGATAAATTTCCAACCAACAATTTTTAACGTAAATCAGCGGCGCCTTTGCGATGATGCTGCTTAGTCAGTTTACCTAACAGGTACCTAGGTACTTACTTACATGATGAATGAATATGATTTGTTAATCTATTTGATACAGGCTGTTTCATTGATATTTTAGGACTTGATATTAATGTTGTTAGAAAATTAAAATGTTCTATTGTAATGACTTTGAGAAAACCCTCTTTTACAGCAATACTAGCCATAAGCCCTACCCGTGTTTTCATTTAATGTCGTACATAATAGAATACGTCTTATGTTAGTATATCAAAATTACCATGTTCTGGGTTCCGTGCATCCAGCTCGCATTATTTCTGTCTTTCGTTTTGCGAGCGCATGTACTCTCGGTATGTCCGTTCATCGTCATTTCAAGCTTCGACATTCCGTAGTAGGTTTCCCTACAGTCAGTTTCCCCATGTCCGTTTGTCTGTCACTCTAAAAAAATAGTGGCACTCCGGGAGTGCCGACCGAAGTAAAAACTTAAACAATTACTAGATACTTATATACAGAGGTGTTGGTAACGGTAATGGTAACAGAGTCGCGAGTTCAATGGTTTTTTTCCCATCTCAAAAAATGCCCAACGCTCCTAAAGAAGTTTTCACAAGTTATATACAGAGGTGTCGGTAACTGTAATGGTAACAGTGTCGCGAGTTCAATGGTTTTTTTCCCATCTCAAAAAATGCCCAACTCGCCTAAAGAAGTTTTCACTAGTTATATACAGAGGTGTCGGTAACGGTAACAGTGTCGAGTTCAATGGTTTTTTTCATCTCAAATAATGCTTAACGCGCCTAAAGAAGTTTTCACTAGTTATATACAGAGGTGTCGGTAACGGTAACAGTGTCGAGTTCAATGGTTTTTTCATCTCAAAAAATGCCCAACGCGCCTAAAGAAGTTTTCACTAGTTATATACAATGGTTGCGGTAATGGTAACAGAGTCGCGAGTTCAATGGTTTTTTTTCCATCTCAAAAAATGCGCAACGCGCCTAAAGAAGTTTTCACTACTTATATACAGAGGTGTCGGTAACGGTAACAGTGTGCGAGCTCAATGGTGTTTTTCCATCTCAAAAAATGCTCAACACGCCTAAAGAAAGAACAAAAAGAAACCCGTAAAAGATCACTTCGTTGTCCGTTTGTAGAGATCTTTTTTCTCAGGAACATGTGGAGGTATCAAATTGAAATTAATATAAAATATTTATGTTTATGGTCCCTTGGAGCTGCACAAAATTCAACCTTTTTAGTCAATGCAATCAAAAAATAAGGACGCATATTTTAGACATCGAACGGGAGCGGAGGGCGCTGTCCGTGCGTGCGAATATGATTGCTCGCAAGTTTGCACGTACTCGTAGTTTAGAGGGGGTTAAGCTGACTTTATTTCGGGCGTATTGTACCACTCTGTACTCGTGCAGCCTGTGGGCGAAGTATACGCAGGCGACGTGCAGCGCACTACGCGTCCAGTATAACAATGCTAGGGCGATGCTGGGGCTGCCCCGCTACTGCAGTGGATCAGGGATGTTCGCGGTGGCGCGGGTCGACTGCTTCCTTACCGTCATAGTATGACGTCATACTCATACTAGATATGGGTACTCTTTATTCTCCAAAGTGAATGTATTCACTTAATCTGACTCCGCCATCCGATCTGATTCCTCTTAATGATTCCTCTATTCCTTTGATTCTTTTTCTCCGGACGTCCATAGTCGACTGTTAATCGCTTCTAGCAAGGTAGGAGTATCGGCGTGTGTCGTCTCGCTCTTGGCGCGCACAATAGTTTAGTTTTAACCTTGCTTTAGGTTGGTAGGTCACAGATTAAAAAAGTTTCCACAGGTATGTGCTTATAGGAAATAAGTTGATGAACGCAGGGCAGTGAATCGTAGGGCATATTTTTAGCGAGCATGACCTACGAGGTAATTCTCTGTTACAGGCGATGGTTACCACTTAGCATCAGGTTGGCCAGAACTTATTTCATATGCATGTAATAAAAAAAATGAAAATGGTAATTGTATATAAATTATCACACTAATATCTTAAATGTGAAAGTTTGGATGTTTGTTTATTTATTTGTTTGTTTGTTACACAATCACGTCGTAACGGCTGAACCGATTTCGATGAAATTTAGTATATCAGCACCTTGCCCACGTCTACAAAATGTAAGCCCATAGTCACGTTTTCACCATAAAAATGTGGATAAACATAATTTACGGCCTGCTTACGGACTTATTACTTTTTATTCAGGCACTAATCCTCTATGCTATATAGAACAACTAAATTTAAGGTTCCACTGGAATTTTGCCTAACTAAAATGGTGTAATTATAAAAAACTTAAACTTGTACCAGGCAAAAGAAAGGGGTGGGGAAGTTGCTCTCTATTGGGCTAATCAAATTTAAAAGTCAAATAGCCATTGACACGAAAGAATAAGAAGGAGTGGCACAAAAATTTAATGCCCTTTAGTAATTAAATACGTACTTTGATTGATAGATTGAAAATTCTTTATTGCACAAAAATACATAAATCTGTACATAGGCGAACTAAATGCTAGCAAACATTCTCTTCCAACCCTTGCGTAGTGTGGAAAAATATTTTTGTAGATAGTGCATGACATATGTAGCAAGAAAAAGTTAAGGAAAAAATACTTTCTAATATTACACATCAATAAACACTAGTTGAAAATAATAGATAAACTAATAAATAGATAAACAATGATGCTAAATAAACTCGTATGTTATAAAGATAACATTCTGTATGGATAAATAACAGAGCATCTACAGGACACCACTCATTTTGTGGGCTTCGTTCATGCGAGTGAGTTAGTGCTTGCACAGTTTGGATCTGAAAACCTCAATAGACGAAACTTGCCGAATCTCGTGCGGAATACTATTCCATAGTCGGATAGCATAGCAGTAATGGTGTAAGAGTTAGAATAGCAGGCTGTGTTGTGTTGAGGAGTCATTAACTGGAGATTTTGTGTGGAACGTACAAGACGGTCTGCATCATATAGGGTAGAAAACCGCTCTTTGAGGTAGTTAGGTGATTTGGGGTCATGTAGGATGTTATAAAGTAGACATATTATATGTAAATCTTGTTCAACTCATTCTCTGTATCATCGGAATATGTGACATCGGCGTAGTCAAGAATTGTAAGTAGTGCGTTCAGCAGTGTCCTCCTTGCAGATTGAGGCAGAAAGTATTTCATCAAGTTCAGGGAATGCATGCTGCCATACATTCTTTTACTAACCTGAGCAATGTGACGGTCCCATACAGGTCGTTGGTGATATACAGGCCCAGGTTTTTTACCTCTGTGCAGAATTGTAAGGGAAAACTATTGTATCTAACGGGGGGAAGGGAACTAATGTCTAGTCTGGAAATGTGATACTTACTACCAACAATCATCACTTGTGTCATAGTAGGATTAATAAGTAGACCATAGACCATATACCATAGACCATAGACCATAGACCATAGACCATAGACCATAGACCATAGACCATAGACCATAGACCATAGACCATAGACCATAGACCATAGACCATATACCATAGACCATAGACCATAGACCATAGACCATAGACCATAGACCATAGACCATATACCATAGACCATAGACCATAGACCATAGACCATAGACCATAGACCATAGACCATAGACCATAGACCTTAGGCGTGGTCGTGGGCGTGGGCGTGGGCGTGGGCGTGGGCGTGGGCGTGGGCGTCGGCGTGGGCGTGGGCGTGGGCGTGGGCGTGGGCGTGGGCGTGGGCGTGGGCGTGGGCGTGGGCGTGGGCGTGGGCGTGGGCGTGGGCGTGGGCGTGGGCGTGGGCGTGGGCGTGGGCGTGGGCGTGGGCGTGGGCGTGGGCGTAGGCGTGGGCGTGGGCGTGGGCGTAGGCGTGGGCGTGGGCGTGGGCGTGGGTGTGGGCGTGGGCGTGGGCGTGGGCGTGGGCGTGGGCGTGGGCGTGGGCGTGGGCGTGGGCGTGGGCGTGGGCGTGGGCGTGGGCGTGGGCGTGGGCGTGGGCGTGGGCGTGGGCGTGGGCGTGGGCGTGGGTTACGCCCACACCCACGCTCATAGGTCGCCTCGTAGGTCAATACGTCAATAAATTTATTAATTATGGCTAATAAGTTAAAAACTACAAAGTTTAAACTAAAAATAAAAACTACAAAGTTTAAACTAAAAATAAAAAGGGGTCGAAATGGACACATAAAGACCTTTTATTAGACGTGCATTTGACCGTATAGTCCCATTTTGTTGTTTTTTACCCCTCTTGAATCCCAATATCTCAACCCACATTATAAGCTCATTTAGACACACCAAAATTGTGTCATCGCTACCTACCAATATACCAAATTTCACGATGATCGGATAAATGCTTCGAAAGTTATCCTCGGACAAACAAACATACATACATACATACAACGCCGATTTGCCCAAGTTGCATCGAATATCTATATTCTATATCTTTGTGAGTAACTTACTTACTTATATTGGCAGGTGAACCATAATAACTTGAAGGAGAGTAGTTGTTTTTACAAATAATAATTTCTGCGAAAATCAATACTGGGGGTAATTGGGAAACGTGTAAAAAATAAATACCATTACTTTCAGTAATGAACTTCACAGAATTCCGATCATTGTATGCTACATCTATGTGTAAGTGAATTTCTGTCATTTTTAACAGACATCAAAAAGGCGGAGGTCCTCAATTCGACTGTATTTTTTATTTTTTCTTTGTTTGTTACCTCAGAACTTTTGACTGGGTCAACCGATTTTGATGGTTCTTTTTTTATTTGAAAGCTGGTGCTTCCTGTGTGGTCTTATTTCCATTTGATTTAGTTCTGACAATGCCCTGTCGTCATACAGTAAAAACTAGTAAGGAGGGTAGTCACTTGACTATGTATTCATCACAACTGCAAACTAGGAAACATGATTGTATATAGTTTAAGTCTAGATTTTAAGTTAGTAAACTTAATCGAAATAAATTTTACTTAACTTTACTAGTTCTGACAATGCCATCTTTGAGAAAACCATATAAGTCTTAAATTTGTTTAATTTTTATGTTATATTATGTTTGCTAGCTCAGTACTCCGTTATATATAAATATAACTCCTTCTTATAACCACACCATTATTATGGGTGACTTTAACACTTGCCTACTAAAGCAGGACTCTCGCTCTTTTTCACTTCAAAATCTCGCTAAGGCTAGCAACTTGACCATACTTCCTCTAACAGCTACTCACTTCTTTCCGGATTGTTCTCCTTCTCTTCTTGACTTAATTTTCGTATCTTCGCCAAACAATGTGGCTAATCATGGTCAAACTTCGGCGGCTGCTTTCTCTTATCACGATCTGATCTACTTGTCATACAAAGTTCGTCCGCCGAAAGCAAAGCCTAAAATCCACATGCAGCGTAACTTTGGTGGAATGAACCTTGAGAACGTTCGTGAGGATGCCCGAAATGTTGATTGGTCAGAGGTCATGAGTGCTTGTAACGTCGATGACATGGTAGCTTCTTTCAATAGTCAACTCAACAAGCTTTACGACATACATGCACCCATACGTGCTATCAAAATTAAACACCTCCCTGCGCCATGGATTACGGACGAAATCCGCACTGCAATGCACAAAAAGGCTATGGCAAAAGTAAGAATGGCATGCAAGCCTACGGAGGTCAATAAGGCCAAATTAATTAATGGCCAAAGGCCAATCACGATCGCCGCAATCACTGCAACAGGTTTTGTAGGGATGCACAACGCCGATTTATTCACGATTCTGTTGATAAAAGTAATGATTCATCCAAAGTATGAAGAACACTGGGTGTTGGTAAATCAAAACAAGAATCTATTCCTAAAAACTTAGACATTGATCTACTCAATCAGCACTTTTCATATTCCTCAAATATTGATGGATTAACTAAGCTCAATACACTAAAATATCTTTCTTCTCAGCCAACCCCAGACTTCCCTCAGTTTCAGTTTAGTCAATTCGACGATTGTGATGTTAGAAGGAGCATTGCATCTATTACTTCAAATGCTGTGGGCAATTACTGTATCAGTCGAAATATGATTGTTCCCATTCTTGATGAAATTATCCACGTTATTACGCATATCCTAAATTCCTCTATCAATTCTGGCTCATTTCCCGATGCCTGGAAAGAAGCTCAGATCAGCTCAATCCTTCCTCTTTTGCTGATTACCGTCCAATATCAATCCTTCCTTACTTATCTAAAATCCTTGAACGCCTTATTCATCAACAGTTAAGTACCTTCCTTTCCAAAAACTCCCTGTTCAATTCTTTTCAATCTGATTTCCGTCCAGGTCATAGCACCGTAACAGCCCTGATTAAAATAACAGACGACAATCGGTCTGGGATGGACAGTCAGAAGCTGACAGCAATGATACTCCTTGACTTCAGCAGCGCTTTCAATAATGTGGACTTCGACCTACTTCTGGGTATTTTATGCTCCTTTAACATATCTCCAATGTCAATTGACTGGTTTCATAGTTACTTGTTTGGGCGCCGTCAGCGCATCCGTGTTGAAGAGGCTTACTCTTCGTGGTGCAATCTTTCTGCCGGTGTCCCACAAGGAGCGTTTTGAGTTTCTCGACCAGGCTAATGATCGCAATTTGCGTTCTTCAGATTCCCTCCAACTTAAAACTCCTGTCCATACGACAGAGTTTTATAGTCGATCCTTCACTGTAACAGCCGTACGATTGTGGAACGCTTTGCCCCTCTCTATAAGAACATCCAAGTCTATTAGTAATTTTAAAACAAAAGTGCACACCCATTATCTGTCCTTGTGTTGAAGTTGTAGCTGCTTGTTAATTCATCATAACCACTTTTAGAGTTGCTTATTTAAATTAAATTTGTGTTATTACTGGTAATTTAGGTTTATAGTATGTAGATATGTTTTTAAATTTATATGCACCGCCGTCATGTGTTACATTTTTATCCTGTCCATACAAAGGTTGTCTGGAAGAGATCGATAAGACCGCCCATTGTACTAAATCTATTTGTAAGAATTATGTTCTGTATTTTACTTTGGTGTACAATAAAGAGTTATCTTATCTTATATTATCTTATCTTATAAACCGATCTGGAAAATTAGTTTTTTTTTATTTGAAAGGATATATTTTTATATTGATCCCATGGAAACTTCATCAAAATTGGTAGAGTAGTTTGGTTTTTTCTATTATCTGAAGTCGGTTATATTTTTGATAAAAAGTTACCTGTGTCACTTAATACACATACTTGCAAGATGTGGAATGAGCTAACATCAGAGGTTTTCCCGTTAGGCTTCGACATAGTACGCTTCAAGAGAAATGTAGAGTTTTGTATAGGGTAGGGAATGCATCCACAATACCCCGGGTGTTGCCGGTGTCAATAGGCGACGGTGACCGTTTACCATCAGCTGGGCCGTAAGTAGGGTTGCCAACCCTACTATTCAATATAGTATCCTACTATATTATGGGATCAAATAATATTGTTACTGATGTGGTCGCAGGTGAGGCCAGATAAAACGCACTGATTGATTTTTATTACTATTATTTTAGCTAACAAAAAGGCACACATACGCTGCCTTGCGTGGAACTTTTCTTGGCTTTTGCTCCTACCCTAACACATTTATTTCTATATCTACCGTGAAAAAATTAAGGTAGTACAGTACAAAAATCCATACATAAAGGTAGGTAGGCAGGCATGAGCGTCGCTAACATATATATTTCTAAAAAAATATATAATACTAACTACTTTTAAAAAAATATATAGCGTAACTACTATATTTAGTATTTTTTGTCATGAAGACGAAATGCGTAACAGGCCCAGTTTAAATTTCATAAAACCAGAATTTACGGTGTTATTCAACTTAAATTGGGAATGCTATCAAGCATAAGAAAGCTTTCATAAAAATAAAAAAATAATTATTAAGATGTCAAAAAATATTCATTTAAATAATAAATATTATAACCACATACTATATTTTTTTTTGCCATCTACTACAATTTTAGAGATAACAGCTTCGAAAATACTATATTTGTTAAAAAAAGTTGGTAATCCTAGCCGTTAGCCTGTTGACTACCCAATACCCAATCCGTAATCGGTTAAACTTTATATGAAGGATAGTTAAAACTATAATTGTGCAAAAAAAATTATGAACTACGGTGTAATTTCGACTACTGTCCAAATTAAAGTATTATCCATATTAATTTAATATCTATACTAGTGTTTCGCCCCGAACTGAGATCTCGCGAGTCATCAAAATAGTACCCGAAATAGCTTGACCTACAGTTTCATTCAAATTACAGGTAACGGGAGTTCATGGATTGTGGTTTTTTCGGGGTACAAATTGCAGTTATTCTGGATTTCAGACTTTTGCCTATATTATAGGTTTAAACTAAAAAATAAAAACTAGGTCGAAATGTACTCACAAAGATTTTTTATTAAACGTACCACTTGCCCGGCCCCTTATTACTTAAGTCAAATTGCTTTCATGTCGCTATCGCTAGTCAGGCTATCCCTTTCACACGTACAGTACGTACCTCACGTGTGAAAGGGATGGCCTGACTAGCGATAGTGCAGCGACAGCAATTTGGCTTAGGTAAGAAGGCTACGGATAGTCTCATTTTGTTTTTTTACCTCTCTTGAACCCCAATATCTCAACAACCCCCCACATTTTTAGCTAATTTAGTCACACCTCTGTTGTGCCAATACTACCTACCTATATACCAAATGTCACGATGATCGGATAAACGCTTCGAAAGTTATCCTCGGACAAACAAACATACATCGCCGGTTTGCCCAAGTTGATTTGGAGATCTCGCTTCACTCGATCAACTAATATTACAAATACGATTGTAACTCTGTTTGTTTGTTTGTTTATTCCCTTTTCACGACTAAACGGATCATAATATAATTTGGCAAGGAAATTGTACACATCCTGTGTAAGGACATAGTATACTTTTTAATCAACTGCGAAGAGAGAAGGTAATCGATCTTGTTCGTTTTAATGATCCTTTTAGAATACATAACAATAAAAAATAAGCCTAATAACTAAGTCATTGTCCTATATTGAGCACTAGCTGTTGCTCGCGATTTCGTACGCGTTAAACTACTAAATGTGTAGGTAACCTAAAAATAAAGCTAAACTCGCTGTTGCAACTTGACACCTCATTTTTATCCCATGGGACCTGATTTATGAGATAAAAGTAGTCTATGTGTTAATCCAGGTTATTTTCTACATACAAACTAAATTTCATTGAAATGAGACCTTTTTGCAACCAATTTGTGTACTTAACTAGCTTTAAGTTTTTACGATGTTTTTTATTGATATACCGTATTGTTTTTGTAGTTATTTTTGTATTATGTTTTGTTTCAAATAAAATATTTGATTTTATTTGACTTTGATTTGAAATCGGTTACGACACGGTGCGACGATGTGATTGAGTAACGAACAAACAAATTAATAAACAAACATCCAAACTTTCGCATTTATAATATTAGTGTGATTATCTAGTTTATTTTTAAGTATTCCTGGTGTACAATAAAGCATTATTCTATTGTAAATTGTAACATTTTTGACCGAGATTCTGATGGAAATTTCTGACCGACATTTTCGATGGGTAAAAAACAGTAAAAGACATTTATTTAGGACAACAGTACAATACATACAAAATAAAACAGAAGGTAATAAAATAACAATAAAAAATTGAAATACACATTAAAAATAACATTTTGAAAATGGTAGGCACCTACCTATAAAAACGCAGAAAGGCATAAAAACAACAGAATTAAAAACGGTCGTTGTAGGCATTTACCTATAGTGTGACCATTAGTGCTGTGCACTCACTGAGGTATGCGCACGGCGAGACGGGGGGGAGAATCGGCTGCTGCGCTTTGTCAGTTCGCCGTCAACGCTCGTGGCGGCTGGTAGTGTTATTTGTATCGGACTGTCTATGTCATGTGCGTCACTATAACAGGCTCAGTCTGAAAACCAGTGTTGGTCTGCACTTAGTGCGTAAGCGTGGACCAACGCAAAGCTGATACTGATCCTTGTTGGGACACCACACAGTACGGAACCTTTTAGCGGCTACGTATTTGTGTAGCTCTTGTTATAGTGTGACCATTAGTGCTGTGCACTCACTGAGGTATGCGCACGGCGAGACGGGGGGGAGAATCGGCTGCTGCGCTTTGTCAGTTCGCCGTCAACGCTCGTGGCGGCAGGTAGTGTTATTTGTATCGGACTGTCTATGTCATGTGCGTCTGACATAGACAGTCCGATACAAATAACACTACCTGCCGCCACGAGCGTTGACGGCGAACTGACAGAGCGCAGCAGCCGATTCTCCCCCCCGTCTCGCCGCGCGCATACGTCAGGGAGTGCACAGCACTAATGGTCACACTATAACAAGAGCTACACAAATACGTAGCCGCTAAAAGGTTCCGTACTGTGTGGTGTCCCAACAAGGATCAGTATCAGCTTTGCGTTGGTCCACGCTTACGCACTAAGTGCAGACCAACACTGGTTTTCAGACTGAGCCTGTTATAGTGACCTCACGACCAGAGGGAGACACCGAAGAAACATGAAAAACAGGCATTAGTAGAATACATACATGTAAAGTAACTACGTATAAATAATTCGAATAAAATAAATAAATAAAGGACGGAATTAAGGAAGGAACGATTAAGAAAAGTACAGAGAGAGACCAATCAAACACCGGTTGACGACCATCTATGAAGAGTATAGAGCAGAATACAAACCCACCAATACTCGAAGCGCATTGTCCAGTGAGTGAAGCAGGCGTTATATGCATTTCTGGCGAAGAATGAGCTCCTTTTTGAGTACCGACTTGAAGGTTTTAACGGTTTTTAACGCTCAAAGTGGTGGGGGTAAGTCATTCCAACACCGTGTGGCCGCGAATCGGAATGAACCCCGAAAGGCTACGGATTTATGCCTCGGCGTTAAAAAAACCAGATGAGTGCACAATCGTTTGGCGTAATGTGAGCTATCACTAGCCCACTTGGGTTTCGAATAAAGGTAGGAAGGTACTCTGTTATGGGTAAGGCCAAATATGTTGGTTATTGGTGTTATAAGTGTGTGTGTTTTAATGCTAAGCCCTATCTTGATTTGTAGACACTCCTAACCTATAAGTACGTAGCTACTATTTTATATCACACAAATATTATAAATGCGAAAGTTTAGATGTTTGTTTGTTTGTTTGTTACTTAATGACGTCGTAACGGCTGAACCGATTTTGATGAAATTTAGTATGTACGTTTATTACCTGGATTAACGCATAGGCTTCTTTTTATCTCATAAATCAGGTCGTATGTGATAAAAATGGTGTGTCAAATCAAGTTTCAACAGCGAGTTTAGCTTTATTTTTAATTTACCTAAATATTTAGGAGTGTAACGCGTAGGAATTTGCACAGCTAGTTTTCTATACTTTAGTTTCTTATGTGCTATCTATACTGTGTATATCTCTGTTTTCTTATGTCTGCAAATAAAATTATTTTATTTCTTTCGGAGTATGAATACTACAAAATACTCTGTATTAATCCTATTTGATTTGCGACTTCTAAAACAAAATCCAATACCACCCTTAATAACCCCATGCTATGTTAACCTGTCAGCGAGGCAGGGAGCGACCCTCAGCCGCCTGGCCGATGGGGTCATAGGGACCACCCGTGGGACACTATCTAATCCGAATTAAACTATTAAAAACGACTCGTTAGCGAATGGGACTGAAGATAAGGTACCGTTAGAGATGGATCTAGGATTCGGGATGCGAATAATATGAAATAAGTTTCATTTAGAAAATACGCTCATCAATATCTTTGTTATTTTATTAATATACCTAACTTATTTGTAATCATATTTATTTTATTTAATAAAACTATATGTCTCCCACTTAAAATATAGAAAAATAATCACAGTAATATTAGAAATAAGAACGTTTGAATGTTGGTTCATCACGTCGTAACGGCTGAACCGATTTCGATGGAATTTAGTACGTACGTAGAATCCTGGATGGTCCCATGGGATAAAAATGGGGTGTTAACTCAAGTTGCAACAGCGGATTTAGCTTTATTTCTAGGTTACTTACACATTTAGTAGTGTAACACGTACGAAATCGCGGGCAACAGCTAGTAAGAAATAAGAACTGAAATTAAAATCCTTTCCAGTTGTATCGTGAAGTTACTAGTTGTTTATTTTGATGTATTGCTTGTGACAGGGTTAAAATGTACATTTCAATGCTTTCATAATAGGCATATCTTTATTACGTTTAGACGTTTCAACATTACATCAAGGAAGATAGAAAATAACTTTTATAACCTCTGTGTGGGGTTGAATTAACACACAGTTTAGCATGATAATACGGCATTATAGTTTACCTCATGTATATCTTAATCAAGTTTAGCCATTTTTTAGGGGTTTCAATATTACAAGATTCATTTCAATATGCATTCGTCTCAGAGCTCTCGCTCTGGTTAGCCGCTGCGCGACCGTACGCATGTTTATTAATAACATATATAACTACCCTCGCAAACCAGGAAAAACGAAGTAACAATGAAGTGTGATATTCGTGAGAAGGATCATCAAAATGGCCCAGGGTTCGAGTGTAGCAAGTGCGGGAAGGTCGTTCACGCCAACCAGGTGTGTAGTGGCCTACCGTCCAAGCAGATCAGTGCGCTGCGCAACTCGAAGAGCCTGGTTTGGACCTGTGTTAATGGTAATAGTAATTCACCAAAAAGGAAGACTTCTTTCATAGTCCTGGAGGATGATGATGACGAGGAAAAAGATGTGGGTGAAACTCTCTCGCAAGGTCCAATTGATGTCTCTTCCGAAGTGTGAATGAATTGGCACTCAGCTCAGCTCTAAGGTTGTCTGGAAAAAAATGTTTCTAAGCGATAATACTGCTCATTGTACTTGTTGCTTTGTGAGTTTTTATTTTTATGTTTATTTCTTTTGAGGTGTACACACGGCTACACATCAAGCTATTCATTTCCAGTATAAGCTGATCTCGCATTGTATAGGCTTTTCGTAGAATGCGAGGTCAGCTTATTACCGGAAATATATAGCTTGATGTGTAGCCGTGTGTACAATAAACTGTTTTCATTCATTCTTTTATTCATTCATGATGCTATGCCGTGGGGCCTGTATTCCGCGTCCAGTGTAATTTACCTCAGGTATATCTAGATATCTCGTGGAAGCGTTCAACAGTCTTTTTAAAAAGCACAATTTAATTGGATTAATACACCTTATTACTTTAATTTTACAATAAAGAATTAACAATTTCCTAAGACTAATACGGACGTGTTGTCCGGACGAGTGCTCGCAAGCGACTGTACCGCGCCTCGTGCTGAGGGGTTGCGAGCAGAACTCTGTCACACATAAGAATTCTGTCAACGTAACATCTTTATCTATATAACTTAACTGTCTTTATGAGGAAACAAGAGTAAAACCAAATTAATAAACGCTCTTGAGCATGCGCGTAAAATGAAGTGACAATGGGCGGGACACGTAGCCAGAATGCCCAAGGACAGATGGGCCACTGCAATTACCACCTGGAAAGGACCAAAAGGAAAGAGAAGAATTAGCAGGCCACTAGCTAGATTGACCGATGAAATAAACAAATATATAAACCGGAAAACTGGACTAAAGTAGCACTCGACCGAGACCACTGGAAAGGACTGGAGGAGGCCTTTACCCGAAGAGGCCTAACTGAAAAATAATATTAATAAAAATATTTACAAGCAATCAATATATAATTTTATAATAATCTTAATAATTTAATTTTACAGAATTTATTATTTTAATCTTTATTGTATTCAAATCAATCATATTATCATTTTAACATCTTGAATTGAATTTGCATGTTTTGTAATTAGTACCTAAGTGGTGGAATAAACAGGCTTTTTTTTATTTTTATTCTATTTATTTATAACGTCTTTATACGCATGTTACATTGTAGCATAGCCTTAGGTTCCCCAAAAATTGATAAAGAATATAATAGAATCATTTAATTCAGACAACGTCCATGAGATGTACAAGACATACAAGTAATAATTAGATATATAAATTAAAAATATAAATTAGGCCTATGTCAGATAATAAGTATACAAATTCAGGTAAAGTCAAAATCTATTATTCATTAAAACCACAAGGATCACTTTAAAACGTCAATTTTACTGCCTGTTGATTCGCGACCAAGCCAGGAAAGAAAGGCAAGAAAACAAGGCTGGTTGTTTTTTTAATGACCCTTTTAGAATACATAACATTACATGTTATAAATTGTAACATTTTGAACGAGTTGGAGCAATTTCAATCCCAAACTTCTCTATCATCTAAATAATCCGATATTTTATAGTAGGCTTTTTTATAAAGATTTTGTTTAGTTGCGTTTTTAAATTTGTAATTGTCAATTTTTGTACATCACTTAGGAGTTTGTTATAGAAGCGAACACCTTGTCCTTTAAACGATTTAATAACTTTATGAAGTAAAATAATAACAATTCAGTAAAATTTAAAATTCAAACCAAAAATGTCATGTTATAACATAACTATCTTGATTAAGGGATTCATTATAAAATACAATTTTTAGCATACAGACAAACAAACCTTTACTAAATACATCCCTGGAAACCATCAATGATAGGGATTACATAAAGTTAATTTGGTCGCGTGGCGCCTCTCCACCATAATCCCTTGCGCTTTTTGTCAGAAAACGTTGTCAGTCAAGAATTGTAAGGGCGGAAGATTTAGATTTGGCCATTGATTTGGAGTGGGAATCAAATTGAAATTGATAAGCGTACACGCGCACTAAAATAGAAAAAAAACTCCCACTATAATAAGAAAAAGATTTAAAAAATATATACGAGTTTAATATACCCTAAGAAATGAAACTTATTGGCAGCGACAATGTTAAAATGCTTTGATGTGCCATTTTGTTCCAAGGTTAATATAACTAGCTGTCTAAATTCAAGGTTAAGGAATTGGAGTAGTTATTGTTGCGAAAGCGGACTAAAGTTCAAGACGTTAGCAAGCGTATATTGGGACTCAAATGGAGTTGGGCAGGACATGGGGCCAGGCGCGGTGATAACAGGTGAAACAGGGTGCCTCGAGTGGTGGCCCCGAGACGGAACCAGGAACGCAGGTGGCAAGATGGGTCGACGACATTATAAAAATCGCAGTCGTATGTGGGTTAGAACAGCGCGGGACAGAGGCGAATGGTGACAACGAAGAGAGGGCTATGCCCAGCAGTGGCATGAGAACGGCTGACGATGATGATTGTTACAAAAGACACAAAAGGAGTCTAATGGATAAATTGAATATTTTAATGTTCACCACAAATATTAAGGATACAAGATACTCGTATTGATTGACACGCTGAAATAAAGATGTTTTTCTTTAAATAATCTAGATCAGCTGAGAAAACAATTTTATTGAAGACAAAAAAAAAGTCAAAATCTTTTATTCATTAAAATCACACTCGCTTTGATTAGATCACTTTGACACGTCAATTTTACTGCCTGTTCCTTCGCGACCAAGCCAGGAAAGAAAGGCAAGAAAACAAGGCTGGTTGTTTTTTTAATGATCCTTTTAGAATACATAACATTACATGTTATAAATTGTTACATTTTGAACGAGTTGGAGCAATTTCAATCCCAAGCTTCTCTTTTATCTAAATAATCCGATATTTTATAGTAGGCTTTTTTATAAAGATTTTGTTAAATTGCGTTTTTAAATTTGTTAATTGTCAATTTTTGTACATCACTTGGGAGTTTGTAAAACTCTTGGGAGTGAAAACTTCTTTAGGCGCGTTGAACATTTTTTGAGATGGGGAAAAAACGATTGAACTCGCGACACTGTTACCGACACCTGTCACTGACTATTAACTGACAGTCCGTAGGTATTATATTATCTTTGGTTACTGACACCTCTGTATATAAGTATCTGTAGTGTAGTCTGCTTTATTGAAGCTTTCACTTCTGTCCGCACTCCCGGAGTGCCACTTATGTTATTTCAGAGCTATCAATCATAACTTTTATAAACTGACAGATATTTATTCCACCCAAAATTCAACCACCGAACTTCATTATACGCACATTTGCCAGAAACATAAACAGATAAACACTATTAAACCACAATAGAAGCACAATATTCACTTGTCACCACATCTGTTCCAACCAAAATAACCATTACACATTGACCCCTTTATAACCATAGTTCAATATAAAAATGGGATTAGTTCTAAACGAAATGGTGCTAGTTGAAAAATCGAGGGTCTTTTAGACCTGGTGCAGCAGTGCAAGTGTTGAATGACATGTCACACATAAATAATCACGTAATTGGGAAGCTTGCATCACAACTATGTGACAATGGTACCTTAGCTTGTGGGTGATATTGTTGGAATAATAAGGATAAGATTAATAAATGATAAAATAACGTTTATTTGCTAGAACACAGTGAATACATCAGTAGGTTTTAGTCTAAAAGTTATATTATATATGGACCTTTTCGGCCAACTTTCCTCAATTTCTCAAGTAATTAAGTAATTATTCTCATGTAGACGTATTATCCTTTAAAAGATTCATTCGGCATCATTGCATAACATATTTAGATATTATCATGCGTATGTTGAGATAGATGGGTAACGAGAATGGATAAGATAAGGAAGTATATTAAAGGAAGTTTGAAAGTAGCGCCAGTGATAGAAAAGTTGAGGAGTAAGAGGCTAGCGTGGTATAGGCATGTTCATGCGGAGGGAATCATGTGACTAAAAGAGTTTTAGATATGAATGTAGAGGAAGGCCGAAGAAGAGATGGATGAACTGTGAATAATGATATAGGTAAGAAAGAAGTCTCAACGGAGATTACGGCTGGTAGAGAGGTGTGGAAGAAAAATACATGTTGTGCCGACCCCACGTAATGTGGGAAAAGGGCAGGAAGAAGAAGAGATTTAGATATTATCATTAGATTTAAGAACATAGCTTTTGTCGGTGCAACTGACGCTTCTCTTAGCCGCTTGCATGTAAGCTTTCGCGCTCGGTTCGGTTAGGTCACACGCAAAAAAAAAATGGCGGCAAACCGCGTATGCTCGCGAGCACGCTCAAGTGCTTCAAAAAATATACTTCACGCTCAAGGGAACATTTTATGATGGTAGCTTTGGATACCCGGATACCGTACAAGTGGTTTAGCTCATCGCCTACTGGTGCAGAGTCAGAGCGTCTCGGTCGCATCTTTTTACTCTAAAATGTTTCATAGATTCAACTTTGTCAATTATTTAATTTGTAAGGAGTAAAAGACGCTTACCGCGGGGCCGTGAAGCCAAATCATAATGACTTTAGCATCAGTATTTATATAATTGGTTGGGAATACAGTCGAGTCTGTCACTTGATGAGAATACAAGATTATAGTGATCGGGACAATATAGACGTCGAATTAAATTTAAAAACGTAATACTTCCTGATATAAACGGGTATTTATCGCATATGTACCTTTTTTATTTGTTATCCTGATGTTTCGACTGTATAGCAACAGCCGTGATACGTCGGGGCAAATACGAGTCGGACTCGCGCACGAAGAGTTCCATATATCTATAAAAACGTCATAAAAATCACGTTTTTAGTATGGGAGCCCCCCTTAAATATTAGTTTTATTTTAACTTAATTATTTATTTTTAAAGTGTATATATATTGACGATCTCCGTGATGCAGTGGTCGAATAGCCGGCTGAGAGTCAGGAGGTAGCGGGTTCGATTCCCGCCGCAGGACAAATGTTTGCATGATCTGCAGATATTTGTTCTGGGTCTGGGTGTTTTTATATATATTATAAGTATGTATTTACAAAAAAAAATATATAAGTATTCTATCAGTTCTCTGGTTCCCATAGTACAAGCTCTGCTTAATTTGGGGCTAGATAGCGCTGTGTAAAATGTCCAGCAATATACATTTATTTTATTTATTTACATATAACTAAATATTCTGTAAATATTTCAAGCGTCTACCTGTTGCCGTTATGAATATCGAGCTATGACGAGCAAAAAAAACAACGTTTGTTGTATGGAACCCCTTAAATATTTATTTTATTCTATTTTTAGTATTTGTTGTTATAGCGGCAACAAAAATACATCATCTGTGAAAAATTCAACCGTCTAACTATCACGATTCATAAGATACAGCCTGGTGACAGACGGACAGACAGACAGCGGAGCCTCATTAATACAGTGCCGTTTTACCCTGTAGGTACGGAACCCTAAAAAGGTTAATACGCGATAAATACACTTTAAATCAGTAATTATGTACAGTGATCGCGAAAGTAAAACATACTATAACTCTCCTTTTTCTTAGCAGTCTTATCCACATAAAATAAAATAATGAATAAGCTGTCCTAAATGATTTGATTTACAATAAACATTATTAAACAAAATTGACCCTCCCTGAGTGGTAACCGCCAGGGCACAGGGCACAGGGTAACAGGGTGGGATATTGCACCGTGTGGTCGGCTATTATGTGTCACCCTAGCATTTACATTGTGTGATTATTGTCACACTTGCGTGCGAGCTGATAATGAGATGATCTGATTATTACACTGAGGGATTCCGATAATTATCAATAAACATTTTGATAATCAAAGGTGTTGTAATCAAATATTTATCGACCTAATATACCTATATTTCGTGATTTATTTCAATTATTGATCGCGCGAAGCGAGCAACAACTTCATCAGCGTAATCAGCGTTGTATGTATGTTTTTCCGAGGATAGGTAACTTTCGAAGCGTTGATCCGATCATCGTGAAATTTAATACATAGGAAGATTAGGTAGGTAGTGATGGCACAATTTTGGTGTGAATAAGTGAGCTAAAAATGTTGGAGGATTGTTGAGGAATTAGGGTTCAAGAAAAGTAAAAAAAAAATGAAGCTATCAGGTCAAGTGGGACGTCAAATGAAAGGTATTTATTAGTACATTTAGATTCCGTTTTTATTCTTCGTAAATACTTTATAGTTTTTGAGTTATTAGCCATGATAAAAACTAAACTTTGACAAAATTCTCAGGGTACACCAGTGACCCCACAGTGCTGAACTTTGGTATGCGTGTAGCTTTAGTAACACAAATACAGGCAAAAGTCTGATATCCAAATTAACTGCAATTTGTACCCCAAAAAAGACTTACAAATTGACATGAACTCCCGTTACCTGTAATTTGAATGAAACTGTAGGTCAAGTTATTGGTTTCTCATTTCGTGGCACTATTTTATTAGTTAAGACCGGCTTGCACAACGATCCCTAAACGTATTTAGAGACTAAACATGTTTAAATTGTACGTACTCGTATGATTTGAAAACTTTTTAAATCTTAATTAGCCACTAAATACGTTTAGGCATCCTTGCGAGTCGCCCTAAGAATATTTTTTTTGTTTTGGGAGACTCGCGAGATCTCAGTTCGGGGTGATCCACTAGTTATTATAAATACGGGTTTTATCAGTGTTAAGACCGACAATATTTCGGTTCAATTCGTGAACCTCCATCCGGTAATCCTCCAGTGCGATCCGCTCCGCACTGCGTCACGCCTCGTATTACGCGCCGCAGGCCTCTGCGCGCGAGTTGACGGGCGCGGTGGTGGGGGTTGCGTCATCGGTCGTAAAACCGATAAAAAGGTACATGATAAATCCCGTGTCTATAATAATGGCCTAATAAAGGTTTGAGCCATTGCGTTGGTTTAAGCCAAGAAGATCGTGCTGGAAATCTATAGTCTATGTACAGCAGTGGATGTCTTGTGGCTCATTTAATAGTATTCTATTCTATTCTGTTCTATTCTATTCTATTGATAATAGTGAGGATGTATATAGTCTCTTGTAGGTATGGTAATTCTCATGTTGTAAGTTTATTTTTAACCAGCAGTAAAATAAACTTACAACAGCTTCCGAATACGAATACCAATTATTAACTCATCATAAACATAAATAAAAAAATCTTATAATGTATATCTTGCCGACCTCCGTGGTGTAGTGGGTGAATAGCCGGCTGAAACGCAGAAGGTAGCGGGTTCGATTCCCGCCGCGGAACAAATGTATGCATGATCTACAGATATTTGTTCCGGGTCTGGTTGTTTCTCTATATATTATATGTATGTATTTACAAAAAAAATGTATATAAGTATTGTATCAGTTATCTGGTTCCCATAGTACAAGCTCTGCTTAGTATGGGGCTAGATAGCGATGTGTGAAATGTCCAGCAATATTTATTTATTATTTATTTATTTATATACAAAGTTTTTTTTTGTAATTCGAAAGCTAGAATAGTAGAGTTTCTTGTGAAAGGTCTCGCCCGGGGTGGTACTTTCACCATACCTATTTCTACCGCCAAGCAGCATTGCTGTGTTTTGGTTTAGAGGGTATGGTTGCCGGTGATATTACAGGCACATGAGACTTTACACCTGTATGCATCAAGTTGTTGGACGCACGTTTTTAAGGATCGTGACTTACGACGCAATACTTTATTATAGGCGATGGTTACCATATAACATCAGGTGGGCCATAAGCTTGTTCCATCTCCAATAGTTGATCAAGCGAAGCGAGATTTCTAAATCAAACTAACTAACTTGGGCAAATCGGCATTGTATGTATGTATATTTGTCCAAGGATAACTTTCGTATCGTTGATCCGACCATCGTGAAATTTAATAAATAGGAAGATTAGGTAGGTAGTGATGGCACAATTTTGGTGTAACCAAGTGAGCTAAAAATATTGGGGGATTGTTGAGGTATTGGGGTTCCTGAGAAGTAAAAAAAAATGAGGCTATCAAGTCAAGTGTGACGTCAAATGAAAGGTATTCAACAATACCTACATTTAGACTCCGTTTTTATTCTTCGTAAATTCTTTATAGTTTTTGAGTTATTAGCCATGATAAAAACTAAACTTTGACAAAATTCACGGGGTACACCAGTGACCCCACAGTGCTGTAATTTGGTATGCGTGTAGCTTAAGTATCACAAATATAGACAAAAGTCTGAAATCTAGAATTACTGCAATTTGTACTCCAAAAAAATGTAACCACAGTACATAAACTCCCGTTACCTGTAATTTGAATGGAACTGTAGGTTATTTTTTCGTGTCACTATTTTGATAGTCAAAGATTACAAATAATAATACTTTTCTGTTTTAATCGGAGACTCGCGAGATCTCAGTTAAACAAAGTACTAGTCGTAGTTAAACAAGTCACTAGTATAAACAAAAACTTTAAATTATTATCTCATAGCAAGGAGCGAATCGAAATCTATCTAAATCAGTTAACATTGAAACCTATTTTAAGAGCCACTAATGAAATTCACACAAGCATAAGTTTTTGCCTTCGAAAACTCGAGTAAAACACGATAGTCATAAATAACTTAAAAACATAGACATTTAAAACTCAATAACGACCGTTTAAAATGTCCGTGGAGCTAAATTATTATGTCATCTTAACGGTGGTAGCGACCCCCGTAGAGATCCCACAAAAAGGGAGTTCCGCTGTTTTAAATCAGGAGCCAGGAGTTATAAAATGAGACTTTTAAATGAAGTTCATATTAAGTCGTAGAAAACGTACTGGTTTTTTTGGTCAAGCTGTGTTAGGTGGACCTGCCCTCGGTTTTATTTTTGCCAGACAAAAGTTTACCTCCGAGGAAGAATAGTAAAACTAGCTGATCCGCCTGCAGCTTCGCACGCGTGGTTTGTCTATAAAAACATTGCCCTCCTGCGCAGTCGAGTAAAGAGTAGCCTATGTCCCAATCCCGATCACAATCTATCTATATACCAATTGTACACAGGGAGTGCATTTAAAAAATACCTCATAATTTTACCCCCTACATTTGTTTTTACACCATCAGAAAGTAAAGATTTCAACGAACAAAAAGCCCACCGACTTTTTAAAAAAGCTGATATTTTGACAGGAGAATTTTCGATTGAAAGTTAGGGTGCTTTTTCAATATTAAATCAAAAAAAGGTAAAAAGTTACAGTGTGTTTGCGACATAAAAAGGTAAGTTTTCACTAAATGTCATGGTTTTTTTTTTATGTAAAAGTAAAAAATAAAATCCAAAAACTTGGTTATTTGAATTTTTCACTTAAATTTTGAGGTTATGTGAAAAAAATGTTCATACAAAAGTTGTAGACCTTTTTATTAGCTACAACTAAGCAATTAATTTTTTTCCATAGGACTTGTAGTTTTGTCGGAAATCGAGATAAACCGTTTTTACCCCTTTTCAATCCACTTCCCGACCTCAGATCGCCCGTAAAATATTTTTCCTTTCATTTTTGTTATATTATCTTCCTTTTCCAATGGGCTTCATCCTACTATTATTATTTTTTCACTTTTTACCATTTTCAATGGCCCTGGTCTATTAGGCTTTTGGTAAGAAATCAAGTAAGTAAAACGTGTTTCAAATTTTCGATTCCCTACTAAAGGGTGAAGGGTAAAGTAAGGGGTTACAATTATGAGGTATTCTTTAAATGCACTCCCTATGTACCGTTGGTAGGTATATAGATAGATTGTGACCGGGATTGGGACATAAGCTACTTTTTACCCGACTGCGCAAAAGGAGGGTTATGTTTTTATTGAAAAACCACGCCTCCGGAGCCGCGGACAGGTCAGCTAGTGTACAATATTTAGGTATAATTTGTTTGCAAATAAACAAAAATATTTATTTACCAGCCCGTAGGTTACTGTCTCACTGCTGGACAAAGGCCTCCGCACCAAATCCCGCCAGTCTCTTTAGAAGACGTCAAAGTCGTCGCTGCAACGCTTTTTAGGCATTCCTCGGCGTCGCTTCCCGTCTTTAGGAATCCATATGCTTGTCACCTAGGCCCACCTATCGGGTTGCATACGGGAGACATGACCCGCCCGGTTCCATTTCCATTTGCAGTCTGTAAAAGTTAAAATAAAAAAATTAAATTCGGGCTATATTTTAGTATTCGTCCTTGTTCATATAAACTTCAAATATGCCAAATCTCAAACTTATACTTACGCGCAATAAGCTTAAAAAGAGGTACAAAGATTTTTTTTTCGAATGGACTTATCTCGCTTAACCGAGCTTTTGGCGAGCGCAGAAGGCGCTCAGCCCTATAATTTTATTTATTTTTTTGATGAGGCAACTAGCGCAAGGGCACCGCTTGGGTACGAACCTCGGCTTGGGCTGTTGCCGGGACGGGGATAGGAGAGAAACGCCCGGGTACGTGCTTGTACCTCGTGTAGGCGGCGACTAAAGGGACTCGTCGACCTCGCCGGCGAGGTCGGTGTATTTGTGGAGTGTTTGCTCTGTCTAATGTGGATGACTCACCCGCATTAGCGGAAGTGATTTCGTCATCCGGGTCTCCGAGAACGTGTCTCGGACGACGGAGGGTTTAGGTACAAAGATATACTTGCACGTTTTTATATATAGCGCATCTGTAGTTGTTAACGCGCCGGTGAACACTGAGCGCAACTTCAATTCGGTCGCGTCAAAAACTTCGGCCTGAATATCGCTATCCCTGTTTAGTGACGATGTTTAGCCACGCAGAGCGACAGTGATAGCAATAGAACGATTCTAAATTTGATTAGATTTTGACCGTGTTCCGTAATACCAAAAATGATGACTGAAAACTTGTTGTATTTTTCTCATTGTGTTGTTATTCTGTAACTAGACGATATAATTTATGTTCCCATGACTAGGATACGTAAGATGTTGTTGTTTTTAATACGAAACAATTAGGTTGAAAACAGGTCTTTTATGACGTAAAAACATGCAGAATGCGATACGCTTCTATACATTTTAGGTAAGTATTTTAATCTAATATATGGTTGGGAACCTAGATAAATACTATTCAAATTAAAATAATACCTTTTTAAGGTAGAAATATGCTCCAATCAGAAATTATCTTGGTAGTACGTGTTGTATGGGCGATTCCCCTCCGGTGTCCCCTTAATTAAAAACGAAGCGTTCATAAAGTTTTAGACTATTATTAAAGCTACTAAACTGTATAATCTTATCATAACACAACATAAATACTGCTACTACCATCTAAAATACGAAGACCCCCATGCACCTCGGGGTGGCATTGCGACCACATGGGGTACATTGTGACCCCAGGGGGTACGTGTGACGACAGGTTGGGTCTGTGAACCTTTGTTATGGTAATAGCAAACAGTAGTAACATCATCGAATGCCGATTTGGAGTAACAATAATAGTGAAGATTTGATAAATTGCAATGAACAGCTTGTCTAATGAATAATCCTTGAACTTTTATTTAAATTTTCGCACTGATTTGTATGGTTTATTTTTTATATTTTTTATTTATTTTATAATAGAATTAATTAAATAAATAAATAAATATTGCTGGACCTTTCACATAGCGCTATCTAGCCCCAAACTAAGCAGAGCTTGTACTATGGGAACCAGATAACTGATATAGATAGATAGATAGATAGAAAACGCTTAATTGTAAATCACACATAAATTAAAAAAAACCATATAAAAAACAAATAACAATACAAGTGGCGGTCTTATCGCTAAAAGCGATCTCTTCCTGACAACCTTTGGATGGACTGGATTTCACGAGAACGTTATAGGACGGTAGCTATTAATAAAAATAATTGAATATTGAATAAACAGTGTATTTACATAAGCAAAATAAATAATTACAAACAAATATATAAATAAGTAAATATACTACTTATAATAATACTTACATACTTGTTTTTTTTTAATACATACATATAATATATAAAGAAACACCCAGACACGAAACAAATATCTGTAGATCATGCAAACATTTGTTCCGCGGCAGAAATCGAACCCGCTACCTCCTGCGTCTCAGTCAGCTATACGCTTACTGTGTCACGGAGGTCGTCTCAGATGGTTAAGAATCATCTCGTAAATCCATCCATCATTTTTTACTGCATAATATAGGTGTCCCCCTAATATTTCCAGAGCGACCGATCTTTCTCAAGTCGTCTCCTAGTGGGGGGTAGTAGAACCTTTCTGCCCCAACGGCCGCCAGTTCTTCGAGAAGTGCCCCGCCCGTTGCCACTTAAACTTGCTAAGGGCCCGTTCACACAGACCGGCTCGGAGAGCATCGGCGCGCATTTTTCTTTTCAGACAGACCGGATCGTATACGCTTGGAGTTGGTCGGAGCGGAGCCGCCAACTATTTCACATAGACCGGCTGGAAGCGATCTGAAAGCCGGTCAGCTCCTCTTATTATTTCACACCAAGCGCGTTCAAGCATTATTAATGACAAAAGCAGTGGACATGCAAAATAAACCTTACTAGAAATACTAAAAACTGTTTTGAACGTGATAAGAATCTGCTCTCCTCTCCGAGCCGGTCTGTGTGAACGGACCTTAATCCTCTGGGTTATGGTAGTGACCATAGTTTGCCTTCGAATCTCATCATTTCTGATTCGATCACGTATCATTTTTTTATTATTTTCGGAACGACAAACAGTTATATATGGTGTAGTAAGTTACATGACGTGGTGTGAACAATATAATTATAGCGATTGTACACACGGCTACACATCAAGCTATACATTTCCAGTATAAGCTGACCTCTCATTCTACGAAAAGTCTACACAATGCGAGGCTAGCTTATACTGGAAATGTATAGCTTGATGTGTAGCCGTGTGTACAATCCGCGGCGCCACCCACAGATTTTATAATTCGCTGAAGTCTACGTGTCAAGTTTATGTGTTTTTACCATTATATTGTTAGTATATTACTATAAGATTTGTAAGAATACTGATATAGATTATTAGTTGGGTATTTAATAGTCTATCTTTATGTATTAGGATTATAAGTACAGTTTTTGTATTAGATATATTTTTTTATTTCTTTCATTTGTAGATATACTCTGTGCACCTGTACATTACTGCTTCGCACATTACTTTCCATCCAAAGGTTGCCTGGAAGAAATCGCTTTCAGTGATAAGGCCGCCCATTGTACAATATTTAGCATAAATTAGTTTTTCAAAGTATTCCTGGTGTACAGTAAAAAAATACGCTATTCTATTCTTTTCTAGTCTATTGCTTAAGATGATCGACATGAAGTGGCAGTGGGCCGGTCATATCTGCCGCAGAACCGATAACCGTTGGGGTTAACGTGTTTTGGAGTGGAGACCATGTCTAGGCAAGCGAAGTGTAGGAAGCCCTCAGGCTAGATGGAGTGATGATTTGCGCGCTGTGGCTGGCAAAGATTGGATGAGAAGAGCTGAGGATCGGGCTCAATGGCGCACCCTGGGAGAGACCTGCGTCCAGCAGTGGACTGTTATAGGTTGATAAACAATTTTATTGGTATCGGATAAATACAAGTCATATACCTTTCTTTTTAAATAATGAGTAAATTAAATTAAATTAATAATAATATTTAAAATATACAAAATTGTAAAATATTAAAATTCATGTATTATTATTATTGTGTCGTCATCAAAAACTCTTCTATTGAATAGAACGTTTTTTCGAGCAGTCAGCGCTTAAGCCGGTGCTTGAAAGTAATGTCATTGCATAGTGAAGTGATTGCAACAGGGAGACTATTGTAGACTGTCGGCCCCATGACGTGAGTGAGTCTGTCGGTCTTTGCGAGTCTGTGTGAGATACTCGCGAGCTTACATGCTCCACGGGTTTTGTACCTGTGGGAGTCTCCTCGCTTGGCGTAATCATTGAGGTTACTCCTGACGAAGACTGCCACCTGTAATATCACTATATACTGTAATATCACTATAGATGGTAGTGTGAGGATATTAAGTGATTTAAAATAAGGGCTTGCCGACGTATCCCATGACACCCGTGCTATGGCTCTAACGGCGCGCTTTTGCATCCGGAAGACGCGCTCCCTGTCGGCAGCGCGCCCCCACAACTCTGCCCCGTATTGTAAAAGTGAGTGTACGGTTGCAAAATAACACGCACGCATCACCTCAGTAGACACTACGCGGGACAATCGACTCAGCGCAAAGCATGCACTGCCTAGCTTTGCAAACAGTTTATCTAAGTGGGACGCCCACGTTAGTCCTCTATCCATTTGGAAGCCCAGAAATGTAGTCACTGGCACCTGCTCGACAGGAACCCCATTTATGGTCACCACCAAGGTCGTTAACCGTTTTCCTGAAATTGAGAACTGCATAAAATGAGTCTTTTTGGTGTTAAGTACTAGGCCATTGCTGTGGAACCATTGAGCTATTTGTCCCGCGGTCTCATTCATCCGGCGCTTGAGTATGTCAATAGTCGGTGGACTCACTACCGCCGCCACATCGTCGGCGTACATAAATGTCTCACCGGTGTCGATGCAGTCGGGGAGGTCGTTTAATAGAATAGAGAAAAGAATGTTGGATATGGAGGAACCTTGTGCAACACCCATCGTTGTCGAAAGTGGATCTGACCTGATTTTACCTCCATCTCCGACCACTATTTGAGATCTGTCGCGTAAAAAATCTGTGAGCAGCGCGAGGGCGGTTCCAGCGATTTCATAACGTTGCAACTTGACGCGCAGGACACTGTGGTCTGCGACGTCGAACGCCTTTGATAGGTCGCAGCACAGGACTGCCACGCTCTGCTTACGTTCACACGCCTCCAATACGTGACGTATCACCTCTCGGGTCAGGGAAGTTGTTGAGCGACCGGTGCGGTAGGCATATTGGCGTGGGGACAAAGCCTCCGTCGCCTCAAGGTAGTCGATGAGACGGGTACTCAATGCATTTTCAAACACTTTGGCAATGGCGGGAATAATCGACACGGGTCGATAGCCGTCAATGTCATCGCGTTTTCCCTTACCCTTAAAGAGTGGTGATATTTTACTGACCTTCATTGACACCGGGTAGACACCGGCAATTAGACAACGACTAAACAGCAGGGCTAGGTGAGGCGACAGTTTTTTCGCAGCTGTTCTTAGAATATCCATCGACACATCGTAAATATCCCAGGTAGGCTTACTCGGGATTCGGACAGTGATGATGCGAAACACTTCAGCCGCCGTAGACCGAACTAATCTCAAGGAGTGGTCGGTCGGCGCGCAGACGGCAGCGAGCGTAGCTTCCACCGAATGGCAAGTCTGCAGGGGGCGCCCCGCATGCTGTAGCGGCACCGACAAACCTAGCGTTCATAGCATTTGTGACAGCCGTCTTGGAAGTATACCTTTTACCCGTTGTTACGTCTTTTGCTACGTCTGTGAAATCTGCCGACGGGCGGGAATTCACTCCCCTTTCATCATTAACTATACGCCACACGTTGATGAGGAAGTGCTTATAATAGAGTATATTGTATGGGTGCTTAGGCAAACATGAATATATGACACGCAATAATAGAAAATTTACAAAATAAAATAATACTAACAAACTTACAAAAGAAAAAACACATGATGAGTGTGATAGAATAGAGAAATGTCTTAACATACATTTTTAGAATATTTTATGCAACATGCGACGATAGTCCCTCAAAAAACATTCGTCGCCAAACCTTATCGATCCCAAAATCGACACCACTTAATGAAAGAGGCCGACAACCAAAGAACTAAATCATTGAAGCCAGAAGCTGCAAAAAATTGATAAGATAAAAACATCGGTCAGTCTTTGTAGTTCCGGTATAGTGAAAAAACGAGAAGATTTTAACTACCATCCCAAAGGCATAAAGAAAATGTTTTTAAACTATTGACGACCTCCTTGGCGCAGTGGGTGAACCAGACTGAGACGCAGGAGGTAGGGGGTTCGATTCCCAGCGCAGAACATTATGTTTGCATGATCTACAGATATTTGTTCCGGGTCTGATTTTTTCTCTAAATATTAGAAGTATGCATTTTCAACAAAAAAGTATATAAGTATTCTAACAGTTATCTGTACAAGCTTTGCTTAGTTTGGGGCTACATAGCGCCGTGTGAAATATCCAGCATTATTTCTTATTATTCGTTTTGGATCCTTAAAATATATTATATATTTATATATAGTATGTACTTAATATTGTATACACTCATGCCCACCATCTGTCTAACGTAATCTATGGACAACGGTGATGTGGTCATGGCTGTAGACATCTTGTTATAATTAATAAGTCTAGTAATATTTAGGCATAATTGTTTGTTTGTCACAAATAAATAAAAATAAAAAAATAAAGTGGAGATCAAAGCGAAATAATAAAAAAGATAATTTCCTTGGAGATTAGGTCTACTCGTGAAACCATACACAATTTTGAACGACCTTATTAAGAATAGATAGAAAGAAAACATTTTATTCAACAACCACACAGTAATAAAGGAAAATAAAACACAACAACAACAAAATGTAACCTAAGCACTAACAAACTAACAAACGAAATGTAAGAACGAACGAAATAAAAGAATGTGTTATTTTAGGTAAAACTAAATAAAGTACAGGTCCACGATACATTTCGACGAGTAAACCCTCCGTCGTCCGAGACACGTTCTCGGAGACCCGGATGACGAAATCACTTCCGCTAATGCGGGTGAGTCATCCACATTAGACAGAGCAAACACTCCACAAATACACCGACCTCGCCGGCGAGGTCGACGAGTCCCATTAGTCGCCGCCTACACGAGGTACAAGCACGTACCCGGGCGTTTCTCTCCTATCCCCGTCCCGGCAACAGCCCAAGCCGAGGTTCGTACCTAAGTGGTGCCCTTGCGCTAGTTGCCTCATCAAACATAAAATTATAGGGCTGAGCGCCTTCTGCGCTCGCCAAAAGCTCGGTTAAGCTGCAACGGCCTCAGAGGCCAACAGCGAGATAAGTACATTCGAAAAAAAAAAATTCGACGAGTATTTCAACGAGCGACCACGTGAGTGACGAGCGCAAATGCAGTTCTTATTAGGTAACGTATATTGGATTAGACCTTTAGATAGCATACTAAGCAGTTACAACATGGCTCGGCCAATCTTCCATTTATATCGGGGATTCCCAAAATGTTCGATATCAACCCCTTTGGGTCGATCTCGGTTTCTCAAGGGTCGATATATTTTTTTTTTATCTTTGATATGATAAGCGAAGCAAAGCGAGATCTCTAAATCAACTTGGGCAAATCGGCGTTGTATGTATGTATGTATGTTTGTCCGAGGACAACTTTCGTAAGGTTGATCCGATCACCGTGAAATTTAATAGATAGGTAGGTAGTGATGGAACAATTTTGGTGTGACTAAATGAGCTATAATGTTGGGTAAAAACAAGCAAAATAAATGAAAATGAGGCTATCAGGTCAAGTGTAATTATTAGTACATTAAGACTCCCTTTTATTTTTCGTAATTTTTGTATAGTTTTTGAGTTATTAGCCATGATAAAAACTAAAAACCACACAGTGCTGTTATTTGGTATGGGTGTAGTTTAAATGACACAAATATAGGCATAAGTCAGAAATCCAGAATAACTGCAATTTGTACCCTAAAAAAATGAAACCACTGTACATGAACTCCCGTTACCTGTAATTTGAATCAAACTGTAGGTCAAGTAATGTGGATATTGTTTCGTGGCACTATTTTGATAGTCACAGATTACAAATATGTAATATTTTTCTGTTTTAATCGGAGACTCGCGAGATCTCAGTTCGGGGCGAACCACTAGTGACTTTGCGAATTTATTGGTTTATTTTTAAAAAAATAGTTACCAACTTAAGTATTTTTACGTAATTTGTGTTAATAGTTATTAATTACACATGATATTTACTGATGTTATGTCCATTTATTTTGTTAAGTTTTGATGAGAAAATGAAGTCAATTTTGTTTTTTATTTATATTGTTGATAGCCAAGCGCTTGACCTGGTAGTAAGTGATGGTGTGATCGAATGTGGAGCACGCTTGCCTAGAAAGAACCTATTCACTCTGGACTTGAAGACTCCGAGATTATACTGGTTCGAAAAAACATACCCCGGAAGTGAGTTCCACTCCATACTTGTGCTAACAAGAAAAGTGGAAGCAAATCGTTTGGTACGGCAAGGTGGTATGCCGACCTGGTATGGGTGGTACTTCTCGGTACGTCTGCTTGTCCGGTGGTGGAAGGGGGAGGGAGGGATAAGGTCATGAAGATCTTGCGCACATTTACCAAAATGAATCTTGTAAAAAACTGAAAACTGCACTGCCTGTGCTCTAGACGTTTACTCACTAACCAGCCGCAAAGTTTTTAAATTGCTAAGTATTTTGTATCAATAGGTAAATAAACTTTTAGATAGGGTTTTAAAGTAATTTGGCTATAGAGGTCTGAGGTATCAGTTCATTTTGGAAAAAGGGTCTCTTGCCCAAATAGTTTGGGAATCCATGATTTATATGATTTTTTTATTGATATGACCTGCCTGTGATTTATTCTTTCATTCGGATACTAACCATATGACAATTGGGTTGGGATGCGAATTAAATTTTTAACTAAAATACATGTAATGTTACTAACCTAGATATTTAATTACCTACTAAGACAAATTGAATAGTAAAACTACTATTTGTCTGAATTAATAAATTTAATTTAATATGTTAAAACTTCTCTCCATCCAAAGGTTGTCTGGAATAGATAGCTTTTTAACAGCTTTTATTTAACTTGCAATGTATGTATATTTGTCCGGGTGGAATCTTGCAACTGAATTTTAAATCAGTTATCTTTAACCGATTGAGCTGAAATTTGGTATACACGCTTATTTTGGATGACTATGTGACGTCATTTTAATTCCAATATGGTGGATCATCCAAGATGGCGGACTAGTTAGTTTTTCTGCACTACCACAGTATGGGTATCAAATGAAAGGGCTTGCTGAGGATAACTCGAAAACTATTACAACGTCACATTAAATCCAAATTATCTGGGACCATCCAAGAT
Organism: Philereme vetulata; assembly: GCA_918857605.2. Taxonomy (NCBI): domain Eukaryota; kingdom Metazoa; phylum Arthropoda; class Insecta; order Lepidoptera; family Geometridae; genus Philereme; species Philereme vetulata. The sequence continues at coordinate 13,475,048 of OU975421.1, forward strand.
GTATACCTACTATAAATCCAATATGGCGGGACCTCCAAGATGGCGGAGGATGTTTTCTGGTATGTATAAATTGTGTATAAAAGCTTGTTTTGAAAAATTAATTTTTCAACATTTACTTGTATCTTATTTTGTTGTAGCTTTTATAGTATAATAACATTCATTCATTCATTACGAATAGTTCAAGGGGCAGTAAGAAAAATATAAGATAGATATGAAGGTATTTCACAGCTTAGAACCTTATTTTTAAAATAAAACTACAGAATTAGAAACGGTAGCCATTAAAAAACCAAAAACGAGAAGCAATACATTCTTGAAATTGCTCTTAGAATCCTAACAGATTTTATCGTAACTTTGTTGAGATATTTGTGCCGTAAACGGTAATGAAGTGGAAAGATGAAACTTTTGTTGGTATTTAATTAATCACAGAAATATTTGAGGTTAGGGGTACATTCTTGGCTTTGAAATATCCGAAAATCAAGGGATTTTAACCTTTATGTCAAAATTCCGAATGTATTTAGTCCTATTAATACATTACTATCCCCCATAGATCTCCAGAACGACTGATCTGCACCCAACGGCTCCCAGTAACCCTGGGAGAAGGCCTATGTTCAGCAGAGGACGTCCTATGGCTCAGGATGATTATGATAATGATTTGTCTTGACATTAGGATCTTAAATTGTCATCACTATGAATGAGTGAATGAATGAAATACTATTTATTGTAAACCAAACAAAAAATAAGGTAACAATGGAAATAAACAATAAATTAAGGTACAATGCGCGGTCTTATCGCTAAAAGCGATCTCTTCCGGACAACCTTTGGATGGACAGGACAAAACAAAAATCAAATGACGGTGGTGTAAGAGAGATTACGTCAAACTCAAAGAATCTGTATTTATTGAAAATGAAGGATCATTTTCAAACGTCTCAATGTAAAATTCTAGCAGACGTGTTGGAGAGGCATGCAGATTTAAAAAGCAAGTTTTTTTTAAACTGTAGGTGGAATAAGCAGCCAACCTGATGTTAAGTGGTAACCATTGCCTATATCAAAATATTACCTCGTACGTCACGCACCTTAGCAACGAGCACTGCGATGCACTGCCCTGCGCCCATCAACTTTAGCCTCATGCGCCTGTAATTTCACCGGAAATCGTACCCTTCATACCAAAACATAGCGGCAGAATTAGTATGGTGGAACCCTTTCATCTTGCTTGAAACGCCTTTGCGAAAGCTAACAGCTAACTGTCTTGAAATTCGTTTCAATATATTTTCTTCACTAACTTTTACAAACGTTGGCTAATATCATCATCATCATCATATCAGCCGTAGGACGTCCACTGCTGGACAAAGGCCTCCCTCATTGATCTCCAGGAACTGCGGTTGGAAGCGGCCTGCATCCAACGCCGACCTGCGGTTCTTACCAAGTCGTCTGCCCATCTTGTGGGTGGACGTCCTACGCTGCGCTTACTCGAGAACCTTTCGGCCCCATCGGCCATCTGTTCTGCGCGCTATATGGCCTGCCCATTGCCACTTCAACGTGCTAATCCGTCGGGATATGTCGGTGACTTGAGTTCTCCTACGTATCTCCTCATTTCTGATTCGATCCCGTAGAGAAACCCCGAGCATAGCCCTCTCCATAGCTCGTTGAGCGACTTTAAGCTTATTCATAAGGCCAATAGTGAAGGACCACGTCATGACATATGGATCCGTTCATATGTCATCACTGGTAACACACACTGATTGAAGACTTTCGTCTTAAGGCACTGAGGTATGTTAATATAGTGGCTAATATAAACCTAGTTAAAGGAAATCATAAAAATATTGTAGTACGAAACGGATAGATCTAATACTGTAATACTTAATATCTTTTTTGTGGATTTATTTGACCGAGTATAAATAGTTAAAATAGTTTAAGTTTCTATAATAATAATTGTTTTCAATAATAACAAATAAATCGGGAAAATAAAACTCCATTTATAAATAAAACGATTTCAATCAAACAATAGTTATTTGTTATACAAGAGTGCAAAGTTGCTTTATAACCGCGTGCTCAATTTTTATGAGCGAGCAAACGAAGGATTCTAAAATTCGAATCCTGAGCGTTAGCGAGGGAATGACTAATTGCATAAAAAAGTAATACACCAAGAAGGTTTCGACACTGAGTTCTTAACAAATTAAAAAAGGTTGTATGATAAATTCGGCACCATGGAGGTAGAAGTAAATAGGTTTAATGATGTTTTGAATTCACAAACTTAGTGCACACGATGTTCTAAATTCAATTTACGGATTCAATTCCTCTAGCAGATAAAAACGGCTTTTGCACTCAGATATCGAAGAGCAAAAATACTCTTTCTGAGATAGGGGGATGAAAAGTGTTTTTTACTTTTAACTTGCCTGTACTTTGCTATGCGGTACGAAAACGGAATCATTAGCATACGTATAAACCGTAAATTTATAGAACAATAGTTTTTTATTCGGTATGTAAACGGAATTATTCTTAACTTAATCAGCCAAGGAAAACAACCTTGAGGGATACCTAGGGTTTATTTTTACAATAACTTATTTAGCTATGTTAATTAGCAATAACGGACATACTAGATCTAAAGGCACCTTGCAATGAGAGCTATTCTGTATAGATTTTTAAAATTCAAAAACACGTTTACATAATCAAACAAACATTACGGTAAATTTACGACATATCGAAGTTTTAATGCCCTGTTAGTAAGTCATAGAAATAAATAGGACTCACAAATAATAGTGTAATTATCACTTAACAAACGGTCAGAATTCGTCGGCCATAGTAGATGTATCTACGAGATAGCAACTAATTCGGACGAACTAAATGTAAGCTATTCAAACATTTTTTTTTTATTATAGTGGATATTTTGTAGAGTTGAGTAAGGTATAGAGTCGGCTAGTATATTGTATTGTAACTCAGTATTTAAAAGCAATTGGCAAACGTGCCTGTTTTTAGGGTTTCGTACCCAAAGGGTAAAACGCCACCCTATTACTAAGGCTCCGCTGTCTGTCTGTACCAACGTCTGTACGTCTGTCCGTCTGTCACCAGGCGGTATCTCATGAACCGTGATAGTTAGACAGTTGAAATTTTCACAGATGATGTATTTCTGTTGCCGCTATAACAACAAATGCTAAAAATAGAATAAAATAAATATTTAAGGGGGCTCCCATACAACAAACTTGATTTTTTTTGCTCGTTTTAGCTCGATATTGATAACGGCAACAGGTTGACGCTTGAAATATTCACAGATTATTTAGTTATTTAATCACTTTAAATAAATTAAAATAAAACAAATATTTAAGGGGGCTGCTATACAATAAACGTGATTTTTTAGCCGTTTTTATAGATAATAGTACGGAACCCTACGTGCGCGAGTCCGACACGCACTTCGCTGGATTTCTAATTTGATCGCAAAATAATCCTTTGTTTAGATTGTCGCAAATTATCATAAATGCCACATATTTTAGTCCTGGACTTTTCTTGGTCACTAGATTGATTGGTATGATAGATGTGAAAAGCGATTTCTGACTATTAGCAAAGTTAGCAGTGTGAAATTTCCTATCCTATAAATTTGTCTGACAAATATTGAACACAAGCTTCCACTCGCGGCTTCGCACGTAAATAAAAATATCATCCTGATCAATCCAGATCATGTATCTGTAAGTATACTAAACTTCATCGAAATCGATCCATTCGCTTAGGCGTGAAATCATAACAGATTACCTACAGTATGGATAGCATTAATATGGATGGTGATTTAAGACGATATGTAAAAAAATTTGAGCCGCTAAATAACTGTCGTATTCAATTACGAAAAATGGTACTGATTTCATATTTAAGAATTAATTTACTTGAGAATTTAAACTACATTAATGATAAGTCAGAAACGCAATTGGTGAAACTTTTCACGATACCATTATTTGTCAAAATCGGCTCTTCTAAAACACTAATATCGTTCATTCTTCGACTCTAGAAAAGATTTAAAGTATTTTTTTACTTAATTATGTAGGTAATTATGGTACCTAAATTAATTGAAAATCTTCTTTTTTTTCATTTGTTTGTTCTCATTCAGCTCGAGATTTTATCTTTTGTTGCTTACATCATTTACTCCTGCGACGCGAAGCAAGTAAATAGCACTGTCACTTTTTTGCATGTTTATAAGCTCCGCCCAATCGTCACCGAAATTAAATTTGTAAATCGTATTAGATAACGACGAACTGAGATTTACAAAATATGCTAATCTCAAAGTTTTGTAGCCAACTTCCTATAAATGTAATGTCTGTACGTTTATATATCTGTGGTGCGAAAGCACAGGTGATATTTATCAGGCAATCAACATTCTCGGGGAATTGAAGCGACTTCTAACAAACCAACATTTGTTACATCCATGTAAATAACGCTATGTATTCTAAAATATCAACCTGTATCTTTGGATTCCAAATTTAATTAAGTAAATAGTAGGTCCAAAATCCAACTAGGCCGGGCTGGGCAACGTTGGGGAAACTTTCTTTATTGTACACAAGAAAATACATTATAAAGTACAGATATAGAGGACATGTACAAAGGCGAGCTTAACCTTATAAAGAGTTTTCTTCCAGCAAACCTTTGAGGCTAGAGAGAGAGATGATTTTAAAGGTAGGTGCGTGTACAAGAATCATAAATATGTACATATATCTTAAACAAATAAAACGAAATATACCAAAAGAAAGTAATAAAATGAATGAATATAATAAATAAAATAAATAGACTAATATATACAAAAATAAATATATACCTACAATAAAATAAAATTACAGAGAAAGATTTTCCGCTCTTTAAGTTTCCGTTTGAAAATGTTAAACGAGGGACTAGCGCGAACTTCATGGGGCAGGGCGAACTTTGTGACGTCTTCTCGTCTAAAATACCTCAGCTTTGATCAGTGTGTGTTACCAGTGTTTACACATGGTACAGAAATGTGGTCTTTCACCACTGAACACAAAAAACAATGTTCTGTGTTTTAAACCATGTTCCATTAGTGGCTTAGGTTTTATATCCGTAAAATTAGTTTTATGGTTGTGTGCCTATTTGAACGTTCTCTTTCAACCAATAATAACTTTTATTTCTAAGTGTGCTAGTTTTTACATGTGTGAGTTTAGCTACACTGGTTCTCTCAGTAAAAAGTCATCATGCTTGTTCTATTGTGTCTGTGTCTTTCACTATACTTAGGATTCATAAGAAGGCTCTGCGTCAAGGTCGCTCTGCGTGCTACGTAGAGGGCAATGCTTGGGTGTTTCTCTACGACATCGAATCAGAAATCAGGAGGTATACAAAACAAAGACACCGACTAACACAAAAGATTAGCAAGATGAAGTGGCAGTGGGCAGGGCACATAGCTCGAAGAACTAACGGCCGTTCAGGCAGAATGTTCTAGAGTGGAGACCGCGCAAGTGGAAAGCGCGGCGTAGGACGGCGCCCACTAGATGAAAAGACGACTTGATAAAGGTTGCTGGGAGCCGTTGGATGCAGGCGGCACAAGATTGGTCACTCTGGAAATCTATAGGGGAGGCCTATGTTCAGCAGTGAACATCCTATGGCTGCTATAATACTGATGAATCTGTATCCTTGGGTTCAAATGTCAGTTCTTCAAGTTATGTACTTCGCCCATTGCCACTTCAGCTTATCAATTCTCTGGGCTATGTCAGTGACAGTTGAGTAACAAAAAAAATCTGAATTAACAAGATTGGGTCCGGGTATTTATTTCTCTTTACTATTTATTAACTTGCAATGTATGTATGCTTGTACGGGTGGAATCTTGCAACTGAATTTTAAACCCGTTCCTCTCAACCGACTGAGCTGAAATTTGGAATACTTATGTAACTTCGGTGACAATGCAATAATATGGTACCATGGAGGTGGTCTCATGATCGAGACTGATGCTAGACAACGGAACTTCTGAATGGATTGTAGTAGGCTACTAGTGTTTGGGCTCATTTGAATCTGCTTGCGGTTCCGATTGTGAATTTTATAAAAGCTTGTTATGAAAAATTTTTCCACGAAAAACTTATACTATAACAGTAGCTTTGTATTAACAAAGTATTTTATACTTTATCTGGTATTAGATCTGGGTCTCATCTGGGTACAAGCCTTGCTTAGTTTGGAAATAGATAGCGCTATGTGAAATGTCCAGAATTACCTATTTATATGTATATGTATATACTTGTATAGTAGGTTTTCATGTAGGTGCTTTGTAAATGTTCTCTGTCGACCTTAAACACGCAGACAAGTTAGTGATAGCGCCTTTGTATAACATCAGCGCAAGCACATTTAAGAATTGCAAATCTGATTCTTGTTTTTTATACCGAACATATAACGTCAGTGTATTTTAATCTTATTTTTTTATCTAGAATAGATCCTCGTTTAACCAAAATCTCAGCTGATGTATTGTCATGGTAAGAGGTGGTCGAATCTTTTTTTATACCACCTGGAGATTGAACAAGCATAGACATAGACAATCATTTATTCACTACATTAGCACACAATATACAGTTACATGTTAAGAGGAAATACAAAAAATTAAACAATTAAACAGTATAAACGTAAAACATGAACAAAACTAAGGGAGAACTCGGTAGATACTGTGTGCTACCGCAGTGAATGGGACTCGACTCAGCATTATGCCCGCCGTGATGGTAAGCGCTGATATTCTGTCGAGACCGCTCCATTTAGCCACTAGCATATGGCCCACTTGATGCTAAGTGGTAACCATCGCCTATAACAGAGAATTTCTTTATTGGTCACGCACCTTAGAGACGAGCTCTACGAAGCACTGACCTTCGTCCATCAACTTGAGGCATACGGGTGTAACTAAGATCGAGACCCTTGGTCCATGGAGCATCTGGTCGAAGCGACGCGTGATCCAAGAGCTGGCGCTTAACTTTATCAACGCATAAGCATTCAATTTCAATTCAGCGGGGCAATACAGCCAGTGTATTGGGGACACTTCCTCTAGCGATCTGGAGTAGTTGAGCGATCTATAGATCGTTTGCAACGGTATTTACTATTACTTTGTATTTTTTATATAGATGTGTAAATAAATAGAAATTAATAAAATAAATAATGCTGGACATTTCACACACTATCTAGCCCGAAATTAAGCAGAGCTTGTACAATTGGAACCAGATAACTGATATAATACTTACATGCCTTTTTGACATATACTCGTACACAGGTACTTATAATATACCTATAGAAAGATATCCAGACCCGGAACAAATATCTGTAGATCATGCGCGGCGGGAATCGAACCCTCCTGCATCTCAGCTGGCTATAAATAATAGTATATTCTTTCTGGTAATCGAGCAGGCACCACAACCATACAAACCCGTATTGGCCTAGACAGGATTGACTTACCCATTCCTCATCCATACTTTTTTTTTGATCAAAGCAAGTGCTTGACCACTACGTCACCTGATTACACATACATACATAGAACAAACATACATAGAAATGCCTTGTAATATTAGTAGTAACTTGAGTTAAAACAAAACTAAGAAAAGCCAAGGTGCATAATAATCTTTCTAAATCAATAGCTATCTATATTGTTTCAATCAATCTATTGTCCTAAGATGTTCCCGATATTTTGTAGGTTATGTGGGAAGGACCCTGATTATTCTAATCGTTTCATCCCTAACAAGCTAATTTGTATCAAACAGAACAGGTGTACTACCAAAATACAGAGCGCTCAGAGTAATGCCGATGGACTACAGAGTAGTGATGACAGGTTATGAGTGAGTCAACTGATATGGTGTCATACACGAACGTTCATACTCGATGAGAAAGTATGATCAAATCAATCGGTTTGACGTTTTGTGTTGACTACAAAAAAGAATAAGCCCGTGTGGGTATGAACTCTAGCGTTGGATATCAGAGGAATCTAGTTTGAAAAGCGTGGTTTGTTACGTGTAAAATACATCTAAAAACGTGTGGAAGACACGTCAGTGGCTGCGTGTTTTATCCAGCTTGTGCTGCATGACACATGGCAAAGTTTATTTATGCATAAATAAAAAAATATGGCATTGAAAATAATTATGAAAAGGAAAACATAACCAAAAACATATTTCTACTAATATTGTAGTTAAAAATCCATACATTACCGCGCTGTTTAAAAGTAATGTAGATACTTGTAGATAGATAATACTTTACTGCACACCATAAACAAAAAAAAAACAATTAAAATTAACATTAATTAATAATTATTATAATTTGTTTCGGGTCTGGATGTTTTTCTATATATTATAAGTATATATTTACAAAAAAATGTATATAAGTATTTTATCAGTTATCTGGTTCACATAGTACAGGCTCTGCTTAGTTTGGGGCTAGATAGCGCTGTGTGAAATGTCCAGCAATATTTATATCTATATAATATCCAAATAAATGCTAATAATTGGCGGTATTATCGCAATCTCATATCAAGTATCAATATCTCTCAAAATCTCAATATCAAGTAGCAATCTCTACCTTTGGAACAGATCATGTAAGTTTTATCTAGGGTATCAATGGTGTACCAAATATAAAATAATATACCTACGACATTTACATTACACGTATGAAAAGCTAAATCCTTAACATCAGTATAAAAACAGATAATTCCGTTTGGCTAAATTTATTTATATAACCCTCTCTGAAAAAAGTAACTATATAGTAACTTTTTAGGGTTCCTTAAAAGGAAAAAAACGGAACTCTTATAGGATCACTTTGTTGTCCGTCTTTCTGACTGTCTGTCAAGACCCTTTATCTCGGGTACACGTAGAGGTATCGAGTTGAAATTAAAACCATATACTCAGGACTACAGTCCTTTAAAGCTGGGAAAAATCAAACTTCTAAGTTAACGTAAAAAAATTATATGGCCGCTTCTACCGCAAAAAAACATATATTTCGACACTCTCAAGGGAATCAAAATTTATAGGGAATTATTTGGATTTTTCCTTTGACCTAGAACTATGAAATTTGGCAAGTAATATCGTCATAAACTACAAGTACAGGGAAAAATCTAAAAACTACACATTTGTAATCAAATCATAAAAATATAGTCTTTATGTAAAAGTATGTAATCAAGTCGGTGGGCGAGCGTGACTCGCACTTGTCCGGTATTTTTTAATTAGGATGTAAACTCTCAGATTAATACTCAGACTATTGATCAGAATTATGACCGTAATTCTGACCGAAAATCTGAGTATTTAGACTCTATATATTAGACTTTATAAATATAAGATAAAGAGTTCATACTTCTATGAACGCGCGCTTCACCTACATAATTTCTACTCTGACACAAAACACAATAAAACCAAACCATTTATTTGTTTCCCTTTCAAATTTCCGCCCTTAAATATCTCACCCCATATCAACCCCAAGAGGTAATCTAATCTGGCTGATTAAATACCACTGATAGAGTAATGTGGCGGAATAAAAATGTTACGATTTGAAGATAATTTTTCAATGTTCAGCTCTTAATGGTCGTTTGGTTGATTATGTTATTATGATATGTGATTGAGGATGAGTTCCGATTATTTGTTTTTTGGGATTTCGTTTTTATGATATGTGATTATGGATGATTTAAATAACTTATTTTTTTTAATTTATATTTGATGATTGCTATGTTAAATCTGCTTAATATTAAAGCCCGTCACAGACTCTGCTATAATATATATATATATATATATATATAATAATAGTTTTATAGCTAGGCATATTACTATACATTTTCTCTACAAATTTTCGAGTGACCGCACACTCAGCTGTAATCTGTGACGTCACCAAGCTATACTGTAATATAAATTATTGCATATTAGTATAGCAAGATATATTCCGACATATTTTGAATGTACAGCGTGTTCCGATAACCCCCTCACCTTTCCCATCCAATTCAACAAGTCCCTTAACAATGTACTTGTTGAATTCATAATTACTATTGGTATTTTGAAATAAGAACAACCTTTATTACAAAATGCGTGCGAACACTAGGACGCCCATCATAAAAATAAAGGCAATATATATATATATTTCTCAGTGTGTGGTAGCTTGCTATAATATATATTATAGTACGGTATATTAATATATATTATAGCTAAGTCTGTGACGGGCTTTGATATAATTTTCATATAGTTACAGACAACTTTCGGCACTGTTAACATTTTATTATCTGTCGCAAACCGTTTAGTGATGACGTTTTGTTTTAAGACTTGCATGAAAGTGTATTTTAATGTAGCGGCCATATTGTCAGGGTTTGGCGAATGTTCGTGCTTGTAACACCTTTTTATATAAAAAGGTGTAACGTTTTCAAACCCTTTAATATCTTCGAGATATATGATGTAATATCATATTGAAATAAGTATATATATAATATGGTGTCATATAATATTTTATTTATTTATAACCACTAAATTGCTATTTGAATAATCTATATATACCTATATATTATATATAAAAGAAAGTCTTGTTAGTTACACTATTTATAACTCAAGAACGGCTGAACCGATTTGGCTGAAAATTTGTATGGAGGTAGCAAAGAACTAGAAGAAGGGCATATGATACTTTTTATCCCGTTCCCTTTGTTCCCGTGGGACGTGACATAAAACGTCAAAGAGAATACAAGTCACTATAAAACGTCATATAACAAAAACGCATCTGACATGGAATCACAAAACAGCTATGACAGCAAATGACAGCTAAACTTAATTTTGTCAATGGTTAAGTATGGTTGTATAATAATGGCCGAGGACAACAATTGACAATTCTACCAGGGTGACGTTTAATGACAGCCGGCGTTATATGCATGTCAAGGCGGTACGAAGTTCGGCGGGCCCACTTGTTGTTCCATATAGTTTGCCATTTTAGAGCAACCTGTATGTTTATGCAGATAACGATGGAATGTGAGCCGGCGCACGACTGGCCATGGGTCAAACGTACAGAACAAAACATATCTATAGAAATTTCGTACATGTAAAAATAGTTATAAATATAAAGTAAGAGTTTTATTTACTAAAGAGGAATGTCGAATTTGCACTTAGGACAAACCTACTCAGGTTTTTTAAGTATAATAATTTTAAAAGTACCTAGTCAGGTCATAAATTCTGTCACATGTTTAATATAAAATAATTGAAACAAGTTTATTCATTACGTAACCATTTATATACCAAAATGAACTTAACAAAACATAGATTCTTATGACACTAAAGTTTATTCAAAATGACCTCCGTGATTTTGAACACAGGCCTTCAATCTGCGCGGCCAGTCGTCTAGCGCAGCACGAACGAAGTCCATGTCAATATCGGCGGCTGCCTTAATCAAGGATGTCTTGAGTGACTCCAAATTGGGATGAGTCTTTGAGCACGCCTTTTCCTCCAAGTGTTGCCATATCTTGTTATCTAACGGATTCAAATCTGGACTGGAGGAGGGCCAGTCTTCGTGCCGGATGAAGTCGATTTCACGCGCCGCCAGCCAGTCTTGTGTGCTCTTCGCTCTATGAGCTGGCGCCGAATCTTGTTGGAATACCCAGTGCCTGTTATTGAACATGGTATGAGAAACAGGTTCCACAAGGTTCGTCAGGACTGTATTTTGATACACAACTGCATTCGTTTTTACACCTTTCTCACAAAAATGTACCTCTGTTAAACCCCAATAAGAAACTCCTAACCATACCATGAGCGAGGATGGAAAATGACCTCGTTGGACACGCGGAATACGGTTGCTCGCTTCTTCACTACTGTGTGCGTACACCTTATCATTTTGTTTGTTGTAGCTCTCTTCTACGGTAATTAATTTTTCATCCGAAAAAAGAATTTCCCGATATTTTTTTCCCGCGTACCGCTTCAACAAAGCGCGGCATCTCTTCAGTCTCAGGTCCATTAGACGAGCATTCAAACGATGTCCTGTTTTTCTTCGATATGCCCGAAGCTCTAAGTCTTCATTTAACACCCATTTCACCGTGGTTCTGCTTAACCCTATCTGAAGGGCCAACAGTTTCTGCTTACGTTTGGGATTTCTTTGAATTCGCGCCTTCACAGCTTTTATCACTGCTGGAGTCCTAACAGACCGAGGGCGACCACTTCTTGACCTGTCATCTACACTAGAGTCTTCATTGTATCGTTTGTTGGTGCGATAAACGAATCTTTTGGTTATATTCAAATTTTTCAGTATGTCAAAAATTTGAATTGGCGCGTAACCGCAACGATGCAACGCAATAACTGCAACACGGTCTTCTTTAAGCGTCCACTCCATATTTAAAAATGAGTAATATTCTAAAAAGTATACATTTCTATTTTCATGAACAATTCGAAATTCGAATTCTATAAAATTTTTTTGTGGCTAGCATTCTAAAAGAAAAGTTTTTACTGTGTGACAATACTTATGACCTGACTAGGTATGTATGTTTTTGTAAAAAAAAATATCGGACAATAATATTTTATTGCAGGGATGAATAATCGTACCTTTTGGTATAAAAGTCAAGTGGATCTTTTGAAGTGAAAATTTCTCTGCGCGTTGGGCATTTTTGAGATGGGAAAAAACAATTGAACTCGCGACACTGTTACCGACACCTCTGTATATAATTTGAGATGGGTAAAAACAATTGAACTCGCGACACTGTTACCGACCCCTCTGTATATAATTTTATTTTATTTTTAACTTGTAGAGGGCATAAGACAACTTTTTTAGTTAATTTTCATGTTTATGCATGTTTATTCATGTGTATAATTATCATTTTGCAACATCCAAATTTTTTTGAAGTGAAAACTTCTTTAGGCGCGCTGGGCATTTTTTGAGAACGGAAAAAAACATTTAACTCGCGACACTGTTACGGTTACCGACACCGTTCTTGACGATTCAAAAAGTACACACGTAATTGTTCAAGTTTTCACTTCTGTCGGCACTCCCGGAGTGAAGGTACTTTTTTTAGTTTAATTAATTCATTATTATAAAGTCAATGACAAACCTAGCCAAGATGATTAGCAAACTGAAGCTGTTGTAGGTGGAGCACGTAACTCGAAGACTAACGGCCGTTGGGGCAGACAGTTTCTCAAAAGAAGACCACACACTAAAAAGCGCAACTACGTAGGTTATAGATAGCCGTTGGCTGCAGACTGTATATGATCGGTCTGTCTTTGTTTTGGAAGCCCTATGTTCAGCTATGGACGTCCAATGGCGTATTTATTAGATCTCTAAATCAACTTGGACAAATTGGCGTTGTATGTATATATGTATGTTTGTCCGAGGATAACTTTCACAGAGTTTATCTGATCATCGTGTAATTTGATATATAGGTAGATAGTGATAGGACAATTTTGGTGTGACTAAATGAGTTAAAAATGTGCGGAGGTTGTTGAGATATTGGGACTCAAGAGGGGTAAAAAAACCAAAATGAGACTATTCGGTCAAACGGCACGTTTAATATAAGGTCTTTGTGAGTGCATTGCGACCCCGTTTTTGATTTTAGTTTAAACCTTGTAGTTTTTAAGATATTTGCTATAATAAAAACTGAACTTTGACAAAATCCACAGGGTACACCAGTGACCCCACAGTGCTGAATTTGACACAAATATAGAGAAAATCTTAAATCCGGAATAAATGCAATTTCTACCCCAAAAAAATGTCCAATTAACATGAACTGCCGTTACATGTAATTTGAATGGAACTGTAGGTCAAGTAATTTTGTTATTAATTTCGTGGCACTATTTTGATATTCAAAGATTACAAATAATATTGTTTTGTTCTTATGGGAGACTCGCGAGATCTCAGTTCTAGGCGAACCACTAGTTGTAAATACATGACTCATCTGTATTATGAATGTTATTCTGCAGAGTTAAAGTGTCCGGAGTATATTAATGAACGCGCACAGTTTGCGCTGTGGAAGCGTTATGCAACTATCTCGTAATACGTGGAAGTGATGATTTTACTCCGGCTCGATGATTATACGTATTAAAGCCGGCTATACACTTTCTGACTTGTTATACAACTTGTTTGATGGAATGTAGAAGGATTGTAGGCAGTGTAAATACGATATTTTTTTATGTTAAGTACATAATTAAATTTTTTTAAATCTGCAGTGTAGTGGGCGTGTAGCCGACTGAGACGCAAGAGGTGCAGGTTTGTTTTTAACCCTTTCGTTACCCCACTTAACAGTAAATTGTAATTTTAGTTAATAAGCAATAATATTTTTTGACGTAGAACTTCTTAACGCACGCTTGACTTGGGGAGTAAAGACAAAAGGAGGCCTATATCCGCCAGTGGGTGAAGACAGGCTGCGGGTAATGATGATGACAGCGTATTGTGTGCCAGTGAATAGCCAGCCTTACACCGATCAGCATTCCGCCCGGGGCAGCCGTTAGCACACTTCCTACTATAACAATTTGCCGACACATAAACATATTTCTCCTATTTTATTACAAACTACACAGTGTCCTTTAAATCACTGTTTTCCCAGAACAAACGGTGCTCAGACGATGGTCTACTAACAGTTTAAAGCATCAAATATTAAAAAATTAATCTAATATTAAAAAATCTAGACCTTCTCAAATAAGTCTAACATTGTTAAAAATCTAACCGTGACATTAAGTTCATGGGTACGCTAGCCGTAGCGTATTACCTACTTCATAGATATCTAGTAGGTACCGGTCAGCGCGCTGACTATGTTGCAGGGCGTAACGTTAAAATAGACGTTTTAAGTTCGCAACTTTTTATATTTTTCAAAGACCGATTTCGTTTTGTTTTTTAATTTGATGTTATGAACAGTTAGTAGACCAGGTTCTGAACAACGTTTGTTCTGGGAAAACAGTGATTTAATGGACACCGTGTAGCTGAGCGGATTTTTATCTAAATTTAATATAGCCTATAGCACTCAAGGATAGCGAAGCTTTCTATCAGCGAAAAAGTTTTCAGAATCAATTCAGTAATTTCTGAGTTTGCCCCTCTAACATAAAAACTTAGGAATAACCAAGTTTACCTCTATATAATATTAGTATATATGATAAACTATTTGGCCCGACAAACTTCGTACTGCCTTGACATGCATGTGACGCAGGCTGCCAATGTACGCCAATCGGTCATCATTAGCTGCATCTATGTCATATATATATATATATATATATATATATATATATATCATATAAAGGTTGCCTGGAAGAGATCGCTTTTAGCGATAAGGCCGCCCATTGTACCTTTGATTTAATTTTGTATTCTCTTTTGTTTGTTTTATTTTTAATGGTGTGCAATAAAGAAATTATCTATCTATCTATCTATCTATGTATGAGAAAAATAAATTTCTTCACAATCTTTTTTTGTTTGAAATTTTCTGACAAATCCAAAATCAAAGATCATCAAAATCGATCCAGCCGTTCATGAGTTATAAATGGTGTAACTAACCCGACTTTGTTATAACCGATATAAATTCTTTTGTATTTTACGATACAACAACGTGTTTTTTACGCTATCTTGCGTGCAAGAAATATGACGCTTTTATGCATATTATTTATTAATTTAAAATGGATTTCAAAAGTCTATAAAGTGTCTAGTCTATGAAGATAATATATAAAGATATTATATATTTCTGGACATTTCACACAGCGCTATCTAGCCAAACTAAGCAGAGCTTGCACTGTGGGAACCAAATATGTGATATAATACTTATATACGTTTTTTGTAAATACATACTTTGTTATATAGAAAAACATCCAGACCCGGAATAATAACTGTAGATCATCCGAACATTGTTTCAGCGGCGGGAATCAAACCCGCTACCGCCTGCGTCTCAGCCGGCTATACGCACACTGCGCCACGGAGGTCGTAAATTCTCGACGTATTACATCATCATCTTCACCTCATTACATCTATGACAGATGATTTAAGTGACGTCAGTATATTTAAAAGGATTTTCGTAAATGAATGATAAGGAGCGGAGCTATCGCAGACAAGAGTTCCTGAAGACGTTTGAGTCACCTGTACCTATATTACTACGTGTAGTGTAGACAATTTATAAATAAATAATGATGGACATTTCACACAGCACCATCTAGCCCCAAACTAAGCAATACTAAGGGAGGGAACCAGATATAGGAAAAAAATTTAAAATTCAACATATTTTTATTCATTAAATTCACAAGGATCACTTTGCAACATTAATTTTACTGCCTTTTCCTTCGCAAGCCAGGAAAGAAAGGCAAGAAACAAGGCTGGTTGTTCTTTTTAAGTTTCCGTACCTCAAAAGAAAAAAAGGAACCCTTAGATCACTCTCTTCTCCGTCTGTCCGTCGGTCTGTCCGTGTGTCAACACCGATTTTCTCAGGAACGGGTGGACCTGGCAAGTTGAAATTTATACTAGATACAGATGAGGTCTATAAAGCTAGGTGTATAAAAATCAAGGTCCAGAGTCAACACGATAAAAAGATATGGACAAATTTAGATTTTCGCGAAAACTTGTAAGTACTCAAATTTACCTTAATTTTCAACTTTATTTTATTTTTCGGAATTTTCCTTTTACTTGTGCTGTAAGACCTTGCTTTTAACCAAAATAGACAATTCTAGGTCAACCAGAAGTACCTTATAGGTTCTGGGTCAAAAACCTATATGGTAGTTCCCGTTGACCTAGAACCACGAAATTTGGCAAAAAACAAGGTCTTACAGCACAAATAAAGGAAAAATACCAAAAAATAAAAAAGTTACAAATTAAAATACATACATACATAGTTGACGCCATTTAAGATACTCCTCTGAGTTGTATGGACGCTCATACAATTTAGAGGACTAGCGTAATCGGCACCAACCTCAAATAAGGTAAATAAATGAAATTGTGCTATTGAATAAAATAAATATTTAAATTGTGCTCCCATACAACGGACATGATCTTTTTGTCGTTTTAATATAATACAATGGTACGGAACCCTTCGTGCGCGAGTCCAACTCGCACTGAGCCGGTTTTTAATGATCCTTTTAGAATAGATAATAATAAAGAAAATAACTTACGTATATAACATTTTGACCGAGTTGGAGCAATAAATACTTACTTATACATATTTTTTGTAAATATATACTTATAATATAATTATAAAAAAACAACCAAACAATAAATTAAATGTACTTACCGAATAAATAAACAATAAATACATAAATATTGCTGGACATTTCACACAGCGCCATCTAGCACCAACATAAGCAAAACTTGTACTATGGGAACCAGATAACTGATAGAATACTTATATACTTTTTTTTTGTAAATACATACTTATAATACATAGAGAAACAACCAGACCGGGAACAAATATCTGTAGATCATGCAAACATTTGTTCCGCGGCGGGAATCGAACCCGCAACCGCCTGCGTGTCAGCCGGCTATTCGACTACTGCACCACGGAGGTCGTCAAATTCGTGTTTTTATCTGCGAGATCGAATCAGATATAAGAAGATGCGATAAACCAAGGTTACAGGCATAGCCAGGAATGCTGAAGAGAAGCTGAAGAGAAGCTGAAGAGGCAGTGGACAGGCCGCATAGCTCGATAAACTGACGTCCGTTGGGGCAGAAATGTTGCTGCTGGACACAGGGCTATCTAGCCCTAAACTAATCAGAGCTTGTACTTTGGGAACCAGATAACTGATAGAATACTTGTATACTTTTTTTTGTAAATACATACTTATAATATATAGAAAAACATCCAGACCCCAAACAAATATTTGTAGATCATGCAAACACTTGTGCCGCGACGGGAATGAAACCCGCTACCCGCTATCGCCACTGAGGTCGAAAAACACCCAGGAAAAAAACACCACGCCACGAAAAACACCCAGACACGGAACAAATATCTGTAGATCATGCAAACATTTGTTCCGTGGCGGGATCGAACCGGCTATAGGTAGGTACGCACACTGCGCCACGGAGGTCGGCGATCAGAAAGGCTTTAGAGTGGATACGACTGGAAAAGGCATTGTTTTAAATTCGCGTGCTAAAGTTACCTACCAACATTTTAGGAACAACGCCATATTGTCATTTGTTACATAGACTTCGTATCGATTACTGTATTGTGTTTGTGTTGCAACCGTGTGAACTTCTACAAAGACATTCTACTGTTGCAATAGGAGGCAGTTCACAATTTTATTATTTTACGTGTTACCTAAATGCTACACGTGTGTATGTAACGAAGTTAGTATTCTGTGTTTGATTTCCAAATAGTTTACGTAGATTAGTAACATTTTTGTAGGAAAAGATGTGCCTTTTTAAATAACTTCAAAAAAGGAGTGTTAGAGCTGGTGGTAGAGCTTTTGTGAACGGGCTCGAGGAAGTGGGCACCACCGCCTTACCTTTATCTGCCGCCAAATAGCAGTACTTGTGCTGCTGTGTTCCGGTTAGATGGTAATGGTATGTTATGCTTTTAATGGTATGTTATGGTATGTTTTTTTTGGTATGTAATGGTTGCGAATATGCTTTCCATCAATGGCACCGATGCAGTGAGGAAAATTCGCCTTTAAATCAAAACTTGATGAAATTTCTTTTAGTTTTTCTGTTGTTAGTTCAGGAATGTTGTCTCGAAGAAGATTTTTCCATATAGCACGACAAACTCTCCTAATCATATATCGAATCGTAGATTTTCCACGTTTGAATTGGTACTCCAAATCTTGTATCGAATTTCCACTTCCCAGGTACCTGTAACAAAAACGTTTATGTAATGGTTTAATATTTTATTTTCAGGTAATGATATAGTGAAAAAATGGAGAAGCGTCAAAGATAACTTCTATAAGTATTTAAAAAAATTAAAGATGCTTCTAAATCTGGCTCAGGAGCTAAAAAACTGAAAAAATATCATTTTTACCATCAACTTCTATTTTTAACAAAAGTAACACAAAATGAGACAGACAGTAGCTTAGACGTAACTGGAGAAGCCAACACCGATTCTACCAGCGATATTGCACCGGAGTCTTCACGTTATGTTCCTATCACCCGCAAAAGAACAATGCCAGCCGATGATTTTGAAAAGGAAGCATTGAAAGCCATTAAGGAGCCTGAAAATCGCCACATGTCATTTTTTAAGGGTATTTTGCCATCAATTCAAGATTTTACAGAGCTTCAAACTCTCACCTTTCAAAGCAAAGTTTTGCAAATTATCACCGAAATGAGGTATGGCCCAGTGTCCCAACCATCATCATCATATGGCCCAGTGTCCCAACCATCATCATCATCATATGCGTTTCAACAAACGTCTCATCAGCCTTTATCACACGGATATCATACAAGTAATTACAGAAGTACATACACTCCAACAGGCTTGAACTCAGATTATAATTCATTGACATCTCCAGGTGAAATATCTCAAGACAGCGAGTACGATTTTGCAAATTTGTAATGAAGATATTAAAATTAAGAAGATTAACATTTATTTTATTGATCATTATGAAAATTAAAAAAGTCATATTAATAAAAGAAAATTATTTTTATTACTTACCTCAAAGTAATGCCTAGCATTTCTATTGGTTCCACTGGATTCCTCATGTTAGTATACTGTTTCCGTATATGTGGTTCTAAAGATTTTAATAAAAATTCGAAACTGGACACACTCATTCGAAAGAAATTGTAAAACCTCGTTTCGTCTAAAAGCAATTCTTCATATTCTTGGAGAAAAAACTGTCCATCACCGTTCCTTAACGCAATAAAGGGAGAGACCCAGTATTGTCGTACTCTTCTATGTCGATTTCGGCGGTGGCGTAATAGTAGAGCCAGCAACAGACGTCTTTTCCGATCCATTTTTACTAACCGACTGCCCAACGCTACGTGGGCGCCGGCGGCGCCGCTGCGACATAACAGCGCTGCGGCGCCGCACCGCTCGTATGCCCGCCGATACGGCGAAATCTTTGCGGTGCGGCGCCGCAACGCGTCGTGTGCTCTGGCCCTTACTGTAATTACTGGCACATAGGCATAACAGCTAAGTCCTATAGTATGACAACGATATAGATATCAAGACAACATAATTGCTTGTGTTGAATTATATGTGGATATCCATGGGCTGCAGTAGCCACTTAACATCTGGTGGACTGCATGCTCGTTTGCCATATAAGTAGTATAAAAAAAAGGAGGAGGTTCTCAATTCGACTGTATTTTTTTGAAGTAAAACTTTTTTACGCACACTTGACTTGGGGAGTAAGCTGGTGAATGCGTTACGAAAAGTGCGAACGGAAGTTGAGAGGGAGATATAAGTTAGTGAAGATAGAATGGAAAGAGTTACGTTTCGTATGTTTTTAAACTTGAATGTGCGAGTGTGAGTTGCGTCTGTCCAGAATGAACATAGACTGATCGACCTACAGACGTATAGGCAGTTTTGTAATTGAACAATTTTATAAATTAATATTTTGATAAAGAAGTTTTACTTCAGTCGTGTGGCCTAAAGCACACTCGTTTTTTTATGTTTGTTACCATAGAACTTTGGACTGGGTGAACCGATTTTATGATTTTTTTTTTATTTGTAAGCTGGTGCTTCCTGTGTTCTATTTTCATTTGGTCTAGTTCTGACAATGGCGTCCATAAGAAAACCATGATAAGTCTTAAATTTGTTTAATTTTTATGTTATATTTGTTAGCTCAGAACTCGGTTATTTATCAACCGATTTAAAAAAATCTTTTATTATTTGAAATTATATATTTTCCAGTGAAGTCCGTGATATTTTCATATTGGTCCCGTAGAAATTTCATCGAAATCGGTTCAGTAGTTTGGTTTTTACTGTTATCTGAATTCGGATATATTTTTGTTAAAAGTTACTTAGATACTAATATCCTGAATGCGAAAGTTTGGATGTTTGTTGATGTGTATGTAACATAATTTCCTCTCGGTTTGTGGGAGTGATTTTGGCATAAGGGATGCAAATGTGTATCAGGAAACCGGGGAAGCTCGCGCTATTTGATTTGACCAATGATTCTCAATTATGAGTGGAGAAGTTAGATCTATTAATTTATGACATTTTTTTTTTACACTTCTGACTTTTTAATCTAAGTGTTAGTTTTTTTGTTATGGCTTGTATTTTGAATTGTGTTAGTTTTATTGATTATTTTTGTATGTAATGTCTATGATAATTTTGATTATTTAATGTATATTTAGTAGTAATATAGTTTCAATTGGTTATTTGTTTTATGAACACATAAATGAAATGAAAAATAAACGCGCGGTGGTCAGATGTTACACATAATATGCGACTACTGTAAGACTCGTAGTTTTTTTTATTTATTTGTTACTCAATCACGTCGTAACGGCTGAACCGATTTCGATGAAATTTAGTATTTACGTAGATTAACTCATAGGCTTTTTTAACTTTTTATTCCAGAAGCCAGATCCTATGGGATAAAATGGAGTGTCAAAGTTTTTATACAAAAAATATATTGGTCTTCGCGTGTGCAGCCCCTGGCGGGTCAGCCAGTTATCTATATTTTCGAAAGTAACTGTCTCTCCGTCTGTTTGTTGCGTTTTCTGAACTAAACGGCTTGACTGATTTGAATGAAAGATGGTACAATGATAGATTATGAAATGGATTGAGACATAAGTTACTTTTCGACTGCTCAGAAGGAAGGTAGTGTTATTATTGACAAACCACGCGTGTGAAACCGCGGGCAGGTCAGCTAGTTGTCAATATATACAAACATACATACAAAGACTGCTAAAAACTCTTCATAACCGCGTCCAAATCGCTCCATCCGTTTGAACAACAGACAGATAGACAGACATCGGCTTTAAACTTATAACACCCTTTTTTCGAGTGGGGGTTAGTTAAAGTAGGTTTATGACAGAGTTTCATAAGCCATGCTTCATTCATTTCAGACCATAGATTGGATAACACAATTACCGAAGCTAATTACAGAGTTAACAAATAAGTTGTAAACTAGATACCTAATTGGATCGAGCCGGCAGTCAAGAAATATTTATAAATCGCTTCCTTGTACCACGAAATAGATAGATACAGAAGTTAAGCTTAGTACAACGTACATTACGTAGGAGCATCTCGAATCAAGTTGGTCGAACGCCAGCCGCGGTTGCCGCGCTTTGGGGAAACGTTCCTATCTAAGTTACCTTTACTCTTCGATTTTCTATAGTTTGTTCTTCTTCTTCCTTAAGGGTCTTTATGTATGTTTATGTTAACACAACCTTAATTACCTATGTTACCCTCTAACAGACCCTCTAGCTGGAAGATTTATTTTTGTGAAACGTATTTAACTAGTCTGTGGATAACGTCGCCAACTGCACACTGTACCTTTACTACACAGGCTGTACCTTTGTATATATATATATATATATATATACATATATACATATATATACATATATATATATATTGTAGTTGCTTGTTGTGCATTAATCAAAAAACGTAAATCATGTATTATCTGACATAATTTGTTAACTGGTCGTGAATTTACTTTTAATTGATCGAGCGAAGCGAGATCTCTTAACTAACTTAGGCAAATCGGCGTTAGTCACACCAAAACACAATTTTGATGTGACTAAATGAGCTAAAAATGTGGAGGGGTTGTTGAGATTTTGGGTTCAAGAGGGGTAAAAACAAACGAAATGGGACTATCCGGTCTAGTGGCTCGTTTAATAAAAAGTCTTTGTGACTAAATTTCGACTCCGTTTTTATATTTAGTTTAAAACTTGTAGTTTTTAAGTTATTAGCCATAATAAAATCTTAACTTTGACAAAATTCACCCGGTACACCAGTAACCCCACAGTGCTGAAATTTGGTATTCGTGTAGCTTTAGTGACAAAAATATAGGGAAAAAACTGAAATCCAGAATAACTGCAATTTGTACCCCAAATAAGAATAACAATAACCATGAAATCCCATTACCTGTAATTTGAATGAAACTGTAGATCAAGTTATGCATTTCGTGACACTATTTTGATAGTCAAAGATTAGGTTAAAATAATATTGTTTTGTTTTTGTGGACTAACTAGTTGTTCGTGGCGAACCACTAGTTATTTACATTAAAAGGATTACGTAACAATGAAGAAACGTTCTACTTAAAATTGTTGGGTATTTAGTTAAAGAATTTTGTAGGTGCTAGCCAGCCGCTACGCTCGAGCGTAGGTAATTAAAAATAAAACTAGCCTGATCTATACTTCTGTACCCGTATCTATTTTGTGCTTGTACTCTATCGACCAGTAAGATTTTATATAGTGTACGCTTTCTCAATCATTCACAGTCCGGCTTCCAATGAAGGACAAGATAAAATATTTTTCATCATTCATGTTTTGAAAGTTGGTCTCGGTAAACTCGATACCGGCTCCGTAACTGCGATTTACGGCATTAGGCCGTAAACAAATTTGAAAACAGAATGAGACTCATTGCATTCAAAATTCAGACGACCTCCGTGGCGCAGTAAGCGAATAGCCGGCTGAGACGCAGGAGGTAGCGGGTTCGATTCCCGCCGCGGAACAAATGTTTGCATGATCAACAGATATTTGTTTGGGGTCTGGATGTTTTTCTATATATTATAAGTATATATTTATAAAAAAAAGTATATAAGTATTCTATCAGTTATCTGGTTCGCACAGTACAAGTTCTGTTTAGTTTGGGGCTAGATAGCGCTGTGTGTATGTGTGAAATGTCCAGCAAAATTTATTTATATATAATAAGCTAAACTGAAATACAATCTGCATGATAAATCCTTATTTCTAATTAAAAATTAAAGAGGACATACCAATTTCAGATTAGTATCTAGTAAAAAAAGTTTTGTTCATCTCCTCTTTACCACAAAAGCACCTTCAAAACTATTTTACGTCAATGACATGTAAATGGGAACAGCCTAAAGTTCAAACCCATCAATTAAAAAATACTCATCAAAATTGATTCACCGAGTAAACAACAATACGTGAACATACATTAAAAAACCGGCCAAGTGCGAGTCGGACTCGCGCATGAAGGGTTCCGTGTCGTTATCTATAAAAACGGCAAAAAAAATACGTTTGTTGTATGGGAGCCCCCTTAAATATTTGTTATATCTTAATTTAATTATTTATTTTTAAAGTGAATATTTAACTAAATATTCTGTAAATATTTCAAGCGTTTACCTGTTGCCGTTATCGATAACGAGCAAAAAAGAGCAAAAAATCAGGTTTGATGTATGGTAAATATCTATTTTATTTTGTTTTTAGTATTTGTTGTTATATCGGCAACAACATACATCATCTGTGAAAATTTCAACTGTCTAACTATCACGGTTCATGAGATACAGCCCGGTGACAGACGGACAGACAGATAGACAGCGGAGTCTTAGTAATAGGGTCCCGTTTGACCCTTTGGGTACGGAACCCTAAAAACCCGACGAATTGAGAATAATAAATAGATAAATAAATATTGCTGGACACTTCACACAGCGCTATCTAGCCCTAAGCTAAGCAGAGTTTTTAGGACAAAACGGGTTTTTTCGCGCACATATTTATATCAAAATCATAATTTTGACTAACCTCTCGTAACCACGGCCGATGTAACTTGACCGAAACGTTGTGGATAGTCAAAATTATGATTTTGATATAAATCTGTGCGCGAAAAGACCCGTTTTGTCTTAAAAACATGAGTATAGTTGGCGAAAATTTAAAAGTTCTAAGCAGAGCTTTTTATGGGAACCAGATAACTGATAGAATACTGATATACTTTTCTTTTTGTAAATATAGACTTACAATATATGAAAAACGTCGGAACAAATATCTGTGGGTCATGCAAACATTTGTTCCGTGGCGGGGAATCTCCTATTTTTTTTAAGTTTTTTTAACTGCATAGTAATCGAGGTCGTGGAAGTAGATCTGAAGAATACATTTTAGGCAAATTTTGTCCACTATGTAAATTCAAATCGTGAGCCAATTTATTACATTAGGCCTACACATCCAGTCCAAGGCTCCTTCCATAAGCATCAGTGCATGAACGTCTTATCTGATCATGTAATGCACCAATTACAATCACAGGGATGTACTCAGGATTGATTCAGGGGGGCATTTTTTGTAAGATACTTCGTCTGACCATTATTATTTATTTTATATAAATGAATGCTTATGATTGTAATTTTTATTTAATAATTGATTAACTATATGTTACAATTACGTTTAATGATTATTGTCATTAAATTACTATTATGAAATATGGAAGTAAGTACAGTGACGGAATGAAAAAGTTCGTCAATTTTCAAATTGATTCGTTCAACGTATCGCGAATACATATTGTTACAACGAAGCTGTTACAGAATAAGTAATAGTCGGCTTCTCGGAGTTATACCTACTGTGTCACAGAAGAGGTAATACTTGGTGTGGAATATACCTACATACTACGTTTTTACCTACAGTTGCACAGAATAATAATAATAGCCGGTCGAAATACCTACACTTTTCTAGTTACCAGTGGAACCATCGAGAACGTTCGAGAGATATGTACTGGGCGCGATATAAATAGTGCGTAGAGGCGCTCGAGGAGTCAGTCAGGTTTTGGCAATAAGTTCGTATAGTATTTCGGTGACTTTTAGTGGTTTATTGTGCAACAGTGGTGTGTTGTGATTACATGTGATTAAGATCGTGTATTTATCACTTTAGTGTTGAATAAAAGCGTAATTTTGGTTAGATTGATTTTCATTATTTTATCCCGAATCCTTAGCTCGAAACAATATTACATTTTGAAACTTTGTGACAGAATAGACCGAGTTAGAAAAAATAATATTTAACTGTCGTTAATAAAGTTCATAATTCAAAAGCTTAATCAATAGCAAACGTCACATTTATTTAAATGTCAGCAACACTTTCTTGCACTTGTATGTTGGCATAATTGATTCTTGCATTACTGGTGCAAGCAAAAACCCTTTCATTCTATCACTTTACTTGACGACAGACGAAGTATCTTTTTCATTTTTCCCCTATAAGGTTTTTATAACAAGTGTCAACTTATTAATTTATTAATATGTAATTGTAAATGCAACCCAGCCGGCAGCGTTATGGTCCAGTTACAACCCAACTGCAGAATTCATAGAAAGTTGTTGATGCTTTGCCGTAGAGTAACTTTACTAATACTTACTTCAATTTTCTGATGTTTACATACCGTTAGAAACATACCAAAAATAGCGAAATACCAGCTAGAGGCTCTGCAATGACTAGATACCAAACGCAAGGCACCACAGCTTCGAGCATTGTCGAAAGGTTGCAAGCCTCTCGGTTTTCTATCGGATACATTTCGGAGAGAGTGCTGCGGAGCTCTTCATCCTGATCCCACCATCCCCATTCTATCATCGGACAACCAGAGGCTCCGCGATGCGTCACCGCTACATGCGCACAAAGCGGTTCTCTTCCACCTTTATTATGCGCACCGCCAAGGAGTGGAACGCCTTGCCTGAGTCTGTGTTTCCTGATAACTACAACCTAGGGGTCTTCAAATCGCGAATAAATAGGTTTTTTCTAGGCAAGCGTGTACCATCGTAGACTGCACCATCGATTACCATGAGGCGAGATCGTGGTCAAACGCTAGCCTATAATTTATAAAATAATATTAAAAAAGACCAAAATGTATTTAAAGGAATTATGGTCAGTCTCGACGATCTCCGTGGTGCAGTGGGCGAATAGCCGGCTGAGACGCAGGAGGTTACGGGTTAGATTCACGTCGCGGAACAAATTTTAATGTGTGTATGATCTATAGATATTCGTTCCGGTTCTATATGTTTTTTTTTATATTACAAGTACATATTTACAAAAAAATACATAAAGTATTATTATCAAGTAGCTGGTTCTCAAAGTACAAGCTCGGCTTAGTTTGGGGCTAGACAGCGCTGTGGGAAAAAACAAGTTTTTTTTTAAATAAATTATTGGACATAAGTTACGTTAAAAGTCATAACCATTGAACATAACCATAGAAATATTTAGATTCTTGTTGAGTATTTTTACTATCGGTCACCAGTTTTTGTTAGATCAACCATGATAAAATTATTAGTGATGGCTGGTCGGTATAAAGGTAAATAAGTATGATACAAACAAGGGGCGATTCCCCATCACTGAATACGCGCCTGATGCCCTGATGCTTGTGCAATATACCCATCTAAATAATATCGCCCGGTATTTTATAGGTGTAATATAATAAAATAAACCTTTTATATGAGTTTGCTATAAGTGATAAAAAATCATAAATTCCTTATGTTTAATTTCCTTTTTGTCCGACTTTGGCAAAGTCAAAAGGACGGGTTATGTTTTAGCGGTCTATGGATATATGCTCCACCGTAGTGCTTAAACTACTCAACCAATTTTGATGAACGAGGTGTCAATTTCTGGTGACATAGGCTACAATTGACATAGGTATTATGTAGTCAGGTTTCAGTTTATAAACTTGTTACTTGTTAAAAACTATGCTTATTTTAGTGTCTAATTCTGTGGACCATCCTCAACGCATATCTATGGTGTCTAATACATTTGCTAGTGAGTGTTTTTGTGTATGCCAACTACAAGGGTCATTAGATCATATTCAAAGTTTTCAGGTGACCTGAACATAGACAGTAAAGGTACTCTTCTACTGACACCAAAAAATATCTCATGTGATCTAACATAAATAGGTACATACATAAAAAAAAATTAAAAATTCTTTATTATTTTACAAGAACTGTGAGTTACATTTGTTGGGGTCTCCTCTGTTAAGTTGTAATAACCTGTATTAGAGGAGTACCACGTACCACCGTAGGACGTCCACCTACAAGATGGGCAGACGACTTGGTAAGAACCGCAGGTCGGCGTTGGATGCAGGCCGCTTCCAACCGCAGTTCCTGGAGGTCAATGAGGGAGGCCTTTGTCCAGCAGTGGACGTCCTACGGCTGATATGATGATGAGAGGAGTCCCCTCTTTCTTACAGTAATCCATATAAACATTAAACTTAGGTATATTAGTAATAATTGTCAAATATATTAGTAGTTGTTATTTAGGTTCATTAATAATATAAGTTAGTTTTATTTTTTATATCATAAGTATGTACTCGTATATGTAGAATGTTAGACACATCATTACACCCCAGGTAAAGTCCACACAGTCCATTCCATCTAAAGGTTGTTGGTAGTGATTGCTATTCAGCGATAAGACCGACAATTGTATCACATAGTTTTAAGGTCTTCTTTTTTAGTTGTATTGTTATAATTAATTATCTAATCTAACCTAATCTAAGGCGAGTAATTAACACTCTTTCAATCATCGTCCAGATATTCAACAACAAATACCTGAGGATGTATGCTATGTAGATTATTAAGATTGCTTTGTACGCGGCAGATGGGAGCTGGTTGTCGCGCTACGGTTCGTGCAAGAGTCAGCACAAGCAAAACGCGCGAGCATTTCGACGAAAGACGACCGCGTGTAAACGACATGATAAACACATTTACGAAATATCGGTCAATGTGTTTATTGTTACTTAGCCTGTTTCTTTTATGACATAATTGCAACCTTCATGGTTTTCATGCAAGTACTTTCATTTTCTTAAAGCCTTTTTGAAACCGTCACGGATTGTATGAAATTGGTTCAAACGTTCTGTAGTTAGTAATTTCTTAACCTTCAATAACTTTTATCTAAATGATAATAAAACTTATTTTTAGTGTATCTATCATAGCTTTTCAGTGATTGGTCTCCGCTCTAGAACCTAACTGCCCCAACGTCCGTCAGTTAAAAGTTCATCGAGCTATATGCCCCGCGCACTGTCATTTCAGCTTGCTAATCTTCTAAGCTTTGTCTGTGACCTTGTTAAATAAATAAATAAATATTGCTGGACATTTCATACAGTGTTATCTAGCCCCAAACTAAGCAGAGCTTTTACTATGGTAACCAGATAACTGTTAGAATACTTATATATATTTTTTTATTAATACATACTTCTTTACATGTTACACAATAAAAAACCAGATACTTAAAACAAAAAACCGGCCAAGTGCGAGTCGGACTGGCGCACGAAGGGTTCCGTACCATTATCTATTAAAACGGCAAAAATAACTCGTTTGTTGTATGGGAGCCCCCTTAAATATTTGTTTTATTTTAATTTAATTATTTATTTTTAAAGTGATTAAATAACTAAATATTCTGTGAATATTTGAAGCGTCTACCTGTTGCCGTTATCAATATCGAGCTAAAACGAGCAAAAAAAATCATGTTTGTTGTATGGGAGCCCCCCTTAAATATTTATTTTATTCTGTTTTTAGTATTTATTGTTATAGCGGCTACAGAAATACATCATCTATGAAAATTGCAACTATCTAACTATCACAGTTCATGAGATACAGCCAGGTGACAGACGGACAGACAGACAGACAGACAGCGGAGCCTCAGTAATACGGTCTCGTTTTCTACTTTGGGTACGGAACCCTAAAAAGCTTATAAAAACAGCCTTTTCATCGGTACTGGCATTGTCGTACACTCGCGTCGTACACTGTCTAACTATCACGGTTCACGAGATACAGCCTGGTGACAGACAGACAGACAGCGGAGCCTCAGTAATAGGGTGCCGTTTTACTCTTTGGGTACGGAACCCTAAAAATGCGTGTTCATTATCATTTAATAGCATCATCAAAATAAAACACATGGTGTGTGTGTTTGTGTGTTCTAATTTACTTCTTTATTTGTTTTGCTCTACTGATTTTGGTTTCGTGAAAGTGTTGCCTCATTGTCTCTGCTTTATCTCAATTATGCAATTTGTTTAAGATCCTTGTACTTTCTACTGTCTTGTTTCGTGAAACTGAGGCCTGTTCCTTATAATATCTCGTAATGAAGTGTGGAATACATGATTATTGGCGTTACATTACACAGATCTTACTTCATGATATCAGCTTTAAGACTGCGGTATTCTGATGAGTAGATATAAACATCGTTTTGTGCTATAGAAGAGGGTCAAAGTCAAATTCAAAATCTTTTATTCATTAAAATCACAAGGATCACTTTGAAACGTCAATTTTACTGCCTGTTACGACTAAGCCAGGAAAGAAAGGCAAGAACAAGGCTGGTTGGTTTTTTTAATGATCCTATTAGAATACATAACAATACAGAAAATAAATTACGTCTAAATTGTAACATTTTGAACGAGTTGGAGCAATTTCAATCCCAAGCTTCTCTATCATCTAACCAAATAATCCGATATTTTATAGTAGGCTTTTTATAAAGATTTTGTTTAATTACGTTTTTAAATTTGTTAATTGTCAATTTTTGTACATCACTTGGGAGTTAGTTATAAAAGCGTACACCTTGCTCTTTAAACGATTTACTAACTTTATGGAGTTGACAAGTGGCGACAGCGAGTTTATCTTTATTCCTAGTATTAAAATTATGATTATACTATTTTTTTTAAATACCTTTCTAATATTTTACACGGCGTTGACTCTTGAGGAGATCACTGTATTTTTAGTTATACCCCTAGATAATAAGCTTCAATGGGGCCATCTCATTGATAAGTTGGCGAAGAGACTTAGTTCTGCGGCATCATCATTTCAGCCGTAAAACGTCCACTACTGAACACAGGCCTCCATGGATTTCCATGATGGGTAGTTGCCATACTCACCTCGCTTGGCAGGCGGGTTGGCGAGCGCAGTACGGGATGTTGATACATGGAAAGACGCTGCTGCCCATCTTCCGGAGGTATGCCTTAGCAGGCTCTTACTGCATCCACGGTCATGAGAGGAGGGGTAACATTCTACTGCCGGCACCCCACGGCAAACGCAGTCTGCGGCATACGCAGTCAAAAAGATCCGTCTTTTTAAAGACGTAGACACAGCTAGACTAGTTTACTTCAGCTACTTCGACAACATTATGCCATACAGTATACTGCTGTGGGGGAGTACTACAGATATAAACACCATTTTTGTGTTACAGAAGAGGACTGTTCGTGCAATTTATATTGTGGGCCTCAGAGAATCACTACGCCATAAAGTTAAAAGAAAATAATATAGTGATATTCCCTTGTTAATACTATATTTTCTTTATTGTTATGTGTTTTAAAAGGATCATTAAAAAGAACAACCAGCATTGTTGTCAGTAAAATTGACGTTTCAAAATTATCCTTGTCTCTATTTCTCAATCCAGGTCACAATAATATAGTACTCTAATGCAAGATCTTTATCTAATCTATATATATCTAATCTAATTATCTATCAATGGTAAATTTCATCAAAATTAGTCCAGCCGTTTTGTGTTTAAAACGTAACAAATAGACAGAGACAGAGTACCTTCAAATTTATAATACTAAAGTATGGATTTTATGAATAGACACGATAGGTAAGCTCCGCAGATGTGTATTGAATAGAGATCGTGGCTTTTGGGTCCTTTGGAATAATAGCATCTGTATTCTGGTACTATGATTAATTATAAATATTAAATACTGATTTATCTTCTAAATGGTTTTTGAAGTAAAACTTTTTTACGCACGCTAGACTTGGAGAGTAAGCTGATGAATGCGTTACGAAAAGTGAGAACTGAAGTTGAGAGAGAGATATAAGTTAGTGAAGATAGAAAGGGCGAGAGTTACGTTTCGTATATTTTTAAACGTGCGAGTGCGAGTTGCGTCTGTCCAAAATGAACATAGACTGATCGACCTACAGACGTGTGGACAATTTTGTAATTGAACAATTTTATAAATTAATATTTCGAAACAGAAGTTTTACTTCATTCGTGTGGTCTAAAGCACACTCGTTTTTTTTAGTAGTTTAAGGTCGGGATAATCAAACACAAGAAAACATTTCACACGTTTTATTTCTAAACTTTACGCATACTTCCTCGAGTTATATACATTACATTAACAAAGCGGTAAACATTTAATAACAGATTACACTATGCACAACTGCACCCGCGCATTCTTTGAGACCAATCACACTATCAATAATTATGTCAATACTTGCAAGGGTAACAGGTAATCAATATAACCCCTCGCAAAACCGATAACCGTTAATTATCTTATGCTGTAAGGGGTTTCGATTGACGACCTTGAACTGAAAGACGTAGTGTAAGACGATGATACTGCAATCCACGGTAAATTAGGCGAGAAAGCCTACGTCCAGCCGTGGAGTCTTCCATTGGATAATTTTGATTGATGAGATCATATTGTCAATAAATATCAATAGTGTATCTCTTGAATGCTATGCGGACCAGCGACACAACCTAAACACGTGAGCGAAATTTAGATCTAAAATACTAATGATCACATTTAGGAGCTTAGCCTATAAGGTACTGGTGACAACGATGCTTCGCCTTCAGATGCGTTACTTGCCTTCTTTCAATAATACTTTCAATAATTTTGATTCAGTCAATAAATTTCTATTTTAATGCTGCAGCTCAAGCACGAATCAATCGCCCAGATCTGCTTTTTTCTCCTAATTTTGGTGGATAAGTAACGCTTCTTTAGAAATGGTGAGAGCATCATTGGAATTGACTGATGACAACTCAATGCCAGCCGTGTTGGGGTCCATAGCTCTCTTGGTGTCCGTGGCTCTCTTGGTGCCCATGTGGGTGGTGTTCAATCTCTTTCTTGAAGTAAATCGGGTAATGGACCTTCACAGGGTACGGGACCTCCTTGACTAATGGTACCTTGACCTCCTGGTAGACGGGGTAAGGCTTGTCAATGGGCACCTTGACTTCGTACGGGACTGACTTCTCAACAGTGTAAGGGATCTTCTTGTATACATCGTAAGGCTTAGGCACGGGGACCTTAATGTGAACAGGGTAGGGTTTTTCTACTTCCACCTTGTAGGGTTTGTCGACTGGGACCT
Organism: Philereme vetulata; assembly: GCA_918857605.2. Classification (NCBI taxonomy): domain Eukaryota; kingdom Metazoa; phylum Arthropoda; class Insecta; order Lepidoptera; family Geometridae; genus Philereme; species Philereme vetulata. Next base: position 13,507,798 of record OU975421.1, read on the forward strand.
TGACCTCGTAGGGGACCGGTTTGTGTACAGTGACTGGGTAAGGCTTCTCTACAGTTACTGGGTAAGGTTTCTCGACGTAAACGTTGTAGGGCTTGTCAACGGGAACCTTAACTTCGTATGGGATCTTCTTGACGACTTCGTAGGGCTGGGGGACTTTAACTTCGTATTTGACGTGAACGGGCACCTTCTTTTCAACGGTGTAAGGCTGCGGGTACGGGACCTTCACCTCGTAGGGGACCTTTTTCTCAACAGTGTATGGGGTGGGCACTTTAACCTTCACTTCGTAGGGCTTGTCAACGTGAACCTTGACTTCATAAGGTACCTTCTTCTCCACTGTGTAGGGTTCGGGAACGTAGACTGGGTATTTGACGTACTCCTTGTGGACTACTGGTACTTTTTTCTCGACAGTGTAAGGCTGGGGGTAAGGCACTTTGACTTCGTAAGGTACCTTCTTTTCAACGGTGTAGGGAACGTGTTTCTCGACGGTGTATGGGACTGGGACCTTCTTGATAACTTCAACGTGCTTTACGTGCTCGTGATGGCTGTGTCCGTGACCGTAGTCGCCACCGCTTGAAATGGGTTTCCAGTCACCACCGCTGGATCCGAACTCCTGGTGACCACCATGACCACCGAGGCTCAGACCTTCACCCCCAAAGTGACCTCCTTCGTGACCACCGAAGCTGTGGCCTCCTTCCTGGCCTCCGAAGCTGTGGCCTCCTTCTTGGCCTCCGAAGCTGTAACCACCTTCGTGGCCTCCGAAGCTGTGGCCTCCTTCGTGGCCTCCACCGTACCCGCCGATGTCGTAGATGCCGCGTTTGTCCTGCTTCTTCTCTTCAGCCGCCTTTTGTGTGCCTTTCTCCTCTTTGGCAAAGGCCACAACGGCCAATGCTGCCACCAAAACAACCTGTGGGCAAGGGAAACAAAAGTTTAGTCAAATGCTTCTCACTGGCTAACAAGAGAATTGTAATATTGCTATCATGAAAGTGACATATCACGTGCTAACTGTGGCTTTGTGCTAACATCTATGTCAATCTGTTGGTTAAAATAGCAGTCATCAGTACATGTCCCTAAACGTATGTTATTCAATTTCCTATGAAAGTAGTATTCAAAGAAGTATTTAAAGAAAGTAGAAGGCAGTTAAGGAAATCCTTTAAAGATTAAGTCAACACACGGAATATTGAATCTAAAGTAAAGTAAAGTAGAAGCGTTCTAGTTTTACAATCACATTGTGAGCTTAGAATAGTAAATTTTGCTTTCTAAATCGTGTAATAAGATTTACGTTAACGAGATTTTGTATCTAAAACATTCACATCTCGCAACATTTCTTACAAAGTGTTCCACTTTTACTCTGTTTGCAAAATCAATAATTTTCATATTACAAAATCGATCAATCTTATCTAAAAACATTACTTATGTTATTAAACTCGACAGGCTTACTAGTTAAATTATCAATTGCATTTATGTATTTCATAACTTGGTTATGTAACTGTCCATTAGTTTTAATACAGCACGAGTCAGACGTAATTGAAAACAGATATCTATCGACTAAGATTACTCAAAATTAGTCCACTAAATATTTTGTAGCTTTAAAAACGTAGGTGACTAATGTTTATCAATTAAAACTCTATAAAAGTGATCTATAACAGTTGAGCTATCTATAGATCGTTTGCTTAGATGAGTTCTTTTTAATTTATATGCTGTCCCACTGTTGGGCAAAGGGCAACTTATCTCGATTCTGTACCAAATTTCGCCAGTCCCTATAAAAAACATCCAAATCATCGCACCAACGCTTCTTAGGCCTTCCACGGTGTCGCTTTCTATCCACAAGGATCCATCCAGTTACGACCTTAGCCCACCTATCTGCTTGCATGTGGGAGACATTTTTTTATATACATTATAAGGCTTGCGTTTGACCACGATCTCGCCTGATGGTCTACGATGGTACACGCTTGCCTAGAAGAAACCTATTCACTCGCGACTTAAAGATACCCAGGTTGTAGCTATCATGACTACATGACCCGCCCTATCCCACTTTAACTTGGCAGCCTTGATACCGACGTCAGCGATGCTAGTCTTTGAGCGCAGCGAGGTGTCCCGAATCCCGTCTATTCTCATGACACCTAAAATGCTGCGCTCCATCGCTCTTTGGCAGAGTCTTTAGATGGTTATACTTATTATTTATTTATTTTATGAATACCACCTGGAGATGGAACAAGCTTCTTGCCTACTTAATTTTGAGTGTTAACCATCACCTATAACAAAGTATGCACTGCTCTACGTCCATCGACTTGAGGCATACAGGTGTAGAGCCTCATGTGCCTGTAATTTCACTAGCAACCTGTTATTACAGGCATACCCTTCAAACCGAAACACAGCGAAGCTGCTTGGTACCACATATACTTCCCGGACGAGCCCTTTCACAAGAAACTCTGCCGCTCTATATGTTTTAACTGTTGGCTAACCGAGTACGCTTTGGCTCGATAACGTTCGGTCTATATAATCAACTTACGCAATGTTAAGACAGTGAAAGGTAAAGTAATATTGCCCATATTATGGATCGTTTAGTACCTAAAGTGCTTCTAAGGACGTTTATTATCAAATTGCATAATAAAACAACATATTTTATCGAAATTGACGAAGAGATGGGACTTTTATCGAAATTCAAGAGCGAATTTGCAATGAGCTTTCTTGTTTCTTTAAATTTATTCATATATAAAATGGTGATAAATATTTGGTTGAAGAGAGCTTTTAATAAATATGAGGTAACAATAAAGTAAAATAAATGACTTCTAGAAAGAACCGTAATAATATGAAATTTTCCCTAATCATTCTGTTACAAACCTACACAAAACCATATCTTCGAAGCGATAAGACCGCCCATTGTACTTTTCGCTCAGTGTTGTCTATTTTGTTAGATAGGCTCGGCTAAAATTTCATGTAATTTGGTATTGTAAATGGCTAACTTTAAAGCCAAGTTCGGAGCCAACAAAAGTAAAACTTAATTTACATAAGCACCATAATACTTTAGGAAGCACAGTACGCCACATTACTTGAATTCCAAGTACGGGCTTCGGGGCATTGACACTAAGACTGGATATACACGGACAGCTCCAAGCAATCATTAGTAATGGCATCAGGCAGCTTCATTTTGTAAATAGAAATATCAGCCTTGCTTCTGTTCTGATTTCCTTAGTAATAAATCGCGTAAAATTTATAAACTGAAATAATTTATATATTATGCGATTTTCATAAATAAATTTACGCCATAAAACAATACTTTGTTACTACTTGAAACTAAAAACAATGATATATTAGACATTCTTAACAAGCACTCTGCTTGAGTGACGACTGAAACTGACGGTGTAAAGCCGCCCTAAGGGCTAGAAATGTAGTTTTCACTAGGAAGTCAGCAACCTGATTTTAATAGATGTCAATATAGACGTTAGCTCTGGTAGAAATCTTTAACGACTTTCTACGAAATTATGAGGAAGTACTATGTCTTGTTCAAATAGTTGCCGTATTGTGGTGTTTATCCCACTATCCCAATAATATTATAAACGCGAAAGTTTGTATGAATGTATGTGTGGATGTTTGTTACTCTTTCACGTAAAAACTACGGAAAGGATTTTAATGAAACTTAATATAGCTACCTACCACTAGAACAACATAACATATACGCTATCTATACTCTATACTAATATTATAAAGAGGAAATATTTGTTTGTTTGTATTGAATACGCTCCAATACTACTGGACCGATTTAAAAAAAAATTTTCACTGTTGGGAAGCTACACTATCCCCGGGCGACAATGGCTACTTTTTACCCAACTGCGCAGAATGTAATGTAATGTTTTTATTTGAAAACTACGCGTTTGGATCTGGGGATTGGTCAGTAAATAAATACATTACTTTTTGTAAATACATACTTATAATATATAGAGAAACAACCAGACCCGGAACAAATATCTGTAGATTATGCAAACATTTGTTCCGCGGCGGGAATCGAACCCGCTACCTCCTGCGTCTCAGCTGGCTATTCGTCCACTGCACCACGGAGGTCGTCGCATTGATTTATAGTTTCAAAACCTGAGGCGCCTAGATAGTAAATAGCAAACATCGCGTGTACATAACAAACTATGTCTAATCAGCGATGAGCCAACATACTTGTACATTACATAAGGCGGTTATGTGTGCCATTTGAACACTTTTAATCGTCATACACAATTAGAAGTAATAAGTAGTTTAACTCATCAGTTTTGCAACGTTACGGTTTATGTCAGTTAATAGTACTAAAGGGTGATGTCCATCAGTACCCACAAGCAAAACATCGCTTAGGTACTTAATAGACAGTCATGCCCGTATTTAACAACAGTGCTCAATCTTGAATCAAATTCATCAAATAAAATAAATATTGCTGGACATTTCACACAGCACCATCTAGCCCCAAATTAAACAGAGCTTGTATTATGGGAACCAGATAACTGATGGAATACTTTTAAACTTTTTTTTTTAAATACATACATATAATATATAGAAAAACCACCAGACCGGGAACAAATATCTGTAGATCATGCAAACATTTGTTCCGCGGAGGGGATATAACCCACTATCTCCTGCGTCTCAGCCGCGAGGATGGTATAGATTTTTTGAGTTACACATTTTCGACACTAGTTTTGGCATACAAGCTGGTGTGCTACTGAATACGTCGAGGAGTGAAAGTATCATTATGAACCACTTTTACTATGTTACCTCTAAGCGCAATTAAAATCTCTGTCATACATTTTGTACGAAACAACTGTGGCTATAAGTGTGTTTCATCGTAGACTGCATCATCGCTTACCATCAGGCGAGAGCGTGGTCAAACGATAAATATTGATAAATAAAATAAAGATTTTATCCCGTTCGTGATATTGTTTCTTTAGTCAAAAATGTTCAAACTGATCAGTACTTTCATCTTGCAAACTTTAAATCATATCATAATCAGCTATTGCCAGAATATAGGTTGTAAAGATGTTACATTTAATTTAAATTAGTTTCACTATACTCTACCCTACTCAGGGGCGTGCAATAAGCTTGCAAAGCTTTCATATATTTTGTTCAATTATAATTGTATTAATAGTTACATTAAACTATTTATGTCAAACATTTAGTATTCAATTATAATTATTCTCTGTCAAATGAATCATGTCATTATTTATTAAAGTGTATTAAACTTGTAGAAAATACTTTGTAGAAATAGCTTTCTTATGTCTGGTTTTTACTGGTTTTATAGAGTGCATCGCCCGTGGCGAATTTCAACCGTTGCGTGCACTCGGCACGCCTAGTAGACGCCAACCTTTAGAGGGAAATTCTAGCAAAACTAGTAGGTCAAAAGTTTATGTCTACCAATTAGCCACTTTGAATCGTCATGTACGATTACAAGCTCTAATAACTGGTAGAGTTATGCGGTTTTGTAATTTGTTACGGTGAGTAGGAATTTTATTCCTATGTTTGAAACTAGATGGTAAATAGTTAAACAGTTTTTTTTTTAATTTCTAGTTTAGTACAAAATCAGTTCAGGTGATTCAGAACGTTCACGCCATCTCATTCAATTGCATATTTAGCTGCAAAAGGTAACTACGGGTCAATTTTCACCGAAAATAGCAGAATCCATTGTCCTTTATTATTATACTAGCTGACCCGCCGAATTTCGTTCCGCCTTGACATGCATATGACGCGGGCTGCCAATGTTAGCCGCTCCGGTAGAGTTGTCAATCGGTCATCATTAGCTGCATTTACGTATGAGAAAATGAATTTTCTACATAATTTCTTTTTGCGTGAATTTTTCCGATATATTAATAGTTGTTCTGCTATTCGGGACGGAGACAAATCCTAAAAATTAAAGATCATCCAAATCGGTCCAGCCGTTCTTGAGTTATAAATGGTGTAACTGCCCGTTTTTTTTATACATATATATATATATATTATTACTTAAATTAAAAACCTCAAAACTCAAAATGACGTCGTAATAACTCTTGTAAGTGAATCTCATTTTCGTTACAATTTTTTTAAATCCAATTTTAAAGATATTAGATACTTCTTTTACTTATTTCAGTTCTAATATCCTCAGAATTTTGTAAAATGTTGTTTCTGTAACTTTTTCAAAACAAGCTTGTATAAAATTCTTCATTAAAACTGCAAGCAGTTTCAAATGTATTCCAAATTTAAATGCGCATACAATGTTTCGTGTCTGTGCTGTTGACCGTTGAAGAGTTCCTTCTTCGGAAGCCAAATCTGAGTGCAGCAGCCATGACATAGTGGAACTTAGAACGGGCTATCATAATTTTTGTTTAATATTATACTTGTAGACACACAAGCTGACGGGCCTCCTGTTGTTAAGTGGTCACCGCCGCCTATAAACTCCTGCAGCACTCGAGGTACCGCAGTCGCGTTGCCTAGCATTTAATACCCTATTTACACCTCTCTTGAAGGCGCTTAATTTGAAGCCCACCGGAAAAACCTCCGGAGGAAGGTCATTCCACATGTTGCAATTAAATGCGTATACTAAATTTCGTATCTGTGCTGTTGACCGTTGAAGAGTTCCTTCGTCTGGAGCCAATCCAAGAAGTAGAATCAGGTCATGCTTACTATAAATATGCATTGTTCTCCAAAATAGGCGTGTATACCAAATTTTAGCTCTATCGGTTGAGGGGAACGGATTTATAATTCAGTTGCAATATTCCACCCGGACAAACATACATACATTGCAAGATAATAAAAAGATCTAAAATCGATTGTTTTGTAATAACAAGGATCAGATAACGTAACAATGATGTAATTATATATAACGACGACATGAATATTCTATTTCATAATACCAAACAAACTTGTTCGTGAACTAACGATGCATAAGTTCTCTTCTTTCGACCGACTTATGCTATCTTCTGGTATTCATTTAACGTGTTTTATTGATATTATTTCTTTCGATTCAATGGAGTTCAATGATTTTTACATTCTTTAAAAAATATGAAACATAGTAGGAATATATAGGAGTAGTTTTCCCTATTCCTGTTAAAAGCGTGATTATATAATCTTTATTTTTTAATTTATTACGTAGTATAAAATGAAGTCGCTTCCACTGTCTGTTACCTTAGATCTTTTAAACCACTTAACGGATTTTAATGCAGTTTTCAGCAATAGATAGAGTGATTCAAGAGGAAAGTTTATATGTATAATACATACATAGTAACTGCGAAAGTAACTGTTTGTTTGTTACCTTTTCATAACTAAACGGCTGAACGGATCGTAATGAAATTTGGCAAGGAGATAGATCATATCCTGGGGAGGGATATAGGCGACTTTTTACCTAAGTGCACAAAAAGAGGGTAATGTTTTATTGAAATACCACGCGTGCGATGACGCGGGCGGGTCAGCTAGTTCGATGTAAAGGACTTCGATGATTTTTACATTCTTTAATTCATATAAAACGTTACAGTTTTGTGTTTAAATCCTTGGTCTCGCCCTACTCCTGTTAAAAGCGCGATTTTTTTAATATTAAAATAAAATAAAGTAGCCCGAAAGACTTTTACACAATTTTCTGAAAAATATCGAACTCTGGATTTTGTAAAACTAACATTCTTTTTCGTAAGCAAGGAGAATGAAGCCAGGCTCATTCTTAACACATATCCTGAAAAACCCTGTGGCCTAAGCACCGGATAATAAAAATACCAATTGGAAAGGAGACCTTGAGAGAAGTAGGGCAGTTCCTTATAAAAGATTTAAACACGCACGAAACGTTCATGCCGATTACTTTAATTTTTATGATAACTGCTCACGTATATGATTATTTGCGAATAAAAATACCTATTGGGATTAAAAATTTAGAGCCGTTTTTCGAACCTAGACTTCCGATACAATACACTTATGATTTCTTCTGTTCGAAAAAACAACACGTCTCTATTTAGCTGACCCCCGATCATATCTTTAACATCACTAAATCCTCTCCATCCAAAGGTTGGAAGGAGTCGCTTCAAAGCGATAAGACCGCCCATTGTTCTATTTGCTTTGTGTCTCCTATTTTTTCTGTAATTTTTATTTTTGATGGTGTAAAATAAAGGATATTCATTCATTGCTGAATGGAAGAGAACGTTTTTCCATAACAGGCCTAGTGTGGAGATTAGTGCGCTACCAAATTTGTACCCACGTGTACAGGACGTATATTAAATGTTATGTATTTCACTATAACTTTATATTATATACTTTGTTTGTTTGTGTTTATATTTTTTATCTAGCCTACGCTGTCAGCTGCTGGGCAAAGACCTCTCCCTCATCTCTCCATTAATCACGATCCTGTACCAAATCCCGCCAGTCCCTATAAAAAGCGTCCAAATAATCGCGCCAACGTTTCTTAGTTCTTAAGCCTTCCACGGTGTCGCTTTCCATCCACAGGGATCCAGTTACGACCTTAGCCCACCTATTTGCTATTTGTTTATTTATTTTAAATAATTAATTATTATGACGACCTTCGTGGTGCAGTGGACGAATACCCGGCTGAAACGCAGGAGGTAGCGGATTCGATTCCCGCCGCGGAACAAATGTTAGCATGATTTTCAAATATTTGTTTTGGGTCTGGATGTTTTTCTATATAAGTATTATAAGAATATGGATGTTATCAATTATCTGGTTCCCATAGTACAAACTTTGCTTAGTTTGGGGCTAGATAGCGTTGTGTGAAATGTCCACCAATATTTATTTATGAATAAATGATTATAATCATATCGCCTACAGGACGTCCACTCCTGAACATCCTCCCCATAGATTTCCAGAGCGACCCATCTTTTGCGGCCCGCACCCAACGGCTCCCAGCAACCTTAACGACTTAGCACTGCACCTATTCACAATCATTCTTGCGAATGCCTGACTAAAACAGAAGATCGTTCACTCTGAAAGTCTAAGCGCGAGGCATTCGTTCAGTTTGTTTTAAAAATATACCTCTGTGTTTTTTATGTAAGAAACACAATTTAGGGGCTTATTCCACATTAAAAAGGCCCCAAATAGTTGAAAATGAATAGACCAACCGCGAATGCAACTGGCGCTTAAAGCACAGGATCAACCTAGTTTAAGCAGTCAGAGAATAGTCTACTTAGTCATAATTACATTTAAATTGTTTTACCACCTACAGGAAAGTCATTGTTATCAATGTTATATGTATGTAACCAAGTTGCCTGAATAAAGATGTATTATTTATTTTAGCAGTGGTATGATGATGTTGAAGAATTATGCAAATAAACAAAGCCCGTTTTTACCTCCACCGTGAGAAGTTCTGCTTGCTAATCTATCTAAAGAAAAGCTTACATAATAGCCACTTACATGTTAAACCTAATAACCTGTCGTGTGTCTGTAATTTAGTCTTAAAGAAAGTGAAAAGTAAATTATGGTACTAGACACGGAAGTAACTTTGTTAAAACCACGAGGTTTTTATTGCTAATATTATTACTGCGATATACTTATGTCTTTATATATTTATTTAGGAAAATAAATAATAATCAATAAATTCTGCTGGATATTTCACACAGCGCTATCTAGACCAAAACTAAGCAGAGCCAGATAACTCTACTATGGGAACCAGATAAATGATAGTACATTTGTGAACTTCTTTAGGCACGTTGGGCATTTTTTTAGATGGGAAAAAATCATTGAAATCACAACACTTTTACCGTTACCGACACTTATGTATAAGTAGTATTATATGTCATGTAAACCTAACCGAAAGCATGTGGTTAAATCCCTACGGCTGAGCCGCGAGTGATTTGAATATGGAACCTCATCTGTATTAAAATTGGAACCAAAGAGACCCGCACAATAAGCACTTATTCGTAAATCGAACTAACCTCTGCACAGAATGCACCAACCTAGATTTGGTTTTATTGTCTCACAGAAAATGTGAAAAGTACAATATTTTTCTCGTGGATAAATCTATCTGCATCTTGGACGTGCTATATCCTCTGTACCTTCCTTGTAACTTCCACGCTTAGCTCGTGAGTTACTAGAATCTACTAGAAGAACTCTAGAATCTTTCGTTACGTTCGGGATTCAATATAGCGCCCGTGACGCAATACACTGCTTTAATCCCTCGTTTAATAATCTTCTAATAAGTTTACCGAGGAGTATATTCTCTGTATATACGCAAGTTTTTAATTACAGAGTAATAAACAAGAGTTTCGTAACATTAACTACTTTAAAATTAAGTTACTGTGCTGTAAATAAGCTTAACAGGTGGTTACATAATCTGTGTAATGCCGCTGAGGCAGAAATAACATATTAATAAACAAACACATAACTGTTTATTTCTCTTTGCAAATGACAGTTTTTTGTTTTTTTTTATACATTATAGGCTTGCGTTTGACCACGATCTCGCCTGAAGGTAAGCGATGATGGAGTCTACGATGGTACACGCTTGCCTAGAAGAAACCTATTAACTCGCGACTAGAAGGCCCCTAGGTTGTAGTTATCAGGAAACACAGACTCAGGCAAGGCGTTCCACTCTTTGGCGGTGGTCCTTACAAGCATTATCGCACCTGTGAACTTGTATTGTGAAGAGTTGGTGCCATTTAGATTTAAAACAGAACGGTTCTTGAGTGACTTGCACTGGAAACCTTAGGGAAGGTCCCTATTAGATGGAAAGACCACTTGAAAGATGACTATGGGCTGTTGGCTGCAGGCTGTACAAGATGATGATGATGATGGCATGACATAAGTAATATTCGATATAAGTGTTCGTAATATAAAAAATAGGTACACACGGCTACACATCAAGCTATAAATTTCCAGTATAAGCTGACCTCGCATTGTGTAGGCTTTTCGTAGAATGAGAGGCCAGCCTGTACTGGAAATATATAGCTTGATGTGTAGTCGTGTGGATCTACTAGCTTTGATAGGTAATTAATTAATCTATACTAACATTATAAAGAGGAAAGATTTTTTTGTTTGTATTGAATAGGCTCCAAAACTACTGGACCGATTTAAAAAATTTTTTCAATGGTGGGAAGCTACACTATTCTCGGGTGACATATGTTACTTTTTACCCAACTGCGCAGAAGGAGGGTAATATTTTTATTGAAAAACTACGTGCGAAGCTGCGGATTGGTCAGCTAGTTATATATTTATATATATAGATAAGTTTATATTGCATTATACTATCCATACTAATTTTATAAATTCGAAAGTTAACTCGTCTCTCTGTCTGTTTGTTAAGCTTTCACAACTAAACGGTTAGACTGATTTCGATAAAATTTAGTACCTAAGTATATTGATAGATTATCACAGGGATTGAGAAAAAAAGCTACTGTTTATCCGACTGCGCAAAATGAGGGTAATGTTTTTATTAACAAACCTAGCGTGCGAAACCGCTGTTGGATCAGCTAGTAAGCAATACTGACCTAGACTTAAAAGACAATAGAATAGGCGACCTTATCACTGAGTGATCTATCCTAGGCAACCTATAGATGAAATAAGAGTTCGAGGATAAACAAACAATTTAGTGGTAATAAACATTAAACAGTGTTATTAAGTAAATTGTTCAAAGACAATTATTTAACGAATAGCAAAATTGAAGCAAGTTCTTAGAAGTAATTTTTGTTTGAATATTTATTATTTGAATTGTGTTAATTCTAAAAAATTAATAACATGTAAGTATGAATTTTATTAGGTAATATGGAATTATTATGTTTTGTAAACACATTCTTCAATATGTGAAAAAATCTGTTACATTTTCTTTTTATAAGATAAAATCTTATTAGGCACATAATTATAGCTCCCTTTAGTCGTGGGAGTTTTTTTTTATGTATAGAATACAATATGTTTTATTATCTTGATTATGTAAGTATGTCATTTACATAATGCATAGTACAACATTCTAATAAGCAAATGCAAAATTGGTTCTGGTAGAATACTGACTATGATTTAACCTATTTTTAAATTCCAGGAAGCAAGATCACTTTTCTGAATTTAAATTAAGAACACCGTTTTGTTTAAATTTTGAATGTCTTTAAAAAAGTCCTATAATGCACTAGGGATGTCAGCAAAAATTGAAATTGCATTTTTGAAATCAAACACTTTCACGTCACAATGTCACTGCACTATTTTTTTAACTCACCAAGAACTTCATGTTGCTGCGTGTCTCCGTCGACGTCGAAGACCGGTTGTGTGGCCAGTGGAAGCTCACCAGACGTTATATGCCGTCCCTCCCACTCCCACTTACCAAGCTGAGATACTGTTGAGAAGGGTAGCTGGGCCTGATAATGATACAAATTAATTGTATCAAGTGCTCATTTTGAATGTGCACAAATGTGACCATTGTCGATTTATTATATAATTCAAATGTAGAACGCCATCATTTGCTACCATTTGGAATTAACTGTTAATATTTTGTATCTGGAACATTATTTTGCGACTATTGTAGATTTATCAATCAATAAATTTCAAACTTGGAATGCTAGAGATGTGGCGATAGCCAATTCATTGGACGAATAAGATAAATAGATCGATTATTAAAACGAATGATATCGAAATGTTAGACTTAACTATTAGAATAGCTTGCTGTCTGATTGACCATTCTAGCTAACCGTTTTTTGTATGGTCAGAAATGATCAGAATAAAGAGATTCTCAAGGATGCGAATGCAATGTGAGTGTATTTTTACTAAGGACAAGTTAGTTGCAATATTTGGAAACCCAATCTTTGATAGTAAAGTGAACTTTTAAGAGACAAGATAAGATGTTATAACTTATATTAGGTATCTATTATAGCAGTAATACCATAATCTGATTGTTTATCGACACTTTTCTTAATTAAAACTTTTCATAAAACTAAATAACATAAACACATATAACACATTGAGGAATGCCATAAACGATTGAGTATTGACTTCTGAGGCATTGTAGTAGGCTGAGAAGCATACGGTGCTGGTTTGATTCCAGTGCAAGATAAATATTTCAATTATTATTTCTGTGGTATAGGTACTCGGACTTCCTGATACCCACAGAATAGAGTATCTATAATTGTGTGTGAGAAGAGTTTGGTCTCTTTGAAAATCTAATATTTCTTCAGCCACAATGAGTTGTCACTTCCTTGTTTATGCTAACAGATGGCGTTGCTCTGTTATAAGCTGATTATCAAAGTAAAGTGAATTGTCAATGTCAATTGCCGTGTCAACATAATTTTCCGAAGAACTTGAAATAAAAAAAAAATTGTGTTTGTTTATCAGACAAAGTAAGATTGTTTTAGACAATTAGACCATAGTTTTTTGCGGCTTATCTCCAGATAGCGCCATCTATTACGGTAGTTGGAATTAGTTTATTGAAGTAAAACTTCTTTACGCACGCTTGACTTGGGGAGTAAACTGGTGAATGCGTTGCGAAAAGTGCGAACGGAAGTTGAGAGGGAGATTAAGTTAGTAAAGATAGAAAGAGAGAGAGTTAAGTTTCGTACATTACTATAGGAGCAAGAGAGAGAGGTGCGTGCGCACATTTTCTTTCTCTCTTCCTGTCATAGCCAGTGCATATATATATATAATATATATATATATTATATCAGTCAGTAGTTTGTTTGATTATTTTTCGTAATTTCATTTCGTTCTTTAACAGTTTAATAAATTAATATTTTGAAAAAGAAGTTTTACTTCAGTCGTGAAGTCTAAAGCACACTTCATTAGGATCAATTTGGTTTGTAAAAAACAGGTGCTAATGAAGGTACTTGTAAGCTGTATAAAGCCCTGTCGATTTAAAAAGAAAGCAACATTCCACAATTGAACGGATCAAAAACTTTTAAAACAGGAAACATGGCACAGAAAGCAGTAATTAAACTTTATTCGCAAATCGAGAATTTTGTCAGAATTGCGAAAGGTTTGTATCGATGATAGTATTATTTTACTCTGCATTATATTTTATAATTGTAACGCTTACGGCAAGTGACAGTCATGTGTAAGAATTTGTGTAATGTTTTATGCAATAACATTTTAATTTACGAGTACAAAATTTTCGTACACACGGCTACACATCAAGCTATATATTTCCAGTATAAGCTGACCTCGCATTGTGTAATCTTTTCGTAGAATCAGAGGTCAGCTTATACTGGAAATTATAGCTTGATGTGTAGCCGTGTGTACGATATATTTTCTTTTGAGGTTTGTTTTTAATAAAAACTTGCAATTATTACTTGCAAAAATAAAATACTTTTTTAAGGTAACCCTAGGTATTACTTCACGTACACCGGGATCATATTACTAAGACTTACTATGTCTATCTATCCGTCTGTCACCAAACTATCTCATTAACCGTGATAGACAGTTGAAATTTTCACAGATGATGTATTTCTGTTGCCGCTATAACAACAAAATAAAACAGAATAAAGTAAATATTTAACGAGGGCTCCCATACAATAAACGTGATTTTTTTTGCTCGTTTTTATACGGAACTCTTCGTGCTCGAGTCCGACTCGCCCTTGGCCGGTCTTATTTTATTTGCTACAGGGAAATGCACAAAAAAAGAAAAACAAATCTATAAAAACACTTTTCACGCTTTACAATGCTAGCTTCCGTCCGCGGTTTCGCACGCGTGTTTTGTCAATATTAAGTAGCCTATGTAATTCAGGTTATAATTTGTCTATAAACCAAATTTTATTGAATTTGGTTTAACCGTTACGTCATGAGTAACAAACAAACAAACATCCAAACTTACGCGTTTACAATATTAGTGTGATATGATATCTGCAGGCAGTCAGTTTAAAGCCAAACATGATTATTCTGATATCGCAACAGAAATACATCATTGAAAATTTCAACTGTCTATCACGGTTCATGAGATACAGTCTGGTGACAGACGTACAGATATACATAGTAAGTGATAGTAATATGATCCCGTTTTAACCTACTAAAATACGGAACCCTACTAAAATGTTATAAAAAGATTGTATAAAAATATAATAATTTGACTGAAAATATTATAACAAAATATGTAAGTATTTAATTATTAACCAAACTAGGTACCTATAGTAATATTAGGTATGCTAATGGGTATTGTGTTACAATAGTTGAAAAGAAGATTTTGCATTGAACTTTTGGTGCATCATTATCTATGCAAAGGTTTGCGAAATAACAAGTTCCAAATTTATATCTACATACAAAGTTAATGAATAGCCTGTCAGTGTATTTCAATTTAGCTTTCGATATAGTCAACGACATTGTGCAGGAATTGGAGAATCATCACACTAATATTATAAATGTGAAAGTTTGGATGTTTGTTTGTTACTCGATCGTAATGGCTAAACCGATTTTAATAAAATTTGGTGTGTTGATAGATTATGACCTGGATTCAAACATAGGCTATATTTTTTGTTGACAAATAACGCGTACGAAGCCGCAGGTGGAAGCTTGTTATGAATGAATGAAGTTTACAAAAATAATTTTATTATATCGATCAGGCACCATCATACAAAAATGTATTGACGTGATACTTAACAGATTAATATTTTATTTAATCTATTTCGCTCCATCCTAAGGTTGGCTGGAAGAAACCGTTGTCAGCGATGAGGCCACCCATTCGTTTGTGTAGTAGCACTAGATACTTATTTTTGTGTTATTTCTGTTTGTGTGTTAGATAATTCAAGTATTTATAAGAATCACACTAAAATTATAAATGCGAAAGTTTTGATGTTTGTTTGTTACTCACTCACGTTGTACCGACTGAAGCGATTTCGATGAAATTTGGTGTGTACGTAGGTTATATCCTGGATCCTGGACACGGGATTACTTTTTGTTGACAAACAACGCGTGCGAAGCCGCTGGCGGAAGCTAGTAAGAAATCATTAAAGTATTAATCTCTGCTAATGTAAGAAATTCTAAAGTAACTCTGTCTCTCTTTCTGAAATCTGTCGTTTTCACGATTAAACGCACAGAAGAAAGGTAATGTTTTTTATTGAAAAACCACGTGAGCGGGTCAGCTACTCAACAATATACAAAGTTTTAGCTGACTGAAGCGGCAGTGAGCAGGGCACATAACACGAGGAACTGACGGCCGTTGGGGCAGAAAGGTTCTTCAGCATAGTCGGCCCCCACTAGATAGGAAGTCGGCCTGATAAAGGTTGCTGGGAGTCCTTGGATGCAGGCTGCACAAGATCAGTCGCTCTGGAAATCTATGGGAAAGGCCTATGTACAGCAGTGGAATTCCTTTATCCAGTGCCGGATTAACCACGTAGTAAAAGTAGCAATTGCTAGCCCCGTGCGAAAGGGGCCCCGCGCATCCAAACCTTTCCACCTCCGCCTGAACATATTTTTTTATTAAGATTAGTTCAAACACCTGCACGATGGAGGACCTAATAACCACCTCGCCTTATGCTATTGTTGTGGCTAAACACCTGTCCAATATAGTATAAATGAAAACGTAGAACTTTTGACACGCTAAGGAGAAGAATATGTTAGTTTGTATTAATATTGTATTTACTTGATGTTACAAAAACGTATCACCCTTTCCGACTAAGACAGCCCGCAGACAATCGGCAACCGATTATATCGTAGGCGAAAATAACACACGGAATTTTATACGGTAAATGCACAAGTTCTATAAAAAGTTTATGTAGAAAAACCAAACGATTTGCTTCAACTTTTCCTGTCACCACAAGTAAGGAGTGGAACATCACTTCCGGCGTATGTTTTTCCGGACCAGTATAATCTTAGAGTCTTCAAGCCCAGAATAGGTTCGTTCTAGGCAAGCGTGCTGCATCTTCGATCACACCTTCACTTACCATCAGGTGATGTAGTGGTCAAGCGCTTGGCTATCATCAATAAAAAACAAAAAAAAGTTGCTCTCTATAGAATTCGTATAGAATTTCGCTTCCCAATAGAATTTGCTACGGGCCCCACACTCGCCTAATCCGGCACTGCCTGTAGCTGATGTTACGGTCGGTTAAAAGAGTTATTATTCTCTTAAGAACAAATTACAGTTCACTTAAAATGAGCTTAAATATATTAGAACAGTAAGTTAAGGCTAGTGTACAAAGCATGCATCAAGTAGAATTTATTTTAAAACATTGTAGAAACTTGTAAATCAAAGGTTTTCCAAAACCAACACACTCAAACTATGATGATGAGGATAAATATTAATTTTTACTTAGATGTAGAGTAAGTCACGGGCGATCACCATCCATAAAATATACAAATCTAGCTTTCCAATTAGCTATAGTGATAGTCGATAAGTACATTGTGTGGTATAGGTGGGATGGGTAATATATTTCAATACATAATTTAATAGAAAGGCCAATCTGATTTCAGTCGTTGGTCAAAGTCAAAGGATGTCTTGAATGATGTTTCTCTAGTGTTTTATTTACGAGTATAGTTTTATCCGAACACATACGGAAAATTCCAAGATTTTTAAAATCATCTCAAAAATTTCAAGCCTAGACGGGACTTGAAACCTGAACCTTCCTCTTGATACGAGGATGCACAATCCAACTGTGCTACCAGGCCATTTCACGTCTAGGTCGAAATTAGTGAGATGATTCAGAATTACGACTAAAGCGCCGTTAGTCCTTCTACAGGAAAACTTATACAGTTTTTTGTACCTGCTCAATGCCAAACGTTGCAGTTTAGTACATTGACAAGAGATGTCGCGTTGCTTATTTCAAATAGTATTTTATTTATAGTATTAACGGCGCTTTAGTCATAATTCTGAATCATCTCACTAATTTCGACCTAGACGTGAAGTGGCCTGGTAGCATAGTTGGATAGTGCATCCTCGTATCAAGAGGAAGGTTGCGGGTTCAAGTCTAGGCTTGAAATTTTTGAGATGATTTTAAAAATGCTGTAACTCTAGTTTATTTTATAGTATAGTATCTACTAATAACTAACATGATAAACATGATGAAGGGTAACCTTCCACTCACACTCAAACGGATGCTCATGGACGCGTGCATCCTTATCTATGGCGCTCAAACCTGCTCTTTGACGGATCAACAAAAATCCAAACTCGGGGTTAGTCAGCGAGCCATAGAGCGGTATCCTAGAAGTCAAATTAACAGATCGCAATATAAACAGTGAACTGCGCTCCCAAACACAAATCGTGAACATTGGGGCACCAAGTACGTAAGTTAAAGTGGGACTGGGACGGCCATCTACTGCCGCATGTCGGAGGAGTTGTGGGCAAAATCCAGCACCGAGTGCATCCCAAAAGACAGAAAACGAGCATGTGGCAGACCGCGACGCCGGTGGAAAGACGAGCTCGACTCGTATATGGTAGTCTGGACTACACACGCGCATGATAGAGTGGAGTGGAAGGAAGGAAGGGAGGCCTTTGCCCTGCAGTGGGACAGTACAGGCTTTAATTAATAATAAATAAATAAATGAATAAAATAGTATAACTAACTGCAGAACTGATGGTCATTGGGACAGAAAGATTCTCAAGTGGAGATCACGCACTGGAAAGCGCAGAATAGGTCAGCCACTCCCCCCCCCTTCCCCCCCCCCCCCTACCCACTGGATGGAAAAAAGACCTGCTAAAGGTTGCTGGGCTACACGAGATCGGTACCTCTGGAAATCTATGAGGAGGCCTATGTTCTGCAGTGGACGTCCTTTGGCTGATATGATGAACGGATGGAGGTTCTCACTTGAAGGCACCACGCAATAGAAAACGCATCATAGGTCCCCCCCCCCCCCCTGTTAGATGGAAAGATAAAAAAAGGTTCCTGAGAGTCATTGGCTGCAGGTCGCACAAGTTCTCTCTCTCTCTTCTCAGCTATGTATCCCACATGGTGGTGGGGTCAGCTTTCCTGGTCGTTCTTCTCCACTTCGCTCTATCCTCGACGTCGTCATGAGAAACTTGGCACTCTCTCATGTCTTTTGACACTACATCTCTCTACCTTGTCTTGGGTCTACCTCTAGATCTTCGACCGGGGATGGAAAGTTGTAGTGCCAAATTCCCTACGTAGTCAGGTGGCCTCCTCTTCACGTGACCGTACCATGGCAGCCGACTCTCCTGCATCTTGTCAGCGATGTCGCGCACCTCCAGGCTTCCTCGCACGTACTCGTTACGGATTTATCGAGGCTGGTGACGCCGCACATCCACCTCAGCATCTCAACAAGATCGCACAAGTTCAGTTGCTCTAAAATCTATAACTTCCTAATTAGGTTCCTAACATCAGGTTGTCTGGAAAAGATCCGCTTCTAGCGATAAGATCGCCCATTGTACTTACCTTTATGTGTATTTTTTTGTATGTTTAGTTTTGTTTAATGTGCAATAACGAGTATATCTTTCTATCTATCTAATTAGCATAATATAACGGCAGCAATGTTATTATGAAAGCAGCCAGACATAGGTCTCAGATTACAGTGCAAGTGATCTAACGAGTCGCCGGCAGTAGTTAGACCGGTCTAGAATTGTGGAACCGGTTTTTTAGTGTTACATTCAATCAATAATAGAAATAAGAGGTTTTATTTTTTTGATACAAAAAGGGAGATGCATTTTACAACGTCTAGATCACATTCGCCGAGTAGCCAGACCTTCAGTTTTCTACAAGATTTATTTTGGTGAATATGCGCAAGATCTTCATGACCTCATCCCTCCTTGCCCGTTCCACCAACAGACAAGAACACATACCACCCATACCTGGTCGGCATACCTTGTCGTACCAAACGATTTGCTTCAACTTTTCTTGTTAGCACAAGTAAGGAGTGGAAATCATTTCCGGCGTATTTTTTTCCGGACCAGTATAATCCCGGAGTCTTCAAGTCCAGAGTGAATAGGTTCTTTCTAGGCAAGCGTGCTCCATTTTTGATCTCACCATCTCTTACCACGAGGTGAGGTAATTGAGGTAATTATTAGACGTCTTCCAAAGGGATTGAAAGGATCTGACTTTGAATCGTGATAAGGAGAAGGAAGAGGGGGAGATCTTTGCCCAGCATTGGGACAGTAAGGACTGGTAAAAAAATATCAGTTAATAATAATCATTTATTTAGTACTCGTCATAATTTAGTGGTACCTTATATCGGTATTTAATGTACTGTATATACACACGGCTACACATCAAGCTATATATTACCAGTTTAAGCTGACCTCGCATTGTGTTGGCGTTTCTTAGAATGAGAGGTCAGCTTATACTGGATAGGTATAGCTTGATGTGTAGCCGTGTGTACATACAAAGTAATCAGAAAAATTTAAAAGTTATACAAAATAATAAAATTGAGAATAATTATATAAATTACACAAGTCAATATTAATAGTCACACAAAATAGTCAATATAAAATAGTCCAATAAAATCCCACTAGTTTGTATGGATGTATGTGTGGATATTTGTTACTTTTCACGCAAAAACTACTGAATGGATTTTAATGAAATTTGGTATGCCGATAGATTATAACCTGGATTGAGACATAGGCTACTTTTCATTGACAAAACACGCGCGCGAAGCCGCGGGCGGTAGCTAATTACAATATAAATTTGTCATGTCAATAAACTTCTCATAACTGTAGGTGTTACTCAGAAGCCAGCGATTCGCGCGCGTAGTTTGGCAACAAAACGTAGCATGTGTGTTAATCCGGGCTATAATCTACGTACCTAAAAAATTTCATCGAAATCGGTTAAGCCGTTATGACGTGAAAGATTTACAAATATCTATACAAACTTTCGCGTTTTAATTAATAGTGGGATTAGCATTAGCATCTATGCTTAAAATTTAAATGGCAAAATATAATTTCCTATTGTATACTATAAAATTAATTTAAATACTAATATTTTAAGTATGCTTTAGTTTGCATAGCTCTGTAATTATATTGCCGTTAAAAATGACACTGATCTTAATAAGCTGTTATATAAACATTAGGCTAGTAGCTTAGTGATAGACGGTAGCGATAACCGGAAGCGAGTATCGAACTACTCCCGAAAACTGTTGTGAGACCACTTCTACCGTAGTATACAACAAAGTCATTATGGGATGTCCTAAGGCTAATAAATAAGTAATAATAAGCAATGCTGCTAAATAAATCATAATAAATATTTCTGGACATTTCACACAGCGCTATCTAGCCCCAAATTAAGCAAAGCTTGTATTATGGGAATCAGATAACTGATAGAATACTTTTATACAATTTTTTGTTTATGTTAATTCATATTGTCGTTAAGCTATAAATTTTCAGTATAAGCTGACCTCTCATTCTACGAAAAGCCTACACAATGTGAGGTCAGCTTATACTGGAAATTTATAGCTTGATGTGTAGCGTGTGTACAAAACACGTCGTTATTAGAAAAATACCCAAACCAGAAACAAATATCTGTAAACAATGCAAACATTTGTCCCGTAGTGGGAATCGAACCCGCGACCTCCTTCTTCTCCGTGGTGCAGTGGGCTAATAGCCGACTGAGCATAAGGTTGCGGGTTTGATTCCCGCCGCAGAAAAGCTGCACAGCTGGATCTGGGTGTTTCTGTATGAGATAATTACTGAATCAGAAAAAACAAAAAAGTATTCTATCAGTTATCTGGTTGCTATAAATAGCTCTGTGTGAAATATCCAATAATATTTATTTACATACATTTATTTTCAAATCAAATCAATTTATTTGCTGACTGTAAGTACAATGATAATTTAATTAATTAATTAGGAATGAATTAATGTAGGTGAAATTGAATATTATATATTACCATAATTTAAATGCATCTAGCTAGGTATATAATACCTAGTCAGGTCATAAATTCTGTCACATGTTTAATATAAAATAATTGAAACAAGTTTATTAATTATGTAACCATTTATATACCAAAATGAACTTAACAAAACATAGATTCTTATGACACTAAAGTTTATTCAAAATGACCTCCATGATTTTGAATACAGGCCTTCAATCTGCGCGGCCAGTCGTCTATCGCAGCACGAACGAGGTCCATGTCAATATCGGCGGCTGCCTTAATCAAGGATGTCTTGAGTAACTCCAAATTGGGATGAGGCTTTGAGCACGCCTTTTCCTCCAAGTGTTGCCATATCTTGTAATCTAACGGATTCAAATCTGGACTGGAGGAGGGCCAGTCTTCGTGCCGGATGAAGTCGATTTCACGCGCCCCCAGCCAGTCTTGTGTGCTCTTCGCTCTATGAGCTGGCGCCGAATCTTGTTGGAATACCCAGTGCCTGTTATTGAACATGGTATGAGAAACAGGTTCTACAAGGTTCGTCAGCACTGTATTTTGATACACAACTGCATTCGTTTTTACACCTTTCTCACAAAAATGTACCTCTGTTAAGCCC
Organism: Philereme vetulata; assembly: GCA_918857605.2. Taxonomy (NCBI): domain Eukaryota; kingdom Metazoa; phylum Arthropoda; class Insecta; order Lepidoptera; family Geometridae; genus Philereme; species Philereme vetulata. The sequence goes on from OU975421.1 coordinate 13,530,056, forward strand.
CAATAAGAACTCCCAACCATACCATGAGCGAGGATAGAAAATGACCTCGTTGGACACGCGGAATACGGTTGCTCGCTTCTTCACTACTGTGTGCGTACACCTTATCATATTGTTTGTTGTAGCTCTCTTCTACGGTAAAAAAATTTTCATCCGAAAAAAGAATTTCCCGATATTTTTTTCCCGCGTACCGCTTCAACAAAGCGCGGCATCTCTTCAGTCTCAGGTCCATTAGAAGAGCATTCAAACTATGTCCTGTTTTTCTTCGATATGCCCGAAGCCCTAAGTCTTCATTTAACACCCCTTTCACCGTGGTTCTGCTTAACCACATCTGAAGGGCCAACAGTTTCTGCTTACGTTTGGGATTTCTTTGAATTCGCTCCTTCACAGCTTTTATCACTGCTGAAGTCCTAACAGACCGAGGGCGACCACTTCTTGACCTGTCATCTACACTAGAGTCTTCATTGTATCGTTTGATGGTGCGATAATCGAATCTTTTGGTTATATTCAAATTTTTCAGTATGTCAAAAATTTGAATTGGCGCGTAACCGCAACGATGCAATGCAATAACTGCAACACGGTCTTCTTTAAGCGTCCACTCCATATTTAATAATGAGTAAAATTCTAAAAAGTATACATTTTTATTTTCATGAACAATTCGAAATTCGAATTCTATAAACTTTTTTGTGGCCAGCATTCTAAAAGAAAAGTTTTTACTGTGTGACAATACTTATGACCTGACTAGGTATATATTACGTATGTGTATTTATTTTATATAGTATTTAGGTATTAGTGGCATTCCGTATTCGTGAATATCCTATTCTTAAAACTGCGCTCCGACCATACCTATGTTATAACAAAATTCTCTTCACCCAAAGATTGTCTAGAAGAAATCGCTTCTAAGCGATTCTAAGCGAACGCCCATTGTACTATTTGCTTTGTGTCTGTAATTTTATTTTTATAGTGTGCATTTAAGTATTTTCATTCATTCATTCAATATTTATTTATTTATTTATTTAATACTTTATTGCACAAAAATACAAATTACGTGTAAAAAAGGTGGGCTTAATGCTAATAGCATTTTCAACATATATTTCACATTTTTACAATATTAATGTTAATTAAGAAAATAAAACAAAAGAAACACAAATAACAATAAACTCCGATCACAGTTAGAATAAATACATAAACCTACTTGATATAATAATAATAATACATAGAATATATATATGACAAATATAACAAATATATATATTTATATTTATATGTAGATATAAAACTAAAACACACAACAGACATAGGTACTACGTTTTCATATATTTTAAGAGCCAGTGGAGGACTGCAAGAAATGACTGTAGACTAGTCGTCTTATATTAATATTATATAATATTATATTATATATCGTTTCCATATATAGCATGTTTGATAATATACGCACAAAAATGAAAGGCGTTATTTATATGAGCATAATAAATAAATTTGAGAAATGTTTACCATAAAAATGTGAAATTTATTTTGGGATGTAAAAACAAACACTTTAGTAAACTTACGTTGTGCTATTGCATAATGCTTGCCATCTAACCAAAGATACTGTATTGGTGACGCCTCGAGATATTTCTTGTTGTCCCTTTCTAACCCAAAACCCGCAGCCATTTCCGAAAGAGATAACAAATCAGCCTTTATTTTTGGATGTCGATTGCAAGAGTAGGTAGTAAGTTTTATATCGAATTAATTACCTAAACTTAGTTGATTTTCTTTGGAATGTGTTAATATAAATAGTAGTTTTTGTTTCGATAAGTCTTATTTTATGTTTTGAGAAACCGTCACTTGAATATCGTCAGTATATTACCAAACAGTTTGTATAACAATAATTAACTGTATATTTTTACTGAAATGTTTACTGACATACCAATAGAAGAGCGGTATCTTCTAATACAAGCATATTTTTGTATAAAAGAGATACCTAACCCTATGTAATTTATTTATAAGATACCGAAATAAACGATTTTATTATTATTGTATATTGGTTTGCAATAAAGATCTCGGTAATCTAAACTTGAATCGCGAATGCTGACGTAAACTGGTATTAAATCGCTACGCTCCCCGCTACCGCCCATCAGCACACTCGCACCTAAGTGATAGGTGTATTGGATCTTACCTGTCTCTACAAAAGCGATTGCCATTCACCACCTACATACTTTGTAAACTTGTAACAGCATCTGTACTTACTGGTTTATGAAATCCTCTGTCAAGGTCCGAATGGAGAGCGGAACTTTTATAAGCTCGTCAGCGTTTTTAGGGTTCCGTACCCAAAAGGATAAAACGGGACCCTATTACTAAGACTCCGCTGTCTGTCTGTCCGTCTGTCACCAGACTGTATCTCATGAACCGTGATAGTTAGACGGTTGAAATTTTCACAGATGATGTATTTCTGTTACCGCTATAACAACAAATACTAAAAATATAATAAAATAAATATTTAAGGGGGGCTCCTATACAACAAACGTGATTTTTTGCTCATTTTTGTTCGATATTGATAACGGAAACAGGTAGACGCTTGAAATATTCGCAGAATATTTAGTTATATATTTACTTTAAAAATAAATAATTAAATAAATTAAAATAAAACAAATATCAAAGGGCCACATACAAAAAGCGTGATTTTATACAAATGTTTTCTGTTAATTTTTTTGCCTTTTTTATAGATAAAGGTACGGAACCGTTCGTGCGCGAGTCCGACTCTCACTTGGCCGGTTTTTTATTTTTATAATATTACGTTTTGATTGTGCCAGCCTGGTCCACCTGTTGTAGGTAACTATCGCTTATAACAAAGTATTGCCTCATAGGTCACGCTTAGAAACGTGCCCTACGATGCAATGGCCTGTGTCCATCATAAATCCTCATGTGCTATGTAATTTCACCGGCAACCATACCCTTCAAACCGATTTCAGATTTATTTATTTCACCTTAATGCATTGGTTGTTACAGGCATGTCAATTTTTACATTGAGAAAACTAATAATAATTAAATTAAAATAATATAATTAAAAATAATGTCACCTAAAACTTATAATGATTAATATCTATAATTATAAATAATGTCATAACAAAATACTAACAACAAAACAGATAGGTAGGTAGGTCGATTTACAGATACGTAAAACAAAATTATAGGTTCCTAACTAAAACGGTATGTCAAAACGAAATAAAATAATAATAATAAGAATAATAAAAGAAGATATAATGGTGGAATATGTCCCCTCCAAAGTCCAACCATTAACGTCCAAGACGATCACCAGTCACACGTGGAGGGGGGACACTTGTAAAAATAAAACCTACAAGCTAATAAGGAAATGGCAAAACCCTTTATGGAGTAATGAGTAATTGGTATTCACGTATATGGCCGCTTCCCGGGGGCGATCGCCGGTGCACGTCTGGAGCCGATGCTGGACGTTCCAGCATGCAAACCATCAGTGGCGGGGGGTTTAGGGGCCGGCCCTTCGTCGGTGAACCCGAACAAAGTGATACCACCCAACCTATGCCTGATGATACTTTGCGGAGCAGGGATATTTCTCCTACAAGCACTGCCGGTATGTCAGAAGTGACCACTGGAAGTTTATCTGCGGAAAGCAGCGATGATACCAGAAGAAAGTGGTCAAAAGCGGAACTTCACGAACTTATGTTCTGCTTTTATAAAGCTAGAGCTGAAGGGCCTGGTTACATTAAACGAGTCGAAAGACTGTTTAAGGATCGCAATCCTTACAACCCGAAAATCTACAAATTTACAGGAAACACTTTATCAAATCAAGCTAGAAGTATTATTGCTCGTAGCGATTTGTCGAAGCAAGTACTGGATCAGATTAAAGCTATAGCTGAAAATGAAGAGTCTGTCGTTTTAACAACAAACACTCAAACGTCACCTAGTAGCACTCGACGAATACCCACATCAGACACTCTAACACCGCACACCCTATATTCGCGCCCAACACAGGAACCATCAGATCTAGGAAATCTAGCAGAAGACAATCTACTCTGACTATTGAACGTGATGATAGCAGACGAAAGTGGTCGGAAGCAGAGCTCCACGAGCTAATGTTTTGTTACTACAAAGCCAAAACTGCAGGACCCGGCTATACAAACCGTCTTGATAGACTTTACAAGAATCGAAACCCTTACAACCCCAAGATACGAAAATTCAACGGCAACACACTAGCAAATCAAGCAAGAAACACAATAGACCGTAGAGTATTGTCAACTCAAGTGCTAGAAGAGATTAAACGAAAAGCTGAGAACCAAGAGTCTGTAGTGACGATACAAACATCTAACCAGCCAAATACACAAACATTACCTAGAGTCACACCGACGTCTAACATCACTCGACAAACTACTCGTAGAACAACCACACCAGACACACTTACACATTACACAGAAATATTTACAGACATTTATACCCGCGAAGATCCTTCAGATCACCAAAGACACTCCAACACTCTTGATATTGATGTGGATGAAGATCAGGACCCACTTATTTTACAGCTTTTACAAATACTCAGTGAAACAAAAGAAATGCCAGTAGAGAAAAGGGAATCACTACCGAAACCTTATTTTAATAGGCAATTTATCCAAAATATGCATAAAATAAATGATTATTTGCCTAAGCTCCTTGAAACCAACCAATCCCTACGCGAAATAAATGATATTATCTATGCGTCTGCTAAAACATTGATCTATGCAAATGACCAAAAACCCTACACACCTTCGATGACGTGAAAACTTAAACGAGACCCAGCATGGAAAATAAGGTTAAAGAATAAAATAGAATCGTTTAGAAATGAGCTAGCACGGTTGATAGAAATAAAAAGAGGAAATAATAGTAGAACTATGAATAGAATTAGAGCAGACTTAAATAGAAAATATAACATAAGAAATAGTCAAGATTTAGAATACACAATTGAAATTCACACACAAAAAGTAAAAGCGTTAGCAGGACGACTCAAAAGATATAATGATTTAAATGACACTAAATACAAAACAAACTTTATCAGGAAAATCAACAAAAATTCTTTAAAAGTCTTAATGGGGATCAACGACCACCCACACAAATTCCATCTCAAGATGAAATCCAAAGGTTCTGGTCATCCATCTTAACATAACCAGTGGCTTTCATAGCAAAAAAGACGGCGGAGGGGTGCTCGTTGCTGCTTCCAAACGGTTTAACTCAAAACGAGTACCGAGTTACGAATCCAAATGTGAGGATCTTTGGGTTGAGGTTGAATTACGTAGAACTGGAGGCATATTGGAAAATCTACATATATGTGCTGTTTATTGGCCTCCTCCCGTTAAAATGCATATTAAGAATGAGTTTATATCGAATTCCAATCGGGTCATGGAGCAAATAGGTTCTGGGAACGTAATGTTTGTAGGCGACTTTAACCTGGGGACAATTGACTAGAATGTTCTAAAGAATATAGATTTCGATTTAGTTAAAGATACTTCAGTTGATAATAGCTTATTTACTAAGATGCTAGTTGAGTTTGCTATACTTAACGACCTGTCACAATTCAATTCAATACGGAATTGCAAAGACAGAATTTTGGTAACAGTAACAATAAACGTAACAGTAAAATAGACAATCTTGTAGAGAGTGTTAATCCGTTATCTAAGGTCGACCCTCCCCACCCGCCTTTGCATTTTCAGGCTTTATTTGAAGATTTACAGGGTCTTTCTTTTAATGACACCATCTCACATGGTTTCCGCAAAGGCGACTATACCAAGATTATCAATTCTCTGGATGACTTGTGTTGGGAGGATGAATTTGATGGTTGTGTTACTGTGGACGACATGCTTGCAATTTTCTATAGCCGGGTTCATGATGCTATTTTGAAGTATATCCCAAAGACCATACGTCGTAGCAATAAATATCCAGTTTGGTTCTCGCGTGATCGTATAAACCGATTACGTGAAAAACTTAAGTATAGGCAGAAACTGCGAAAATATAACAACAATCCTCTGGACCAACTTTCATTTGAATTGGTTAAAAAGCGTTGTGATCATCTTTTGACTGTCTGCTATAATAGATACATTTCACAGCTTGAAGCGAACATGCGTTCTAATCCTAAACTATTTTGGACATTCATTAAGAATAAGAGAAAATGCCGCAGTAACTATCCTGCACAAATGTCGTTTGGAAGGGAAACTGCCACCAGTAGTAGTGACATTTGTAATCTTTATGCCAAGAACTTTGCCTCAACCTACAGCTCTGATAACTTACCTAGCTCTAGTACTAAAGTTGAGACCTTAACAAACTCTTTTATGAGTTCTATCTCTATCTCTCTTTCATATCTCTTTTATAAGTTTAGAGATGACCAGGTTCTTAAGATTTTAAAAAGACTGGATCATTTTAAGGGAGCTGGATCTGATGGCTTACCTTCAATCTTTGTGGCAAAATGCGCCCCTTTTTTAGCAAAGCCGCTCTGTTTAATTTATAATAAATCATTGAGCACAGGCATCTTTCCTAGTTTGTGGAAAGAAGCCTTAGTGATCTCTATTTTCAAAAGTGGAGAAAGTGATTTGGTAAAAAACTACCGACCCATTTCAAAACTGCCCATATTTGCAAAGATTTTTGAGCAGCTGCTGCACCCAATTGTGTCTTGGCATATTAAGCCTCATATGGACTCTCAACAACATGGCTTTATGAAAGCGAGGTCTGCGGCAACAAACCTTGCTGACTTTGTTGACAAGGTTTCTTCATCCATCAACAATCGCTCGTCAGTTGATGCAATTTTCACGGACTTTAGTAAGGCATTTGACAGAGTTAATCATCAAGTCTTGCTTCGTAAACTATCATTATATGGTATATCGGGGCCTTTACTTTCTTTGTGTGGATCATACCTAGCTGGAAGAAACTCTAGAGTTGTTGTGAATGGTTTTACGTCTGAGACTTTCCCATACAAATCTGGCGTACCACAGGGTTCACATCTGGGTCAATCATTTTTTAACTTATATATTAATGATATTAGTAGCTATTTTGCACTCTAACTATTATTTATATGCGGACGACTTAAAGTTATTCAGAGAGGTTAATAGTGATAGCGATGCATCTCTACTACAGGAGGATTTGCACCGTCTATGCGCATGGTGTATCGTTAACGGTATGGATCTGAATACAAAGAAATGCTTTAATATTAGATTCTCAAGAAGTGCAGTTTGCCCATCTAGGAAGTACTTAATTAATAATGAAATATTACTTCAAAAAGACAATACAAGAGACTTAGGAGTTGTGCTCGACAGTAAGTTGATGTTTGACCTTCATATCAATGATATTGCCACAAAGGCTTGGAGATCTCTGGGTTTTGTCCTGCGCAATTGTAAAGGTGTTAAGTCACCAGAGGTCAAGATAACCCTATTCAATACATTTGTTAGAAGTTGACTCGAGTATTGCTGTGTCGTTTGGAATCCATTCTTTGATGTATACAAAAAAATACTAGAAAGAATCCAAAAAAGGTTTTTGTGGCACCTAACTTACGCTTGTCATAAAGGTAAAAAATCCTTCTTAGTTATGAGGATCGTCTTAAATTCTTTAAAATGACCTCGTTAACGGATCGAAGACACTTCCTGGACAATGTATTTCTTTTTAAGCTCGCAAACGTTACCCTGGACGCTCCGGAGTTACTCGCTGCCCTAAATTTCTCTGCTCCTTCTAGGTTGCCCAGGATCTCGAGATTTAATCCTTTTCAGCCAAGCTCTTCTAAATCCAATCTCGGTATTAATGCGCCTCTGAATAGGATAGTCCGCCAATATAATTGTGTGGCTAAGAGTAAGGGAGCTGACATGTTTGTTGGAACTGTAAGAATGTTTAAAAACAGCTTATCCCAGGTTAATCTGTGAATCATTCTTGTACTTACCTTTATGACCTGTATAAACATTTAATAAATAAAATATTATGATATTATTAATCCTAATCTAATTTTAAATATTTTTTTAATAATGTACATAGTTATGTAGTTGATAGGTACATATATAATTTTATTGTGTCTTAAATTTGTAAATAGGAATGAATTAATTTATTTGATTTTTTTTTATTTTTGTAGTTGTTATAATATAATGAAATGTATTGTTGGCAAGAAGTTAGTGCATGCCATCTTGGTTTATCATTAAAATACAATTAATTTACTCGTTCGGCATAAAATATTATTGCATGCAGTCTATCATCTGTGATTACAGTAGCACTAAGTTCTAACATTTATAATTGTAACCGCTGGGTATTATCAGTGTATGCTGTGTAGATGATTCATAATAATAAAAAAAAAATAACCAGTGCCGTATAACAATGGAGCGGGATGGATAAGGGTAGTAGAGGAATCAGTGGAAGAAGTAGAGGAGGAGGACACAGCTAGGGAAATAGACATCAAAACATTGAAGATTGCTATTAGAAAGCTTAATAATTGGAAAGCACCAGGCATAGATAAAATCCAAATCTACTACCTGAAATACCTAACAAACACACATAAATATATAGCTCAATTATACAATAGGATTATTAAGGGAATCGAACCCGTAGACCAATGGTTCACTACAGGAAAGGTAGTTTTGATACCCAAAAACGATAATACAGAAGATCCTAAAAACTGGCGCCCCATAGCATGTCTACCAAATATGTACAAACTACTTACATCTGTTTTAGCTAACAAACTTTATTCCCATTGCGAGAAGTACAACATCTTGAAACCAGCGCAAAGAGGATGCAGGCGTCGCGGCAGAGGCTGTAAAGACCATCTCATGATCAACAAAGCCATATTAGAAGATGCACACCGTAGTCAAAAAAAGCTTAGTATGGGATGGATTGATTATCATAAAGCCTTTGATAGTATATCACATGAGTGGTTGCTCAAAATCCTTGATATATATAAATGCCCACCTGCTATCAAAAGATTCCTTGAGATGGTCATACCCATGTGGAATGTTGTCATGACGGCCTATAGTGCGAATGCCTCTGTAACAACTGATCCCATTTACATTCATCGAGGCATATTTCAAGGTGACTCCTTGTCACCTCTTCTGTTCTGCCTAGGCCTAAACCCGCTTTCACAAATACAAACTACTGCACAAAAGGTTACAAATTAAAAGACAACAGCTTCATTAACCATTTACTATACATGGATGATCGGAAATTATACGCAAACACACCTAAAAACCTTAAACTCTTAATTGATGAAACAGAAATATTTACGGAAGACATCGGGATAAATTTGGGTTCGATAAATGTAATGTACATGGCAATGGGGAAAAGGCAGGAAAGTGAAGGTAGAGGGCATGTACTACTAAGCGGAGAAGAATTTGAACACCTGAAAATAGGTCAGCAATATAAATGTCTAGGGGTCCACGAATCTGGAAAAATAGATCATAGTGAGCTAAGACAGCAAGTCCAAAAAGAATATTTCCGGCGGGTAAAATGTCTCACAAAATCACATTTAAATGCTCGCAGCATGCTTAGGTCAATCAACATATACGCGGTGCCGGCCCTTCTCTACACATTTGGCATTATAAATTACAAAACAAGCAAACTAAAGAAAATAGATATAAAAACTAGAAAATTATTGAATATGAATAAAGCACATCAACAAAAAGCAGAAATAGAAAGATTATCTTTACCTATAGAAGAAGAGGGAAGAGGGCTAACTAATTTAGAAATACTATACAAAACACAAATGATTAAATATAAAAATTACCTAAAAGCAGAGCAAGACCACTTAATAAAAGCAATAGTTAAACACGATAAAAATAGACTAAAATAATCAATCCACAAAGAGGCATCAGCAAATTTGATAGAATTAGGATTAGAAAACGAAAAAAACTGTACAGATAAAGAAATTAAAAACGCAGTTATCCAAAATAAGGATTTTTTTTTAATTTGGAAAGCCAAGCCGCTTCACGGCCAGTTTATTTTAAAAGTTTTAAATAGGGAAAACATAGATAGAGCCTATTCGCTGAGATGGATCAAAAAACAACCGGTTACACCAGGGATAGAATCAGCTATTTTCGCAATACACGATCAAGCAGTAATGACTAGACAGAACGGAAGGGATATTTTAAAAAAAGCCGTTGATGGCAAATGTCGGTTATGTTCAGCTAAAGATATAACATACGATATAAGATATAACTACGCAACATATAACATCCAGATGCGAAAAGCTAGCTGACACTTACTACACTAGGAGACACAATAACATCGTCCAATATGTCCACTGGAGATTAGCTAGGAAACATCACTTTGAGGTATCGTATCTTTGGTGGAAGGAAAACCTAACACAGCCGCAAGTTAAGGAGAACGATGAAGCTAAACTGATGTGGGAGATACCAGTTCAAACCGATAATACGATAACATATAATAGACCAGACATTATATACATTAATAAACTAGAAAATAAAACATATTTAATCGACATCACCGTACCTTCCGACTACAATATAGGAGCTAAAGAAATAGAGAAACTTAGTAAATATCACGCATTGAAACTGGAAATTAATCGACTCTGGAAAACATCAGCCGAAGTCATACCTATTGTGGTGGGAGCTACTGGTGTAATAGGTAAAAGTTTACATAAATATTGTCAAAAATTAGACTCATCTATAAACATATGTACATATAATGCAAAAACAAGTAGCTATACACACAGTCTCAATAGTTAGTAAAGTTCTTGGGGATACAATTTTTGGTAATCGGGTGGGAAATAGAATAGGGGATCGGGGAGGGAATGCTAATAATGGAGGGGAACAGAGAGGAAATACGGAGGGTGAAGCTGAGCAGTCTTTTCCCTGAAGGTTTCAGGGCGGATTGTTCAATATAATTGTACCGAGGAAACTCGAGAGCCAAGAAGAGTGGAATATGTCAAAAAAAGCACACAAAGTCAACACAAAAAGCATGGTGGCAGAAATAGGTATGGTGGTAGTACTTCCCCGGGCGAGCCCTTTCACAAGAATCTACTTGTTTTATGTTGAAAAATTACTTTTTCAAAACAAGCTTTTACAAAATTCATAATCGGAACCGCAAGCAGATTCAAATGAGCCCAAACACTAGTAGCCTACTATAATCCATTCAGTAGTTCCATTGTCTAGCATCCGTCTCCATCATGAAACCACCTTCATGGTACCATATTATTGCATTGTCACCGAAATTACTAAAAGTATATGTATTCCAAATTTCAGCTCAATCGGTTGAGGGGAACGGGTTTAAAATTCAGTTGCAAGATTCCACCCGGACAAACATACATACATTGCAAGTTAATAAAAATCTTGAAAAAAGGCTGTTTATTACTGTATGTTACACAAAATTGGACTTTTAGGTACCATGTTTGCTTAAGAGTACTTCGATCCATCCAAATCGAGAATCCTCTCTAACCAAAGAGTAGTATCGCTTCGAAGCGATAAGACCGCCCATTGTTGCTTTGTGAATTTTGATTTTTATGTTTGTTACTTTTTTTGGTATACACACTGCTACACATCAAGCTATACATTTCCAGTATAAGCTGACCTCTCATCCTACGAAAAGCCTACACAATGCGAGGTCAGCTTAACTGGTAATTTATAGCTTGATGTGTAGCCGTGTGTACAATAAAGTATTATCATTCATTCATTCATTCGACGACGACTTTTTGAATGAATAAATACGCTTTATTGTACACCAAAAAAGAAACAATCGTTATTATAAAATGCCTGGAAAAAATAGCTCACAGCGATAAGGCCGCTCATTGTGTTGCCTTTTAATTCTAGTTAAGTATTTATTTTTGTATTATGTACTAACTGTCTGTCACGTGCTTCGGTGTTAATCCAGGTTATAATCTACATATATACCAAATTTCATCGAAATCGGTTCAGCTGTGACGACGTGATTGAGTAACAAACAAATAAATAAATAATTATTGCTGGACATTTCACACAGCGCTATCTAGCCCTAAACTAAGCTGAGCTTGTACTATGGGAAGCAGATAACCGATAAAATACTTATACATATGTATACATTATTTTTGTAAATACATACCTAGTCAGGTCATAAATTCTGTCACATGTTTAATATAAAATAATTGAAACAAGTTTATTCATTATGTAACCATTTATATACCAAAATGAACATAACAAAACATAGATTCTTATGACACTAAAGTTTATTCTAAATTACCTCCGTGATTTTGAACACAGGCCTTCAATCTGCGCGGCCAGTCGTCTATCGCAGCACGAACGAGGTCCATGTCAATATCGGCGGCTGCCTTAATCAAGGATGTCTTGAGTGACTCCAAATTGGGATGAGGCTTTGAGCACGCCTTTTCCACCAAGTGTTGCCATATCTTGTAATCTAACGGATTCAAATCTGGACTGGAGGAGGGCCAGTCTTCGTGCCGGATGAAGTCGATTTCACGCGTCGCCAGCCAGTCTTGTGTGCTCTTCGCTCTATGAGCTGGCGCCGAATCTTGTTGGAATACCCAGTGCCTGTTATTGAACATGGTATGAGAAACAGGTTCCACAAGGTTCGTCAGGACTGTATTTTGATACACAACTGCATTCGTTTTACACCTTTCTCACAAAAATGTACCTTTGTTAAGCCCCAATAAGAAACTCCCAACCATACCATGAGCGAGGATGGAAAATGACCTCGTTGGACACGCGGAATACGGTTGCTCGCTTCTTCACTACTGTGTGCGTACACCTTATCATTTTGTTTGTTGTAGCTCTCTTCTACGGTAAAAAATTTTTCATCCGAAAAAAGAATTTCTTGATATTTTTTTCCCGCGTACCGCTTCAACAAAGCGCGGCATCTCTTCAGTCTCAGGTCCATTAGACGAGCATTCAAACGATGTCCTGTTTTTCTTCGATATGCCCGAAGCCCTAAGTCTTCATTTAACACCCTTTTCACCGTGGTTCTGCTTAACCCCATCTGAAGGGCCAACAGTTTCTGCTTACGTTTGGGATTTCTTTGAATTCGCGCCTTCACAGCTTTTATCACTGCTGGAGTCCTAACAGACCGAGGGCGACCACTTCTTGACCTGTCATCTACACTAGAGTCTTCATTGTATCGTTTGATGGTGCGATAAACGAATCTTTTGGTTATATTCAAATTTTTCAGTATGTCAAAAAATTGAATTGGCGCGTAACCGCAACGATGCAACGCAATAACTGCAACACGGTCTTCTTTAAGCGTCCACTCCATATTTAAAAATGAGTGAAATTCTAAAAAGTATACATTTTTATTTTCATGAACAATTCGAAATTCGAATTCTATAAACTTTTTTGTGCCCAGCATTCTAAAAGAAAAGTTTTTACTGTGTGACAATACTTATGACCTGACTTATAATACATATAGAGAAACAACCAGACCCGGAACAAATTATGTAGGTAGATCATGCAAACATTTGTTCCGCGGCGGGAATCGAACCCGCTACCTCCTGCGTCTCATACGGCTATTCGCCCACTGCACCACAAAGGTAGTCAATAAATAAAAAAACATGCAAACTTTCGCAGTTATAATATTTATTATTTGTTTGTTTGTTACCCAATCACATCATAACGGCTGAACCGATTTCGATGAAATTTAGTATGTACGTAGATTATAACCTGGATTGACACATATGCTACTTTTATCCCATAAATCAGGTCCCATGGGATAAAAACGGGGTGTCAAGTCAAGTTGCAACAGCGAGATTAGCTTTATTTCTAGGTTACCTACACATTTAGTAGTGTAACGCGTACGAAGTCGCGGGCAACAGCTAGTTTATAATATAATTATAGTATTGATTATATAATATCTTATGTGACTTTGTTCAAATAAACATAAATAATATTCGCCATTAAAACTTCATTAGATATGTACCAACTGATTGCTTCTTAAAATAAAGCCTACTTAGAACACATACCTACATGTTATACAACCAACTTGCTTAATGATAATAAGGTGATAGGAGAACAGCAGCCTTGCGATTACGGAAGCTGCTGCCAGTTACTTCACATTCACCTTATGTCACATAGACTCATGTTGAGCACTAAAATGTTTCATTAGGTGAAGGTTGGTGCGTCTGGCTTTATCATCATACGCGATGAAGCGTAAACATCGCGTAAATATTTAAATGCGCATTCCGGCACACTTCAGCCAGTCATATTGTAGAAACTGTTATATCAACATCGCGTATATATCGCGAACATGCTTACAAATCACCAATCAATAAAAAAATAAAATTAGGGCTTTAAAGTGCGTGACCGAGGCAATACTTTGCTATAGGCGATAGTTATCACTTAACATCAGGGCCATTATGCTTGTACACACGGCTACACATCAAGTTATACATTTCCAGTATAAGCTGACCTCGCATTGTGTAGGCTTTTCTTAGAATGAGAGGTCAGCTTATACTGGAACTGTATAGCTTGATGAGTAGCCGTGTGTACCATCTCCAAGCAGTATATAAAAAAAAGATTTTGTATGAATGAATGTAAATTCTGTACTGTAATAAAATTAATTATTATATTTAAAATCACATACACACATGTACATTTATGAATATATATATTTTTTTATCTCCACTGATATAAAACACGTGTTGTAGATTTATGAATATTTGAGAAATTAATAGGTTGGGGAAAAAGTCTTTTCGCATTATAGTATGTACGAACTTGTAATAAAATCTCTTTGGCTATACTACTTGTATCTGGCTGGTTTTGGTATTATTCAAAGTTTAAATTTTAAAGAAGATAATTCCAAATTCAAATTAAGAAAATGTGTGATTTTTATTTGTTTTTCGTAATGTAAAGATGAGTGAATCTAATGAAGAAATTCGATACATTTTAAAATTTTACTACAAAAAAGGTAAAAATGCAACGCAAGCCGCGAAAAAAATTTGCGATGTTTATGGACCTAATGAGAGTCTGTGAGAGTAACACAAATTTGGTTTAAGCGTTTTCTATCCGGAAATTTTGATTTCAAAGATGCACGTCGCTCTGGTCGCTCTATTACGGATAAAAATGATGCCATTTATGAAAAAGTGGAACAATATCGGCATATCAGTAGTTACGACGTAGCTGAAGAACTGGGAATTGACCACAAAACAGTTTTGACGCATTTGAAAAAACTGGGTACACAAAAAAGCTTGATATTTGGGTACCCCACGAGCTCACTGAAAGAAACCTAATGAACCGTGTACTCATTTGTGATTCTTTATTACCACGTAATGAAACCGAACCATTTTTGAAGAAGCTGATAACTGGTGATAAAAAGTGGATCACGTACGACAATAACGTGCGAAAAAGGTCGTGTTCAAAGGCCGGTCAGGCTTCACAGACTGGGGCGAAACCCGGGTTAACTCGCAACAAGGTGATGATGTGTGTGTGGTGGGATTGGAAGGGCATTATTCATTATGAGCTATTACCACCAGGCAGGACCATCGATTCTGAACTCTACTACAAACCACTGATGAGATACAAGCAAGAAGTTGAGAGAAAGCAGCCGGATAATCAACAGAAGGGGTGTGGTTTTTCATCATGATAACGCTAGACCTCACACATCTTTAGCCACTCAGCTAAAATTAAAAGAGTTTGGCTGGGAGGTGTTAATGCACTCACCGTATAGTCCTGACCTTGCACCTTCAGATTTCCACCTGTTTCGGTCTCTTCAGAATTTTTTAGGCAGTGTCAGGTTAACATTACGAGAGGACTGCCAAAACTACTTGTCGCGGTATTTTGATCAGAAGCCCCAAAATTTCTATAGCAATGTGATCATGTCCCTACCTACAAGACGGCAAAAAGTTATCGAACAAAATGGTACCTACAAACTTTAGTTAAATGCAAATAAACTATATTAAAAAATGTTTTGAATTTTCTTAAAAAATGGGAAGAAACTTTTTCCCCAACCTAATACTTTGAATATAATTAAAAAAAATTCACGGAAGCTTGAGAGACAGGTATCAGCTAACTTCGTCATGTTGCTTTGTGGCTATCAGTGTGCGCGCGCATCAGTTATCAGCTAACTTCATCATGTCGTTTTATGGCTGTCGGTGTGCGCACGCATCAGTTATCAGCTAACTTTATCATGTCGCGTTAAAATGTTACCCTCATATTTTTGTCCTAACGCACCAAAAGAAGTATATTAACAAAAACAAATAAATGTAAACATAATGGACGGTCTTATCGCCAGACAAAGTTAGATTTTATTCGTTTTTATTACATATATCTTGTAAACATCCTTGCAAAGTGTACTGACATTTTATTAGATTTTTAAACTAATATGGATTTTGAATCACTTCTTATTATTTCTAAAGTACAACTTTATTGTTACGCCGAGGCTGTTACAGAATAAGTAATAGTCGGCTTCTCGAAGTTGTACCTACTGTGTCACAGAATAGGTAATACTCGGTGTGGAATATACCTACATACTACGTTGTCACCTACGGTTGCACAGAATAAGAAATAGTAGTCAGTCGAAATACGTATACGTTTCTAGTTAGTGGAACCATCAAGAACGTTCGAGAGATATGTACTGTGCGCGGTATAAATAGTGCGTAGAGACGCCCACAGAGTGTTTTTGGCGAAAAGTGCCAATATTTCGGTGACTTTTAGTGGTTTATTGTGCAACCGTGTTGTAAATTAGTGTGTTGTGAATAATTGTGAATAAGTTCGTGTATGTATCGTTTTAGTGTTGAATAAATGTGCACAACGAGCGGTTGGTAGCCGTTTGCGCCCAACGGCTCCCCGCAATTCTTACTAGATCGTTGGACCACCTTGTGGGGGGCCGGCCTACGCTGCGTTTTCCAGTCCGTGGTCTCCACTCGAGAACCTTTCTTCCCCAACGGTTATCGGTTCTACGAGCGATATGGCCTGCCCATTGCCACTTCAATTTGCTAATTTTGAGAGCTATGTCGGCAACTTTAGTTCTTCTGCGAAACTCGGTGCAAGTTCCCAAATCGCTTGTCAGGTTTCACGCCACAAATAAAATGAAAAAATGTTTTGTTACGTAACATTGATAGCAGTTATAAGCGGTACTGAGGTCACATAAGAATGCAATTAACAAGAAAGTAAACTGATTTCAGTAATTAAGCGTTATTTATCGAAGAATTACTTTAAAATGTTTTAATACAATGCGATAAGACCGCCCATTGAATATTTTTTTATATTAAATAGGACATTTTAAATTGCTCATTAAAATAACACACATCTAATAATTTATACCTAACTAGCTGACCCGCCGAACATGCTTAAGACGCGGGCTGCCAATGTTTTGAGAATCGGCCATCATTAACTGCATTTATTTATGAGAAAATGTTTTTTTTTCATAATTTCTTTTTGCGTGATTTTTTCGATATTTTAATAGTTATTCTACTATTCGGGGCGGAGACAAATCCAACAAATCAAAGATCACCAAAATCGGTCCCGCCGTTCTTGAATTATAAATGTTATAACTAACCCGACTTTGTTTCATATATACGTGTGTACTAGCTGACCCGCCAAACTTCGTATCGCCTTGACATGCATAAGACGCGGGCTGCCAATGCGTCGCCCCGGTAGAATTGTCAATCGGCCATCATTAACTGCATCTATGTATGAGAAAATGAATGTTCGTCATAATTTTTCTTAGCGTAAATTTTTCCAATATTTTAATAGTTATTCTGCTATTAGGGGCGGAGACAAATCCAACAAAACAAAGATCATCAAAATCGATGCAGCCGTTCTTGAGTAATAAATGGTGTAACAAACCCGACTTTGTTTTATAGGAATATATATATTTTCTACAATTTTTATTGTCTTGTCAAATGATCGTGTCGTCACCTAGGCCCTTTCAGAAAACCAGCGTTCATCGTATCCACCGTGGTATGAAACAGCTTATGCTGAAACAGGAACCATTTAATCCTTGCACAACACCATCATTGTCTGGTGGGTATCCTGCTTGCTCAAGAGGTACTATAGTACCTCTATAGAACTGCTTGGGTTGGTAGGCTACCTACTATACGGTAATAGGGACACGGAATGGTACCTACTTATCTATTTTGTGATAAGTGGGTACTATTCTGAAGTAACTATCTACTTCTTTCTCTTTTTATCTCTTGTACATAGGTCACACAATCGAGCGTATGGACCTTTCGAGATGAGCCGAATCCAACCAAAGTGGCGCGCGTGAAAAGTGCCTCGAAGCGGATGATTGCTTCTTTTTTTAATAAAACTGGACACGTGGCTACTGTTGCTTTAAAAAATCGTCGTACCGTGAATAGTGACTGGTACACGATCATTTGTTTACCGAAAATTATTGACAAACTCCGTGAAAATAACGGTAAACGCCGTATCATCTTGTACCACGACAATGCAAGTTCCCACACGGCCAGACAGATATATGAGTTTTTGATGGCAAAAAACGTACAACTTATGAGTCATCTAGCATATAGTCCTGACCTGGCACCGTGTGACTTTTTTTGTTCCCAAAAATCAAGAACCAACTACGCGATCAACGGTTTTCATCACAAAAAGAGGCTGTCGAAGTGTATAAAAAACATATATCTGTCTGACGTCACCACAGAAAGGCACAAATGTTTTAAAATTGGTTAAATCGTATTAAAAGTGCATTGACGCAAAGGGAGAACATTTTGAGAAACAATAAATTTATTTTTGACCAATAATAGTTTTTTTATTATTGATTCCGGAAACTTTTAGTGTGCCCCTCGTATATGGGTTCAAATAGGTGTATTTGCTTTCTTTCTATGTACAACGTGTGGCCTGTATGTTCAGCTATAGACGTCCTGGGGCGTAGGCCTAGTTAAGTACCTGTAGAGAAGGATTTAGTCATGGATGAGTCATTTTTCGGAACATAGAAGACACTTGTCGACCGTCTCGAGCACGGCGATTGCGAGAGTGAACGGGAGGTATCGTTGTCGACGCTTCCTCGACAGTAGTCTACAACGCCGAGCACGATATCCATCATTTTCTCTTCTCTTTGACATTTTTGACATTTAAAGATAGATAACTTTCTTCTGAAATTGTCTAGGTCTTGTGATGTCTAGAACAAAATAAGGCTTTATTGTACATCACACTCACATTTTTTGACGACCTCCGTGGCGCAGTGGGTGAATAACCAGCTGAGACGCAGGAGGTAGTGGGTTCGATTCCCGCCGCGTAACAAATGTTTGCATGATCTACATTTGTTCCGGGTCTGGTTGTTTGTCTATATATTATAAGAATGTATTTACAAAAAAAGTATATAAGTATTCTATCAGTTATCTGATTCCCATAGTATAAGCTCTGCTTAGTTTGGGGCTAGATAGCGCTGTGTGAAATGTCCAGCAATATTTATTTTTTATTTTATAATTTAAAAACAAATAACAATACACGCAGAAATACAAGTTGTGGTCAGAGCCTTGTCGTCTCTTCGAAGAGTATACAAGGAAATCGCTGCGCTAGCCTTGCAGATCTGTGACCTTCAGCTTTGTAAGCTTACATTTTACACAAGCAATATTACGATGGCCAAAGGTATTGCAAATGTAATAGCCAGGTATTGCTCATCGATTCACGATATTTCAATCCGCAATCTACAGAAAGCCAACCAAGCAACGTATCTGCCAATATTCTACTAATATTATAAAGCGAAAGATTGTCTGAATGTTTGTTTGCGGAACGTTACTAATTATAATATGCACTGATATTCTTTTTTTTTACCTACCTACGTATTGTTTTAATTTTTGAAGTAAAACTTCTTTAGGCACGCTTGACTTGGGGAGTTAGCTGGTGAATGCGTTACGAAAAGTGCGAACGGAAGTTGAGAGGGAGACATAAGTTAGTGAAGATAGAAAGAGAGCGAGTTACGTTTTGTATATTACTGTAGGAGCAAGAGAGGTGCGCGCGCACATTGTCTTTCTCTCTCATAGCCAGTGCATGAAATATATATAAGAGTATATCTCAGTCAGTAGTTCGTTTAATTAATTTTCGTAATTTCATATTGTTTCTAATGTAATGTCAATTTCGTTCTTGAACAATTTTAAAAATTAATATTTTGAAAAAGAAGTTTTACTTGAGTCGTGTGGTCTAAAGCAAACTCGTTTTTTATTGTTTATTCATCATCATCATCATCCACAGCCTAATTTCACCTACTGCTGGGTATAGGCCTCCCCAAGTTTGTGCCATCCGCCACATTCCTGCGCTAGTCTCACCCATTGACAGCCCGCGACTCTAACGATGTCGTCCACCCATCTTACTGCCGGACGTCCTACCCTTCCACAGCCATTCCTCGGCCACCATTCAGTTGCTGCCATGCTCCACCTGTCATCACCACGTCTTCAAGTGTCCCGCCCAAGACCATTTGAGTTACATAACTCGATTCCCAACGTCATGAACCTTCGTTCTTCTGCGGATCTCGACGTTTGGAATTCGATCTAAGAGTATGATGCCGAGAATGGTACGCTCCATGACTCTCTGTGCAACTCTTAACCTGTACACAGCCTTCTGCGTGCGCGTCCATGTCTCGGCACCGTAGGTCATGGTGGGCAATACACATTATTGTTTAGTATTTCCAGTGAATGAATAAATGAAAACACTTTATTGTACACAATATAAACAAAAAAAAAATACAAACAAAATAGAACACAGAAAGCAAATAGTACAATGGGCGATCTTATCGCTTAGAAGCGACCACTTCTAGACAACTTTTGAATGAAGAGGATTTTGTTATAACAAAGATAATGGTCAGAAATGTGAATGTAATTATTAACTTTTAGCTTTTCAATATTTTTTCATATTTTATTTTGTAATTTCTTATGTATTCGTTATAACGCATTATTAAACACAGTATTAAACAATTTAATTTAATTTGAACGCTGTAGATTTAACTAATTTGTAACAGACAAACTGATGGGAAAAAAACCTTTTACCCTTATTCTGCAAAGAGGTAAGACTGGTTTACAAGTTGTTGAAAATTATTTTTTATTTTGGACATACATTTTTAGAGTAGGAAATATCCAGTCAGGAGACAAACCTACAATCTCCGAATCGAACGCAGGGGTATAGGGGGCCCGCGACTTCGTACGTGTTACACTGCTAATTATGCAGGTAACTAAGAAATAAAGCTAAACTCGCTGTTGTAACTTGATTTGACACTTAATTTTTATCCCATGAGATCTGATTTATAGGATAAAAGTAGCCTATGTGGTAATCCAGGCTATAATCTACGCATATAATAAATTGCATCGAAATCGGTTCAGCCGTTACGCCTACAATCTCCGAATCGAACGCAGGGGTATAGCCTACTTCTTTTTTGTATATTAAATAGTAGCTGTTGCCCGTGACTTCGTACGCGTTACACTGATAATTATGTAAGTAGGTAACCTAGAAATAAAGCTAAACTCGCTGTTGTAACTTGATTTGACACTTAATTTTTATCCCATGAGATTTGATTTATAGGATAAAAGTAGCCTATGTGGTAATCCAGGCTATAATCTACGCATATAATAAATTGCATCGAAATCGGTTCAGCCGTTACGCCTACAATCTCCGAATCGAACGCAGGGGTATAGCCTACTTCTTTTTTGTATATTAAATAGTAGCTGTTGCCCGTGACTTCGTACGCGTTACACTGATAATTATGTAAGTAGGTAACCTAGAAATAAAGCTAAACTCGCTGTTGTAACTTGAGTTGACACTTAATTTTCATCCCATGACACCTGATTTATAGGATAAACAGTAGCCTATGTGGTAATCCAGCCTATAATCTACTTATATACTAAATTGCATCGAAATCGGTTCAGCTGTTACGACGTGATTGTGTAACAAACAAACAAATAAATAAACAAACATCCAAACTTTCACAATTAAAATATTAGTGTGATTTATAATGGGTTCCTATATCCGTCGGTAATCGACTACGACTCGTATCTCTTTGAAAAAGTGTCAAACTAATGTCAAACTTTTTACACTTTTTCAAGGAGAAACGAGTCGTAGCTGATTGCCGACGGATATAGGAACCCGCCATTAGACACACGAGCTGACGGGCCTCCTGATTTAAGATGTTACCGCCGCCTATAAACTCCTGCAGCACTTGTCGTACTGCAGTCGTTGCCTAAAACCGAATAATAATAAAAAAAAGTATTATAAATATTGCTGGACATATCACGAAGCGCTATCTAGCCCCAAACTAAGCAGAGCTTTTACTATAGGAACCATATAACTGATAGAATACTTATATACTTATTTTTTTGTAAATACATACTTAAAAGAAACAACCAGACCCGAAACAAATATCTGTAGATCATGTAAACATTTGTTCCGCGGCGGGATTCGAACCCGCTACCTCCTGCATTTCAGCCGGCTATTCGCCCACTGCACCACGGAGGTCGACAAAGCCAAAAATATCTGATATTAAGCCAAATTGTGAAGGCCAGAGGATTAGCATACTGAAATGTCACTGAGCGGGCACATAGCTCAAAGAACTGACGGCCGTTGGGGGTTCTCTGGAGACCACGCACTGAAGCTCAGCGTAGGACGGATCCCCGCTAGATTGAAAGAAAACCTGATGTTGCTGGGAGCCGTTGGGTACGGGCTGCATAAGATCAAACGCCCTGAAATCTATGCGATGTTCAGCAGTAGATGAATGCTGATATGATGATGATAAAGATAATTTATTTGCAGAAAGTTAGTTGGTACAATTTTACACTGGTCTTAATGTACAATTTAAGCTCTTAATATTCTACCAGATAGTGTCCTGGTGTGCAAATATTACATATAAATAATTAAAAATTAAAATTAACTACTCCTACACAATATAAAAATGTCGATAAAATAAACTAAAAGAATGTCATGTCTAGTACTTATAATTAAAATATTCCGCAACAGTCTAAAAACATTTTGATGATAACTGTTTATTAATTTATTTATTCGAAAATTCGCAACGTCTTTTCGTCCAACATACCTCAGTGCCCTAAGACGAAAGTCTTCAATCAGTGTGTGTTACCAGTGATGACATACGGAACCGAGACGTGGTCCTTCACTATTGGCCTTATGAATAAGCTCAGAGTCACTCAACGAGCTATGGAGAGGGCTATGCACGGGGTTTCTCTACGGGATCGAATCAGAAATGAGGAGATACGTAGGAGAACTCAAGTCACCGACATAGCCCGACGGATTAGCACGTTGAAGTGGCAATGGGCAGGCCATATAGCGCGCAGAACAGATGGCCGATGGGGCCGGAAAGTTCTCGAATGGAGGCCACGGACCGGCAAGCGCAGCGTAGGACGTCCACCTACAAGATGGGCAGACGACTTGGTAAGAACCGCAGGTCGGCGTTGGATGCAGGCCGCTTCCAACCGCAGTTCCTGGAGATCAATGAGGGAGGCCTTTGTCCAGCAGTGGACGTCCTACGGCTGATATGATGATGAATTTATTTATTAATTTCGGTATGGAGTCACACATACGAGTTACCAAGTGAAGTCATACACCGACGCTAGTTCGAGATATTACCTCGCATTCGATACGGGCACGGACATCTCTAGTGTTGTTTGCGTAACAATTACGTTGCACATACTCGTACATATATTCCTACATAACACAGGCTCGCTAGAGAGCTAGTGTGAGAAACAGAGCTACGTCAGGCACTCTGCTCAAATATAATAGCCACATCAAATTGTCATCTGGACATCGTAATTTTTAGGGTTTCGTATCCAAAGGGTGAAACGGCACCCTATTACTGAGGCTCCACTGCTAATTATATTAATTACACTGTTAATTATTTATTGTTATTAATTATTGTTTATAATTGTTAATTATAACTCACATAAATTAGTTAAAAAGTTACCTTACTATATAAACTTTAATCGTACAAAAGTTCCCAACTTGATTACACTGTTGTAACCAAGTTATGCAGAACTTTGAGTAGACAAGGCAATGACAAGTTTCAAGTTGGCATTGTTCATTTCACGATAATATTTTCACCTAAAGGGTAAAACGGGACCCTATTACTGAGACTCCACTGTCTGTCTGTCACCAGGCTGTATCTCATGAACCGTGAATGTTAGTTGAAATTTTTATAAATGATGTATTTTTGTTGCCGCTATATCAACAACTACTAAATCAGAATAAATTTTTAAGGCGGCTCCGATACAACAAACGTGATTTTTTTGCTCGTTTTAGCTCGATATTGATAACGGCAACAGGTAGACGCCTGTAATATTCACAGAATATTTAGTTATATATTCACTTAAAAATAAATCATTAAATTTATATAAAACAAATATTTAACATACAACAAACGTGATTTTTTTGCCATTTTTATAGATAATTGTCAAGGGCGGATCCAGCTTTGGTGCCAGGGGGGGGGGGGGGGGGGGGGTC
This sequence comes from Philereme vetulata, assembly GCA_918857605.2. Classification (NCBI taxonomy): domain Eukaryota; kingdom Metazoa; phylum Arthropoda; class Insecta; order Lepidoptera; family Geometridae; genus Philereme; species Philereme vetulata. The sequence continues at coordinate 13,554,385 of OU975421.1, forward strand.
ACATAGTCGTGGTCAAGTCATAAGAAGTTATCATTTAATTTTTATAATCATAGATACAAGTAAAAAGTAGAAGGTATTTTATTAATGTACTTACATACTGTACTTAAAAATACCTATATATTAATAACAAAATCAATTTTTCAAATCAAAATATTAAATGAATTAAATATTAAATGTACTCTACTTACATAAAATCTATATTGTGACAAAAAATTATATAAAAACATTATGTTTAATAATTTTAATTAGTGGTCCACCTAGGTCCTGGACCCAGCCCTCCCCCTGGATCCACCCTTGATAATGGTACGGAACCCTTCGTGCGCGAGTCCGACTCGCACTTGGCTGATTTAATTTTATTTAAGCTAACATTTATAATAACCTATATAATAGTACCAAACAATTTAAAGAACTCAATAAAATATTCCTAAATTCTTAATTAATAAACAAGATATTGTTAATTACACACTAACTTACCCAATAGTTGTACGGACCTTATAAATAAACATGGATTACCCTTGGAACAGTTACTGAAAATAACAGACAGACATTTCAAAAATATTCATTTCGTTCAGGACGATAAATACATAAGTAAATAAAATAATGCTGGACATTTCACACAGCGCTATCAAGCCCCAAACTAAGCAGAGCTTGTACTAGGGAACCAGATAACTAATAAACTAGTGGTTCGCCCTGAAAACATCTCGCGAGTCTCCCATAAAAACAAAAAAAAATATTAGGAATCGTAGACCATCAAAACAGTGCCATGAAACGCATTCAAATTACAGGTGACGGGAGTTCATGTTAACTTTTTTTTTTGGTAGATTTGCAGTTATTCTGTATATCAGACTGTTGCCTATATGTATGTGTGCCACTTAAGCTGCATGCATACCAAATTTCAGCAGTTGGGTCACTGTACCCTGTGAATTTTGTCAAAGTTTAGTTTTTATTGGAACGAAGTTCCTTATCGCGCGTTACGAAAGGGGGCTAGACGGAAAAAATTAAGACCAAAAGTTGTAACGACACTTTTTGCTATAGTTGTAAGCCGTGCGGCGTGCGCGTGTTTCTCTGTCTCTCTCTCTCTCTGTGTCTCATAGAAAGCAAGCCAGTTTTATTTTCGTTTCGTCTTTCTGTTTCGCATTGAACAGTGTGGTGTCGCGACGGTTATTTTCGGTTTTTTTTTTATATATATTATAGGCTTGCGTTAGACCACCATTATTTTTGTTGAGTGTATACAGGTTTTTTGTAAATAATAAACAATCAACAACAAAATATAATACTACCATCGATGCAGTTTTTTCAAGACATTTAAAAAAAATAGAATCCCATACATATGTTTCCTACTTCAGTTACCACAAGCCAATTATTACTAAAATTGAGCCAACTGATTATGTTTATATTACATTATATTTGTTAATAATAAAACAAATATTATTATAACGTTAAAAAAATAACATTTTATTACAATTCCTTCACTAATTAATCGAAAGGAACTTCGTTCCATCCGGGTGTCCCTTGACACCTCTCAAGTTTTTGATATATTACATACAATATTATACAATAAATTAAGAACAACAAGGTTTAAACTAAAAATAAAAACGGGGTCGAAATGTACTTACAAAGACCTTTTATTTAGACGTGCCATTTGAGCGGATAATCCTATTTTGTTTTTTTACCTCACTTGAACCCCAATATCTCAACCCCCCCCCCCCCCAATATATCAAACCCCCCTATATCTCCCCCCCCCAGTCACAACAAAATGATGCCATCACTACCTAGTACCTACCTATATACCAATTTTCACGATGATCAGATAAACGCTTCGAAAGTTATTCTCGGACAAACAATCACACATAGGTACATACATACATACAACGCCGGTTTACCCAAGTTGATTTAGAGATCTCGCTCGATCAGATACTATATATACTTTATTGTAAATACAAAGTTATAAGATATAGAAAACATCCAGACCCGGAACTAATATCTGTTGATCATGCAAACATTTGTTCCACGGCGGGAATCGAACCCTCCTCCGTCTCAGCCGGCTATTCGCCCACTGCTCCACGGAGGATATAATAATTAGGTTTTATCATTTCACAGAACTACGTAAGCGAAACCCTTTGCAAACACTTGTATTCAATAAGTAATGCAGGAAGATAAAATAACCTACACTACTCACCTAATAGTGTGACGATAGCCTACATAAAGGTATTCTACACTAGCAATTAAATTGCTCTATTCCGAGCAACTGTGACGTCACAATGAATACAAGCAATCTATGGCAATGCCTAGTTGTAAATGTTCAAATCCTAAAAAATACTAATAAATAACGATTTTGTGAGTCTTATAAGTGCTCATTCTTAATTATCTGAAGTTATGCTAAAAAATACAATAGGTACAAGTATTGATGAAAAAATTCACAGTAATTATGAAACGAGTTTCAAATTTAATAATTTTTAATGAAAGTTAATTACCCTCTCTATCTCTGCGTGTATGTGTGAGGTGTGTGTGTCTGTGTGTGTGCGAATGATTGTGTTAATAAATAATCATCAAATTTGAAGATAGCCGATTATGCCTGATAATTTTATCCAAACAATTTTTCTCGCCATTAATTACCTAGATTTCATAGAAAAATTGTTTATTTTGATTTAAATTCTTTATTTTAAATCATTACAAACAACACAGATAATTAAAATCCAAAAATGTATGACTCCTTCCACTCCCAGTTCAGGGCCTGAAATAGGCAACTTTTTATTCGGACTCCACGCGAAACTGTGGACAGAAGACAAACGTAGAGTTGCCCGTATGAGATCACCGTTAGATAATTCCGTAAATCTCTATGCACTGTTTATGGCACTTTCGCTGACGCATCAATCGCGATTTGTAGCCGGTTACGCATATCTTTATTGTTATAGGTACTAAATACAGGTACAGTCAGCGACGTGAGTAATAGATATGTACGTAGATACCTGGATTAACACATAGGCTACTTTTTACTCTATAAATCAGGTGCCATGGGATAAAAATGGGGTGTCAAGTCCAGTTGCAACAGCGAGTTTAGCTTTATTTCTAGGTTACCTACACATTTAGTAGTGTAACGCGTACGAAGTCGCAGGCGACAGCTATTAAGTGCATATAACCTTGATATTTATTGATTTTGGTTATTTTTTACGAACATTTTAGGAACATTTACAAACCCAGCTACATACTTATAGAAGTTGGTCGACTTATCACCATCATCATCTTCAGCCCGTGTCGAGCCACTGCTGGGCGTAGGCCTCTATTCGTTTCTGCCATTCTTCCCGATCCTGTGCCAGTCTGAACCACGTACGACCCACGGACTTATTGTTGTCGTCGACCCATCTCGCTGGTGGACACCCCTACTTCGATGGCTAGTTATCGGCCTACACTCTGTTAGTGCCTTAGTCCACCTGTCGTCACTATCGTTAGTCGACAACTGCTCGATTAATCTTTACACCACGGCAGTATAATGTGGTACCCCAAAAGTTCGACTACGTTACCCTAATAAATAAATAGGGGTTCGCCCCGAACTGAGATCTCGCGAGTCTCCGATAAAAAAACTATATTATTCGTAATCTGTGGCAATCAAAATAGTGCCACGAAATAAATAGGCATCTTACTTGACCTACAGTTTCATTAAAATTACAGGTAACGGGTATTCATGTTAATTGGATATGTTTTTTTTGGGGTACAAATTGCAGTTATTCTGGATTTCAGACTTTTGCCTATATTTGTGTCACTTAAGCTACACGCATACCAAATTACAGCACTGTGTACCACTGTGTCCAGCACTGTGTACCTCTGTGTCACTGGTGTACCCTGTGAATTTCGTCAAAGTTCAGTTTTTATTATGGCTAATAACTCAAAGACTTTACTAAAAATAAAAACGGAGTCGAAATTTATATCTACATAGTACATATACATAGTACCTATGTGTGTTGTATGTAATAGTATTTTTTGTTTTATATCTATAAATATATTTATATATTTGTTATATTTGTCATATATATATTCTATGTATTATTGTTGTTATAGCAAGTAGGTTTATGTATTTATTCTAACTGTGATCGGAGTTTATTGTTATTTGTGTTTCTTTTGTTTTATTTTCTTAATTATAATTAATATTGTTAAAAGTTAGCACGCCAACCTTTTTGTTACCTCTGAGGTTGGCAGGTAGAAAATGCTATTAGCATTAAGCCCACCTTTTGTACATGTAATTTGTATTTTTGTGCAATAAAGTAATAAATAAATAAATATACATATACTAATATTATAGACAGGAAAGATTTGTATTTGTGTATTTTTGTGTGTATGTTTGTAATGAATAAACTCAAAAACTACTGTGCCGATTTCAAAAATTCTTTACCATTGGAACCTTTTACCATCTTTTACATTGCTTCATTCATCCTGAGTGACATAGGCTAAATTTATTGCTAGAAAAGATTAGGGATCCTTACTAAAACTAAAGTTACGTAATCCAAGGTGTAAAAAAGTGCCCTAAAACGTATTTCGTCGCATGCGCTGCGGAAACTATTGATGATAGAACAAAAGTATATTCTACAATATTAAAGAACAAATCAATATCTACAAAAATAATATTATAAAGAAGAAATATTTGTTTGTTTGTTTGTTTGCATTGAATAGGCTCCGAAACTACTGGACCGATTTAAAAAACTCTTTCATTGTTGGGAAGCTACACTATCCCCGGGTGACATAGGCTACTTTTTACCCAACTGCACAGAAGGAGGGTAGGCTTTTTTTTTTAACTACGCGTACGAAGCTGCGGATTGGTCATCTAGTGTACTAATAAAGACCTTTCAATTGACGTCCCACTTGACCTAATAGACTCATGGTTTTAGCCCTGTTGAACCACAATATCTCAGCAACCCCCCCCCCCCTCCCTCTCTCCCCCCACACACATTTTTAGATCATTTAGTTACACCAGGATTGTGCCGATACTGCCTTAACATATATCAAATTTCACGATGATCGGATCAACACTTCGAAAGTTATACTCGCACAAACAAACATACATGCGTACATACATACAACGCCGATTCGCCCAAATTGATTTGGAGATCTCGCTTTGCTCGATCAAATACGCATTTTCTAGAGATTCCAGCTGAAATAAGGGAACTACCCATGAGATATCGAATTAAGGTAGATATTATACTTACCTCTCCCTCCCTCATTCTCTCATTTGCAAAAATGTACCTATTTATAGACAAAAGCAACTTAAATTATTGGAATATGCTTTTTTGGAGTACAAACACTAGTCTAAAAAGATTTGATTCACGTTGTCAAACTAAGCCCTGCTTGCGCAACGATCTCTAAACGTATTAAGCAAATAAACATGTTTAAATTTGACACATGGATAGACACATAAAATAGACGTATGGTCTAACAACTTCTTAAATCATATTTAGCCACTAAATACGTTTAAGCATCGTTGCGCAAGTCGTAAGTCTTTTAAGACCTCAATAGTCTCGTCAATAGTAACCTACTGTTTGGAGTTTCAGAATCGCCAGTGAATCCATCACCAATGTCTATGTTGTCCGATTTAATGGCTCCCACGTTCATTATCTTTTCTCACTGACTGTACTAAGATAATTATTATGGACTAGCTCATACAAATTCATACAATTTTTGCAAGTTTCACTGAGATCGCAATGGCCACTCGTAATATGACCATGACACAGTCACTAAATGTGCCTGAAATATATGAAATTATGATGATAAAAAACGAGTGTGCTTTAGACCACACGACTGAAGTAAAACTTCTTTCTCAAAATACTAATTTATAAAATTGTCCACACGTCGTCTGTTAGTCGATCAGTCTTATGTTCATTCTGGACAGACGCAACTCGAGTGCGAGTTGCGTCATAACTCGCACATTAACGATTAAAAATAAACGAAACGTATCTCTCTCTCTTTCTATCTTCACTAACTTATATCTCCCTCTCAACTTCCATTCGCACTTTTCGTAACGCATTCACCAGCTTACGCCCCAAGTCAAGCGTGCGTAAAGAAGTTTTACGTCAAAATACTTAGGATTTAACACCTTAGGTTCATTGAGGCATTCCACCACAGATTTCCAGAGTGACAGATTTTGTGCGTCCTACACCCAGCGGCTCCCAGCAACCTTTATCATGTCATCTTTCCATCTAGTGGGGGCCGTCCTGCGCTGCGCTTTCCAGAGCGTGGTTTCTGAACTCTGAGTACCTACTACAAATTATCTCCAATTAAGAAACTAAAAATAAAAACGGGGTCGAACTGTACTCACAAAAACCTTTTATTAGACGTGCCACTTGACCTAATAGTCTTATTTTCATTTTTTTACCCCTCCTGAACCCCAATATCTAAATAACCCCCCCCCCCCCCACATTTTTACCTCATTTAGTCACACCAAAATTGTGCCATCACTACCTACATATATACAAAATTTCACGATGATCGGATAAACGCTTCGAATTTTATCCTCGGACAAACAAACATACATACATACAACGCCGATGTGCCCAAGTTGATTTGGAGATCTCGCTTCGCTCAATCAATGACAGAAACTTTGTTTTAGATTTTTCCATTTGCAATATACACTGCACTGAAAATGGTGAGGGAAAACATTGCAATGAAAGTCGACCCTAGCAATTCAAAAAATTAAAAAAACCCTAGTAGGTCCTAGCAATCTGATACTTCGGATTTTCAAATCAGACAGTACCATTGAAGCAGACTTAATTCTGTCCACTCGCTAGTAGGTACCCTGCAGTTTACAAGTTCCTTGTGAAAGGGCTCGCCTAGAGAAGAACTACCACTAAGTATACCTAGTTTTGCCGCCAAGCAGTAATTTCTGTGTTACGGGAAAAAATACAGGGGCATGCGGCTTTACACCTCTATACCTCAAGTTAATGATCTAATAATATTAGATACATTTTCAATAAAAATTATTTAACTTTAAAAAAGATATCGCGGCTACTCTTATTAAAGAGAGTGCTTCGACCTTAATTCTCTAAACATTTATATTTAATCATTATTATTCTTTATTTACCTCATCATTTATTTTTTAATTTTTGTTGTTACTTTGTTTTGCCTATGTAAGTGAATATTTCCCTTCAGCTGGTCTACACAGAACTGCGCTAGAGTTATCATGCTGTGTACACATGCTTTGGAATACAATCTAGGTCGACAACTCTCGATAGCAGTACTTGTGCTACTGTGTTCCGGTTAGATGGTAATGGTATGTTCCTGTAATTACTGGCACATTATAAGCTAAGTCCTATAGTATGGCAACGTATCCACATAGAGATCAAGACAACATAGTACCTTGTTTTGAATTCTATATGGATATCCATGGGCTGGAGTAGCCACTTAACATCTGGTGGATTGCATGCTCATTTGCCATATAAGTTGTATAAAAAAACTATATTTTGTGTCTGATTGGTTGTATTCGGTTTTATGTGCCATAATAATAATATAATATAAAAAAAAAAAATAATGAACGTAGGGCACGTTCCTAAGCTGCGTGACCTACAAGGCAATACTTTGTTATAGGCACTTAACATCTGAGATATATACTTGTTTAATCAACATGTAGTAAAAAAAGTATTTTTGTATCTAATTAGACGAAGAAATGATATGATTGACGCAGAACAGAAGGCATCAGAGCGCACGATTTCGTAATAACTCGGACAGTATAATTATGTTATACGTAACGAATAGAATAACGGGTAGATATTAAACGCTATTATTTATTGGACGTAACCTATATTCGATAATCTGCATATGTTGCTTAGCCTGCTTTTGAACTGACTTCAAAAAAGGATAAGTTTTTCAATTCGTCGGAATCTTTTGAAGTAAAACTTCTTTACGCACGCTACACTTTGGGAGTAATTTAGTGAATGCGTTACGAAAATGGCGAACGGGACTTGAGAGGGATATAAGTTAGCGAAGATAGAAAGAGAGAGAGTTACATTTCGTATATTTTTAAACGTTAATATGCGAGTGCGAGTTGTGTCTGCCCAGAATGAATTTAGACTAACAGACGTGTGGACAATTTTGTATTTGAACAATTTTATAAATTAATATTTTGAAAAAGAAGTTTTACTTCAGACGTGTGGTCTTAAGCACACTCGTTTTTTATGTATGTTCCCCGGTTACTCGAAGACGCCTGGACCGATTCGAGAAATTATATTTTTGTTTAAAAGGGTCCCAAATGGTCCCATTTGCACCAAGTCAGTATCAGTCTATCAGTATGACGGATCAAAAAAATTGAGGGCAACCCTCAAAATTTATAGGGACGCATAATTGTTTTATGTTTTACCTCAGAACTCCGTCATTTATCAAGCGATTTGGAAAATTATTGTTTTATTTGATAGGATATACTTTCATAATAGTCTCATAGAAATTTCATCAAAATCAGTTAAGTAGTTAATTGTATTGTATTGTATTAATTTTATTTCAGATATTTATAACCCATAATCACAATAATTTAAATAAATTAAAATAAATAAATTAAATACAATCAAAATAAATCAAATTTAATTTAATCAATATTATAACATAGTAGGTTAGTTAAAATTAAAATAAACAACAGACAAATAAATTAATTAATTAATTACCAAAGTGTTTTATATTGCCAGTAGTTATCCCCACCCAGTGCCTCTGAATAGGGCAATCAAAACGACCAGCAATCATCTTCAGAATACTGTTGGGACTACTACTACTGTTAAGTCGGTTATATTTTTGTTAAAAAGTTACTTCTATATGAAGTTTCCTGTCCAACTGGAGCCAGCCCCTGTTGCCCGACAAAGCTGAAAGACGGGTTATGGTTTCAGTCTGAGTATGCTAAGAATGTGTATCGGTCTACCTGCGATGTATCGGTACTTTATGTGCTTGATTTTATCCACATACTTTTCTAATGCTAAAATAAATAGACGCTTCTTATGCTAAGAATGAGCACTGGCGAGTAACAACTATTAATATCTTAGCCCAGGGGCTCCCAAACTTTTACAGTTGGCGGCGCACTTACAGGTTTAGTATTCTGTCTCGGCGCCCTAGCTAGTTGAAATAGATTATATCCGAATAAATTATTTCTTTATCTATATTATTTACTATCAGTTTCGAGATTAAGCAAAAAATGGTTTTGCCCGTCTGTCTGTTCTCGCCTACAGGTCGCATTTTTCAACCGATTTTGACGAAACACAAGTTCACAAGTTCCTTGATTTATTATTATAAATACGGGATTTATCACGTACCGTCTTATCGGTTTTTCAACCGACAATGTTATTCGGATGGACAATGTTCAATGTTAGACGTTATTCGGAGCGGATCGCACTCAACCTGATGAAGGTTCACGAATTGAACCGAAACATTGTCGGTCGAAACACCGATAAGACGGTACGTGATAAATCCCGTATTTATAATAATGATTGAAATTAATCACGAAAGTTTTCTAAGTAAAATTCCTTGATTTGTTTAAATTTCTTAGTCGATTGCGTGTTTTGATTAGAGGGAAATAGGGGGAAAGCTTTCTGTAGCGTTATTTATCGACGGATTTCAATCAAATTTGAGAGCCTCACTAAGAACTTCATTCTACACAAGATGTTGTGAAATAAAATCCAAAAAGGTGGAGTGGAGGGAGATAAAGAGGGGGAGTTTGCTGTACCGTTATAATAGGTTGGGGAAAAAGTCTTTTCGCATTATAGTATGTATGAACTTGTAATAAAATCTCGTTGGCTATACTATTTGTATCTGGCTGGTTTTAATATCATTCAAAGTTTAAATTTTAAAGAAGATAATTTCAAATTCAAACTAGAAAAATGTGTGATTTTTATTTATTTTTCGTACTGTAAAGATCAGTGAATCTAATGAAGAAATTCGATACATTTTAAAATTTTACTACAAAAAAGGTAAAAATGCAACGCAAGCCGCGAAAAAAATTTGCGATGTTTATGGACCTAGTGCAGTGTCTGTGAGAGTAGTACAAATTTGGTTTAAGCGTTTTTAATCCGGAAATTTTGATGTCAAAGATGCTCGTCGCTCTGGTCGCCCTATTACGGAAAAAATTGATGCCATTTTTTTAAAAATTGGAGCAAGATTGGCATATCAGTAGTTACGACGTAGCTGAAGAATTGGGAATTGACCACAAAATAGTTTTGGCGCATTTGAAAGAAACTGGGTACACAAAACAGCTCGATATTTGGGTACTCCACGAGCTCACTGAAAGAAACCTAATGAACCGTGTACTCATTTGTGATTCTTTATTACGACGTAATAAAACCGAACCATTTTTGAAGAAGCTGATAACTGGTGATGAAAAGTGGATCACGTACGACAAGAACGTGTGAAAAAGGTCGTGGTCAAAGGCCGGTCAGGCTTCACAGACTGTAGCGAAACCCGGATTAACTCGCAACAAGGTGATGCTGTATGTGTGGTGGGATTGGAAGGGCATTATTCATTATGAGCTGTTACCACCAGGCAGGACCATCGATTCTGAACGCTACTGCGAACAACTGATGAGATTACAGCAAGAAGTTGAGAGAAAGCGGCCGGAACTAATCAACAGAAGGGGTGTGGTTTTTCATCATGATAACGCTAGACCTCACACATCTTTAGCCATTCAGCAAAAAATAAGAGAGTTTGGCTGGGAGGTGATAATGCATCCGCCGTATAGTCCTGACCTTGCACCTTCAGATTTTCACCTGTTTCGGTCTCTTCAGAATTCTTTAGGCAGTGTCAGGTTAACATCACGAGAGGACTGCCAAAACTACTTGTCGCGGTATTTTGATCAGAAGCCCCAAAATTTCTATAGCAATGGGGTCATGTCCCTACCTACAAGATAGCAAAAAGTTATCGAACAAAATAGTATCTACATACTTTAGTTAAATGTAAATAAACTATATTAAAAAATGTTTTGAATTTTCTTAAAAAATGCGAAGAAACTTTTTCCCCAACCTAATATATATTAGGTTGGGGAAAAAGTTTCTTCGCATTCGTAAAAAAATAAAAATTGCCATCCGTCTATATAGACGGATGGCAATTTTTATTTTTTTACGGAAAGTTTATATATACCTATGCTAATCAGACTACGCAGTCCTCTCCACCTTCACGAGACGAACCCGTAGACACCAGATTAGACCTCCTAGGAGCAAAGGAACGCGAGTAATCGCTAAAACTTTACCAATATTTTGCTTAAAAGTCTACATAGATAAGCCTATTTAAAAATTCAAGCACCTGAAATTCGATTTAAAATTATACTTTCTTCATTAATTTACACGCGACCCGAGGTCTACCGTTCTCATAGAACCACTAGTCAATAGATTGAATTATTTTGTTGTATTCTTTATTTCCTAGGAAGTTCAAACTAGGAGTTTGCCAAAGAGCGATGGAGCGCAGCATTTTGGGTGTAAAGCGGATCGACCGGATTCCAAACTCCTGGCTGCGCTCGAAGACCGGCATCGCTGACGTGGGCATCAAGGCTGCAAAGCTTAAATGGAACTGGGCGGACTCTCCCGTATGCCAAGAAGACATGCATAAGGACTCCTAAAGACGGAAAACGACGCCGAGGAAGGCCTAAAAAGCGCTGGAGCGATTACTTGGACGTCTTCCAAAGAGACTGGCGGGATATAGCTTTAGACCGTGATAAGTGGATGGAAGAGGAGGAGACCTTTGCCCAGCAGTGGGACAGTATGGGCTACTAAAAAATAAATATTTTTTTCCTATCTATAAGCAGAGTAATGTAATAGTAGGTACTCGCAATTACTACATTCAGCTAATGTGCCCTTAGTGTCCGAACAACTGCACAATGGAAGACTTAAAAATGGCTTCTCCTGACACCATCAATGTAGCCAAGTACCTATCTAACACAATATAAGTTTTTTTTAATATACATTATAGGCTTGCGTTTGACCACGATCTCGCCTGACGGTAAGCGATGATTCAGTCTACGATGGTACACGCTTGCCTAGGAGAAACCTATTCACTCGCGACTTAAAGATACCCAGGTTGTAGCTATCAGGAAACACAGACTCTGGCAAGGCGTTCCACTCTTTGGCGGTGCGCATAATAAAGGTCGAAGAGAACCGCTTTGTACGAATGGGAGGTATTTCTACCACATAGCGGTGGCGCACCGCAGAGCGTCTGGTTGTCCGTTGATAGAAAGGAGATGGTGGGATCAGGTTGAGGAGTTCCGCCGCACACTCCCCGAAATTCTACTCGATAAAAAACCGAGAGGCTAGCAACCTTTCGTCGATGCTCCAGGCTGAGGAGCCTTGCATCAACTAGCTCATCGTTGCCTATGAGCTTCTTGGCTCTTCTCTCAATTGATTCCAGAGCTTCAAGTTGGTACTTCGCTGATCCGTCCCAGAGGTGAGAACAGTACTCCAAACACGATCGGACTTGTGCTTGGTACAAGTTGAGCAACTGTCCCGGTGTGAAGTAGTGCCGCACCTTTGCGATGCCGCACCTTTCGACTCAATTTAGGAGCCGAAATTAGAATTATAAGTAGAGCTATTGACACGCTAAGAAGAAGCTTGTTTAAATTTAGTGACGGTGAAAATAATATTTATTTATATAGTAAGCCTTGTGAATACAAAAACCAACATTTCATACGATTAACATTCACTAAACTAACACATTTTTTAGACAAACTTTCGTTTTGCGTTGTTTATTTTTAGAGAGCAACAATGATTTTAAATTCCGAAGGTGCTCTCAAACAAGTTATTTACACGGCAATGTGTAGCTCGCATTACATGCCCAGCATTACATCTTATTTTCTCATTATTGAGTTGATATCAATTTGACGACCTCCGTGGCGCAATGGACGAATAGCCGGCTGTGACGCAGGAGGTAGCGGGTTCGATTCCCACCGCGGAACAAATGTTTGCATGATCTACAGATATTTGTTCTGGGTTGGGTTGTTTCTCTCTGTATTATAAGTATGTATTAACCAAAAAAAAGGTATATAATATTCTATCAGTTGGTATCAGGTGGTTCCCATAGTACAAGCTCTGCTTATTTTGGGGCTAGATAGCGCTGTGTGAAATGTCCAGCAATATTTATTATTATTTATTAATAGTTTCCGTTAAATATATGGCACCGTGGGCGAAGAGCCGACTGAGACGCAGGTTGCGGGATCGATTCTAGTCACGGAACAAATGTTTGTATTATCTACAGATACCTTCCGAGTCTGGATATTTGTTTGTTACTCAATCACGTCGTAACAGCTGAACAGATTTTGATGAAATTTAGTATGTACGTAGATTATGACCTGGATTACCTATTACATAGACTACGATTTGAAGTAAAACTTTTTTACGCACGCTTGACTTGGGGAGTAAGCTGGTGAATGCGTTACGAAAAGTGCAAACGGAAGTTGAGAGGGAGATATAAGTATAAGTGAAGATAGAAAGAGAGAGAGTTACGTTTCGTATAGTTTTATACGTTAATGTGCGAGTGCGAGTTGCGTCTGTCCAGAATGAACATAGACTGATGGTGATGACAGACATGTGGACAATTTTGTAATTTAACAATATTATAAAAAATATTTTGAAAAAGAAATGTTACTTCAGTGGTGTGGTCTAAAGCACACTCGTTTTTTTATCCCATAAATCAAGTCCCATGGAATAAAAATGGGATGTCAAGTCAATTTGCAAAAGCTAGTTTAGCATTATGTCTAGGTTACCTACAAATTTAGTAGTATAACGCGTACGAAATCGCTGGCAGCAGCTAGTATATTATAACATGTACCATAATGTATGATCTAGAAACGTGCTCTTTCTCAATAGGCCTCATAAGAAGGCTCGCGGTCGCTCAGCATGCTATGGACAAGACTGTAAAGAAAGAAAGAAGAATAAAGAATATTTATTTTGACAAAATGTACAAATATAAAAATTCAATACATAATTATTAGGTAGGTACATAACAAAACATAAGATGACTATTCTTGGTATTTCTCTATGAGCTCGAATCAGGAATGAGGAGATTTGTAGACGAACCAAAGCTATAACATAGCACAAAGGATTAGCAAGTGGAAGTGGTAGTGGGCAGGGCGCATAGCTCAGAGAAATGACGGCCGTTGGGGCACAAAGGTTCTTGAAAGCGAAGCGTAGGACGGCCCTCCATTAGATTGAAAAACAACCGGATAAAGGTAGCTGGGAGACGTTGGGTGCAGGCTGCAGAAGATCGGTCGCTTCAGCTGTGGACGCCCTATGGCTGATGTCTACCAATCTACTATCGTTATCGTAGATCGAATAGCGACTACCGTATAACTAGGCCCTCCCAACCAACTATTCATGCGTGCGTCTTTGTTCAAAGTGGCAGTTGTACCTATTTGTACCTCTAATAACTAGTGGTTCGCTCCCAGCTGAGATCTCGCGAGTCTCCGATTAAAACAAGAAAAATATTATTTGTAATCTTTGACTATCAAAATAGTGCCCCGAAATAAATAACCATATTACTGGACCTACAGTTTCATTCAAATTACAGGTAACGGGAGTTCATGAACAGGGTTTTTTTTTGGGGCACAAATTGCAGAAATCCAGAAATTTCAAACTTTTGCCTATATTTGCTACACGCATACCAAGTTACAGCACTGTGGGGTTACTGGTGTACCCTGTTAATTTTGTCTAAGTTCAGTTTATATTATGGCTAATAAAATAACTCAAAATTTATATAAAAATTACAAAATATAAAAACGGAATCTAAATATACTATTGAAGACTTTCATTTGACGTCCCATTTGACCTAATAGTCATTTTTAGTGCCTCCCTTGAACCCCAATATCTCAACATCCCAACATTTTTAGCTCATTCAGTCACACCAAAATTGTGCCATCACTACCTACCTATGTATCAGATTTCACGATGATCAAATCAACGCTTCGAAAGTTATCCTCGGACAAAAAAACATACATACATACAACGCCGATATGCCCATGTTGATTTAGAGCGCTCTTCGTTCGATCAATAATGTAGTACTGGTCGTAGAGCTTTTGTGAACGCGCTCGAGGAAGTGGGCACCACTGCCTTACCTTTATCTGCCGCCAAATAGCAGTACTTGTGCTGCTGTGTTCCGGTTAGATGGCAATGGTATATTCATGTAATTACTGGCACATAGGCATAACCGCTAAGTCTTATAGTATGGCAACGTATCCACATAGAGATCAAGATAACATAATAGCTTGTTTTGAATTCTATGTGGATATCCATGGGCTGCAGTAGCCACTTAACATCTGGTGCACTGCA
This sequence comes from Philereme vetulata, assembly GCA_918857605.2. Taxonomy (NCBI): domain Eukaryota; kingdom Metazoa; phylum Arthropoda; class Insecta; order Lepidoptera; family Geometridae; genus Philereme; species Philereme vetulata. The sequence goes on from OU975421.1 coordinate 13,569,645, forward strand.
TGCTCGTTTGCTATATAAGTAGCATATAAAAAAAGTTTTAATCGGTTTTCCTTTGCCATTAACTACTTTGTGTAAATATGTTTTTATCGGTACCTGCTTATTTATTAGGCATACTCCAGTTAATGAGCTGAGCGTAATCTAGTTACGAGCGCATCAGAGCGTGCTTCTGCAATTTGTTCGGGCTGCTATTTATTGCAATTAGTTGCAATTTGGAAGCGTGATGTGGTCTGGTAGAAATTATATTTGAAACTGGGTGAATTTGCACACAATTAATAAATATACTAGTGGTTCGCCCCGAACTGAGATCTCGTCTCCCAAAACACAAAAGACAATATTCTTAGGGCTACTCGCGCAATGATGCCTAAACATATTTGGTGGCTAAATATGATTTAACAAAAATTAAACAGATACGTAAAATTTAAACATGGTTACTCGCTAAATACGTTTAGGAGTCGTTGTGCAAGTCGGCCTTAATCTTTGACTATCAAAATAGTGTCACGAAATAATTAACCAAATAACTTGACCTACAGTTTCATTCAAGTTTTAGGTAACAGGAGTTCATCTAATTTGGTTATCCTTTTTTGGGGTACAAAATGCAGTTATTTTGGACTTTTGCCTATATTTGTGTCACTAAAGCTACACGCATATTAAATTACAGTACTGTGGGGTTACTGGTGTACCCTGTGAATTTTGTCAAAGTACAGTTTTTATTATGGTTAATAAATAACCCAAAAACTGTAAAGAAGTTATTAAATATAAAAACGGAGTCTAAGTTTACTAATGAAGACCTTTCATTTGACGTCCCATATGACCTAATAGTCTCATTTTAATTTTTTTTACCCCATTCGAACGCCAATATCTAAACAACCCCCCCACATTTTTAGCTCATTTAGTCACAACAAAATTGTGCCATCTATGTATTAAATTTTACGATGATCGGATTAACGCTTCGAAAGTTAACGTCGGACAAACATGCACATACATACAACGCCGATTTGCCCAAATTGATTTAGAGATCTCGCTTCGCTCGATTAATAAATAACTAGCTGACCCACCCGCGGCTTCACGCGCGTGGTTTATCAATAAAAACATTACCCTCCTGTTGCGCAGTTGGGTAAAAAGTAGCCTACGTCTTTCCCCAGGATATAATCTATCTCCTTTGCCAAATTCCATTACAATCCGTTCAGCCGTTTAGTCATGAAAAGGTAACAAACAAACAAACAGAGTTATTTCGTATTTATAATATTAATTTGGATAATAAATATTTCTGGACATGCCACACAGCGCTATCTAGCGCCAAACTAAGCAGAGCGTGTACTATGGGAACCAGATAACTGATAGAATACTTATATACTTTTTTTTTGTAAATACATACTTATCATATATAGAAAAACATCCAGACCCGGAACAAATATCTGTAGATCATGCTAACATTTGTTCCGAGGCGGGAATCGAACCCGCTACCTACTGCGTCTCAGCTATAATAGCGGCTATTCGCCCACTGCACCACGGAGGTAGTCAAACCTATCCAAACCATATAATATCTAGTATTAAACCTATCTATATATATCTATATCAGCGTTAGGTATTATACATGTTGTAAAACTGATAGAATACTTATTATAGGTTTTTTTTGTTGATAAAATCGTGCTTTTTATGTACTAGTTGTTGCCCGCAACTTCGTACGCGTTACACTACTAAATGTGTAGGTAACCTAGAAATAAAGCTAAACTCGCTGCTGCATCTTTGACTTGACCCCACATTTTTATCCCATGGGAACTGATTTATGGGATAAATAGTAGCATATGTGTTGATCCAGGTTATAATCTACGTATATACCAAATATCATCGAAATCCGTCCAGCCGTTAGATAGATAGATAGATAGATAATTTCTTTATTGCACACCATTAAAAATAAAACAAACAAAAGAGAATACAAAATTAAATCAAAGGTACAATGGGCGGCATTATCGCTAAAAGCGAGCCGTTACGGCGTGATTGAGTAACAAACAAACATCCGAACTTTCGGATTTATAATATTAGTGTGATAGACAAACAACCAGAACTTGCAAACATTTGTTCCGCGGCGGGAATGTTCACCCACTGCGCCACGGAGTTTGTACAAGTTCTTATAATTTGAGCAACTCACAATCTCAATTCAAATTCCTTTGTCTTTCTTACAAAACAAAGTTGGATTATCTTACGCATAACTTTTTAAACCAACATCCGGTCCAGTTATAAAAGTGGAACTAATTCCGAATGGCGTCATATCAACCTTGCAGTCCATAACACCACTATACCTCTACCCCTTAAAATATACTCTACACCCTTATTTCAATGTTGTAAGGTTCAAAATACAGTAATGTTTAGTTGGAATAATCTAAGTTGTGCAATGCATTCTTAGTCACAGTCACAGTGATGGCCGTAATAAACTTTTGCCCATTTGTGGTAGACTTTATACTATAATAGAATATTGACTACAATAGAAGATCTCATTAAAGTTAACTAGTGGTTCGCCCCGAACTGAGATCTCGCGATTCTACCATAAAAACAAAACAAATATTCGTGGTAATCTTTGACTATCAAAATAGTGCCACTAAATAAGAAATCCAAATAACCTCACCTACAGTTTCATTCAAATTACAGGTAACCGGAGTTCATGTTATTGGATGATCTTTTATGGGGTACAAATTGCAGTTATTCTGGATTTCAGACTTTGCCTATATTTGTGATACTTAAGCATACCAAATTTCAGCACCGTGGGGTTACACAGTAACCTGTGAATTTTGTCAAAGTTTAGTTTTTAATAAGGCTAATCACTCAAAAAATACAAATACTTTACTGCAAATAAAAACGGAGTCGAAATGTACTAACAAAGACCGTTCATTTGACGTCTCATTTGACCTAATAGTCTCATTTTCAACTTTTTTTACCCCTCTTGAACCCCAATATCTTAACAACCCCCCCCCCCCTCCCCCCCCCCTCCCCCCCACATTTTTAGCTCATTTAGTCACACCAAAATTGTGCCATACTATGTATACAATTTTACGATGTTCGGATTTTCGCTCCGAAAGTTATCCTCGGACAAACAAACATACATACATACAACGCCGATTTGCCCAAGTTGATGTATGGCGGGTTCCTATATCCGTCGGTAACCGACTACGCCTCGTATCTCCTTGAAAATGTGTCAAACTAGTGTCAAACTTTTGACAGGTTTTCAAGGAGAAACGAGTTGTAGTTCCTATATCCGTCGGTAACCAGTTACAACTTGTAACTGGTTACCGACGGATATAGGAACCCGCCATTAGAGATCTCGCTTGGCTCGATCAAATAATAATAGAAGTAAAGTAAGAAGTAAACCAATTTTTAGGAGTAGCAGAGTTCTTTGTGAAAGGGCTCGCCCGGAGAAGTACTACCACCATACCAATTTATGCTACCAAGTAGCATTGCTGTTTTTGTTTATACTACTTATATGGCAAACGAGCATGCAGTCCACCAGATGTTAAGTGGCTACTGCAGCCCATGGATATCCACATAGAATTCAAAACAAGGTATTAGTTGTCTTGATCTCTATGTGGATACGTTGCCATACTATAAGACTTAGCGGTTATGCCTATTTGCCAGTAATTACAGGAACATACCATTACCATCTAACCGGAACACAGCAGCGCAAGTACTGCTATTTGGCGGTAGATAAAGGTAAGGCGGTGGTGCCCGCTTCCTCGAGCCCGTTCACAAAAGCTCTACCACCAGTAAAATATGCTGTGTTTCGTTTTGAAGGATATGGTGAAATTACAGGCACATGAGGCTTCACACCTGTATACCTCAATTTGATGGACGCAGAGCAGTGCATCGTAGGGCACGTTTCTAAGGTGCGTGAACTACGAGACGATTCTCTGTTATAGGCGATGGGTTCCATCTCTATATAGCATAAAAAATACATATGATTTTAACCTCTATCGTAATATCATAAATTCGAAAGTAACTCTGCTTTCAACCTGTTTGTCTGTTAGATACGTTTTTAGAACTAAACGGCTTGTCCAATTTCGATGGTATTTGGTGCATAGATAGATTATGACCGAGATTGAGACATAGGCTACTTTAAGTAGCGAAATTTAAGTTCAATATAAAATTGTATTGGCAAGTAACTCGAAAACTCTGTGCCAATTTGCTGGTTCGATTCCCGCCGCGGAACAAGTCTTTCCATGATCTACAGACATCTACATCTACAGTTCCGGGTCTGGATGTTTTTCTATATATTTTAAGTATGTATTTACAAAAAAAGTACGTATACAAGCTCTGCTTAGTTTGGGGCTGGATAGCTTTGAGTGAAATGTCCAGCAATAAATAAAAAAACAATAAAACTGTTCCACATACATATTTTTAACCTCCCGATGTTAAGAAATTGCGTTACTATATAATTTGAAGAAATTGTCTGTGTAACACTAAACATAGTACCTACCCATATTAAGCAATAGATTTATTTTTGTATAGCTTATAGCGATAAGACCGCCTTGTATTTCCGCATGTCTAGTTGTTTGTTAATTTAAGTGTACACACGGCTACACATGAAGCTATACATTTCAAGTATAAGCTGCCCTCGCATTGTGTAGGCTTTTCGTAGAATGAGAGGACAGCTTATACTGGAAAGATATAGCTTGATGTGTAGCCGTGTGTACAATTATTATTAATATTTCTTTATATTAATCTGTAGACAAAGGTTGTGGACGTGGGTATGACGATCGCAGGGCTGAAGTAGAGATGGACTGGACACTTGGCTAGGAGGGATAACGGGCGTTGGACGAAGGCGATTACAGAGTGGTGGCCAAGGGGTGCTCGTAGACCAAGAGGTAGACCACTCGCGCGATGGTCGAATGACATTGAAAGCGTAGCTGGGTGTCAATGGATGAGACTCGCAAGGGACCGGAAAGAATGGCGTACCTAATAAAGATGAGGCCTATACCCAACAGTGGGTACAGACGGGCTGAGATGATGATGATGATGAATCTAACTTTTAAAACTATCATGGTTATGAACACTATTTATACTAAAAACGGGATATTTACCATGATTTGTGAGTGTTTGAGTATCCCGATATTTCGGCGCAGTTGCATGCGCCATGATCACGGGTAAACTGAAGTCTTTGCGAGTAGGTAGTTATTGGCAGATATAACGATCTAACCTCTTTCTAAGTCTCTTGCTAGGAATGAATTCGCTAATTCTATTTCTACCACCGGTTTCATTCTTGATCATAACTCGATTCCGACACACAACACTCACGGTATCAGGACGCGTAATTGACACTTCACTTCTTCGGTTCTTACACATTCTCACCACAGGATTCCAGGCTCCAGATAATTGAAAACCATCGTCACGATTGAAATTCTTTTGTTTGGCAATCTCAATTGCCTCTTGAACCAGTCTTGGCATGTAATGTCGCTCAGTTGAGATTACTTGTGGGTTGTGTAGCTCGATCCAGTGGTTTGAGCCCGAGTCCAGCAGATGTTCCGCTATGGCAGACTTTTGTCTGTCAACATTCTCACCGCCCTGAAATGTTCCTTCACCCGACAAGCTATTGTGCGTTTGGTTTGACCAATATAAGAACTCCCACAGCTACAGTCTATTTTATACACTCCTGGTTTCTCTAGTGGAAAGCAATCTTTTGGTGAGCGCAGGTAGTGTGTAATTTTCTTTAAAGGAGTAAATATTATTTTATTTTTTATTTTTCTTTATTAGGGACAACAAACAATTATACAATTCGGTTACTTAATGCTAATACTAAATAAGGTTCTATAAGTAAAAACAGCCCCGGTGTCCACAGATTGGGTTGACAAATTATAAGGGCATAAAGTGCATGCTTATGAAAGAAGACAAACAATATCTGTAGGTCACATTACATACAAGAACAAGATTTTACTTTTTACTTTAGGTCAGACAGAAATAGTGTATCCGACATTATAACATCAGATACACTCTTTCTGAAAGAGCCGGGTGAGGTTGCAAACAGTTCGATACCAGTAAAGAGATCATTATGTTGTTTCATGATTCTGTTTAAGGGTGCGCGCTCACCGGCGTTAGTTTTGCACGGAATAGGCGCAAACAAATTACGTTTGCGAGTCTCTCGAGGGTAAGAACGATAGGGTATGTGTAAGTAAATTTGGTTTACAAGATTACTACAGTCGAATCCATGATGACATATCTTATAAAGTAACATTTGATCAAGGAGCAGTCTTCTCATCTTAAGAGTTGGCAGTGAGTATTTATTTAAGAGAATGTCGTAAGAGGACTTAGAACGAAAGCAGCGATAGGTTACTGAACGCAGAAACTTACGTTGAACTGATTCTATCTGATCTTTATATTTATCATACAGTGGGTTCCATACCGAAATAGCATATTCTAACTGAGATCTAATTAATGATTTATACAAAAAAATATAAGATGCAGGATTCTTAAATGGGATACAAGTTCGCATTACTAACCCGTATAACTTATAGGCTTTATTGATTATATGGTTTACATGAACATCAAAGTGAAGCTTTGAGTCCATGAATAATCCAAGGTCTTTTAAAAGTGGTACCCTTTCTAGTGGCGTGTCACAAAGCATATACGAGTATGTAAAGTCAATGTTATTAATTTTTTTGAGAACGTTATCGACTTACACTTAGGCAGGCTTAGGTGCAACTTATTTACCTCGCAGTAGCGTGTTAGGCAATCCAGGTCAGCTTGTAATCTGAGGCAGTCATCTAAAGTAACAATATCTCGATATATTTTTAAGTCGTCAGCATATAAAAGGAAGCGAGTATACCTGAAGCATTCCTTAATGTCATTGATAAAAATTACGAAAAGTAAGGGGCCTAGTATGGACCCCTGGGCTACTCCTGATATGACCTTTATTATGTCGTCGGAAGTAAATCCGTTGATTGCAACTCGTTGTGTTCTGTTCCTAACATAAGAGGAGAACCATCTAAGCAAATTTCCGTGAATACCGTTGAATGCCAGCTTACGCAGGAGAAGGTCATGGTCCACCTTATTGAAGGCCTTGCAGAAATCTGTATATAGTCGACTTCTACACGTTTATCCATACTTTGAAAAATGGAGTTAGTATATATTATGAGGTTGCTGACTGTAGAACGTTTTTGAACAAAACCATGTTGTTATTTAATAATAATTTTATATAGAGAGGGATATATATGATAATGTACCAATCTTTCAAGAACTTTCGATAAGGTGGACAGCAAGGATATGGAACGGTAGTTAGAAATTTCATTTTTACTGCCATTTTTATAAATTAGTGTTATATTAGCTGTTTTCCATATTTTTGGGACGATTCCTCGAGTTAAACTTCTATTGTAAAGTATATGCAAGGGAATAACAAGTGAGTCAGCAGTGTGTTTAACGAAAAAAGGCGGCAGGTCATCTGGGCCTGGCCTTTTGGTCACATCTAGTGATAAGAGTTCTTTAAGAATTAACTCTTTTGATAAGTGTATGTGAGAGAGTATAAAGTCACAGTTATTATTAAACGGCAGGGATTCCAGATCCGTATTCTCACAACCACCCGATTCGTATACTAACCCAAAAAACTTTGTAAAAAGTGTGCAAATGCCTTCAGGGTTATCTGATTCGACATCACTGTATTTTATGGAAGATGGAATGCCTGATTTCTTATTACGACTCTTAACAAATGCCCAAAAAACGTTGACGTCCTTTCGAAGCCGTTCTTCAAGCGAGTTTATATAGTTATCAAAACATTCTTTGCTTAGTGATTTAAATCTTTCTCGAAACAGTGAAAATTCTTCGTAATGTGATAATGTGTTGTATTCTTTCCATTTTATCCAGGCTTTTTCTTTGTTTTTAAATATATGAATGAGTGGCCGGGAGAACCAAACTGGATAGTTACTTGATTTTGGTGGACGCAAAGGAATGTACAACTTTATAGTCTCATATATTTTTTCATAGAAAACACTAGCCGATTCTTCAATGGGCGCGTCTCCTAAAAGTGTGGACCAATCTATGGCTCTAATGTGTTCATTGATTTCCGAGTACACACCTTCTGTAAGGCTGTATACCTAGGCTTAGCTGACGTGGCCATTGGTTTGTATGAAATGTTAAAAGGGACTATAACATAAAAGGGTGGATGCAAGCTATCTAAACGGACCAATGGACTGTGTGTTGGTGGTTCACATAAACAGGCGTCAAAGTTGGATATAATTAAGTCGAATGTCCGATTCATAGAATGTTTTATGTGATTGAATTGATTACTATTCGTTGAACGCAGATAATCAAATAAATATTTGTGTAGCAGATAGTCTTTATCAACAGAGAGAGTTGAATTACCTGAAGGGCCCTAGTCTTGCCAATTAATAAGGGGAATATTAAAATCCCCGACTAAATAAAAAACTTCTGTTAGACTATGATTAACTTCATCCCGTAATTCATTTAAAAAGTAGAATAATAGAATAAATGCCGCTAATTAAATAATACCCACTCCGTGTCTTTAACTTCAAAAGTACATAATATACGCATGGAGGCAATGGGTTTACAGCGCCGTAGCTATTGTTATGATTCGATGCTAGGAATATGTATGCCACGGCGCAATGCCACCAAAACACCGCCGCCGTCCTTCTTGTCCGTGGCTTCGCGGTCTCGATCGCATCTATAAACTTGGTATCGGGAATTTATTACTTCGCTATCCAAAATGCTAGGCACTAGCCACGTCTCCGTGAGTATAATAATATCATAACAATTCGCCAAAATGTTGGTAAATAATGTATGCAGTTTTATCCTAAGTCCCCTACAATTTTGATAATCAATTGAAATGTTTTCAATCATTTTTAGTTAGCAAAATGTAAAAAGTTTTACCTTGTAATATATACGTAAGACGAAGACGAGAAGTACAACCCACTAGATTCACAATCTTGTTTAAATATATGAAAACGTTATTATTTTTAGGCATGTTCGTACGAGACCACATACAAGTATAACCAGATAACTTTTGTTAAAGTGTTTGTTATAATTATTAATTTCTAAACCATAATTTGCCATTAAAATATTTTTTAGGGTAGGCAACAATAATGTGACTGCAAAACAAATTACTCGTAAACACATAGAGTAGTGAATGATTGAGAGACTGCATGTAATAAAAATATCATCTACATATACCTGTAATTCTTCAGCGCATATACAATGAGAAGCGGCAGTTTCAGTAATATATATTATTACTTAAAAATAAACCTAAATAGTAATTATAGAACAGGAGTCCACGAGCGTAAAAGTTAGTTATTATGACCGGTATCGATCTTTTCGAAGTATATAAGTACTTGGATTCACTATGAGTTTTTGTTAACACTATAAACATAAACACACCACATTCACTTAACATGAGAGTTGATCTTGGCCAGGTCCTTGTCGGAGCGGACCGCAAACACTGGTGAGGTTTCATTTCTCCTGACAAGTATCGTCCCATGTTTGACCCACGAGAATCGAAAGCCGCATTGCTTGGCTGCTTCGCGGGTCTGTCGAAACAGGTTCTTATTCTTGAGATTAAGGTGCTCGTTAACATACACTTTGTGAGACGATCCAGAGATGTTGAGTTGCTCCGAAGTGATCCCTTTGTGGAGCCTAACAGCTGAAATGAAGCTGTCTCAAAGCAGACGACTTGAGAACTTCACAATGAGGATCAGTAATGTTATAGAAAATTCAATAGAACTAGTATCCATGTTATTCTTTAAGACATATAAATGATATATCTTTTTGAATTATCAAAATCGGACCATTATTTACGAAGATATTAGGTAGTAAACTTATGCCGTTCCTCCCGCTAAACGTCAATGTGCGCGGGTGCGTGTGACGTCACTACGACGGAACCGAGCGCAAGCGGCACTCTTAGGGCGTAGAGGCCACGCGTTTGTTCACTACATTTGTCAATTTGTTTACTTATAGAGTGGTTAGAGTATAAGTGAGTGTGTAAAAACGTACATAATATGAGTACTAATAAAATAGAACCTGGTTTTGTGCAAGCTCAATCAGATAACCTTCCAAAAGTGGATTCTTTCATGGTATTTGATTACCTAGGTAATCATTCTAAGTTCACGAGCGCTGAAATCCGTGGTTGGAAACTACAAAGGTAAGGGTGCTGCTTATTTATCTACGTACATAGGTGCTTATTAATAATCTTTAGGGCTACGCTATTAGTTGTAGGTAAAGTACCTAAAATGTTAAGTATAGGTACAGGGATGTATTCAGAACGTTTGAGGTAAGTGTAAAAAGAATTAATGTAAACTTAAACTTTTTAAACTTATGAATCTTTATTCATAGTTATAGCTTTATTCGTGTATATCGTAGCTTAGTATCTTGAAAAACAAACGTTGTTTTCGTTGTTGTAAATCTTTTCGCTGATGACTATTTAACTAACTTTTGCTTTATACAGTGCATGGTTCTCTGCACTTACTGATCATTCTCATTATTATTACTATCTCGGCCATTGTTACAAATTATTAATTCGGTATGTACTTACTTAGGATGGGTTGAATATAAATAACTAGTCGTTCGCCCCGAACTAAGATCTCGCGAGTCTCCCATAAAAACAAAACAATATTATTCGTAATCTTTGACTATCGAAATAGTGCCACGAAATGCATAACCAACGTACTTGACCTACAGTTTCATTCATATTACAGGTAACGGGAGTTCATGTTATTTTGTTATACTTTTTTGGGGTAAAAATTGCAGTTATTCTGGATTTCAGACTTTTGCCTATATTTGTGTAACTAAAGTTACACTCATAAAAAATTTCTGTGGGATCACTGGTGTACCCTGTGAATTTTGTCAAAGTTCAGTTTATACCTAGTCAGGTCATAAGTATTGTCTCACAGTAAAAACTTTTCTTTTAGAAGAACCTCGGTCTTTTAGGACTCCAGCAGTGATAAAAGCTGTGAAGGCGCGAATTCAAAGAAATCCCAAACGTAAGCAGAAACTGTTGGCCTTTCAGATGGGGTTAAGCAGAACCACGGTGAAAAGGGTGTTAAATGAAGACTTAGGGCTTCGGGCATATCGAAGAAAACCAGGACATCGTTTGAATACTCGTCTAATGGACCTGAGACTGAAGAGATGCCGCGCTTTGTTGAAGCGGTACGCGGGAAAAAAATATCGGGAAATTCTTTTTTCGGATGAAAAAATTTTTACAGTAGAAGAGAGCTACAACAAACAAAATGATAAGGTGTGCGTACACCTTATCATTTTGATATCAATTCATTATGTACAAGATCATTATATATATTTTTATTCCGGTTTATTTACTTAGTTATTACAGATCTGCTCGTGAAACCTATGGAGATGATGCTGTAGGATTTGTCCAAGTCCAGAGGTCAGGACATGTTTGTACAATAAAAGCAAAAATAACGCCTGAACATAGAATAAAAAGTAAGGCCTATTGCTGCACATGTGATGAAAAAGAGGAGATGGTTTTGAACGTGGAATGTCTAGACTGTGCTGTTTTTTTATCATCTCTTTTTACAACAGAATACCATTTTTTACGAAATTTTGGGTCTTTTGGCACGTTAAAAAACAGTTTTTCTGGGGTTTTAATAGAAGTGTTTGTACATTTCGGCACTATACAATATTTATACATAGTTAAAAAGGTGAATTAGACACAAATCAGACCCTTAGTTTCTTTTAAAGTCACAACTAACCAAACAAAACACTGCGCGCTCTAACGCTGCAAACGGCTAACTGGCGGCGACCGTCCCAGTGACGTCACAGCTACCGCGGCGGCCGTTCAGTGAACTTCGCTAATAATTTGGTCATAACTTCGTAAATTTTTGTCGTAGAACAAAAATTTTTGCACTATATGTTAAGGATTTTTTAGCTCTGTAAATCTGCATTCTCAAATAAAAACGTTACGGATCCTCATTACATTTTTAGGACGTTGACTACTGGGCAATCCCAGTAGTCAACGTCCTAAAAATGTTATGAGGATCCGTAACGTTTTTACGTAAAGATTCGTACGTAAAGATGGTCTTAAGTGAAATTTTTTGTAGAATATTTGCGATTTTATCTGTCACTCCTTTAACATATGGTAGAAAAGCAGGTTTCGTTCCACTCTGCAACTGTGGGCTTTAGGTCTTGGTCAAGCTGGTAAGGACCGCAGTTTATAGCCGTTCTTCACCAACACCTTCCGGACATGTGTCAATTCACTCTGAATGTGATCTTCATCACACAGGTCGAATGCACGATTGGTAAGTGATGTTACCAACCGAATTAAGTTGTCGAGGGTGATGATGTGAATCCGCATGTAGGTATCAGTCCGGTAGGTCCGGTAGGGTCGGTTTTTTCACTTAAGACCCTATTTACTCCTTTAAAGAAAATTACACACTACCTGCGCTCACCAAAAGATTGCTTTCCACTAGAAAAACTAGGAGTGTATAAAATAGACTGTAGCTGTGGGAGTTCTTATATTGGTCAAACCAAACACACAACTGCTTGTCGGGTGAAGGAACATATCAGGGCGGTGAAGAATGTTGACAGACAAAAGTCTGCCATAGCGGAACATCTGCTGGACTCGGGCTCAAACCACTGAATCGAGCTACACAACCCACAAGTAATCTCAACTGAGCGACATTACATGCCAAGACTGGTTCAAGAGGCAATTGAGATTGCCAAACACAAGAATTTCAATCGTGAAGATGGTTTTCAATTATCCTGACGCTTGAACCCTGTGGTGAAAATGTGTAAGAACCGAAGAAGTGAAGTGTCAATTACGCGTCCTGATACCGTGAGTGTTGTGTGTCGGAATCGAGTTATGATCGAGAATGAAACCGGTGGTAGTAATAGAATTAGCGAATTCATTCCTAGCAAGAGACTTAGAAAGAGGGTAGATCTGCCAATAACTACCTACTCGCAAATACTTCAGTTTACCCGTGATCATGGCGCATGCAACTGCGCCGAAAGATCGGGATACTCAAACACTCACAAATCATGGTAAATATCCCGTTTTTAGTATAAATGATGATGAATCTATAGACACACAAGCTTACGGGCCTCCTGATGTTAAGTGGTCGCCGTCGCCTATAAACTCCTGCAGCACTCGTGGTACCGCAGTCGCGTTGCCGAGCACTTAATACCCTATTTACACCTCTCTTAAAGGCGTTCATGTTGAAGCTCACCGGAAAAACCTCCGGAAGAAGGTCATTCCACATCTTGCAGGAAGGAATGAACGGGTGAAACGCACAGTGTGAGACTTCCACACATCACACTAATTTTATAAATGCGAAAGTTTGGATGTTTGTTTGTTTGTTACTCAATCACGCCGTATCGGCTCAACTGATTTCGATGAAATTTGGTATATACGTAGATTATAACCTGGATCACCACATAGGCTACCATTTATCCTATAAATAAGTTCCCATGGGATAAAAATAGGATGTCAGTGTATATATGTATATTGCACCACAGAACAGCTCGGGCTCTAGCCGCTGGCAACAACTAGTTTTGAATGTACAAACAAAACTCCAAAACTTGATAAATTTTCGATCTAGCGACTATTAAACTTGAATATCCATAGATACTGAGCCATTCATGTATCCATTACTAACGATACAATAGCAAAGCCCTAGCGCTCCGTACATAGACATTGTAAGACCTGATGCACTTTATACTAAAGCCAGATCAAATGAACCAGTGGCCATACCCTGCCATTATTCTCATAAGTCATTATTTATCCAAAGTTGTCTGGAAGAGATCGCTGTTTAGCGATAAGACAGGCGATAGGTAGATAGATATTTATTTATGTTTTTGTACACGCACCTACATTTAAAATCATCTCTCTCTCTCTAGCCTCAAAGGTTTGCTAGAAGAAAACTCTTCTTAAGGTTAAACTCGCCTTAGTACATGACCTCTAATTCTGTATTTTTAATGTATTTTCTTGTGTACACTAAAGAATGAATGAATAAATAGATCAACTCTTTGTTGAACACCAGGATTTCTAAAAGAACTAGGATAAATAAATTAAGTAAAATGGGCGGCCAAAAGCCATTTCTTCCAGGGTGAGAGAAGCAGTAATGGACGAAGCGAAAAATATACAAACAAATTACAACATAATTTGTTTATAAGTATATTAATCTTATTTGTTGTAGCTAATTTTAATTAATTCAATCTAGTCATGTTCCTGTTTCGATCAATCTTGATGCCTGCTAATGTGGATATAGGCTTAAATAAAAAAAAACAAATAAATACCTACTGCTAAAACAACGTTCGTCGCAACTGAACTGGGGGCCAATTTTAACTTTCTTTCTACTCTTTATAACAAACTTTTCAATCGGTTGCAAACGAAACACAGCTGTGCGGTAGCTTTTTAATAGATTTTAGATTAGATAACACTTTATTGCACATCATTAAACAAACAATTAAATTATACAATTGGCACTCTTATCGCTAAATAGCGATCTCCACCGTCTGGTAGACAAACTACTGGTTGTCTAACCTACTGACATGCCAACCTCCGAAGGATGCATGTTCTATCGGCGTCTACGAGTGTTCTACGGGACGTCTACGCGTCATCTACGCGGCGCCTACGAGTCATTTTACACGGCGCGGCTGCTACGCCGCGACTACGTGAGCGCTACGAGACGTCTAGGTGTATTTATCGGGATACTACGCGACGTCTACGCTAGCTCCACGGTACGACAACACAGTGGCTACACCGCGGCTTCTACACAACATCTACTCAGCTTCTATGCTCCGTCTATGCGTGTAATATCATGTACTTACGGAGTGTTTTATTTAACACCTGGAACTTTGCAAAAACGAAGGACATGCAATGTATCATCCTGGCTGTAACGTGATTTTTTGAAGTAAAACTTCTTTACCCACGCTTGACTTAGGGAGTAAGTTGGTGAATACGTGATGAGAGCGTTACGAAAACTATGATCGCGCGAGGCGAATGGACGTTGAGAGGGAGATATAAGTTAGTGAAGATAGAAAAAGAGAGAGTTACGTTTCGTATATTACTGTAGGGGCAAGAGAGAGAGGTGCAAGCACATTTTTTTCTTTTATCTCTCTTTCTCATAGCCAGTAACGTTTCATATACATATCTAAGACACAGTGCAGGCCTATTGTCTGTATCACACTGTAGGAGCAAGAGAGAGCAGTGTGCGCGCACATTTTCTTTCGCTCTTCCTCTCCTAGCCGTGCATAAAATATATATATATATATATATATATCTCAATCAGTAGTTTGTTTGCGAGTTTGCTAGCGTTACGCGAACGGTGATTGATTATTTTCCATAATTTCATTTAGTTCTTGAACAATTTCATAAATTAATATTTTGAAACAGAAGTTTTACTTCAGTCGTGTGGTCTAAAGCACACTCGCTTTTTAAAGAATGTGTACGTGTGGCGTATTCGCGTCATCTGAGAGCACATACCTCTGATACAATAGCCTGATACACTGTCAGTTTTATCAGAGTGAGACATCTGTAGATAGGACTATGGTTATTCTATGACAATGTCTTTGACGAGCGCCGGAGCTGAGCCAATCAGAGCGCGCGGGCTAGGGGTGGCGGAACTTTGCGAATTCAATTAAACTTGCGCCCGCCCTTATCTGATGACTCCGAGGCCGCACGTAACGAGAGGCCCAGGGCTGCCGGCTGCCGGCTGCTGGCTGCCGGCTGCCGGCTGCTGGCCTAACATTGGGAAAATATTTGCTACAAGGTTTTCAATAATAAATTAATTTAAAATATGTTCACATTGCCCAAATAGAACACGCTGATTCAAGGGTGACTTTTTAAACTTAGCGTTGCATAACCTCGAATCTTCATTGAAAAAAGAATTATATAATAACTATTATTATTATTTATATATTATTTGTATGTATTTAAGTTTATGTGTAGTATAATCAATAGATATATTTTATTTTGTGGGTTCTGTTTACGTATATACTCTTACACCGCCGTCTTTTGATTTTGTTTATCCTGTCCATCTAAAGGTTGTCTGGAAGAGATCGCTTTTAGAGATAATACCTTTATTTATTGTTTTTTTTTCATTATTACTGTATTTTTGTTTGGTGTGCAATAAAGAGTATTTCATTCATTCATTCTTAATTAATTATTATAATTTATTATATCATAAAACATTTTCACCTGGTCGGCATACCACCTTGCCGTACCAAACGATTTGCTTCAACTTTTCTTGTTAGTACGAGTAAGGAGTGGAACTCACTTCCGGCGTATGTTTTTCCAAGCCAGTATAATCTCAGAGTCTTCAAATCCAGACTGAACAGGTCCTAGTCACCTACCATCAGATGAGGTATCCTAGTGGTCGAGCGTTTGACTATCATCAAAAAAAATCAAACAACAGAATGAGAAACAAGAATATGTATAACTTATAGCAAAAAAAAACAGATACAGACGCAAGTACTTATAATAAAGTAGGAAATTCGTAAGTAAGTTGTGTTGTAGGCGCTCTTAACTCACTTTTCAGGCCGTCCGAAGTCCTTGTACCCAACGTCCCCCAGCAACCTTTATAAGAAAGAAAGTATGATCGACCTATATAATATACTTCATAAAGTTTCACAACCCTAAATCTTAGCCAATATTGGCTAAATCCCCATCTCTCTAAAGCGGAGCGTCAAGCGAGACTCGTTGCTAAGCTCGACCTGTGACGTTATCTAAACCCACTTAAGGCACACCCTTGTATTAACCAACCCCCCCACCCTAAACCCAACCTTACACCTCTTACAATAAAGCTCTTTGCAACTTTGGAGGGTAGTTTGAAGGATAATCGTGGGATTCGGTAGAACTTGGGGCTGCTACGAAACGATAGGTAAGGACGCCTCTTGGACCGTAAGAAAGAGGTATTTTCGTTTTGCAAGAGCTGTCAAGCCTAGTTATTTAATAATCTAATCTGACCCAGGTATTTGGTAGATTTTTTTTATTTTAATGGAATTTATTTATTTTATAAATTACTAGCTGACCAATCCGCAGCTTCGCATGCGTAGTTTTTATAATAACATTACCCTCCTTCTCCGCAGTTGGGTAAAAAGTAGCCTGTCACCCGGAGATAGTGTAGCTTCCCAACAGTAAAAGATTTTTTTTAAATCGGTTCAATAGTTTCGGAGCCTATTCAATACAAACAAACAAATCTTTCCCCATAATAATATTACGAAGTTTTTTAGATATTGATATGTTCTTTAATATTGTAGAACATACTTTCGTTCTATCATCAATAGTTTTCGCAGTGCATGCGACGAAAGACGTTTTAGAGCACTTTTTTACACCTTGGATTACGTTACTTAAGTTTTAGTAAGGATTCCTAATCTTTTCTAGCAATAAATATAGCCTATGTCACTCAGGATGAATGTAGCTTTCCAATGGTGAAAGAATTTTTGAAATCGGGTCGTAGTTTTTGAGTTTGTTCATTACAAACATACACACAGAAATACAATATTTCCTCTTTATAATATTAGTATAGAAGTATAGATTTTTGTTATACTACTTATATGGCAAACGAGCATGCAGTCCACCAGATGTTAAGTGGCTACTGCAGCCCATGGATATCCACATAGAATTCAACACAAGCTATTATGTTGTCTTGATCTCTATGTGGATACGTTACCATATTATAGGACTTAGCTCGTATGCCTATGTGCCAGTAATTACAGGAACATACCATTACCATCTAACCGGAACACAGCAGCACAAGTACTGCTATTTGGCGGCAAATAAAGGTAAGGCGGTGGTGCCCACTTCCTCGAGCTCGTTCACAGAAGCTCTACTACCAGTAAAAATAGATTGCGTGTTTCAGAAGATTAAGGGTGAAATCGTTGTCCATTCATGAATAATCCACCCAAAGTGAAAGGTCCCGACTGTATCATAGTTATTTGAAATTACAAATTTAATTTTTCAGTTAGTTTTGGTTCTTTAATATAAGCTGTACATTATAATGAACTGTTTACAAACCCAATTAGAGACATAGTAGATTACTGCTTGTAAATTAGTTGTCTTCTCTTGATTATTCTTATATGAACTAGCGCATACACACGGCTACACATCAAGCTATACTTTCCAGTATAAGCTAACTTCGCATTGTGTAGGATTTTCGTAGAATGAGAGGTCAGTTTATACTGGAAATTGTAGCTTGATGTGTAGCCGTTTGTAATGTGCGTGCACAGTAAAGAGTTCCGTAGTAACATAAAAAACCGGCCAAATGCGAGTCGGACTCGCGCACGAAGGGTTCCGTACCATTATCTATAAAAACGGCATAAAAATCATGTCTGTTGTACGGGAGCCCCACTTCAATATTTATTTTATTCAATAGCACAATTTTATTTATTTACCTTATTTGGGTTGGTGCCGGTTATGCTAGTCCTCTAAGTCTAAATTGTATGAGCGCCCATACAACTTAGAGGACTATCTTAATTGGCGTCAACTATGTACGTATGGGGAAACCCTTTAATTTTCAACTTTTATTATTTTTTGGAAGTTTTCCATTATTTGTGGTGTAAGGACCTTGCTTTTTGGCAAATTTCGTGATTCTAGGTCAACGGTAACTACCATATAGGTTTTCGTCCCAAAACCTATAGGGTACTTCCGGTTGGCCTAGAATTGTCAATTTTGATTAAAAGCAAAGTCTTACAGCACAAGTAAAGGTAAAATTCCGAAAAACTAAAAAAGTTGAAAATTAAGGTAAATTTTGGTACCAACAAGTTTTCGCGACAATCTAAATTTGCCCATATCTGTTTATCGTGTTGACTCAGGACCTTGATTTTTATACACCTAATAGGGACTATAGACCTAGGTATCTGTTATAAATTTCATCTTGATAGGTCCACCCGTTCCTGAGAAAATCGGTGGTGACACACGGACAGACCGACGGAAAGACGGACAAGAGAGTGATCTTGTAAGGGTCCCTTTTTTTACCTTTTGAGGTACGGAACCGTAAAAATAATTTTATAGATGTATTTGTTAATTTTGTATGGAAGTTATTTACCTACTAACCGTGCACGATACCAAAGAAATTAGCTCATCTGGTTCAAATTACCTTATTCGCTATTTTACCTATTAGGAATCTATATAAAAATACATGAAGAGTAATCTTTGTACCCCATATAATTGCACGCACGGAAGTGTGAGAAATTTTCAAAGTCAAAGTCAAAATCTTTTATTCATTAAAATCACAAGGATCACTTTGAAACGTCAATGTTACTGCCTGTTCCTTCGCGACCAAACCATATTGCATATAGCATATTTGGCATAGGTAAGTACTTATAGTTTATATGCAGAAGGAGGGGAAAAAGCTAAACTTATGCTAAAAAAAAACTATACTGTCTAATTTCTGCCCCAACGGCCGTCAGTTCTCCGAGCTACTGCACCTAGGGGTACCAGATGAAAAAATCAAAAGTCCGCAGAACAGGCCTGATTTCCATTGAAAAATCCTGAGATTTTTTACAGTATGAGAATTTGCTCTCAAACGTACTAAACAATTTTGAAAAGTCGTAATATTACCGTTTTTATAGACTGCTGCGGATCTCGCTCACGCGTTCCAATAATTAAAGAAAAAACCTTATTTAAAAGAGTATCTTCACATATTAAGTACCTATGATAAAACTGTTGAACTACCTTCTTGGATAAATAAGTATTGATTTTAATTGTACAATTATTACCAAAGGAAGATTATTTTTAGTTTGTTGAACTTTTTATTAAAGAGATCTTTAAAGTGTAAGCTGTATTTTATTGAAAATTCTAAAAATCCTGAGATTTCATGAGATTTGCAAAATCCGGCCGCAATCCTGAGAAGAGTCCAAAAACCCTGAGATCTCAGGCCAAATCCTGAGATATGGTAACACTAACTGCACTGCACCTCTTTGCACTGGCAACTGGTGTTTATAATTAGTTAAGTAAGTGTGTTTACCCTTAAAATTGAAGGGGAGGCGTTCCAAGGAATGAAGGGAGAAAATATATTTGTGGAGCACGGACGGACGTGAATGAAACGCCTTACTATTAAACCATAGCAACTTCCCAGCTGCTACCGTGCGATAAGACCCGTCACAGAGCCCCTGAGAATCTAACTTTTAGTCCCTTACATTAAATAAGTCACTTATTTTTGAGTTGTGGTTTTAGCACCCTTGGCAATACCCCTTTTAGTTAGGTACCTACTTATTTATATTATTTTGTCGCTTAATATAAGCTGTAGTTTAAAATTTAGAGGAATTCTTCAAAAATAACAGTATTTATTAGAACGCTTGATAATTTTTGGATGTAGGTAAAGTACCTAAAGTTCCTTGTCGACATAAACCTAATCGACAAGCGGTAAAAATGTTTGCCTATAATAATATAAAGGTACTCGTGGCTTGGGGGCTGGGGGGGTGGCAAACCGGCCCTCCCGCTGACTACGCCCCGGGGATACCCCTGGATAATGATAAAAATTAAAAAAAAAATTACAAATCTGTCCTGAGCCTCAAAAGATGCGTTTAGCGACGAACACTATTTAATTTTAAGGAAGGTAAGTATAATAGACGATAGATTGACTTTCTGACTGCAAAGAAGTCTTTAGCGAGTTATTTAGCACACATAGTTAGAAGAATACAAAATAGAGACATGTAAAGACGTTTACTCTGCCAACGAAAAAAAAAACAATCGTGCTCTCGTAATAAACTTAACTATTATCGGTATTTATTATCAGCTTATTACATTCAACCGCAAACTACTGCCTGTACGGACTCGATAAATAATAAATTAATTTTAATACGTAAGTAACCAATATTCAATTCCGCCATCAATTTTGCAAAAGGATTCATTCGAAAAACCGCATTGCTAATATACTTCCCGCCGAAAATATTGTAAGTGACAACTCTTGATTTACGAAACTGATTTAAATATTTATCACCAAAGAGTTCAAAATAGTTTGTGTGAAAATACTAAAAGTGACGTTGGGAAATGGAACAGGGATGAGCGGGAAAAATGGGAAAATGGTGACAGGCTGAGAGCCGTGATAGGGCGATGAAAGCATGGTGGGTGTTGCATAGGGCTGAACGTATGAAACATAAAAAAAAAACATTTTCAAAAAATGCCTTTTTCATTGATTCATTTGATTAAATTAATACATATTAAGTACGTACGAGACGTGGTCCTTCACTATTAGCTCAGAGTCGCTCAACGAGCTATGGAGAGGGCTATGCTCGGGGTTTCTCTACGGGATCGAATCAGAAATGAGGAGATACGTAGGAGAACTCAAGTCACCTACATAGCCCGACGGTTTAGCACATTGAAGTGGCAATGGGCAGGCCATATAGCGCGCAGAACGGATGGCCGATGGGGCCGGAAAGTTCTCGAGTGGAGGCCACGGACCGGCAAGCGCAGCGTAGGACGTCCACCTACAAGATGGGCAGACGACTTGGTAAGAACCGCAGGTCGGCATTGGATGCAGGCCGCTTCCAACCGCAGTTCCTGGAGATCAATGAGGGAGGCCTTTGTCCAGCAGTGGACGTCCTACGGCTGATATGATGAAGTACGTATGATATTTATGAAACGTAGATGACGCGATGAGCTGAATAAATTCCTAACGGATTGGCCAGTGGCCACAAACAGCTCGACCGCGAAGTCTAGAAGGAATGGGGGAGGCTTTTGCCTAGCTGTGGGACACGAATGGTCAATGGCTGATAATTGATCGAGTGAAGCGAGATTTCCAAATCAATTTTGGCAATTCCGCGTTGTATGTATGTAGGTATGTTTGTTTGTCCGAGGATAACTTTCGAAGCGTTGATCCGATCATTATTAGTACATTTTAACCCCGTTTTTATTTTTAGTTTAATCCTTGTAGTTTATTAGTTATTAGCCATAGTAAAAACAAAACTTTGACAAAAATTACAGAGTACCTACACCAGTGACCCCACAGTGCTGAAATTTCGTATTCGTGTAGCTTTAGTGACGCAAATATAGGGAAAAGTCTGAAATCCAGACTATCTGCAATTTATACCCCTAAAAAGATTAACCAAAGTACATGAACCCCCGTTACCTCTAATTTGAATGAAATTGTAGGTCAAGTATTATGGTTATACATTTTGTGTAGTCAAAGACTAAGGACGGCTTGCACAAAGATCACTAAACGTATTTAGCGATTAAACATATTTAAGTTTGACGTATTTGTATGATTTGACAACTCCTTAAAACATATTTAGCTACTAAAAAAGTTAAGGCACCGTTGTGCAAGTCGCCATAAGAATAATATATATTTTGCTTTTGGTAGATTCGTGAGATCTCAGTTCGGTGCGAACCACTACTAATAATAATAATGATATTTATATATCCTATCCTGGCACTCATATAATTTTTTTCTTTTACTTTTTTGTAGGTACATGGCTTTCTTCTTCTAAGTCGTTACAGTCGTGGCAGAGTGGTCGTCACTTCGAGGGTAGTGGCGCAATTCACAATCTTTCGCCACTCCTTTCGTATTGCTGCTTTTCTGGTGCACTCATGTAGGGGACCGTCAACTGTCCGATTTTCGGTCGGGTTTTTTTATTTGCTCCCTTCACCATTTTTTTACACCTGTTCATATGGTCCACCTGATGTTAAGTGGTAATCATCAAAGTATTGCCTCGTAAGTCACGTATCAAGCTTAGAAACGTACCTACGTGCCTTGCGTCCATCAACTTGAGGCATACCTACAGGTGTAAAGCCGTATGTGCCTCTAATTTCACCGGCAGCCCCTTCAAACTTAAACATAGCAATACTGCTTGATGGCAGGCAGAAATAGGTAAGTATTGTTCATACTTTCTCGGACGAGCCCTTTTCAAAAGGATCTCTACTACTTTTGAATCTTCCTACTACTTCTTCACAATATCCCTACGTCTTGGCAGCCACAAGACCTAGTAATTCCGACCAGTGACAATTAGGCAGGAACTTTATCATATTTTAAAGAATTTTCTGCCGATGCCAACCCTATGTCCCTCGCTGCGGTTCAGTGGAAAAAATTCAAATGAAAAACGCGAGCTATATTGGCCCCGCAAGTTCAATTAAGCCGGCCAGATTGTGGCTGCATTCTGACAGGGCATTCATTCCCATTTTATTTCATTTCACTTCACACCTCGGTAAATCGCTTTGTTTCGGAATAATGAACAAAAATAACATTCTATCAAGTAACATTCGTGGCATTATCTACTAACTAATAGCTAGCATAGATTCTTATGGGTAGGAGACTTATCAAGCTGTTACAATAGATGGGTGACCTACACCGACACCGATTGACCACTCGCTCACCAAAAACCTATATTTACTAAGGCCGGTTTGCACAACGATTCCTAAACGAATCTAGCGTCTAAAAATGTTTAAATTTGACGTATTTAGTGGCTAAATAAGATTTAGAGAGTTATCAAATCTTAAAAATACGTCAAATTTAGACAAGTTTTTTCGCTAAATACGTTTATGGATCGTTGTGAAAGCCAACCCTATACTACACTTGAAAAAACATAGCTTGATCTCTGCGACATTTGTTAAACTGACATTCCTAGGGTTGTTATGATACAGAAAAAAATATCGATAGTAATTATCGATAGAAGCTTTGCAGTAAGACCAATTGTTGGACTTTTGAGGGCTCCAACAACCCGTAACGACTACCATTAGATATTCGTATGGCAGCCGGGACCGACGGCTTAACGTGCTTTCCGAGGCACGACCAGACCAGTGCAAAAACCCATATTCATGCATACAAATATTTGCACTGAGCGAGGATCGAACCCGCGACTTCCTGCGCAGCAGTCGTGTTCACTACCGCTTCGCCACGAAGGCTGTCTGCCATAATTATATGTATATTGGATTATATTAAGATTTGGGTAATAAAATGAAACGAATATTTTAATACATACATTTATTTATTCCAAAGGAGTACACCCCAAATCAATATCCGAATCACTTTCAGAATCGCTAGAGCAATCTTGTAAATTTATAATGAACCCTTGTTCGCAAATATTATCAAATCGAACGTTCCGCTCCCAATGTTCTTCCGTTAATTTTCTGCATTTGGTAACTACCTTTTTCCAATCTTCTATAGATACATTTTCAACCGCAGTGTTTAGTAACTGCAACATTTTATTTGCCGTGAAAGGCGGTGTTGTGTTATGTCTAGCAGCGTAACCTTGAAATAAAAACATATTTTAATATCATAAATTATACAGGAGTTAGTACATAAAGAATATGTCTAACTGAAATTCGAGCAAACAAACCTTTTACTTGGGCCCAGATAAGCTCGATCGGATTATACTGGCAGTGATATGGAGGCAGTCTTATGACGTTATGACCCTTTTCTTGGGCTATGTCATCTAAGACATACGTTGGTGTGCTGGGTTTGTGCAGACCAACGAGTCTCAATAATTCGTTTTTAAGCATTGTTTCATTGGCCTCTATTCCTTTTTCTTGAAGCCATTCAATTATTTCTAACTTCCTGTTTGCCGAAGTTGGTGGTTTGTGCTTTCGGACCGAGTGATATGGGGCGTTATCCATAATTATATAATGTGGCTCCTTCAAATTATCAAATAATTTTAAAAACCACTCTTTAAATTTTCAAAATTCATTTCTTCATGGTATTCATTGGTCTTCGTAGATTTGAATGCCAATAGGCAATTAGGGACAAAACCAGATGACGTCCCAGCATGAGTTATTATTAATCTTTGACCTTTGCCTTCGGGTACTTTGGTGGTCGATTGTGCCGCATCATCGGTCCAAGCTTTGGATACGGTATGATTGGCGTTTAGCCATGTCTCGTCTAGAAAGACAACTTTGTCCCAGTTTGTAATTTGTTTGACTTTCCGGAGAAAATTCACTCGAGCAAGAGCAATGTCGGTTCGTTCCATTATAATTTTTCTTTTGTCACTTTTTTTGTAGGAAAATCCAATATGTTTCAAAATCTTCGATAGTGACGGCAAGCTTCCTTTAAACAAGTCTGCGTCTTTTAGGGACGCCGCCAGTTTTTTTAATATAGGTAATTCGCCCCGTGTATAATAATAACCATATACATGGTTGCAAATCGCAGCGGCGTCAAAGTCGTCAATTTTTGTGACAGGAGCAGCCTTTCTTCTTTTTTTTATTTGGCGTTGAAAGCTTTTTTTCCTCGTCTTCAGTCAATACTGCGGTTGAAGATTCACCATATTTTTCTTTACTGATGCGAATTACTGTCGCACGTCCAATGCCAAGAGCATCTGCAACTCTGTCACAAACTTTTGCCATGGGTAATAGCGGTCCACCATTTTGGTTCTCTCGCTCAAAATATTCACGCAAGCGAATCACAAACTCACGACTTTGACTGTTCAAAACAGTTTTCTTCGTTCTCTTTGGCATTATGCCAACAAACAATGAAAACAAACAATAACAACAAAGAAACTAACAATAATAAATAAACTTAACAAATTAACAGCAATAGTAACAAAAACAAAGTGATGAGAACGGAAAACACGTGGCGTATACAAGGCGTTAGCACTCGTACTGAGGAGAATAGGTCATGTCAAACAAGATGGCGGCGTGTTGGCGCCATCTTGCGGAAGAAGACACGCCGCGGCCAAACTTCTCTCGAACCCCAAAGTTGTCGGAAGGAATGTTACGAGTAGGTTAGAATTTAGATTTTATTTACTCACTATTGTAAATAATGTTATTTTTTTTATATTCAATAATTTTATTTTTTTAAATTAAATGATAAATTAATTTTGAATTAAGTTTTATACAAAATATCGATAGTTTATAGTCTGTGGTCACGATGATTCATCGCTCATCACTATAATTAGCTCAGCATGCCCATAAAGTATGACATTGACTGGTATGTTTGTCCGTACTGTTAAATTCAGAACTTCATAGGCGCGATTTTACTGACAGCTGTCCCAGAGATCAAGCTATGTTTTTTCTAGTATAGTAACTGTACTTTAGGTATGTACGTTTAGATCCTATGTGCAAACAATGATCGTCTATCGGCTGAGATGTTAATGATTATTTTCATTCTGCTGAGACACAGATTTCATAAAAATTCTGAATATTTTTTATTCTAGGAAAAGTAGGATGCATTTGTACCAAAGTTTGGATATCAATATTAAATTGTTTTGGTTCAAGTTTCAAGAAAATAATAATTTCATAGTTTTTACCAAGCTGGCCTCTAAAGAAATAAAATTCAATCGGTAGAACGTCCTTTTGACTTTGACATATACAGTGATTTGATTGATAAGACATTGGTCATAACAATCAAAGTGTGTTCTAAAAAAGTGGTTTTGCTTACATCTAACTAACGCCTTTAGTGCTATCTCTTTTAAACAGATGAAATTTTCAATTAGCTGTCTCAGGTGTCAGTTTGTTTTATGCTACACCACGCATATGGGTATGAACATTTACGCCGGTTGTTTACCAACCAACCAACCAAAGTCCAAACGAGAGTACCTATTATGTTCCTTGGTCCAAACCAAACCAATCGATCGATCGAATTTAATCGTTTCTTTCGTTTGGGGTCAACGAAGTTCATCTACAAATTCTACAAGAAATATTGAATTGCCATGTGTTCTACAAAGAAAATATTTAATATAACTACCTAATTGTGTCAAATAAAGTGTGTGTTGAGTTATTGCTACTTGCCAGTAAATGAAAGAAGCCGGCAACGGCAGCTTCTACAAAGATGTCGACAAAAACAAATAGAAAAGAAAAGGAACCTACCGGTAATAAACCCGAAGAAAAGAAGGAAACTGATATACCGGGAGGGACGGTAAGTTAAATAAAAGCCCATACATACTAATAAATTAATGTTCAAAACGAAAAATAAAACCGGCATGAGCCCATCAATTTTTAATCTTAATCAATTTTTAAACTATGACTACTATTAGAAGTGATAAATTAGCCCTTATCTTGTCAATAATTATTAGTACTTTAAAATTTACATTATACATTAAATTTTATCCTCAACAACAAGATAACAAACTCATTGTTGATATAAATTATATCTCCATTGGATGATAATATAAATAAACTAGATAAAAAAAACCTAATAAACTAGTACTGAGGGTAGTCACTTGACTATGTATTCATCATAACTGTAAACTTAAGTTACACTATAAGAAACATGAATGTACATATATAGTTTAAGTCTAGACTTTAAATTTGTAAACTTACTTTTTTGAAATAAATTTTATTTTACATACTTTATAGATAAACTCAGCACACTTATTCACTAAGGATCTAGGACGAAAGTCCCTAAATTATTAGCAATGATGTTTAGGTTGCTAAGTCAAGACTTCCACCTCAGGGGTGAAGTACTTGTGCTTGTAGATGATGATGTCTTTAATCATTATTATAAATACGGGATTTATCACGTACCGTCTTATCGGTGTTTCGACCGACAATGTTTCGGTTCAATTCGTGAACCTTCATCAGGGTGAATGTGATCCGCTCCGAATAACGTCTCGCCTCGTACCACATATTTATAATAATGATTTAAATCAATCACGAAAGTTTTCTAAGTAAAAATGATGTCATTAGATGGTTCAACTTTTATAATTTAAATACTGGTATTATTTCTGTTCATAAATCATTACTCAAGTGCTGATTACATTTTCAGATTGACAAACTTATTTACCTGTTCATCGTGGTGCTAGGGTTTGCATCAGTGTACTGCATCAGGCAATGGGTGGCACCGCCTTCCATCCCAGAGGTGGACTTGGATGAGAACTGGGGAAAACTACCCATGGATCAGACTCCAGATGTCTCCATTAATCAGTTTGAAATTGAGTTTTCTGATTTTGTAAGTGTAAAACCTAAGATATATATTTAAAGGACACATCACAACCACCGTGGCGCAGTGTGCGAAGGTAGTGGATTAGATTCCCGCCATGGAACAAATTTTTGCATGATCTACAGATATTTGTTCTGGGTCTAGATGTTTCTCTATATAATTATAATTATTGATTGAGCGACGCGAGATCTCCAAATCAACTTGGGTAAATCGGTGTTGTATGTAAGTATGTTTGTCCGAGGATAACTTTCGAAGCATTTATCCGATCATCGTGAAATTTGGCATATAGGTAGGGAGTGATGGCTCAATTTTGGTGTGAATAAATCAGCTAAAAATGTGGGAGGGTTGTTGAGATATTGAAAACAAAATGAAAAATATTTATTTACAGCCAAAAACTTACCAATAAGATTAGGTAACATGAAGATAATTTTTGTAATTTACCAAATTGCCTGGTATAATAGCAATATACAGTTTGAGGCAGAAGGCACTACCTATGATCACAATTAAGCAGCGGCCTTCACACTAGGCAAGCCTGTATCGTGAAGACCAGTCAGATAGAATTAGCAATTTTATTTCGTGACCTCGGGCATAACACAATTTTACCAATCATCATCATCATATCAGCCGTAGGACGTCCACTGCTGGACAAAGGCCTCTCTCATTGATCTCCAGGAACTGCGGTCGGAAGCAGCCTGCATCCAACGCCGACCTGCGGTTCTTAACAAGTCGTCTGCCCATTTTACCAATAACTAAAACTAATTTTACACATATTCTGACAAAAAAAATACAAAGAAAATCTTATGTAACTATTTGAATTATAAGTATTTATAGGTGCTATAAATAATAAAAATATTACACATAACATATAATACATACAAAACAAGATATAATATATATATATATATATATATATATATATATACAATAAATATATATTTGAACTTATGTATGACACAGTAGATTAAATGATAAAATTTAGGTTAAGATACTTAAAACATTTTCAGTTTCGGTGTATGAAAGAGTAAGTAACCACCTATTTACTACACATTTTGTCTGATAAACTGATTTGTACTTTAAATCACAGTAATTAAGAACACTTTTGTATACATGTGACTTTATAAAAATACTAAATCGTTGTGCGAAAGATGTTTTGCATGGAGGTGTGGGTATTTTAAAGATCCTTTTCTCAATATGGGTTTCATAGTTTAGAGAGGTCAATACGGTCTTATGGACAATGGTTGTGGTTTTTAAAATGAAAAGCTGCCTAATGCTAACGACACCACTTTCTCTGTAGAGATCAATTGTGGGAAATCTATATGGTTTCCTTAGCATGACCTTTAGAACTGAACGTTGTGCCCTCTCAACTTGTAACAAGTGCGTCTTAGCTGCGCTACCCCCACAGGTGACGCAGTATAATAGAAGCGACTGACACAACGCAAAATAGACTGATCTTAGGACCTCTGCACAAGCAACGTTTCTCAGGTGTGATTATATTAACCACCTTTATTATTCTTCCTGACAGAGTTTCTAGATGGTGTTTAAACGTTAAATTTTCATCGACTAAAACACCCATTGGGGTTCAAGAGGTGTAAAAAAAAACAAAATAGGACTATCCGGTTAAATAGCACGTCTAATAAAAGGTCTTTGTGAGTAAATTTCGACCTCGTTTTTATTTTTACTTTAAACCTTGTAGTTTTTAAGGTATTAGCCATAATAAAAACTGAACTTTGACAAGATTCACAGGATACACCAGTCACCCCACAGTACTGAAATTTGGTATGCGTGTAGCTTTAGTGACACAAAAATAGGGAAAAGTCTGAAATCCAGAATAACTGCAATTTCTTCCTCAAAAAAGAACAACCACAATACATGAACTTCCGTTACCTGTAACTTGAATGAAACTGTAGGTCAAGTAAAATGGTTTTTCATTTCGTGGCACTATTTTGATAGTCGATGATTATGAATAGTATTTTTTTGTTTTTATTGGAGACAAAAAAAGATCTCGAGATCTCAGTTCGGGGCTAACCGCTAGTATATTTACAATGCTGTGTGAAATGTCCAGCATTATTTGTTTATATTTATCAATTGGATGCTTCCTGATAGGTGGGCCAATGTCTCCACGCCATAAATACTTAACCTTGGCCTCGGTAAAGATCAGACGATCTTGTGGCTTACAAGAAAGACTGGTGAGAGGCTGTCAATGATATGGAGAGGGGACAAGTGGGATGATTTAGAGAAGACCTTTGCCTAGCAGTGGGTTAAAATAGGAAATTTAAAAAAAAACTTAAACCTTGACATAATTCACTTGAAGATGAATAAAGGGCCTGATGGTAAGTAGCAGTATAAGTAAGTCGATTAATTGGAAATATTCTGGGAAAGATGTGAAACACACAGCAGCCACAGTCTACGAATCTATATGCGTACACCACCATTTAAAAAGTTCATTGTAGTATTACATTTGCGAACGTTTCCAGCGAAGCTTTCATGCACTCCGCGTTCGCTCGCGTCGCGTCGGTAAACACGCTTCCCGCCACAATTCAGGCAGTCTTAATGTAGGAGTTATAAATAAATATTGCAGGACATTTCACACAGCGCTATCTAGCCCCAAACTAAGCAGATGTTGTACTATGGAAACTAGATAACTGATAGAATACTTATAATACTATTTTTTTTTTGTAAATACAGACTTATAATATATAGAAAAACATCCAGACCCGGAACAAATATCTGCAGATCATGCATACATTTGTTCCGCGGCGGGAATCGGGCTCCTGAGTCTCAGCCGGCTATTCGCCCACTGCGCCACGGAAGTCGTTATATTATTGTAACATATAATTTATGTATTGTATTGTAACATTTTTGAACATAGGCCTCCCCATAGATTTCCAGAGTGACCGATCTTGTGCAACCTGCCCAACGGCTCCCAGAAACCTTTATCAGGTCTTCTTTCCATCTAGTGGGGGTCGTCATACGCTGCGCTTTCCAGCGCGTGGTCTCCAATCGA
The DNA here is from genome assembly GCA_918857605.2 of Philereme vetulata. Lineage (NCBI taxonomy): Eukaryota > Metazoa > Arthropoda > Insecta > Lepidoptera > Geometridae > Philereme > Philereme vetulata. The sequence goes on from OU975421.1 coordinate 13,600,392, forward strand.
GAACCTTTCTGCCCCAACAGCCGTCAGTTCTTTGAGCTATGTGCCCTGCCCGCTGCCACTTCAGCTTGCTAATCCTTTGTGTTATGTCGGTAAAAGCCTTTTTGAGTTAGTGTAGTGTAAAGTACTAAAAGGGTTATATAATAATAAATCACGCGAATGTGGCGACGGCAAAAAGTATCAATAGTCCCAATAGTTTTATCCTCTACAACATCATCCCAAATCAACTGTTTCAGTCTCTCTCTCTTTTGGACCTCCCAAAACATACCTTTGCCTTATTGCAGAAGGCAGTAATTTTGAATACTTGCAGGAGTGTAAGAAAGTTCTTGCAGACTGCCCTATCCACCGAATTGTCACCTACACTACCATGTACAACGGTTCAAAATGATACCACTGGAACCACTGAGGGGTACTTGGCTTAGGCCCGTGCACCTCTGGTATTCCCCGGTTTTTGTGAGCCGAGTTGATGAAAATCATAAATAAACAATATTAATAAGCCATTTATTCCAACATTTGGGTTTACATGTTTTTAGTAATTGTGAGTTCAGATTCGACTATAGGATATCCTGCAGTTCGGTGTGCCTCTTGGCATAGGCCTCCTCTAACACCTTCCACTGGGTTCTATCTTGTGCTACCCTTTTCCAGTGTTGTCCAGCTGTAAGTTTTAGGTCGACTTCCCATCTTGTTTGTTGACGCCCTCTATTGCGCTTACTATCTCTGGGGTCCAATCAGTGATCCTTTTACACCATTTGTCCATGATCTCGGATCATGTGGCCTGTCCATCTCTAATTCTGTTGGTCTATTCGGGTAATTATATCAACTACTTTTGTGTTACAGTGTTAGTAGGTTTAATTTTTAATTAGGTAGCTAATTAGAAACAAAGTGCTAATGGACACATTCTTCGTTATTATTAAACTAAAAAACTAGGGCATTAGCCCTGCCTAGGTTTTCCCTAAGGGACTACAGTATGAGGATGCTCAAAAAGGGCGTTTTAAAATTGTTAAAGGGTCGGCAACGCGCGAGTAATACCTTTGGTGTTACAAACGTCCATAGGCTACGATAACCGCTTACTATCAGGTGGGCCGTATGGTTGTTTGTTGCCTTAGTATTATAAAAAAAAGCCTATACATGACTAGATTGTAATAATATTACTAGAGTATAATTAGGGTACACTAGGAATAAAAAAAAATGGTACTTAATTATTTTTTATCAACAGATAATACAAGATCTAAAGGAACGTCTTCTACACCGACGCCCCCTGCCGCCCCCATTAGAGAACGCAGGCTTCACCTACGGCTTTAACTCGCACTTCTTGACCCAAGTGGTTGATTACTGGGCTAACAGCTACAACTTTAAAGAGAGAGAACGTTTTTTAAACCAGTACAACCATTTTACAACAAAAATTAATGGACTGAATATACATTTTATGCATGTTAAGCCACAGATGGATGAAAATATTGAGGTGAGCAGCTAATTATTCAGTAAAATTATTATTATGAATAAATAAATATTGCTGGACATTTCACACAGCGCTATCTAGCCCCAAACTAAGCAGAGCTTGCATTATGAGAACCAGATGACTGATAGAATACTTCTATACATTTTTTTTGTAAATACATACTTATAATATATAGAAAAACATCCAGACCCGGAACAAATATCTGTAGATCATGCAAGCATTTGTTCCGCGGCGGGAATCGAACCCGTTGCCTCGTGCGTCTCGGCCGGCTATACGCCCACTGCACCACGGAGGTCGTCAATAATTATTAATATTAATATTTATGTAACAAAGTTATGATTAGCACCTACTTAGTTAATGATAATTTAGTGTGTAATAAATTGTATTACGTAAGTTTTATTATCCCACTAATATTATAAACGCGAAAGTTTGTATGGATGTTTATTACTCTTTCGCGCAAAAACTACTGAATGGGTTTTAATTTAAAAGTAGAGGCTTAAACACCTTCCGGGTTCTCCGCAGCAATAAACTAGCCCACCTTTTAGTCGAACCCACTCATAAGCTGCGCAAATCGAAGAAGTCCTTGTACGTCATGGTTCCCTATGTATTTAGCAGGCTGCCGGACACAATCCGAAGGGATGCAACTTCCACGACGCTCTTTAAATCGAGGCTTCGAAAGGGGTTCCTGGAAAACTCGTTTTACGCTATAAACGAGTTTTACGAACTGCCACTTCGTTAATAATAAGCCGCAAAATATAACCTCATCGACACGTCTGCCAAAGCCCACACCTTACTATAAATACATACCTGAAATAGTACTAGAAAATGCAAACTACAAACTCTATTTTGATAGAGCTATCCTGACCGACAAGACCACTCATTTCAATAGACCGGATGTAACACTTTTAGATAAAATCAACAAAACAGCATTTCTTATCGACGTAGCCATCCCAAACACTCATAACCTACAGAACACTATATCAGAAAAGCTCTCTAAGTACCTAGATCTGAAAAATGAAATCACCCGTATGTGGCGCCGGCAGGTGCAGGAAATTACAGGTGTAATTTCAAAGCAACTTTTTCAATCACTTGCCGTATTAGATCTCCCAAAACACACATATATTCTTATGCAAAAAGCGGTTATACTGAACACCTGCAGAATTGTGCGAAAGTTCTTGCAAACGGACCTTCCAAGTGAAAGTCCGACCAATCATACGTTAGGTACTGATGTGCACTTGGCTTAGGCCCGTGCAGCTCAGGTATATCCCCGGTTATAGTAGAATCGAGTGAAAAAAATACAACACCAAAATAATAATTCATATCGATAATCGTATATCAATAATTAATATATTTTTAATTTTAACCCTTAATTTATCATGATTAAGTATAATATAATTGTAAATATTAATTACTGTTAAGTAACATATACCCTTACCTTGGTACTTAACGTATAAATTGGTGTTATCAATTATGATATTGTATTCTAATAAAATTTGGTGTGTTAATAGATTATGTCCTGGATTCAAACATAGCCTACTTTTTGTTAACAAACAACGCGTGCGAAGCAGCTGGCGGAAGTTAGTTAGTCTATAAGTTAAGAGCATTATGTAAGCAAATAATAGCAGAGTTCCTTGTGAAAGGGCTCGACCGGGGAAGTACTGCCACCACACCTGTTTCTGCCAACCAGCATTGCTGTGTTTCGATAGGAAGGGTATGGTTTCAAGTGAAATTAAAGGCGCACGACCCCACGAGCCTTTAAACTTGTATACCTAAGTGATCTACAAGGCAATACTTTTTTATAGGCGATGGTTACCATTTAACATCAGGTGGGCTACATGCTTGTTCCATCACATAAAAAAAGCTGTTTACCTTGCTGCCTCTTTACAGGGTAGATACATACACGTCTTTAGATTACTTTAGGAACCTATGATGTATGTTGCATTGAAATAAATATACTAAATACTAAGAGTCCTAACAGAAGAAAATATGTGTGACACCTGCTATACTATTCATACTTATGTTTTAAACAAGCTTCCGCAATGTGTGCTCGTTTAAAATACGCTGTGGTCCGTAATGTTTGCGTATTTGACAACTCTCACTAAAAACCCTGAGTGTATAAGGTGTTTAATTGAATTTATTTATTAAGTATTTCCAACGAGTAATTCACAGACTTACATTTAGATAAATTACAATAGAAGGTGGAAGGAACTACACAATTTGTATTTGATTGGCGGTAAAGAGCATCAACTCCAATATACAACATCAAGTTCGTGTAAAGCTTAGGGGTAAATAATCTTTATGATACTTTAAGGTCTTATGCTATGGTAATATATGTGAACTTGATATCATATACAATTGCGTATCTATGTTATTCGGCATTGTTGGATATAATGCTTTATACCATTAAATAGAACCGATTAATTCGATTAATATTGTGTAAAAAAAAAAGTTTAAAAAAAAAGTAAAGATACTATTGTTTACCTCTGAGGTACAGAAGTTACGACCGAGTATATATTTTTGAGACCATAAATATAGTTTTTCTTAAATCCAAAAAACTTGCTGGGTCCATTGCCGACCGGGTCAGGTTATTGACTGGGCGAGGTCAGTGAACTAGCGGGGTCGTTGAACGTCTGGTAGTAACTTTTTAATAATTTGTGGCATCGTATAATAAGCTCTATGATTTCGTCGAACAGCATTATATCTATTTTCTCGAGATTTTTATAATAAACCAAGAACATTTTATAGATACACCATTATTATAAATACCGTTTTCTCGGTGTCGAAACAACCGGTCGTTTAAATCTCGTATCCTCAATAATGATTGAAATACGACAGTTTTCTAAGTAAAATTTTATAGATACATTTATTGTTTGTGTCGAAACCGTTTCTTCAATTTATTTAGTGACACGTTATATTTCCAGTACCAAGTGGTCCCGCTCCTCATGCTACACGGCTGGCCGGGCTCCGTGCGGGAGTTCTACGAGATCGTGCCGAGCCTGATCAAGCCAAGATCCAAGAACTTCGTGTTTGAAGTGATCGCGCCCAGCCTACCTGGCTTTGGATTCTCCGAGGTAATTCGTCAACCACCAAATATGTATACACGGTGTCCTTTAAATCACTGTTTTCCCAGAACAAACGTTGCTCAGACCATGGTCTACTAATAGCATCAAATTAAAAAACAAAACGAAATCGGTCTCTGAAAAATATAAAAAGTTGCGAACTTAAAACGTCTATTTTAACGTTACGCCTTACTACGGCACTGTATGTACTACGGAATTGTATATCTTAAAAACATCGATTACCTGACTGCGCAGGAGGGTGATGTTTTACGAAAAAACGTGTGCGAAGCCGCGGGTCATCTAGTTTACTATAACGCTGTATTGTTTATGTCGCAGGCCCCGTCGCGCCGCGGCTTCGGCCCGATGGAAATGGCTGTGGTAATCCGCAATCTGATGGAGCGGCTCGGGGTCCGGCAGTACTACATACAAGCGGGTGACGTGGGACACACAGTGGCCTCCATAATGGCCACTCTCTTCCCGGACAGAGTGCTGGGGCTGCATACTAACCTCCCAGCTGTACCGTTCCATCCGACCGCGTCTCTATACCACTTGTTAGGTAACATTTTTAACATATCACCTCTAGTGTCTCAACTCTCAACCCACACCTTAAGTGTATACAAGTAACTTTTTAACAAAAATATAACCGACTTCAGATAACATATAAAACATACTACTGAACCGAATTCGATAAAATTTCTATAGGACTAATCTGAAAGTATATCCTTTCAAATAAAAAAAGAATTTTGAAAATTGGTCCACAATTGACGGAGAAATTTTTCATATAGTATTTTTATAGTGTTATCCGAACACATACGGAAAATTCTAAGATATTTAAAATCATCTCAAAAATTTCAAGCTGGTTCACAGGATTTGAACCCGCAAACTTCCTCTTGATACGAGGATGCACTATCCAACTGTGCTACCAGGCCATTTCACGGTTTCTAGGTCGAAATTAGTGAGATGATTCAGATTACGACTAAAGCGCCGTTAGCTCCATATACAGGAAAACTTATACAGTTTTTTTACCTGCTCAATGCCAAACGTTGCAGTTTAGTATATTGACAAGAGGTGTTGCGTTGCTTATTTCAAATAGTATTTTTATAGTGTTATCCGAACACATACGGAAAAATCCAAGATTTTTAAAATAAACTCAAATTTTTTTTTAAAACTTGAAATTTTTCATAGTTGACTGTTCCAAGTATCTTAATACTTTCCCCGTGTGCCTTATTAACTCGTTATTCTCCCGGCCCTAACATTATATTACCCCCCCCCCCCCCGTCTTAACGTAATTGGAACGTGTATAGTAATTGTTAGGTAACTTATTTTAAAATGACACCTTAAGATGTATAAGCCATCCAAGTGTATCAACCCCGCACCACAGTTTAAGACAAGTGCCTTAAAATGAACCCCCAATCTATCCCTCAGCCCCTCTCCTCATAAGTTTCTTCGTTAACTGTTCCAAGTGTCTAAATCCCTTTCACAAGCCATTTATTAACTTTACTCCCAAAACTGTCCTTCCCCTCACCGTTTCCTATCTGACTCCCCTCCCCCTAAGGTCTTAACGTGTACCCGCAACGTAACGGCGTACTTTACACTTATACGCCTCAAGTTGATAGACGAAGGGCAGTGCATCGCAGGGCACGTTCCTAAGCTGCGTGACCTACGAGGCAATACTTTGTTACAGGCGATGGTAACCACTTAGCAGGTGGGCCATATGCTCGTTCCATCTTCATGTATTGTAAAATGCACCATCTGTAGTCTGCACTCCGTTATAACTTCACTAATTTCTTTCCATCCAAAGGTTGCCTGGAAGAGATCGCTCTCAGCGATGAGGTCGCCCGTTCGCATTAGTGTTATATTGTTTCTGTGCGGTAATTACAATAAAGAGTTATGTTATTTCCAGGATCATTAGTACCTTCTTGGGTCGAGGAGCCAGCATTACAGAATCGATTGTATCCATACTCGGATTACATATCAAGAACTGTTGAGGAGTCTGGCTATATGCACATACAAGCGACCAAACCTGATACTATAGGTAAGTTATATTACCTTATATTATGTTATGTTGGTGGACTCCCTTTTTCGCATTTGAACTCTTAGTGGTCCATTATGCGTGAGAGAGTTGACTCCATATAGCCAGCCTAGGATGGATAGCCAGCCTAGCTCCGACCAGAAGCGCAGAAGTTTCCTGGGGTCTTCGCAGACTTCACGGAGTTACCTTGGATCGTCTAGGATTTCTGCACGTTGTGCTGTTACCCCCACGCATTCCGGGACTACGTGGGCTGCTGATTCTTCTTCGGTGAGACATCACCTGCAGAGTGGGCTGTCTGTTGCTCCCATGATGTAGAGGTGTTTGTTCAGGTTGTTTGTTCCCTTATATTACGCTTCTAATTGTAATTCTAATACCTATACTAAGATCAGGTAAACAAATAAAAGTAACAGTTAATTTACCTATTAGAGTATTAGGTACCTACTGATAAGTAAGTTTACTTACATAGCTACTTTAACTTAATAAACCAGGTTATATCATTAAGTATTATTTTGTGGAACAGGTGCCGCACTACTATCAATAAATGAACTGTTATATTGTGTAAAAGGTGCCAAACTACTATCAATAAATGAACTGTTATTTTGTGAAATAGGTGCCGCACTACTATCAATAAATGAACTGTTATTTTGTGGAATAGGTGCCGTACTAATATCAATAAATGAACTGTTATTTTGTGGAATAGGTGCCGCACTACTATCAATAAATGAACAGTTATTTTGTGGAATAGGTACCGTATGACTATCAATAAATGAACTATTATTTTGTGGAATAGGTGCCACACTACTATCAATAAATGAACAGTTATTTTGTGGAATAGGTGCCGTACTAATATCAATAAATGAACTGTTATTTTGTGGAATAGGTGCCGCACTACTATCAATAAATGAACAGTTATTTTGTGGAATAGGTACCGTATGACTATCAACAAATGAACTATTATTTTGTGGAATAGGTGCCACACTACTATCAATAAATGAACTGTTATTTTGTGGAATTGGTGCCGCACTACTATCAATAAATGAACTGTTATTTTGTGGAATAGGTGCCGTACTAATATCAATAAATGAACTGTTATTTTGTGGAATAGGTGCCGCACTACTATCAATAAATGAACTGTTATTTTGTGTAATAGGTGCCGCACTACTATCAATAAATGAACTATTATTTTGTGGAATAGGTGCCACACTACTATCAATAAATGAACTGTTATTTTGTGGAATTGGTGCCGCACTACTATCAATAAATGAACTGTTATTTTGTGGAATAGGTGCCGTACTAATATCAATAAATGAACTGTTATTTTGTGGAATAGGTGCCGCACTACTATCAATAAATGAACTGTTATTTTGTGTAATAGGTGCCGCACTACTATCAATAAATGAACTGTTATTTTTTGGAATAGGTGCCGCACTACTATCAATAAATGAACTGTTATTTTGTGTAATAGGTGCCAAACTACTATCAATAAATGAACTGTTATTTTGTGGAATAGGTGCCGCACTACTATCAATAAATGAACAGTTATTTTGTGGAATAGGTGCCGTACTAATATCAATAAATGAACTGTTATTTTGTGGAATAGGTGCCGCAATACTATCAATAAATTAACAGTTATTTTATGGAATAGGTGCCGCAGTACTATCAATAAATGAACGGTTATTTTGTGGTATAGGTGCCGCACTACTATCAATAAATGAACTGTTATTTTGTGGAAAAGGTGCCGCACTACTATCAATAAATTGTTATTTTGTGTAATAGGTGCCAAACTACTATCAATAAATTAACTGTTATTTTGTGAAACAGGTGCCGCCCTGTCCGACTCGCCAGCGGGCTTAGCGGCTTACATCCTCGAGAAATTCTCAACATGGACGAATCCTGACAATAAAAAGGCGTACGATGGCAACCTACTCAATAAATTCTCACTTACACATCTACTAGACAACGTGATGATATACTGGACCACTAATAGTATAACTACCAGTATGAGGATCTACGCTGAGTCGTTGAATAAGCGGCAGATTCCCATTATATTCGATCGGTAAGTTTTACTCATTTGTTTATGAATGAGGGGTATTTTAGGTGTTGCAATTTAAACTACAGATAATGACGGAATATATTTTAAGTGACCTTATACAATAAATTATTAATGTTTTTTTAAATTCAATAAACTTTATTTTTGAGTTTTTGTGCCTAACATGTAGGTCCTCCTTGCAGTACGCAACGTACGCACTCTGACTGATTGGGTTTATTGACGAGGCCGGGTCATTGAACGAGCGGGGTTGTTGAACGGCTCGTAGTGACTTTTTGGTAATCTGTGGCATTGTGCAATGCGCTAGCTAACATTTTGTCGAGCAGCATTTTATCGAGAAAATTTTATAGATAAATTTATTTTTATTTATTTGTGAAGAAATCGTCTCTTCAATTTAATTAGTTTAAATTCCAACACAATATAATTATAATCAAGCATTCTGTGTTAGTAAAGGATGTCGAGCGAGATCGAATCATAAATGAGTAAATTCGTAGGCAAACTTAAGTCACTGTCATAGCCCAGAGGATTAGCAAGCTGAAGTGGCAGCGGGTAGAGCACATAGCTCGAAGAACTGACGGCTGTTGGGGCAGGTTCTCGAGTACCACGCACTGGATAGCGAAGGACGGTCCCTCAGTAGTTGGAAATACGACCTCATGGTTCCTGGGAGCCGTTGGGCCAGCACAATACCAGTCGCTCTACAGATCTCCATAGATCTTTAGAGCGAACATAGCTCTCTGAGAATCAGCGAATTAAGTGAAATGAAATGCATTTATTTGCTAGAACATTTATGTGATAATATATGGTCCATTATATGTCTTACCACAATTGTTAGCATGCAAATATTAATGACGCATACATGTGTAAAGTCTCATGTGCCTCTAATTTCACCAGCAACCATACCCTTCAAACCGAAACAGCAGAAATGCTGCTTGGTGGCAGATATAGGTACATTAGTAGTACTTCCACGGGCGAGCCCTTATACAAGGAACTCTACTACTCAAGTGGCAATGGGCAGGCCATATCGTGCGAAAACCCGATAGCTATTACAATCACTGCCTATATTTTCCATTTTATTTTTGTACAGAATCCCAACAGAAGTTCCGACTTGGGGCATCAAGTTCCGCAACGAAATAATCCATAACTCTGACAGCATGCTGAAGCTGAAATACAAGAACTATCTGCGGACCACCATCGTGGAGGAGGGGGGGCACTTCGCGACCCTCGAGAACCCGGAGCTGATGGCAAACGATATATTTGAAGCTGTACATACCTTCAGAATGTTCCATGGAACCAAGTGAGTGTTTTTGATCGATAGAAGATCTCCGAATAAACTTGGGCAAGTCGGCATTGTATGTGTGTATGTCCGAGGATAACTTTCGAAGCGTCGATCCGATTATCGTGAAATTTGATATATAGGTAGGTAGTGTTGGCACCATCCTGGTGTGACTAAATGAAAGTGTTGGGGGGTTGTTGAGATATTGCGGTTTAAGAGGGGTAAAAAAAAATCAAAATAAGACTATTAGGTCAAATGGGACGTCTAATGAAAGGTCTTTATTAGTACCTACATTTCAACACCGTTTTTATTTTTAGTTTAGTCATTGTAGTTTTTGAGTTGTTATTAGCCATAATAAAAACTGAACTTTGACAAAATTCACAGGGTACACCAGTGACCCCACAATGCTGAAATTTGGTATTGGTTCATGTAGCTTTAGTGACACAAATATAGGGAAAAGTCTGAAATTCAGAATAACTGCAATTTCTACAAAAACCTAAAAAACGATTCTACATAACATGAACTCCCGTTACTTGTAATTTGAATGAAACTGTAGGTCAAGTTGCTGGTTTTTATTTCGTGGCACTATTTTATTAGTCAAAAGAATATTAGCCGGCTTGCACAACGATCCCTAAACGTATTTAGCTACTAAACATGTTTAAATTTTATGTATTTGTATGATTTGACAACTCCTTAAATCATATTTAGCCACTAAACACGTTTAGGCATCGTTGCGCAAGTCGCCCTAAGAATATTTTTTTTGGGAGACTTGCTTGATCTCAGTTCGGGGCGAACCAATCATAACTTGGTTTTAACAGAAGATAAGTGTCATGTCGCTAAAAGACAAAACATAAAGTTTACTCACCGCGGTAGCGATTATTATTTCTTCTGTGGCGCGTATTATTTCATATCATTAAATAATGCTGGATATTTCACACAGCGCCATCTAGCCCCAAACTAAGCAAACCTTGTACTGGCAACCAGATAACTGAATACATATTTTTTTTTTTGTTAATACATATCACATTTTTTCCTTGATGGGAATCGAACTCACAACCTCCTGCGTCTCAGACGCCTGTTCGCCCACTGCACCACGGAGGTCATCAAATGATGAATGAATGAATGAAAACACTATTGTACAACATACAAAACAAATTACAAACAAAATATAAGAAGCAAATAGTAAAATGGGCGGTTAAGTTTCTACTAAGATCTTACAATTACATTAGAATACTTAAACTAAGTGACCTTAATTGTGGGAGAGGCCACTTCTGTAAACACAGGTCTTTGAATCTACTTTTATTCATTTTTTTTATTAGCTTTTTCAGCTGTAGTTTCAGTGCGGCCACGAGGCCTATTTTGATCGCCACTTGTTTTCATGTCGCCCCATGTTCATGGAGGCGTTCAAAGTTCACCACTATACCCTACAGATGCTAAAACTTTAGAATATTTTTTGGGGTGATAGCTGTTAGCTCCTCCGGGCTGAGTGTTTTTCATTTTCTTTTTCATTTTTTTTTTTAACTAATATGGCAAACGAGCATGCAGTCCACCAGATGTTAAGTGGCTACTGCAGCCCATGGATATCCACATAGAATTCAAAACAAGCTATTATGTTGTCTTGATCTCTATGTGGATACGTTGCCATACTATAGGACTTAGCTGTTATGCCTATGTGCCAGTAATTACAGGAACATGTCATTACCATCTAACCGGAACACAGCAGCACAAGTACTGCTATTTGGCGGCAGATAAAGGTAAGGCGGTGGTGCCCACTTCCTCGAGCCCGTTCACAAAAGCTCTACCACCTTTAATTTTTTCATTTCATTTATTTTCCACTGTAGGTACATTAAAGAACACTAAGTTACGTCATATTTAGAATATATCAATAAAATTAACATTACAGTAGCTCAAACAGACAGGTATCGGGACTAATTTATGTTATTCAACTTAATTGAATGTCAACTTAAAATAATAAAAATAAAACAAAAATCAATATAATACAGAACAAAACAATGTCAAATAAGGCAATCAATGTCAATGCTAAATCTTAATTAATGTAGGTATTTCATGTCAAAAACAAATTATTATAAATTGCGGCTGTAAAGGAGCCTTGTTATTACGATAAAATAAAATAATTGTAGAATGTCAAAAGATCTATAACTAAACAAAATAAAAAATAAAAATAAAAAAATATAAAATAATTATCAAAATAAAATTATATAAATTAAAGAATTACAAGTTACAAATTGCGGCTGTAAAGTGTGTTTGCCCAGATGAATGCTACGTGGAGCACACTCGCCTAACAGATGTCAGAGACTTCATAGGGCATCTGTTAGTGTTTTTGAGTCAATAAAAATATATTTTAATTAATTCTTTCTTTCTTTTCCAGCAAAAACCCATCAACCGACACCTCGCCCACAACAGTGTACGATTTCACAGTGAACAATATCTACGGCAAGCCCGTCTCACTGCAAGCGTACAAGGGGTACGCACTCATCATTGTGAACGTAGCCTCACAGTGCGGCCTCACAGACACCAACTACAGACAACTCAACGAGCTATACACCAGGCACCACGACAGTGGTCTACGGATACTGGCGTTCCCTTGCAACCAGTTCAACTCCCAGGAACCGGGCAGCTCGGCTGATATTGTTAAATTCACTAAGCACAAAGGAATACAGTTTGATTTGTTTGAGAAAGTCGATGTTAACGGTGAAGGTGCTTCGCCGTTGTGGAAGTTCTTAAAACAGGTTCAAGGGGGTACGTTTGGGGATTTTATTAAATGGAATTTTTCAAAGTTTCTTGTTGATAGGAATGGGGTGCCCGTTCAGAGGTACGGGTCTAATGTTAATCCGATGGATATAGAGGCAGATTTGCTTATGTATTTGTAGGTTATTTTGTTCGTATGTCAGTAAGTTCTATTTTAATGTCATTATAAAAATTTCAAGAAATTTGTCCTGAAAAATAAAGGATTCTTACCACAAAAAAAATAAACGTTGTTTAGCAAGTGCTTAAAAAAATCTCATACATTGATAAGGATTTTTTTAAACACGCTTTAAACAGTTGTTTAATGTTTTTGTGGTAACAAGGAAAATGTTTAATTATTAATTTCTATGAAAGGTTGTTTATTTTCATGGTCGGAATCACCCCGTTCAGGCTCAAAATACGTATTAGTGATAATACAGGACACTGTATTTATTTACTACTAGCTGACCCGCCCGCGGCTTCGCATGCGTGGTATTTCAATAAAAACATTACCCTCTTTTTGCGCATTCTGGTAAAAAGTAGCCTATGTCCTTCCCCAGGATATTCTTAACTTATAAATGCAAGTATTGATGTTTTTTATATAAACATTTGTTAATTTACATGGTCGGAGTCAACCTGATCAGGGTCAACATAATAGGTTGGGAAAAAAGTCTTTTCGCATTACAGTATGTATGAACTTGTTATAAGATCTCTTTGGCTATACTATTTGTATCTGACTGGTTTTGGTATCATTCAAAGTTTATATTTTAAAGAAGATAATTCCAAATTCAAATTAGGAAAATGTGTGATCTTTATTTGTTTTTCGTACTGTAAAGATGAGTGAACCTAATGAAGAAATTCGATACATTTTAAAATTTTACAAAAAAGATAAAAATGCAACGCAAGCCGCGAAAAAAATTTGTGATGTTTATGGACCTAGTGCAGTGTCTGTGAGAGTAGCACAAATTTGGTTTAAGCGTTTTCAATCCGGAAATTTTGATGTCAAAGATGCACGTCGCTCTGGTCGCCCTATTACGGATAAAATGGATGGCATTTTTGAAAAAGTGGTGCAAGATCGACATATCAGTAGTTACGACGTAGCTGAAGAACTGGGAATTGACCACAAAACAGTTTTGGCGCATTTGAAAAAAACTGGGTACACAAAAAAGCTCGATATTTGGGTACCCCACGAGCTCACTGAAAGAAACCTAATGAACCGTGTACTCATTTGTGATTCTTTATTACGACGTAATGAAACCGAACTATTTTTGAAGAAGCTGATAACTGGTGATAAAAAATGGATCACGTACGACAAGAACGTGCTAAAAAGGTCGTGGTCAAAGGCCGGTCAGGCTTCACAGACTGTGGCGAAATCCGGGTTAACTCGCAACAAGGTGATGCTGTGTGTGGTGGGATTGGAAAAGCATTATTCATTATGAGCTGTTACCACCAGGCAGGACTATCGATTCGTAACTCTACTGCGAACAACTGATGAGATTAAAGCAAGAAGTTGAGAGAAAGCGGCCGGAATTAATCAACAGAAGGGGTGTGGTTTTTCATCATGATAACGCTAGACCTCACACATCTTTAGCCACTCAGCAAAAGTTAAGAGAGTTTGGCTGGGAGGTGTTAATGCATCCGCCGTATAGTCCTGACCTTGCACCTTCAGATTTCCACCTGTTTCGGTATCTTAAGAATTATGTAGGCAGTGTCAGGTTAACATCACGAGAGGACTTCCAAAACTACTTGTCGCGGTATTTTGATCAGAAGCCCCAAAATTTCTATAGCAATGGGATCATGTCCCTACCTACAAGATGGCAAAAAGTTATCGAACAAAATGGTACCTACATACTTTAGTTAAATGTAAATAATCTATATTAAAAAATGTTTTGAACTGTCTTAAAAAATGCGAAGAAACTTTTTCCCCAACCTAATAGTTCCGGGACACCTTGTACATACGTTTGATCTGGCTCGATTGGACGCATAAACGTCTAACATAATCATTTTCATCTTTTCTCTGTATGTTCTAGTTCTAAATGTTATTTTATTGTGTGCATAAATCTTTACATAGTATAAAATGAAGTAGCTTCCGCTGTCTGTTCGCTAAGATCTTTTAAAATACTCAACGTAATTTAAAGCAGTTCTCAGCAATATATAAAGGATTCAATAGGAAGGTTTATATGTATATAATACATACATAGTTACTGCGAAAGTAACTGTTTGTTTGTTACCTTTTTATAACTAGTCGGCTGAACGGATCGTAATGAAATTTGGCAAGGAGATAGATTGTATCCTGGGGAAGGACATAGGCTACTTTTTACTCTAGTTCGCAAAAGGGAGGGTAATGTTTTTTATTGAAATACAACGCATGCGAAGCCGCGTGCGGGTCAGCTAGTAATGTATAAGACTACACAAAATTTTAATCAATTATCTATGAATTAAGGGGTATTATTTTTAAACTCTATGTAAATAACTACTGATTTAAATGGGTATTTATGACTTAATAACATTTATATATATATATTCCGACGTTATCCGAGTCTGCCCGCGACCAAAGGCTGTTGCAACAGTCGGGATAACAAACAAAGAAGGTGTAGAGCTTTTGTGAACGGGTTCGAGGAAGTGGGCACCACTGCCTTACCTTTATCTGCCGCCAAATAGCAGTACTTGTACTGCTGTGTTCCGGTTAGATGGTAATGGTATGTTCCTGTTATTACTGGCACATAGGCATAACCGCTAAGTCCTATAGTATTACAACGTATCCACATACAGATCAAAACAATATACGAGTAATGGCTTGTTTTGAATTCTATGTGGATATCCATGGGCTGCAGTAGCCACTTAACATCTGGTGGACTGCATGCTCGTTTGCTATACGAGGGCTGCTATTTATGTATCCGGAATAAAATAAAATAACTATCATTGACTGTTAAATATGGTTTTATTGCTTTTCAAAATATTCGCCATGATGATCAATGCACTTTTGCATTTGGTGAAACCAGTTTTCATAGCACTTTTTCCAATCGGAAGACGGTATCTCCAAAACATGATTTTTGAATGCCTCAACGGCTTCTTCTCGGGTTGAAAATCGTTGACCACGTAATTTATTCTTCACGGTTGGGAATAAAAAGAAGTCGTTGGGTGCCAAATCAGGGCTATATGGCGGATGACCCGTTAATTCCACCGTTTCACCCTCCAAATATCGGGTCGTTTCACCCGAAGTGTGACAGCTTGCATTGTCGTGATGGAGAATGATTCTGCGTTGTGGATTATTCTTCCTGATTTCTGCAAAGACTTCTGGCAAACAAATGGTCGTGTACCACTCTGAATTAACAGATTTACAATTTTCTAGGGGTACAGTAGCCACGTGTCCATCTATACCAAAAAAACAGGCGACCATTTGCTTCAAAGTGCTTTTCGCACGAGCAACTTTTGTTGGGTTCGGCTCATGTTGGAAGACCCAAACTGTTGACTGTTGCTTAGTTTCGGGGTCATATGCATAAATCCAGGTTTCATCACCTGTGTAGATATTATATACAGCTTTTGATGCACCACGATTGTATTTTTTTATCATTTTTTTGCACCAATCGACACGAGCCTGTTTTTGATCTATTGTCAAGTTGTGCGGTATCCAACGCGAACAAACTTTTTTTGCAGCCAAGTGTTCGTGTAATATCTTATGTATACTCGTCATACTAATGCCCAAGATCGCCTCTATCTCTCGATATGTCACATGACGATCTTGCATTATTAGTTTACGCACTGCGTCGATGTTTCGTGGCACAACAACTGATTTAGGCCGACCATCTTTAATTTCGTCCGTGAGCATACGACGTCCACGATTAAACTCACTAAACCAGTGATACACAGTAGTCTTCGATGGTGCTTTATCCCAAAAGTCGAACTGAGTTGATCCGATACACTGCTGTTGAGTTAGACCACGTCGAAAATCATAAAAAATCATCGCACGAAAATTTTCTCGAGATAAATCCATTGTGATAATGACACGCAATTTTTGAAATCGCGCCACACAATGAAAACAATTGACAGACGGACGAAATAACCTGCATTCTACAGCCAAAGAGTTCCATTTTCAAACGTGATAATTTCTTTTTAAATATTATTTATGCAGTGGCCAGTTCCGGATTCTTAAATAGCAGCCTATGTATAAGTAGTATAAAAAAAAGTAAATACGCGTTAAATACCCGTTTAAATCAGTAGTTATGTACAGTGATCGCGAATGTTTGAAATATTCTATGTAAATATGTATACTATGTATTTTTTGGTAGGATATTGTAGCTTAAGCACAATTTTTATACTATATTAAAATTTTACTATAGAATATTGATTTCGTTTTATTATCACAAACAATATACGAAATAGGGGAAGTTATGATTTAACTTGAAATGGCAAGCGCAAGAAATGGTTTTGTAAATTCCTAAAAAATTTTAATTAAAAAAAATCGGCAAAATTTTTAGTACAAAACCAAACCAATCTCCCATCCCACTAATATTAAAAACGCTAAAGTTTATATAGATTATGTGTGGATGTTTGTTGCTCTTTCACGCAAAAACTACTGAATGGATTTTAATGAAATTTGGTATGAACATCGTAAAGGTCGCGGGCCGGTGGGTGAGACTAGCGCAGGATCGTGGTGGATGCCACAAACTTGGGGAGGCCTATACCCAACAATGGGTGAAGTCAGGCTGTGGATGATGATGATGATGGTATGTACGTAGGTTATATCTTGGATTAACACATAGACTTCAGAGCTTTTCAACCTGATCCCACCATCCCCATTCTATCATCGGACAACCAGACGCTCTGCGATGCGCCCACCGATACATGGTAGACATACCTCCCATACGCACAAAGCGGTACTGTTTCACCTTTATTATGCGCACCGCCAAGGAGTGCAACGCCTTGCCAGAGTCTGTGTTTCCTGATAGCTACAACCTGGGTATCTTTAAGTCGCGAGTGAATAGGTTTCTTCTAGGCAAGCGTGTACCATCGTAGACTGCATCATCGCTTACCATCAGGCGAGATCGTGGTCAAACGCAAGCCTAAAATTTATAAAAACAAGACTACTTTTTGTTGACAAACAACGCATGCGAAGCCGCTGGCGGAAGCTAGTAATATTATAAATTCGAAAGTAACTCTTGTCTCTCTGTCTGTTTGTTACGTTTTCACGACTAAATGGCTGGACCGATTTCGATGAAATTTGGTATATAGATAGATTATGACCGGGATTGGGAGATATGCTTACTGTATGCCGAGTGCGCAGAAGGAGGGTAAAGTTTTATTGACACAACAGGCAGCTAGTAATCTATGTATTGATACTTATATTAAGTTGTTGGCGTCCCTATCTTAAATAAATAAATAGTGTAAGTATTTACTTCTGGTTAGTGAATGGCATGCGTAACTGATATATTTAGTTCAGGATAACAAAGGATCCGGCATGGTGCCGCCAGACAAAAAAAAGCCATGATTGTAAAAATTCATGAAATATATTAACCTTAAAACAAAACAATACTTCGTGATCTACATGTTGGTACGCATTGCTGGTTCATTCTTGGTCACTGTAGTTTTTTGTACTTTTTTACTACGGGATAACAAATGAAAAAGGTACATACGCGATAAATACCAGTTAAAATCAGTAATTACGTACAGTGAT
This sequence comes from Philereme vetulata, assembly GCA_918857605.2. Classification (NCBI taxonomy): domain Eukaryota; kingdom Metazoa; phylum Arthropoda; class Insecta; order Lepidoptera; family Geometridae; genus Philereme; species Philereme vetulata. The sequence continues at coordinate 13,618,678 of OU975421.1, forward strand.
CGCGAAAGTTTGAAAAATACTATTTTCCTACATTTTTTCCTGTAAATGTAATTATTTTTAGTTGAGTAGGACCTTCCCCAGTTTCCCTCTCGGCACGTCGACGGTGCTTTACGTGTTCACGGTCTACACCAGAGGTTCCCAAACTTTTTTTTCTCATAGACCACTTTCAAAATTTTACCGGTTCCGGTGGACAGCTACATTTTACTTACTTTTTCCGACACTGGCAAACACTAACATCGATTCACTTTACTTTTCGAAATTCCGGAAACAAATGAGTTACGTTTATCCTTGGCATTCGTATTTATATTGGTGAAGAATCAAACAAGTTCATACACACACACCACAAGTCGTATTTCGTCCCTTTGCACGTCTGAACAAGCGTCGCGGACGTTGGCGGCGCTCCGCAACGCACTGTTGTACCTACTGAATATGGAATATGCAAGTTTTTACAAGTAACTGTCGCTGAGCTTCTTAAAATACTATCTGCCTACATTGATAAGTGAAGTCAAGCCAACATTTTAGTTCTTCATTATCGAAACCAGATACATTTTCGTGGACCCCCATTTTTTTGTCAAGCCAACGTAGACCCCCTTCGAGTCTCCCGTGGACCCTGGGGGTCTCAATGTTCTACTTCACTTTGAGAATCAATGTTCTACACTGGTTTTTCAAAGGAATCTTGATAAAAATTATCAATTATTTTCTACAAAAATTTGAAAATTCCTTCCAAATTTTTCTACAATTTTTTGTGTAAATGTTATTGTTGTTAGTTGAGTAGGACCTTTCCCAGCTTCCCCCTCGGCACGTCGACGGGCAGCAGCGCGTCGGACACGCGGCCGGTGGCGACCGTCACGTTGTTCTCACGGACGGTGAAGGGCTGGCCGCGCGTCATCACCATGCCCTCCAGCAGCGTGAGGCGCACCGACCCGTGCTCGCCCGGCATCATCATCTGGACCGATGGATCTGAACATTATACCACTCATAAACAACATAAGCCTGACCAGCCTTTCGCTAGTGTCAATGAAAATCACAATTATGAAATTCAACAATTGAGTTAAATTACTTGTATCAAATTCATTGAAATGACAGCCACGGATCTAGAATTCTTCCAGGGCAAAAACTTAATGTGGCGCTCCCTCTCCTCCGGCCATTGGGGGGTGAAGTTTGAAGATTTCTAAATCAAATGAACAGCCAAGTGTAGGTAGACCACAGGCAGGGATTGGAATAATCGATAGTACGACGTCTGCTGGATGAAGTATTTGGCGCCCCCTGAAATTGCCGCCCCCAGATCCGGGACGACAAATGATATACGCAATTTAATTCTTAACGTAAAATAAATTGGTCTAACTCCCTTCTAAAACACCTAGTTTAGAGCCTTTGTCTTGTCTGTTCTTTTCATCGTTGCTTGCGAATTGTAGGACTTCCATTTTAACGTTATTTATTGTTTGAAAGCTGTTAATAAGATAGATAGAAAACACTTTAATGTATTTACTTACATCACACATAAAAAATGGGTAAAAATGTGGCCTAAAAAACCTTACGTCATTAACTAATATGATCGAAACTTACCTAAATCAATCCTACAAGCGATATTCCAGGTGCCGCTGAACATCTGCTGCGTATATTTGGAGCAGACTGGTTTCTTCCTGCCCCCCTCCTGGCGGGTGAGGAAGTATATCTGTGCGCGGTAGTGGTTAGTGAGCGTGCAGCTCTTCGCAGCGCAGACCAGCATGCCGGTCTCCACCGCCTTCATCTTCATGCCTCGGAGAAGTACGCCTACGTTGTCGCCTGCTAACGCCTGGAAAGACATTAACGACTTCTCTGAAAGTCGCTTAACTAAGACGACCTCCGTGGCGCATTGGGCGAATAGCCGGCTGAGACGCAGGAGGTTGCGCGTTCGATTCCCGCCGCGGAATAAATGTTTGCATGATCTACAGATATGTGTTCCTGGTCGGGAAGTTTTCTTTAAAAAAAGTATATATGTATTCTATCAGTTATCTGGTTCCCATAGTACCAGCTCTGCTTAGTTTGGGGCTATATAGCGCTGTGTGAAATGTCCAGCAATATTTATTTATTTATTATTTTTTAACTGTCCGATAGTATAGCAAGCTACACTACTAGAACTTTTAAGTAGATTGATAAATATTTATTAACAGATGAGGGTAGCTTGAAATTTTTTGTATACTAACACAAAACTAGAAGTAACTTTGAAGCTGTGTATCCATAAGATAAGTGCACTCTTTTCGCGACTTGGGTTAAGGCTGTATCTCATGAACCGTGATAGTTACACAGTTAAAATTTTCACAGATGTATTTCTGTTGCCGCTATAACAACAAATACTAAAAACAGAATTAAATAAATACTTAAGGGGGGCTCCATACAACAAACGTTATTTTTTTTTGCTCGTTTTTAGAATTAGATATTGGTACGCACGAAGAGTTCGCCTTCGTGCGCGAGTCAGACTCGCACTTGGCCGGTTTTATTAAGCTTAATGCGCGCACGGAGGAGTGTGAGATTTGGTAAAGTTAAAGTTCATATGGAGAAGTAAGAGCGGAAGCTAAACTTATGCTAAAAAATCATAAATTACGGTCAAATCTTGACCACTGAGTTGCCAGTAGGCAACTAGATATTACAAAATTCGTTGCATAGCTGTGTTTCGGTTTGAAGGGTATAGTTGCCGGTGAAATTTCAGTATGCCTCAAGTTGATGGACGCAGGACAGTGCATCGTAGGGCACGCTTCTATTTCTAAGGTGCGTGACCTACGAGGCAATACTTTGTTATAGTATAGGCGATGATTACTACTTAACATCAGGTGGCCCATAGACTTGTTAAATCTCCAAGTTGAAAAAAAATCGTTTAATTACGTTATGAATTACATCTAAGAAAAACTTACCTCAGGAACACTCTTCTTAAAAATCTGTATATCGGACAACGTAGTCTTAATATTATACCCGAACCCCATCAAGTCTGCTTCATCGTTCCTCTTCATGACCCCTCGTTTGATGGTTCCAACGACAACTGTGCCTCTCCCGGGGACCGTGAACGCATTGTCTATGGGCATCAGGAAGGGGGATTCGAGATCTCGGACTATGGGGGGCACGAAAGTGTCTATGGCGTCTAGGAGTTTGCGAATTGATGGTGCTCCTGTAAATAAATAAGGTGAACAAAGATCGACCACGATTTTTGTTAAAATTAGTTAAGCAATAAGGCTCAATTTACATTGCAACTAAATGGAATAGAAGAGAAATTTTGAAACGAAATCGTACATAGGATAATAAAATGTACACAGTTGACATAAAGTTCATTATACTATACACAACTAATTTGCTTCCATTCCAATTTAAATTGAGACTACGGAGGCGGGTTGTTATTAAAATCTTTATAATTTGCATATATTTTGCAGTTTTCAAATAGAAAATATCCTAATGTATTAATTCATAATAAATGAAAACGAAAGTTTTTTACAAAAATATTGTTTCCTTTGTTCCTGAAGGTAAAATAAAGTTTAGTTAGGAGGAGTGAACAATGGCGATTTTTTCGGAGAGTTATGTGATTTTCATAATATGTGTGTAGTGATATTTTGCTACAAATGTGGTGTTTTTATACCATTAGATAACCTGGAGATCAGACTAACTGTGGATAAAAATTTAAATTCAAAATACCTAGTCAGGTCATAAGTATTGTCACACAGTAAAAACTTTTCTTTTAGAATGCTGGCCACAAAAAAGTTTATTGAATTCGAATTTCGAATTGTTCATGAAAATAAAATGTATACTTTTTAGAATTTTACTCATTTTTAAATATGGAGTGGAGAAGACCGTGTTGCAGTTATTGCGTTGCATCGTTGCGGTTACGCGCCAATTCAAATTTTTGACGTACTGAAAAATTTGAATATAATCAAAAGATTCGTTTATCGCACCATCAAACGATACAATGAAGACTCTAGTGTAGATGACAGGTCAAGAAGTGGTCGCTCTCGGTCTTTTAGGACTCCAGCAGTGATAAAAGCTGTGAAGGCGCGAATTCAAAGAAATCCCAAACGTAAGCAGAAACTGTTGGCCCTTCAGATGGGGTTAAGCAGAACCACGGTGAAAAGGGTGTTAAATAAAGACTTAGGGCTTCGGGCATATCGAAGAAAAACAGGACATCGTTTGAATGCTCGTCTAATGGACCAGAGACTGAAGAGATGCCGCGCTTTGTTGAAGCGGTACGCGGGAAAAAAATATCAGGAAATTCTTTTTTCGGATGAAAAAATTTTTACCGTAGAAGAGAGCTACAACAAACAAAATGATAAGGTGTACGCACACAGTAGTGAAGAAGCGAGCAACCGTATTCCGCGTGTCCAACGAGGTCATTTTCCATCCTCGCTCATGGTATGGTTGGGAGTTTCTTATTGGGGCTTAACAGAGGTACATTTTTGTGAGAAAGGTGTAAAAACGAATGCAGTTGTGTATCAAAATACAGTCCTGACGAACCTTGTGGAACCTGTTTCTCATACCATGTTCAATAACAGGCACTGGGTATTCCAATAAGATTCGGCGCCAGCTCATAGAGCGAAGAGCACACAAGACTGGCTGGCGACGCGTGAAATCGACTTCATCCGGCACGAAGACTGGCCCTCCTCCAGTCAAGATTTGAATCCGTTAGATTACAAGATATGGCAACACTTGGAGGAAAAGGCGTGCTCAAAGCCTCAACCCAATTTGTAGTCACTCAAGACATCCTTGATTAAGGCAGCCGCCGATATTGACATGGACCTCGTTCGTGCTGCGATAGACGACTGGCCGCGCAGATTGAAGGCCTGTATTCAAAATCACGGAGGTTATTTTGAATAAACTTTAGTGTCATAAGAATCTATGTTTTGTTAAGTTCATTTTGGTATATAAATGGTTACATAATGAATACTTGTTTTAATTATTTTATATTAAACATGTGACAGAATTTATGACCTAGACTAGGTATATCACTAAATATATTGAAAAAAACATTTTTCTACAACAGTTGCAGAAATAAGACTTTTGGTTCAATTGTCTGTGGAAAATCAATATGAAAAAATGTTTTAGTAATAAAATATAACATGGAAAAGATACATTAGTTATCCAACTGTCGAATAAAAACAATACTTATTGTATACCAAACATTTTATTGCACAAAATCAATAAAATCCAAACACTAACATTGCGCTTGATAATCACGCGGCCCTATGCCGCGTCTGAGAGGTTAAGAACGCACTATACTTGGGGAGACGTTTAATCGCTTATTGAGAAACAATGTTTTGTTCAACAAATTGTGTGCTTTCAATCTGTAATTCATATATGTTATAGTTAAGGATACGTGATAGAGCGCCTGTGTTGTGAAAACACGATTCCGTAAAATTTTCTCGATAGAAAAAAAATCCAAAGATGACTCCAAGTTTATCCTAAAACCGTTCTTATGCGATGAATACTACAATTTAGATATTGAAACTTTATACAGTAATTCTATACAACATAAATAAGGGCACCTGTGTTTTAAATTTACAAAATACCTTTTGATTTTACCATAAAATGAAAATATCTAAGTTTTGCACTAATTAAACCATTCGCTCCGGACGCCCGTTCCGCGATTCAGTCTGGCCTCGGCTTTCAGGCGGGGTACTCGTGACGCTTGTCGCTCCAAACGAACACGTAATTCTTAGGTAGAATTTATATTTAGTTGGTTTTTGTAAAGACGCAGTAATGAGAAATAAACACAACAAGATAATGAAGGAACTGGATGATAAAGCGGCGCGTGGAGAAGCGGGGGTGAAATTCGAGTTTGGGCTGAGGTATAGTCAACTCTTAAATTAAATAAATAATATTTACCGAATTCTGACTCATCTCCATCCAAGGCCTTTAATGCGGAGCCGCAGATCATAGGCACAGCATCACCGTCGAAGCCGAAATCTGATATCAGCTCCCGCATCTCGATTTCAACTAGTTCTATTAACTGAAAAATAAAACATGAGGACATTCAATTTAATTTTTTTAAAGCAACGGCTCAATTTCGAATGCCGCGGAACGGAATGCGAGTTTCGCGCGAATTTCAAAGAAATTAGCGACAAACTGTTGTTTGGCTTGTATCTAGTTTGTAGGTACGTTACACAATTGACATAAAGTTCAATGCACACTTTCGATATAAAAATTCGCTTCCATTCCGTTCTGCGGCAATGTAAATTGAGCCTAATGAGCTGTTTTCAAAGCTGTTCTAAATCAAGATTCCTGAGTTGTTTAAAGACTGTCTACTCTAACGTAAAATAGTCTAACGTAACCTACGAGGTCACATTAACTCGACGCATCGCTGGAATGCCCGCTTCCCCCCGCATTCCCTTTTCTCGCCCGGCAAGTACTAGTACGGTCAGCATCTTTGTTCCCGATATACACGCGTCGATAACTTGGCTAATTTTCTTGCTAAATTTGGCTTGTTTTCTGTTGTTTTTTTGTAGTAATTGGTTGGTATGGTATATTACTGCGAAGCTGCAAATCGAATCTATTGTTTTTAAGCCGTTGAGCAAATGATGTACTAACTAGTTATTACTCCCAAGTGGATTATTTTACTGAAATAGGGTAGGCACTTTGCAAAATATTAAAATAAATGTTAATTGTATTATAGAAAATCAACGGAAAGAAAGACATTATAATTTTCTTGGGGTTTACATATTTTTGGGGTACTCTGAATCCTCTTTGTGACATTTACCGTAATTATAATACTCTTTACGCAAACTGCAAGAAGACTTCAATTAGGGAAAAACAAATATGCCAATGTCACGTCAATATCATGAACCTTTTTTATAAATTGTTTACAAAAAAAAATTCCCACACCGTACTTGAGCGCCAAAATGACGTCACATGGTCAAGCGTCTAGTTAATGTGACCGCGTTGTACTCTTCTTTCAACAATTTTTAACACGATTATTTACCTATGACATAATATTTAAAAGATGATATTCTTAATATCATTCCGACTTTCGGCACCAAAAAGAATATAACTTTCTCTATGGATAACGTAGCAATAAGTGGATTATTTTACGATTTCTTGAGTTGACGTTTATAGGTACTTAGTTATCTGTGTCTTGTAATTTGACGTTTATCATTAAGCATGCCATGATTTCTAACGTCAAATCGGACCTACAAGATTTCCCTTAGTATATGTTAATTAATCACACTAATATTATAAATGCAAGAGTTTGGAAGTTTGTTACTCAATCACGCTGTAACAACTGAACCGACTTTGATGAAATTTGGTATATAAATAGATAATGTTCTGGATTGAAACATGCTATTTTTTATTAACCAACGGGCGGAAGCTATGCTACTATAAGATAAGATTACTCTTTATTGTAGCACAAAGTACAGTACAATGTGTATATGCATATACAATGTCTGTAAAATACAGTACATAATTCTTACAAATAGATTTAGTACAATGGGCGTTAAAAGCGATCTCAGGATTATAATGTATCACATGACGGCGGTGCATCTATATAAAATTAAAAACATACCTGCATACTATAAACCTAAAATACTATTTAATTTTAATACAATAGGTAAGCAACTATAAAAATTGTTATGATGAATTAACAAGCAGTTACAACTTCAACACAAGGACAGATAATGGGTGTGCACTTTTGTTTTAAAATTACTAATAGACTTGGATGTTCATATAGAGAGGGGCAAAACGTTCCACAATCGTACGGCTGTTACAGTGAAGGATCGACTTTAAACTCTGTAGTATGGACAGGAGTTATAAGTTGGAGGGAATCTGAAGAACGCAAATTGCGATCATTAGCCTGGTGGAGAAACTCAAAACGCTCCTTAAGATAGAAGGGAAAAGAAGAGTTAAAAAGGATGTTATACAAAAGAGATAATATGTGTGCATTCCGGCGAAGACGGATAGAGAGCCACTTGAGCTTTGCGCGAAAATCAGAGATATGATCATACCTACTTGCGCAAGCCAAATATGAACCGAATACAGAGGTTTTGAAGGCGCTTAAGTTTGCTCAGTTGGGCTTCAGAGATTTCAAGATAGCAGGCGTCGACGTAGTCCAGGATTGGAAGTAAAAGGGTCTGTGCAAGCGTAACCTTGGTAGCAGTCGGCAAGAAGTTACGAAGTCTCCGTAAAGATCCAGACGATGCAATTACCCTGCGGCTAATCTCATTCATGCAGGGAACCCAGGTTAAACGGGTATCCATCTGTATTCCTAGATTTTTCACTGACTGTGTGATGTCTATAGGGGTTCCGTCAAAAACTATGGATGGAGTTGTGCAAAATTGATTTTGGAGATCTGTTTGGAGCTACCAATTATAATGGCCTGTGCTTTATTTGGATTGACTGTAAGGCCAAAGGATTTACTCCAGTCACATATCCGGTCATGGTCAGTATTTAGTAAGCTAATGGCTCCACCAATATTTTCAACTGTAGCTTAAGTATAAATTTGCAAGTCATCTGCGTACAGGTGGTAGGAAGAAGTTAAGTTTAGTGAGATAGAATGAATGAACATAGCGAACAGGAGAGGGGATAAAACGCCAACTTGCCGGTGTCCCGGCAGAAAGATTACACCACGAAGAGTAAGCCTCTTCAACACAGATGCGCTGACGGCGCCCAAACAAGTAACTATGAAACCAGTCAATTGATATTGGAGATATGTTAAAGGAACATAAAATACCCAGAAGTAGGTCGAAGTCAACATTATTGAAAGCGCTGCTGAAGTCAAGGAGTATAATTGCTGTCAGCTTCTGACTGTCCATCCCAAACCGAATGTCGTCTGTTATTTTAACCAGAGCTGTTACGGTGCTATAACCTGGACGGAAACCAGATTGAAAAGTATTTAACAGGGAGTTTTTGGAAAGGAAGATACTTAACTGTTGATGAATAAGGCGTTCAAGGATTTTAGATAGGTAAGGAAGGATTGATATTGGACGGTAATCAGCAAAGGAGTATAAGTACCTCATTATCGACTAAATCCGCTTTGTTTATGTAAACCAGTATGTGCTCAATGCCGACTTGTCTCGCTAGTAACAGGTGCTCTCGCGTCTGCGGCATGGGTCCATCATTTGCCGCCACCACTAGAATGAAACTGTTTTATTTATTTATTTAATGCATTACTTAGGTATGTATGTTATGTACTGCTTAAGGCAAGAAAAAATTATCAAAAAGATAGTTTACTGACAGACACAACCTCCCGTAGTTTGTTTCAATTTTAGAACAGCTTTATAAATATGGGATTTATCATGTTCTGTTTAATCGGTGTTACAACCGATAATGTTTCGATAATAATGTTCAATTCGTGAACCTTCATCAGAGTGAGTGCGAATCCTCCGCACTGCGTCCACAAAATATGCGGCAAAAATGGCCGTATTTTTTGTTTGCTTAATTTTTTTACAGCTCCAAGAGACTAGACCAACGTATTTTATATTAATTTTAACTTGATACCTCCACGCTTTCCTGGGAAAAAGGTTCTTGACAGACGGACAGACAGACATAAAAAACTATTGTTTTGAAGGGGTAGTTTGATTTTAGGTTTTATTTTAACAGTAGGTACCTAAAATAGCAGCATCCATTTGTGAAGCTCCAGATATCATGTTCCGTACATAGTCTGCATGTCCAGGGCAGTCTGTGTGTGCATAGTGCCGTAGCTTGGTGCTGTAGCCAACATGAGCGGCGTTTATTGTTATACCTTCAAAATATAAAAGTAAGTATTACCTACTAGCTGACTGACCCGCCCGCGACTTCACAATCCTCAATAAAAACATTACCATCCTTCTGCGCAGCTATCTAAACTTGAGAGCAAAAAAATCGCACATTCATGATTTTTTGACATAACTAAAAAAAAAACAAAAAATATTATGTTTCTGTAATGCAGATTCATAGTCTATTTTAATACCTATCCAGTGGTATCTGATTTGTCTTTCAATCATTACATAAAAATGCTTTTGTGGATCAATAACAAAAATGCATGTTTAGTAAAAAATTCTTTATTCAAGTATTGGTGTCAAAGTTATGAAATTAAAAGATAAAATTAATTAAAAGTTTGTTATTAATACCGAGTGTTCCCTCCCCTAGCCTGAATCACTGACTCCATCCGTGTTTTCATTGATGTTACTAGACTTTTGATAAAGTCTTGAGGAATAGCCTCCCATTCCTCTGCGATCGCCTGTTGCAGCTCCTGTAGAGTCGATGGAGGAGCATCTCGGCCTCGAACTCTTCTTTTCAGCTCGTCCCATAGATGTTCGATGGGATTGAGGTCTGGGCTTCGAGCTGGCCACTCCATAACGGTCACATCCACCTCTTGAAGGTACTCGATCACTATGCCAGCAGTATGCGGTCTTGCATTATCTTGCATAAACAGAAAGTTTTCGCCGATAAACCCAGCATAAGGTACGACGTGGCTCTCGAGTACTTCCTCAATGTATCGTATGGAAGTCAATCCTCTTGATTGGCGACCAGTATTCGGTCCGGTGATGAAGGCAAGCTCGGTTTTTGCTTCCATAGACATGCCTCCCCAAAACATGATTGATCCACCGCCATAGGCGACACGTTCTGTTATGCAGCATTGGGCAAATCGCTCTCCCGATCTTCTATACACCTTCCCCCGTCCGTCGTTGCCATGCAAGCACATCCTGCACTCATCAGAGAACAGGACTGCACTCCACTGCTCTTCGGTCCAATTCAAATGGTCTCGAGCGAACTGAAGGCGGGCTTCTCGGTGGGCTGGGGTCAATTTCGGCCCGTTTGCTGGCCTGTGTGCAGTCAGGCCACCTTCTCTCAATCGTCTTCTGACTGTCCACCGGCTAACTTCTACTTCACGAACTTCTTGAAGTCGTTGGCCCAGTTGAACTGCGTTCAAACGACGATTTCTTAAAGATGTCGTTATAAGAAAGCGGTTATCACGCTCTGTTGTAGCACGGGGACGGCCCGATCCTTGTCGCCGTTGGTAGCCACCAGTCTCTTGATACCTCTGGTATACACGCCGAACGGTAAATCGGCTCAAACTCAATTGTCGAGCCACTTGACTTTGCTTAAGCCCCGATTCAACAAGGGCAACCACTTGAGCGGCTACTTCTGGTGTAGTATCCATTTTCGTGTTCCGTTTGAAGCCAATATCAATAGAGAACCTTTCACACTGTACGTTGGTATGCAAATGATGACCATTCCCTCAATATGCACTCTTTTATACCTGCGATAAATCCCGCCGCCGGCCTTACCTGGATCGAGCGACATAAGGGGGTCTATTGTTTTGTTGCTAATGAGTTGTTTTTAAAGGTAAATGTCAACCCTTTATCAGTTCTGCGAATGCCTAGATTATGCACTTTAATTTAATTTGATTTTAATTTGCTGTAAGCTCCAAATAAAAAAAAATTTAACTTTTAAGTAAAAATGTGCGGATGTGCGATTTTATTGCTCTCAAGTGTATATTAAAAGCCTAATTATAACAAAATTCATCAAAACTGGTTAGCATTTTCAAAACTCTGGGCGTCTCTCGGATCAACACAGCGACGTGTGATACCCTCCTCTGCGCAGTCGGGTAAAAAGTAGCAAACTATATACCAAATTTCCGCTCGTAGATTGCGCTCCGGGCATATGCCTTTAAACAACTTTAATTTTTTAATGTAAAAGATATACTCCTAATTGTGATACTTGTGGGGTGGTGGAGGATGTATACCACCTTTTAACGGAGTGTGTTCGGAGTCAATCTATGAGAGAGGAGTTGTACAGAGCGCTGAAAGTGAACCAGATCGATGTGGGCCTGTTACAGAGTGTGTTAGCTGAACAAACATCTGACTCGGCTAACATGCTCTACCGGTCCACATACGACCTGCTGAGGGAGGATGATTTGTAATTGTATAATATTGTAGACAATTATGGAACTGACATCGACGTAAAGAACGACTCAAGTTCCCTAAAAAAAATTAAATAAAAAAAACAAAAATATATACCAAATTTCATTGAAATATTACTTAAGAAGCTTTCGTGATTAATTTCATTCATTATTATAAACACGGGATCCCGTACTTATAATAATTTATTGAAATCGGTCCAGCCATTTAGTCGTAAAAACTTAACAAACAGATATAGAGACAGAGTGACTTTCTAATTTATTATTTACTAGCTTCCGCCCGCGGATTCGTACGCGTGTTTTCTCAATGAAAAGTAGCCTATGTGTCAATCCAGGTCATAATCTATCGACATACCAAATTTAATTGAAATTGGTTCAGCTGTTATGACCTGATTGAGTACAAACATCCAAACTTTCCCATAATATTATAATATAAGTGAGATTCTCACTAACACCTAGTAAGAATAAATAATCAAAGTCACTGATCTAGCCCAGAGGATTAGCAAGCAGGCTTGTAGAACTGATGGCTGTTTGGGCCGAAAGGTATCTAGAGTGATGACCACAAACTGGAAAGCACTGCGTAGGAACCCTTCACTAAACGGAAAGACAACCTGATGAAGGTTGCTGGGATCTGTTGGGTGCAGGTTGCACAGGATCGGTCACTCTGGAAATCTATGGAGTTCATGAGCCAATGTTCATGAAGAAGTGAAATCTTAATAAAAAAAATGCTAGTTCTGTCTAACAATCAATACCAAGTAAATGACCCTTGTAAGCGTAACTCACTCTTAGGTTCATTAAGAGCTGATTTTATTAAAAATATTTCGCATCAAATTTGGCTAAAGAATAGTTATTTTGAAGTAAAACTTCTTTACGCACGCTTGACTTGGGGAGTAACCTGGTGAATGCGTTACGAAAAGTGCGAACGGAAGCTGAGAGGGAGATATATGTTGAAGATAGAAAGAGAGAGAGTTACGTTTCGTATATTTTAAGCGTTAATTTTATAAATATTTTAAAAAGAAGTTTTACTTCAGTCGTGTGGTCTAAAGCAGTGATTCCTAAAAGGTGGTCCGCGTAACCCTGGGGTTCCGTGGATGGGTCACAGGGGTTCCGCGGTCTCTCCGAGAGTTAAAGTTGCATTGTACTTAAAGATGAATACCCGGCAATCGTTGAGAAAGCGGTCCAGGTTCTGATTCAGTTTGTGAAGACTTACCGATGCAAGATTGGTTTGCATTCAATTGTCAGACATAAAGCCTAATTTTACGGCTATTATAAGAAATAATGTGAAAAAATTTCATCCCTCACAATAAATTATTACCTAGGTACATTGTATTTCTTTGTTACAATAAATTATTTGCAATACTTATAATAATTATTTTCATTTATAATTTGTTCATTCTTCGAGTCTAACATGAATATATTCAAACTACAAGGTAAACACTTTAGTTATCAAAATAGCCAGCTAGGGTTCCGCCAAAAAAAGTATGATCAATTAAGGTTCCATGGCCAATTAAAATTGTGAACCCCTGGTCTAAAGCACACTCGTTTTTTTATACAAACATAAAAATGTCCATTCATAATTGAAGAACTGAGCTCTACAAGAGCTCAACTTATTTAAGTCAGTCGTTCCTTTATTTATTAGAATAAGTTTTACAATAGTGTCCAAAAGTAAATGAGTAATGATATTAAGTGATGTTGTACCTAATGAATATAACTTTTGAAACTATCATGATTATAAACACTATTTTCACTAAAAACGGGATATATATACCTACCATGTTTTGTGATGGCGCATGCCTCGAAATATCGGGATACTCAACAACTCACAAATCATGGTACCTAAATATCCCATTTTTAGTGAAAATAATTAAGTTACTACCTACTACGTCTTAAGTTAACAGCATTTTATCGTCCTAGGAGGGCTCATGTCATAAACCCTAAAATTATAATGAAAACCTTTTTACCTACTTACTACGAATTGATGAAACGATGATAATAAATATTCTATCATACAAACCTCTAGCTTTTTCCTCCGGCGCCTTGTCAATTTCATCGTACGAAACAAAATTTGCCAGTCCATCCCTGGCCAAAACCTTTGTGATAGCTGCAGTTAGAGTAGTCTTTCCGTGGTCTACATGACCAATAGTTCCGATATTAACGTGTTTCTTCTCTTCAAAACTCTCTTTCACTTTACTACTAAAGTTTTTACGTTCAACCTGAAATACACTTACAAATAACCTATTTTTCGGTAAACTGATTTGTTTGTTATACTGTCCTGAGGTTATTTTATATAGCACAGACCGGATAATCAGTCTTCCAGTCATTATAATGTTTATTTATTTTCGCGATTTTACGTTAATTAAATCGTTTTTGAGGTTATTTCCTTCGTATCAAACAAACAGCTGAAACAGCTGAGCCGGACTGACAGTGACATCAAGGTCAGGTCAATCAATTTGACAGTGTTTCCAGCCTCGACTAAGCGTCCCCCCTAGCGTCAAATTCAAATTCTATTAATGTACTCCAGAAATAACATATTGATTTTAGCTTTTTAGCTACATCGCCTTGTGAAAATTGTCACATTATATTTTTTCCGTAAGTAATCCCTAAAGAACTTCCTTCAAAATAAAAAAAAATTAATGGCGCTTGAATATTTCGAGGTGACGTTTTTTTTACAACTTTGTGACTCGCCCATTTTCTTAAGTCACGTTCAAATCGTCAGGTTGAAATGTACACTTTTCTGCATACATAACTTAAATCTGACGCTCTCGAGTTTTTCTAAGGATCGATTTTTTTACTAACCTGATCGGCTGCCTATATTAAGGGTTCATTTAAGCTGGGGGTACATTAGAGTGCAAGGTTTCTCCCCTTAAGGTTAACTGACGCGCTTGAGTAAACGCAAAACCCCGTTTTGGCTCCCCTACTATAACTAAACTCGCAATGTTAAAACAGGCCCGATTTGACGGGTGTCATTTTTCTCGCCATGATTACATACTTTACACACTACACTTTTTAATAGTCAAAGATTAGAAATATATTTTTTTTATGGGAGACTCGTGAGATCTCTATCATATGTAAAGTAAAATTGAAATCGAAAGAAAAAAAGTACTGCCAGCATTAAATGATTTATTGCATAAGATTTATTGCCACAAGCATATGGCTTTTTCTTCAGTGTGGGACTTTTGTGTAATGAAATGAACGCCTTGATCATGTGCCGATCATCGTACGCGCGCGTCTGTGTGCCTTACACGTATATAGATAGGTACATCATACAGCATTATGTGGCATTCATCAGTTATGAGTGCCATTCTTAGCCATACAGCATCATGGCGTTATCCCAGTGTGGATGCTTCTCATGTGTTCAATCAAATTATTGCTTTGAGTAAATGATTTATCGCACATGTTGCAAGTATATGGCTTTTCCCCAGAATGGGTCCTATTGTGTTTATTCAAATACCTGCTTGTAGTAAATGATTTATAGCACATGTTGCAAGCATATGGCTTTTCTCCAGTATGGGTTCTATTGTGTACAATCAAATTATTTCTTGTAGTAAATGATTTATTGCACATGTTGCAAGCATACGGTTTTTCTCCAGTATGGGTTCTATTGTGTTCAATCAAATTACTTCTTGTAGTAAATGACTTATTGCACATTTTGCAAGCATATGGTTTTTCTCCAGTGTGGGTTCTATTGTGTTGAATGAAATTACGGCTTGTAGTAAATGATTTATTGCACATGTTGCAAGCATATGGTTTTTCACCAGTATGGGTTCTATTGTGTTCAATCAAATGACTTCTTGTAGTAAATGATTTATTGCACATGTTGCAAGCATATGGCTTTTCTCCAGTGTGAAATCTCTTGTGTACAATCAAATATCTGCTTGTAGTAAATGATTTATTGCATATGTTACAAGCATATGGCTTTTCTCCAGTGTGGGTTCTATAGTGTTCAATGAAATTACGGCTTGTAGTAAATGATTTATTGCAAATGTTGCAAGCATATGGTTTTCCTCCAGTATGGGTTCTACTGTGTTCAATCAAATTACTTTTTGTAGTAAATGATTTATTGCACATGTTGCATGTATATGACTTTTCTCCAGTGTTGTTTATGTTGTGTTTAATCAAGCTACTGCCTTGTTGCGCTAGTTTTCTTTTTATTGCAAATGTTTTGTTGCACACATCAAAACAGAATGACAAAGCACACACATTGTTTGTCTCAGTTTTCACTTTTACTGGAGGTTGTTCCAAGCTTATTATATTATCATCGACTGTGACATCTTCTGCAAGTGTATTCTCCTCTATGCCAATGGATTCTTCTTTAACTTTAACTTCAGTATTTCCTTGGTTCAGGTAATCAATTATGGACATGAACGGTAAAGCAGTCATAGATAGGTTGTGAGTGATTGCTGTTGGTACTGCTCCCTCAGCCTGAAAACAAACGAAAACTAATATTAATGATAATGTATATCATTGTTGGCCATATAATATTGCATGAATTTTAAGACTTCGTTAAATGTATTATATTAATGATATCAGACATTTAGCTAAGTAATGATAAGATATGGTAAGATGGAGATATGAACACTAAAAATCATAAGTATCTAAAAAAAAACAGATGTTAATTAACCAAAGGGTACAGAAATGCAGAATTGTAGATGATGCAAACATTTGTTTGGGTGTTGTGTTGCGCAGGCACTCATTGTTCCTGACACCACAAATAGAGGGAATCCTAGTGTGATGTCAGGCCTATGTGTGTGACTGACTGACTGTCAGGTGATATTAGTTATTGTTCTTCTTCCTTTTTTAGGGTTCCGTACCTCATAAGGTAAAAAAAGGAACCCTATAAGATCACTCTCTTGTGCGTGTGTCACCACCGATTTTCTCAGGAACGGATGGACCTAGCAAGTTGAAATTTATACCAGATACCGAGGCCTATAGTCCCTATTAGGTGTATAAAAATCAAGGTCCTGAGCAACACAGCTTGTTAGAAGAAATAACTATGGTGATAGCACTTTGGAAGAAATCACTTCTAAGCGATAAGACCGCCCATTGTACTTGTTGCTTTGTGATTTTTTATTTTAAGTCTGTTTCTTTTGAAGTGTACAATAAAGTATTTTCATTCATTCATTCATTCACTTTACCGGATGAGGATCTTCACAAAGAACTGTACTAGGCTAACTATACCTCAGTGCTTTGTTTTAACAGCTCTCTCTGGATTTGTTCAGATTTGTGACACATGTCAGAGAATCTGCAGCACCTCTGCAGCTGTGAGTAGCAGATGTAGCATATTGGGAGAGGCCTTCCATCTTCTGCATTCAACTGAAACAAAGAGATATTTATTTCAATCGCAAAAGTAAAAATCCATAAAGGTTATCTTTTCAGGATTAAAATATAAAAACAAATACAAGATATATTTCCTAAAGCTAATGTTACATTACAAGGTAGACATCTTGTTGCTGTTATGGTAATGAACAATTTGGGAACGGTGGTAAAACTTTAGTAGCCGTGTCAATGTACCTATAATAAGTCAGTGACTGTTTGTCGAGAGAAAAACTGAGTGGGCAAGCTGTCAGCCGCGTTAATAGTGCGGAGCGCGCGCGCGCGGTCCCATCATGGCATCTGCGCCTGAATATGGCGTCGCGGCACCGCTAGACCTTTCTGCCTCAATGTGTCTGGGTTACTCACCTTAGCATGCCATAGCAGGGGTAGCCTCAGACTGTGGACTAACAGAGACGGATACAAGGATTTGTATCTATAGGTACATTCTTATAATATATTTTTGTAACTCTCCACAAATTATCCAGAGCATGGAACATACCTTTGTATTTGAAAGTTTCTCAAATACATCCAGAAGGCGGGTGTTTCTAATCCAATGCATTCTCACATCGATGGCTAGGCACACGCTGCACCATGAGGCTAAAGCATCTGTGCCAAGGAACCTATTACTCTCTACCGAGAGATCTGTGCACTCTGAAGAAGCCATTTTTTATGAAAACTTGTAGGCCAATTATATTGTTAGGTACCTAACCAATTTGTTGCTATGATAATTATTGGGCAGATGTAGATAGCTGTAAATTATTTGGCTGATATATTTCCACAGAAAAACATATTTGCTGGTATTATTTTAAATCAAACAGATGATGAGATGAGATGAGTGAGTAACAAACAACAAGCAAGCACGTAAACAATGTTGCCAGCACCTGAATCAGAAAAAGGCCGGTAACTTGTTGAAAAAGGTCGACTTTTAGCACGAAAGGCCGAAATTGAATTAAAAAAACGTTATTTAACTAAAAATATATATTTTAATGGTATAAAGAAAGAACGAAGACTTGTCAGTCTTTACTTATATTTTATTTTAGCACATAACATTTCTGGTGATAGCTCGAAATGTATTATACCACCACAGTTTTCTATGCCTGCAGCAGTAGTCATTAAATAAGCTACCGTCTCCGTATTAAGACGACTGCGACTTTCAGTTTTATTCATCCTTGAGTTTACTAAAAACATGCTCAGCACTCGCGTATGAAAATGGGGAAATCCAGCAGTAAGCCAATTAGTTTGTAAATGTCAAATGTAAATTAAAAAATTGGAGATTTCTTGCTATATCTTTCAACTGAAAAACTGCTGGCAATGTTGTTGTTGTATTAATAGCGGATATAGGCCACAAAAAGCCCGATTGCTGCCAAGGGCCGATAATCGCCCCCCTAGGGGCCGAACTGGCAACTCTGCAAGTAAATATAACTTCCAGTGATGCCAGCATCTCAATCACCCTCCGTCGTCCGGGACACGTTCTCGGAGACCCGGATGACGAAATCACTTCCACTAATGCGGAAGAGTCATCCACATTAGACAGAGCAAACACTTCACAAATACACCGACCTCGCCGGCGAGGTCGACGAGTCCCTTCAGTCGCCGCCTGTACGAGGTAAGCTGGATTTACATTTGTCTGACGTGTTGGCTAGTGTTCACATCTATAAGTTGTGTTCTGACGCCCTCTGACGATATTTTGAATCAATACAGTCATAGCTCTCGGAGAGTTCATACGTTTACAATGTTTTCCCATGAATCATCCGACTCTGATTCAGAGTATGAAGAAGATATTGAATTTTTGGTGCTGGCAACTCTTATAAAAAAGAAAGAAATAAAGAGAAGAAGATATTGGGTTCATCCAGTGAATAATAAAAGAGTCTAAAGGCGAGTTTCACTGTCTCGTTAAAGAGATTGAGAACGATGCTCAAAGATTTCATCAGTATTTTAGAATGTCCAAGGCACAGTTCGAGGAAGTTCATTCATTGATTGAAGGGGGCATCAAAAAAATACATACGAAGTTTCGTAAACCTATAGGGACAAAAGAAAGACTTGCTGTGTGTTTAAGGTAAGGATTTATTTGTTTTTCTTTTTAACATTATTAGTAAAGACAGGTAGTCAGTTATCATCAGAAAAGTCTACATTGCTATAATATGATGAGATGTTATCTTCTTCAAAATTATAAAGTGTTGAGGCCGATGGTTGAGAGTTGATGTTGTCGAGAGTTGATGTAGCTGGAGTAGCTGGGACTGCTGGTAATATCGTCATGGATGTGGATGGTTGAATGGGTAACTGGAGTGGCAGCGGTTGTTGTGGCCGAGTAACAATCTGCTGAGTCACATTAATTGGTGTTCTAAGAATTTGTGCTTGTGTCTGAAGTTTCCTTATTTCTGCTTGTGATACAACAGTGTGCAAATCCAATTTTATTTTGGTCTGATCTAGTTTCAGAAGTTTTTTAACTGCTTTGCTCATGCTCAGAAAAAACAAGTCTGTTTCATCCGTCATATTATCCTGCTGCTGCTTTGAATGATGCTTATGGATTCTCAAATCGTGCGAAGACTTCATCATATCATATAGATCCTGTAAGTTTGGTTTTCTAACAGGCTGTAGGGAGTGCGAGGAACTACCAGTATGTGGTGTTGCTGGACGAGAATTGTCTGATTAATTACTTTCTGAGTGAAATTCTGGAGATTCAGGAGGTGATGAAAGATTTGTTGTTGTCGACCTTGATTCCATATATGGCTGTAAAAAACTCATTTGTTCTTCATATTTCCACGGCGAGACAAATTGAGCGGCTTGCCCAATTTTTTATTTTTACGGCGGCGTTTCAATGCGTTGACGTAGCAATTTCGTAATTTATTCCAGTCATCTTTACATTTTTCCGATGAAACAAAAATAAATTTTCTGTGTTTTTATATTACAGATTTTTGGCAACTGGAAATTCTTTTCGATTTGCTTTGAGCATGCTTATTCAGGAGCATACTTAAAAATAACATGCCTATTGCTAGCAAATGTAAACTGTTCATAAGCATACTCAATAGCACGCTTTTTAGCATGCTATTTTAGAGCATATAACAGTAGCTTTAGCACAGACCACTACCATTAAAAATTTCGAAACTATTTGGTAGGATATTTTTAATCGGGAGGGTCGGACCGATATTGCCTACTTGAATGTAGGTCTACGAAATCATTTGAAATCTTGAATTGACGAGTTCGAACACTAACACAGACCACTTATTTAGATGTACTACGTAAACAATATTGAGGACTCAATGTTATGGACAAGTTCAAATAAAAATTTTGTAGAGACTTAAGATCATTTCAGACCACGCTATAATTTATTAGCATATACATAGTTTAAATCTCATAGCACAACAATATCGACACGTTCACACTGTACTGAACTATTATTGGCTTACTTGGTTAGGTCCTTCTTTGCTATAAGTACTAGTAGCACAATAGTATAGCGTAGTCTATGTGAAAGCCGCTTTACACTTTTTGCCGTTATGAGGTCAATAAAATTAGCTTATGTACATACCGGAATAGTGTAGCTTTCTATTACCAAGTGATAAAGATTTTCAGAATCGATTCTGTAGGTAGGTACAGAGTTTCTGAGACTACCAAAGACAAACACACATACAAACTTTTTACTAAAGTAATAATAATTAAATACTTCTCTCTGTGAGTAGGTAATATTGTTCTGCATGGGCGAGCTCGGCGCGATCGCAGTTAACGAGTGATAAGACCTACTTTATTAAATGGTTTTAGCTAGCTACACAACACTGTTTGTGCGCGAGGGATTTTATGATGTTCTCTACAAAACCTAATACTGAAGAACGTTTTTTATCTAGCTAGAGCACCTTACTACTACTTACTGGCATTACATAACTTGAGGTATTCTAGTAAGAACAATTTAAAGAATACAGATACATACCTACATAACTTATTTATTTACCTATGTATGTAGGGGATAGGAACCTCAAAATGCCCATTACAAGACATCAGGGGCATTACGAGGAGGCAACGGAGCCTATGAACCACACTCTGACTGCAAACAATAGTCAAGAGTAGATAGGTACAGAAAGTATCACATATTTATTGGTATTGGTTCTTTAAGTTTGAAAATAGAAACCAACAAGTATAGAGGACATTATCTGTCTTCATTACAGATTTACCAAAATAAATGAGTTCACGCAATTCTAAACAGACAATATACATACATGATTTCTTACTATTACCTACTATAAGCTAGGGTTGCCAACCGTCTTGTTTTCCCAGGACATGTTCTGCTTTTTGGGGTGTCCTGGATAGTTTTTAAGTAGCGTCCTGGGTTTTTAAAGGGTCCTGTGTTTTAAAATTCACTCTTCACTACTGTCTCCAATCTTTGTCACTAGGCCCGCACCTCGCAAGTGAAGGTCGTTGACACTTATTAATTAAAACAATTATGCAATGTGGAAAGCATTCTGTACCTTTTGTAATAAAAGCATAAACAAGCTCTCATGAGGATTCCAAACACAATAGTGCGTCCTGGTTTTATACAGAAATGTCCTGGTATTTCTACCTTCATGTACCAAATTTGGAGATGGCAACCCTAATGTACACACAGCTACACATCAAGCTATAATATTCCAGTATAAGCTGACCGCATATTGTGTAAACTTTTAGTGGAATGAGAGGTCAGCTTATACTGGAAATGTATAGCTTGTGTATGCCGTGTGTAGATGGGGATAAGTTTTTATTTAATTTTATTTGATAGAAATACCCATCTTGTCTCTTTGTTGGACAAACACCTCCCCCAGTTATTCACTACCTATTTAATCTTTGTTAGTAAAATTTTAATCTGAACTTGTGAGGCGGTTATCAATTAGCGTTGTTCTCTGTAATCTGCGCTTTTCTATGTCATTGGAAAGCGCAGCGTAGGACAGCCCCTCCACTAGATATAAAGACGACCTAATAGGCACACGCCGCCACAGATAGGTCGCTCTGGAAATCTATAGTGCCTATAGAGACCTGTGCCAGTAGACAGACATCTTTATAATGATATAATATCATTGTGATAAATCTTGAGCTTTTTCTTGTTCAGGCGTAGGTATATGAAAACCTGAAAAATTCAAGTACATAATCAATTGAAAAAAACATGAGAGATGTTTTAATTCGAAACAATATTGGTGTTCCCATACAAAACTTCACGCACACTAACCTAAGTCTACGGTAAGTCGCAGAGTATTAACAGACAACCCACCCAACCACTCGATGTGATGTCACTAAAACAGTTTTACTCTAAACATGCCGCAAAGTATGTGGGGGGTGTGCACTGTGCTGGAAGTATGAAACGTAGTTTTTTATGCTGCACGCGACCGCTTCAATATCGTTCTCCACACACTACTTGTTAATAAGCCTTTTACGTGCGCTCACTACCCTCGCTGCCTATGAACGTAAACAGCGATAGGAAGGGAATTAGTTAAGTGTTTTTTAAAGCATACCTAGTTAGGTTATTAGAGTTGCATCTAGTACCTATGAGAATCACATGATGTTTTCCGCATCCTTTGAATTTCATCTGGTTGCCAAATAGGGCACTACTTCTTCTGTCCTAACTTAGTTAGATTAAGCCTCAAACTCGGAGGTACATGATCTTCTAAGAGAATCTTTTGGGCCTGCTCCATGTAACTTTCTAATGTTCTTCTTGGCATTTTAAATAACGAAGAGATTCTCTCGTTACTATCCTTTGTTCTGATTTTACACAATAGACCATTGAAACCCAATTTCATTTTTGTATTATTCAAATTTGGCACTTGAGTCATAATTTCAGCATACTGGCTTTTTGTATAACCAAACCAATATTCAAAGAGATGATCGTCAACCTCTTCAGGTTGCTTTAAGTCAAATTCATTGTCTTTTTGGAGTAAGGACACCATATCTTCCACCTGTTCAGCGGTGAATGTTGCCATAGCATTTCTAGCTGTATAAAGCTCATGGAATAAATGGCTTTTTAAATGGAACTCGCACATTCTGGCTTTAGTTGGAATGTAAAAATTGTAATCTGCAAGTATTCTTCTTCTTATCAGGAATGGTACATGCCGTTTATCACGTTGGTTGCACTCCACAAATAAGCAACGACGGCCGGTTGCAGCTCCTCTTCTTAAAGCTGGAAGAGTTATTTGTGGATCAACATTTTTTTTTGGAGCTTTCTTATGTGTTGTTGGAGAAGGTGACTCTTGAGTTGAGTTATCTTCGGTCTCATCAGTTGTGTTGGGTTCTATTTTTACTTCGATTTGCATGTCATTATTTGTAGTTGGTTCATTTGGAGGTTCGGGAAGAAACAAGATCTCAATTTGTTCTTTGCTGCTATTATGTATAGTGGGTTGATTTTGAGATTGATCCCATGGAGTAGAAGAACTTATTAGTTGCTTAATTTCATCCTTTGGGCTACCTGCAAGCTCGTCTATACTTTGATTTTGTGGCTCTTGTGTCCAGCAACCATCAAATGGTATCTCATTTGTATCTGGCTGACTTAAGGGTTCCACTTTCACATCAACATGCTTGAAAGTGTCATGATTTGTAATAAGGTCATTTATGGGGTACAATTTCTCAAATTGTTGACTATCATTACTAGTAGTCGGTTGAATTGCAGGTCCTGCCTTAAGATGTTGTAGCTGTGGACTCTCTGCTACTCTTTTGGCCTTTAACCAGCATGGTATACATACTCTGTCAAAGTGTTGTAACTGAAACAATAGTTTTATTGAAATAAATACATACTTAAATCAATTATTCATGTGTTTCTACTAGGTTTAGTAGATGATTTAGTTAGAATATGAACATAATGTAGCCTGGGGAGATATAGGGTCTGCACTGACATTCCAGATGACCTGATGAAGGTTACTGGAGCCGGTGGGTACAGGCTACACAAGATTGTTTGCTCTGGAAATTTATGGGAGTAGCCAATGTCCAGCAGTGGGCTGTCATCCTGTGGCTTATATGATGATGATCCCACATTGAAGTATTTAGTGCATTACCTACCTGGTTAGGACCAGACCCCTGAGTTATGAAGAAGGACTTTATGATGATACCAGCCTGACTTACATAAAAAACTAAGTTGGTACCTAATTAATATACTAGAGTATTTTTTTTTATGACACAGTTCAACTTACGACTAATAATTTTTAATTCAGTGTATTTGTCTATATTTTTGATAAGTTAGGTACCTACCTAGCAATAATAATAATGTTTTTTTACATATTGTATGTCTGTGATGGATAAGATGTGTAAACGTGTACCCATATTTAAGATCTTTGTTGTACAACAATTATACGGGGGGGGGGGGGGGGGGGGCATAGCCCACCACGCTAGTCCAGTTCGGGTTGGTGGGAGTTTCGTCAGAGCCTTGTTCGTTAATCAGCACACCATGAGCAAGGTTGGCTTGGGTGTCGACAGATGTTGTTGGTGTACAAGGGGTGCCAAACAACAGTTATACAAAAAGTAATTTCAAATTGTGATATTTAATAAAAATATACATAATTGCTTACCGCTCTGGGTTGTATCCAATCTGTAATAGATCTAACAACAACTAATTCACTCTCAGTTGCCTCTGTTCTTAGAACCACCCGACTTTTAACTCTTAGTATTGATTTGCCACAAGTAGCACAGATATTGCGGTGACCCAGTGATGAAGATTTTGGCTCTCCAGTTTGACTAAGTACCCAGCAAGCATGGCAAAGGTATTCTCCACCTAGTAACTGAAAAAGGAATGTTACATTCATTACACTTTATGGTAAGTTTTTTTTTATTGTATTGTGTATTCTCAAGTCGTGAATCACAATCACAAATGTGTAACACATGACAATGCCCTCATTATTATGAATTAGGAGATGCATAAGTATGCCAATATCTTACGCTCAGAATTTCTGTATCTTAGGTATGGACACTGTAATTCAGTGATCTGGAACAGTTGAGCTATTTACAGACCATTGTTATTTGATAAAATAAGTGAAATTTTTGTTGTAGAACTTACTTCGCGAGGATAGATCCAATTACGTACTATTTCCAATATTTCCTCACTTTCTTCGGCTAATGAATGTCGTTTTAGGCGATCAATTCTCAATGTACATTTTACACATCGAAGAGTCATTTTATCAATCACGGAAGCACACAAGACAAGAAGCCCAAGAACTCTAGTTTCGCGCGCGACTAACCCACCCATCCAACAATGGCCTGCCTGATAGGCTGCTGCCTGTTTGACCACAATTCACAAAATGTTTCCAAAAAGCAAGACTAATCATTGATTAGTCGAGCTAGATTAGCAATCAATCAGGGCTCGGTCAGAAATTATATCCTCTTTGGGTCAGAGCAATCACATCACCAACCAAAGTTTAGTTGTACTAAACCTTTGAATAAACGGATTAAAATTAACTCCGTCTACGTTACCAAACAAATTTAAAGTAAATAAATTTACGGCAGCTTCAAAACTGACCAGTGTCTCCATATAAAAATCGAGAGTTACCGTGTTACAAGGGTAAAAATACGGTGTTACTAGACAAAATTACGGTGAATCCGCTAAAAGTGTACCGTGCAAATTACCGTGTAATTTTTCAAAGTAAAATAACATCGTGAACCAAATCAAAACTGAATATTTATTTTTAATTATAGTTAATCCTGTAAAAGATATAAAAAAAAACCTTTATTGATTTGAGGCCAACTAATGACACTACCTAATTATTATCAAAGAAAATAGTGAAATATGAAAAATAAAGCATTATTTTCTATTCTTAATCAGACTCTCCTAGCTTAACAGTGTCTTTTTCGTATATTGATTTAATCATTTTTGACTTGTCGTTAGTTGGCTTGAAGTCAATACAGTTTATTGCATTTCTTTTTATGGATTGCTGGGTTAAAGTATTTCCTTTTATCGTTCTAGTGAGAAGTTTGTTCCGTTTTTTTGTTTTGATATCATTGACTTGGCTGAAAATGCGCTCGCATTCGGCATTTGAATGCGGCAGCGAAAACACACCCAGCATCAATTTCAGAAGTTTTAAATTTGTTACTCTCGTCTACATCCTTTAATACTAAAATAAAAAAAAATAGAATAGTACATTATTAATAGTTATGTCCAAACCAAATCAATAAAAAAAAACAGTTTTAATAACCAACCTTGTGCCAAAACACATCAGGTTTTTCAAATACAGCATGTAGGTCTTATACTTGTGTTTTTATAGTGTTTTAAGACACGCGTGGCAAAATGTTAAATAAATTCGATAAGATGGATAGCCTTCCATCAGCCGATGCCAACATACACAATTCAGGGCGCAATTTGCCAAGCAAGCCTTGAACTTGATGTTAGTTTTACGTATGTGTGAGTGGAGATAGACTTTTCGATATTGGGGATCCCGGCAACTAGGAGCAGTGCTGTCATTACAAAATTTATTGAGTTGTCTGACTGAGATTCGTTTTACGCAGTACCTACATGGTGAAATATTTACAAAAACGTAATGTTTAATGTTAATACGGTCATACATTCTTTCCTTGACGGTAGAGAAAGACCAGATTACAGTGGATCTACGGTAATTATCGTGTATATGGAAACACCGGAATTGTCTTAAATTTTATTATGACTGTCAAATAAAATAGAATAAATAGACAGTGACAAGCTAGGGTTGCCAGCTGCCACCTAGGTGTAAGTGACGATTTTTCCAAAAAAAGTAACCTTGTTCCAACTAGCGTAATAGATGGCGCTGTCTAAAGTTAAGCCACCAAAAATATGGTTTAAATGCCAAAATATCAAAATTTGTCTATAACAAGCTCACTTCGTCATAAGAAACACGAATGTTTTTTTTATATCAAATTACTCGGAAACCCCTCATTCTAGTGCTTAAAAGTCGTTGGACCTCTTCGAGTATCCAGCCTTTATTGTCGGCCCCTATATTTTTCATGCGACTGATTATATGCTGAGAAAATGGTAAGATCTTAGAAAACTTTCCTGATTGATTTCAATCATTATTATAAATACGGGATTTATCACGTACCGTCTTATCAGTGTTTCGAACGACAATGTTTCGGTTCAATTCGTGAACCTTCATCAGGGTGAGTGCGATCCGCTCCGAATAACGTCTCGCCTCGCACTCCTTGAGTGCGAGGCGAGACGTTATTCGATATAAATCCCGTATTTATAATAATGATGGTAAGATCTTACTCCAAAATTCGTATTATCGTACCTATTTAATAGGTACATACGGCCACACATCAAGGTATACATTTCCAGTATAAGCTGACCTCGCATTCGTAAAATGAGAGGTCAGCTTATACTGGAAATGTAGCCGTGTGTACGTACTCGGCTGCGTTTTATATTTTTGGCTTGCTATTTTCTTACAAAATACGTAGCTAGATACATAATACAAATGTTTGCATGATAACTGCAGCAAATAGTGGTTTCGGGATTTTATGGACATGTATACCTAATAGTTTCTATAGAAATAAATAAATGTTCTATAGAATATGAAAATAACCTTAGTGTACATAACTACCTATTTGTCAATCCTAATGTTGGGTTATGGTATTTTTTATGTTGGGTTATGGACTTTAGTTGGACCTAGTGAACCGGTACTATTATTGATCCACAAAGTTATAATAAATATATTAATTAATTTATTATTTAATTTATTAAAGTTTTATAAATAAAACGTCAATAACTTTATTTCATTATATATTTTTTGTCAGAAGGTAATTAATACAGTGCCAAAACAGTAACAAAACATTAGTAAGAAAAAAAAACACTGCATCTAGCTCATACTACAGTATGTAGAAAGAAACAAACGAGTTTACCACAACTCTGTCGAAACGACATGTCTCAAGTTAGACATGACTTGAATTTATTATTCTGAAATGTGTCTAACTTTCGACAATGGTTTTGGTAAGACCCGGCTTCGATAATACGACTTAACACTTATTTCACAACATTGGAACAAGACAGTTGGCGATATACTATTATATATTAAATTGTGAACTAGACTCAAAACACCGATACGCCTAATGGATTTAATTTGCTACATTATTATTTTTGTGGGTAGTTGTGTGCGGAATTTGATAATGCACGAAGCACTTTTTAGGATACTTATACACTTAGTGTAAAAAGTTTCGGAATTAGTTTTAAAGTATGAAATCATTATAATCTACTTAGATATAATCGGGTAAATAAGTCAAATATATTTGGTAATACATTATGGTATATGGCAATAAGTAAATTGTTTCATCAAATATACAGTTGTGTGATAGATAACAAATCAAACACAAAAAAAGTTGTTTTTTATTTTGTAAACCTGTTGAAATATATTTTAGACAGAAACTGCATTTTGTAAATTAACTTCTGAGAACGGATACTAAAGAACAAAACTTATTTCGATTTCCACGAAGCCTAGATGCAAATATCTTGGCTTTGTCGTTATTACTCGTGCGCGATAACTTGGGACCTGCTAGGAATGCGACTCCCCGACCGCTTCCCCTGCACTTCCCCGATGGCGCCCGTATTGTACCGTTCGCATCACTATTTTTTACTAGGGTTTTTAGTCTCGTACTGGCCTACGTCACGTAACGACGCGCTCTGGAATTCTTTTAGTTTTCGTTTGTGTTATTGTTTTGTTGTTGTAGTTTTTGTTGTTATAGTTTGTAAAAAGTTTGTCGACAAAAGTATTGGGACGAATGAATCGCATCGAATCGCGCCTCTTACAAGAGACGAATGAATCGCAATTAATTGTAAATTTATCGGATACCTCTTCGTCAAGTGATTATAGTGAGACTGAGTACGAAGAACAACCTCTGGAAGGCATAAATCCACTAAGTAGTGACGAAGATGAGATAATGTAAATAATAGATAAAATAAATGTATAAACTTAAACATTGTATTTTTATTTTATTCAAATAGTGTAAAAAAGATTAGATAAAAAGCAGCGTCCTCCCTGAGTAACATAATAAATTAGGTTAAAAAAAACAAAGACGAAGCCACGGGCGGCTGCTTGTTATGTTCGCTTTTTTGCGGGCGGTACAAACACGCCAATATGACGTCACCGCGCTCAGGTCCCAACTTATCGCGCACGGGTAATACTTTATCTATCAACCACATCTATGTCATCCATCAATTGAACGAGCTCAGAAAATCGCACTCCACCAACTCTCTGACTAAAATATTTTCAAACTACCCTCTTTTGCTCGTAATTTCACACACACACAACTCCCTATAATACTGCAAACAGCAAATTGCGGGGTGACTTGCCATAACCTTCCAATAATCATTAAACCTGCCCTAATAAATCAGTCTGTTGATTGTCACCATGCCGCAATATCTAAAACACATAATCACAAAGATACTTGGTATAACGTTCTAACGAAGACAAGACATAGTCAAAATATTTATTTTTTACATTTATATGTGGAAGATTAGTAAAGGATACAATGAACACTGAAGATTCCACGTGAGATAAGCGAATTTATAAAAGCCGTATTAACTTTTAAGAGTTTATAAAATTTATTAAATTAATTTGACAACACTATAAGACAAACGCTTGTTTGAGAATGAGATTAAAAACATGATTTTTGAACTTTTTAAATTGTAAAATATATCTTCAGTTGGATAGGTACTAAATTCTGGATTTTTATTAAATTTTCGTGTATTCTAGGTGTTCATTGCCTCAGTTACTTAAAATCGTGCCACCATTCTACATGAAAATGCTAACGGTATCAGCATTGTGTTTCAGCTAGACTTACAATAATCCTTGGTCCAATGCAAACGTTAACTTGGCATTTTACAATAGTCTCAAAAGGCAAATATACCATAGAACGCCCTTAGCAGTAAATAGGATGGGTTGAACAATAATCCACATTTGGGGATATCCCTGAGTGATAATGCATTCTAGTTTCATCAAAATGTGTGCTACAGTTGAATTTGGTTTAACAAATATTATTAGATACTTTTTTACATCATTTTAAAATACTAATCAGATATAATTTTAAACCACGTTTAACTGTATGCATCGTTTTAAGTTCACGAGTTCATTCGCCTTTATATTATGTTCATAGCACAAATAATATACATAGCACGCTCTATAATATATTTCCTCTAAGCGATAAACTATTTATTTAGCTTCTTTAAACATTTGATTACTTTCTTGTAGTAATGCGCGGATCGATAATGCACGCCCGTGACTATAAAAATACAAAAATATTATATTCTATTGGTGCGAAGCTCGATATTTATAAAATTTAAAACAAGCTATAATTAAGACATTATATTTACCCACAATTTCATGTTACAGGACTATTCATTTACAATTTTTAACCAGATTTTTTTTTTGGTGAAAGGACATTATCAATTCAATCGCATACCTTTTGGTCTATTGATGATCACCAGAATTTTTATAACAGTTTCCTTTAGAGTTAAATGCCATAAAGTGGAGGTAAGTACTAGAAATTAAATCAGACGTGCATTATCATCATTAAGCACACTACTCCCTAACCGCACATCGGGATAAGTTTACAAATACATAAGCTCGTATAATTCGATAATAACCACAGACAGATTTGTAATAATCAGAATTCGTTCCGCTACTCACCGGTGGACCAAGTGTTAAGTATTCATAGTAGATGACAGTACATGTCTCTGGTGGCTGTTAAAACAGTATGATAAATTTAATTTACTAAGTATTTTAGAAAAATCTGAAATCATTATTTTAATAGATTTCCTTGCTATTTCTGTACTTCGCAACTTTCGCGACGAGGCGAATTTTAATGAAAAACAGAAATATATATTAATAATTTAAAATTTTAATTTGTGTGCCTGACGGAGTTAATATACAGCCCAGAGCGGATAGCATTTTGATATGTAAGACCTATTACCATCTTCGTACTTATTATTAAATTGATATGCCACCATTGCACTATGTGTAGGTCCACCGGCATATAGCGGCGAGTAGCAAAAACTTTCTATAACATTCATTAAGTATCATAAAAACATCAAATATTTCTTTAAACGCTCAGATCAAAAGTTTTACACTGAGATAAGGACTAGCGATTATCAAACATCTATTTATTACATCAAAACACAGTGTTCTGCCTACAAAGCATTGCAAACAACAAAAATATAACGAGAAACAACGATAAAAAAAATAATGCAGTTAATACGTTATGGGCTGATAAAGTGGCAGTGTTCAGAGATAGAAAATGCTTTTCACTATAAATCAAAGGATATCTAAATACTGCAGGCTAGCTATTTAAGCATTATTATGACCTTATATGACGACAAAATCTTTTTGAAGCTCGCTTGCGTTAATATTAATAAATAAATACACTTTTACTCAATGTCAACCTTCAACCCGGAGACTAAATGTAGTGAGATTTCAAAAATTATAAATTATACAAAAAACAAACATCATTTGAACGAAACACGTTCAAACGATCCCAATACATTTGTCTTGTTACATGTTAACACATTTAAACACTGTCACTTAAAACTTAAACGGTACAAGATACATTAAATTGGTGTCGACAAAAATGTGATTAGCACCACAATTAAAAACTATCTATTCGATATTACGTATAAACTATAACAAATCCAACGGTACAATTCAATTCCGAAAACAAAAGTAGTAACAATGAGAGAAAAACACCTGGTTTATAATACTTGTGTACTTACAGCAGTACCTATGTAAAAATAAATTTACCAACACTTACAGACTATAAAAATATTTTTAGAAATTCTCACTTACATTTAAGAGGAACTGGCAAAATAAATCCTGTATCTTCACTATACCTTTCGAGTCACAATTGAATACAAAAAACCAGATCTGGTCCGTATAAAATTCATGATGCCATTCCTATCAACTGGACAGAACTGTACGCGTATTGGCGATTAGCAAAAATATTAGTACACTATGCACACTAAACAATGGCTCAAAATATATTAAATCCACTATAGTACCGATAGTAAAAACAAATCCGTCTTTGTTACGGCAAAACCTCATTGAAGCATTAAAACTTAAGAATCTAATAGAGTTTAAAACGAGTGGTGGCAGACCTTGAGCTCAGGCCACTGGCTCGAATATCACATAGAATCTAACAGGACTAATCTATCCGTTATTGTCCACACTCATTCCGCTAAAATACTTTGCAACTTATCCAAACAACATCCCCATCCCCGTACAGCAACACTCCACCACATACTATCAAAACGTGATTAAAAACTTTAAAATTAGAGTATTTGTGCATATACAATGCAATCTATTGGCGCCCAACATGTTGTTAAGGGCGAGTACACATTAGGCGTTTTGAAGCGCGCGCTTTGGCTTCGGTAGCGCGCGTTTTAAGAATAAAGAGGCCGGTTGAGGTGTACACATGCAAGCGCGCGCTTCTGATAAAGCGATACACGCATCGCCATTTTGCCGTACATTTGATTGCGCGCTTTCGGGTGGACGCATCAAAATGGAGATCTTCGATACAGATTTATTTATCAATGAAATTCAAAAGCGTCCAGCTATATGGGACATGAAAAGTCCTGATTATAAAAATAAAATATTAAAAAAGTAATTAGGAGGAGATGGTTGCAAATTTTCAGTGATTATGAAGACTATTTGGAAGCACACAAAATTCTTTTTACCTCTGCCGTCGTCTTTTTTAGCGACGGCGTAGGAGCCGCACACAAGCAATAACTTCGACGTCCATTTCCGAACTGAGCCAGTAGAATGGACACCTTGGTAATGCTCCGTAAAACGGCGTGCTAAACGCGCTGTACGCAACTAACGCGCGCCGAACGGCACGCCGAGCGCTTAATGTATACTCGCCTTAATACTCTTGTAAGGCCGACGAGTGCGCGTTACAACATCATCCACATATAAACTATCCCGACACCACACCGTATTAACCTAAATGGACACACCAATTATTATGCTAAACAGTAACAGTTTGTTCTAAACGAGGATTATTTCCACCTTGCACGGGTCTTCTCAACACGCATTAGATTCGTACTAGAAGCTTTAGGAGTTAGGACTGTACCTAGGACTAACCTATCCCCACCAAGTGGTGGGCGTATCAATAACATTTCTACACACTAGCATCGTTTAAAATAGATAAAAAACCAACTACGATACACCGATCTTTGCGAGAATATCTAACAGTGATTTTATGAACATCTAACACATTTTTTTTGTGGTACAGTTACATTTTTTTTTATAAATAGACATCCGTAAATTATTATCAAATTCGATAAAGCTCTAATATTGATCCACATTCATAAATTATCGAGTCACTGAAGCATAATATTGTTATACAGAGGAACATTGTGATATCAAAATAAACCAGACTTTGAATTATCATTCAAAGGTAACATTCTGTAACATCACGAAAGCTACACAACAGTTTAAAAGAACGATAACCACTTGACTTCAAGTGTGCAGTCTTGCTAAATGGTATCCAACCACGAACTACACATCCTTACACAATAAACTAGCGGTTTCTCTAGGGGTGGTGCGACACATTTATTTTGTACATTCAGGATTTTAAGAGCAAAAATAAGTTACGGATATATTAATTCTAACAGTTGAAACATCATAGGCCATCACTGTTTTCACCGAAACAAGGCCCCGATATAAATATCTGTGAAAATATACGGTTTAATTTCACTAAAAACTCTAAACACCAATTATTTTTATATTAAAAAAAAACCCATGCATTTCACTAACTACAACTTTTCTAGCGTTCGTAAAGTTTTCTTAGTTAAATAATTTGCAATATTGGACCTGAATCATACTATGCTAAAACCGAGGTCGTTTCGTTTGAAAGATAAAAGCTATGGAAACGATTCTCGAGTTTTGTAAGCAGAACATACGGCAGTTCGCTACCTAAATCCACTTTAACTTATCATTCCTGAGACATTATTTCCCTAGCACCTTACTAAAGTATACTTTGCGTAGCCTGAATTAAGATAGCGAATCGCGACCCTTTCCATGGCAAAAGGACGAATTTTTATACCATTTAGGAATTATTAGTATAATTCACTTACATTTTATTCTATTCATAGTAAGCGTTCAAAAAGTTGGCGTTAAATTAAGTACTGAATAGTTTTGGTATTTTTTTTTAGATATTTCACGTTTTAGGACTAAGTTAAGGACATCTTTAAATATTAGGTAATATCACACAATATTCTTATAGAGATATGCTGGTTAAGCGTTGGTCATAGAAAATCAGAAATCATAAATAGCTTTCGAACTATGCTAACTAAAACTTAGAATAGTGTTGGATTAGTATTAAGAAGCGCGGGGGACAAAATTTAGGGTACAAATACAAATGCATTGAAGCTTATACCATTTGAAAATTCCATTTATGCGGACGGAAAGGATATTTGAGCTAAATAAATTTAGACTTTAATTTTGCGATTGGGACATGCATTGCGAATCTTACTATTCTAACTCACAGCCGTCAAACTTCCGTTGATATACGTTTGTATACCGTTCGTTTGTAATAGGCCAATTTGTAAGAGCGCATTTTTGAGCATTCTCTTTACCGCCATTGTAAATCCTTCTAATAGGAATACACGTTTCAAGCAACACTTCCCGCCCAAATACACGACATTGCCTGAAGTAGAATTTTAGTCATTGTTTTATAAAAGGCTCTACAAAGGTAATAATTTACTAATCTGCACAATACGCATAAAGAGAGGTTACAGTCAATTTGCGTCTTTGCAGTGCCCCAATCTTGTCATCCTAAACGAATAAGCAATCGGCACTTTTGATTAAAAAAATGTATTGTCCCAATTATTTGGAATTTTTAAGTCAAATGTCATCAAAAGTTTTTCACTAGCAAGTTACTTGAACTCTACTTCAATAAATAACTTTGTTAGTCAAATTTTTGTAGTAACATAACAGTTAAAACTCATTGAGATTTTTTATAACAAAGCAAGGTCCTCATGTAACACATGCAATAAATTTTAACTAATATTTTACGTCAAAGTAAATTCATTTTTTATAAATAACTGTAAATAAATTCATCTGTGTCCAATGAAAACTAAATAAATAAAAATAATCTAATTGATAGCCACTGCTAGTCTTAAAATTGATTTAAACAAATAACAATTCATTCTCAAAAGTACCTTGGTTTGCGCGAATATTTCACTAGTTGCAAGACAGCGATTCTGAGGTAAATAGTTACAATAATATGGCAACATCGGAAACGCCACGACATTACAAAATAAGTGGAGGTGGCGTCAGTTGACAGAATTTTGGAAACTCTGACAATGTATATACTAGAACTCATTCAAGGATGCATTGTACGACCATTAAGATTTTGCTTCGAGCAACGCTCCACTTAAGGCACTTGTCTCACCGTCGGCGAGTAAGCGATTAGCTATAAACTATTTTCTCGCTCAAGAAACGAACAAAAGATATAGATTCCGTGTCAGTAAAAGAGACACGTATATTAATAGTTGATCGCTGGCCGTTCACACTGCCATTATTATGTCGCAGCGACTACGACACTCGCTTGGCGGTCAGAAGACACGCCAGCGCCAGCTCGCTCACTCGCTTTTATATCTCAGCGTGACAACTATAGGAACTACACACTCGCTTCTCGCACGCCAACTCGTTTCTAGTTTCTAGCTCTACTCGCTTCTCGCTCATCGCATGCGGCGAGACAAGTGCCTAACTGCCGAGTACCAAAACACCAGCTCCATTTATTTTTGATCCGTGGGAAAAACCGCGAAGTAAACCTGTGTAAATAGTTCTGTAACGTACAAATAATTATCTAACTAAAATTAGCTATAAATTATTGTGCTAACTTGATGAAATATGCTCCTTACGTTAAATACTATGTTTTCTCTTAAAGTTGATTGTACTAATGCATTTTAAACACACTTTAAATCAATATTGTGGCGTTTTTATGTAGGATTGGTTGAATACGTTTTAAGTAAATTAATTAAAGTTAGAATGCGTATACCATTACCAAGAATACAACTAGATATCGGATCATTTAATCTGACTCCTAAAAATATTTAAAAGTACTCTATCAATGACAAACGCGACGTTAATACCGAGCGGATAAGGTTTTATTTAGATTAACTACATTTAAAACTGTCACTTAAGAAGTTTGAGACATTTTTTTCCTAAGATGTCTCATGTGAATAAGGAGCCGTTCATTAATTACGTGAGGTATTAAGGGGGAAGGGGGTCCAGCCGAATCTCATCCAATCTCACGTTGGGGAGAGGAACGGGGGGGGGGTCTCAGATAATATCACGTAATTTTTTTTATTGTGTCACTGTAAATCTATATTACGAGAGAAGCAATGTTGAAATAATGAAGCCCAAATGTGTTTTTTAAATAACTCCAACGCATTTACCCCATGAATACAATTTGTAAAAAATCTCACGTAAGTTAAAAGGAGGGGTGAGGGGGGGGGGGGGGTCGAAACATATCTCGCGACATTTCGTCAGGGGGGGGGGGGGGGGATCGAAATAAATCTCGCGGCATCTCGTCAGGGGGAGGGGTCACAAAATCGTCTCACGTAACTAATGGACGAACCCTTATCTTTAATACTAGGTAATTATATGCACCGTAATTTGACTCCATATTCAAACCAACCCCCACCAAAAGCCGTTCAGCATGCCTACAAATAAACAAATAATAACAAACGGAAATGCATTACGAAAAACTTAATACAACTAAAAAATAAATGAAATCCAATAGATTCAGTATGAAACATTTGTACATGAAAATTGCATAGGGTTAAAAATGCATGCAGACATTTTGAAAAGGCACTAACAACCACATAGAGTAAAAATTGGCTAACTGTAGAGTAACAAAACTATATAAACATTCACACAGACCCGAATTACATATATAAAATTCTAGAAAATGCAAAATATCTGAGAAAAGTTATGATTCTAGAACTGTACTTGAGAGCGGGGGTGGTTACCATGCCGTCTTATTCCGATTTAGTTGTAGACCTAAACTGAATAGTTTAAGTACATTTTAATAGATACACGAACCATTTAAGATTAAAAAAAAAAACATAATGACACGATGATCAGTTGATCATAATTCAAAAGAAAAGAGTTTTATAAAATATAAAGATAGATACTCAGATTATGGATCAAGTGACATTTTGTTACTTCATGTTTATTGAAAACCGACTTGTTTGGAAACGCTTAACTTGAAAACAGTTCTGAAATACGAGCAACGATCACGCGCCCCGAGTTTAATCAGTCGTACTACCGGCGTTAATGTGTCCTTAAAATTCATACTAGTTTTTGTTCATACCATAGAACTCTATAGTTAGCTAACTGTTACTCTAAAGTACGAGTGGACACCGCTAAAATTATGTCTAAAATAGCCATTCCTGAGATTTGTAAAAGGGAGGGAAGGGATATAAATTGTCTTTTACCAAATAAGTATTTCAGACAATTACGCCATTTCTAAGAAAATAGATTCTTTTGCGAAGGTACGTTCTAACACTATAAAGAAACAAACATTAATTCTTATAACCTAATATGAACGTATATGGAAGAATTTCACTATTTGGATTTGCCTTTAACAGACAGAAATGTTTGTGCACTAAAGTCATCTATTGTTCTCTCTTCAGCTCGCATATTTTGATAAGAGAGAAGGAGACAGCAATAACTTTGTGAGGTAAGTAACGTAAGCAGATGGAACATTTTGGCAGATTTCATGCAAAATATGACTAATATATATACCTATCTCTATATTATCGTCAATTCATTACTAAATAGCGTCCGCGAAACTCATTTACATTCTGAATCGCAACACGAATATTGAACTGACATAAGAATTGACGAAAACCACAATCCTATCAAAAACGGCACAGCAGAAACGAGCTTTATTCTAATCATAAGAAAAATACGTTTAATCGCGCAAATAGCATTAGCAAAATCATTTTAATTTTACTAATCAGGAATTGAATTCATATAATTTATGGATTTTAATCATTAAATCGATTTCTTCCACAAAAATTATTGAAATAGCTCCGTCAACTTAACTCGGTACCTGGCTCGAATCGCGACCCCTCTCCCGTTTCCCGCGCCTCACTCCCGCCAGTAGCGTTGGCATACTAGTTAGCGATACACGCGTGCTTGTACGTCATTACGTTTGGACTTTGTTATTATATATAACGAGTCTGGGAGCGAATTTGAGGACGACGATGGCAGTAATACCATATCTGGCAGAACCTATGAACCGAAGTTGTGATGATTCTTTTATTTCTTTTAATCTTTTTTTATATTTTATTGTATTTTTTCAATCTAAGTATGTACCTACTATTTTTTTTTTGCTGACCGTACTAAACAGAACTGTAATTCGAGCCAGGTACCTAATTAAGTTGACGGAGTTATATCTTCTATTAAATTTATGAATTTCCACTATGAAATTTAGGGATCATCTGGGAGATCTCTAACAATGTATTAGCCCGAATCCTGCTTGCTTTACGTATCCCTTAAACACAACCTATACCAAATCAATCCCACGGTAAGCACTTACTAGCTACAAATTCCACATTGTTAAATAAACAAATTACACTTAACCTAATAGTTTTAAACTTCATTTCATATACTTTGTTAGCACGAATAATAAAATAGTGTCAACTATGTTCGACGTAGAAACATCACATTTAGGGGTTTTTCGTTTTGGTGTGAACGAAACTTCATTAACTACCCTCATTCAAAGTAAAAATCTGACCCTGTCATAAATTAATCTCTCTAAATTTTTCAGTAGAGATATACCAAGCTTAAATTGCGCGTAAAATCACAGCGTCCCTAGTTTTTGTAAATAAGAGTAAGTTGTTGCGACTATTATCTATGAAATGACTAGAAGATGGATTCAGTCGGTTCTAATGTAGAGGTAGAATTGATCATATATCGCAAGTCAAAAGTTAGATTTAAAATTCATTTGTATAGTATAAAAGTTCATTCAGCTGCCCTATAAGTACCATCCTTCTAGGATTTAACAAGACTACCCCCAAAATTTTCTAAATACTCATCAATATGAACATCTTTTATTATGAAGTTAGTTATTTTTTTATATAAATGTTGCTGGACATTTCACACAGCGCTATCTAGCTCATGGGGAACCAGATATAATACTTATATACTTTTTTTTTGTATATATGTACATACTTATAATATATATGAAAACATACACCCGAACAAATATTTGTAGATCATGCAATCTTTTTATCCTCCTGCACCTCAGTCATTCGCCCACTGCGCCACGGAGGTCGTCATACGTATACCATCCTAATTGCACCCGTCATGAGACCTACAGCTAAAAAGGTCTCATGTATAATTTCACACCGTAATATACAATTAAAATACTTCAGTATTGAACTTTTGTATGGATCAATGTTTTTTGCGCTTAATTTTGGTTCTATAATAAAAATTGTTTATATCAATGAGTATTTTAACCCCCTACGTTTATGAGTGTAGTGTTATTACATCCATATATTTTATAAAATGCACAATCATATATGTTTACTTCATTCAATCCAATTAAAATTCTGTCTTAGAAATGCAGGTATATAAAAAGTATAAAGTACTATTTCGTTCACACCAACACAAAAGGTAATTTGGCAAGTAAATTGAACTAGCCAAGAGGAAGTACACTTTAATACTTCATTACCAGCGAAGCGGTTAATAAATAATGAATTTGATGTCGACGACATATAAAATCTAACCTAAACACATTTGAGTAATATATTTTTTGTTATAATATTTTCTTTCATACATTTACGTGGTCTCTATTACACCTGTTTCCAGATAAATTCACTTTTAAATGGCAACATTTATGCCCGAGTGATAAAATGTTGTTGCCATCATAAATGCATTAGAAAAGTGAATGTAACTTTATGATATGACATTATGATTGCCACTACCCATCCAATATTCTAATTCTAATGAGCACATCTAAAATTGAGTTCAGCCCCAATGAGCAAGATATGTGCTAAAATTAGAGGTTCTTCAGGAGTTCTTCATCCCCTTTGGTACTTTAACGACTTTGTAATGAAGTCATTTTATTGCACTATACTAAATCAGCTTGGAAATCTCCTATCACGGAAGCAAAGGTTTACAACTATTGCGATCCGATACTATTTTCGTTAGCTACCATTGAACCTCAAACAAGATTCAAGCGACCGAGTTCGATATAAAAAAATTTGCTCAGAATTAAATCTATCAAACTCCATCCTTCCTCAATCACCTCTTCGAGACAAAGCTTTAAAATCTAACACGTAACATCGTAATTTCTAACACATAGCAGTTTTTTTACACTGGCAATACTTTGATCCAACCGTAATGAACAAATTTCTTCTACCCTAACCTAAATCAAGAAATACAATTATGACAATAGGATAGATAAAGGCATGCAAATATGACTGTTAATATAAGCAACTTGGATAATTTCAGACGGCCAGTTAAAACTTAACTCTATGGTTAAAAGTTCATTAACATCCAAATCAAAGTATTGCCAGGACACAAAAACACCTCCAGCCATGATGGATGACCCAAGAAAAGTTTCAGAGAGAAAAATAGATTAAAATGATATTTCAGCGTAGAATGAAGAAACATTTCTAATCGCGTACAACTTTTTTGTTAGTTACAGTCAACGCTTCAGGTGAGGCGCTTGACCTCACATGATGGTAAGTGATGGTGTGATCATAGATCGAACCTGTTTACCGAAAACAGGCTAACCGGAAAAACAGCCTTCTACGTTAAAACCTCATTTCATTCTATACTTCTGCAGCAATAAACTCTTCTGAGGTGTTCATGCTTCAACTTCATGATTCAATACATTTTGACGTTTAGCGAATTCCAAGATTTTTAAAACAACATCTCTATAATATTCAAACCGTCCCATCTAGGCTTGAAAACTTTGGTTTCCGTAAGTGTTGGGATAACACTACAAAAATAAAAAAAAAAGTGACGCAAAAAATGAACAGTTGATCTGACAACTCATTAGCTCATTCAGTTGATGAGACTTTGACTCGATTGAACTGTAACTGACCTGAATTGAATCACTTTTTTTTAATCTGTGCTTTACCACTAGCGGTTTAGGTGTGGCAACATTACATTTTGACATTCCATAAACGTCAAATGAATCGAATTATTAGTTGAAGTTTATACCGGCAGAGGTATCTGTTGTTTGTCTTGGTTTTGTTCATTCATTATATCTAATAGGAAATATAATAGGTTCGATTTGACGTCTATCATTTTGAACGCTATGATAACTTGGTCTACACTAGAAATCGAAAATCAACCACAATACCAAATAATTATTATCCATACACAATAACATACAATATGTAACAAAAACCCTGTCAGATCCACAAAGAGCGTATTCCTACATAGAATTAAAGTCGGACAGATGTTTAAAAAACGTCTATAACAATTAAATTGAAAGTTATTTCATTTTGACGTGATAAACGGTCTTATAAATCGATGAACGCCGGCTGCACGCACGAAAGTGTCACATTCCACCTGAGCCGAGCGTGCAAGCTAGAGCGCGGAACAAGCGATAGAGGCACGATCGGCCTAAGCGTTCGGCTTGTGACGCATCTATCTCTTTTCCGCTCGTTATCACCTAAAATTATCGTTCGTAAACCGACTTTACAGACAACCAACTTTTTTAATTTCGAGATTAATCTGAATTCTTCCCCAAAAATAGGCAAATTTTGTACGTCGTACAATGTTGCCAGAGGTAAGTTTTGAGCGCTAAATAATTAAATAAGTCTGGTATTTTTTTCTGGTAAACTATTACATGATTGTGAGCAAATATCGATACTTTATCACACCCTTATAGATCTGACAGGGTTTTTGTTACATATTGTATATTAGCGTAATATTACACTTTTAATTGAAAAATTACTCTCAGTAACACCAGTTAATCCGGGATCAATATTTCGTTGTATCGTCAAAACCGACCTATTATACCAGGTGTTTTGTTACGTACGACATTAAATGAAAACACGGGTAGTGCTAATGGCTAGTATTGTTGTAAAATAGGTTTTTTTTTTCAAATTCTTTACCGTAAAAAATTTTAAAAATTCAACTTATATAGTCAATAAATTCCTAAAATATCAATGCAACAGTCTGTGTAAAATATCATATTCATTCATCATGTAAGTAGACATCATCGCAAAGGCGCCGCCAATATACGTAAAAAATTGTTTATTGGATATCGATTACTGGATAAATATTCAAGCTACCGGTATTAAACCCACCTCTAAAATCAGTTATTCCGGATGAGTTTTAAATTAATGTTTAATTAATTAAATGTTGTACAGTTCATTGTTAATTTAGGACTTGATATTAGGGTTGCTTGAAAATTTTAAATTTTACAACACTACCCGTGTTTTCATTAAATGTCGTACATGACGAAACAGGGTGTATTTCCGTTTAATTAATGGGACCAGTGGCTAGATAGTGGTAGGGATGTCGGCTGGGCATGAAGCGGGTGTCGTACCGCTGGCTCCTATAGAAGTCGTTGCGTTGTACGTGCTTCTTGTAGTTGGCTTGGCGCCGGTCGCGTTTCTCCTTCTCCGTTAATTTGCTTTGAGCGGGTTTGGAGTTTGATGCGGTCTCGGCTGTACACTTTTCCTGTGGAGTTTCCTTGATCCTTTACAAGTATATCGTGGATATTAAAACACTGTTTTTTAAAACAAATGTTTTAAAAAACAGTGGTTTAAATGTCACGGTAAAAATTAGTAGTGATATGGTAATTACCTCTTTATTGTCAGTTGCGGTAGACTTAGCTGTGGCATTACTAGCTGCGTTATCCGGCGTCGCCTGCTTTATAGGGGTCATCTGCGGTGTATTAGACACCGTTTCAATCTGAAAGCAGAATAATAATCATGTTTATAATTTATATGATGAGACTGTTAGATCGAGTTCCAGACGTCGAGATCCGTAGACGAACGATAGTTCATGACGTTGGGATTCGAGTTATGGAGCTCAAATGGTCTTGGGCGGGACACTTGGCTAGATGCGGTGAAGACAGATGGAGCAGGACAGTGACTGAATGGTGGCCGAGGAGCGGGTATAGAAGGGTAGGACGACCAGCAGCGAGATGGGTGGACGACATCGTAAAGGTCGCGGGCCGTCAGTGGGTGAGACTAGCGCAGGATCGTGGTGGATGGCACAAACTTGGGGAGGCCTATACCTAACTATAGGTGAAGTCAGGCTGTGGATGATGATGATGATGATAATTTATATTAAATACTCTTAAAGAAAGCTTATTATAATACAGACTTGAATAGGCTGGATACAAAAAACCTTTAACAAATTACTAAGCTGAGATCTCTTCACCAAAAAAGAAAGAGTTGATTTTCATCACATACCTATAGCTAAGAACCATTCCAGTCAAACTAGCCTTCTATTATGTGTATATGTATGACATTTTATAAACGACAAAATTCTAGTGGTACACCCCGAACTCCCGAGTGTCCCGAAATGCACAGCCATCTAACTTGACCTAGTTTTATTCAAATTACAGGTACCGAGAGTTCATGTAAATTGGTTATATTTTTGGCGTAGAAATTGCAGTTCTAGATTTCAGATTTTTTCGTTATATTTGTGTCAATAAAGCTACACGCATACCAAATTTCAGCATTGTGGGGTTACTGGTGTCCCCTGTGAATTTCTGTTTTTATCATGGCACTTGTCT
The DNA here is from genome assembly GCA_918857605.2 of Philereme vetulata. NCBI lineage: Eukaryota > Metazoa > Arthropoda > Insecta > Lepidoptera > Geometridae > Philereme > Philereme vetulata. Next base: position 13,662,518 of record OU975421.1, read on the forward strand.
CATCGCCGCCGGCGAGTAAGCGATTAGATATCAACTATTTTCTCGCTCAAGAAACGAACAAAAGATATACATGCTGGCAGTTCACACTGCAGGCGAGAACTCTCTCTCCACTATTTAGTCGCAGCGCCTACAACACTCGCTCAGCGATGCTCGCTTGGCGGTCTGAACACACGCCGTGAGATGATGAGTATCGCCCGCCGTACTCGCTCATTCGCTTTATACGTAGGTCACACTAAAAGTTATGCGTCACTTAGAAAAACAACATGTTATAACCAAAATATTATGTTTATTGCGTTTCAAAATACTCTCCTTTACATTTTCAAAAAAAATTTTCATGCGATCGAACCATTTTATAAAACAGGAGGACTGATCTGAAGACATGTTTTCTACGTGCTGATTGAACGCTATCACTGCCTCTTCGAACTTGGTAAAAGTAAAACCACTCATCAAATCTTAGATTTTGGGGAAAATACAGAAATCAAAGGGTGCTAAGTCGGGGCTATATGCAGGATGGGTGACGAGTTGTACATTTCCGGAAGCTAAAAATGACTTTGTTTTGTTGGCCTTGTGTGAAGAAGCGTTGTCATGATGGAGAACGCGGCTTTTTGGTCGTCTTTCGCGAAATTTTTCTAACACCCTGGGTAAACAAATGGTAGAATACCACTCGGCATTAACACTCTTGATTTTCAAGTGGAATTGTGCAGATGGGACCCGTAGCTGAGAAAAAAAACGCGATATTTTTTTTACCAACGTTTCTCGCCTGCCTCACTTTCATTTTCAAACACCCATTCACAAGATTGCTGTTTTTTTCGGGTTCAAAACAATAAATCCAAGTTTCGTCTCCTGTGACAATGTCATAAAACAGCATTAGAATGTCCGTGGTCGTACTTCAGTAGCATCTGTGACCACCATTCCACGCGAGCCCGCTTCTGCTTCGCTGTCAGTTTATGAGGGATCCAACGACAAAAAAGTTTCCGAACTTTCAATTCTTCGTGTATAATTTTCTGAATTCAGCTCATACCAATTCCCCAATACTCCTCGAATTGTCTCATAGGTAATCCGCGGGTTTTATTCAATTAGCCGCTTAACAGTAGCCACATTATTTTCGTTGACGGCAGTAGAAGGCCGCCCTTCACGAAATTCGTCATGTAAAGAAACCCGACGCCTCTCAAATTCAGGAAACCATCGCCTTCGGTGCTCAAACAAGGTGCTTCTCTCCCAAAAGCATTTTGAAGACGAGCGGCACAGTCTTGCGGAGAGAGAGAACTTTTAAAATAATAAAAAAATCATCGCTCTAAAATCTTTTCGACTTCGGTCGAAAAGACCGAAGTTCGGACTTCGGTTTCCCGCCAATTTTTTTTTATTTTACTAAGAAGGTTGCAACATTTCAAAAAATATAACATTCGAAATTCAAATAGATCCGATTAGCTAGAAGTGCAAAACTTTTAGTGTGCCCCAGGTAGCCCAGCGAGACAACTATAGGAACTACAGACACGCTTCTCGCCAACTCGTTTCTAGTTTCTAGCTCTACGCGCTTCTCGCTCATCGCCGGCGGTGATACAAATGCCTATGACTCTTTACTCAAAAACTGATGAAGACCTTTCATTAGACGTCCCACTTAATACATCAACCCCCCCCCCCCCCCTCCCCCAACAGTCTGGCCCTCCTTTAAGGTAAAATAGGTTTCTTCTAGATCATCGTGCTTCATCTTAGACCACATCATAGCTTACCATAGCTAGACTACATTGTGGACAAACGAATATCTATCCAGTATCCAAGTTATCCTCGGACAAACAACATACAACTCCGACTCGCCCAAGTTGATTTGGAGATCTCGCTTCGCTCGACCAATGAATGGGATTATTTGTCGGAGTATAGGTGTACAAGCAAGACATACCTTCTCGTCATAGGGCGGCGGCGCGAGGGCGACCGTGAGAGTGAGATCGCACCACATCGCGCATCTCGCTCGACGCGCGCTCACGCACAAGTTCTTAACAGCGTCCGCTAACTGTAGAATTGCTGCCAAACATACAAGTTCATGTAACATAAAAGTTATCATATGGTAACTTTTTTATTGAAAATATATAACCTGTTTTGTTATGTACGACATTAATTTTAAGCATACATCTGAAAATGTTTATAGAGATTGTAGATATGGATTTGAGAAAAACCTATATTATAACTGGCCTATACCTATATATAGCTGTTGCCCGCGACTTCGTACGCGTTACACTACTAAATGTGTCGCTAACTTAGAAATAAAGCTAAACTTGCTGTTGCAAATTCACTTGACACCCCATTTTTATACCATGGGCCCTGATATATGAGATAAAAAGTAGCTTATGTGTAAATCCAGGTCATAATCTATGTACATACCAAATTCATCGAAATCGGTTTAGCCATTACCTACGACGTGATGGAGTAACATCAAATAAATAAACAAACATCCAAACTTCATCAACAACAAACAACATTTCTAATATTAGTGTGACTAGCCATTAGCTCATTGATTCCCAAAGTGATCCAGATGGACCCCCAGGGGTCCACGGGAGCCTCGACAGGGGTCTACGTTGGCATGACAAAAAATGGGGGTTCACAATTCGCAAGCGGGGGTCCACGTAAATGTATCTGGTTTCGATAGTGAAGAACTAAAATGTTGGCTTGACTTCACTTATCAATGTAGGCAGATAGTATTTTAAGAAGCTCAGCGACAGTTACTTGTAAAAACTTGCATATTCCATATTCAGTAGGTACAACAGTGCGTTGCAGAGCGCCACCAACGTCCGCGGCGCTTGTTCAGACTTGCAAAGGGACGAAATACGACTTGTGGTGTGTGTGTATGAACTTGTTTGATTCTTCGCTAATATAAATACGAATGCCAAGGATAAACGTAACTCATTTGTTTCCGGAATTTCGAAAAGTAAAGTAAAGTGTAACGATGTTAGTGTTTGCCAGTGTTGGAAAAAGTAAGTAAAATGTAGCTACAGTGGGTCCACCGGAATCGGTAAAATTTTGAAAGTGGTCTATGAGAATAAAAAAGTTTGGGAACCTCTGCATTAGCCCTACTCGTGTTTTCATTTAATGTCGTACATAATAAAAAACGTAGTATGATACTAACGGTCAGTGGCACTGCTCCTCGGGTTGTGATGGTTGGGGTGCAGTTCCCGCTTCCTCGCCGCTTGCACGTTTGTCACCGCATTGCGCCAATTTAACATCGCATTCTCAACCTCTTTGTGGGGCGCACTGAAAATACAAGAGCTCTCATCTCAATGCATATTCATATAAAGTGTTGCAATATAAACTGATCATAATGAAGGGACGTTCTACACAAAGAATAAAAAAATAATCTTTCTATAAAAAAATCATGTTTTGGTATTAAAATCTCGAGATAATCTATAAAATGCTGCTCGACGAAATATTAGAGAACTAGCGTATTGTACGATGCCCAAATTACTAAAAATTTACTAGATCCGTTCAAATGCCCCGCTCGTTCAATGACCCAGCACAGTCAATGGACCCAACCAGTCAACAGAGGGCATACGGTGTGTACCGTAGGACGGGAGTTTTTGGACCTAACGTGCAGGGCCTACTTTACATGTTAGGCCCAAAAACTCAAAATAATTTTGTTTATGATATAAAAAAACAATCATCATCATCCAAAGCCCGACTTTACCCATTGCTGGGTGTATATGCCTCACCAAGTTTATGCCATCCGCCACGATCCTGCGCTAGTCTGTCAAGACATGTCATGAATTGAATAGTGAAGCGATTTGTTTAGTAGAATTTATTAGTAGAGTATAATTATGTAGTACCTACATGTACACAAATAGTTAATTACTAAAGAGGAATATTTGAGTTATGTTCAATATACAAGTATGTGTTTAAAAAAAATGTGGCCTCTGCAATATATTCCACGCAATACATACATTTCCTTGATGTTGTGCAGGTCGTCCCGCCACGAGTCCGGCTCGAAGGCCCCCGGCTCGTCTCCGGGCACGTTGTCCTGGCCGCGCTTCAGCACCGTGATCTTGCTCTCTTCCGGCTTGTTCTTCTTCTGCGAGACGCACACGCTGGCTCGGAGAGTCTCCATCTTACCCATTAGGGTTAATACCTGGATTTTGTTAAACAAATTACTTATAATCTGTTTCTATTTATCTGGATTACAAGTTTTTAATTAGGAATATAATTTTCACTGAAATATCGGGATACTCAGAAACTCACAAATCATGGTAAATATTCCGTTTTTAGTACAAATAGTAAGTCTAGAGCGAGCCTGGCTTCAGCTGTAGATACCTTGGTATGTTCCCTCAGCATGTCCACTGTGAGTCGGTCCACTCTGGTGGGACAGGGCGGTAGGCGCGGCACGGGGATAGAGTTGGAGGAGGAGACTGCTCGTCCGGGGTAGGCTAGTGCGAGCCTGGCTTCAGTGCGCTTTCGTTCGCGTTCTAACTGACGCCATTGCTCGTAGCACATGTCTAGGCGGGCGTGGAGGACTCCCGACGAGGTGGCTGCATTTCTGTTAGTTAAAGAAAAAGATATTTTATTGATACAGTAACAGAAATAGCGTTATAGTATGGCTGCAAGAAGTCGCCGTGAGCTAACCACCATGATAGATATTTGTCAAAATATAAATACAGAATTTAAAGCCCCGAGACCGGTCTATTCGAAGATTTAATTTGGAATTTAGTAATTTGAAACAGGACGTTTTGAATTTTAATATAAGTTTATGACATTATTGCCGGCAATATCTTCAAAAACAATATTAAGAGCTGACAACTAGAAATTTAGCCAATTCCCACAAACTGTACCAGTATAATTAAACGTAAAATTGTAATTAAACAAATAATAATAGAAACAGATAATATGAATAATTCTATTTTATTTTGGAGTACATAATATTACTATGTAAGTTTTATGTACTTTACACAATGGTTCTTTTTCAACAATGTTGCGTGAAAGATCATATTATGTTAACTGTTCGATTTCCTAGAAGAAGTACTTGTCATAATATATCTGGTATTTTGAACAACAGATATATTGTATACAGTTCTCGCGAAGAGATACACAATGAATGTAGGACAATAATTTGATAGGTACAGTAGGACAGAAAAATTATGTAAAGTACTGAGAATTTTGTTCTATATTATAGAGTTCCGTATCGTGTGAAAACCCAAAGGGAATGGCGTTTTACGTTGTTTTAAGTTTCAAAAGATAATTCAAGATATATTTATTTGTCAGAACATGATTAAGAGCTAGACAGATAGATTGTGTCATAACACAAGGGACCAAAATAATGTATTGAGGGCGAGAGCGATTGTTTGAATCCAGAGCGAAGCGAATGATTCTAGTTCTAAAGTAGAATCCTAAGCGTAGCGAGGGATTCAAAGTACGTCGATCACGGCGTGGCACACTCTGCTTTTCATCACCCTCTATGAGAAAAATAAATACGAGATGCTTATATTTATATTTAGTGCATAACCAAATTACAAATTTATGTTGAGTCAATGGTGACATTACACGCTGTTTTGAATACAGTTTCTGAAAATGAATGCTCCATTTTCATTTTTCCATGTAAGTAAGTACCTACTTAATTAAATTTTCAGAGGCTTTTAGATATTTGTCTCTTGATTTGTTTGGTAGTAAATTATTTATGACAGTTGCATTAATTTTACACTTTCTGGTGTAACTATTTCATTTTCACTGTTAGAACTCATCTTTTATTCCATTTGTGTGAATCAAATTCAAATTTTGATAAAAATAATAAAAAACAAATAAGAAGTTACCGCGTACTTTTTAGGGTTCCGTACCCAAAGGGTAAAACGGGACCCTATTACTAAAACTTCGCTGTTTGAATGTCCCGTCTGTCACCAGACTGTATCTCATGAACCGTGATAGTTAAGACAGTTGAAATTTTCACAGATGATGTATTTCTGTTGCCGCTATAACAATAAATACTAAAAATAGAATAAAATAAATATTTGCGGGGGTAGTAATCTCCCATACAACCAACTTGATTTTTTTGCTCGTTTTTGCTCGATATTGATAACGGTAACAGGTAGACGCTTGAAATATTCACAGAAAATTGATTTATATATTTACTTTAATAACAAATAATTAAAATAAAATAAAACAAATATTTAAGTGGGACAGACATGATGCAGTGGGCAGTTGGGTAAAAAGTAGCCTTTTGTTACTCAGGGTGAATGTAGCTTTCCAATGGTGAAAGAAGTTTTGAAATCGGACCAGTAGTTTTTTAATTTATTCATTACAAAAATACAAATCTTTCCTCTTTATAATATTAGTATAGATTTGTTTATAAATAGGTAGTTACCGTATATTCCTCATGGCGTAGAAGGGGGCCAGCAGCGGCATGTCGACGGCGGGCGACGGCAGCACGGGCGGCGGGTGCGGCGGACTCGGCCCTAGTAGCGCGCCGAGACCTGTCGTGCGTACAATATCACACGCATATTATAAACTACCTGTTGTCCGCGACTTCGTACGCGTTACACTACTAAGTTGACGGCCTCCGTGGTGCAGGGGGCGAATAGCCGCCTGAGACGCAGGAAGTAGCGGGTTCGATTCCCGCCGCGGAACAAATGTTTGCATGATCTACAGATATTTGTTCCAGGTCTGGTTGTTTCTCTATATATTATAACTTATAAGTATGTATTTACAAAAAGATAAAGTATATAAGTATTCTATCAGTTATCTGGTTCCCATAGTACAAGCTCTGCTTAGTTTGGGGCTACATAGCGCTGTGTGAAATGTCCAGCAATATTTGTTATATTTATTTATTAAATGTGTAGGTAACCTAGAAATAAAGCTAAACTCCCTGTTGCAACTTCACTTGACACCCCACGTTTATCCCATGGGACCTGATTTATGGGATAGAAAGTAGCCTAAGTGTACTAAATTTCATCAAAATCGTTTCAGCCATTACGATGTGATTGAGTAAAAAACAAACAAATAAATAAATCAACATCCAAACTTTTGCATTTATAATATTAGTTTGGATGTTTGTTTATTTATTTATTTCTCAATCACATCGTAATGGCTGAACCGATTACGATGAAATTTGGTGTTGATAGATTATTACCTGGATTTAAACATAGGCTACTTTTTGTTGACACATAACGCGTGCGAAGTCGCTGGCGAAAGCTAGTTATTAATTTTAAAAACCAACAGAGTTTTAAACAGAGTTGTTTGAATCTCCTGTTCATAGCTGCCAAACTGCTATGATATTTAATTTAACTATACCATTTCAGCGTATCTACAAAAAGGTATATTAAAAATTTTAGACGACTTAGACGCAGGAGTTAGCGGGTTCGATTCCCGCCGTGGAACAAATGTTTGCATGATCTACATCTATTCCTAGTCTGGATGTTATTCTAAATATGATAAGTAAGTATTAACAAAAAAATGTGTATAAGTACCTATTATATCAGTTATCTGGTTCCATAAGTACAAGCTCTGCTTAGTTTGGGACTAGACAGCAGTGTGTGAAATGTCCCGCAATATTTATTAAATAACTACACTAGCACATACAATGAGGGCTTTTAATTTTTTTCATCAGTTCCAACTAACGTAATAGATGGCGCTGTCTGGAGATACGCCCCGAAAAATACGGTGTATACGTCAAAATCTCAAAGACACATCAAAATTTGTCTAAAACCGATCTCATTTCGACAAATAAACAAACACAAGTGAGGTTCCGTTAATTTCAAGTTCTTCGGAAAATAATAATCATCATCATGGGTCTTCCACACTTCGACCATTTTTGTTTGGGAAGTGTGGGTAAGGATCGGACTTTCGTGCTTAACCCTGGCTTCAACGTCAGAGAAGACTATCTCTGAGTCACGGGGTGATGTCCGGAGTGCCATCCTAGCTTGCAGTTTGGCCTCTCAGACGTTACGTGGCTGATGTCTTGGCTAACGTTGGTCCTCTTGTGGTATACGTTATGGAGAGGATGATGAGCACAGGAGCTCCCGCGGTAATGGACGCCGGGGAGTTCGAATGTCAGGTGGCCGTGTGGAAAATAATAATAACACGGCAATTGATATTGACAATTCACTTTCTTTGATAGTGTATGTCAGAGCAACGCCATCTGTTAGCAGTTTTACAAACATGGCCATGAAACCCATCATTACATTTTCAAACAGAGAAAAGACATATCCAATGAAACCCCACTAATATTATAAACGCCAAAGTTTGTATGGATGTATGTGTGGATGTTTGTTACTCTTTCACGTCGTAACGGCTGAACCGATTTCGATTAAATTCGGTATGCACGTAGATTATAACCTGGATTAACACATAGGCTACTTTTTGTTGACGAATCGCGCGTGCGAAGCCGCTGACGGAAGCTAGTAGTAGAGATAAAAACATAGACAAAAGAGAACTAGGTCAATACTGTGTGCTACAACAGTAAATGGGCTTCGACTCATTATGCTCATCGTAATGGTAAGCGCTTTCATCCATTATTTAATAGCGCTATGTGAAATTGGGGCTAGATAGCGCTATGTGAAATGTCCAGTACATTTCACATAGCGCTATCTAGCCCCAAACTTAGCAGAGCTGGTACTATGAGAATCATATACCTGATAGATAGATTTCACGCCCGAGCTAAATGTGAACAGTTACATAGAAGGCCGGTGTGAAACTATCGGTCCGACATAGTGGGAAATCTTATTCCCTAGATATCTATAAGCTTTAAGTGCTTTACTTACCAAGGTTGAAATGATTATTGTCATGTAGATATGACACATCAACGTTCAGCTGGTTGGGGGGTGGTCGATTCCTCATAAACAGACTCATCTGTCTCGCCAGCTCCTGTTGTCTCATCAATGCCATCTGCTGCATATTATCCCTTCCCACATTACTCTCAAAGTTATTCCTCTGTTCATTAGGAAAATTCTGCATTTGACTCATATTACGTTGCATGAAATCGTTCTGGTGAAAGCCGTTTAGACCGTTCGGTGACTTGAAGTTATTGGCAGTGGATACTGGCGTTTGGTTCGAAAAGTCGAAGTTTATAGGCGGGCGTTCTTGCATGTTCTCGAAGAAATGACTGTTTTCATTCGTTCGGTTCGGCTGTTGGAAGTTCCGGTTGAAGAATTGGTTCATTTTGTTTCTCTCTTCGATCGCTTTAAAGTCTTCGTTGTAGTGGCCGTTCAATTCGGGCGGTTTGTTGAAATCTATGCTATTAATGTTTTCCTCTCTGTTCGGGTCTGAGAGAGACATGTTTAATTGAGTGAGGTACGATAGTATTTCAGACGGATCCTGGTTGTCTTTGAAATTGTTTGCATACCTCTGGTTGTGAAACGGGACATCGAAGTTATTAAAATTCATATCCAAGTTAAGACTATTTGGTCTATTGAAGTTGGTGGATGAGAACATGTTTGTCTCGGGTAGGGAGTTTCTTTGGCTCGGTTCAAAGAAGTTGTAGTTGCCGTTGGGGCTTTGGAACTGTGCTCCGCCAATTTCCTGAGCAGCTAATCTGAGCAAATTTAGCTGTTCAGGAGTAACGGTATCAGTTGTGTCCGGCAAGTCTACACCGAGGAAGGTATTAACATCGTTGTCGGAGTAGTTGACAAACCCGTTGCCAAAGCCATTCTGTAAACCGTTCTGCATGTTGTAATTAAACCCATTTTGGTCATTCAGGTTGAAGTTTAGTGGGTTTTGGTAGTTGTACGGTGGTAGCAATGAGGTCCCTGAGTCTCTATACTGGTTTGGTGGTAAGCTTAAGGTATTTTCCGGTGGTGGTATGGAGCTGAAATTGAGAAGATTTTATCAATGTTAGCAGTTTTAAAAATAAAAGGAGGACGCGAGTTCAGACACAAAGGTTTATTCACATAATCTAAAATGGTTAGAGATAATCTAAAATGTTAACAATGAAGTTGCTTTTCTGGTACCTTCCAAACTTTTTTTTTAATCTATTTTTTAGGGAACTTGCGTCGTTCTTTACGACGATGTCAGTTACATAATTGTCTACTATAATAAACAATTACAAAGCATCCTCCTTCAGCAGGTCGTATGTGGACCGGTAGAGCATGTTAGCCGAGTCTGATGTTTGTTCAGCTAACACACTCTGAAACAGGCCCACATCAATCTGGTTCACTTTCAGCGCTCTGTACAACTCCTCTCTCATACATTGACTCCGAACACACTAAATAGATATTAGATAAAAGGAGATATACATCCTCCACCACCCCCCAAACATAAAAATTAGGAGTATCTATCTTTTTCATCAAAAATTTAAAGTTGTTTAAATAAATAAATAAAAATAAATATTTCTGAACATTTCACACAGCGCTATCTAGCCCCATACTAAGCAGAGCTTGTACTATAGGAACCAGATAACTGATAGAATACTTATATACTTTTTTTTTGTAAATACATACTTATAATACATAGAGAAACAACCAGACCCAGAACAAATATCTGTAGATCATGCAAACATTTGTTCCGCAGCGGGAATCGAACCCGCTACCTCCTGCGTGTCAGCCGGCTATTCGACCACTGCACCACGGAGGTCGTCAAAAAAGGCATATGCCCGGAGCGCAATCTATGAGCTTCCTACTTATACTAGTTGGTTGGTGAACCATGGTATGTGAGGGGGCTCACTCTGCATAGTTCGATACCAGATGCCCTTCTCTCGGGACTTCCAAACTTGTAACACAGTTTTGTAACAGTGCGAGCCGAGACGCAGTGCAGAGCGGATCGCACTCACCCTGATGATGGTTCACGAATTGAACCGAAACATTGTCGTAACACCGATAAAACGGTAAGTACGTGATAAATCCCGTATTTATAATAATGATTATAACAAACAAATTAATCGTGCAAAATTCTATCGAGATGCATTTTTGTGTAGATTTCTGCTGTTATTGGTATAGGTACAAGGTGCAATACGAGGAGGGATCAAAAAGTAGTGAGAACGACATACTCCTTGGTAAGAAAAAAACATTAATACTGGCAGGCATAGCTCAGATACATATTTGTAATATTAATAAAGAAAAAAATCTTCGATTCTCTTTTGTTTTTTTTCTGAATTTAGTCATTTGTTTGCTTCGTGTCGGTACGTGTCCTCGAAAATGGAGAAAAACGAAGTGCGAGCCGTTATTAAATACCTCTGTTTAAAAAAGTTAACGACGCAAGAGATTCAAGCACGACGCAAGCGATTTGGAGGCAACGTTAGGAGAGTCCGCAAGGTGGGCTTCTCAATTTCGAGTAGGGAGAACGAGCACGGAAAACGAACATCGTTTCGGCCGTCCATCGACGTCAGTCACCCAAGAAAATGTTGCGAAAGCCGAGAAAATTGTATTGAGCGATCGAAGAGTTACCATCCGATACTTAATTCAAGAAACGGACATTTCATATGGAAGTATTCAATCCATATTGAAACAATCTTTGATTACCTATGAGAAAAGTCTCCGCAAGATGGGTGCCGAGAATGTTAACAAACAGTCAGAAACAAAATCGACTTGACATTTCGAAAATATTGTTGGACAAGTTTCAAGAAGATTCTGAAAACTTTTTGTCTCGATTCGTAACAATGGACAAAACATGGGTGCATGATTTTGATCCCGAGACAAAACAGCAATCTTCGCAATGGAAACGGCCATTATCACCGACCCCGAAGTTTCGTGCCGTGGCATCGGCTGGCAAGGTTATGGCCTCAATATTTTGGGACTCAGAAGGGATATTGTTAATTGATTACCTGGAGCGTGGAACCACTATTACAGGCCAATATAGCTATTATTCCCAAGTTGAGGAATGCCATCAAAGAGAAAAGGAGAGGGAAACTTCGAAGGGCGTGCTGTTTCATCACGACAACGCACCCGCGCACAGGTCGGCAGTTGCGATGGCTGCCATTCAGCAAGCTGGCTTTGAATTGGTTGACCACCCCCCTTATTCACCAGATCTGGCGCCTAGCGATTTTTATCTGTTCCCTAAATTGAAAGTATACTTAAGGGGAAACAGGTACGCAGACGATAACGAGGTGATGGATGACGTGGAGAGCTTTTTGCAGGACCAAGACAAAACTTTTTTTTTGAAAGGGATTGAAGCCTTGGAAAAGCGCTGGACTCGGTGTGTAGAGAGACTCGGAGACTATGAAGAAAAATAAATTATTAAGTTATCAATAGTCATTATTTTCTATCTCATTCTCACTACTTTTTGATCCCTCGTATTTACAACAATAAGTATATTAATAAGGTAAGCAGGAGAAAATAAAAAAGAAGTTCTTGTTGTTTTTTAAGTTGTTAGCATCAGGCTTAAATGTAAAGTATTCAATTTACCTGCTAGTGTCTGAGGGTGGGCTCTCTTCCAGGAGGTTGACAATGAGGTCTCGTACAAAAGAGTCATCCATAATGTTTTCTGACTAAAAAAACAAAATATATGAATTTAATGCTGATGTAAGATCTTTATTTTTTAGTGGACATCCGTCTTACTTAGACCTCAGGCCTGAGAGATCTATCAATAAGATGATTTATGCAGTGCCTCATGGAAAGTTGCAGACTAGCTGGGTAAAGGATGCAACTGCTGTATTGCCTGAGCTTCTGTCTCATCATCATATCAGTCATAGGATATCCACTGCTGAACATAGGCCTCTCTCATATATTTCCAGAGCAACCAACCTTTTGCAGCCTGCACCCAATGACTGCTAACAACCTATATCCAGGTCATCTTTCAATCTTGTGGGAGGTTATCCTACGCTGTGCTTTCCAGTGGTCTCTACTCGGGTACCTCTCTGCGCCAATGACCAACGGTTCTTCGAGCTATGTGCCCCGCCCACTGCCACTTCAGCTTGCTAATCATTTGTGCTATGCCAGTGACTGGTTCGTCTAATTTCCTAATGTCTGTTCTGACAGGGGTTATAGATGGGATTTACTCAGTACGCATTAGAATATTCTACTTTATGCAAAGATTTACACTGTATATAAGAGAAAAGTATAGAAAAAAATCCATGTACTAACAGTGGGGATAGTCTGGTTGGGACAGGTGGAACAGGCGTTTTTAGGGTTCTGTACCCAAAGGGTAAAACGGCACCCTATTACTCCGCTGTCTGTCCGTCTGTCACCTGGCTGTATCTCATGAACCGTGATAGTTAGACAGTTGAAATTTTCACAGATGATGTATTTCTGTTGCCGCTATAACAATAAATACTAAAAACAGAATTAAATAAGTATTTAAAGGGGGCTCCCATACAGCAAACGTGATTTTTTTGCTTTTTTAGCTCAATATTGATAACGGCAACAGGTAGACGCTTGAAATATTCACATAGCTCTTCAAAGTTGTGTTGGAAACTTTGTATTTAATTATATGCCAAATGTTTCCCACTGCAGAGCAAAGGCCACCCTGCCTCTTTTCATAGGTACATATTTGTACTACTTTGGCCAGTTTTATCATAGCTCTATCCTGAACACACTGGCTACGATAATTTAGTTAGATGTTAAATGAGGTCCAATGTTGGTGAAAACTGGCATTCTTAATACAATTTAACTAGGAGTGCATGATTGAATTTAAATACCTCTGTTTATTAGATAAAAAACATTATGAGTAAATAAATAATACGGTTGTCTGTGCTTTAACCCACAAATATTGCAAAACAGCAAAGACAGAAGTGATTGCAAATTCAGCAAATTATTTACTGAACATAAATTATTCAGATTTTATGACACACATTTTGCTTAAAACTGTACTGTTACCTTGATACAAAGTAGGATGTGTATATTACATTTCTTTTAACTTGTTCATAGTCATGGTTAAGTTAAAATTAATGAATGATGAAAACTAACCAAATAGTGTGAAAAAATTTACTTGCCCACATGAAGTAATAGGTGGGTGGGTATATACTGTAATTAACTAAAATGGATGTGTGATAAGTTATGTTTACTTGCCTGAAATATTAATTGTAGTACCTAATCTAGTTTGGATTATGTGTCAACTTGATACCAACCAAAAGTTCAAAATGAAGGACATCAAATGGTAAACATCAAGTAACATGTAAGCATATTGCTTTCCTGACAGACAAACCAGCCTAATAGGAATCCAATAGGTTTAGTAAACAGAACATAAACATATAAAAATAATGGAAATAAGAATGTTACCTTGCTGTTGTGTCCTCTAAACGTACAAACTACATAATTCTAAAAATATTATGTGCATTCTATGTCATCATCACACTTCTTCGGGGAATAATTTGGCCACACGACACTTGGATTACCAACTCAGCAGAGGTCCTCACACACTGTAGAAGCATCGTAAGCTTGTTATACGTGTAACTGTGCACTTTTATTAACTATTTCTTGTTTTACCACCCGAATTTTGGATCGAGATGACAGGTCAAGACATTTACAACACCCATTGGAATTGTTGACCACAACAACACACATTACACAGCACTCACCTGATCCGTTTCATTTTCGATGGTTTGATACGCATTACCTATGTGACACAGATCACTGAAGGCCATTTAAAATATAATTTCTTTCTTGCCACGATACATACGACCTAACTTCGGTGCTAAGCCATTTTTTCATTGACCTACATGTGTATAAAAATATAGGTACGTGCGCCGCTCGCGCGGCAGTGTTGCTGTCGCGTATGCAAATTTTAACGAGAAGAGACTAAGAAATCGTAATAATTAATATTGGAAAGCATGAACCAAACTTACATTGTTTATTGTTTTTACAGCGGTCAAAAATAATTTTAGTTTCTGAGAAAAGTAATTTTCAATTGCAATTTCCCGCCTTTAAAACTTTTTTCGCATTTTTTTTTCTAACATCCAGCTATAAACTTTTCACTTTACAACTTTTAGTTAAATTTTTAGATTTTTATTAAAATTTTTATTTAAATGGAAGAAACAGAAAAGTACACATATTATAATTATACAGGTAAAAGCGTAATAAACAATTTGTGTCTAATAATTGTAAAACAATATATTAGAAAATGGTAGACAAAAATTTATGGCAATATAAAAAAACATATAATAAGCGCCATCTGTTGCAATATTACAAAAACATCCTCTAAAAGAAGCCTGGCCTTTCTAAATGACTCATCTACCAGATGTTACTTACAACTCATTTACAAACCCTACATAGATGGCTCTTATCAATCACCGCATGAGTAATTTTATTTAAATCATAATTATCTACTCGGGGGATAGATATGAGCTCTTTAGCTAAAAATAATACACCAAAAGCTTTATCTGTAATGTTTTAACTAGAGTAGACCTTTGTAAATATTTCTGAGTAAATTTGCTAAGCCATTCACCTCAATGTAATTCTACCTACGCTATCTCATTTAATTACACCGTCTATGTCCGGGATCCCCAAACTATTTTGGACAAGTGACCCCTTTTCCAAAATGAACTGTTACCTCAGACCCCCATGGCCAAATTACCTACTTTTAAGATCAACCCCCTTATTCATAATGGTCTGCTAACTTAAAACAGCTGATACAGAGTGTTATTTTTCATTCTGACTTAGGTCAATAGAAGAAGACAGAGTGAGAATTAGCAATGCTTTAAATTAGTTAGCAGACTATTATGAATAAGGGGGCCTATCTTTCGTTTTTTCCTATTGATACAATATACCTAGGTACTAAGGTACCAATTGGAAAACTTTGCGCTTGGTTAAGTGAGTAAAGTTGACTTCATCAAAATTTAACAAAATAAAAAGACATACAATTCAGTAAATATCAAGTTTAATTTATAATGATTAATACAAATTAAGTACTTAAAGAATCTTAAGTAGGTAGGAAATTATATTTAAACAAGTATTAATTCGCAAAGAGAAAATAAAACATTCAGTGTGATGGATGAACCTGGTGACTATCTACCAATCTAGCTACATCCGGTTCAATATTGGTGAGTTGTAGCCTTAAATCTCCACGTTCGTTGATTTTCAAACGGTTTCTTTGTTTCGTCAAAATGTTTGTTACCACACTGAAGCTTTTTTCAACTAGGTATGATGATGGAAAAGCAATAAGGTATTTTTCAGCAATGTTCCACAATGTAGGATACTGTGTTTCAATGTTGCGTTGCAACCAGAACTTCTGATAGCCTTGGTTGAACTTCTGCTTAAGCTTTTCGTCTGTGCTGATGGTAATCAACTCTTCTTGCATTATCACATTGGCTTCTTCTATGGCTGTGGTATTGTACGGATTTATTATCCATTGAGGAATTTGGAAATTTATAAGATCCTCAAACCTCTACGTAAAAACCTTGTGTAATGCGTCCAAGTGAGTGACATATAATAAAATGTCATCATCTTGAAGCATTTCTGGTAATTTTGACACATGCGGAAACTGCGAATATTCTTTTCGGCCTAAATTTTGTTTATAAAGGATTAGTTTACCCACGAAGGCCGATATTATTGATTTTGTTTTAATCAAGTTAAGATCGTCACCCTGCAGCTGCAAATTAACTTTGTTGAATATTCCAAAGATATCAGTCAAGTAATAAATATCTGTTTTACAATTGTTCAGATTTTCTTTCAAATTCGGATCTTTTTGTTGTAAAAACTCCAACACAGATTTAAAAATGCCTGAAAATCTTTCTAAGCAAGAGCCGATTGATAGCCAGCGAACTTCAGTGTGCAGAAGTAATCGAGTAAAGACTTCGTCGTTTTCCTCACATAGCTGAGCAAATAACCGAGAGTTCAAAGAATTGCTTCGAATCTTGTTAATAGCATTTAATACATATTGTAAAGACTTATGCAATCTAGGACTCAGCTTTTTTGCTACTAAATGCTGCCTGTGAATCACGCAGTGAATGACCAGTACATCAGGCAGTTGTCGCTTTAAGTGAGCTATAAAACCACGATGACGACCAACCATAGACGGTGCACCATCAGTCGCAACAGAAACAATGTGTTTCCATGGAATAGCTTTGTCAGTAAAAAAATGTTCCACGGTCTGAAAAATCGATTCTCCTCTGGTATCAGTCTCTAAATATGTAGCAAAAAGCAGTTCTTGGCACATATTTTCATCTTTGATATATCGAACATATCCTAACAACAGAGCTTCATTGTCGGGTAATGTAGACTCGTCCAACTGGAGAGAGAATCTGTTGGTCTGTAAGAACTTGCATAAAATGTTATCCACATCTCGTCTCATCTCGTCTATGCGTCTCTGAACGGTGTTATTGCTCAAAGGTATTCTCTTTAAAATATCATGTGCGGGTTTGTGCAATACATTGTTAAGGACCTCCGCATTGGCTGGTAGGATAAGCTGCTCTCCAATTGTGTGGGGTTTCCCCGACTTCGCTATTAGTAAATATATATTATAGGACGCTCGTAATCATCATCGTCTTTAATAGATGATGACGCAAACATCGATCTTATGGATGGTCTTTTGTCTAGTTTTTCTTTAAGTGCTTGAAAAAATTACAAGGGCTTACTTTTTTTGTCAGCATGTACCCTTGATAAGTGGTCATCCATTTTTGAAGGCTTCATGGCATCGTTACTGAATACTTTTTCACATATGAGACACATCGGCAAGTGTTGATTTGATGGAGATGCAATAAATCCGAACTTCAAGTAGTCCAAACTGTATTGTCTGCATTTTTTTTTCGTGTCCGCCATCATAAAACTCTCAGTAATCCTGTAAATAAAAAAATAAGAAATTATTTAAATAAAAAACCATAATAAACTGTTAAATTTACTGGTAATTTTTACAATTGAAACAACTGAGGCAACTGAAAACTGTTGCAAACAATCTACACATAGCACACAGTGGGGCAATGCAGACAGCGTCCCCAAGACGCTGGCTGCATTGCCCCATTGTATGACAATGGTGATGCGCTGTGCCGGATAAAAACTGTTTGGTACTTACCCTGTTAATTTTTCATAAACTGCAGATATTGTATGGTTACGCTATTAACTCGCGTAGGTAGCTCAGCATTTTGTAAATTCTTTTTCAATCACTTTACTTCACTTAATTTAGCTATGTTATAACTTTGTAATCTCTTGAAATAAATGAGTACTTATATGAGTTATTATCGTTCAAGCTCCAACGAATTTCAAAACGCAAATGAACTTTCAACCTAAGTGCAAGGTCGTTAAATAGTAAAATATCGGTAACATGTTCGGACTTGCAACTTGATCATGAATTCGTTCGTTCGTATTTAATCGCGTAAGTGTCAAATAGAGAGCAAGTAAAAACGCGCCTGAAAGACGTAGGCTCGAACTCATCTTGCACAAACTTGTCCACACTGACTTGCCGAGTTTTTCATCTTGTACGAACTTGAGACTTTACATTACTACAACAATGCTATTTCCTACAAAAATATTAATTATTCTTAGTACACGTAACACAACATAAACAATACAGTACCTACCTACCTATCTTGAAAGATTTAAATAAGAGCTTGTGTTAATTAAATAGGGGTCGATTTTTAGACCTTGTCGACCCCCAAAATCAGTTTTCGTTTATGTCGACCCCTAGGAAGCCGATATCGACCACTTTGGGAATCCCTGGTCTATGTGGTGTGAATCCCTTTGGCACGTGTCCGCTTTGCGAGCGCAATTGCATTAATACAAGGAGTTTGCGAGTGAGCGGCTGGCCAACACACTGTAACCAAATTGTTTGATTAATTGCAAGATACACTGAGGTATTACTACACAGATAGGCTGTATGCACCTATTAGAGTAGCATAACAACCTACAGTTATTAGATCGAGATTAATAGACCTGATTATTAGGATGCTTAGCACTACCACAGACTTGTGAAATGTTAATGTCAAATAAAATATTTTTTCTCAGCAGGTATAAAACTCAAGTAGGTAGGTAAATATATATAAATGTACGATACTTTTGCCCATACCGTAGTAAATAAGTTAACTGTGCCCGCCCATACTTAGCACTATAGTGTGACCATTAGTGCTGTGCACTCCCTGAGGTATGCGCGCGGCGAAACGGGGAGGAGAATCGGCTGCTGCGCTCTGTCAGTTCGCCGTCAACGCTCGTGGCGGCAGGTAGTGTTATTTGTATCGGACTGTCTATCTCATGTGCGTCTGACATAGACAGTCCGATACAAATAACACTACCTGCCGCCACGAGCGATGACGGCGAACTGACAGAGCGCAGCAGCCGATTCTCCCCCCCGTCTCGCCGCGCGCATACCTCAGGGAGTGCACAGCACTAATGGTCATACTATAGTCACATGTCCATCACTCAAAATGTTGAAATACAATTCCTCGAACATTGCTAAGTATTTTTATTTAGCTCGATCTTATATGATTATTACGAAAGAAGAAAGAAAGATGGAAAAAGAATTTATTGGACTTACACAGGTTTTTACAGACAACACTACTTACTAAATAACACAACACAATATAGATACAAAGGTAACTAAATACAAAGAAAGGCGTACCTACAGCATGTACGCAAGAACAAGTAGGTTATTAGAAAGCACCGCGTGCATCAACCAAATGGTCCTGTCTCAGCATAATGCTGGATACTGCACATGCATGGATGTGTAACAGCGCTGGTTTTCAGACAGGACCAGAGTGGGTGACTTCACGAGCGCAGAACCACGACGTAACATCATTAAATAGATAAATAAATAGGTGATCTGGAAATTAATAAACTGTTCTTCTTCTTCTTCTTTCGTGTCAATGGTAGGCTAAACTATTTAACAGTAGTACTTTGGCGCTTCTATGGCGTACCAGGTGGTAGGGCACAAGGGATAAGAGAGCAGATGAGACATGGACTGAACGGGTGCTCCGCAGTCGCATTCAGTCCGGGAGGAGGCTCTTATACTCCATTTACACAGGCTTTGTCTGCAGCGGCCAATTTGGGTCCGGAGTCTGTTCATTGACTTCCAGACTGGCCAAGGCAGATCATGACCTGGGGGGAGGTGTTCCTGCGGAGTAACAAAATCAGACGGTGATGGGTGCGCCTCTTTCCACCCGTTGATTTCCAGTGCCGCCGGGTGCACGGTCAGCAGTGTACAAAGACATTTTAAAAAGATACTTGATACTTGCATACTTTAAGGTTTACGATTTCAAAATGGAGCCCGTCCAGGGTGTGATATATATAGCCTTATTTTTTAGCATATATTTTTAAAAAATACTCCACCCAATAAGTGAACAACCCGTTTGAAAACTTGCAAAGTTTTCTCTCAGAGTGTCGGAAGAGTTTTGTTCTTACGTTTTTAACGAGAAAGCTTTACGATTTTGTAGCTGACTAGCGTAGCACTATCAACAACGTGCCACGCCGTAGACGTCGATATAGCTACGATACTACGTTGTAGACGAAATCGATACTAATAATATAAATTCAGAAGTCTATATTTGTTTGTTTTTAGGGTTTATTCTCGAAATCTCCACCGCTACGTCCCCACAGGCGAATAGAGGCTTTGTAACTGGACAATTACTACAAACATACATGATTTAACGCGAGCAATTTACTTTCAAAATTTATAATAAAAATTGCCCGTGTTAACTACTCTACTCACTGATGGGGACGTAGCGGTGGGGACTTCGAGAAGAAACCGTTTTTGGTTACTAGTAACCGGCTGGGTCGATTTCGATATTTGGTAGATAGATCATGACCTAGTTTGTGTCAGACTTTTTATTGACAAACGGTCTTTTTCTTTGCATCTCACACAAAATCTAATCTAAAATCCCGTACGGCCGGGATTCGAAACCCACAACATCTGAATCGGAAATCCGGGTCCTTCCCCCGATTTTAATAGTAGAGTTCCTCATGATAGTGTTCGCCTGGGGAAGTACTACCATCATATATATTTCTGGCGCCAAGCAGCTTTGCTGTGTTTTAGTTTGAAGGGTACTGCCGGTGAAATTACAGCACGTTAAGCTTTACACCTGTATGTCTCAAGTTGATGGACAAGCGTGACCTACGAGGCAATACTTTGTTACCACTTAACATCAGGTGGGCCATAAGCCCCAACTACTAGTCGTAAAAACCCTCCCTAACCACCACGGCTCTCAATATTTGTACAAGCACATCTCAAATAGAAAACAGTTGAAATATTGTCTGTTCGCGACGTTTCCCGCGTGAGGGCGCCACCTGCTGTGCTCATTATCCAATTTTCTATTTGATAGTGTTGTCTATAATACTTTATAGCCGGGAGATAGGAATTGAGGAAATATCTGGCCTATTTTAAAAGTACCGTAAGAGAAGTAAAAAATAAGCACAGACATTAGAATGGTATATTCAAAAGATATAAAATAATATTTTTTATACCTAAAGAAAATAAAACGACAAAAAAAACAAATTCAAAATACGTTTTTTGTTGGACAACATACACATAGTCATAGATATTTATTGTATTATGTTTGTGTTTACAATAGATGTTTATATGCATGGTACATAGTACATGAATGAAAAAACAATGAAAAATCCAGTAGTAGGTACTTACCTATTTTTGCATTGGCCAGACGTAGTGACGACAGGTGGACTAAGGCCCTAACAGAGTGGAGGCCGAGAAGTGGGCATCGAAATAGGGGGATCCACCAGCGAGATGGGTCGAAGGCATCCATAAGACTGTGGGTCGTACGTGGTTCAGACTGGCGCAGGATCGGGAAGAATGGCAGAAACAAAGAGAGTCATAGATATGCCCAGCAGTGGGTCAACATGGGCTGAAGATGATGAATGATGATGAAGTACTGAATACTGAAATTTCATCCTAAAGGCTTCTAAGGTATAACATTATTTTGTACAGTAGGCATTTTGGCAACTTAGCCCAACACTACCATTGTGTATCTGATGCTGACATCTGTATGTTTCTGATTGCGAGGTATGTTTTCAATTAGGCTACGTGTTTTGTTTTGATAAAATTACCTAACATTTAAAATCAACTTAGTGTTTGTCTTGTTCTGACAGTAACAGTGACAGCTAGTGTCATTTCGCACAGATCTATTTAAAAAAGAAATATCAGTGCTTGAATAGTTAAATTTTTTTTAATGTTGGGGACAGAGCGGTAAATCTCAAGTGGAGTTGGGCAGGACACCAGGCGTCGTGATGGCCGAAGTCAGGTCAGATAAATCGGGGTCGTCCGAAGGGGATATGGATAGATGACATCATCGCGAAAATGCGGGAAACACCTGGGCGAGAGACGCACAGGGTAGAGGCTGGCAGAAAACAATGAAGGCCTGTACCCAGCAATAGGATATATCGCAATAATACTTATTAAAAAATAGTGTGTGTGTCAGGTCCGACGCAGTGGGATTAGGTTGAAAAGTTCCGCCGCACACTCCCTGAAATGTACCTACTCGATAAAAAACCGAGAGTCTGAGAGGCTAGCAACTTTTCGTCGATGCTCCAGGCTGATTTGGTGAGTGATAAGATAAGTATCCCGTTTTTAGTGTTTATACTACCATGATAGTTTCAAAATGGGGGCTTATGTTCAGCAGTGGACGTCCTATGACTGATATAATAATGATGATGTATATACTTCTTTGGGATGTCTATGCGTGTCATGGCCCTTACTGAACAATTTAAAAAGTTTATTGATCCAGAATTGTTCACACAAAATTATTTTTATTTTTTTGTTTTGGCTTTGAGATGGAACAAGCATATGGCCTACCTGATGCTTAGTAGTACTAGTACCTAACCATCGCCTATAACAACGTATTGCCTCGCATGGTGGTCACGCACCTTAGAAACGTGCTCCACGATACAATGCCCTGCGTATATCAACATGAGGCCAGGGTGTAAAGCCATGTGCCTGTAATTTCACCGGCGACCATAGGTACCCTTCAAATCGAAACACAGCAATGCTGCTTGGCGATACTGCTTTCAGCGATAAGGCCGCCCATTGTACTATATTTAGCATTAATTAGTTTTTAGGGTTCCGTGCCCAAAAGGTAAAACGGGACCCTATTACTAAGACTCCGCTGTCTCTCTGTATGTCCGTTTGTCACTAGACTGCGTATCTCATAAACTGTGATAGTTAGACAGTTGAAATTTTCATAGATGATGTATTTCTGTTGGCGCTATAACAACAAATACTAAAAACAGAATGAAATAAATATTTAAGGGGGGCTCCCATACAACAAATTGTGTGATTTTTTGCTCGTTTTTGCTCGATATTGATAACGGCAACAGGTAGACGCTTGAAATATTCACAGAATAGATCGATTTTAACATGAACGAAAATCAATTGTTTGGTCCTTTCACGATAGGTACTTACATAAGTCCAAAGTAAGCGGAAATATCAAGAAACATCAGATTTAATAGTTGATAATTTTTGGATTTAGGTTGGTGCGTTTGGAAAAAATTATGAGAGTAAAATTTTTACGATGCGTGCCAAATGAAGTTAAATTATATTCAAACCGACAGCCAAAAAGCAACATGATGAAGTTAGCTGACAACTGTCTCATGCGCGCGCACATCGACAGCCAAAAAGAGACATGATGAAGTTAGCTGATAACTGTCTCATGCGCGCGCACATCGAGAGCCAAAAAAAGACATGATGAAGCTAGCTGATAACTGTCTCATGCGCGCACACACTGACATCCAAAAAGCGACATGATGAAGTTAGCTGATAACTGTCTCATGCGCGCGCATACCGACAGCCAAAAAGTGACATGATGAAGTTAGCTGATAACTGTCTCATGCGCGCGCACACCGACAGCCAAAAAGCAACATGATGAAGTTAGCTAAAAACTGTCTCTCATGTTTCAGTAGAAACTCATAACTATATGTTCAACACACTTGCTCGTAAAGTGAGTCATACTACATTAGGGCCTTAAACCGAACTATAACACACGCGTGCGTAATAATGTAACACACTAGTGCATAATAGAATTATCCCTACAAAGTTAAGTTAGTACCTAACTGCAAATTAAATGCGAGTAAACAGAGCATTTTCAATTTAACCGGGTAATACAGTATTTGTAACCACAAAGAGGTTTTATGCCGCTGAATATCCAATTACTTTTTTGGAATAAATAAATGTATCCCTAATTAAGACGAAAAAACATTTATTATTATCAAATTACTTATAATTCACAATAATTTGTTATAAAATATTTGCACTTTATCACTAAAATTATAATTTTGCAGTAGGTTGTATGGCTATATGTAATCAATCAACTTACATTTGGCGTGTGCAAAAAAAAAAATACTTGCGCGCCATTTCCCATTTTTTTGTTTGTATCGCATTTGTTGCTGTGTGGTAAATAGTAGTAAAAATGTCAAGTTTTAGTACAGAAGATTAACATTTGATAGATTTAACCCCGCCAGAAATACTAAATGCAGCACACAATGCAAATGAAATCCTAATACCTGCAAAATCTAAAGCAAAGTACTTAGCTGCTTACGATAGTTTCATACAATGGAAAAGCAACAAACACACCCAGTCATTTTCTGAAAATGTGTTTTGGCGTATTTCTCTGAACTCGTCAATACATACAAACCCAGATCCCTGTGGTGCATCTATTCCATGTTAAGAAGCATGGTTAAGCTACAAAATTGTGTTGATATCAAAACGTACTGTAACCCACAACCATGTACATCTCGTAGCATGAGTTATTTGGTGCCTTCTCCTTCCAGTAATTTGTATAATTTACCTGTCGCCGTGTGTCGCCGACATTTACACAAGAAGTAAATGAAGATACTAAAGAAGTGGCAAGTAGGTACCAACGTAAGACAAACTGTGAAATCGCCATTAAAAACAATCCAATATCGTTTTGAAAATTGTACATTCACCAATTGTTTTATTAATTAAACGATTTATGCAATACATGTTTGTTTTTCCTCGCAAGTGTGTTGAAAAAGTGCGTATGAAACTCTTGAGCAACTAGCTCACTAGACACTCGGCTGATTTACGCCCTCGCCTACGCCTCGAGCTGCAAACCGCAGCCTCGTGTATAATGAGCAACTTAGCTCACTTGTATCATAATATACTATTATTAATTTATCATTCCTTTTACAAACAAGGAGTTGTGGCATACGGGATGAAATCTTTAGCTATTTTTGTTCTGTTACGCCAAAGAAGTAAAACTTCTTACGTGCGTACATAAGTACACACACACGTTTTCTTTCATGGTAAATTATGTGTTGTTTTTTTCATATTAAATAAGAAATATTTCCAGAGTTTCTGATTAAATGTACAGAGTAGTGATGTAAATGTCAGTTATGGAAGTAAATATGCATGTGATATACGACAGAAATTAATTTATAAAAAAAATATGGCGCACCTTGGTAGAGCCCTATATCTAGCAGTGGAGTGTTGATGATGATGATGATATATTTCAAAAAGGTAAGAAGGATAGTTAAGACAAGTTAGGAACATTTTTATGGTGTTCTTTTAAAATGACTAACAAATTCCTTTTATAAGAACACCATAAAAATGTTTTAAAGTAACGAACAATCTCAGTCACCGCATTCGAAAAACAAAAGAAAATTCAAATAAAGAATTCAATCGCAATCGAATCAAGAATCCGTCGCCCGTAAGTTAGAACGAGATAGATACATTCAATATCCCCTCTGTAAGAAAGAGACAGAGCAAAGTTAATCCTATTGGCTTATACTGTGCGACGTTTGCCTGGATTGGTCGCTGTGCTTTATTGAACTGTCACTGTAGACCGCGGTTTGGGGGGTGAGCGGTAATTTGGGGGCAAATGGGGGTGGAAATGGGGGTAAGTGGGTGGTAGGGTCGGGTGGAAAGTCGTTTCACAGAACGGAGTTTGGCGATTGACTTGTGGGTAGTTTTTAGGGTTCCTTGAATTTTGCGCGAGCGGAATTTAAATGTGGAGTTTCTTGATAGAATTTCGTTTTGTTACGTGAGACATTTTGGAGTTCGATTTAGTTTTATTATTGAGGGTCTAGCAAACGTACAGAAAACTAAGTACCTAGTAAAAGGTTGAAGAAAAAGATTATATTATATTTTTTCCGGCCGTCACAATGACTGTCCTAATTTTATTGATTATTGGAATAAAAAAATATCATGTTTTTACACTCTGTGTTAGTTTTAATGTAGTCTACATTAAAACTAACACTGAGCGTACAAACATAACATGTTGTGTTTAACTGAGGTGAGACGAGAACGAGAGGTGGCCTCGGCTATTTTTGTATTGTATTGTATTGTACCTATTTATTTATTTCAGATAATGATAATCCATAATCCATAATCACAATTACAATAAATTATATTAAATTAAATTATAATTATATAACGTATTTATTTTTGGTTTCAAATTAAGAATGAAAACCAATAAATAATGGGATAAATAATAATGTACCATAAAATATTTAATTTCAACAGCTCAAATGTCATTTCACCCGCCGTGAGCTCTGATTGGCCAAATAAGAACGCGGGAAATTGTTGACTTTTCCTGTTTGACGGGACTTTTCGCGGGAATATCATTTTGATGCTCCGCCCATGGCGTGTACCTACGAAATTCTGATTGGTTGATATCAAATGTCACTTATGATTGTTGACGGAACAACACCTACGCAAGATCTTGCTTATCAATTTTGAGAGCGGTCCCTCTTCTATTTTGCAAAAATCATGAGGCTTTACATCTGTATGCCTCAAGTTGATGGACGCAGGGCAGTGCATCGTAGGGCATTTTTCTATCGTGCGTGACCTACGAGGCAATTCTTTGTTATAGGCGATGGTTACCACTTGAATCAGGTGGGCCATAATTGTTCCATCTCCATATAGCATAAAAAACTCTCTAAAATGACATTTTAAAAGTTTTGTATGAATAAATAGAGTTGGTACGCAGTCAAGTTGCTTGAAATTATAGATAGGTACCGAATTACGTACTCCTTGATATGAAACTAAACTACAGATGACAGAGTTAGTCGCACAAATAAATACTTACCTATGTCCAACAATTTTCAGATATTTGATCTAGCGAAGCGAGATCTCTAAATCAACATGGGCAAATCGGCGTTGTATGTATGTTTGTCCGAGGATAACTTTCGAAGCGTTGATCCGATCATCGTGAAATTTAATACATAGGTAGATAGTGATGGCACAATTTTGGTGTGACTAAATGACCTAAAATATTGGGGGGTTGTTGAGATATTGGGGTTCAAGAGGGGTAAAAAAAATAAAAATGAGGCTAACTGGTCAAATGGGACGTCAAATGAAAGGTGTATTAGTATTAGTATAGTATATTATATATTATATTAGTACATTTAGACTCTGTTTTTATTTTAGTAAACTATTTATAGTTTTTGAGTTAATAGTCATAATAAAAACTGAACTTTGACAAAATTCACAGGGTACCTACACCAGTGACCCCATAGTGTTGAAATTTGGTATGCGTGTAGCTTTAGTAACACAAATATAGGCAAAAATCTGAAATTCAAAAAACCTGCAATTTGTACCCCAAAAAATAAGAACCAAGTTACATGACCTCCGTTACCTTAAATTTTAATGAAGCTGTAGGTTATAAAAAAACCAATTAACTTGTAATTGTTTTTTTCACTAATTTATTAGTTAAAGATTAATGCCGGCTTGCACAACGATCCCTAAACGTATATAGCAACTAAACATGTTTAAATTTTACGTATTTGTATGATTTGACAACTCCTTAAATCATATTTAGCCACTAAATACGTTACGCATCGTAGCGTGAGTCGCCCTAAGAGTATTTTTTTTGTGTTGGGATACTTGCGAGATTTCAGTTCGGGGCGATCCACTAGTTACAGTTAAAATAATGCCTAGGTTCAGTACACAGCTTTTACTTACAATACCTAACAACCGTAGACGTAGCTAAACCCAGACTGAGCGACCATTAAGCGGTAATTTGAAAAGCGAAGTGTTCAATTCAGAGCTTAAATTGTACGGCCTCATTATTCTAAATGGCGGGTCGACGTAATGCCACAAATTAAAGCTTAAAACGGACGCTTAACAACTGACCCAAAATCGAACCCCCCTTCCCAGTTTTCCACAGTCAGACGGTAAAAGCAACGAGGCGGGGCGACCACGCCTTTCGCCAGCTCACACCAAGCGACGACGCGTCAAAAGTTCCCCGGCTGGCGCGACGCGCGGGTCTTTGCCTAGCGGATTTAAAAAAAAAACGTCAACAGTGATCTGTCAGATTTCGAAGCGCAGATTTTTGTTTAGCTGTTTCATGTACGGCTATCTTTATAAAATAGTACTTATTTTGAATGTAAAATTAAATAATTTATCGTCTTATTATAATGTTATGTTTTAATATCATATATCACATGACTCTTTAAAAATATTGCCCGATATTTTAACATTTGGTAGCATGTAAAAATTTGTTAAAATAATAACAGCTGGGTCAATATTTTTTTAATTTACACAACTTATGATATTTATAGTAATTACTCATTAGAGTATTGGTATTTATGATATAAACACATGTGCTTGGATTGTATACTTAAAATAGATTACACTGAACAATAAACAGTTTTTTTCCACTTCAGTTGACACTTAATACTTTTTAAAAGTATGGACGAAGCTTAAAAAGTGATTAAATTCAGTGAGTTAAAAAACAATATAAATAGAAAAGATGGAAATCGCACAGACGCCTTTGCCATTGTCGCAAGATCATCAAGATTCCAGGATAACTAGTAAGTTCATTTATTTATAACTAGCTGACCCGCCCGCGGCTTCGCACGGGTGGTTTTTTAATAAGTTGGCTAAAAAGTAGCCTATGTCCTTCCCCAGGATATAATTTATCTCAATCATTATTATAAATACGGGATTTATCACGTACCGTCTTATCGGTGTTTCGACCGACAATGTTTCGGTTCAATTCGTGAACCTTCATCAGGGTGAGTGCGATCCGCTCTGCACTGCGTCTCGGCTCGCACTCACCCTGATGAAGGTTCACGAATTGAACCGAAACATTGTTGGTCGAAACACCGATAAGACGGTACGTGATTAATCTCGTATGTATTTATAATAATGATTGAAATCAATCACGAAAGTTTTCTAAGTAAAATAATCTCTTTGCAAAATTTCATTACGATCCGTTTAGCCGTTTAGTCGTGTAAAGGCAACAAACAAACAGAGTTTTCCTATTAAATCACTCTATCTATTGCTCAAAACTACATTATAATCCGTTGAGTAGTTTAAAAGCTCTAAGCGAACAGATAGCGGAAGCGACTTCATTTTATACTATGTAAAGAAGACTAGCTGATCTGCCGGCGGCTTCGCATGCATGGTTTGTCAATAAAATCAATACCCTCCTACGCAATTGGGTAAAAAGTACCATAAGTATATTGTTCACGGATAATGTAGTATTCTAATGGTGAAAGAATTTTTGGATTTTGACGGACCACGGAGGTCGTCAGATATTTGACATGTTGGTTCAGTTCCAATGACAATGCTTTTTTATGGTAAGCAAAACCTGATTCTACACCCTGGATTGGCTCCAAACGAAGAAAATCCTCATCGGTCACAGCACAGACATGAAATTTTGTATACGCATAGAGCAGTTATTTAAAAATGTTTTTTAAAATACATATTCATAAGTCTTAAATATAGAAAAAACACGTCAGACCTAAACAAATATCTGTAAATCATACAACCATTCCCGCAATCTTCAGAGTTTCCGGCATCCCTTCATTCATTTTTGAAGTGGGCATTTTAGGGCATTTTTTGAGATGGGAAAAAAAACCATTGAACTCGCGTCACTGTTACCGTTAGCGTTATCGACACCTCTGTATATAAGTATGTCGTAATTGTTCAAGTTTTCACTTCTGTCGGCACTTCCAGAGTGCCTGTGAGATAGTCGACACACCTGGTACCACGAGTGCTAAAAAAAGGCGTCCATAGGTAACGCTGACCAGTTTACAGCTGAGGATATAGGGCGTATGCTTGTGTGGCTATTATAAAAAAAAATTACATGTTATACAACATGTATAATACCTAACGCTGATATAGATATACCTAGTCAGGTCATAAATTCTGTCACATTTTTAATACAAAATAATTGAAACAAGTTTATTCATTATGTAACCATTTATATACCAAAATGAACTTAACAAAACATAGATTCTTATGACACTAAAGTTTATTCAAAATGACCTCCGTGATTTTGAATACAGGCCTTCAATCTGCGCGGCCAGGCGTCTACCGCAGCACGAACGAGGTCCATTTCAATATCGGCGGCTGCCTTAATCAAGGATTTCTTGAGTGACTCCAAATTGGGATGAGGCTTTGAGCACGCCTTTTCCTCCAAGTGTTGCCATATCTTGTAATCTAACGGATTCAAATCTGGACTGGAGGAGGGCCAGTCTTCGTACCGGATGAAGTCGATTTCACGCGCCGCCAGCCAGTCTTGTGTGCTCTTCGCTCTATGAGCTGGCGCCGAATCTTGTTGGAATACCCAGTGCCTGTTATTGAACATGGTATGAGAAACAGGTTCCACAAGGTTCGTCAGGACTGTATTTTGATACACAACTGCATTCGTTTTTACACCTTTCTCACAAAAATGTACCTCTGTTAAGCCCCAATAAGAAACTCCCAACCATACCATGAGCGAGGATGGAAAATGACCTCGTTGGGCACGCGGAATACGGTTGCTCGCTTCTTCACTACTGTGTGCGTACACCTTATGTTTTTTTGTTCATGTTGTTTGGTTCCTTTTTTGGGGTAGAAATTGCAGTTATTCTAGGTTACCTGTAATTTGAATGAAACTGTAGGTCAAGTTGGTTGTGCATTTCATGGCACTATTTTATTAGTCAAAGATTAAGGCCGGCTTGCACAATAATCCCTAAACGTATTTAGCGACAAACATGTTTAAAATGTACTTATTTTTATGGTTTGATAACTCCTTAAATATTGCATACTCCACTAAACTCGTGTAGGCATCGTTGCGCGAGTAGCCCTAAGAATATTTTTTTTGTGTTTTGGGAGACTCGCGAGATCTCAGTACGGGGTGAACCACTAGTTATTATCTTTTTGACAATAAATGATTATTAAATAAATATATATTCCTGGACATGTCACACAGCGCTATCTAGCCCCAAACTAAGCAGAGCTTGTACTATGGGAACCAGATAACTGATACTTATATACTTTTTTTTGTAAATACATACTTATCATATATAGAAAAACATCCAGACCCGCGACATATATCTGTGGATCATGCAAACATTTGTTCCACGGCGGGAATCGAACCCGCTACCTACTGCGTCTCAGCCGGCTATTCGCCCACTGCACCACGGAGGTAGTCAAACCTATCTAAACCATATCTCAACAACCCCCCTCCGATATTTTTAGCTCATTTAGTTACACCAAAATTGGATTATAACTACCTACCTATATACCAAATTTCACGATGATCGGATAAACGCTTTGAAAGTTATCCCCGGACAAACAAACATACATAAATACATACAACGCCGATTTTCCCAAGTTGATTTATGACGGGTTCCTATATCCGTCGGTAATCAGCTACGACTCGTTTCTTCTTGAAAACCTGTCAAAAGTTTGTCACTAGTTTGTCACTTTTTCAAGGAGATACGAGGCGTAGTCGGTTACCGACGGATATAGGAACCCGCCATTAGAGATCTCGCTTCGCTGTATCAATTATCACTTACATGAGAATCAGTAAAAATAGAAAATATATTATAGTTCATTCATTCATTTAGTTCAAGTTATGGTAGGTAGGTACTCAATTAACGCATTCAGGCAGATCGTTCCTTATTTATATAATTACTTTTTTTAATTATTTATTTATTTTATTTATTACTTAAACACAAAATAGAATAGTGCTAGGAGGACTTAATGCTAATAGCATTATCTACCAGTCATCCTGGTTATGCTAAAGTAAGGTAAGGTGTGACACAGGCCAAATGGTATTTCAAAGGTACAAAAATAAAAATACGGACATACAGAAATTATAAATATAGGCCCTAAATGACTAACTAACTTTTTTATAATCTACATTAGTTATATGTTATTGTAGATATCTAATATCTTTATTGCACACCATTCAACTATAAATAACAAAAAAAAAGAAATAAAAACCGGCCAAGTGCAAGTCGGACACGCGCACGAAGGGTTCCGTACCATTATCTATAAAAACGGCAAAAAATCACATTTCTTGTATGGGAGCCCCCCTTAAATATTAATATTATTTTGATTTAATTATTTATTTTTTAGGTGAATATATAACTTAATATTATGTGAATATTTCAAGCGTCTACCTGTTGCCGTTATCAATATCGAGCAAAAACGAGCAAAAAAATCACGTTTGTTGTAAGGGAGCCTCCCCTTAAATATTTATTTTGTTCTATTTTTAGGATTTGTTGTTATAGCGGCGACAGAAATACATCATCTGTGAAAATTTCAACTGTCTAACTATCACGATTCATGAGATACAGCCTGGTGACAGACAGATAGACAGCGGTCTTAGTAATAGGGTCCCGTTTTACGATTTAGGTACTTAACCCTAAAAAGTAATGTTTAAATCAAAAGTTATACATACGTATATCGGAGTATACTTAAAAAACATAGCTTGATCTCTGCGACATTTGTTAAACTGACATTGCTAGGGTTGTTATGATACAGAAAAAAATATCGATAGTAATTATCGATAGAAACTTTGCAGTAAGACCAACTGTTGGACTTTTGAGGGCTCCAACAACCCGTAACGACTGCCATTAGATATTCGTATGGCAGCCGGGACCGACGGCTTAACGTGCTTTCCGAGGCACGACCAGACCAATGCAAAAACCCATATTCATGCATACAAATATTTGCACTGAGCGAGGATCGAACCCGCGACCTCCTGCGCAGCAGTCGTGTTCACTACCGCTTTGCCACGAAGGCTGTCTGCCATAATTATATGTATATTGGATTATATTATGATTTGGGTAATAAAATGAAACGAATATTTTAATACATACATTTATTTATTCCAAAGGAGTACACCCCAAATCAATATCCGAATCACTTTCAAAATCGCTAGAGCAATCTTGTAAATTTATAATGAACTCTTGTTCGCAATTATCAAATCGAACGTCCCGCTCCCAATCTTTTTCCATTAATTTTCTGCATTTGGTAACTACCTTTTTCCAATCTTCTACAGATACATCTTCAACCGCAGTGTTTAGTAACTGCAACATTTTATTTGCCGTGAAAGGCGGTGTTGTGTTATGTCTAGAAGCGTCTGAAGATTCGCCATATTTTTCTTTACTGATGCGAATTACTGTCGCACGTCCAATGCCAAGAGCATCTGCAACTCTGTCACAAACTTTTTCCATGTGTAATAGCGGTCCACCATTTTGGTTTTCCCGCTCAAAATATTCACGCAAGCGAATCACAAACTCACGACTTTGACTGTTTAAAACAGTTTTCTTCGTTCTCTTTGGCATTATGCCAACAAACAATGAAAACAAACAATAAAAACAAACAATAACAACAAAGAAACTAACAATAATAAATAAACTTAACAAATTAACAGCAATAGTGACAAAAACAAAGTGATGAGAACGGAAAACACATGGCGTATATAAGGCGTTAGCACTCGTACTGAGGAGAATGGGTCATGTCAAACAAGATGGCGGCGCGTTGGCGCCATCTTGCAGAAGAAGACACGCCGCGGCCAAACTTCTCTCGAACCCCAAAGTTGTCGGAAGGAATGTTACGAGTAGGTTAGAATTTAATTTTATTTACTCACTAATGTAAATAATGTTATTTTTTTTAAATATTCAATAATGTTATTTTTTAAATTAAATGATAAATTAATTTTGAATTAAGTTTTATACAAAATATCGATAGTTTATAGTCTGTGGTTCACGATGATTCATCGCTCATCACTATATTTAGCTCAGCATGCCCATAAAGTATGACATTGACTGGTACGTTTGTCCGTACTGTTAAATTCAGAACTTCATAGGCGCGATTTTACTGACAGCTGTCCCAGAGATCAAGCTATGTTTTTTCTAGTATAATAAAGTGTGACTTTGAAAGAACGCCTACGGTCTACGGCCTACGTGCTAAGGTCTACGCCGTAGCAGCCGTAGCCAATCCTACAATATACTACACTAGCTTACCTGTTTTTTTTTAACATGATAGAACTTCGTTTGACCACAATCTCACCTGATGGTAAGCGATGATGTGGTCTAAGATGTAACACGAAGATCTAGAAGAAACCTATTCACTCTTACTCTTAGAGGCCCGGATTATATTCTTTAGGAAAAACAGACGACGGTAAAGTGCAACGTATCCACATAGAGATCAAGACAACAGAAAGCTTGTTTTGAACTCAATGTGGATATCCATGGGCTGCAGTAGCCACTTAACATCTGGTAGACTGCATGCTCGCTTGCCATATAAGTAGTATATAAAAAAATTAAAATTACAAGAATCACTTTGAAACGTCAATTTTACTGCATGTTGAATATGCCATGAATAAGCCAGGAAATAAAGGCAAGAAACAAGACTATTTGTCTTTTTATTGATCCTTTTAGAATACATAACAATACAGAAAATAAATTACGTCTAAATTGTAACATTTTGAACGAGTTGGAGCAATTTCAATACCAAGCTTCTCTATCATCTAAATAGCCTACTATAAATCAGATATTTTATAGTAGGCTTTTTTATAAACAAGTTTTTTTTACAATTTTTACAAATGGTACATTGTTACACGATCCATAGAATTAATTGGGATATATCTCCGCCGCCATTTTTATTCCGTCTATGATTTCTACACTCGTATTCCATAGATTTTTTTTATTTGATAAGCAAAGCCATCACATCAGTATTCTACCCCATACAGCCAGTAACTCGGGGGTCTATTTGACTGATTTTCAGCCTCTCCATGATTTGCCACTTTACCCGGTCAGCCCGCGTTCTGAATACAAAACAGCCAATCGCGATTCGAGTTGGCTCTTTGAAATTTCATTCTCGTACATACTGACGTAATGCGTTCGTTATTTGAATATTGAGTTTTTATTACCTTTGTGTTCGTGATTTCAATTGGAATATTGCAAAATGAAATAAGTTGTATAAACTTTTTGTGTTGATTTTATTCCATTATTTTTTAGTAGAGTGGTAGTAGTAGTAAGTCAGCTCATTGTATTATTAATTGTGTATCTACTTATGTAAATAGATTAGAATTGCATGTTTCTCAGTAAACGATTTATTATGTAAATTTATGAGAATTAAATAATCTTAAATCGCAATATTTTGTTACAAATTGATTTATGTTAGTAAATTAATTGTTTTTGGAGCTTAAAATTCTAGTTTTGTTAATTTATTAGGATTCTGATACAAAATAATGATTTTGAGCAGATCTTTAAGAGGTTGTTTTTTAATCACGTGAAGTTTGAACAGGGAGAAGGGGGTTAGAGTAACATCACAATTGATCACAATGTTGTGACAATCAGGTGTATATTTTAAGTGCTACCATGAAATCCTAAGCATAAAATATATTTTTATAGACATAAAAATGTCTAAAAAACCACATAACAACAATATTTAGTCAGCTGTCCTCCCATGATCTTTCAGAACTTCAATTTAAATAGTTTTTCATTAAAACGAATTATCCGATATTTTTTAATAAAAAAGTACCTACACTTTATGTTAGGTGTGGGGGGGGGGGTCTAAAACAAGACGACGTATCACCAAGGGGGATGAGGGGGTAAAAAAGTGGCCGAAAAACCTCACGTGGTAAAAGGACTACCTCTAAGCCGATTAAATCATGAAAATACGAGCCGGTACATACTGGATGGATAGAAGACCTGATAAAGGTTGCTGGGAGCCGTTGGGTGCAGGCCGCACAAGATCGGTCGCTCTGGAAATCTATGGGGGAGGCCTATGTTCAGCAGTGGACGTCTTTTGTTTGATATGATTATGATGATGATGATGACAAACTGGTTATACCTAACTAACTGCTGCAGTTAAGATCTAAAAGTCAAAATCTCAAAAACTTGGTATCTTCACATTCCTTTCTAAGTCGATCTAAACTATAGCTAAAGATACTTTTCCGCAAAAAGGTGTTTTCATGCTCATGCTGTTCTTCTTAAAAAAAAAACTACCAGTCTTACAATAGTCGCATACGATGTGTAACATATGACCACCAAATGCGCTCATTGTTCAAATCAAATAACGCGCGCTTCCCCAGATTCCTGTTACACATTTTCGTCCCTCTTGCCGAAATCACTCCCACAAACCGAGAGGAAAAATGATACATACCTATCAAAAATCACCGGGATGTGAAATTTTCGACAGACTACACTACAGATACTTATATACAGAGGTGTCGGTAACGGTAACAGTGTCTTGAATGCAATGGTCTTTTCCCATCTCAAAAAATGCCCAACACGCCTAAAGAAGTTTTCACTACTTATATACAGGGTAACGGTAACAGTGTCGCGAGTTCAATGGTTTTTTCACATCTCAAAAAATTTCCAACGCGCCTAAAAAAGTTTTCACTTCAAAAACTACCTCCGAAAGCTCACATGCGTCATTCTAAACGTAAGTTAAGATAGGAAATAGGTATACAATTTACGTTAAAACACATTCACCAGACACAAATACACTCGTAAATTAAGTTAATACAATTTACGTCAAAACACATTCAGCAGACACAGAAAAACATAAAAGAAAATTTTATAAGACACATAAAAACTTCTTCCGGGAAATTGGAAGTCAGTGGGGGGATAGAAGGGGGAAGTAAATCCCGGGTATCAAGATAAATCAATGTTTGTTTGTGCTGGAGTACGGCACTTACTGCGCACAGGGGGAGATGTAGAGCGGCGGCGGCTCTGCAAATTGTATGATTTTTGGCGGAACTTGTTTCTTTTGACGTGAATACGTTTTTAAAAATGCTTCCATAGTGGGAGGCTATTTAAAAACAAATGATAACAAAATCGGGGGATATAGTTCGGTGTTAAAGCTACGAGCTCGTACTTATCAATAATCTTCATCCATAATGTAATTAACTACTAAGACAAACATTTGATAAATTGATTAATAATCCTATAATAGGTAATTTACTTTTTTCACTGATGATGATGAAACATGAGGCCTGGGCCTAGTAGCCTCCCCTAAAGTTTTGAACTTTATTATATAGCGACGTAGCAATTCATTTTATCAAAAAAGCATACAACAAGGTGACCTTAACTGAAAATAATTAATATTGATCTAGATTCTACGTGGCGTGTGGTTTTATTAATTTCAGAGTGTCTCGATTAAAAAATCAATGGATTATTTAATTTATTTATTTATAATAAGAACACATAGTTACCAATTAAATATTAAATAATTTGTAATATCAATGAACACAAATATAAAAAAAAATTAAACAAAGTTACTTATTACAAAAATAATATTAATAAATTGTCATTATGAAGGTAATATGTCAGAACATTATTAGCAAGTTAAATTAAATAACAAAAAGAAATAAAAATATGCAAAAATGTACTTAATTACGTTAAATTCAAATAATAATAACGATATAAAATCATTCCTCTGTCCGTCTCACAGCACCTCAGGCTATCCAACACAAATACCTACTTACATTCGTCCGCAATCATAAAATATATAGACAGTATCGACATACATACATTAAACATACATTATATTCTTGATACGAATAACTTAACAAAACTGGCCGAGCGGGTTTGCTAACTTTCTGTCTGCTAACTGGTATAGTAGAATTTAAAATTACCTGTAAATCTAACTAAAAAAAGTTAAAAATAAATTAAATATGTATATAAAGTTTTCTGGAGGTAGTCCACTCGTGACCAAGCCTGTTGTAACACAAAAAAGGTACATACGCGATAAATACCCGTTTTAATCAGTAATTATGTGATCAGATCACGGAAGTTTGAAAAATACTAAAATCTTCTGTTCTTAGCGTTATGAAGACTTCCGAATGCTTACCTTTGCCTGCCTTTACCAATACAGACATGGTTCAGAATTTGAACATTTTGAATCCAATGACAACGCCGATGAGGAGGCAAAAACACGGATTCATGTCACCCTGGATCTTATTTTTGTCAAAAAAAAAATAGTTGCTTTCCGAGTCTACACATCTTTTGTTCAGAGCCGCAACAAGGAAACTTTGTCGCTTGCCTTTTTATTCGGTTTTCTTTTGACGCGGGAGCCCTTGAGCCGAGCTGATTAATTCCCGTCCTTAGGTCCCAGAGTCCTGATCCGAGCTTACTTTCAGAGAGATTGTTGTAGTATACGTTTTATGGTTTACCAAACATATACCATAAGGTATTTCTGTAGTTTCGTTAGAATAGTACAAAACTACCTTTAAAAATATTGAAGGAAGACTTATTATTATGTATGAAGTATTAAAATACGCTCACAAACGAATGCAACTCAATACACTTTCTCAATAGCTTACGCTGCGCACACAAACATACCGACTGGAATGCAATTCGTTCGTCACACCATTTCATTCACACCAAAAAAAAACTATGATAGAAGGGTCTGAATACTTTTGGCCAGTGCTAACAGAATTTAATTTCAATTACCTACCTAAAATCTTTATAGTTTGAGTGTGTTGGTACCTACTTTTAGAAAACCTTTGATTTACAAGTTTCTACAATGTTTTCAATTAAATACCTACTTGATAAATGCATGCCTTGTACACAAGCTTAAACTTACTGTTATAATATATTTAAGCTCATTTTAAGTGAACTGTAATTTGTTCTTATAAACTCTTTAAACCGATATAAATAAATAAATAAAATAAATAAATATTGCTGGACAATTCACACAACACTATCTAGCCCCAAACTAAGCAGAACTTGAATTATGGGAACCAGATAACTGATAGAATACTTATATACTTTTTTTTTTGTAAATACATACTGTAATATACAGAAAAACAACCAGACCCGGAACAAATATCTGTAGATCATGCAAACATTTGTTCCGCGGCGGGAATCGAATCCGTTACCTCCTGCGTCTCAGCCGGCTATTCGCCCACTGCGCCACGGAGGTAATATTAATATAATTCTTAGTCATTTACGGCGACTTGCGCTATAATGCCTATACGTATTTAGTGGCTAAATATGTTTATATTTGTCGTATTTGTATGTTGTGACAACGTTTAGGGATCGTTATCCAAGCCGGGCTTAGAATTTGATAATATTATTTGCGTTGAAATACCTTTTTTTCTGTGTCACGCCTTACCTACCTTCTTTTAGCACGACCATGATGACTGGCAGATAATGCTATTATCATTAAGGCCTCCTAGCACTATTACAAAAACGGTGACTTTTCGCTCTAACGTGACGATATACAACTTTATTATTTATTTTGTATTGTACGACATTAATTTAATACACACATCCGGAATCGTATTATCTGATTTTAGAGGTGGGTTTAATACCGGTAGCTTGAATATTTATCCGGTAATCGATACATTTCCAATAAACAATTTTATCGTAAATCGGCCTCACCTTTGCGACGATGCTGCTTAGTCAGTTTAACAGGTGCTTACTTACATGATGAATGAATATGATTTGTTTACCTATTTTATACAGGCTGATTCATTGATATTTTAAGACTTGATAATAAGGTTGTTTGAAAATTAAAAATATTCTATGGTAAAGAATATGAAAAAAACCTACAACAATACTAGCGCCATTAATCCTACCCGTTTTGTCATTTAATGTCGTACATATCAAAACACGTAGTTGATCGAGCGAAGCGAGATCTCTAAGTCACCTTGGGCAAAACGGCTTTGTATATATGTATGTCCGAGGATAACTTTCGAAGCGGTTATCAGATCACCGTGAAATTTGGTATATAGGTAGGTAGTGATGGTACAATTATGGAACCAATTAACATGAACTCCCGTTACATTGTAATTTGAATGAAACTGTAGGTCAAGTTAATTGGTTGTTTTTCGTGGCACTATTTTACAATACAATACAATACAAAAAAACTTTATTGAAACAAATAAAGAGCAAAAACTTAACTTACATAAAATCATCATAAAAAGTATTTATTAGTCAGTTATTATTATTTATGTTTAACGTTTATTTATTTATTTATTAGTTTTTAAAATTTTATTAGTCAAAGATTAAGGCCGGCTTGCACATCGATCCCTAAACGTATTTAGCGACTAAACATGTTTAAATTTTAGGTATTTGTATGATTTGACAACTCCTTAAATCATATTTAGCCACTAAATACGATTAGGCATTGTTGGTTTCGGGAGACTCGTGTGATCTCAGTTCGGGGCTAACCACTAGTATAGATAGATTATACCTACTTACTACTAATGGGTGGTCTATCCATTAGCTTTTATTTGGTGTCTCTAGTTAAACAAAATCAGAGTATTCTCGAAGACCTCCGTGGTGCAGTGGGCGAATAGCCGGCTGAGACGCAGGAGGTAGCGGGTTCGATTCCCACCGCGGAACAAATATTTGCATGATGTACAGATATTTGTTCCCTGTCTGGTTCTTTCTCTATGTATATATTATAAGTATGTATTTACAAAAAATAATGTATAGAAGTATTCTATCAGTTATTTGGTTCCACTAGTGCAAGCTCTGCTTAGTTTAGGGCTAGATAGCTGAGTGAAATGTCCAGCAATACCTACTTACTTATTTCCACTCCGACCACACCGCAATAATATGTGAGTGTGTGATACAAAATCAATACGTCCATTGGTACCGAGGGTCGGCTGAGGATTAAACGGATATACTTTTTGGAGTACAGCTCTGTTTTGACGTCGGTTTACTCATTTTATCTTGGTCACCTCGCGTTATAACAGCTTCTCGGCTTCATCATAATAATGACAGAAATTTAGGATGTAAAGTGTTCAGTGGCGATTCACTAGATAACTGAACAGCAGAAATGTCTAAACATACGAGTATGCGTATCTCTTTAGTTACGTCTTATTAATGCATAAAAACAATAAAATTGTACATTTTCATGCATAAATATTGATCGCTAGCTGTTGCCCGCGTCTTCGTAGGCGTTACACTACTAAATGTGTAGGTAACCTAGAAATAAAGCTAAACTCGCTGTTGCAACTTGTCTTGACACGTCATTTTTATCCCACGGCATGCACCACTCGCAAGCCCCGCCCAATTTCTTTCTTGTCATGAAGTACGCTGAATCTGCAACCGCATGAACATCTGCATCAATTTTTGTGGATGCCGATGTCTAAATCAATGCGGAGGCTCCGCATTTGCGGATGCAGATTTCCAAATCAATGCGGAGGCTACGAATCAGCGGATGCAGATGCCCAAATCAATGCGGAGGCTCCGCATTTGCGGATGCAGATGTCCAAATCAATGCGGAGGCTCGGCATTTGCGGATGCAGATGTCTAAATCGATGCGGAGGCTCCACATTTGCGGTTGCGGATGCTAATATTCGCAACATCCTTGGTTCAGTTATCTAGTGAATCGCCATTAAACGTTTGTATAGGAAGGGATCGAATCACCTAACCCTAATAACTTCACATCTTGTGCGAATTAATGAATGATTTTTCAAGACGACGCTCTTTTTAGAGGAAAATAAATAATGACGCGTTTTCGGCAGAAATGTAGACACATCCTATTTTTAAATGGTTCCAACGGAAGAGCAGCGTTGTGCCAAAAGCACAACAAATGCTGTGTTGGACGCCTTTTTGTGACGTCGGTCATTTATACATATATAGGTAATTGTGAGACACACATTTGTTAGGTATTGCTGTTTTTGTGTGTATGAATTTGTTCTATTGTGTGTATCTTACTTGTGTGCTGTATATGTTTTGTACCGTCACAAATAAATGTTGTTTCTTTCTTTCTTTCTTTCTTTCAATGTTTACTAGTGGTTCGCCCCGAACTGAGATCTCGCGAGTCTTCCAAAACACAAAAAAAACATATTGTTACGGCGACTTGCGCAACGATGCCTAAACGTATTTAGTGGCTTAGGATTTAAGGAGTTGTAAAATCATACAAATACGTATAGTTTAAACATGTTTAGTTGCTAAATACGTTTAGAGATCGTTGTGCAAGCCGGACTTATTCTTTGACTAATAAAATAGTGCCACGAAAATTAAACCATCTTCTAGACCCACAGTTTCATTCAAATTACAGGAGTTCATGTAAATTGGTTCTTCTTTTTTGCGGTGCTAGTTGCAGTTATTTTGAATTTCAGACTTTTGCCTATATTTGTGACACTAAAGCTACAGGCATACCAAATTTCAGTACTGTGGGGTCACTCGTGTACCCCGTGAATTTTGTCAAAGTTTAGTTTTTATCATGGCTAATAACTCAAAAACTATAAAGAATTTACGAAGAATAAAATCGGAATTTAAATGTACTAATTGATAGCTTTCATTTGACGTCATACTTGACCTGATAGCCACATTTTAATTTTTTTTATCCCTCTTGCACCCCAATATCTCAACAACCCCCCCAACATTTTTAGCTCATTTAGTTACACCAAAAGTATGCCATCACTACCTACCTATGCATTAAATTTAACGATGATCTGATCAACGTTTCGAAAGTTATCCTCGGACATACACCGCCGATTTGCCCAAGTTGTTTTAGAGATGTCGCTTCGCTCGATCAATTAAAATTAATTAATATAATTTTAGTCCTTGCTCCCAAGTTTTCAAGGGTATTTTTCTAACCTATTTGTCATAATACTAATATTATTAACCCACAACCTGCCATCGAATTCGTTCTCAATTAAATCAACTTAAATACTCCATTTGATCGTCTGGTAGCAATAACTTAATTGATTCGACACATTAATAACCCTACTATTCCAAACACCCTTATAGCGTAGTTTTTAGAGTTCATAATCGTGTAACAGTTAGGGTGATTCCACCCCTGCTTTTCGAAAGTGGAAATCTATTTAGGAAAGGGTGTGATTTGCAATGGTTATTTTATTAGCTTCGAGATTTTAGATTAAGTGATTCGGGGGTGATAACTTAAGTTAAGTAAGTGATAACTTTGGTGATTGTCTTGTCACTCTAATCTTCAGTCTGAAGGTTTTTTAGCTTCTATAAGTGTAAAGGTAAAATTCACTGAGTCCATCCAAAATTCCATCCTAAGGTTGTCTTGTATAAATTGCTTAACAATAATCATAAAATAATTAAATAAATATTGCTGGACATTTCACACAGCGCTATCTAGCCCCAAACTAAGCAGAGCTTGTACTATGGAAACCAGGTAACTGATAGAATACTTATATACATTTTTTTTGTAAATACATACTTATATTATATAGGTATATAGAGAAACAACCAGACCCGAAACAAATATAATATATTATGTAGATCATGCAAACATTTGTTCCGCGGCGGGAATCGAGCCCGCTACCTCCTGCGTCTCAGCCGGCTATTCAGTCACTGCACCACGGAGGTCGTCAATATCATACTCATACTAATATTGTAAATGCGAAAGTGTTTATTTGTTAGTTGGTTTCGCTTTGATGTACCGGCTGAACCGATTTCCATTAAATTTGGTATATATAGATAGATAATGACCTACCTAAATACGCTACTTTTTAAAGAATACCACGCGTGCGAAGACCCGGCTACTAACTGTTGCCCGCGACTTTGTTCGTTCACTACTAAATGTGTAGGTAACCTAGAAATAAAGCTAAACTTGCTGTTGCAACATGACATGCCACCCCATTTTTATCCCATGGGAACTGATTTATGGGATAAATGGTAGACTATGTGATGATCCAGGTATATACCAATAAAATAATCTACGTATATACCAAGTTTCATAGAAATTGGTTGAGCCGTTACGGCATGATAGCTAAACCTAACGAGTTTAGCTTTATTTCTAGGTTACCTACACATTTAGTAGTGTAACGCATACGAAGTCGCGGGCATCAGCTAGTAAATAAATAAACAAACATCCAAACTTTTGCATTTATATTATTAGTGTGATTATATTTTTTACAAGAAGATCATTCGGTGGAAGATTCTCACTCTATGATTTGTTTTCACCCCACATTTTTATACAAAAGTGCCCGAAAGCATATAACCTCGTCATTTGGAATTACGGTTAATTGTTGAACAATAGCAAGAATAGCGTTTATTTATTTATTTACATTTATTAAATGTCAGTAGCAGCCACTTCGTGCAGCGCGCCGGTTGTAGGGTTCAGAGGGTTTAGAAGTGGCAAAGAAATAAACTCAAATACATAAATAAGATGATGCAATGACTGATATAAAAGTCCGACAGATGCAAGAACCATGTTCAAAATTCAAAATTGTTCTGAAATACGAAATGTTTTTGAATTGCTCATGAGAGCATGGAGTTCCTAAACTTCTTAATCGCTACGATATTAGTATAACTTCTTTAATGTGCAATTAGAATCTAATAAAATGTTTGTTGGAGGAATTTTGCTTTGTCCTGCATTTTATAAAATTTGACTTTCACTGCTCAGATTTTTTTTATCCGATACAATAAAATGATCCTTACAAAGGATTGCATCGATTGGCATCAAAAAAAATGTTTACCAACTTGATTCATTTTAAGGCGCTACTCACGCTTGACCAAAATAATTTTTATGCCAAAATGTTTTTCTTCGAAAACGAGCTGATGTTTTAAAAGAAACTGCACCTGTATCGCCTCTGGTTATTGGTGCTGCCGAACTGTCCCAGTTAAAAAATAACACACTGTATATCAAACGGTAAATTTATTTTGACATGAAGAAAAGAAAAAAAAAAT
This sequence comes from Philereme vetulata, assembly GCA_918857605.2. Taxonomy (NCBI): domain Eukaryota; kingdom Metazoa; phylum Arthropoda; class Insecta; order Lepidoptera; family Geometridae; genus Philereme; species Philereme vetulata. Next base: position 13,707,100 of record OU975421.1, read on the forward strand.
CGATTTTTTAAAGCTATACTTCTTTAGGCGCGTTTGAAAAAAAATATTAGAGTAAAATTTTAACGATGCGCGCATACACCGACAACCAAAAAGCGACATGATGAAGTTAGCTGATAACTGTCTTCATGTTTCAGTGAAAACTCATAACTATATTTATTTTTTCAACATTTTTTGTTTCGCGCTCAACGATAAGCGACTGCACCGATTACTGTGCAACAACCCCCTTAATAATTTATTGTGATTTTTGTAAGTTTTTCTTTATATTGTCTAAATTTAATATTATTAGTTTCTATCACTACGCTTTGTGGCATTAATAAATGTATATTTAGTATAAGTTTATCTCAGTAATTGAATTGTAAATTCTTCTGAGTTAATAAAGCATTCCATACACATATATTATTTACTAATTTATCATTCCTTTTACAAACAATGAGTTGTGGCATACCGGATGATATCTTTAATTAATTTTGTTCTGTTACGCCAAAGAAATATAATTTCTAACGTGCGTACATAAGTACACACACACACACGTTTTTTTTATTGTAAAACTGAGTTTAGTGTTGATGGTGTGAAAAAATGTTGGGAACGATTTGATGTCGTAAGGAAATAACTCAGGAAATTCAAGCGTAGTTTGTCAATAAAAACATTACCATCCTTCAGCGCAATGGGGTAACAAGTAGCCTATATCCTAATGACCGCCTATTATGACCGGTCATAATCTATCTGTATACCAAATATCAACGGGTTCGGTTCAGCCGTGTCAGTCGCGAAAACATAAACAGACAGACAGAAGAGTAGTAGAGTAACTTGTATAAAGGCTCGCCCGGGGAAGTACTACCACCTAATACGAAGTATATACCTATTTCTGCCGCCAAGCAGCTATGCTATGTTTCGGTTTGTCGGGTATGGTTTCCGGTGAAATTACAGGCATTGCACCTGTATGCCTCAAGTTGATGGACGCAAGGCATTGCATCGTAGGGCACATTTCTAATGTGCGTGACCTACGAGGCAATTCTCTGTTATAGGCGATGGTTACCAGATAACATCAGGTGGGTACTTAACACCAAGTGGTATGAAAAATAAATTAATAAAAGATGGAGCTGATTTAGAATTATCAATATTAGCATAGATGTGACCGAATGATGACTTGCTCCCTTAATTGAATGTTTCTGTGAGACTAACTTTGTTTGGTACTGTCTATAAATTGTGAACTCTATAAAGGCAACGTCAGACACAGTCCGCCCAGCGAGCTCGGTATTCGATTGTGTGCGAATCGAATTATACTCGTTACTCACTCTCTGTTGTTCATTAGTAGAGACGAGCCTTTGTGTTGTTACTATATTATTCTGTGCATGGACTTTGCTACTGTATCTTACTGATTTTACAGGATCAATACTTTTCAATTTGTTTTATTGATCGATCGAAGCGAAATCTCTAAGTCAACTGGGGCAAATCGGCGTTGTATGTATGTATGTTTGTCCGAGGATAACTTTCGAAGCGTAGATCCGATCATCGTGAAATTTAATACATAGGGTAGGTAGTGATGGCACAATTTTGGTGTGACTAAATGAGCTGAAAATGTTGAGGGGTCGTTGAGATATTGGGGTTCAAAAGGGGCAAAAAAAAACGAAAATAAGGCTGACTGGTAATAGTTATTTTTCGTAAATTCTTTATAATTTTTGTGTTATCAGCCATACTAAAAACTGAAATTTAACAAAATTCCCAGGGTACACAAGTGACCCCACAACGCTCAAATTTGGTATGCTTGTAGCTCTAGTAACATAAATATAGGCAACAGTCTGAAATCCAGAATAACTGCAATTTGTACCCCAAAAATTATTAACCAAATTCATGAACTCCCGTTACCTGTAATTTGAATGAAACTGTAGGTCAAGTTATTGGTTTCACTTTTCGTGGCACTATTTTATTAGTTAAGGCCGGCTTGCACAACGATCCCTAAACGTATTTAGCGACTAAACATGTTTGAATTGTACGTATTCGTATGATTTGACAACTCCTTGAATCTTAATTAGCCACTAAATAAAAGATATTTTTTGTGTTTTGGGAGCCTCGCGAGATATCAGCTCGGGGCGAACCACTAGTTAGTAACAGAAAGAACGTACAATTATTTACAAGACTATAAAACACAAAAGAAAAAACCGTTGAATCATCTAAACAGCATTGCAAACGATCTATAGATAACTTTACCGCTCCAGATCACTACCGAACGGAAATGTCCCCAAGACACTGCATTGCGCTGAATTGCAATGCTTGTGCATGGGCCCAGATAAGCGCTAGCTCTCAGATCACATATCGCTTCGACCAGACTCGACTCCAAATTGCTCAAATACATAAACTCTGTCGAAACTTTCGTACCGTAAAATAATGGTAGGGCTCCATAATTATTGGGGCCTTAGATGCCCTCCATAATCATCCGACAGTTTGAAAGGTATACCTAATCTCTCAATATTTTCAGGTGATGACAACTCCATAGTCAGCTGGTCACCTCCGACTTCAGCAGCGTTGGTGGCAGCAGCACTTGCTCCTACAGCACTAAGACCTTGGCTACCAGATCCTCCGCTGAAGAAGCCCAGTCACATGGGTAAGATAAGTTGGCAGCATTGTCCTTCCTTTATCTATAATCAGAGGTATACAAAGCATAAATTATGATATTAAGAACGCCTTGCGCAACGATGCCTAGTGGCTAAACATGATTTAAGGGGTTATCAAATTATAGAAATACGTCAAATTTAAACATTTTTAGCCACTAAATACGTTTAGACACGTTTAGGCAAATCGCTCTTCGAGTTTATATAAAATAACAGGACTCTTTGGTACAAAGTTGTACTCTCTTTTGGTTTTCTCAGGCGAAGATATTTGGAAAAAGCGGCCAAGTGCGAGTCGGACTCGCCCATGAAGGGTTCCGTAGCAGCAACTAACATAATATAAAAGTTCTTGTAGTTCGTTGTAACTTTTTTTTATATTTGAGTTGATTGAATGAAAGGTAAATTGCGGTTTGCGACATAAGACGTATTAAAAAAAAAACTACTTACTAGATCTCGTTCAAACCAATTTTCGGTGGAAGTTAGCATGGTATAATGTACATCATATATTTTTTTTAGATTTATCATTCTCTTATTTTAGAAGCTACAGGGGGGGGGGGCACACATTTTGGTTTAGAAAAATTATATTAAAAACCGCAATATCATTTTTGAAGACCTATCCATAGATACCCCCACGTATGGGTGTGATGAAAAAACATTTTGAGTTTCAGTTCTAAGTATGGGGAAGCCCCCAAAAATTTTTTTTTCTATTTTTGTGTGAAAATCTTAATGCGGTTCACAGAATACATCTACTTACCAAGTTTCAACAGTATAGTTCTTATAGTTTCGGAATAAAGTGACAGACCCTGATCTTCATACTAAGAACCACCCCGGTTTTAATTACGGTTCAAAATCAGTGTCCGAATTGGTTCATCCGTTTGGGAACTACCAATCAAATCAATCAAATCTAAATGTTTTTATTCATTAAAATCACAAGGAACACTTTGAAACGTTAATTTTACTGCCTGTTTAATCCTTCGCGACCAAGCCAGGAAAGAAAGGAAAGGAACAAGGGCTGGTTGTTCTTTTTAAAATACATAACAATAAAGAAAACCAATTAGGTACGTCTAAATTGTTACATTTTTGAACGAGTTGGAGCAATTTCATCCCCAAGCTTCTCTATCATCTAAATAATCCGTTATTTTATAGTAGGTTTATTTTTTTATAAAGATTTTGTTTAATTACGTTTTTAAATTTTGTTAATTGACAATTTTTTTACATCACTTGGGAGTTTGTTATAAAAGCGTACACCTTGGCCTTTAAACGATTTACTAACTTTATGGAGTCTACAAGTGACAACAGCGAGTTTATCTTCATTTTATAGTATTGAAATTATAGTTACCGCTATTTGGCTTAAACAACTTAATATTTTTGTGAACATACATCAGATTTTCATAGATGTATTAATGCTCTACCTGTCATCACCACGCGTTTTGCCAAGTGTCCCGCCCAAGACCATTTGGGTTCCATAACTCGATTCCCAACGTCATGAGATATCGTTCATCGTCTTCTCTTAGAACAATTAAATCATAATAATTCATTGTAATTTTTGCTGTAGGGCTCGTTTGCGTGGTCTGCGGTGACACCAGCTCTGGCAAGCATTACGGGATCCTGGCCTGCAATGGATGCAGTGGATTTTTCAAGCGGTCTGTCAGGAGAAAACTTATTTACAGGTAAGTTGTTCTTGCGTTTTGGCGTCAATGATAAGGTTTTTTTAGGTGTGGTTCTGAAAAGAACCTTTTTACACAAGGAAAAGATTGTTCAACGACCTGGGGATGGAACTGGCCCACCTGATATTAAGTGGTAACCATCGGCTATAACAAAGAGTAGCCTCATAGGTGAACCTCCTAGAAATCGTCTTACGATGCACTGCCCTGTGCCATCAATTTGATGATTCAGTGTACATACATACCTACTGTTTTCGATCTCTTAGTGGGAACTATGTAAATTATATTTATATATTTAAGTGAATACCAAGCGATTTCTTTCTTTCCGTTCATTAGAGACTTCGATTTTAGCGATAAGACTTGCACTTGTATTTCCGCGTGTCTTATTGATCAAGCAAAGCGAGATCTCTAAATCAATGTATGTTAATGTATGTATGTAATGTAATGTATGTATAATGTATGTTTGTTTGTCCGAGAATGTGGAGGTGTTCTTGAGATATTGGGGTTCAAGAGGGGTAAAAAAATGAAAATAAGACTAATAGATCAAATGGGACGTCAAATGAAAGGACTTCATTAGTACATTTTGACTCCATTTTTGTTTTTAGTAGTCTTTGTAGTTTTTGAGTTATTAGCCGTAATAAAAAATGAATTTTGACAAAATTCACAGGGTATATACTACTAACCCCACGGTTCTGTAATTTGGTATGCGTGTAGCTTAAGTGACACAAATTTAGACAAAAATGTCTGAAATCCAGAATAACTGCAATTTGTACCCCAAAAAGAGCAACCAAATATATGAACTCCCGCTACCTGTAATTTCAATGAAACTGTAGGTTTCTTGTTCGTGGCACTATTTTGATAGTCAAAGATTACGAATAATATACATATTTTTGTTTTTATGGGAGACTCGCGAGATCTCATTTCGGAGCAAACAACTACTTAATTATTTTTATATCGTTTTTCTGAGTGTGATTTACAATAAAGCGGTATCTATCTATCTATCTTGCTGTGAGTTTCTTATGGAGTATTGTCACGATACTCTTCATGGCTCTTTTAACAACATATGGTCTCAATCTATTAACATGATTGATAGAGTGTTTGCCGTCCACCAAACTGTACAGCTTATTGCTAAAAGCGTAAACTGCCAACAAAACTACTTATCTAATGAACATTATCCCGTGTTTTTATCTGACAAATAATTCAATTAAATTTTTGATGTCTAGCGAGTAACCACTTTTAGGGATGGTGGCGCGACTTGCAACTTGAACAGATTCGACGTGGGTATATTCAATGAAATCTTAGCGGACCCTACATCAGATGCAGCTAAGACACTATTTAGTGCTGTAAGTTCAATTTGACATTTCATAAACTTCTAAAATCTGACGTTTATGTTGGAATTACAGTCGGAGTATAGTGGAATAGCTGAAATCACAAATAAAAATGTATTTCTCCATGTATGCGACATCTGTTTTCAAAATTTACAGACAAATAACTTTCGTCATCTGAAACTAGGTTATTATTTCCACGTATCGATAAAGTACAATGACCATTGAGAATTGATGAGACGACTCATAGTTAAAGATTTCCATCCAATTAAATACAAACCCATCATACACACCAAAATTTACTTTTCATATACAAAAGTGGGGTTTACAACTGCAAAGTTAAGTTTGTAGAAAATTAGATTGTATAAACATGTTTGTACAAATGTGTGTTTTTATGAGTATTAGCTTTGTATGAGTTATAGTAAGTGAAACTTGTTTCATCACTACACAGTGTTTGCGAACAAATTGTTCTAAATGGAATTATGTCAACTCGTTTTTGGAGTATGTTTTTTTTTATCATTCTTTTTGTGGCGTCGCACGGTAAGGAGTATGTTTTGTTAGAAAAGTAACCGCGCAGGACAGCACCTGTAGTAAATAAATACATATATATACCTATTTGACGACCTCCGTGGTGCAGTGGGTGAATAGCCGGCTGAGTTGCAGGAGGTAGCGGGTTCGATTCCCGCCGCGGAACAAATGTTTGCTTGATATACAGATATTTGTTTCAGGTGTGGTTGTTTCTCTATGTATTATAAGTATGTATTTACAAAAAAAAAGTATATAAGTATTCTATCAGTTATCTGGTTCCCATAGTACAAGTTCTGCTTAGTTTGGGGCTAGATAGCGCTGTGTGAAATGTTCAGAAATATTTATTTTTATTTATTTATTGATAATAATAACTAGTGGTTCGCGCCGAACTGAGATCTCGCGAGTCTCCCACAAAACAAAAATAAATTATTCGTAATCTTTGATTATCAAAATAGTGCCACAAAATATATATCCATCATACTTGACCTACAGTTCCATTAAAATTACAGGTAACGGGAGTTCATGTAAATTGGTACCTCTTTTTTGGGGTACAAAACGCAGTTACTCTGGATTTCAGACTTTTTCCTATATTTGTGTCACTGTAGCTACACGAATACCAAATTTCAGCATTGTGGGGTCACTGGTGTACCCTGTGAATTTTGTCAAAATTATAAATAAATATAAATATTGCTGGACATTTCACACAGCGCTATCTAGCCCCAAACTAAGCAGAGCTTGTACTATGGGAACCAGATAACTGATAGAATACTTATATACTTTTTTTTTGTAAATACATACTTATCATATATAGAGAAACAAGCAGACCCGGAACAAATATCTGTAGATCATGCAAACATTTGTTCCGCAGCGGGAATCGAACCCGCTATCTCCTGCATCTCAGCCGGCTATTCGCCCACTGCGCCACGGAGGTTGTCGAGTTATGTTTTATTATGGCTAATATCTCACAAACTATAAGAATAAATCTAAAAATAAAAACAGACTTGAAATGTACTTATGACGACCTTTCATTTGACGTCCGATTTGACCTAATAATCTCATTTTAATTTTTTTTACCCCTCATGAACCTCAAACCTCAACAACCCCCCAACATTTTTGATTCATTTAGTCACACCCAAATTGTGCCATCATCTACCTATGTATCAAATTTCACGATGATCGGAACAACGCTTCGAAAGTTATCCTCGGACAAACAAACATACATTCTTACATACATATATACAATGCCGATGCCCAAGTTGATTTGGAGATCGCGCTTCTTTCGTTCAATAAACATAGTAAAACATTAAATTATATCCAGTTAATTGATTACATTCATTTGACAACCAAAATGTATTGTAGGATTTATAATGCTATGGTTTTATTTCAATTTAATATATAAGTATTAATTGTATAATCGTTGAAAATATTATAGGTTTTTTTATACTTCTTATACCTATGGCAAACGAGCATGCAGTCCACCAGATGTTAAGTGGCTACTGCAGCCCATGGATATCCACATAGAATTCAAAACAAGCTATTATGTTGTCTTGATCTCTAAGTGATCTAGTGTAAGAAGGTGGTGGAAACACAACTCGATTGTTTTTGTGGGTACATTTAATTTTTTTGAAGCGACGGTCGGCAGCGCCGGCGCCGGCTAGAAATAGATCGTGATTTTCTCAACTTGCGGTTTTATTTGCAACTTGAATCAGATTCTTTTGCTTCTCCGTTACATGTTACTTCGGCTTATTTTGTGTTAGCTTAGATTTTTTCGTAATTGACTTTAATATTCTTAGAAAAAGTAAATGTATAATATAATAAATAGTCTTATCGCTAAAGTGACAGAGTATTACAGTACCTACATAGGCTGCACTAAAAGTATCGGGAATGGAATATTTCCACTGTTCCTGTCATATTAAAATCTTTTTAATTGAAAACTCCTTGGTTTTAAAAATCGAATACCATTTATTTATTTAAAAAAATATTCTAAGTCTTGTCACAAGGTCTTGTCAAACTTGTTTAGTCGTTGAGAAAATGGAATTGACTCGAGAAAATTCAAGAGTGATGATTTATTATGACTTTCGAAGTGGTTTAACACAAAAACAGTGTGTTGAACGGATGATTTCTGCATTTGGTGATGAAGCCCCATCCAAAACCACTATTTATCGCTGGTTTGCTGAATTTCAACGTGGACGTGTCAAGCTCAGTGATGATCCCCGTCAAGGTCGTCCAAAAACTGCAGTCACCCAAGAAAACGTTGATGCTGTGCGTAAGCTGATTGGGGAAGATCGAAATGTGACATACCGCAAAATTCAGGCAACTTTAGACATTGGCATGAGTCAAATACAAATAATGTTGCATGAACAATTAGGTGTAAAAAAGTTGTTTTCCCGATGGATACCGCATTTGCTCTGTGAAGAGCAAAAAGCGGCTCGCGTAACTTGGTGCGTCAGAACTCTCGAAAGATTCCACGCAGGATCCTCAAATGCTGTATACAACATCGTATCAGGTAACGAATCCTGGATATATGCGTACAAACCCGATACAAAAAACCAGTAACGAGTTTGGGTGTTCGAAAATGAGTTAAAGCCAACAAAAATTCGTTCACGGAGTGTTGCAAAAAAAATGGTGGCCACGTTTGTCTCCAAAACCGGCCATGTTGCGACTATTCCTCTTGAGGGACAAAGAACGGTTAATGCAAAATGGTATGCTAGCATTTGTTTGCCACAGGTCGTTTCTGAACTTCGTAAAGAGAACTGCAACCGCCGCATCATCCTCCATCACGACAATGCGAGTTCTCACACCGCGCACAGAACAAAAGAGTTTTTAGAGCAAGAAAACATAGAATTATTAGACCATCCGCCGTACAGCCCCGACCTAAGCCCTAATGATTTCTATACTTTCCCTAAAATAAAGAATAAATTGCGTGGTCAGAGATTTTCATCACCTGAAGAAGCTGTGGACGCCTACAAAACGGCCATTTTGGAGACCCCAACTTCCGAATGGAATGGTTGCTTCAATGATTGGTTCCATCGTATGGAAAAATGTGTCAAATTTCGCGGAGAATACTTCGAAAAGCAATAAATACATTTTTAAATAGTAATGTTGTGTCACTTCCTTGATTCCCGAAATTTTCAGTGCCGCCCTCGTATTACATTATTATTATTTTTTCTAACCACTGCTAGGCAAAGGTCTCTCCCAAGTCCCTCCAAGCATTCTATCTGTCGTTATCTCCCACCATCCTCTTTGGAAGGTGTCGAAATCGTCCCGCCAACGCGACAGACCACGACGTCGTCGCCTTCTGTCTTCAGGCGTCCATGGATTTACAATATGGGCTCATTTCTCGGAGTTCATTCGGGCAACGTGGCCCGTCCATTTTCACTTAATTCCAGGCTATATCTTTCCTACATCTGCAATGCCGGTAAGTGCCCATTGCCCTTTTACAGCAGCTACGATTTGACATTATAAAATGCATATCTTGACATTCCATAAAATATAATCAATGAATAATGCAATTCAATATTTATAATTATTGTTACTTACTGACATACGCAGCAATTTAGAATTCAAATTAGGTATTATAAACAATTATTTTACTCTACAGCAGCTATAATCTTAAGTACCTACATACTTATTAATCAGTATTTAGATGCATAAATGTAATGTATACGAAATGCTTGTCTGTTTCTGGCACCTCCAATATGATGGTGCAATGAGCTTAGATAAATCATCATCATCATCCACAGCCTGACTTCACCCATTGTTGGGTATAGGCCTCCCCAAGTTTGTGCCATCTACCACGATCCAGTCTCACCCACTGACGGCCCACGACCTTTACAATGTCGTCCACCCATCTCGCTGCTGGTCGTCCTACCCTTCTATACCCGCTCCTCGGCCACAATTCAGTCACTGTCCTGCTCCATCTGTCATCACCACGTCTAGCCAAGTGTCCCGCCCAAGACCATTTGAGCTCCATAACTAGAATCCCAACGTCATGAACCTTCGTTCATCTACGGATCTCGACGTTTGGAACTCGATCTAACAGTCTGATGCCAAGCATGGTACGCTCTATGGCCCTTTGTGCAACTCTAAACCTGTACACAACCTCCTGCGTGAGCGTCCACGTCTCGACACCGGGTCTTCAGACACTGTGGAAATTTAGGCGACCGAAGGATGTCGTCTTACTTGCCGAATGCAGCCCATCCCAATTGGATCCGTTTAGAGATCTCCTTCTGCTGATGCTCTTTACCAAACGATAGAATATGTCCAAGATATATATACTGGCCGGCTGTCTCCAGCCTCTCATTTCCCACTATTACAATGGGGTTTGTGACACCGGAGACATTCGAGAGCACCTTCGTCTTGGACATATTCATCTTAAGGCCTACATTCAAAGAAGCATCAAAAAGATGTTGCAGCATTGCCTGGAGATAAATACATGTAATTAATTATGTAATATTATTGACGTAACCAAGTGTTCTATTGTGTTCCTACTACGGTTTGAATAAATGAGTATGAGTATGAGTGAGCGCAGCATGGTGTTACGCACTCGGTCGACACGTTTAAAGCCGAGAATGCTGCGCTCCATTGCCTTTTGACAAATCTTGAGCTTTGACTTCTGGGCTTCAGTCAGAGACCATGTCTGCGCACCGTAAGTTAGGATGGATACACATTACATTATTATTAAAATTAAAATCAACCGATCTCCAGCAGTCAGATGAAAAAAGTCTCAATTCAATTTTTCATATTTATTTTGTCTCATCAATGATTCATAATTTCTCAAAATAAAACCGTTACATTTTCAAAAAAATAATCATGAATAACGTCGCTGTATTGACTTAGCTGGTGTTCTTCCGGTGATCCCAATGATTCAAACTGTGTCACAATGTTTAAACTTTCTCTTCTGAAAATTTCATTGAAAATTCATTATGCTCCAATTTCTCTATGTTATTCTACTAAAGACTATTGATGCAGCTGATTTACAGGCACCGTATCTAATTCTGCCGCCAAGAAGTACATGTAGTGTTCGATTTGCTGTGATCTAGATAAAGTTGTAGTTACAGTAGTGTTACACATGATAGTTTATAACTGTACCTATGTCTCAGAGTGGCAATGCGCATGTGACCTATTGATCCCATGTGGCACAGGCGTAACGGGGGGGGGGGGGGGGGTCGTAGGTTCAGGTAGCCCAACCCCCCGAAATATTAAATATATCACATATTAGGTAGCCGATTAGGCTAACTGACAATAATCAACCTTCTGTTTTTTTGCACATTGAATTTTTATTATCTTTTTATTTTTTTAACCCCCTTCCTTTATACTTAACCCTATAACCAATCGGGTGGTATAACAACAATAAAACAAAACCACCACCGCACCTGTCTACACGCGCGCAGAGCGCTGCGGTGCGTAGTGCGAGGCGAGACGTTATCCGGAGCGGATCGCACTCACCCTGATGAAGGTTAACGAATTGAACCGAAACATTGTCGGTCGAAACACCGATAAGACGGTACATGATACAACAATTCAATTAATTCCCTCTTTTTGAGTCGGAGATTAAAAACTGACATAACTAAGAACTACCCCAGTTAAAAAAGCTTTCTTTTAATAAAACCGCGTCCAAATCGATCCATCCGTTTGGGAACTACAATAGCACAGATAGAAATACATATGCGTCAAACTTATAACACCATTCTTTTTACGTCAGAGATTAAAAAAGGCCTTCACTCTAACACTTTCTAAACTTACACACACTAACACTAACATGAAAATGAAAATATTTATTTGACAAGAAATTACATACAAAGGAAACAAAACAACATATGGTGGGATAACTAGCCTTCTGGCTAATTATGTTAATTAGTACATAAAATAAGGCAAAAGGCCAGAAACCGAAATTGATTGATTGATTGAAAATTCTTTATTGCACAAAATACATAAATCTGTACATAGGCGAACTTAATGTTAGCAAGCATTCTCTTCCAGTTATCCTTTAAATTCGAAATTCGAATATTTAAAATAAAAAAAACTTGCTAACAATCAAAACAAGAATCAACAAATCAAATCCTAACCAGCAAATCTCTTAATCCCTTCGTCAAAACTGCATCAGGAACACAATAGGCTCATATGCCAAAGATGGAAGGAATGACAGTGGAGGGGTGGCTCTTGAGTCCACTTAATCCTCAACTCTGAAGCACATTTCTAATTTTACTTGCATCTGTGGCCTTTAGGGTGCGGATGTAGAGGCAAGAAAAACGATTTACAAAACGCTGCTGGTAAAATACTTGTTGGTGTTTACTTATAAATACCCTCTTAACTATAACTATGCGCCACTCTTTTTTATTAGTTCAATCAAGTTACATAAATAAGTTATTTTTTAAAGATCTGGAGATGGAAAAAGCAAATAGCTCACTTTTTCAGGTTCATATGTAATAGGAATTATTAGGGTCACAATGAGCGGCGCTAAAATATATTATCCCCTATTAGGAGATAACTTCTACCTTAGTATTCAAAGCTATCATGTCTTGGAATATGTTTATAATGTATAAAATATTCCAATAGTTATTATTATAAATAACTCCGTGAAGTGATAAATCCCGTATTTACAATAATGATTGAAATCAATCGCGAAAGTTTTCTAAGTAAAATTCCAATAGTTAATTAAATAATTCTTTTATTTTCCTTTGTTTTTCAATTATCTGGTTCCCATAGTACAAGCTTATGATGCTTCTGCTTGGGGCTAGAAGGCGCTGTGTGAAATGTCCAGCTTTATTATTATGTCCTAGCTTCCGCCGAAGACACGGGCTTTGCACGCGTGTTTTATGAATGAATAGTAGCGTATGTGTTAATCGAGGTCTTAATATAATGACATACCAAATTCCATTGAAATTGGTTTAGCCGTTATGACGTGATTGAGTAACAAACAAACAAACATCCAAACTTTGGCATTTATAATATTAGTGTGATTATAATGCTGTACTACTTTGCAAACGGTAGTTTTGATCATAGTTATCGTTTACTTTGTGTTTTTCTTTTCTTTTTATTTAAGGACTTTTAAACTATGTTTATGTCAGCCCTATAAAGACAAAATCATAAATTTAACAAACTTAGAAAAAAATACTCCCTAGTTGAAATGAACATAACTTAGTTTACATAGTGCGAAAAACAGTTGCAAACCCGCACCCTTCGATGTATCTATCGACAAGTACGCATCTGCATACATTCTACATACTTACCGAATCAACAAAACTATAAATCAATTTGGCTTCTTTTGAGTTAGGACGCGATAAGATGCTGTGAAAAATACCAACATTGACAATATTTATACCCAATAAATTGTGTGATGGCGGTTAATAACGCTAATCGCTCCACTCATCAATGTAACCACTGACATACTTTCCCAATAGTGGGGTATTCAAATAAGATGCGAATTTAATTTACGCTCTTTGTATAAAGTGAATTAAGCATTTCTTTGTATTTGTAGCAATAAAACTGGTAAAGTTGAACAAATATTTAAATAATTTGAAAGAATGACTAAAAATAGTTGAGACATCGTTTCGTCTACGGAGTTAAGCGGAGAATACACGAACGGGTATGCCCGCCGGACATAGCAGTCAAGGGCAAGTCTGGGCTTTGTCTGATCGTGAATTCTATGTGACAGGCACGGTGCTGGCGCGTGCCCGCCGAGAGTCTGTGCGATCATATTTTGCCTGCTCGGGCAGCAGACCACTCTGCTGCTCTTTGCGTGAACGACTGATTTGCCCGTTCCCTGTCTGTGCGGCACATATTCATAATTATTTAGTCAAACAGTAGGGACACAATATAACACTTGGATACGCCAATAATACTTATATAAAAAACAGTGGCACTTCGGGAGTGACGATAGAAGTAAAAACTTGGATAAAAGCAGACTACACTACAGATACTTAGGTATATACAGAGGTGTCGGTAACGGCAACAGTGTCGCGAGTTCAATGGTTTATTCCCATCTCAAATTATATACAGAGGTGTAGGTAACGGCAACAGTGTCGCGAGTTAAATGATTTTTGCCAATCTCAAAAATGCCCAACGCGCTTAAAGAAATTTTCACTTCAAAAACATGGGCTCATACACATAGTAGCTCATTGCTCAATAATTTTGGAGGTGCTAGAATTAGCGTTTCATAATATACATCTAAACACTGATTTTAAGTACCTATAGCTGCTGACTCTGAGCACAGACAGGCGACAGACCCAAGCCCGCCGCCCGCCGGTCTGCCCGCCGTTCCCCCCGTGCGTAGACATGCCCGTTCGTGAATTCCCCGCTATATTTTTACACGCCTAGAATGGTTTTTTGTTATACCTCTGGTTAAACCAGTTCGGAAAACTTGAACTGCGCCTAGATTCGAAAATAGAAGTTGACACATCGTCGCGTCTACGGAGTTACAGATAAAAAGGTTTTTACCTCAGGTTTAACCAAAGAGTTCGGAAAATAAGAAAAAAAGAAAGAAAGAAAATATATTTATTTTAACCCACTTGACATCACACACCATAAAAAACAATAAAAACAAAGGCAAAGTCAAGATTCACCCAGACAGACAATACTGGTGTTGCGTGGGGACAAAAAGGTCCCTGTCTCAGCTTAAGCTGTTTCGTACCACGGTGGATACGATGCAGCGCTGGTTTTCTGACAGGGCCTAGGTGACGACACGATCATTTGAAAAGACAATACAAATAAAGACTTTTTGGTTTATCTATGACTATTCTAACGGGTAGACGACGCGACGCCGCGACGTTTTCTGATGTACCTATGCTATTTCGAATAATTGCCGCAGACGGCTATTCGCCCACTGCGCCACGGAGGTCATCTGATGAAATGTTAGCTCAACTGGTCATGGTAGCGCGGCTGGTCAATGCGTGCAGAGCTAACCAACCCTTGGGTTTCATAAAGCTCCGTGGTAACATGTCCATGGTGTTATGATGTAAACATGTCCTAAGCACCAATAAAATTGCACTTTACCGTGACCGTAAAAAAATGAGGGTAGATAGCAGATAACATTAGAAACTGTTTAACATTTGGCCCTAAGCCCTTGGTTCCTTTCAATTAATTCCACCCTAATATTATTAATGTACACGCACCCTTATGATGGATGCTCAAGTGTGACATGTGTATCGCCTTTATATTTGGCAAATTGATTTTGCGCTATCTTTTTTAGTGATGTTCAAGGGCTATTGAGAGATTTCTATACACTTTGATAGCCTCGTGAACGAAGATTTATGCAATCTGTTTAATTTTTAACGTTCGTTTGTAACTGATTCTTAAATATATATATAGTCCTCATCGAGATCGATGACGGCGACCCTAACTATATTTAAATTTAAAGAAAATGCTATTAAATGCATAAAAATTACACCAACTATGATTAACCTGCGTTTATATGAACAGTGGACTGCGCTCCCAAACACAAATCGCGGACGTTGGCCACCAAGTAGGCAAGTCAAAATGGGACTGAGCGGGCCATCTCTGCCGCATGTCGGAGGAGTTATGGGCAAAATCCACCACCGAGTGCATCCCAAAAGACAGAAAACGAGCACGCGGCAGACCGCGACGCCGGTGGAAAGACGAACTAGATTCGTATAAAAGACTGGACTACTCACGCGCATGATAGAGTGGAGTGGAAGGAAAGAAGGGAGACCTCTGCCCTGCAGTGTGACAGTACAGGCTCCAAATAATAATAATAATATTTAAATTCTGGCGTGCGCCCTAATATGGCTTGCTAGACCAACTTGATTCTATAATGACCATCCTGTGAACGATAGAAAATACTTTATTGCAAATTACACTAATATTATAAATGTGAAAGTTTGGATGTTTGTTTATTTATTTGTTTGTTTGTTACTCAATCACGTCGTAACGGCTGAACCGGTTTCGATGAAATTTGATATATACGTAGATTATAACCTGGATTACAACATAGGGTACCTTTTATCCCATAAATCATGTCCGATGGTATAAAAATGAAGTGTCAAGTTAAGTAGCAACAGCGAGTTTAGCTTTATTTCTAGGTTACCTACACATTTAGTAGTGTAACGCGTAAGAAGTCGCTGGCAACAGCTAGTCATAAAATAAAACATCACGATTCAAACAAGAACTAAGTAAATGAATATACATTTTCAAGAATTGTATCCTGAAAAATTAAATTTTTAATTATTATGCTTATTCATGAAAAGTTGTTAATTTTCATAATCGGAATCTACTAGTTCAGGCTTAAAATACTAGTTCCGGGTCACCCTGTATGTTAAAAATTTTGTCGGTTTTATGGTAACACATAGATAATTATTTCAATATTATTGATTTTTTAATTGAAGCTTTAGAGCTCGTCTGATGTCAAGATTTATAGTTTCTACGGTAAGCGTTTGTGGAAGAGAACTTGCAATAAATGATCGGGTGATGAAAATACACATAGGATAAGATAAGATCAGATCTCTTTGTTGTAATAACCACACAGAAACAATAAAACTAAAAAATCGGTTGTCTGTAAAGTCTGTTTACACACGATAATTTTACGTGATAACGAGTGGAAGAGAGATAAATGCGTCATAAGCCGAACGCTTAGGCCAATCGTGCCTCTCTATCGCTTGTTCCGCGCTCTCGCTTGCACGCTCGGCTTAGGCGGAACGTGACACTTTTTCGTGCGTGCAGCCGGGTTCTTCGATTTATAAGACGTTATCACGTCAAAAGGCAGCAATGGGTGATCTTATCGCTGAGAGCGATCTCTTCCAGGTCACTTTTGGATGGAAAAAAATTATTGTAGTAACATACACAACTGTTTAGTCCTAGATTATACTGAAATCACTCGCAATCTTTTTGGCGCTATAATTTTAAAATACCGAGCAATTGGTCATGTCTTTTAATTGTGCTTATACAGTTGCATTTGATTCATTACGCACTGTCCGTCATTAATTACGTTCAACCCTTTACTTCGCATTTTTTATTTAAAACATTTCATACCAACAAATTACCTAATTAATAACAAAAAACCTCACATCTGACGCTCTTTAAGCATTATAATTCGAATGCTCGCAAGCGTGTAACAAGGACCGATGTTGGGACCGCTACTGTTGAACATATCCCTTCAACAAATGTCAACGTTTCGCTTAAGCCTATTATTGAAGAGATTATCGGTAATGAAATATCTTTAATCTGTGTAAGGGATGGCAGGGTTCTGTGGAATGCGACCATCGTGATAGATTGGAAAACTACTTGCGGTTTTGTTGGCTACATGCGAAAATTGCTGTATCGGAAAAGTTGTAATACCTAACAATACAACTCAATAATTATTCTTAGAATGAAGGTACACACGGCTACACATCAAGCTAAATATTACCAGTATAAGCTGAACTCTCATTCTACGAAAAGCCAACACAATGCAAGGTCAGCTTATACTGGAAATGTATAGCTTGATGTGTAGCCGTTTGTACCAAAGTAGTTTTACGTTTTTTACGCAAAAGTAAAGTGAAATAATTCATTTTAATCGACTTTAAAAAGGAGGAGGTATGTTTTTTATCACAGAACTTCGTCACTTATCCACCGGTTTGGAGTTTTGGTGTGTAACATCTTTCCTCTCGATTCGTGGGAGTGATTTTGGCGAAAGGGACGGAAATATGTAACAGGAAACCAGGGAAGCGCGCGCTATTTGATTTGACCAATGAGCGCGCGCGGTGGTCAGATGTTACACATCATAATGCGACTACTTGGCACTTGGCACATTATAAGGCTTGTAGTTTTTTTATATAGTTCCAGATTGGTCCCAAAGAAATTTCTTTAAAATCTATTCAGCAGTTTGGTTTTTCCTGTTATCTGATATTGTTAAAAATTTACTTGTTATCAGCTAAATTTGAATTAGAAAATAAATGTCTGGACATTATGAGAAAGGCTTTTTAATGGTTGAAGGAATTTTTTTTGGGTTTTTAATTGTCGGGCGTTTGATAAATTTTGTAAAATGAACTTGTATGTTTTTGTTTACTTACCCAGAAGCCAGAAGTCAAGATCTATATTTCACCATATCCTATTTCATACTTTTGATGAAGAACTTTCCGTCGTGTATCGTGTATTTTCTGTGACAGCATATTTCTCTCATACGTGCACATTTGTCGTTAGTTTTTCCTTTAGCGAAGGATTATAACTGGATATCTGATTGCTTGCTGTAATAACTTTGAGTGATTTCGCTTAGTTGTGGTCAAGGGGAGATTAATGCTCTTAATATACAGGGTGGAGACCATGGTTTACAGGGTTCGAACTGTATTTTTTGATACAAATATGTTAAGTGGTAACCATCGCCTATACCCAAGTATTATTTCGTAGAAACCTTTACCTGGAGGGAAATGACTACTCTAAATCATCATCATCATCATCCACAGCCTGACTTCACCCATTGTTGGGTATAGGCCTCCCCAAGTTTGTGCCATCCACCACGATCCTGCGCTAGTCTCACCCACTGACGGCCCAAAATACTAAAGATCAAATTTAAGTCGAATGAAATATTCCATTAATTTCAAAGAGAAGCAACCCTGCCTTTATGGATTTTAAAATACGCTTGCCACATCTGGAAATCGAACCGACACTAATTCAGAAAAAAACACCATTCGATTGGGCTAATCATAAAGATCAAATCACTGCCTTGTCAATACATCTATGAAAATCTGATGTATGTTCACTGAAATATTAATTTGTTTAAAAAAAATAGCGATAATTATGATTTTAATACTAGAAATAAAGATAAACTCGCTGTTACCACTTGTAGACTCCATAAAGTTAGTAAATCGTTTAAAGGGCAAGGTGTACGCTTTTATAACAAACTTCCAAGTGATGTAAAAAAATTGTCAATTAACAAAATTTAAAAACGTAATTAAACAAAATCTTTATAAAAAAATAAACCTACTATAAAATAACGGATTATTTAGATGATAGCTTGGATTGAAATTGCTTCAACTTGTTCAAAAATGTTACAATTTGGATGTAATTTCTTTTTTTTATTGTTTGTGTTCTAAAAGGATTATTAAAAAAAGCGTCCAAGTGCGAGTCTGACTTGCCCATGAAGGGTTCCGTAGCAGCAACTAACATAATATAAAAGTTCTTGTAGTTCGTTGTAACTTTTTTATATTTGAGTTGATTGAATGAAAGGTAAATTGCGGTTTACGATTTAAGACGTATTAAAAAAAACTACTTCCTAGATCTCGTTTAAACCAATTTTCGGTGGAAGTTTGCATGGTTATGTACATCATATATCAAACTATTCGGTTTAAAAAATTATATTAGAAACCTCAATAAATTTTTTGAAGACATATCCATAGATATGGATAGGTCTTCAATAGACACGTGGGTTTGATGAAAAAAAAATTTTGAGCTTCAGTTATACTCGTAAGTATGGGGAACCCCCAAAATTTCATGTTTTTTTTCTATTTTTGTATGAAAATCTTAATGCGGTTCACAGGATACATCTACTTACCAAGTTCCAATAGTATAGTTCTTATAGTTTCAGAAAAAAGTGGCTGTGACGTATGTCGAATCCATAAGGGTTCCGTTGTTGCCATTTGGCTAAGGAACCCTAAAAAACCAGCCTTGTTTCTTGCCTTTCTTTCATAGCTTGGTCACGAAGGAACAGGCAGTAAAAGTGACGTTTCAAAGAGATCCTTGTGAATTTAACGAATCAAAAAAATTTGATTTTTTTTATATACTCATGGTATCTTCACAAAATATCTCTGGGACCTTAGATTTTATAAGTTAAAAAATACAATAATTGTGGATACACACAGAAATAGATAATTTATCTCCAAGCAAACCTGAAACTGAAGTGATTAGTTAAAAAATAGTATTGTTGAATTGTAGATTTTCGGTTTCAGATATCAGATAGGTATTACATAACGTACAGTGCCTCCTGTGTACCTGATTTTTGGTCTTCCTTTATTTTTTTACATTTTGTCTATTTTCGTCTACAGATGTCAAGCTGGCACAGGAAGATGCGTCGTAGACAAGGCTCACAGGAACCAATGCCAAGCCTGCCGGCTGAAGAAATGCCTCACCATGGGCATGAACAAGGATGGTGAGTGTTTATACTGTTTCTACCTGCCAGTGTGACCTAGAAAAATTTCTCTCTGCTGAAGAATAGAGTAAAACGGGTATAAATTAAATATTTAAAAAACCCTTGTAACATATAAAACCAGTAATTAATTGCCATTTATTTCTGTCAATCTGTCAAAATATTTTAAAACCATCTCTAAAATTTTCAAGCCTATACAGGACTTGAACCCGCAACCTTCCTCTTGATACGAGGATGCACTATCCAATTGCGCTACCGGGCTCTGTCACGTCAGGCTCGAAATTAGTGAGTAAATTCAGATAAAATTTTCAGATAGTTTTATATTTTCTGTATGTGTTCGGATAACAAACTATATAAATATTACAAAGAGGAAAGATTTGTTTGTTTGTAATTAATAGGCTCCGAAACTACTGGACCAATTTAAAAAAATCTTTCACTGTTGGGAAGCTACACTATCCGCGGGTGACATAGGCTACTTTTTACCTAGCTGCGCTCTCTAGGTGGTATAAAAAAAATTCACTAGCAACCATACCCTTCAAACTGAAACTCATCAATACTGCTTAGCGGCAGAAAAAGGTATCGTGGTAGTACTACCTGGAGCGAGCATTTTCATAAAGAGCTCTACTACAACTACTTACTACTTAGCAACCCATGAAAATATCATCCCACCTTTATCTTTTTTGTCGGCATCCGTGGCGCAGTGAGCAAATAGCGGGCTGAGAAGTAGGAGGTAGCGGGTTTGATTCCCGCCGCATAAATGTTTGCATAATCTACATATATTTGTTCCGGATCTGGATGTTTTTTGTATGTATATACAAAAAATAGCATATAAGTATTCTATCAGTTATCTGGTTCCCATAGACAAGCTATGCTTAGTTTAGGGTAAGATAGCTCTGTGTGAAATGTCCAGCATTATTTATTTATTATTATTTTATTTGTGTTTCTTTTCCCACGTCGATTATTCCCACAATAAAATGGCATAATGTACATATCAAAACATGCCAAATCCCGGTAGACCAACAGATCTGCAATATTTGGCCTATCTCACGAATGCAATTACCCGAGCGAGAATCGAGAGGACAGGCAACCCTCCTTTTAACCATCCTTTTGATAATAGATTATGATGGGGTTGCTTTACGGTGTATAATTGCTTAAACCAAAAAAAACTCAAGGTTTAAATAGTTTTGCTAGACTTTTTGATGAGAGACTTTTAGAGAGAAGGCTTGGAGATAAACTACACATATGTAGGCATGAGAGATCTAACTTTTACATTCTTTTTTGTTACTTAGCTACAGATTTTCTTGTAATCGTATTATTTTAATAGAAAATACGTGCAAATGACTAAGCTGAGAGAATTGTACAGTATAAGTAATACTGGACATTTCACACAGGTCTAACCTAGTCTTAATCTACACTAGTCTCTATCTAGTCACTAATCTAGTCTCAAGCTAAACAAAGCCGGTCCTCATTTGTTCACATAAGATAAATGTGCAATAAAGATATTATGAATGAATGAATGAATGAAATACTCTTTATTGTACACCAAATAAAAATACAGATATAATGGAAATAAACAATAAATAAAGGTACAATGGGCGGTCTTATCGCTAAAAGCGATATTATCTATCTAAGTTCAAAAAAAAATATACACAAATCACAAATATATACTTAGTTGTATTAGTCACTGTGGTTTTGGGTTATTCACTAACTCGAGACAGGAGACTGGACACACGTGTGTACAATTGGTGAAACTCAAAATTAGTATCACTTATTATTTCCTCATCTTTACTCAAGATTTGTACGCATATAGTGAAACTTAAATTAATATAATTTTATGTTTTCGCTAACTCGACACACTCAGTTTGTTTGCAAAAAAGGGTACTACAAAAAAGATAAAAAGGATACATGTAATTTAGTTTATAGATAGATTAAGACCTGAATTGAAACATTTATTATTAACAGACCATGCGTGCGAAACCGCAGGAGTTTGTAGGTTCATATTCGGCGGACATCACGGTAACATACACAAAAAATGCGTTGAAAAAAGAAACAATGTTTGCGTAATTTCTTTAAACTCCTCGTAGATCGGCTCAATGGCGAAACCACGGAACTCATTTTGAAAATTCTTTATAGATAGCTTTTTTTTAATACTTCTTATATGGCAAACGAGCATGCAGTCCACTTGATGTTAAGTGGCTACTGCAGTCCATGGATATCCACATATAATTCAAAACAAGCTATTATGTTGTCTTGATCTCTATGTGGATACGTTGCCATACTATATGACTTAGCGGTTATGCCTATGTGCCAGTAATAACAGGAACATACCATTACCATCTAACCGGAACACAGCAGCACAAGTACTGCTATTTGGCGGCAGATAAAGGTAAGGCGGTGGTATAGCTACACTATTCCTGAGAGTTATAGGTTAATAGTAGTCGAGTTTCTTGTGAAAGGGCTTGCTCGGGGAAGTTCTACAACCATAGCTATTTCTGCCGCCAAGCAGCATTGCTGTGTTTCGGTTTGAAGGGTATGATGGCCGGATGATGGACGTAGGGCAGTGCATCGTAGAGCACATTTCTGAGGTGCGTGACCTACGAGGCAATTCTCTGTTATATGCGATGGTTACCACGTTACCACTTAACGCCCGGTGGGCCTTAAGCTTGTTTCAAATGCATCACACTAATATTAAGAATGTGAAAGTTTAGATGTTTGTTTGTTACCTTACCTACTCAATCACATCGTAATGGCTGAACTGATTTCGATTAAATTTGGTGTGCTGGTAGAATATGTCCTTAATTCAAACATAGGCTTCTTTTTGTTGGTAAAAAACGCGTGCGTAGTGTAGCATAAAAAAGGCTATATCTGATACAAATCCACGCGAAGCCAGGGCGGTGCTAGTCTATACTAATATTATAAAGAGGAAAGATTTCTTTGTTTGTTTGTATTGAATAGGCTCCGAAACTACAGGACCGATAAAAAAAAATCTTTCACTGTTGGGAAGCTACACTATCCCCGGGTGACATAGGCTGCTTTTTACCCAACTGCGCAGAAGTAGGGTAATGTTTTTATTAAAAAAACTACGCGTGCGAAGCTGAGGATAGGTCAGCTAGTATATTATAAAAACTAACACAACTCATTCAGCTGAAAACAATCAAGACATTAAACTAACAAACGTATGCACGACTTAACATTTTTAGGGTACCGTAAGCCATAATTTGTATACGAAGCGGTTTCCGCCACGCGCCACCAGAGGGCGCCACGTGTCTTTAAAAGCGTTTCCACAACCCTTGCACTTTGTACTTTGAATATTTTGCATTGTTAGAAGTGATAACTGGTTTTGGTCGAATGACAGTGTCTTTAGATTTCATCGATATGTTTTGGTAAATTATCATTTGGACGTTTATTCTTAATAATATTAACAAAAACTGGTTGATTGTAGCGAAACATATTAATTATAAGTTAACCACCATTGTAGCTACAGTAAAAAAAATTAGTGTGCTTTAGACCACACGACTGGAGTAAAACTTCTTTTTTTAAATATTAATTTATAAAATTGTCCACTTACAAAA
Organism: Philereme vetulata; assembly: GCA_918857605.2. Classification (NCBI taxonomy): domain Eukaryota; kingdom Metazoa; phylum Arthropoda; class Insecta; order Lepidoptera; family Geometridae; genus Philereme; species Philereme vetulata. Next base: position 13,730,869 of record OU975421.1, read on the forward strand.
TTGTCCACACGTCTGTAGGTCGATCAGTCTATGTTCATTCTGGACAGACGCAACTCGCTCTGGCACATTAACGTTTAAAAATATACGAAACGTAACTCTCTCTCTCTTTCTATCTTCACTAACTTCTATCTCACTCTCAACTTCCGTTCGCACTTTTCGTAACGCATTCACCAGCGTATTCCCTAAGTAAAGCGTCCGTAAAGAAGTTTTACTTCAAAAATTATTTAATTAGATATGATTTGAAAAATATAATTGTTCATACTGACATGTATTTGATTAATTTTTTACGACCTCCGTGGCGCAGTGGGAGAATAGCCGGCTGAGACGCAAGAGGTAGCGGGTTCTATTCCTGCTGCGGAACAAATGTTTGCATGATCTACAGATATTTGTTCCGGGTCTGGTTGTTTCTCTATATATTATAAGTATGTTTTTACAAAAAAAAAGAAGTATATAAGTATTCTATCAGTTATTGGGTTGTCATAGTACAAGCTCTACTTAGTTTGGGGCTAGATAACGCTGTGTGAAACGTCTAAAAAAATTTATATAAAAAAATAAAAAAAATAACTATCTTATGTCTATTGTACTGTCTTTCGCGTACTTCATCCACTAACTTTCGGGCTTCTTAGTTTGATAATTATAATTTCAACCTAAGTAAATCTCAAATCAAATTAAACTATCTTTTCACAGCACCTACTCGACAATGTCAAATTATATGTCACTAGCTGACCAATCCGCAGCTTCGAACGCGTAGTTTTTCAATAAAAACATTACCCTCCTTCTGCACAGTTGGATAAAAAGTAGCCTATATCACCCGGGGATAGTGTAGCTTCCCAACAGTGAACGAATTTTTTAAATCGGTCCAGTAGTTTCGGAGCCTATTCAATACAAACAAACAAATCTTTCCTCTTTATAATATTAGTATATATGTAAACCTCACCGAAAGTAGGTGTTTAAATTCCTGAGGCTGAGCTGGGAGTAAAGATTTACTGAATTTCATTGTGTCCATTATGCCCTCGTGGACATAATGAAATTTGAATTTGGTACCTCATGGTTATTACGAAAAAGTAACGTAACAATATGTAAATCATTTGTTTTTGTTTTTAAATTAACAGCTCTATGTTGATGACTTCTTAATCGTGCAATAAGCAAATCCAGGGCAAGAAGCTAGTGCAATACTAAAATGTATTGTCACAGATACACAGTGTCTGCAGGGGTGCTCATTTGAATGTAAAGTATGAAGTGCCGCGGGCCGCTTTGTAGTTTTTGCGTAATTATGTGTTTGCGGGATTCCTACGCTCATTAGCACGGGGGTGTGGCCTTATTAGATTCGGCTTAAGGGCATTCTGTTATACGTTTGTGGGAAAATTGTTTAGGGGAGACAATAGTCAGGTTTAAAACCGCAACTGGTTAAAATTCAATCGTTTGTGCCATAATGGCGCTACAGTCATTTTCAAATAGCTAGTCACTTAGGACAGGGAAATAGAACATAAAATATTACGTAAATACATCATTGTGACGTCACACCAAAAGTTGCATAAGTTGAATATTTCTATTTAGCAGTTAAAACATTAAGCAAACTTACAAGAAAAACTACTTTTTTTATTGATGATAGCCAAGCGCTTGACCACTACCGCACCTGATGGTAAGTGAAGGTGTGATCGAAGATGGAGCACGCTTGCCTAGAAAGAACCTACTCACTCTGGACTTGAAGACTCCAAGATTATACTGAAATAAACGTGTCACAAAAATAATAAAAAAATAAACTGTGTCACAGGTGACTAGCTATTTGAAAAAGGCTATAGTATAGGGTTGCAGTCTCCAAATTAAAAAAAAACAGTATTTGAAGGTAGAAATACCAGGAAATTTCGGTTTAAAACTAGAACGCACTATTGTGTTCGGAATCCTCATGTGAGCTAGTACTACCTTTTTTTGGAAAAGGTACAGAAAGCTTTCCACATTGCTTCTTGGGCCCAGTGATAAAACGATTGGAGAAAATAGTGGCACGCCAATTTTAAAACACAGGACCATTTAAAAACCCAGGATGCTACTTAAACACTATCCAGGACGGCTGTCCTAACTATCCAGGGCACACCAAAAAGCAGGACATGTCCTGGTAAAACAGGACGATTGGCAATCCCACTGTAGTATATTGCTTAGTTTATTGATTTTTTAAGCCCCAGGGCAAAAAAGAGGCATTATAAGTTTGACGCCTTCGTATGCCTGTGTGTCTGTATATGTATCTGTGGTATCGTATTACCAAAACGGATGGACTATTTCGGACGCGGTTTTTTCAATGGAAAGCCAATGACTGTGATAGTTTTTAACTATATTAGTTCTTTTCTTTATTTTTTTTTTATTATTGACAGATTTGGACTAATTCCCCTAAAACTTATTCTAGATTCGACTAATAGCATTTTATGCGGCATATATACTAACCATATATTATACGGAACACTTGAAAAACTTTGTACACTTGTGTAAAAAGACTGAACATTAATCTATCTAGGTATAATCTAACTAGCTGACCCGACAGACGTTGTCCTGTCTTACATATGAATAAGTATTCGATTCGAACTGGAATAAATCGTAAAAAAATATTTCTTAAACATATTGTTTATTGTAGTGCTTATACAGAACAACAATATAATTGTATTTTTCAAACTTTCGCGATCACTGTACATAATTAGTGATTAAAACGGGTATTTATCGCGTATGTACCTTTTTTATTTGTTATCCCGACGTTTCGGCTGTGTTGCAACAGTCATGGTCTCGGGCTGACTGGAGTACTTGGAGCTACCGTCGGGAAGTGCGGGTAGATGCTGCAGCTACCCGCACTTACAATTCTTAATACAATTCTCATTCATCAAACACGCAAACTGTCAAACCCAAGAAGTTAAAATAAATGTTAAGTTTTCTTAAATTTTCTAATTTTCTGCGCAATTTTCTTAACTTTTATTTCCGTAAGAACCTTCTACAAAGAATTAGAAAAATTAAAAAAAAACTGTCTGTAAAGTCGGTTTACGGATGATAATTTTATGTGATAACGAGAGCTTGATTACAATGCGAACCTTGTTAAATATAATCTTATAGCTAATACCTACAGTTTTTATAGTATATAGCTGACCAATCCGCAGCTTCGCACGCGTAGTTTTTTAATAAAAACATTACCCTCCTTCGTTCAGTTGGTTAAAAAGTAGCCTATGTTACTCAGGGTGAATGTAACTTGCCAATGGTGAAATAATTTTTGAAATCGGACCCGTAGTTTTTGAATTTATTCATTACAAACATACACACAAAAATTCAAATCTTTACTCTTTATAATATTAGTATAGATAAAAGGAAAAACTGTTAATCCCAAAACATTTTTTACCTGGCAACCAAAATAAAATTTGAACCCATTCATAGGAAAAGTGAACTTAATTACAGAATTACAAGTCGCGACTGAACAGGTTTTTTCTAAGCAAACGTGTTCCATCGTAGACTGCGTCATCGTTTATCAGCAGGCAATGTCGTGGTGAAACACTAGCCGTGGGAATACTTGTAAAAAAAAGAATAGATTTAGATTTTTTTGTAATCGATATACCTAATAAGGCCCGCGTTATCACGCCCACTCTCTCTCTAATCTCTATGCGGGCTTTCAGATTTTGCAATATTCAGTGCACTAAATTCAGCATGTCGATTTTGTATGTAAAATTAGTGTTATCTTTACTACCTTTAAACTTTGTAATATTCAAAGTATATTTCATTTAGTCTGTTTGAATATTAAGATAATATAACTCTTTATTGTTAAGACGACCTCCGTGGCGCAGTGGGCGTATAGCCGGCTGAGACGCAGGAGGTAGCGGGTTCGATTCCCACCGCGGAACAAATGCTTGCATGATCTACAGATATTTGTTCCGGGTTAGAGTGTTTTTCTATATATTATATGTATGTATTTACAAAAAAAAAGTATATAAGTATTCTACCAGTTATCTGTTTCCCATAGAACAAGCTCTGCTAGTTTGGAGCTAGATAGCACTGTGTGAAATGTCCAGCAATATTTATTTATTTTATTGTTATTAAAACACAGAAAAATATAACTAAAATAAAACTAAAACGACAATATTGTGGAAATATTGAGTATGAAGCCTGTTTTAGTCTTACAAACGTCCCATAAATTCTAAATGGAATCTACACAAGTGCTACAAAATAACTTAGTGGAATAACTCAATGAAAAACAACACAACTCGAATCAAACTCAGCATCCATTCCCGGAATTAGCATTACGAAGCGAACAATGAGGCGCTGATCCAATTTGCCGAAACGAAAGTGTCAAAAAGATTGTAGCAAAGGAAGTAATGAGGGCGCGGCGGCGCACCCTGAGGCACGCCACAGGCACGCCTTATACAGGGTGTCCGCGGACTCAGGGGTAAAGTTAGCACTCGACAATCCAATTTTAATTGACCTATTTGCCAACTTGGTGATCATGATCACACTGCCAACACATAAGGGCAATGAATAATTAGTGTTGGTAATTTCCCACAACGCAATATTATCCCAACTTAATTAAGAAAAGCTATATGAAAAACTAGATAACTGATAGTATACTTACATATATAATTTAAAATGAGTACCTATTATTTGTTGTAATTACTTTCTTATAGAGAAAAACCAAGACAGGAACAAATATCTGTAGAATGTGCAAACATTTGCTCCGCGGCGGAAGTTGAACCCGCAATCTCCTGCGTCTCAGCCGGATATTCGCCCACTGGGACACGGAGGTCGTCAAAATATGAACTTCTAGTTGGTTTAAGTTCATAATTTTATAATATAAGGTAATTTAACTGTGAAACTAAGTATTGATAAATAAAAAGAACCAACCAAGTGCGAGTCTGACTCGTGCACGAAGGGTTCCGTTCTATTATCTATAAAAATACAAAAAAATCACGTTTGTTGTAAATAATTAAATTTAAATTAAATTAATATTTACAGGGGTGCTGTAAATATTAATTTAATTTAAATTTAATTATTTATTTTTAAAGTAAATAATAGGTAAAACTCAATATTTTGTGAATATTATCAAGCATTTACCTGTTGCCGTTATCAATATCGAGCAAAAACGAGCAAAAAATCACGTTTGTTGTATAGGAGCCCCCTTAAATATTTATTTTATCCTGTTTTTAGTATTTGAAATACAAGCCTTACGGTAGTCGCATATGACGTGTTACGTATTTTTTGTTGTACACCATATAAATAAATAATTACAAAGAAAATAGAAAACACAAAGCAAATCTTCATCACTCTGAAAATTGGTCATTGAAAACTCTGTAAATGCGATTAACCGTAAGTAAATTTAAAAATAAAATGAGGCTCATTGTATGCATAATATGCTATGATGAAATACAACCTCCATGACAAATCCTTATTTCTATTAAATGAACGAGGCCTTATAGTCTCGTAGTGAAAAACATCTGACCACCGCGCGCGCTTATTGGTCAAAGCGTTTCCCCGGTTTCCTGTTACACATCAATAAATATGGAAAAATATACAATCTGAAGCTGTCCGAAGTGATATTATTGGTCTCATTTGTTACTATATTAAGTTAACTTCGTTTAAGACATTGCAATACTTTATTAACATAACATAATTATTTTAACACTATATAAACCCAAAGTGTTATTATGAGTTGTAACAAAATACAAATCATAGTATTGTACGATACTAATACTTAGCAGTGTAGAAAATATTAAAACGTTTATAATTTATTGGATTAAGTAGGTACATACAAAAGATACACACACAACAATTAACTAATAACCCTTCAGTTGTATTACTTAGTTAATTTCTAACCAAACAACTATGTTGTGTGTACTGATTGATTGTTGTTTATTAGGCGATGTGATCGCTCAGTGAAAAAGCCTTTTTTTAAATTAGAATACACGTTTTATAAGATCCACGCGCGAGGACACCCTGTATCCGTGCCTTTGTAGCTCTGAGCTTCGCATTATTCTCTTTTGTGAAAAGGAACGTAATTCGGTTACTTTGAGATGTCGCGACAATTTAATTATTCGATGTTCGCGTTCACCTTGTCAAACGCCTCTCGGGTTCTGCGTACTTTTGGGGCTTCTTGGGTGAATGAGAGGAATGTTATTTTAATGTTTTTTTTCTATTGTTTTAATAGACACAGGTCTTTGGCAATTTAGTTTACTATTTACTAGCTTACGCCAGTGGCTTCGCACGCGTTGGTTGTCAACAAAAAGTAGCCTATGTTTGAATCCGGGTCATAATCTATCAACACACCAAATTTCATCGAAATCGGTTAAGCCATTACGACGTGATTAACTAACAAACAAACAAATAAACATCCAAACTTTCACGTTTATTAGCCGAGCGAGCTGTTATATCCCTGTATTGAAAGCAGCTATGCTTACAAGACCATCCGGTATTCTTATTCAGCATTCTATATTCTTTGTGTATTTCTCAGCAGTAACACAGGCTCAGTCACGGTCAGATCTTTCGTAAAGGCGGTTGCGTCCGGGGGTTTAAAATAATATTATCCTCATTTGTATTTCAATCCTTTATTAAACCATAACTAGTAACAACCTTTTTTTAAAACACCCTCGGACATCTCTTGTATAACAAAGCGAAGCGTCTCAGTTTCTAGATGGCCAAAAAATGCTTTTGTCCGTCTGTCTGATCTCGCCTACAGGGTCACATTTTTCAACCGATTTTGACGAAAATTGGCACAACACATTCCTTGATTTATTTAAACTTTTTGGTCGATTGCGATTTTTTATTGGGAAGGAAAAGGGGGGAAGTTCTCTGTAGCGTTATTTATCAACGGATTTCAATCAAATTTAAAGGCACACTAAGAACTTCATTCTACACAAATGTTGCTAAAAAAATTCCAACAGTGTGAGTGGAGGGGGGGGGGGGGGGGGGGGGAGAGAGGGGAAGTTTCCTGTAGCGTTATATTTGGACGGATTTCAATCTTTGAATATTTTTTAGAAAATTTATACATAATACCTATACCAGACTACAGACTATACAGACTAGTAATTGCTAAAACTTTTACCAATATTTTGCTCAAAAGTCTACATAGGTACTTAAGCCATTTGGAAAATTCAAACACCTGATATTCGATTTAAAATTGTACTTACTTCGTTAATTTTGTTGCGCAAATTACTTTTTCGACTTGTATTTGCATTATAAGAAAGCATATCCGTCATAACTTTGAAATATTTTTTTTTCTGGGACTGATAAAATTTTTGTTATAAGGGCTCGCGAGGACTACTGTTCTCACAGAACCACTAGTAGGTCATATTAGTCTGAAATAGGAATTTCCAGTTATGCAGTGTTACAGTTAACTACGTGTAATTTCATTAATTTTTTTAAAAACAGAAAAAATCCCACGTATCGGAAGTCGGCGGACTTCACCATCGCGGCTAGTAAAGTATTTGACTTTGAAGAACTTCTCTTGAATAAGATTATTTAAAAGAAGAGTAAAAAGCAGAGAATGAAACATTCATTTGTAAAATTAAATGGTAGTCTCGGCTCTAATCCTGTACATTCAAATACACAATTGCTAGGACTTAAATGGTAATGTTGTGTTGAGAAGTGTTAAGATGAAAATTATTTTGCTTTTGCGTTACTCGTATCAGACGAGTAATTTGTCTCGGATTTCTGCTGATTTATAAGAAATACTGTTGTGGAAACATATAATTATTTAACGATTATAATTGTTGTTCCTGTCATAAGCTGTCAAATTTTCAATGGAGTTGTCATAGCAACGGCAGTCATTAAAAATATTGTGTCAGTAGAATACCAAAAGGCTTGCGACGATATCATTGTCAAGTTTTTATCCTTAATATATTTAATTTATTTAATTGTATTTATTTGTACACTGCTTAATCAGTGGGCGGATATCCGTGGTCCACTCAAAGAGGCTCTAACGGAAGACCAGCGCTGGGTAGCCAGTGCAACCCAGCGCATGCTGAGCTACAGCCTTTTTGTGACACATGCAGTGAGTACGATGAGACACACACTGCAATATTTTGCATTTTTATTTAATGTTAATCTTTTAACTATTGTTTCTATGTTCTTTTTGTTATGTCTCCTGCGTGTGTTTGTTCTGTTGGTATTGTTCACAAATAAATATTTTTTGATTTGATTTGAAGTAGATACCTAAATCGATTGGTTTAGTAGAATAATTGTGCTCCTGGAATTCGCCTATTTTGGTTTTTTGTTGTAATATAATATAAGTTTATTTCTGCCCAACTTGAAATGGAGAAGTGTGCGTTTTATCTGTTTATACATTTTTTTAAAGAGGATTATCTAATTCGAAAAAAATAATACATTTGGTTTTCCTTTTGACATCTGCCACATAAATTATGATTGCATCAACTCAATTTTTTCTTTCTCGACGCCACATTGAGTGCACAGAGTCACATCTCTTTGACTTTCGCATTAATTATGTTTTTTTTACTTATCTAAATGAGACTTTTAGGTCAAATGGGACGTCTAATGAAAGGTCTTCATTAGTACCTACATTTCGACCAAGTTTTTATTTTAAGTTTGTTTAAGCCTTGTATTTTTTGAGCTATTAGACATAATAAAAACGGAACTTTGACGGAAGTCACAGGGTAGGTACACCAGTGACCCCACAGTGCTGAAATTTCGTGATGGCACAAATATAGGGAAAAGTCTGAAATCCAGAATAACTTCTACCACTAAAAAGATTAACCAAATAACACGAACTTTCGTTATTTTGTTATGTTTTTCGCTTTTTCGTTACTTATATATTTTCTCTGTATAATATTATAAAATTCCAAATTGAGTTTACTTTTACTTAATAAATGAATGGCTATGTCTATGAAATGTAGATAATAATAGACATATTACATGAGATATATTTACGTGTACAAATGTACATCTGTACCCTAACACTTAACTGTTTATACCAGAGTTAAAGCTACCTCTGGCACTGATTAATGCGAATTTAATCCGCGCTTAAACTCCCAAATCCAACCCTGTATTAATGTCCCTTCAAATCTGTAAAGTCACAAGTCCATTTCATCCTGCAAAATTAAACTTTAACATAACGCGGTATAGTTCGAATCTCTTTACCGATAAATTCAACCCGAATTCGGGATTTCGAACGCTTCTAACTTTTAAGTCCGTGAACTCAAATTCAAAAGGCTTTAGGTCGTATTTTCGAATGGCGCAAACCTTTACCACACTAAAGTAAGCTTTATTTTTGACTCAGTAAAGCGCACAATCGATTGAGTCTCGTTACGGAGATCAATAACCATTAAACCTAAATCATTTTGACAGAAGTCGCGTTGTGAGAGAGGGGGTCATGCGGGTTTATTCGGGAGTGAGGGAGATGGTTGATATTCGTAGGTTTCGCCATAAATTAATGGGTTTAAGGTTGTCAAACAGATGGGACCTGCACCTGATCCTCATGATTTTATTTTCCAATTATGATCTCAAACATTTGGCATAACAAAGAGTTTCAGTTCTATGTCGAACTGTATATTTAATTATTCAAATAAAATCAAGGTATATGGTTAGCCATATACCTTGATTTGTAAAGGAATGTATCATGTAATTCACACATTTGTTATCAATTTTAAAGTAGCTAACTATGCCTGTCTGATACGTTATCACGACTAAACGACTGGACCGATTTCGATGAAATTTGGTATAGATAAATTTATAACTTGGATTGAGTTGCAGGCTACTTCTTAGTGTTCCGTGCCCAAAGCGTAAAACGGGACCCTATTACTAAGACTCCGCTGTCTGTCTGTCCGTCTGTCACCAGGCTGTATCTCATGAACCATGATAGTTAGACAGTTGAAATTTTTACAGATGATGTATTTCTGTTGCTGCTATACCTAACAACAAAAACAGAATAAGTAGGTATAGTAAATATTTAAGTGGGGCTCCCATACAACACACGGGAATTTTTTTCTCGTTTTTATAGAAAATGGCACGGAACCCTTCGTGCGCGAGTCCGAATCGCACTTGGCCGGTTTTTTTACTAACACGCCATGCGTGCGAAGTCGCGGACGGAAGCTTGTAGTTTATAATAATATTCACATAATCACTTAGGAGCTTAATAGAGACTCATTTTATATTCATTTAGTTTATATCTATCTATACTAATATTAAAAATAGGAAAGATTTTTTTGTTTGTTTGTTTGCATTGAATAGGCTCCGAAACTACTAGACCGATTTAAAAAGTTCTTTCACTGCTGGGAAGCTACACTAGCCCCGGGTGGCATAGGCTCCTTTTTACCCAACTGCGCAGAAGGAGGATAATGTTTTTTATTGAAAAACTACGCGTGCGAAACTGCAGATTTGTCAGCTAATGAAATATATTTTACTAGCTGATCCGCCTGCGGCTTCGCACGGGTGGTTTTTCAATAAAACATTAAACTCATTTTGCGAAGTTGGCTAAAAAGTAGCCTATGTCCTTTCCCAGGACCTAATCTATCTCCTTGCAAATATTCATTACGATCCGTTCAGCCGTTTAGTCGTGTAAAGGTAACAAACAAACCAATAAACAAACAGAGTTATGTATGTATCTATATATATATATATATATATATATAAAAGAAAGTCGTGTTAGTTACACTATTTATAATTCAAGAACGGCTGAACCGATTTGGCTGAAAATTGGTGGGGAGGTAGCTTAGAACCAGGAGACGGATATACGAAACTTTTTATCCCGTTCGACCGCGTTCCCGTGTGACATGACTTAAAACGTCAAAGAGAATACAAGTCACTATAAAAAATATCGGAAAAATTCGCGCAAAAAGGAATTACGAAGAAAATTCATTTTCTCATACATAATGATGGCCGGGGACAACAATTCACAATTCTTCCAGGGTGACGTAAATTGACAGCCCGCGTTATATGCATGTAGAAAGTGAGAAGGATATAGTTCTTTTTGCTGATGACACAACGGTAATTGTAAGTGACAAGATAAAAGATAATGTTTGCACCAAATTAGATATTTTAATAATTAATATAAAGAAATGGTATACTGCTAATAACTTATTACTAAATGTAGATAAAACTAACATTGTAAAATTCTTTTTAGGTACTGGACATAATGAGGACATAGCAAAAGATATAATTGATAAACATTTTATGAATACTATTGACACTATTAAATTTTTAGGCATAAATATTGACAGTAAATTAATTTGGATTAAACATATTGACACTCTCGTCGGAAGACTGAGATCAGCTGTTTATGCAATTAAAACCATCAGACAACTAAGTGACATTAGATCAGCGGGAAGTGTTTATCATGCATATCTTCACTCAATTATGACATACGGTATTCTTGCTTGGGGAAATGCCTCACAATCCTCTAGAATTTTTATACTACGAAAAAGAGCAGTACGTTCCATTTTACAGATGAAAAACATTGAATCTTGTAGAGATAAATTTCGTCACCTAAAAATAATGACAATGGCTGGAGAATATATATACCAGAACCTGATGTATGTTAAATTAAATATGGATAATTTTAAATTAAACGGTGACTCTCACAGATATATAACAAGACATCGAAATAATATATCCATTCCTCCACATAGACTTGCCAATATAGGCAACTGTTACTTATGTGTAAGCATTAAATTGTTGAACAAACTTACACATGGTGTACGAAACGCTGACACTGCAGACTTCAGCAATAAAGTCAGAAGGTTGTTGATGGAAAAGTCCTACTACACCCTTGACGAAGCTCTTGCTGATGACTTTAGTACTATTCAATTTTGACTGTATTGAACCCTTAATTATTTTGTTATGACATGTGTTTCTGATTGTACTTATGTACTTACTTGCTAACTTGTCCTTATATGTTATAATGTGAATTTTGTATGGATGATTATATTCTGTGAAAGTTATGTTATGACTTTTCCAAGTGTACAAACAATGTATCTTTATGGAATAAAACTATTTTGATTTGATTTGATTTGATCAAGGCGGTATACGAAGTTCGGCGGGTCAACTAGTTATAAGTACATATAAACTTTCGTCTTTAATCACTCTATGTATTGCTGAAAACTGCATTAAAATCCATTGAGTGGTTTAAAAGATCTAAGCGAACAGACAGCGGAAACGACTTCATTTTATACTAGGTGTGTAAATATTTATGTATTATCTATAATTTTTAGCATTTCGTAGTCGAACTAGAAAGCCTTATTGTTAGTTTCGCCAAGTTCGTCTGTTTGTCTGTCCAACCAGGCCGTTTACAAAGTTGCACATCACTGTAGTTGTAAGAAGAATTATCAAAGCTGAGTGGACTAAGTACTAATTTACGAGCAGGAGTTGACTACGGAACCCTTTACCTACTGTGCGTGGTTCAAAACGCACTCGACCAATTCTTATTCCTTATGTTATTAACGCGCCAGCGAACCCTGAGCGCAACTTCAATTCGGCCGCGTCATAAACTTCGGCCTGAATATCGCTATCCCTGTTTAGTGACAAAGTTTAGCCACGCAGAGCGACAGTGATAGCAATAGAACGATTCTAAATTTGATTAGATTTTGACCGTGTTCCGTAATACCAAAAATGATGACTGAAAACTTGTTGTATTTTTCTCATTGTGTTGTTATGCTGTAACTAAACGATATAATCTGAACATAGATTACCATGACTAGGATACGTAAGATGTTGTTGTTTTTAATACGAAACAATTACGTTGAAATCAGGTCTTTTATGACGTAAACACATGCAGAATGCGATATGCTTCTATTTTAGGTAAGTATCTTGATCTAATATATGGTTGGGAACCTAGATAAATATCTACTATTCAAATTAAAATACCTAGTCAGGTCATAAGTATTGTCACACAGTAAAAACTTTTCTTTTAGAATGCTGGCCACAAAAAAGTTTATTGAATTCGAATTTCGAATTGTTCATGAAAATAAAAATGTATACGTTTTAGAATTTTACTCATTTTTAAATATGGAGTGGACGCTTAAAGAAGACCGTTTTGCAGTTATTGCATTGCATCGTTGCGGTTACGCGCCAATTCAAATTTTTGACATACTGAAAAATTTGAATATAACCAAAAAATTCGTTTATCGCACCATCGAACGATACAATGAAGACTCAAGTGTAGATGACAGGTCAAGAAGTGGTCGCCCTCGGTCTGTTAGGACTCCAGCAGTGATAAAAGCTGTGAAGGCGCGAATCAAAGAAATCCCAAATGTAAGCAGAAACTGTTAGCCCTTCAGATGGGGTTAAGCAGAACCACGATGAAAAGGGTGTTAAATGAAGACTTAGGGCTTCGGGCATATCGAAGAAAAACAGGACATCGTTTGAATGCTCGTCTAATGGACCAGAGACTGAAAAGATGCCGCGCTTTGTTGAAGCGGTACGCGGGAAAAAAATGTCGGGAAATTCTTTTTTCGAATGAAAAAAATTTTACCGTAGAAGAGAGCTACAACAAACAAAATGATAAGGTGTACGCACACAGTAGTGAAGAAGCGAGCAACCGTATTCCGCGTGTCCAACGAGGTCATTTTCCATCCTCGCTCATGGTATGGTTGGGAGTTTCTTATTGGGGCTTAACAGAGGTACATTTTTGTGAGAAAGGTGTAAAAACAAATGCAGTTGTGTATCAAAATACAGTACTGACGAACCTTGTGGAATCTGTTTCTCATACCATGTTCAATCACAGGCACTGGGTATTCCAACAAGATTCGACGCCAGCTCATAGAGCGAAGAGCACACAAGACTGGCTGGCGGCGCGTGAAATCGACTTCATCCGGCACGAAAACTGGCCCTCCTCCAGTCCAGATTTGAATCCGTTAGATTACAAGATATGGCAACATTTGGAGGAAAAGGCGTGCTCAAAGCCTCATTCCAATTTGGAGTCACTCAAGACATCCTTGATTAAGGCAGCCACCGATATTGACATGGACCTCGTTCGTGCTGCGATAGACGACTGGCCGCGCAGATTGAAGGCCTGTATTCAAAATCACGGAGGTCATTTTGAATAAACTTTAGTGTCATAAGAATCTATGTTTTGTTAAGTTCATTTTGGTATATAAATGGTTACATAATGAATAAACTTGTTTCAATTATTTTATATTAAACATGTGACAGAATTTATGACCTGACTAGGTAATACCTTAATATGGTAGAAATATGCTCCAATTAGAAATGATCTTGGTAGTACGTGTTATATGGGCGATTGCCCCTCCGGTGTCCCCTTAAGTATTATTAGTGGATTAATGTGTTTATGCGTATGAAACATTTCTAAAGTCAAATCTTGAAAAAGAAAAAAATTTTGGACTGGATATTATATGTATGTATTTACAAAAAAATGTGTGTAAGTATTCTATCAGTTATACTGGTTCCCATTGTACAAGCTCTGCTTAGTTTGGGGCTAGATAGCTCTGTGTCAAATGTCCAGCAGTATTTTTTTTTAAATTAGCGCGATTTGCATAACGATCCCATAACGTAATTAGCGACATGTTTAAATTTGGCGTTTGTATGATTTGACAACTCTCATAAACATATTTAGGCATTAAATCCGTTTAGGCATCGTTGCGCAAGTCGCCCTTAGAGTTTGTTCTCCTTTATACCTTTATTATCCACCATATTTTAGAACGCGAAACCAAAAATCACCGACAAACATCCACCCATCCCTCTCACACTATAACAAAACTATTGTATTCCTCTCCCTCTCACACCGGAAGTGAGACTTCAAAGATGGCTGCGGTCGGTGGGAGGGGCTATTTGATTTATAGTGAGGTGTATGGATTTTCAGTTAAAGTTACAGGATTTACTCGGGAATGATAATTTTCGGTTGTAGTTTTACCAATGGATTTCATAGTTATAAATAAATAATGCTGGACATTTCACACAGCGCTGTCTAGTCCCAAACTAAGCAAAGCTTGTACTATAGGAACCAGTTAACTGATATACCTAATCCTTATACACTTACTTATTTTTTTGATAATTCGTACTTATAATAAATAGAGAAATATCCAGATCTGGCACATTACCCGTAGATCATGCAAACATCTGCTCCGCGACGGGAATCGAACCCATAACCTCTGTTATTCGCCCACTGCGCCACGGAGAGGTCGTCATAGTTATAAATTAATGGAATGTAAGCATTTCATAAAGACCGAAGTAAGAATCCAAGGATGAATGAATGAATGAAAACACTATATTGTAGGTACACCATTAAAAATAAAATCATAATTCATAACCATTTATTCGCATGAATGTATGTAAGTACAATAATTCGTATGTCATAAACCAAATAGACGACACAAAGCAGAGTAGAATGAGCAGTCTTATCGTTTTCAAGTGATTTATTCCAGACAACAGATGGAGAGCATTTAGTTATGTCTTGACTTGAGTGATGAGCTATGCTGTTTTTATACGCCGAATAATTATCGTCTTTGCCGCAAACACAAGTTGTTTGCTGTTCCGACTTATCGTACTCATCGGGTTCATCACCCGTGCTCCACGTCCTCATCGCGCTCAACGCTCTCCTCGATGCCAATCGGAGGGATTTGTTTGCGGATGGATGGATGAAATTACTGTCCGAGTATCTGAGGTTCTGTGAGCGCGATGTATAATGGACATGTTAGTTTATTTCTTTATTTTTTTGTTAAGAAATCTATTCTTAATATCCTCATTTTTTTCCGTGTTATTGTTTTATATTGACATGTTATTAGGTATCGTAACTGTATTGATATGAATTGTATTGTATTTATAATAATATGTAGGATGTATGTAGAATATTTAATTAATGTAATTGGTTCTCACCAATAATTAATGTAATATGTACACACGGCTACACATCAAGCTATACATTTCCAGTATAAGCTGACCTCGCATTGTGTAAGCTTTTCATAGAATGAGAGGTCAGCTTATACTGGAAGTGTATAGCTTTACGTGTAGCCGTGTGTACCATATTACTCGACTGTGCAGAAGGAGCGTCGTGTTTTTAGTGACACACTGTAAGTAGGTAATGTTTTTATTGAGCGTGTCCATGTGCTACCGTCAATCATACCTACATAGGTAAGAAATTTGAAAGTAACTCTCACTGGTATATTTGTTTTTGTAATAATATTGGCTGGCAATGTTCTTCTTCTTCATGTCAACGCACTAGAAGGGAACAAGTATCCCTCAGGGTGCAAGAATAAGGGCACAATAGGCAGCTCAGCAAGTGTGCCATAGTCTGAGGGTCTGTACCGCATGGGCAACTAGTCGCCGACTCTCCAATGTAACCCCATTTACTCATATTTTGCCTGGTGCGACTAGGGTTACCATATCTCAGGATATGTTCTGAGATCTCAGGGTTTTTGGACTGTTCTCGGGATTTAGATTTTTCAAATCTCATGAAATCTCAGGATTATTAGAATTTTCAATAAAATACAGCTTACATTTTAAAGATCTCTTTAGTAAAAAGTTAAACCAACTAAAAATAATCTTCCTTTGGTAATAATTGTACAATTTAAATCTATACCTACTTATTTAATATGTGAAGATACGTTTTTAAGTAAGGTTTTTTTCTTTAATTATTGCAATGCGTGAGCGATGTCCGCAAGGTATAAAAACAATAATATTACGACTTTTTAAAATTGTTAAGAACGTTTGAGAGAAAATTCTTGAACTGTAAAAAATCGCAGCATTTTTCAATGGAAATCAGGCCTTTTCTCCGGACTTTTGATTTTTTAATCTGGTAACCCTAGGTGCGATCCACTTGTGTCTTGAGACGGTTGAGTGTTTTCCACGTGGGCCAACGAACGTCTATATATTGGCAATTATATCCATGTTGGAGCAATTTCAATTCCAAGCTTCTTTATCATCTAAATAGTCCGATATGTTTGTAGGGTTTTTTAAAAAGATTTTGTTTAATAACGTTTTTAAATTTGTTAATTTGCTAGGTAATTAGTGCTGCGCGCACGATAGAGTAGTCGTTAGACTTGCTAGCATTAACCACGTAGGCGCTAACACCAATGTAATCTCACTAGATCAAAAGGCCGAAACTCATCCACAGCCCAACTTCATCTGCTGGGTAGGTATAGGCCTCCCCAAGTGTGTGGCATCAACCACGATCCTGCGCTAATCTCACCCATTCACGGGCCGCGATTTTAACGATGTCGTCCATGCACTCATCTCGCTGCCGGACGTCCTTTCCTTCTACAGTCATTCCTCGGCCACCATTCAGTTGCTACCCTGCTCCACCTGTCATCACCACGTCTAGCCAAGTGTCCGGCCCAAGACCATTTGAGTTCCGTAACTCGATTCCCAACGTTATGAACCTTGGTTCTTCTACGGATCTCGACGTTTGGAACTGGATCTAAGAGTTTGATTCCGAGCATGGTACGCTCCATGGCTCTCTGTGCAAGTCTTAAAATACCTCAAAACTTTTTTCATTAAATAGGAGTCATTATCATAGCACACACTGACATTATTTAGTGGTTACATGTACAAATGGCTGCTACTCATATCTGCGCCTACGATAAAAGCTCAATCGTAAGAGACGTCTTTCCACGGAGGCAATAAAATGGCATAGAAGCCTTCTGCCCTCGGCACAGAATAAATAATAGTAGATTATGGGGGCGGGGGTGAACCGATGTGTCATTTTTGAGAGGGTTCCGTCTGAAAACTTGATATTATTATAAGAAACTAGTTGACCAGCTTCGCACGGATTTCCAAATGAAAGCCTTATGGTCTCGAGTTCATACAAAAATCCTATACAAAAAAGCACTTTCCATTTTAAAAGAATTTTAAAATTTGCAAATAGTTATTGCCAGACTAACGCACGGAAATTGATTTTTTTTAATATAGATTTCAAAATACACAAACGCTTTTATGAGAACAAACTATTTTGCGAAAATGTTATGTTTTTGGCGCAGTGGGCGAATAGTTGGCTGTGAACAAGAAAGTTGCGGATTTGAATCCCGTCGCGGAACAAATGTTACCTTTATCTGCTATTTATTCGTCCTAGGAATATTTGTTCCAGGGTGTGTTCTATGTATTTTATTTATGTATTTATGAAAAAAGGCTTTTTGTTTTACACTTTATAGGCTTGCGTTTGACCACGATCTCGCCTGATGGTAAGCGATGATGCAGTCTACAATGGTACACGCTTGCCTAGAAGAAACCTATTCACTCGCGACTTAAAGATACCCAGGTTGTAGCTATCAGGAAACACAGACTCTGGCAAGGCGTTTCACTCTTTGGCGGTGCGCTTAGGTAGAATAGAACCGTTTTGTGCGAATGGGCGTTATTTCTACCATATAGCGGTGGCGCACTGCAGAGCGTCTGGTTGTCCGATGATAGAATGAAGATGGTGGGATTAGGTAGAAAAGTTCCGCCGCACACTCCCCAAAATGTACACGATAAAAAACCTTTCGTCGATGCTCCAGGCTGTGGAGCCTGCATCAACTAGCTCATCGTTGCCTATGAGCTTCTTGGCTTTCTCTCAATTGATTTAAGTATTCTTACAGTTATCTGGTTTCTAAAGTACTGGCTTTGCTTAGTTTGGGGCTAGACAGCGCTGTATGCAATGCCCATTCATATCCGTCATAATATATGAATGAAGCCTTGTGGTCCTATGGATGATATAATGATGATGATGGAACTAAACCGTCGCAAGTATTACAGAGAAAGCAAGAATTCACTGTAAAAGATGTCTGTCGAGGGGTGAAGCAATAAAACGATATCGAAGCCTTCTGCCCTCGGCCACAGAATAAACAACAGTGCAAGGGGTGGGGGTTGAAAAACCCGGTATGTGACATTTTTATGTCAATTTTATTGATACGTTTTACTTTTATTGCGTACGAGAATGGTTTTGTGATAAATGCTGTGTATTTCTAGATAATGGTTAGTGGTTTTGTAGTTCTTGTTGTCTTATTAGAGTCGTGACGGGTTCTTTCTTGGTAACTTTGTGTTTGCGGTTTTAGTATAAAATAATAGATAGGTATAATATTTACAAATCTCTTAAAAAATATAAAAGAGACCCTTGAATCATCTTAAGACCGTTGCAAACGATCTGTAGATAGCTCAACTGCTCCAGATCAATACCAGGTGGAAGTGTCTCCAAGACACTGGCTGCATTGCCCCTCTGAATTGCAATGCTTATGCGTTGACCCAGATAAGCGCTCTCGGATTACACGTCGCTTTGACCAGACGCCCAGAAATAATTTTGAAAACGCCAACCGATTTTGATGAAATTTGGTATAATTAGGCTTTTAATACCCAACTGCGCAGAAGGAGGGTAATGATTTTATTCGACGCGTGCGAAGCCCCGGCGACGGCAGCAAGTATTAATAATAAATATTTATTACTGGACATTTCACACATCGCTATCTGAGCAGCGCTTGTACTATAGGAACCAGATAACTGATAGAATATTTATATACTTCTTTTTGTAAATACATACATATAATATATAGGAAAACATCCAACCCGGAACAAAAATCAGTAGATCATGCAAACATTTGTTCCGCAGCGGGAATCGAACCCGCTACCTCCTGCGTCTCAGCCGGCTATTCGCCCACTGTGCCACGGAGGTCGTCATATTAAAATAAATTACTAGACACCATTTTTTTCGGGCAGTCGTACGTAGGGCATGGTAGTCAAATTTGAGAAGACGACACGTTACTACATCTCACTGACCTCACCTACTCCGCCCTTTCCTTCACCGCAACCACACAGAGCACATCGTGTCTAGCGCAGACATGATTTTTTCTCGGTCAGCGCCGGAGCTATATACACACGGCTACACATCAAGCTATGCTCTTCAGTATAAACTGACCTCTCATTCTACCAAAAGCCTATACAATGAATAGAAACCAACGAATGAAGAACCACAATAGAAACCACACGAATGCGTAGACCCGGCACTTTTTCTTAGCGTGTATGGGTAGCCTTAGACAGCTAGACTATTCTGTAGTGATGATGATGGATTATGCTTCCAGACCACTGTGTCTGCTCATAACATAATACCCACTTCTTTTTATCTATATAGCTCGAGTTGATTGCAAGTGCATATTTTTTGAGAGAAATGAAATACTTAAAACTTTACTTTACTATATGTGATTCAGAGATGCGATGTACTAACTTCTTCACCACTCCATTGCCTATAACTAGAACGAAGTCTTTAGTCTCGAAATAATAATTATAGAACCTGTTTTGTTATGTACGACATTATTTTAAAACACACATCCGGAATCGTATTAACTCATTTTAGAGATGGGTATAATACCGGTAGCTTGAATATTTATCCAGTAAGGGGCCGTCCATTAATTACATAAGACGTTCAGGGGGGGAGGGGGTTTAGCCGAATCTCGGCTACTATCACGTATTTTTTTTATTCTATCACTGTAAATCTAGATTAAAAGAGAAGCAATCTTGAAATCATGAAGCCAATTGTGTTTTATTTAAAAAGTCCAACGCATTTACCCTATGAATACAAATTTTGAAAAATCTCACATGAAATAAGGCGGGGGGGTCAACAAAATCTCGTGACGTCTCACCATGGGGGGAGGGGGGTCAAAAAATCGTCAAAAACGTCTCATGTAATTAACGGACGAGAGATAATTTATAAATAAATAAATTAATAAAAAAAAATAATAGATACATTTCCAATAAACAATTTTTAACGTAAATCGGCGCCACCTTTACGACGACGGCGTTTAGTCATTTTAACAGGTCATCTTTTATCTACTTATATGATAAATGGATATAGCATGTTTACTTATGTTATACAGACTGTTTCAATCATATTTTAGTACTTGATATTAAGGTTGTTTGAAAATTAAAAGTTTGCTATGGTAATAAATTTTAAAAAACCTATTTACAACAATAGCTATTAGCCCTACCCGTGTTTTCATTTAATGTCGCACATAACAAAGTACGTACCTAGTATTTATCTTGTCTAGATAACTTTTTACTACTTTCCTATCCACCTCTATCCCTTCTGTTCCCGACAGACTGCTCCTTGTTTTATTTTGTACCTGACGTGGTTCCGTACACTTTATAGAGTTCCCTATTTATCATATAACTACAAGTTAGAAAATGTATTTCCTGTTCATTTTCCGGTTTTAATAATTATGGTTTTCGTAATACTTTTTTTTTATATGTGGATCTGGATGTATATCTGATATATGTAGAAATCCGACGTCGCACAAAGGTTGTGGGCGTGGGTATGAGGATCGCAGGGCTGAAGTGGAGATGGGCTGGACACTTGGCTAGGAGCGATGACGGGCGTTGGACGAAGGTGATTACAGAGTGGTGGGCAAGAGATGCTCGTAGACCAAGAGGCAGACCACCCGCCCGATGCGATGGTCGAATGACATTGAAAGCGTAACTGGGTGTCAGTGGATAAGACACGCAAGGGACCGGAAAGAATGGCGTAATAAAGAGGAGGCCTATACCCAACAGTGGGGGCAGACGGGCTGAGATGAATGAAAGATGAAAATGTGGATCTGGTAAGCCGTCACCGATGACGGGTAGAAAATGCTGTTTAGCATTAAGTGCTCCTTTTGTACATTTTTTTCTGTGAAATAAAGAAGTAAGGTGGTTCGACAAACAAACAGTGCATATTCATTAGATAACTGACCAGCAGAAATGTCTAAAAATACCTATCGAATTAATTACGTCTTTGTTATTCCCGTAAAATCAATAAAATTGCACAGCTTCATTATTAAATATCATAATATCAATAGTATTTTTCAAACTTTCGAGATCACTGTACATAATTATTGATTAAAACGGGTATTTATCGCGTATGTACCTTTTTTATTTGTTATCCCGACGTTTCGGCTGTGTTGCAACAGTCATGGTCTCGGGCTGACTGGAGTACTTGGAGCAACCGTCGGGAAGTGTGGGTAGCTGCAGCATCTACCCTCATTTGGTCTTCAGAATTAGAAATGTCCTCGTTCATATTACGACACACTACACTAACCGTATCTACGCACTGAGACGACCGATTACGACGCGCACACCTAGCAATCATCGGGTTCCAAGACGCTGAGAGTCTATAGCCATCTTCCCGATTTAAATTTGGAATTTTTTTGATTTCAATCGCTTCACGAATCGCCCATTGTACCCTTATATATTGTTTATTTCCATTATTGTATTTTTATTTGGTGTGCAATAAAGAGTATTTCATTCATTCATTCATTCACGAACTCTTGTAATAATGGCGTTCACTAGAGAGAACCTTAGATCATGAAGTTCAATCCAATGATTCGGTCCCGAGTCTACCAGATGCTCTGCTATCGCCGACTTGTTTACCTGACGATTTTTGACAGCTGCGATATGCTCTTTGACACACTCGGCAATGGTACGTTTGGTTTGCCCGATGTAAGAGCGGCCACAGCTGCAGTCTTATAAGCACCAGGCATCTGCAGAGGTATAACATCCTTTGGAGTCCGTAAATGCTTGGCCATCTCTGCAGAGGTATAACATCCTTTGGAGTCCGTAAATGCTTGGCCATCTTTGAGAGAGGAGTGAAGACCGACTTGATTGAAAACCTTTTCAACACATTTCCAATTTTATCCGTCACCCCTTTCACGTATGGCAAAAACGTTGGCTTTCTACAGGCCTCCGTTGGTTTTTCTCTGGTTGTGCGTCTTTGGCTGCCGTCTATTTACATATCCGTTGGATTTTAGAACCTCCTGAACATGGGCCAGCTCACTCTCCAGATGTTCAGGGTCACAGAGGTTTCATCGTTAACAAACAGAGCTTACGATAAGCTCTGTTTGTTAACGATGAAACAAGAGATTGCAAATGGCGAGGATGGTGGTGTGACGCAGCGTTCAAATAGCGGTCAGTGTGTGTTGGCTTTCTGTAAACAGAGTGCGCTAGACGGCCATCTGATTTCACCATAACTTTGACATCGAGAAAAGCTAATGTCTTATTATCCTCCATTTCATAAGTGAACCGCATATTCGGGTGAATGGAGTTTAGGTATACAGTAAATTGTTCAACTTCTCGTTTACTCCCCTTCATTATGCAAAAGACATCATCCACGTATCTCTTCCATAACTTTATACCATGAGCTGTAAGATCTAATTTAGTTTCAAAATGCTCCATCCAGATATTAGCCAAAACCGGTGCCACCGGGCTACCCATGGCCACTCCATCAATCTGGAGGTAATGTTGCCCATGATATAAAAAGAAGTTCCCATCTAAACAGTGTTCAAAGAGAACAATGTACTGGTCAGGCAGTTCGTGATCCTTTAGCTTCTCTGGTATAACATCCAGGCAGTCCTTTGTTGGAACGTTGGTGAAGAGCGCTTCCACATCGTAACTCACCAATATGTCGTCTGGTTCCAATTTTAAACTCCCCAGTATGTCTACAAAATGGCGCGAGTCCTTTACATAAGATGTCGTCTTTCCCACCAAAGGCTGCAAAATTGAAGTAACATGCTACGCCAGATAATAGGTAGGCGAATTAATCTGGCTCACAATGGGGCGAAGAGAAGAAAGGTACATACGCGATAAATACCCGTTTTAATCAATAATAATATCAATAATTTTCACTTATTTGAAACTCAATCAAAAATTTGTTTTTTTTTCTTAGATGCTACTACTTTGATGAAACTAGCTGTTCCCAATCACAGTCACAATCTATCTTTTAATACCAACGGTAGATACATAGGAAGTGCATCTAAAGAATACCTTATAATTTTAACCCCTTACTTTATCCCCCCTCCCCCTCCCATGCAAAAAAGTTGAAACACGTATTTCTTTATTTTTTACCAAAAGCCTAAACATGAATTTTCAGATCCCTAACTTAAAAAATTATGGATTGCCCATACAAACTTTCAATCCCTATTTCACCCTCTTCAAGATTATTTTATGAGACAAAAGATAGCCTATGTCCTTCTCAGGATATAATTTATCTCGTTCACAAATTTCATTGCCATCAGTTTAGCCGTTTAGTCTTGAAAAAGTAACAAACAAACAGTTACTTTCGCATTTATAATATTAGTATGGATGAATTAAAATGTGCAATTTTATTGATTTTGCGGGGAATATTATGACATAAATAATTCGATGCGCTTAGATATTTCTGCTATTCAGTTATCTAGTGAATCGCCACTGAACGTTTGTATATGAATTGAACATCCTTAAGGGTCCTTAAGGTTAAGGGTCTTCGGTTACCCGTTTTATGCAAACATTTCGAACAAGACTGTGGTTAGACAAGGTGTTAAAGAGAGATAAACAAAGATAAATACACCCAAAGTTTGATTTATCAAAATTAGAGTGCTCGTAAAAAAATAATTTTAAACAAATAACTTTCGTCAAATAAATTAATTTGTAACTGGCGTTTTCGTAAAATGAGCGATTGAGTGAATTATCTAACCCTGTTTTTACCCAAAAAAACGAGTCTAAAGTTATTAACAAAAATAATATTACAACAATCATATTGTTTTCTTTTGAATGCTTTGCCAAAATTTTAGTATAATAATAAAATATAAAAAAAAAATAACGAATTAAAACCGCGCATTTTGCGCTTCAAAAGATGTCGTTTCTTCGAAAGTAGGAAGTTTATAAGTTAAAATACACATACTATTTAAAGTTCAACATTTTAAATACATATAAAAAGAACTAGAAGTGTACTGTCCATTAATTATTTTAATATGTGTGTGCAATAGCTCCTGTCGGGTGCTTAACATTTTTCCTGCACATGATAGCTTGATACATCGATCATAATACGTCAGACAGTGTAGCTGGGCTTGAGATAGATATTGCGATATTTTCAGGCAATATTAAGCTTGAAATTGATAGCTATTTACACGTACAATAAACACTCCGAAACTGTTTACGACCGCATTGGAAGATGCCTTCAAGCTTCTGGAATGGAAAGGACTGGGCATCAATATTAACGGCGAATACATCACTCACCTTCGGTTGGCCGACGATATTGTGGTCATGGCAAAGTCGATGGAAGAGCTCAGCACGATGCTCGAAGGCCTCAATCGAGTCTCCCAACGGGTAGGACTTAAAATGAACATGGACAAGACGAAAATCATGTCAAATGTCCATGTAGTCCCTGCCCCAGTTATGGTTGAGAACTCGGCTCTTGAAGTTGTCGACGCGTATGTATACCTAGGACAAACAGTCCAATTAGGTAGGTCCAACTTCGAGAAAGAGGTCAATCGTCGAATCCAACTCGGATGGGCAGCGTTTGGGAAACTTCGCAACGTCTTTTCGTCTAACATACCTCAGTTCCTTAAGACGAAAGTCTTCAATCAGTGTGTGTTACCAGTGATGACATATGGAACCGAGACGTGGTCCTTCACTATTGGCCTTATGAATAAGTTCAGAGTCGCTCAACGAGCTATGGAGAGGGCTATGCTCGGGATTTCTCTACGGGATCGAATCAGAAATGAGGAGATACGTAGGAGAACTCAAGTCACCGACATAGCCCGACGGATTAGCACGTTGAAGTGGCAATGGGCAGGCCATATAGCGCGCAGAACAGATGGCCGATGGAGCCGAAAGGTTCTCGAGTAGAGGCCACGGACCGGCAAGCGCAGCGTAGGACGTCCACCCACAAGATGGGCAGACGACTTGGTAAGAACCGCAGGTCGGCGTTGGATGCAGGCCGCTTCCAACCGCAGTTCCTGGAGATCAATGAGGGAGGCCTTTGTCCAGCAGTGGACGTCCTACGGCTGATATGATGATGATGATGATGAAACACTAAAACACTATATAACTTTGCCCTTTAAATTACTCTTACTTTATGGTAAAGTACATTTTATTCTTGGATGTTTGATAAACAATGAATCGATTGTATTTTTCAAACTTTCGCGTATGTACCTTTTTTATATGTTATCCAGATGTTTTGGCTATGTTGCAGCAGTCGTGGTCACGACAACACGGCCGAAACGTCGGGATAACAAATAAAAAAGGTACATATGTGATAAATACCCGTTTTAATCAATAATTAATGAATCGATTTGTATAAGAAGGCTCACAGTTCCTCCAAATTAGCTACGAATCCAACATTAATAATTATTATTGTTTATTTATTACTCGACTGCGCAAGAGGGTAACGTCAATTTTGCGTTGGGGGTCTTAAACTGACAAGGCTTAAAACCATCCTAGTTAAATTATTAAAAAAACCGCGTCTTAATCGGACCATTTCGTTTGGGAGCCTCGATGCCACAGATGATAGACAAACATAGGCGACAAACTTCTGATTTTAGAAAATAAATAAATGTTTTTTTTTGTTTCATTTTTTTAGTTTTTTCTTTCAAACTTAGAACTTATAACATCCAATAAAGCAGCATTGCTATGTTTTGGTTTGAAGAGTATGTTAGCCGGGGAAATTACAGGGACGTGAGGAAACACCTGTATGCCTCAAGTTGATGGCAGTACATCGTAACGCACGTTTTTAGTTTGCATGTCCTACTAGACAATGATTTTTATCGGCGATGGTTACCACTTAACATCAGGTGGGCCATATGCTTGATCCATAAGAGATAATGATTATTGATCTCAAAAAGATAGTGTTACGATGTGTAGGCACTGTTATTTAAACTAGGATAATGCGGTTCATATAGATCCTGTGCATATTTTTCAGTTTCAGTTTCATTTATTCGCAAACAATATACAATCTGTCACCACATTCACGACATTAATTTAAAATACATATGCAGAATCGTATTAACTGATTTTAGAGATTGGTTTAATACCGGTAGCTTGAATATTTATCCAGTAATCGATACATTTCCAATAAACAATTATTAACGTAAATCGTACCTTTGCGCAGATGCCACTTAGTCAGTTTAACAGGTACCTACTTACTTACATGATGAATGAGTATGATTTGGGTACGTATTTTTATACACTGTTTCATTTTATAGATATTTTATAGTTTCATTGATATTTTAGGACTTGAAATTAAGGTCGATTGAAAATTAAACAAAATCATGGTAACGAATTTGTAAAAAAAAACTATTTTACAGCAATACTAGCCATCGGCCCTACCCTTCATTTAAATTAAAGTCGTAAATAAAATGGCACGCAGCATAATTATTGTAGGAGAACATTTGGTAGAGTATACATTAAAAAAAAGTTACAATAGAATGTTCATGTTTTCAAGACAAAACGAGTCATTTCGTGCACAAATTTATATCAAAATTATAACTTTGATGTTTTAGCCAAGTTACTCGTACATCGGCCGTGGTCACGAGAGACTGAAAGCGGGCGGGTGTCATTGCCGGGAAGCGCGAATGTTGTCACCAACCCGCACTTGGTTTTCTGAATGGCACGTATCACTGTTTCGACATACCAACAGTATCTGAAGTTACGCGTGGATCTAAATCGCGACGTGAACAACTAACTATAACTGGATTCCACGATGCAGATAATCTAAAGCCGTCCTCACGATTACAATAGCGATATATACTCGTATTTATCTCGATGGCTTCTCGAACGATTCTTGGGTAATATTGGCGCTCGATGGAGAGAATTTTGGGGTCGTGAAGTTCTATCCAGTGGTTTGGTCCAGATTCAAGTAGGTGCTCAGAGATTGCAGATTTATTCGTTTGTCGGTTCTTCACAGCTGCGATATGTTCTTTCACCCTTTCCGCGATGGTTCGTTTTGTCTGTCCGATTTAATAACTTCCACAGCTGCAGTCAATTTGTTTATAGAATGTTGTTATTTATATATCATATTTAATAATAATGTCAGATGATATTGGGTGGGGGGGTTAAACAATAGTGACGTTGGCAGCAGATTATAATGTACTACTCAGCAATTCTTGTTGCAGCGGTACAGAACGAGAGGCAGCCACGGAACACGGCCACCATCAGACCGGAGACCTTGAGAGACATGGACCAGCGGGCGTTGACTGAAGCAGCGGTAGCTGTGGGGGTGTTCGGGTAAGAATTAGTTAAAACTCAAGTCATCATCAGCCACAGGACGTACGCTGTCGAACATACGCCTCCCCCATAGATCCCAGCAACCTTTAACGCAGTTGCCCAAAATATATGAAACTCGCACTAATATTATAGATGTGAAAGTTCGGATGTTTGTTTGTTACTCAATCACGTCGTAATGACAGATTCGATTTCCATGAGATTTGGTGTGTTCATAGATTATGACCTGGATTCAAACATAGGCTATTTTTTGTTACGAAAAAAAAGCGTGCGAAGCCGCCGGCGAAAGCTAATACGTGATAAACAGCTAGTTGCAAGTTGCCGCAACTAGTTCTTACGTTTCTGTAACTTTATCTATTGGAGAAACCAACGGCGATACAATTTGTATGGACAGGTAGTTTAGAACTAAACGTAAGACTAACAACATGTTTCTACGTTTGAACATTGCAAGTAGATAAAGATGACGGGAACAAAACACAAAAAACAGTCACAGTTGTTAGCCTGCTTCTGAGTTGTGTTGTTTTGTTAGTATTAGTTGCTTATGCAACAACAACATACAATAATTTATTAACAACAACTTATAATAATAGCTTACAATATACGCTCTTGGGCTCTTGTGGACACCACCGTATTCTTAGGTATAACCCTAGATAATAAGCTTCAATGTGGCCCTCACATTGATAAGTTGTCGAAGAGACTTAGTTCTGCGGCATACGCAGTCATAAAGATCCGTCTTTTTACAGAAGTAGACACAGCTAGACCAGTTTACTTCAGCTACTTCCACAGCATTATGTCATACGGTATACTGCTGTGGGGGAAAGCTGCAGCTATAACACCGTTTTTGTGCTGCAGAAGAGGGCTGTTCGTGCAATTTATAATATGGGCCCCAGAGAACCATTAATTCATTATGCAATAAGTTTAAAAAAATATTTATTATGACATCCCCTTGTCAATACATCTATGAAAATCTGATGTATGCTCACAAATATATTAATTTGTTTAAGAAAAATTCTGATAATCGTAATTTTAATACTAGAAATAAAGATAAACTCGCTGTTGCCCATTGTAGACTCCATAAAGTTAGTAAATCGTTTAAAGAGCAAGGTGTTCGCTTTTATAACTAACTCACAAGTGATGTACAAAAATTAACAATTAACAAGTTTGAAAACGTAATTAAACAAAATATTTATAAAAAAGCCTACAATAAAATATCGGATTATTTAGTTAGATGATAGAGAAGCATGGGATTGAAATTGCTCCAACTCGTTCAAAATGTTACAATTTAGACGTAATTTATTTCCTGTATTTTTATGTATTTAAAAAAAACAACCAGCCTTGTTTCTTGCCTTTCTTTCCTGGCTTGGTCGCGAAGGAACATGCAGTAAAATTGACGTTTCAAAGTGATCATTCTGATTTAAATGAATAAAAGATTTTGACTTGGCTTGACTTAAAAATATATAACTTATATATTATGCAACTAGTGAATAAAGGACGAATTTAAAGCGACGGCCATCGATGAATCACGAGCAAGTGAAGGATTCTAACGACTAAAGTGTTAGAATCCTGAGCGACGCGAGTGATTCATGATCGACATAAAACCGTTTTATTCAAGAGCTGCATACTATACTTTATACCATGACTACAAGAATAAGAAAATTTAAGCGAAAATAGACATTTAATGAAGAAAAAAGGTAGGTTAAATTAACTCTGAAAATATGCCAGCAGCTTGATTTTCATTTTTCCATTTGCAAAACTCATCGTAGGCTTTGATGTAAACCAGCCGTCATTTATTGGGTAGCAAGTTTAAAACTATATTGGCCGCCCTCTCTTTCATAAACTCACATCTTCTTCATCACTTGAATGAATTTTCAATCGATTTATTAATAAGTAACACTACACTTTGTATTCGTACAACTTAGGGCCGGCGCTGACTGACGGCATGGCATGGTTTTCGTACGCGGAAATGATTTTGAATCTTATTTTAACAACCATAGCACTCACATACTGTTGATATCACACGGAGACCGGGGGATGCCGCGGCAGGCTGTGGCATACCGTGGCATTCCGAAATGTGAGCGCTAAGGGTGTTAAAATAAGATTTAAAATCATTAACGCGTACTAAAATTCTTTGACATGCCATGCCGGCAGTGAGCGCCGGCCCTTACAGTATACAAAATAGCGCCAATTTACTAATATTAGCAAAGAACACAAGCAAGTTTGTGAAGTAAAACTTCTTTACGAAAAGTGCGAACAGAAGTTGAGAGGGTAAGCTAGTGAAGATAGAAAGAGAGAGTTACGTTTCGTATATTTTTAAACGTTGATGTGCTAGTGCGAGTTGCGTCTGTGAATGAACATAGACTGATCAACCTACAGATGTGTAGACAATTTTGTAATTGAACAATTTTAATAATTAATATTTTGAAAAAGAAGTTTTACTTTCGTGTGGTCTAAAGCACCTCGTGGCATTATTCAAATGCTAAACTCCTTGTCGAAAATGTCGATCAATCAAATCTCGAGGAGTTATTTGCACAAGGAGTTTGTATCGAGTAAAAATGCTTGATGCAGGGCGAATATATTGGTGTGTTCTAAATTAAAACACCACAGCACAAACATAACTAATTCACACACACGATAAAATAAGCTTTTAAGTGGGAGAATGGTATAAACTAATAAATAATATTCAAGTATTATCACTAAAGACTCATTTAAAGGCCTTTATTGGTCAAAGTGATTCGTGAAATCATGAAAACGAGTCGAATACGAGTGAGTGCACAAATGTCCTAAGTATACCTAAATAAATTGGTCAAGAGCGAGTCGAACCACGTGCAGTGAAGGGTTTCGTAGCCGTACCAGCTGTAATAAAAAAAATATATAATAGAATACAAAGCTGATTTTGTAGTTGATTTTGGTATTTTTTATGAACATTACTATTATACTAACATTAGTATATATTGTATTTATACTATACTGCTTTTTAAAAGATCTATTCAACGATATCCCACAAGACAGGATGCTAAGTAAAAAAAATCACTCCCAACTACCCTTCCCTAAAGGGAAATAATTTTTACGATATAACTACCATTTAACGGTGTTTTCCTTTACTTATGCTGTGCGACCTTGCTTCTTACCAAATTTCATGATTCAACGGGAAGTAGGTATTCTATAGGTTTTGATATATTTATCAGCAAAATATACAGCATAAATGACATTATTTTTTTATTGCGTTAACTTCGAAGTTTGATTTTTTTACATCTTCAAGGGACCCTACGTATTTGATATTAATTTTAAGTTGATATCGCGTGGAGCGTTACTGAGAAAAAGGGTCTTGACAGACGGACGTACAACGAAGTGATCCTATAGGGGTTCCTTTTTTCCTTTCGGGTTACGGAACCCTAAAAAGATATTATTCCAGCAAACAAATGCAATTCCTAGGAATGAGCTCATTCCGTGCTACAGACGATTGAAACACGTTCTTCCAAGTCGCTGCCTTCACGTTTGACAAAGGAATCGGTTTCCGAGCGAGAAGTCAAACTGGCTACCCGACTGGATAACTTGAAATGTTTTTATGACACGAAACGTTTTTATAAAAGAAATAGGTAACTATTTAGAAAGAATGAAATAAAATACATTTATTTAAACCCACGTTAACATACTTAACCATAAAACAAACTAAGTCAGAGTTAAACTTCAGAATAGTACCCACTTAAAACAAAATAGATAAGTAGGTACCTACCAAGATTTTTAAAATCATCTCAAAAATTCCAAGCCTAGACGGGACTTGAACCCGCCACCTTCCTCTTGATACAAGGATACACTATCCAACTGTGCTACCAGGCCATTTCACGCCTATGTCGAAATTAGTGAGATGTTTCAGAATTACGACTAAAGCGCCGTTAGCTCCATCTACAGGAAAACTTATACAGTTTTTTGTACCTGCTCAATGCCAAACGTTGCAGTTCAGTACATTGACAAGAGATGTCGAGTTGCTTATTTCAAATAGTATTTAATTTATAGTGTTACTTTTCATAATATTCATAATATTATTGTGTATTATTTATAATTTCGAGCAAGGCGTGAAATGGCCTGGTAACACAGTTGGATAGTGCATCCTCGTATCAAGAGGAAGGTTGCGGGTTCAAGTTCCGTCTAGGCTTGGAATTTTTGAGATGATTTTAAAAATCTTGGTATTTTCCGTATGTGTTCGGATAACACTGTAAATTAAATACTATTAGGTACCTACCATTCCGTGTCCCTATTACCGTATAGTAGGTAGCCTACCAACCCAAGCAGTTCTATAGTAGGTACTATACAGAATGTTGTGTTTATACTGACGATGTTCCAGTGACGGTTTCTCAAAACATAAAATAAGACTTGGCGAAAAAAAAAACTAATAGTAATATCAAATTTTAAAGATAATCGACAAAGTTTAAGTGATTAATTCGATATAAAAGTTACTGCCTACTCTTGCAATCGACATCCAAAAATAAAAGCCGATTTGATATCTCTTTCAGAAATGGCTGCGGGTTTTGCGTTAGAAAGGGACAACAAGATATATCTCTAGAAGTCACCAATAAAGTAGTATCTGTGGTTAGATGGCAAGCATTATGCAATAGCATAACATAAGTTTAATAAAGTGTTTGTTTTTACATGCCAAAATAAATTTCACATTTCTATGGTAAACATTCACAAATTTATTTATTACTAGCTGACCAGTCCGCAGCTTAGCACGTGTAGTTTTTCAATAAAAATATTACCCTCCTTCTACGCAGTTGGGAAAAAGTAGCCTATGTCACCCGGGGATAGTGTAGCTTCCCAATGGTGAAAGAATTTTTTAATTTGGTCTAGTTGTTTTGGAGCATATTCAATACAAACAAACAAATCTTTCCTCTTTATAATATTAGTATAGATAGTATAGATGCTCATCAAAATAACCCCTTTCATTTTTGTGCGTAAATTATCAAACACCCTATAGTATCCCTTGAGCAAGCAGGATACCCATCCAGACAATGAAGGTGTTGTGTAGAGGCAAAATGTTTCCTGTTTCAGCATAAAGCTGTTTCGTACCAATTACGGACTATCTTTCTGATCCGCAATCAGTTGGAGGACATAAGCGGCGGGATTGTTAGTTTAATACGACTAGTGGTTCGACCCGAATTGAGACCTAACGAGTCTCACATAAAAACAAAAATATATATCATATTTGTAATCTTTGACTAATAAAATAGTGCCACGAAATTAATAACCAAAAAACTTGACCTACAGTTTCATTCAAATTTCAGGTAACGGGAGTTCATGTAAATTGGTTATTCTTTTTTGGGATAGATATTACAGTTAATCTAGATTTCAGAAATTTCCCTATATTTACTAAAGCTACACGCATACCAAATTTCAGCACTGTGGGGTCACTGGTGTACCCTGAGAATTTCGCCAAAGTTCAGTTTATATTATGGTTAATAATTAATAACATAAAAGCTACAAGGTTTAAACTAAAAATAAATACGGGGTTAAAATGTAGTGATAAAACGATTCATTAGACGTGCCACTATAATGCACGCATAGAACGGTATATAATACACGACCGGATAGTCCCATTTTGTTTTTTTACCCCTCTTGAACCCCAATATCTTAATAACCCCCCAACATTTTTAGCTCATTTAGTCACACCAGGGTCGTGCCATCACTACCTACCTACACACCAAACTTCACGATGATCGGATCAACGCTTCGAAAGGTATCCTCGGACAAACAAACAAACACTAATACATACATTCATACAACGCCGATTTGCCCAAGTTGATTTGGAGAGGTCGCTTCGCTCGTTCAATTCCTGGCGCCTGATTATTGTTATCTCGGCACATCACTAACGGCTCCCGTAGGAACGAGCGAGATGGCATTATCATTCACTTGTCCCATGTTTTATGACCCCTTCTGCCAGGAGCAATAGCATCTAGTATAGTCTACGATCAAGCTATAAATACAAGGGTCATTCTATGACGTCAAACCAACCATAGCCCTGTTGATCAAAGGTTGATGGCGTGCCAATCACTCAACTGTAGGACGCTGTGAGGTGGAACATCGGTTTTGTGGATGATTTAGCTGGAATATATTGACTTTGCACGGTGACTTGACAGCGCTCCTTGGTCGTGGCGGAGTCTGAAATGCGATAGGTAGTCTTTAAAAATAATTACACATCATATCCGCTATATAATCATCGTATCTTACCCAACGTTTATAGTGTAACTGTTTGTTGTTACAAAATAAATACAAATAAAATAGGAAATATGAAAAGCTGAATTGAAATTCATTTTTAGTGTGTGCCTAAGGTGTAAGGTTCCGCACGGACATCTTGTACTAACATTGTAACCCAGATCCACAAACGCCAGCGGCTTCGCACGCGTGGTTTTCTAATAAAAAGTAGCCTATGTGTTAATCCAGGTTATAATCTACGCACATACCAAATTTCATCGAAATCGGTTCAGCCGTTACGACGTGAAAGAGTAACAAACATCCACACATAGATCCATACAAACTTTCGCGTTTGTAATATGAGAGGGATGGAAGTCCATTGCTCTATAGGATGTTTGTTAATATACCTACGTACAAAAATGAAAGGGGTTTTATAATAGATAAATTTGTGAAATTTATTTTGGCATGTAAAAACAAACACTTTATTAAACTTATGCTGTGCTATTGTAGAATGCTTGCCATCTAACCACAGATTCTGTATTGGTGACATCTTGAGATATCTCTTGTGGTCCCTTTCTAACCCAAAACCCGCAGCCATTTCCGAATGATCAAATCGGCTTTTATTTTTGGATGTCGACTGCAAGAATAAGCAGTAAGTTTTATATCGAATTAATCGCTCAAACTTGTCGATTTTCTTTAAAATTTGATAATATAACTAGTAGTTTTTTTTTCGAGAAGTCTTTTTTGTTTTGGGAAACCGTCACTTGAATATCGTCAGTATATTATCAAACAGCCTGTATAGGTTTTTCCCGTAAATTTCCAGAGTGTTCACTTTTGTACAGCCTGCTCCCAACGGCTCCCAGCTACCTTTATCGTCGTTTTTCCATGTAGTAGGGAGTCTCTACTCGAGAACCTTTCTGCCCCAACGGCGCCGTCAGTTCTTCGAGCTATGTGCCCCGCCCTCTGCCACTTCAGCTTGCTAATACCATTGAGTATAACCAGTTACGTCGGTCACTTTGGTTTATTTACAAATCTCAATCCTCAGATGTCCTCATATTTTTTACACAAAATGTAATAAACGAATGAGTAATCCCACTAATAATATAAACGCGAAAGTTTATATGGATGTACACACGGCTACACATCAAGCTATACATTTCTAGTATAAGCTGACCTCGTGTTGTGTAGGCTTTTCGTAGAATGAGAGGTCAGCTCATACTGGAAATGTATAGCTTGATGTGTAGCCGTGTACGTGTGGATGTTTGTTACTGAATCACGTCTTAACGGCTGAACCAATTTCGATCAATCACAATAATCATAGTCATAAAATCATTTAATACACGTCATAATTTATAATGGTACCTACCAGGTATCGGAAATTCGGTACACCGGAAATGTGTACCGTCATTGAATACAATTCTTACAATATTGAGTAGGTATAACAAAAAAATAAAATAATAAAATTTATTTAAAGTAATAAGAAACAAACATAATTGGATATTAATATAGAATTACACAAGTGAATTATAATACAGTGTAAACTCTATATAACGACACTCAAGGGACTGAGCATATTTTGACGTTATAGAGAGTTGTCGTTAAATGGAGAGAAGTAAAATCTGTATTAGAAAAAGAAAACGTTTATATCTGATTTGTCTTGTTAAATAGTACCTACAATAAAAATCTGTTTTAATTTTCTCTCCCGCCTCTATCGCGCGTATCATCAAAACTTTTTCGTCAAGACACAGTGATTTTCTCTTACTAGCCATGTTTACAATTTGAAAGTTTGTGAGCTATAAGAATATGACAACGTATAGATAAAATCCATCACTTCTACTAACAACAGTCTGCAGCTACACGTGCAAGCAATCCCATTTTGTAAACAAAAGAACGGATTTCTTAGAAAGTTTGGTGTGTATGATGCCGACAGTAGAGTTTATTATGGTCTAGGATAATAAAACGACAAAAGGATATACACAGCTGCGCAGTTTTTACTAATTTGGCAACTTAAAAAGAAATTTTTATTACAAATTGTTATTGAGAGTGGGTGTAATGCTATACAGAGTGTACCATTGTATGCAAGACAAGCTAAACCAACCAAAGCCGAATTATTTCGACGCTTTAGAGAGTTTGTTGTTAAAACGAGTGACGTTACATGGAGTTTACACTGTATTAATATTACAATATAAATAGTCATACAAAAATAGTCAACATAATAAAATAGTCAATATAAAAATAGTCAATAAAAATAGTCCAATAAAATTATAGTATTAATTCGTCATGTCAATAACCTCCTCATAACTGTAGAAGGTGTTACTCAGGAGCCAGCGCTTTAGTTTGAGTTTAAATTCAATTTGGTATGTACGTAGATTATAACCTGGCAAACCACGTGTGCGAAGCCGCGGGCAGAAACTAGTATTAAATATTAACATGTGTCCCTACTAATAGATATACCAAATTTGCCTATCAGTCATCACCGAGTGGTTATTGTTTATGTAATTTATTTTCCCACTTTGTATTTTGGAAATCCCCCGTACCTACCCAAAAGTCCCATAAAAATATCATAACTTTTTCCATATTTCATACAAATGTAGTACCAATACAACACATAGCACTATCTGTGATTACGTCTAATCATCATTTGAATTTCAAAGTACTCTTATTTCATAGCAATGAATATAGAGGGGGGTGGTATTTGAATATGAGTCTTTAGATTGTGGTTATGAAGATTGGAGGGTAGTTTTTATGGCCCATATTCCAGATTTATTAATAATATAAATTCAAACGTTTGTATCATTTTCACGACTGAACGCTTGAACCGATTTGATTTAATATAGTAGCAAGCTTTGACGCCGCGTCGACGTCACGAAGGCCTCGGCGTCGCTAAATAGATGCTTCGTAGGCACTGTGTTGATATTTTGTAGGCACTGCGTAGATGCTGCGTAGACGCCGCGTAGATAATTCAGTTCAATTCATTTATTTCTCAGATATGTTTGTTAGTAAACACTAATACAATCTTAGAATTATGTTAGTAGGTAATTGCAATTAAATTAAATATAAAACAAAATTACATAATAAAATCGGTACATACACAATAATCAAACAAACAATAATAAATTAACATTCAGACAGTTAATAGCTTGGTCAACAAATAAATAATAAAATCGTTATTGAGTCACAAGCTGGGCGACTGGCTGCTGTTTTAAATCCCAGCAGCCAATGATGCCGGAATTAAAATTAAAATTATCTGCCACAACGGCCAGCATCCTGTTGGAGCTGTCTCGGACGCGGCTCATCAGGGACGCGGTTCTTTTGCGTATGATCTCATAAAAGTCTCGCGTCTGCGAACATACCTGATGCGCTGCAGTACCTCCGCAGCCCCAGCAGCACCCTGAATCCGTTGTTGTACTGGACTTGTAGAATATTATAGGATTTCTGCGTATGCCGGACCCATAGGCTGCACGTGTACAGGTTTTGGCAGTAAGCCCTGGACAAGGTCACGTCCTACTTCGTAGGCACTGCATAGATGCTTAGTAGGTACAGCGTAGGCACCGTGCAGATGCTGGGTTGACATCACGTAGGCACAGCGTAATAGACCTTCCGCGCTTCGATAACGATTATCTTATTAACAATCTCATTATCTTTACTGTATTGTTTCAGGCCTCCAGTCTCCCTGGCCATGGCTCTCTCTCCAGCGCGCTACCCGCTCCTCTCCCCGCACTACCCCGCACTTCCTCCGCAACAGCACGCTCAGCCAGACTCCTCACATGACCATGAGGATGGGAATATACATACTGAGAGTGACGGTACGTATCGTTTTTAGACTTTTATATCATATCTTTCAGACGTTTCTAGACTTTTTATGCAACAGAATTCTAAACCAGTTTCTCCCAACCACAGCTAAAATTTGGGATACTTAAGTAACTTCGTAGGTAGTTTATGTAGGTTTATTGTAGGTTTACCGCCGTCTTTTTGATTTTTTTAGTCCTGTCCATCCAAATTATGACTGGGAGAGATCGATTTTATGAAAAGACCGCCTATTGTAAATACCGATATTTTTGTGTATTTATTTGTATATTTAATTTTGTTTAGTGTGCAATAAAGAGTATATCTATCTATATTCGGTGACAATGCGATAATATGTTACCATGGAGGTGGTCTCATGATGGAGACGGATGCTAGACAACGGAACTTCTGAATGGATTATAGTAGGCTACCTAGTGTTTGGGCTCATTTAAATCTGCTAGCGGTTCCGATTAAGAATTTAATAAAAGTTTCTTTGAAAAAGTATTTTTTCAACATTAACTTATTTCCTGTGTATAAGTCAACTAGGATTATTTTTTTTAATCACCCAAGGAATATACAGAAACACTACCAGGGTTGGTGATTTCAAAAGTATTAGCTACCGAATTTGGACGCACAGTCATAGCGTATCAAAGCATT
This sequence comes from Philereme vetulata, assembly GCA_918857605.2. Lineage (NCBI taxonomy): Eukaryota > Metazoa > Arthropoda > Insecta > Lepidoptera > Geometridae > Philereme > Philereme vetulata. The sequence continues at coordinate 13,769,380 of OU975421.1, forward strand.
GGCATTATCAGTCAACTCTAATCCAGTAAATTAGATCGATAGATTTGATTTCACAAGTTATACCACTGTAGTGCATTGCCCAGATATATTAAATAACACTGATTTGATTATTCCACCCTAATCTATACCAGATTTCCACTCCAGGATCCCTTAAATTATAGTGTGGGTCCAAATCAACTTGGGCAAATCCGGGTTGTATGTATGTTTGTCCGAGGATAACTTTCGAAGCGTTTATCCGATCATCGTGAAATTTAGTAGGAAGTGGTAGCACAATTTTGGTGTGACTAAATGAGCTAAACATGAGAATAGGGGGGGGGGGGGGGGTAGTTGAAATATTGGGGTTCAAGAGGGGTAAAAAAATGAAAATGAGGCTATTAGGTCAAGTGGGACGTCAAATGAAAGAGTATTAGCTTGTGGGAGAGCAATGAAGATATTTGAAAGCGCTGGAGGACAAAGGCTGAATCGCAGCCAATCGAAGGATCTGTGTCCATAAAGTTCTGCAGTATTCCAGTCGTCGAACTTCAGCGAGGTATATTTTTGTCGACACATAAATTTGACGAAAATACCTCAGTACTATTTTTTATAAAATAGGAGTCATTGATCGAGCGAAGCGAGATCTCCAAATCAACTTGGGCAAATCCGGGTTGTATGTATGTTTGTCCGAGGATAACTTTCGAAGCGTTTATCCGATCATCGTGAAATTTGGTATATAGGTAGGAAGTGGTAGCACAATTTTGATGTGACTAAATGAGCTAAAAAATGGGGGGGGGGGGGGTTTGTTGAGATATTGGGGTTCAAAAGGGGTAAAAAAATGAAAATGAAACTATTAGGTCAAGTGGGACGTCAAATGAAAGAGTATTCATTAGTAGTAGTTTTTGAGTTATTAGCCATAGTAAAAACTAAACTTTGACAAAATTCACAGGGTACACCAGTGACCCCACACTGCTGTAATTTGGTATGCGTGTAGCTTATAAGTGACACAAATATAGGCATTAAAGATAGGCAATATAAGATTTATATATATATGGCAATATAGATAGACAATATAAGAATATAGGCAATTAAATATGACAGACTGTATGCATTCTTATTTTTTATAGGTACATATTGGGATTATGCGTTACCCAATTGTAGGGAATAACTATTCACCATTTGTTAGGTTACTAGTTATCCTCTATTGCTATACGCCGTGTACTGTCCGGTCACTAGTGTTTGTTTCCTAGTCCAAGATGCAGAGGTGATGCAAACAACTGGATGTGGATTTACTGAAGCACTATTTATTGTCTTTTAGATTGCGTGAACCACTCTACTAAGAAGGTTGGTGACGACTGCGGGAAGCAGCGGCTACTCGTGCCCCGTTGGGCCAAAACGCAGACTTGCATAAAACTCAGCCACCGAATATACTACAGTAGCATTGCCCCCACAGTACATATTACTTATTATAGTTGAAGCCCCACTTATATAGTCCTCAGCATTATTAATCCACCTGGGACTTTACAAGTATCTCATATTTCAGATGACAGCATCGACGTGACCAATGAAGAAGACTCCACTTCGTACTCTCCGCCCGCTGCTATCCCCAGCTACCCCCAGAACTGTGCCACGTACAGGTAACATTAACCTCATTATTATATACGTGAACTGGATTATACTGTACTGTAGTAATGTACGCGTTTTGTTATGTACGACTATTGTGGTTGCTAAACATTTATTCCGCGATGGGAATCGAACCCGCAACCCCGTGCGTCTCAGATGGCTATAATAAAATGTGATCCATAGCACTCAGGGATAGTGTAGCTTTCTAGTAGTGAAAGAATTTTCAAAATCGGTGCGGTAGTTTTGAGGAATACCTACCCCTTGTATTGTTGTAAAATAGGTTTTGATTGAATTCAATACAATAGAAAAAAAAATTAAAACAACCTTAATATCAAGTCCTAAAATATCAATGAAAACAGACAGTATAAAATAGATTAACAATTTATTTGTTATACAAGAGTGCAAAGTTGCTTTTTAACCGCGTGCTCAATTTTGATGACCGAGCTAGCTCAGGATTCTAAAATTATCGTACTTATGTCTATTAGAATCCTGAGCGTTAAGGAGGGAATCAAAAGAGCACGAGGTGAAGAATCTTTGCATTCGAGTGCAACACGTAACTTTTCCCACCTCAGCGAGGAAATGACTAAATGCAAAAAAAAGTAATACCCCAAGAAGGTTCCGAGTCTAAATTTTAAACAAATTAAAAATGTTTGTGTGGTAAATTAGGCACCATGGAGGTAGAAATAAATAAGTTTAATGATGTTTTGAATTCACAAACTTAGTGCACACGATGTTCTAAATTCAATTTACTTTATCCTCTAGCGGATGAAAACGGCTTTTGCACTCAGATATCGAAGAGCAAAAATACTCTTTCAGAGATGGGGGGATGAAAATCATATCAATTCTTCATGTAAGTAGGTACCTGTTAAACTGAATAAGCAGCATCGTCGCAAAAGCGCCGCCGATTTAAAACTGTTTATTGGAAATGTATAGATAACTGGATAAATATTCAAGCTACCGGTATTAAACCAATCTCTAAAATCAGATAATAATTCTGAATGTGTGTTCTGAATTGCTCAATTATATTAAACCAATCGCTTCACTATGACAATGTAGCGTCGCAAAATGGCCACGCAAATGGTTTTGGTATTCTATTAAAACACAATGCTTTTTCAATGACCGCCGCTGTTGCAATGACAAGACCATGGTAAATTTGGCAGAAACAACCATCATATTCGTTAAATAATCACTCCCCCCTCCCTAACCCTTCGGGATAACATACTTGTTTTGGGATTGTATTCACTGAAAACCAGAAACAGCCATATAATAAGAATAGTATTTCATAAATATTTCTTCCTAGAGCAGTGGTTATCCATGGTACCTTATTGCCGTACCAGCAGTGAAAGCTCACCTTAATAAATATATAAATGGCATTTATTAACATTATTGATAGAGCGAAGCGAAATCTCTAAGTCAACTTGGGCAAATTGGCGTTGTATGTATGTATGTTTGTCCGAGGATAACTTTCGAAGCGTTGATCCGATCATCGTGAAATTTGATACATAGGTAGGTAGTGATGGCACAATTTTGGTGTGACTAAATGAGCTAAAAATGTTAGGGGGTTGTTGAGATATTGGGGTTCAAGAGGGGTAAAAAAAATGAAAATGAGACTACTAGGTCAAGTGAGACGTCAAATAAAAAGCCATAATAAAAACTAAACTTCGACGAAATTCACAGGGTACAATAGTGACCCCACAGTGCTGTAATTTGGTATGCGTATAGCGGTAAAAGTCTGAAATCTAGATTAACTGCAATTTGTACCCCAAAAAAGGGAACCAATTTATATGAACTCCGGTTACCTGTAATTTGAATGAAACTGTAGGTCAAGTTATATGGTTAAATATTTCGTGGCACTATTTTGACAGTCAAATATTACGAATAAAACTTTTAGTTTTTATGGTAGACTCGCGAGATCTCAGTTCGGGGCGAACCACTAGTTTACTATAAATGACTGTTCCAGGCCTCTCGGAGTGGAGAGCGCTGCTGAGACAGCGGCGAGACTGCTCTTCATGGCTGTGAAGTGGTCTAAGAACCTGCCATCCTTCGCCAGCCTGTCTTTTAGAGATCAGGTCAGTTACATCTCGTACCTACAATTATGTATAACTAGGGTCACAAAACACAGGGGTACAGAAGCAAACTTCAGGTCGATTTTGATTATAATTACGCTACGCCTACGCTGCTCGAGCTTAGCGCCGTTGGGGCTGGCACCTACAATATTCTAAAACCAAATACACAACAATTTTGGTAAGAACCAACATTATTTATTGTCACGTAAGTATTGTAACGTTATTATCACAAGTGAATTCAGAACCAGCTAACGAATTATGTCACATCAAACATGATTTACATCTCGCCAAAGCACGTCACTCTCGGCTAGCGTCGGCCAACTTGTTATTCTCGTTGTACTAAACTTGAATTCTGTACCAATCTATTTTGTGTCTTGGTGCCAGATCATTATATCGCGTTGCAATATGGTTGAAAGTAAACGACGTAAGCGACAAATAAGGAATTCATTAATGTCTTTAAAACTAATGAATAAAATAAAACTTTTCTTTAGAATACTTAGCTAGTTTGATTGTCTAACAAATTGTACAGAATTTACCTGTTCTATTCATATTTTTGATTATAATCGTCAACGGAGTTTTGAAAGAGCCAACTTTGAAAAATAAATCTATCGAGAAAAGTTTTACGAATCGTGTTTCTGTCTTATCACATTACCCGATTAGATCCTCAAGTTATCACTGTCACAATCAAAACTGTACTTTTTATTATAGAACTTCCCACAACTTACAAAACATCACCGAACCAAGGATTAGCAAACTGAAGTGGCAGTGGACACTACGCACTGGAAAGCATAGCGTAGCATCCCCCCCCCCCCCCCCCCCCCCCCACTCGTTAGAACGAAAGAAGGCCTGATAAGAATAGAAAAAAGAATTTATTTCAGAAAGTGTCCATAGGATATACAAAACATAAAAGTAATAATTATAATTACAAATAAACATACAAAAAAAGATTGCTGGGAGCCGTTGGGTGCAGGCCGCACGAGATCGGTTGCTCTGGAAATCTATGGGGAGGCCTATGTTCAACGGTGGCTGGCTTTTGGCTGATACGAAGATGATATAATTGACTACGTGACGCAGGAGATAGTGAGTTCGATTCCTGCAGCGGAGGAATGTTTGCATGATCTACAGATATTTGTTCCGGGTCTGGATGTTTTTCTATATATGATAAGTATGTATTTACACAAAAAAAGTATATAAGTATTCTATCAGTTATCTGGTTCCCATAGTACAAGCTCTGCTTAGTTTGGGGCTAGATAGCGCCGTGTGAAATGTCCAGCAAAATTTATATTAGGTATTTATGATGAAATCACAAAAAAAAATCGACCCTCACCTTAGCAACCTTTCGTTACATAATTCCAGGTGATTCTCTTAGAAGAGGCGTGGTCTGAGCTGTTCTTGCTGAATGCGATCCAATGGTGTCTCCCGCTAGATTCCGCTTGCGCTACTCTCTTCGGCACCGACCAAACTTATCAAGGTAAACAATAAATTAAAATAAAATTATATTTGATAATATATTATTAAACGAGAGGGGATAAAGCAGTGTCTTGCGTTACGGGCGCTATATTGAATCCCGAACGTAACGAAGGATTCCAGAGTTAACTCACGAGCGAGGGAGTTACTGAATGCTGAGTGCAGAGAGGGATATAAGCACGCACAAGATGCAGAAAACTTTATCCACGAAGAGAATACTCTACTTTTCACACTTTCTGCGAGACGGTAAAAACCAAATCTAGGTTGATGCATTCTGTGCAGAGGTTCGTGCGATTTACGAACTTCTTATTGTGTACGTCTCTTTGGTTCAAATTTTAATACAGATGAGGTTCCAAATTCAAATCACATTATGAATCACAAAATGAAATTCTGTACAACTTTACTCCCGGCTCAGCCGTAGGGATGCTTTCGGTGAGATTTCCATGACATATTATAATTTGATATTGTCGAACAAGTGGTGTGAAAAGTACTTACATTTATTTCAAGCAAATAAGTAGTTGTTGCAACATTCTATTGCCGTGGGGCGCCGGCAATAGAATGTTGCCCCTCCGCTCTTGCCCGTGGATGCAGTAGGAGTCTGCTAAGGGATACCTCCGAAAGATGGGCAGCAGCGTCTTTTCGTGTTTCAACACCTATACTGCGCTCGCCAACCCGCCTGCCAAGCGTGGCGAGTATGGCAACAACCCCTCATGGATTTACAACATAAAACCAGGCCCCGAGTCCCCGGCGGCCCCGCTAATCCTGGCTACGGTAGCAGTCACGGTAACGGCGGGGCCAGGGGTGCTAAGAATCCCCGGGAGACGATCGGCTACCAAACCCTACGACGACCACTGGCCCTGGTAACACACAACATCCGCACTTTGAGGACAGACGAAAAGATTGTTGAGCTGGAAGAAGAAATTAGTAGATTACACTGGGGCATTTTGGGGTTATCAGAAGTCCGTAGAGTGGGCGTGGACACGATATCCCTTAAGTCTGGTTACCTACTATACTACCGGGAGGGCGACCAACAGTCCCAAGGTGGTGTTGGGTTTCTCGTTCACAAGTCACTCATCAACAACATTATCACCATCGACAGTGTGTCGAGCAGGGTCGCGTACCTGACACTCAGAATATCTAAGCGATATTCGCTGAAGGTCGTTCAGGTATATGCGCCGACCTCTTCACACCCAGATGAAGAAGTAGAGTCTATGTATGAGGACATCAGTAGAGCCATACATACGAACAAAACTCACTTTATTGTTGTTATGGGGGACTTCAATGCAAAGCTAGGCATGAGAAGCGATGATGAGTTGAGAGTGGGGCAATTTGGATATGGGCAACGGAACCCAAGAGGACAGAGGCTGGCCGACTTTCTGGAGAAAGAAGGACTCTTTATGATGAATTCTTTTTTCCAGAAGCCGCCTCACAGGAAATGGACCTGGATGAGTCCCAACGGTTCCACGAGAAATGAGATTGATTTCATCTTGACCAACAAGAAACGGATATTCAATGATGTCTCTGTGATTCACAGGGTGAAAACCGGCAGTGATCACCGAATTGTTAGAGCCACATTGAATATGAACGTTAAACTTGAAAGGTCCCGTTTGATGAAATCTACGCTCCGACCCACTCGCGCACATATCCAAAACCTCGAGAGCTTTCAACTCGAACTTGCAAATCGCTTTGACTGTCTAGAAGTAGATGCATCAGTGGACGAGATCAATAACAGGTTCGTAGAAACCGTCCATACGGTGGGGTCCCAGTTCTTTAAGACCCCCCGTACCAATAGACCTCAGAAACTCTCTGATGACACCCTTAACCTCATGGCTGAACGACGTTCTTTGCAACTGCAGTCTCCCGATGATGCTCAGTCACATAGGCAGCTCAATAGAAAGATTTGGAAATCCTTGCGGCACGATATTCGTACCTTTAATACATCTCGTATTAAAGATACGATAGAGCGGAATAAAGGCTCCAAAGTGTTCGCGAGAGATAACTCTATTGGGCAGAGCCGCATGACGAAGCTGAAGAGGGAAGATGGCAGCATAACGTCAAGTAAAGCGGAAGTGTTAAGGGAAGTCGAAAGGTTCTATGGACGGCTCTACGATTCGGTCACTAAACCTGTTTGCAGTGCGGCAAACGACCCAAGAGCCAAACTGACCCGACATTATACCGAAGATATTCCGGACATCAGCCTGTATGAGATCAGGATGGCCTTGAAGCAGCTTAAGAACGACAAGGCGCCGGGTGAGGACGGAATCACTTCAGAGCTTCTGAAAGCGGGTGGATCACCGGTACTTAAAGTCCTTCAGAAGCTTTTTAATTCCGCCTTGCTTGAAGGTACGACGCCAAAAGCATGGAACGGGGGCGTGGTGGTTCTGTTCTTCAAGAAAGGTGACAACACCTTGCTTAAGAATTACAGACCCATCTCGCTTTTGAGCCATGTTTATAAGCTGTTTTCGAGGGTCATCGCGAACCGTCTCGAACGCAGGTTTGATGACTTCCAGCCGCCCGAACAAGCCGGGTTCCGTAAAGGCTACAGTACCATAGACCACATACATACGCTGCGGCAAGTCATACAGAAGACCGAAGAGTATAACTTGCCGCTATGTCTCGCGTTTGTGGACTATGAGAAAGCCTTCGATTCGATCGAAGCCTGGGCAGTGCTTGAGTCTCTCCAACGATGCCGTATTGACTATCGGTACATCGAAGTGTTGAAGTGTTTGTATAAAAACGCCACTATGTCAGTCCGAGTACATGAACAGAGCTCGAAGGCGATTCCCTTAAAAAGAGGCGTAAGACAGGGAGATGTCATTTCTCCGAAACTGTTTACGACCGCATTGGAAGATGCCTTCAAGCTTCTGGAATGGAAAGGACTGGGCATCAATATTAACGGCGAATACATCACTCACCTTCGGTTTGCCGACGATATTGTGGTCATGGCAAAGTCGATGGAAGAGCTCAGCACGATGCTCGAAGGCCTCAATCGAGTCTCCCAACGGGTAGGACTTAAAATGAACATGGACAAGACGAAAATCATGTCGAATGTCCATGTCGTCCCTGCCCCAGTTATGGTTGAGAACTCGGCTCTTGAAGTTGTCGACGCGTATGTATACCTAGGACAAACAGTCCAATTAGGTAGGTCCAACTTCGAGAAAGAGGTCAATCGTCGAATCCAACTCGGATGGGCAGCGTTTGGGAAACTTCGCAACGTCTTTTCGTCCAACATACCTCAGTGCCTTAAGACGAAAGTCTACAATCAGTGTGTGTTACCAGTGATGACATATGGAACCGAGACGTGGTCCTTCACTATTGGCCTTATGAATAAGCTCAGAGTCGCTCAACGAGCTATGGAGAGGGCTATGCTCGGGGTTTCTCTACGGGATCGAATCAGAAATGAGGAGATACGTAGGAGAACTCAAGTCACCGACATAGCCCGACGGATTAGCACGTTGAAGTGGCAATGGGCAGGCCATATAGCGCGCAGAACAGATGGCCGATGGGGCCGAAAGGTTCTCGAGTGGAGTCCACGGACCGGCAAGCGCAGCGTAGGACGTCCACCCACAAGATGGGCAGACGACTTGGTAAGAACCGCAGGTCGGCGTTGGATGCAGGCCGCTTCCAACCGCAGTTCCTGGAGATCAATGAGGGAGGCCTTTGTCCAGCAGTGGACGTCCTACGGCTGATATGATGATGATGAAGTAGTTGTTAGAACGCAACACAAAAGGTACCACCAACTTATATTATGCCAGTGAAAGCAATATCTGGTGAACTAGAAAAAAATCGGACAAGTATGAGTCTGACGCGTGCACAGAGGGTTTCGTAATATTTTATTTTATGAAATACTAATTTTCGTTCATAGTTTATTTTCCTATACTTGTGCTGTTTGAACTTACTTCTTGCCTTCATGATTTCTAGGTCAACGGGAATCGGGGTTTGATCTATTTGCAAATCTAAATATTTAAATAGCTGTATTTTTTGATTTCCTTGACTTAGAAGCTTGATTTTTGTACACCTTCATGGGACCGTAAAACTACGTATTTGATATTAATTTCAACTTGATATCTTCACGCGTTTTTGAAAAAAAAATCTTGGTTTAGTACAGAGCACCTTCAAAAATATTTTACATCAATGAAACTTAATATGTAAGGTGTGCGGGTCATGCCACGCGAATGCACCCTGAAAGGTGGACTAAGAACTCCACCGACTGGCAACCTACAGGACGTCGGCAACAAGGCAGACCACGAAAACATTGGCGCGACGATATGGATGGGTTCCACTCTGACTGGCAGGAGATTACTGGAGAACGCAAGGGATGGAAGGAAATAGGGGAGACTTTTGCCCAGTAGTGGGACAGTAGGGGTTATCGAAAAAACTTAAATGGGACCACCCTCTAGTTACTTGATATCTCCAAGAGATCCCGAGGAAAAGGTTCTTGATAGACGGACAGAGAGACAGACAGATAGACAAACAGACAGACGGACAACGATGTGATCCTATAAGGGTCTCTTTTTTCCATTTGAGGTACGGAACCCTAAAACGTTAAAATACTCGAACAACTAATTATAATATAGTAATGTAATGTACGTATTATGCATTAGGTTCGGAGAACAGCAGTAACTCCGGCACGCTCCGGCGGCTGCGCGAGGTGCTGGCGCGGTACCGGGCGGTGCTGGTCGACCCCGCAGAGTTCGCCTGCATGAAGGCCATCGTACTATTCAAATCTGGTAACTACACTATGAATGAATGAATGAATTATTTATTTGTAGAAAAATGGTGTTGTTATCCATTGCTGTTTTTTTTATTGTATAAAGTTACTCCTACAATAAAGCTAAGTTCATATGACCGTATCATAAACCTAACCTTGTTACCGCAAAAAAGTTAAACAACTGTTTAGTGCGTGTTTAAAATAGCCCCTACCAATGTTAGTATTCGGGGTTTTTTTAAACACACGCTAAACAGTGTTTAATTTTTTTTGTAATAAGACTAAGTATTATCTTTTAATTGTATTAGGATAACTATATTGGTGGCGATTCTGTTGTTTACGCTGACTAACTAAAATTGTGTAAAATAGGAACGGTCTTACTTTGTTTACTTTAAAGATCAAAGGGCTAGTTTTAGCAGTCAAATTGGTGCTGATTAAAACTAGCCCGCAAAAACACGCCATCTTAGTAAAAATGACTTAATTTTAGAAATGTCACTTTAAATGTCATTTTAATTTGATCTTTAGCATGAACAAAATAAGACCGTTCGTATTTTACACAATTTTAGCGTAATTTTAACAGAATCGCCGCCAAAGTATCGCCACAGAACATCATTTTTTACAAATAGATTTAGTACAATGGGTGGTCTTATCTTACTTATGAGTACTCTGTTCACAGAAACCCGCGGTCTAAAAGACCCGCTGCAAATAGAGAATCTCCAAGACCAAGCGCAAGTAATGCTGATGTCGCACTCGCGCGCCGCGCACGGAGCCGCTCCCGCCAGGTTTGGGCGTCTACTCCTACTCCTACCCCTACTTAGACTGGTTTCTCCACAGCATCTAGAGAAGGAATACTTCAGTAAGACGATTGGACACACGCCCATGGAAAAAGTATTAGTGGATATGTATAAAAACTAAATAGATAACAGCCAAAACGTTTTTCTAATATTTATTTTGTCAATCTATATTGTCCCACTGCTGGGCAAAGGTCTCCCCTTAAGGAGAGTTTTACTAATAAATGTTTTAAAAAAATCTTGGAAGGTACTTCTACCACTTAGACGAAATTCTACAAAATATGTAATTAATATTATATGATATGTGTATATAATATGAATACTGATTTAAACTGGTATTTATCGCGTATGTACCGTTTTTAGGGTTCCGTATCCAAAGGGTCAGACGGGACCCTATTAATAGGATAGGACTCCGCTGTCTGTCAGTCTGTCAGCAGGCTGTATCTCAGATAATTGGACACGCCAATGTAAAAGGTCTCACCTTTTACATTGGCGTGTCCAATTATCTGACTAAAGTTTAAGTACCTACCTACATTAGGATTTGGAGAATTTCGTCTAAGTAGGTCCAAAATAATTGCGAAATTAGGTTTTTTAACCATCATTAGTTATAGTATTTTTCAAACTTTCGCGATCACTATACATCACTACGAGTATTTATCGCGTGTCTACCTTTTTCGGGAACGTCAGGATAACAAATAAAAACCGGCCAAGTGCGAGTCGGACTCGCGCACATAGGGTTCCGTACCATTATCTATAAAAACGGCAACAAAATCACGTTTGTTGTATGATAGCCCCCCCCCGTAAATATTAACTTTATTTTTATTTAATTATTTATTTTTTAAAGTGAATAACCTGCTACCGTTAGCAGTATCGAGCAAAAACGACCAAAAAATCACGTTTGTTGTATGGGAGCAACCCTGAAATATAAATTTTATTCATTTTTTAGTATTTGTTGTTTTAGCGGCTACAGAAATACATCATCTGTTAAAATTTCTACTTTCTAACTATCACGGTTCATGATAATTGGACACGCCAATGTAAAAGGTCTCAGCGGATATGTTTTTATAGACTGTATAGAACTTCGTTCGAGCACAATCTCGCCTGATGGTAAGCGATGATGTGGTCTAAGATGAAGCATGGATATCTAGAAGAAACCTATTCACTCTTACCTTAAAGAAACCCGGATCGTATTTTTAGGAAAACAGACGACGGCAAAGTGTTCCATACCTGTGTACGCATCAAGAACGTAGAACCAAAACGGTGTGTGCGAATGGGAGGTATATCAACTAGATACGAATGTTACTGAGCCGTACGCCTGCTTGTCCTTTGATTGAAAGGAGATGGTGGAATCAGATCGTAAAGTTCCTGGGAAGATTTCCCAATGTATTCTGTAAACGATCGATAGGCTTGCAACTTTACAATGGTGATCGAGACTATGTATAAAAACGAAATAACGGTAAAACGCTAATGACGTTATTTTTATGGAAGATGCTCTACTTCTTACACATAGACTACTAGATTCTCTAACATTTAAGGAAGGAATGCTTATGATCAATTTGTCCTACCGCAACGCTAACATTTTATTCTATTCCTATTAGTTATATTCTTTTTTTATGAGATTTTGCAGGATCATGCAGGAAAAAACGTTTGTATAATTTTTACATAATATTTGTTTGGGTATTGTGGAAGGCAGTTATTCGTATTTCATGGTATTGTAAATAAGTTGTACGGCCTGAGTAAGTAATATTACCATTAACTATATTTATATATAATCTACGTACCTAGTTAAGGGACCCTTGAAGTATTACGTAAGCAGATTTATTACAATTATTTACCCCCCCCCCCCCCCCCTGTCAGCAAAAGTAAGAAAAGCTTTTAACCCCCCCCCATCCATTCTTACGTAAACATTGGTATATGCATTTTTCTTTTAATGTAAGGTATTCTTTTTTTTATTGATTCATGAGCAGCAGTTATAATCCTAGAAATAAGAAATTAAGCTTAGGATAGAGGACTTCAACGCACTTAATATTTATTTAAACAAACTTTATTGACACGGTATTCAAAATAGAGTAAGAAACAAATATTAAAATCTTAATTAATATTACGAACAATATTACTGCTGACGTAATTACCATCTAGACCCTCCCCCCCATGTCATCAAAAAGAAACAAAGCATAGCCCCCCCCCCCCCCCCCTATAGTGCGTACGTAATACTTGAACGGTCGCTATATATACATATATACAAGCTTATCTACAATCATAGCAAAGTTGCATATTTTTAATTACTATGTAGGTAAATGATAATTAATTAGGTTAGATATCTAGATAAGATGTGTAAATTTATTTATTTTGTAAATACCCGTTTTGTTTAGTATTTATAAGATTATGCTACTAGATACATAAAACTAGCTGTAAACTTATCTTTAAGTTATGTTAGTAGGTAATATAAAAATGTTAAGATAAAATATCTGCTTTAAGTAGGTACCTAGTATTGTAACATATACATATAAGGTAAAATGTAGGTGTAAATAGGTGCACGTTTTCAAAAAAAGGGGGATGCAACCAGAAACGGTTGCTTAGGTACCGTAAATGTACCTACTTATTTATTAACATACATAGGTAATAAGAGGCCGTCCATTGATTGCGTGAGGAAGGGGGGGACGAGGTGTAGCGAGAGATGTATATCACGAGAGAAGCTATCTTGAAATAATGAATCTAATTTTGTTTTTAAATAAGTACAACGCATTTACCCCATGAATACAAATTTTGAAAAATCTCACGTCAGATAAAAGGGATCGAAAGAAATCTCTCGACATCTCTCAAGGGGGAGGGGGGGGGGGGGGGGTCAAAAACGTGTCACGTAATTAATGGACGCCCCCCATAAGGAAATAAATCAAAAACAATTATGGTGATTTAAAAAGTAGATTATTCATGCAGCTATGTAACCAACCTTTGTAAATAGGTACTTAAGGCTTTTAATGTAGGTACTAAGCCCGCCTTGCACAACGATACCTAAATGTATTTAACGACTAAACATGTTTAAATTTGACGTATTTGTATGATTTGACAACTCTATAAATCATATTTCGGCACTGAATACGATCAGGCATCATTGTGCGAGTCGCACTTAATCAAAAAAGTAGTAAATTGTATAATTTTTTATGTAGCTATAATTTAATTTCGGCTAAAATTAACTGCCAGTGTTTCGAAAGTTGTAATTTCGTGTTCGATTAAATATACCATAAAAAACAGTGATTTCTTTTCTTTAGACGTTTCAAATAAGACTAAACAACGCCATCTATTTTGATTTAGTTCCCAACATTAAATAGCGCCATCTGTTAGCGCACGTTTGAACTTAACACAGAACGTTTCCAAGAGATGTCGAGTTTGCTTCAATTCAGTAGTGTTCTTATAAATCTAACACAAAACAATGTAAAGCTGCTTGGGTAAGATAAGATGTCATTAGTTCAATGATATTGCTTCTTGGTCGTTTTAGATTACCCAAAGATTACTTTGGTATACAAAGGGCGTAATCGTAGACAGAGGATCCAATTACGCCCTTTGTATACCAAAGTAATCAATGACATGTTAATCTTCTATCTACGGGCGTAATTAAATAGTTGCACCCCGATATATTTTGGCGTCATCATGGGTCTTCAACACTTCGACCATTTTTGTTTGGGAAGTGTGGGTAAGGGCCGGACTTTCGTGCTTAACCCTGGCTTCAACGTCAGAGACGACCTAAATCACGGGGTGATGTCTGGAGTGCCATCCTGACTTGCAGTTTGGCCTCACAGGCGTTACGTGGCCGATGTCTTGGCTAACGTTGGTCCTCTTATGGCATACGCTATGGAGAGGATGGTGAGCACAGAAGCTCCCGCGGTTATGGACGCCAGGGAGTTTGAATGTCAGGTGGCCGTGCGTGCAGCGGAGCAATGACGTTGAGGTGAGCGTGGCGGCAATTGTCGGCGCGATCGTACATACGGCGCGCTAACATTACCACGAAGTCCTTAACGCTGGATATCTGCACGTCGCGGGCGATGGTGTCGTTCCTAACGTAGCGTCCTGCTCCTGTGCAGACACGTATGTTACAGACACTATGTTTTGCTGGGCTTCTATCCTCTTTTTGTTGGTAGAAGATATTTTGGCGTACGAGCGAGCGAAAAATGCTGTCATTGATCTATGAACCAGTTACCAGATGAAAAAATTAAAAGTCCATCCTCTTTTATTGCGTGTTTCCGCCATTTAAGGAAGCTACTTTCAGGAAAAAAATATAATACAATTTTATTACCCCTAAAGCCAAGATGTCAAAAAATTCTCATTTCTAACATTACGTCATAGGTCCATGGATTCTATTCATCAACATTGTCACCCTCTTAGAAAGTGACAAAGGTCGTCTGTGGTGTCCGTCTCTCCCGGCTCGTTTTTTCGTTCGCAGCAATCAATCCTGTTTGCAAGGGTGGATCCAGCTTTGGTGCCAGGGGGGGTCACATAGTCGTGGTCAAGTCACAAGAAGTTATAATTTAATTTTTATAATCGTAGATACAAGTAAAAAGTAGGTATTTTATTAATGTACTTACATACTGTACTTAAAAATACCTATATTTAAATAACAAAAACAATTTTTCAAATCAAAATATTATATTAAATTAATTAAATATTGAATGTACTTACATAAAATTTATAATGTGACTAAAAATATATTAAAACATTATGTTTAACAATTTTTATTAGTGGTCCGCCTAGGTCCTGAACCCAGCCCAGGGGGGAGGGGGGGTCATGACCCCCATAACACTCCCCTTGGATCCGCCCTTGCCTGTTTGTATAGTAGATCCATGACTTTATTATATTACAATTTACAACCTCCATGACACATTCTTTTAATATTTTTTTGAAAATAGAACATGAGAAGCTACATTTCATGTAATATTTACAGGTCATACTCGTTAATATTAACTGACCGAAAGTGTTTTTAATTTAGAGTGATGACGGAAACAAATAGTATTTTGTGTACCATAACTTTATATTTGTTGAACCAGTAAACAGAAGGCATTGCACAAAAAAAACAGTACTATTATTACTTTTTTACCGTTTAAAAAATTTTTACCGTAGAAGAGAGCTACAACAAACAAAATGATAAGGTGTACGCACACAGTAGTGAAGAAGCGAGCAACCGTATTCCGCGTGTCCAACGAGGTCATTTTCCATCCTCGCTCAAAACGAATGCAGTTGTGTATCAAAATACAGTCCTGACGAACCTTGTGGAACCTGTTTCTCATACCATGTTCAATAACAGGCACTGGGTATTTCAACAAGATTCGGCGCCAGCCATAGAGCGAAGAGCACACAAGACTGGCTGGCGGCGCGTGAAATCGACTTCATCCGGCACGAAGACTGGCTCTCCTCCAGTCCAGATTTGAATCCGTTAGATTACAAGATATGGCAACACATGGAGGAAAAGGCGTGCTCAAAGCCTCATCCCAATTTAGAGTCACTCAAGACATCCATGATTAAGGCAGCCGCCGATATTGACATGGACCTCGTTCGTGCTGCGAAAGACGACTGGCCGCGCAGATTGAAGGCCTGTATTCAAAATCACGGAGGTCATTTTGAATAAATTTTAGTGTCATAAGAATCTATGTTTTGGTAAGTTCATTTTGGTATATAAATGGTTACAGTCCCGGCTACCATACGAATATCTAATGGCAGTCGTTACGGGTTGTTGGAGCTCTCAAAAGTCCAACAATTGGTCTTACTGCAAAGCTTCTATCGATAATTACTATCGATATTTTTTTCTGTATCATAACAACCCTAGGAATGTCAGTTTAACAAATGTCGCAGAGATCAAGCAAGTTTAAGCGATGTGTTCTTGAGGTTTTGTGTATGCGGGACGCGTCTATTCGAGAATGCGCCGCAGCGTGCCGTCTCACTCTTACAGCTATACTATAACAGCTTGTCCATTTCATAATTCACAATAATGTAATATTAGGTACATAAAAATGCAAAAGTGCGTTTGTGCATAAACAATAAACTATCTATCAATACCTATAAATAAGCATCATCATTATAACAGCCGTAGAATGTCCACTGGTAAACAGGCCATCAAATCAAAGAGATTTGCACTCTGCAATTCAGTGTCGGCTTTATTTACGTAGGTTGGTATGTTCTTACTCCCGTGCCACACTTGGTGACTATATGTACATAGGTATTTGCGTAGTTGTAGCCAAGTCTAGCGGCGCGCCGGCAGCATTATTACAGCGGATAGTGCGTAGATTATAATTCCAGTGTGAATTAAATCCTAGAATGAACAATCATAAAATTTTACCAGACCACTGACTGATGATGATGTTACCCAGTCTAAAAGGGTAGCCCTAAACAAAGAACAGAACAAATAGGTATTGTTTATTGTGTAGACACCGCATTTAAATAAAATTAAATGATGAATTGATGATGCGTGTCCTTTGTGCATAAAAATATTATATAATCTGTGTCTTTGTGGTTGGCGATGAGTCTAAGGAAAATATACCATAGAACTACCGAATAACGTATATAGTTGGGTGAGAGAACAAACGACTGGTTTTTCCCAATCGATTATTTACCTACCTACTCCAATGAGCGTAGCCAGGATAGGCTTTATGGGGCAGAAGCAATGAAACGCAATATCTTATTTTAAAACTATACCTACCTAATCTACGAAACAAGTTCTGAGATGGCGAAACTAATCTAATCTAACTACCAAGCAGGCATGAAAATGATTACCTTCTTCTTTAATGCATTTTCATTTCGTGATATGATTAGTCTTTTGCACTGCTATTTTACATGTGAAATTTCACAGGCAATGAATTGTAATAGCATAATGTCATACTTGCAACACGATTCAACAGATCCGAATGAATACGACCGATGATTTGCGACGAAAAACGAAGCATCTGCTATTTAAGGTTCAAACGTCACGTCATCGAAATCGAATGATTTCTAGCGGTACTTTCGCACGAAACAGGTTAGAAAGAGCGATCTCATCGGAATGATTTTAGCAGGTCACGCGAAGGAAGGTAGCAGGAGTGGTGTTATCAATATTCACATGCTACTTGTGAAATGTTCCATCCCTAATGCCTAGCCATTGCTGGGTTACATCCCCCACATCCGCCCCCCTTATTTTCCCATTCTATACGATCTTTAAATTCCTCTGGCCAGATACGGAAATGGAGGCATTTCGCCTGGACCGAACACGCGGATACGCTACCGGTGGTTATTTTTCTTAGAGAAAGCCTCCATTATGCTGAAAATGAATGTGTAAAGCTTTAACATTGCATGAGTTAAACGCTGAATATGGCTGTGCCTACACAAAAACTGTACAACACCGTTACCTTGTTATTACCCATAGCAATAAATACAATTTGATTTGATTTGCTGCGAGGCACGCGCCAAATTCTAAATCGTTTTTGGTTGGTTTCCTGCAACAGTGGAGGGGCAGGGGTTAGGGGGCAACTGCCCCACCGTGCACGTGGCTACGTCCATGAGCACTTTGTTTATAAAACGGTCTTTCAAGCGGTGACCTAAGGTTTTCCCACTTTTGTAGGTTTATTATAATTATTGTTTCCCGTAATAATAATTTAAAAACTGAAGTATTATCATTATCAACAATACTTATGACAAACTAGGATGGTAGACAAAAATAAATAAATGTTGCAATCTGCACAGACCATATATGTATTTTTGCCAGACGAAATTATAAATTATTATTTTAATCAAAATTATATTTTTTGTAAGCTTTCCGATTCTCACACTAATAATGTAAAAGTTTGAATGTTTGTTTATTTACCTATATGTTTGTTTGTTTGTTACTCAATCACGACGTAACGCCTGAATAGATTTCGGTGAAATTTGGTATATACGTAGATAATAACCTGGATTACCACATAGGCTACGTTTTACCCCATAAATCAGTTCCCATAGATAAAAATAGGGTGTCAAGTCAAGTTGCAACAGCGAGTTTAGCTTTATTTCTAGGTTACCTACACATTTAGTAGTGTAAAGCGTACAAAGTCGCGGGCAACAGCTAGTATAATAATAGATCTGATACCTACAGATGTATAAATGAATTGGTAAGTATTTCATGTATTTATATGATACTTTGTGTATACGGATATGTACAAAACGATTTTATTGATTCTATACTTAAGTACAATACAATTACCAAATATTCGTTTTGCAATAACTCAGTTAACTCAATAGAACTGGCAACACAGTTATTAACCCTATTTTCTACACATTACCTAAACGAGTGTCACACTCAATTTTCATAGGCAGTTTCTAAGCAGATCATATTTTGCTCCTCTGGTCTATTATTTGGATAATTTCAAAAACTTTTAATAGTTCGCTCAGACTAAAAAAAAAGATATAGAGTAGATGTCTACTATTGGAACTGAAATGCAATATGAAACGACCGGTTATTGAAAGTGCTATAGAAACATGGTAACTACTTAGGCTAAAAAGTTTACTCATAACTTTTATCCAAAGGTTAAGAGATTAAGCGATAAGACCGCCCATTGTTTATATACCTATTTATCAGTATTTTTATTTGGTGTGCAATAGAGAGTAGGTACACACAGCTACACATCAAGCTATGTTTTCCAGTATAAGCTGACCTCGCATTGTGTAGGCTTTTCGTAGAATTAGAAGTTAGTTAGTTAGAAGAAGAATTAGAAGAATTAGCCGTGTGTACTCGTATATGTATAATCATTATTGTTTTAATTAAGTCGATAACAAACAAGATAAATAGTGTTTTCTGTAGGCAAGTAAGTAATTAGTTGATAACAACACAATTTCTGTTAGTTGGATGTTCTGTGGTTTTTAGGGTTCCGTAGCCAAATGGCAAAAACGGAACCCTTATGGATTCGTCATGTCTATCTGTCTGTCTGTCCGTCCGTATGTCACAGCCACTTTTTTCCGAAACTATAAGAAATGTTACTGTTGAAACTTGGTAAGTAGATGCATTCTGTGAACCGCATTAAGATTTTCACACAAAAATAGAAAAAAACAATAAATTTTAGGAGTTCCCCATACTTAGAACTGAAACTCAAAAATTTTTTTTCATCAAACCTATACGTGTGGGGTATCTATGGATAGGTCTTCAAAAATGATATTGAGGTTTCTCATATATTTTTTTCTAAACCGATTAGTTTGCGCGTGAGACACTTCCAAAGCGGTAAAATATGTGCCCCCCCCCCTCTGTAACTTCTAAAATAAGAGAACGATAAAATTAAAAAAAAATATGATGTACATTACCATGCAAACTTCCACTGAAAATTGGTTTGAACGAGATCTAGTAAGTAGTTTTCTAATACGTCATAAATCGTAAAGCGCGACGAACTACAAGAACTTTTGTATTATGTTACTTGCTGCTACGGAACCCTTCATGGGCGAGTCCGACTCGCACTTGGCCGCTTTTTTATAAGAGCAAAGAAACAAAACGGTACCTACTCCGTCGTGGTTTTAGTTATGAGTGAGACAGAACACATTTTCACTAGATTTATTCATTGGGACTCTTAATTAAAAAACTAGTTCTTACCTAACTATGAATGAACTTATTATACCAGTCTTAAAACTATTTTGGGCTGCCATCAATAAAAATACTTTTAAGACAGTCACCAAAACACATTATATAAAGAGTTTTTAGTTATAAAAAGAAGTGAGTCTAATATTACAATGTTCGAAGCATTTTGTCAAAAAGGCTGACTGTATCAAAAGTAAATCTATGCCTAAATAAAACGTTAATCAAAAGACATTAGAGTACCTAATTATTTTTAAATACGCAAAAAAAAGTACCTTTTATCAAATATCTACACAACAGAACGCAATTCTCCTTTTTATTAAAGGTAATTAGCATATTTTTACTATTCTGATTTGCAGTTAAATTGCATTTTTCGAATGATTTAAACATCTTAAAACCCTTCTATAAACAGGAAAAGTTGTCTGTTCCAACAAAATGACAATTTAATGTAAATACAAATACCTACCACTTAAATTAAATTAAAGCGAATAAATTATGTTCCTCTTTTAGCTTAGAGCTTCGAGAACATGCAAGGTAAAATGGAAAATATTATGAATACATATTACATGCAAGCATTATGATATGAAAGTACCTATTTATACTTTTGTAAAACAGATTCGTTTGAGTAGGAACCAAAATGGTGATTAGTAGCTACATGAAGATGATTTTAATATGCGATAACTTGCACAATTATTTTTTAATTGAACCCTTATCTCAGTTACTAAGCACAGCGATAATGTTAACATTATTTCGAGAATGTTAAAACAACATGTACCTATCTACTGTTTTAACATTTTACGTTATGACTTTGATCAAATTAATAATAGTGAATTATTATTTTGTTCAATTTTACTGTTAGCAAAGTTGTGTGTAGATAACATACCTACTAAACTTCAGAAAGCAATGTGAGATTAATGTTATATATAAAATCAATCTTCAAGTTTACAATCTCTTTTTTGATTCCCAGTCTGACACTGCTAAATGTGTTCCCTAATTGAATGATTTCCCAAAATTCCATAATAACCATGGGACTAAGAATCAAACAAGGAAATACCTAGGAAGGAATACCTAATAGGAAAACTTTGTGACCAATGTGGCAGCCCAACAATTCAAGTAATGTCCAACAAATGCAATGTAGGTATTAGACACATCTAGAGGATAAATATGGGTTTTTCCACTTCAAGTTTCAAAACAAGTGATAAACTGGATATTATAATGAACTTTGTTGTTTATGCAGACCGCATGATTATTGGCTTCTTACCAAGGTAAAAACTCCGGTTTGATTAATTTCTTTTATCTCGATTATATGCGATTCTAAAATTAACTTAATTTGTGACGTTAATTACAAAATATCACATTTTTATCACCCAACGTCAATTCAAAAATCCTAGTATAATGAAGGTTGTCTGTAGAAACCACCGAAAACAATAGAATTAGTCATTTTTTCTATAACCATGTAGGTAAATGGTCGGTTAGCTTCGAAACGTACTACACCAATTCTGTTACTAAATTCAGCAACAGTAACAGCCGAGGCTACGGTACCTTCTTCTGTTACTTCTATTTCAGCTTTATGGACTAGTTTAGACACATAGAGAGGCGTTCGTGCCATGTTAGGTAATCTAGCTTTGTTACTATCAAATAAGTCGATAATACCCATCTTCTGCCTTAAAACTTCCGTCAAGTCCAAATCAGACTTGATTTTAAAGCGAGGAATGAAGCAGTCTACTTCGTCATCTGAGAATTCTTCCTGAGATAGTCTGAGTTCCTCAAAGAACGTGTCTAGAGGTACTTTTTGAAAGTTAGAGAACATGCTCTCTAGTGACACACCGTGGTTCGGCAACATGATGAGCATGGAGAGGCGATTCTCTTTTCCATAGGGAAGCTCTATAACCCTGGCTTGCAGATCCTTGATGTTGGAGAAAGGGAAGGTAGCACGGTTGTACATCATGTTGACTTCTCCGATCTGGGTACCGTTACTGTTGTAGAACGCTTGTTTAGATGTTGAGGTAGTGTTGAATGGAATTGTCCATTGTCCTTTGAAGTAGAGCGCGCTGGCTAACACCATCGGAGTGTTCTGGAAGCTGCTGGCTTGGACTATCGATGGAATACGTCCATGAGTGAAGTTCGATATGACTCCGTTCAGCAGATTTGCAGATACTTCTGGGTCACGGAAGCTTAGAGCGACCATGTCCGTATCATAGTAAGCTTTAGACTCCTGCTGGAACTCGGCTAATGGAAGTTTATCCTTATCAACAAATATACCATTAAACTTGGCTAGTTCAATCGTATTTGTTTTGACTAGGAGCCATTGGGCTATCTGCCTAAAGTTCATGCGTGTGATATTTTTATTTCTTGATACTCTCAGCGCTGTGTTGATTTCTTTCCTGGTGTTGTCGGTAGCACCTTCAGCGATAACGGCAAGAGCCGTCCATATAGTGATCGGGGAAATTATCATATTTTGCCCTGGGCCTTGTAAAACCGATGTATGATACAGGAACTCAATAGAAAAATTACCTATCTTCTCTGTGAGTCCATTTCTGACTCGTATACTCGGTGGAATATCAGGCAATGTCAGGTTGGCATTATCAGGCTTTGTTTGACCATAGCACGTCGCAAAACAAAACAACAGAGGCACTGCAACTAACATTTTGTAACACATCACTGTTCGCTTGTGACGTTGAACAACACAAGTAGCACTGGACCGTTCACTATTCACAGAGTGTGCCACATCTCGTGAGATTCTTGAGGTACTTTTGTAAGTTGACGTATAACCGGTTAGCATTGGTTGGTTTCTCAAGGCGCGTAATCTCATGGACCAGTAGGTACGATGACTAATAAAACTTAAAAGCGAGCACGTCTTTGCGACTCGCAGTCACGTTGCGAGTGATCAAATTAATCATTTACTCATTATTTATATATGTTAGTGGCAGGAAAATATTTTTATGGAAGTTCTTCCCAATCCCATGTTAAAAGTGAATGAAAGGGCTTTTGTTTACTTTTTCAGTTCAGAGTACCTACCTACTCACTTGATGTTTTTTATTCAGAAAGTACCTACTTACGTAAATACACTAGACTACACACTACACCAAGGCAAGTAAATAAATAAAGTAACATAGAAGCATGAATGAAACGAGTAGGTACACACGGCTACACATCAAGCTATTCAATTCCCGTATAAGCTGACCTCTCATTCTACTAAAAACCTATACAATGCGAGGTCAGCTTATACTGGAACTGTATAGATTGATGTGTAGCCTAATTGAATTAAACTTTCTTTTCTGTTTTTTAATTCATGTTGAGTTTGAGTTCTTTCAATCATTCATGTTGAGTCTTTGCTGTTTATTATGCTGGCGCCACATGTGCGCAAAGTTTGAATAATTAGCCAATTTTTAGGGTTCCGTAGCCAAAGAGTAAAACGGCACCCTATTACTGAGATTCCGCTGTCTGTCTGTCAGTCCGTCTGTCACCAGGCTGTATCTCATGAACCGTAATAGTTAGACAGTTGAAATTTTCACAGATATTTCTGTTGCCGCTATAACAACAAATACTACAAACAGAATAAAATAAATATTTAAGGGGGGCTCCCATACAACAAATTTGATTTATTTGGCGTTTTTATAGATGATACGGAACCCTTCGTGCGCGAGTCCGATTCGCACTTGGCCGGTTTTTTCAGACACTTTTCCAGTGTCTGAAAAAACTTATATATGTTATGTATTAATGTTTGCATGATCTACAGATATTTGTTCCGGGTCTGGTTGTTTCTTATATTATATGAACGTATTTACAAAAAAAAATGTAGGTATATATGTATACCTACATTGTTTTTTGAACTTTGACATTGGTGCGAGCGACATCTGCCTGCAATAATAAATATTTCACACAGCGCTATCTAGGCCCAAAATAAGCATAGCTTGTACTATGGGAACCCGATAACTGATAGAATACCTACTTACATTTCACACAGCGCTATCTAGCCCCAAAATAAGCAGAGCTTGTACTATGGGAACCCGATAACTGATAGAATACCTACTTACATTTCACACAGCGCTATCTAGCCCCAAAATAAGCAGAGCTTGTACTATGGGAACCCGATAACTGATAGAATACCTACTTACATTTCACACAGCGCTATCTAGCCCCAAAATAAGCAGAGCTTGTACAATGGGAACCCGATAATTGATAGAATACCTAGTTATCGGGTTCCCATAGTACAAGCTCTGCTTATTTTGGGGCTAGATAGCGCTGTGTGAAATGTCCAGCAATATTTATTATTGCGGGCAGATGTCGCTCGCACCAATTTTTTTACCTTAAAATCATGGACTATCGTTAAAATCCATAGGTAGGTAGGTAGTACTAATTTATTAATTCTGTCTTATTGTCTGTCTGATTGTTTGTTACGTTTTCACGACTATACAGCTGGACCAATTTTGATGAAACTTGGTATAGGTACAGATTATTAGGTACCTGCAGATAAATTATGACCGGAGCCGGAGGTTAAGCTTCTTTACCCGTCTGCGCAGACGGACAGAAATAGTTTTTTTGACATAGGTAGGTACCACGCGTGCAAACCCAGCTAGTCATTTTAGGTCTAGAAGTAAACTTTTGCAAAGTTTGAGCCCGTTCAGCAGTTTTAGTGTGAAGGGATAATAAAGACCCAAATCATTTTTCTATAGAAACTATGACACCCCATTTTTATCCCATGGGAACATATTTATGGGATAAAAAGTAGCGTATGTGTTAATCCAGGTTTTAATCTACATACATACCAAATTCCATTGAAATTGGTCCAGCTGTTACGACGTGATTGCACTTAGGCGGCAAGGAGGGCGATAACATGCCCTTTTTGTCTAGAAGGTATTACACTATATTATATAAGCGAAAGTGTAATAATACCTACTAGACAAAAAGGGCGATAACATGACCTTTTTGTCTAGAAGGTATTACACTATATTATAAAAGCGAAAGTGTAATAATACCTACTAGACAAAAAGGGCGATAACATGCCCTTTTTGTCTAGACTATATTATAAAAGCGAAAGTGTAATAATACCTACTAGACAAAAAGGGCGATAACATGACCTTTTTGTCTAGAAGGTATTACACTATATTATAAAGGCGAAAGTGTAATAATACCTACTAGACAAAAAGGGCGATAACATGACCTTTTTGTCTAGAAGGTATTACACTATATTATAAAAGCGAAAGTGTAATAATACCTACTAGACAAAAAGGGCGATAACATGACCTTTTTGTCTAGAAGGTATTACACTATATTATAAAAGCGAAAGTGTAATAATACCTACTAGAGAAAAAGGGCGATAACATGACCTTTTTGTCTAGAAGGTATTACACTATATTATAAAAGCGAAAGTGTAATAATACCTACTAAACAAAAAGGGCGATAACATGACCTTTTTGTCTAGAAGGTATTACACTATATTATAAAAGCGAAAGTGTAATAATACCTACTAGACAAAAAGGGCGATAACATGACCTTTTTGTCTAGAAGGTATTACACTATATTATAAAAGCGAAAGTGTAATAATACCTACTAGACAAAAAGGGCGATAACATGACCTTTTTGTCTAGAAGGTATTACACTATATTATAAAAGCGAAAGTGTAATAATACCTACTAGACAAAAAGGGCGATAACATGACCTTTTTGTCTAGAAGGTATTACACTATATTATAAAAGCGAAAGTGTAATAATACCTACTAGACAAAAAGGGCGATAACATGACCTTTTTGTCTAGAAGGTATTACACTATATTATAAAAGCGAAAGTGTAATAATACCTACTAGACAAAAAGGGCAATAACATGACCTTTTTGTCTAGAAGGTATTACACTATATTATAAAAGCGAAAGTGTAATAATACCTACTAAACAAAAAGGGCGATAACATGCCTTTTTTGTCTAGAAGGTATTACACTATATTATAAAAGCGAAAGTGTAATAATACCTACTAGACAAAAAGGGCGATAACATGACCTTTTTGTCTAGAAGGTATTACACTATATTATAAAAGCGAAAGTGTAATAATACCTACTAGACAAAAAGGGCGATAACATGACCTTTTTGTCTAGAAGGTATTACACTATATTATAAAAGCGAAAGTGTAATAATACCTACTAGACAAAAAGGGCGATAACATGCCTTTTTTGTCTAGAAGGTATTACACTATATTATAAAAGCGAAAGTGTAATAATACCTACTAGACAAAAAGGGCGATAACATGACCTTTTTGTCCAGAAGGTATTACACTATATTATAAAAGCGAAAGTGTAATAATACCTACTAGACAAAAAGGGCGATAACATGACCTTTTTGTCTAGAAGGTATTACACTATATTATAAAAGCGAAAGTGTTATAATACCTACTAGACAAAAAGGGCGATAACATGCCGTTTTTGTCTAGAAGGTATTGTAGTAGGGCATGTTATCGTCCTTTTTGTCTATTATCTATTTATGAACGGTACCTACAATAAAATAAAGGATGGAAGATGAGCACTCATTCCCAACATAATTTCCTACATACATTGAGGTTAACTAAATTACCTTATGTATGACAGGTATGTATAATTATTTAATAAGTATATAGAGTTATAGGGAAGTGTAGACGGGACGAGGTCGTAGCCACGTAGGTTCATTTTACGAATAATACTCGTACTTAAATTAGAATTCTCTATCTGAATAAAATTTAATAAATTGTATAACTGTCTAAATGGATTACTTTTGCTAGTGCTACAAAGCGAGATCTCCAAATCAACTTGTGTATATTGGCGTTGTATGTATGTATGTATGTTTGTTTGTCCGAGGATAACTTTCGAAGCGTTTATCCGATCATCGTGAAATTTGATATATTGGTAACTATATAGTGTTAGCATAATCCTGGGTGTGACTAAATGAGCCAAAACCGTTGGGGGGTTGTTATAATTTATTAAGGTTCAAGTGGGGTAAAAAAAAACAAAATAAGACTATTAGGTCAAGTGGGCTGTATAATGAAATGTCTTCATTAGTACATTTCAACCACGTTTTTATTTTTGTTTAATCCTTGTAGTTTTTGAGTTAATTGCTATAATCAAAACTGAACTTTGCCGAAATTCACAGGGTACACCAGTGACCCCACAATTACTGAAATTCACAGGGTACACCAGTGACCCCACAGTTACTGAAATTCACAGGGTACACCAGTGACCCCACAGTTACTGAAATTCACAGGGTACACCAGTGACCCCACAGTTACTGAAATTCACAGGGTACACCAGTGACCCCACAGTTACTGAAATTCACAGGGTACACCAGTGACCCCACAGTTACTGAAATTCACAGGGTACACCAGTGACCCCACAGTTACTGAAATTCACAGGGTACACCAGTGACCCCACAGTTACTGAAATTCACAGGGTACACCAGTGACCCCACAGTTACTGAAATTTGGTATTCTTGTAGCTTTAGTGACACAAATATAGGAAAGAATCTGAAACCCAGAATAATTGCAATTTCTACCCCTAAAACGAGTAACCAACTAACATGAATCCTCTTTACTTGTATTTTGAATGAACTATAGGGTATGTTAGTTGATGTGCATATCGTGGCACACTTTATTAGTCAAAAGATAATGAGTAATATTTGTTTAGTTTTTTGGAGACTCGCGAGATCTCAGTTCGGGGCCACTAGTTTTACTTAGAAGTCATAAAATTTGAAGTAATATTCATCCATTACCATAAAATATTTAGCCATATTGGTATCAAATTTATAATAAATAAATAATTAATTAAATTAACAATAATAAAAAAAGTAATTAAATTAATAACTGATAAAATGCAACTGTGGTAAGTAAGTACACACCTGCCCGACGCCGTCGCGCGTCAGTAGCAGGGGATATGTAAATACCAACACAAAACCCGATATGCTAAGGAAAAACATCTTATGATAACAAACATTTCGCAGAATAGTTTTGTATTTGGTTAATTCTAAAATAATCCAGATTACATAGGTGGCTATTATCGGAATTAGTATGCGGTTTTACCTCAGTCGCGTCTAGGGTTACCAACTTTTTTTCTATCAAATAGGTATATAGTATTTTCGAAGCTGTTACCTCTAAAAATATAGTTGATGGCAAAAAATGAGAAAAATATAATATTAAAATATAAATAATAATAATATAATATAATAAAATATTTATTTTTTCATTGAATACTTTTTGCTGCTCTGCGCATTAATCATTAAATTTTTATTTTTTAGAAAGCATTCATATGCTTAATAGCAGTCCACATTTAAGCTGAAAAACACCATTAGAACTGCTTTTATTAGATTCAACTCGTCTCTCCATTTCGTCTTCGTGACAGAAAATATGCGCTCTGAGAATGCTGATGTTGCAGGAATTGAAAAATGAAATGATACAATTTTTTTAAATATTAGGCAAGTCTGAATTATCTAAGAGAAGAACTTCTTGCCATTTTCACAGTTGATATATTATAAAGTTTTTGGTTAGAACGTACAATGTCCCAAATTTTGTTCATTTGATTAATTTCTGAGTACCCACAAATTGTTAAAATTAATTTTTAGTTTCTCAGCAATTTCAAATTCGCGCGCGACCCGCGGGTTGTGTAGAGGGGAGCGGGCTTTAAAAAAAGAATAAGGCTGCGTCCCGCTTTACGCAAAATATAGTAGTTTCGCCTACTATATATTTTTTTTAGAATAATAGTATTTGGTCCTCTAATATAGTAGGGTTGACAACCCTAGCCGCGTCAGTAGACAGGTTGCTAAAGACTAGTGGTTTGCCCCGTACTGAGAGAGATCTCAGTACGCTAGTCTCCCATAAAAACAAATCCCATAAAATGTTATTTGTTTTGACTACGGTTTACGGATTAAGATTATTTATTTCTCATAAATTTACATAGTAAATTGTTTACTGAGAAACATGCAATTCTGCTCTACTTACATAAGTAGATATACAATTAATAATATACAATGAGCTGACTTAGCATAACATGAACATCTACTACGACTATCAAAATATTGTCACTAAATAAAGATCCAATCAACTTGACCTACAGTTTCATTCAAATTACAGGTAACGGAAGTTCATCTATTTTGGTTATCCTTTTTTAGGGATAAATTAAAGTTATTCTGGATATCAGACTTTCCCCTATATTTGTGTCACTACAGCTACACACATACCAAATTTCAGCACTGTGGGATCACTGGTGTAGGTACCCTGTGAAATTTGTCAAAGTTCAGTATTATTATGGTTAATAACTTAAAAGCTACAATTTAAACTTAAAATAAAATCGGGGTCGAAATGTACTTACAAATACCTTTTATTAGACGTACCACTGGACACACATTTTTTTACCCCTCTTGAACCTCAATTTTTAGCTCATTTAGTCACACCAAAATTGTGCCATCACCTACTACATACTTATGTATCAAATTTCACGACGATCGCTACAATGCTTCGAAAGTTATCCTCGGACAAACAACCATACGTACATACAACGCCGATTTGCCCAAGTTGATTTAGAGATCTCGCTTCGCTCGATCAATAATTCTTCTTTTGGATCCGGTAGGTTGCGTTATTGTCGAGATCCAGAAAATTGCGGACGAAGTAGCGGGCATACAACTAGTATAAGCCTTGGCTTTCGAACGTGTATCTAGGCAAGTAGCTAAGCACCTTTTGTAAAACGACTATAAAGTTTTTTTAAAGCATGTTGTGCAATCTACTGTTCCATAATAATTAAATTCATTGACGGCCCGCAACAAAACGTAAGAAAATACATAAAGAATACTTATTGATCGAGCAAAGCGAGATTTCCAAATCAACTTGGGCTAATCGGCGTTATATGTATATTTGTTTGTCCGAGGATAACTTTCGAAGCGTTGATCCAATCATCGTGAAATTTGATACATAAGTAGGTAGTGATGTGATGGCACAATTTTGGTGTGACTAAATGAGCTAAAAATATTGGGAGGTTGTTGAGATATTGGGGTTCAAAAGAGGTAAGAAAAAAAGAAAATGAGACTATTAGGTCAATTGGGACGTCAAATGTAAGGTATTCATTAGGAAATTTCAACCTTGTTCTTATTTTTAGTTTAATCCTTATAGTTTTTGAGTTATTAGCCATAATAAAATAAAACTTCACAACAAATTTCACGACAAAATTCACAGGGTAGGTACACCAGTGACCCCACAATGCTGAAATTTGCTATCGTGTAGCTTTAGTGACACAGATATAGGCAAAAGTCTGAAATCCAGAATAACTGCAATTTCTACCCCAAAAAAAGAACCAATTTACATGAACTCCCGTTACCTGTAATTTGAATGAAACTGTAGGTCAAGTCAGTTGCTTATTTATTTCGTGGCACTATTTTAATAGTCAAAGATTACGAATAATATATTTTTGTGCTAAGGGAGATTCGCGAGATCTCAGTTCGGGGCGAACCACTAGTATATTAATAGTTACGACAGATTCAATATAACAATTTAATAAAATTAAAAATAATTATGTATGTAGCTCAAACGGACAGGTACCTAGATATAAAAAGATATAGGTAGGTAAGTATTTCCATAAACATGGAGGCATGTAGTAAACAATGCCTTTTATATAACTTTATTGATAATGGTTTCAACGGTGACCGTAGGTACACACGGCTACACATCAAGCTATACATTTCCAGTATAAGCTGACCTCTCATTCTACGAAAAGCCTACACAATGCGAGGTCAGCGTATACTGGAAATGTATAGCTTGATGTGCAGCCGTGTGTACCAGTTTAAACACCATAGTGACGAGTCTGACTGAACACACCACGGTCATTGGTGATGCAATCTTACCGGTGAATTTCATTACACACGGCTAACGATTTGTAGTAAGTAATGACTGATATTGATCTCATCGGTGACTGACATTTTGACCGGTCAAAACTTAAAAAATAAATAATACTGAACATTACACTCAACACCGTATGTCAATGTAATACCTATATTGTCCGTATGACCTACGGTGCTGAGACGCGGGTGGTGTGCCGACCAGTGGTACTTCTCGGTACATCTGCTTGTCCGGTGGTGGAAAGAGGAAATAGGGTTAATTAAGGAGATGAAGATCTTGCGCACATTTACCAAAATAAATCTTTAAAAAAACTTGCCTCAGGGCTGAGCGTTCTCTGCCAAGAGCAAGTTAGTCCTTCAGAAAAAAAAAACTTTCGTTTAAAAACCAAAGACGTGTATATTTATTATCCGTTGGATAGCGTTACTCAATGTGAAATAGGCACTTGTCTACTCACCAAAGACTATAGCTCATGACCTCACCAATGACGTCGGGAGTCAAGTGACTTCACATAAATGAAGCTACGACGTCACTCAAGTCTCATTATGACATTTAAACACCGCAGCGCCATCTTGTATAATTAATTCCAAGAAATTAAATTTTTGAATTGCTTCGAAGCACTAATATTACTTAAGCTTAAATTAGTTTCTCATATAAGTGAAATGTAAATTTATTTCGAGAAAATAAATGTTCTGTAACCATAAATACACGTTAGTCTTTTCCTCCAGCTTCTCTTGACACTCAAAAGTATCCTATGTTTGAATCCAGGTCATAATTTATTAACACACTTCATCGAAATTGGTTCAGCCGTTACGACGTGATTAAGTGACAAACGAACACCCAAACTTTCACATTTACAATACTAGCTGTTGCCCGCGACTTAATACGCGTTACAATACTAAATGTGTAGGTAACCTTGAAATAAAGCTAAACTCGCTGTTACAACTTGACTTGACAATCCATTTTTATTCCATGAGACCTGATTTATGGGATAAAAAGTAGTCCAGGTTATAATCTACGCACATACTAAATTTCATCGAAATCGGTTAAGCCGTTACGACGTGATTGAGTAACAAACAAACAAACATCCAAACTTTCGCACGAATAATATTATAGTGTGATTTAAAACTGCAAATAAATTAATAATTGCATTTCTTGAAAATACTGCATGTACCTAAGCAATAAGGCGCCGAGTGATAACGGGCTCGCATCAGAGACGGTACACTAAGCCAGCTTGCACAAAAATCCTTAAACGTATTTAGCGACTAAACATGTTTAAATTTGACGTATTTGTATGATTTGACAACTCTCTAATTATTTAATTAGAGATTATTTAATTATTTAATTAGAGGGTTGTAAAAAACATATAAATAAATAAATAAAAAAAAATATATTTCTGAACATTTCACACAGCGCTATCTAGCCCCAAACTAAGCAAAGCTTGTACTATGGGAACCAGATAACTGATAGAATACTTAAATACTTTTTTTTTGTAAATACATACTTATAATACATAGAGAAACAACCAGACCCGGAACAAATATATGCAGATCATGCAAACATTTGTTCCGCAGCGGGAATCGAATCCGCTACCTCCTGCGTCTCAGCCGGCTATTCGCCCACTGCACCTTCACGGGCGTTGCCAGGGGGGGGGGATAGGGGTTCAAGCCTAAGAGTAGTAGAGTTCCTTGTGAAAAGGCTCGCCCGGGGAAGTACTACCTATATCTGCCGCCAAGCAGCATTGCTGTGTTTCTGTTTTAAGGGTATGGCTGCCGGAAAAACTACAGGCGCATGTGGCTTTACAGCTGTATGCCTCAAGCTGATGGACGCAGGGCAGTGCATTTGCGTGCACGCGGTAATACTTCGCAATGCCACGTTAACCGATTTCGATAATAAAAAAAATATTGGTGGACATTTCACACAGCGGTATCTAGCTCCAAACCAAACAGAGCTTGTTGGGGTGGAGTAACTGATAGTATACTTATATACTTTTTGAAGCAAAACTTCTTTATGCACGCTTGACTTGGGGAGTAAGCTAGTGAATGCGTTTCGAAAAGTGCGAACGGAAGTTGAGAGGGAGATATAAGTTCGTGAAGATAGAAAGAGAGTGTTACATTTCGTATATTACTGTAGGAGCGAGAGAGAGTAGTGCGCGCGCACATTTTCTTTCTCTCTTCCTCTCATAGCCAGTGCATGAAATATATACCTAGTCAGGTCATAAGTATTGTCACACAGTAAAAACTTTTCTTTTAGAATGCTGGCCACAAAAAAGTTTATAGAATTCGAATTTTGAATTGTTTATGAAAATTAAAATGTATACTTTTTAGAATTTTACTCATTTTTAAATATGGAGTGGACGCTTAAAGAAGACCGTGTTGCAGTTATTGCGTTGCATCGTTGCGGTTACGCGCCAATTCAAATTTTTGACATACTGAAAATTTGAATATAACCAAAAGATTCGTTTATTGCACCATCAAACGATACAATAAAGACTCTAGTGTAGATGACAGGTCAAGAAGTGGTCGCCCTCGGTCTGTTAGGACTCCAGCAGTGATAAAAGCTGTGAAGGCGCGAATTCAAAGAAATCTCAAACGTAAGCAGAAACTGTTGGCCCTTCAGATGGGGTTAAGCAGAACCACGGTGAAAAGGGTGTTAAATGAAGACTTAGGGCTTCGGGCATATCGAAGAAAAACAGGACATCGTTTGAATGCTCGTCTAATGGACCTGAGACTGAAGAGATGCCGCGCTTTGTTGAAGCGGTACGCGGGAAAAAAATATCGCGAAATTCTTTTTTCGGATGAAAAAATTTTTACCGTAGAAGAGAGCTACAACAAACAAAATGATAAGGTGTACGCACACAGTAGTGAAGAAGCGAGCAACCGTATTCCGCGTGTCCAACGAGGTCATTTTCCATCCTCGCTCATGGTATGGTTGGGAGTTTCTTATTGGGGCTTAACAGAGGTATATTTTTGTGAGAAAGGTGTAAAAACGAATGCAGTTGTGTATCAAAATACAGTCCTGACGAATCTTGTGGAACCTGTTTCTCATACCATGTTCAATAACAGGCACTGGGTATTCCAACAAGATTCGGCGCCAGCTCATAGAGCGAAGAGCACACAAGACTGGCTGGCGGCGCGTGAAATCGACTTCATCCGGCACGAAGACTGGCCCTCCTCCAGTCCAGATTTGAATCCGTTAAATTACAAGATATGGCAACACTTGGAGGAAAAGGCGTGCTCAAAGCCTCATCCCAATTTGGAGTCACTCAAGACATCCTTAAATAAGGCAGCCGCCGATATTGACATGGACCTCGTTCGTGCTGCGATAGACGACTGGCCGCGCAGATTGAAGGCCTGTATTCAAAATCACGGAGGTCATTTTGAATAAACTTTAGTGTCATAAGAATCTATGTTTTGTTAAGTTCATTTTGGTATATAAATGGTTAATATATAATGAATAAACTTGTTTCAATTATTTTATATTAAACATTTGACAGAATTTACGACCTGACTAGGTATATATCTCGGTCATCTCATCTCGGTTTGATTATTTTTCGTAATTTTATTTCGTTCTTGAACAATTTTATAAATTAATATTTTGAGAAAGAAGTTTTACTTCAGTCGTGTGGTCTAGAGCAGTGATTCCTAAAAGGTGGTCCACAACCCTGGGGTTCCGTGGTTGGGGCACAGGGGTTCAGCGGTCTCTCCGAGAGTTAAAGTTGAATTGTACTTAAAGATGAATAGCCGGCAATCGTTGAGAAAGCTGTCCTGGTTCTGTTTCAGTTTGTGAAGACTTACCGATGCGAGACTGGTTTAAGTTTAATTGTCAGACATAAAGCCTAATTTTACGGCTATTATGAGAAATACTTAGAATAGAATAGAAGTACTTGTGCTGCTGTGTTCCGGTTAGATGGTAATGGTATGTTCCTGTAATTACTGGCACATAGGCATCAGTGGCGTAGCGTGCCTTGTCGGGGCCCCGTATAAAAATTTTTTTGGAGGCCCTTATATGGAGGTAAAGATTTTTCACAAAAGAAAAAAAATATTGTGAGAAGTAATATTTATTTATCACATAATTTACCCATTTTACAAATAAAAATCGAATTTTAAATATTCACTCTCCTTGCCTTTTTATCGGCAAACTGATTTATTAAATCATTTATGGCTGATGATGATTTTAGTTTTTCTAAAGTTTCTGCCTCTATGGACAATAGTGAGATGTCTGACAGCCGTTCTTGTCCCATCGAAGTTCTTAAGTAATTTTTTATTAGTTTTAATTTTGAAAAACTTCTTTCTGCCGTTGCGGTTGTAACTGGAAGGGTCAAGAATAAAAAGCATGCTGTGATTACCTCGGGAAAACTGGATGCAAGACTATTGAATTTTACTAGCAATAATTCAATGAGTTCTTTAATGGAATAAATTTTTTTAATTTTAGAATTTAAGCATGTTTTTAGAGCCTTTAATTGGTCACAAAGATTAAGTGAGATGTCTTTACTGTATTTAGCAGACAGTTTTCCGGAAGCGTTTAATATCTCTTCGCTTGAAGAAGATAAGAGTTTCTCCGGTTGTAATATTTCGAATATACTACTCAGGTTGCAAAGGCTCTGAAATCTTTCTTTAGTTTGAGAAATTAATATATCTAAACAGCAATAGTATACATTGACTTTGAAATAGGATTCCGGGTCGGAAATTCTCTCATCTTGTGATAACTCATCAAAAAAACGCTTCGTTATCTTTCGCCTACTGTTTTTAAAAACAGTTGTTACCCCCCACTTTTTTGCTAAATCTTTGGATTCATTTAGCAAACTATTAAATGAATTCTGATTTCTTAATTGGCACAGTCTATTTAAAAGATTACTTAATAAAATACTAGATTTCTGTAAGTCATTATTTTCATGCTGTAGAGCTTTAGAAACAGGATTAATAATTTCAAATAGTGAAGAAAAAAATGTAACGAGCACTAAGAAATCAAAACTCTCTAAAATATTAATTATACTTTTACATTCTTCACGTTCATCTTTTTTATTTGAAATTAAATTTAGTTGGTACAAAGTTTTCATGATTAGTAAAAAAATTTTCTTTACTGCTAATAAAGCGTCGTTCCTAGAAGACCATCTGGTAGGACATACCTTTTTAAGGGTAATCAAATATTTTTCAGATGAATCGTCACTTAGCATAGCCCAGCGTTTTATACTATTGCCAAAAAAAGTATATATTTTTTCTAAATTATCGAAAAAAGTCGATACTTCACGAACATGTCTCGCAGCATCGTTCAAAACCAAGTTTAAAGCGTGCGCAGCACAATGAACATAATCGGCATTTGGAGCATGCTCTTTTATTAGGGTTTGTAATCCTCCATACACACCCGACATAACATTTGCTCCATCGTATCCCTGTCCTCTACATTTAGTCAAATCAATTCCATATTCTTTAGTCAAATTTAAAATGACAGTTTTCAGACCTGCAGCACTGCAATCGGTTACTGCTATGAATCCTAAAAAGGACTCACAGATTTTTATTTCTTTAGGCACATTATCATCATTTTCTGTAACCGAGATATATCGAAAAACTACAGATAGTTGGTCAATTTTTGACAAGTCTTGTGTTGTATCCAGAATTATTGTCAGAAATGGAGCTTTTTTAATTTCTGAGATAATACTGTTCCTAACGTTAGTACCAAGCAAACTAATAATTTCGTTTTGAATCGTAGGGCTTAAATAATTTATTTCACCTTTCGGTTTTAGAAAAAGTTCTTTTAAAGTTGCATCATAGTTAGATAGCAGACGTGAAATTGCCATAAAATTGCCAGAATCAGAATCATGCCCCCTCAAAGGTAGATTACAAGATACTAAAGTAATTATAACATTAATTATACGATGCAGTACATCTCTCCAGAATGTAATTTTACTATCGATTTCACTTTTCAATAGAGTATCGATGGTATTTCCTTGCAACCAATTATTATAAGAGAGTGAGGCACTAATATGCTGCTGTGACTTTTCATGGTCAAGAATAGTTTGTGTGAAATTGCTTCTAACCGAAACACCGTTAACCCAAGCAGAGGAGTACGATTTGTTTTGACGATCTGCTAATAACCAACAGAAGTGACAGTACGGTTTGTTTAAAACGTTAGAATAACATAACCATGGTCTTATAATTTTTATGCCTGCCTGATTGAAATATGAATAATAATAAGCTGAAAAAGGTCGGTTATTTTCTAAACCTTTTGGAAATGGTCCTTGTGGTTTAAATGGACCCAATTTAAAAATTATTTTTCGTTCGCATTCAGTTAAATTGTCACCAAAATTTCCTCTATCTGATGAAATTATATTACAATCTGCATTATCTGCAGATATATCAGAATCGTTGACTTGGGGTTCCTCGATTTCTGGATGGACATCCGATAAAGTATGTGCTTGGCTTTCTTCTATTTCCGGATGGATATGTGACGAAGAACATGCTTCAGAAGATTCTAAAAATAAACGAGTAATTGTTAAAAAATAAATACGAATGCTTTGATACTAAACTAAAAAGAGTTATATATAAATAAATAACGTTACTAAGGGTCACAGTTAGAGAGTGTTCAGTTCAGACGCACACAGATTCTACGCGGATTGTGCTCGTACCTATTAGTAGATACAAAATCACCTGCAGCCCGTCCGTGCATTACTATACACCTGCGTGCTATTTAAACGCAGCGCGTAGTGTAGTGGCCATACAAAACGAGAACCCGAAAGCGAGTCTGCACATCTGAAGTTCTCAACACGCAATTAACGATACGATACGGACTGATAAACAAACAACAAAACAAATCGATCCTATAGATAAGTTAGAATTTTGTTTTTTTTAATCAAGGCACGGAACCCTAAAAACAGTATAATTGTGAAAATCGAGGGGGGAGACAACTTTTTGTGA
The DNA here is from genome assembly GCA_918857605.2 of Philereme vetulata. NCBI lineage: Eukaryota > Metazoa > Arthropoda > Insecta > Lepidoptera > Geometridae > Philereme > Philereme vetulata. Next base: position 13,807,309 of record OU975421.1, read on the forward strand.
CGGACAGATGGACAGACCGAAATTAAAAGATTTCCTTGTTTATCACTACGGGCCCCTAATAAATGGGTTGGGTAGTAGTGTAGTACTTACCTTTCCAATCTAAATCACTCACAGTATCTTGTCTCTGAAAAAATGAAGAAATTTTGGGCACTTTTTTTATAACCTCATCCCTTTTCTGTTTAATTTTTCTTTTCTCAGCGCCGCTGGGATAATCTCTTTTCCTTTCACTCATTTCTTTTACAAATCGTTACTAATACTGCTAAACCAGAAGAACAATATTGTTTGTACTGAATTACAATGTAATGCACATTTATATAAAGCGCGTAAATAAACAGTGCACTGCACTCCGTGGTTTAACATCCAATGCAAAGTACAACAACGTACACGTACATCGCGATATCGATGAAGGATTCCCGGGGATTCCCCGCTGAGTTGAAGATGAAGTAAGTAAAACGGGGAAGTCCCGCAGCCCGCCATAACGATGTAGTGTTGCCAACTTTTGAACGCACGCTTAAGGCGGGAAAAAAAGGAATTGCTTTATAGAATTTTGTCATTTGTAAAATAAAATAAATTAGAAAGTTTTTATTCTTTTTCCTTACACACTTTGGAGGCCCCCGTGGCCCGGGGGCCCCGTATAATTGATACGGCAAATACGGCGGTAGCTACGCCCCTGATAGGCATAACAGCCAAGTCCTATAGTATGGCAACGTATACATATACGTATACGACATAGAGATCAAGACAACATAATACCTTGTGTTGAATTCTATGTGGATATCCATGGGCTGCAGTAGCCACTTAACATCTGGTGGACTGCATGCTCGTTTGCCATATTAGTATAAAAAAAAAATGTGAAAAAATTTCATTCTTCACTGTAAATTATTACCTAGGTACGTTGTATTTCTTTGTTAAAATAAATTATTTGCAATACTTAGAATATATATTTTTATTTATAATTTATTAATTCTTCGAGTCTAACATGAATATATTCAAAATAAAAGGTAAACACTTTAGTTATAGTGTGACCATTAGAGCTGTGCACTCCCTGAGGTATGCGCGCGGCGAGACGGGGGGGATGTGTCGGCCGCTCCGATCTATCAGTCTGCCGTCAACGCTCACGGCGGTAGGTAGCTTTTGTACCGGACGGTCTATGTCAGACGCACACGGGATAAATATTCAAAGATGGGTCGTGCGTTATCTCGTGATATGAAATGGAAGATGAAGTTGAAACAGAATCTATGTCAGAATAACTTTCGTTAGAATATATAATTGTTTGTAAATATAAAAAATGTTCAATAAAACAAGTCCTTTGAATTATAAGTTTAGTTCTTATTTATCACCTGCATATTTTTAATAAAATATGAGTATATTTAAGTTACATTTTAATCAACTAAGTAAGTATAATATATTACATATAGATAGCCTCCGACCATCGTCCCGCCACAAGTCTTGCCTTAGAAATGCAAACTGATATCGTAAGATATGTCCGACATGTTTTGATCTCATGTGAACTCATGCAGTTTTTTCTTTGCCTCCCACCTCGCCGCGCATACCTCAGGGAGTGCACAGCACTAATGGTCACACTATATCAAAACAGCCAGCTAAAGTTCCGCCAAAAAAAGTATGATTAATTAAGGTTCCATGACCAAATAAAATTAGGAACCTCTGGTCTAGAGCACACTCGTTTCTGTAAATACATATTTACAATAAATAGAAAAACATCCAGACCCGGAACAAATATTTGTAGATCATGCAAACATTTGTTACGCGGCGGGAATTGAACCCGCTACCTCCTGCGTCTCAGCCGGCTATACGCCCACTGCTCCACGATTACCTGAAGTCTAATATTTATTTTATTTTTATTTATTTCGGAACAACAAACAGTTACACTATAAAGGTTAGGTAAGATACAGTATTCATGTGATAGAAGTATTAATAATGTAACCCACTACGGTATTCACATATTGGTAAGACAGACTCTGTCTTGTAATGTAAATGTAATGAAAAGTAGATGCTACTAGAGGGCATGAAGGGCCTTTTAACTATTTAAAACAAAAGTATAATATATATATATATATATATAAGTAAATTAAAAGTATACAAAGTAAATATAGGAAAAAGAAGAAGTTAAAGGAAAAGCACAGAACGGAATTACGCTAAGACAGAAGCGACTGAAGGTCGTGTTTTGAAAGTATTATAGACACTAAGTTCTTAAATTGATAAGTTGAGCATGCAAATATGTCTACCGCCTCGAATGACTTATTGTAAGACTCAACCATACGTCGGATGGGCGCGCGTAGTCCCGAGTTAGTGCGGCAGGTGCCAGTTGCAAGCAGAGAACGGGAGCGAACTGCTCTTAGATTGCACGTTCTGGGAACTACATAACACAATATAGTTTTTATTTCAAGTTAAAGGGTTAATGAAACAAATTTAATACTTATATTGTTTTAATATCTCCAACTTTCCCTTCAAAACTGTCCTTATGTCCTTCTACAAGTATCCGACCTATAGCTTTAATAAGTCTTATCTTAAATCTAGAAACATTAGTGTACTCTTCAAAGTCTAGCTTCCTTATATCTCTATCTATGTAGTATTGAAATGTCTTCCAGAGCATTTCCCGCGTTTTGACAAGGATGTCCGCTTGGCTGAAAAGAAAACAAAACCGGTCAAGTACGAGTAGGACTCTGTAAAAAATATAAATAAAGGATTTGGAAGTTGTACATCAATATCTTTGACGACCTCCGTGGCGCAGTGGGCGTACAGCCGGCTGAGACGCAGGAGGTAGCGGGTTCGATTCCCGCCGCGGAACGAATGTTTGCACGGTCTACAGATGTTTGTTCCGGGTCTGGTTGTCTCTATATATTACTAGCTGACCAATCCGCAGCTTCGCACGCGTAGTTTTTCAATAAAAACATTACCCTCCTTTGCGCAGTTGGGTAAAAAGTAGCCTATGTTACTCAGGGTGAATGTAGCTTTCCAATGGTGAAAGAATTTTTGAAATCGGACCAGCAGTTTTTGAATTTATTCATTACAAACATACACACAAAAATACAAATCTTTCCTCTTTGTAATATTGGTATAGATAAGTATGTATTAACAAAAAAAATGTACATAAGTATTCTATCCGTCATCTGGTTCCCATAGTACAAGCTCTGCTTAGTTTGGGGCTAGATAGCGCTGTGTGAAATGTCCAGAAATATTTATTATTATGAACGGATATCAAAAAATAAGGCTACTTTTTACTCGACTGCGCAGAAAGAGTGTAATGTTTTTATTGACTAACTAGTATTAGATAGTATTAGTATAGGTCCTCTATAAATAATTATTATAACATATTATTTCTGCTATTATATGTATTAAGTTTTACAAACACTTCCTCTTTATAATATTAGTATAGTTTTACTGGGGAATTTTAAAACGTGTCCAAATATTAAGATAAGATAAGATAACACTTTATTGTGCACCAAAGAAAAATACAGAACATAATTCTTAAAATAGATTTAGTACATACGGCTACACATCAAGCTATACATTTCCAGTATAAGCTGACCTCTCATTCTACTAAAAACATACACAATGCGAGGTCAGCTTATACTGGAAATGTATAGCTTGATGTGTAGCCGTGTGTACAGTGGGCGGTCTTATCGCTAAGAGCGATCTCTTCCAGACAACCTTTGTATGGACAGGGACAATGTATCACATGACGGCGGTGCATCTATATACAATTAAAAACATATCTACATACTATAAACCTAAAACACTAGTATTAAAGCAAATTTAATTTTAATACAATAAGCAACTCTAAAAATGGTTATGATGAATTAACAAGCAGCTACAACTTCAACACAGGGACAGATAATGGGTGTGCACTTTTGTTATAAAATTACTAATAGACTTGGATGTTCTTATAGAGAGGGGCAAAGCGTTCCATAAACAATATTAATTATGTTGTGTTATATGTATTAACAATGTCAAAAATGACTAATTAACAATCAACAAATTACCCGAATCACATTCGTCATTAGTTCTGCCAAAAAGTATGGGGTTTTTGAAAGCAAACAATAAGAAATAGTTTTGATTGCCTATTATACATACAGGCTGGTTTCTAGATCCAAGTCAAAGTCCTTTATTCATTAAAATCACAAGGATGACTTTGAAACGTCAAATTTACCTGTTCCTTCGCGACGGAGCTAGGAAAGAAAGGCAAGAAACAAGGCTGGTTGTTCTTTTTAATGATCCTTTTAGAATACATAACAATACAGGAAATAAATTACGTCTAAATTGTACAATTTTTGAACGAATTGGAGCAATTTCAATCCCGAGCTTCTCTATCATCTAAATAATCCGATATGTTATAGTAGGCTTTTTTATAAAGATTTTGTTTAATTGCGTTTTTAAATTTGTTAATTGTCAATTTTTGTACATCACTTGGGAGTTTGTTATAAAAGCGTACACCTTGCCCTTTAAACGATTTACTAACTTTATGAAGTCTACAAGTGGATAGAATGGGGACATTCAGAATTATATATCACTAGCTGTTGCCCGCGACTTCGTACGCGTTACACTCATAAATGTGTAGGTAACCTTGGAATAAAGCTTGACTAGCTCTTGCAATTTGACTTGACACCCCATTTTTATACCATGGGAACTGATTTATGGGATAAAACGTAGTCTATGTGGTAATCCAGGTTATAATCTACGTATATATCAAATTTCATCGAAATCGGTAAAGCCGGTAAAATCGGTAAATAAATAAATATTACTGGACATTTCACACAGCACTATCTAGCCACAAACTAAGCAGAGCTTATGTTATGGGGACCAGATAACTGATAGAATACTTATATATACTTTTTTTTGTAAATGCATACTTATAATATAAAGAAAAACTTCCAGACCCGGAACAAATATCTGCAGATCATGCAAACATTTATTCCATGGCTTCTGAGAACCTTCTGCGTCTCAGCCGGCTATTCGCCCAATGCACCACGGAGGTCGTCAAATAAATAATCAAACATCCAAACTTTCACATTTATAATATTAGTGTGTTAAGTGTCATAGTGAAAAAAAACGCTGGTTATACAAAATTTCATCGAAATCGGTACAGCCGTTACGATGTGATTGAGTAACAAACAAACAGTTGTCTATCTCTTAAATAATCTCTAATAATATTTAATAATCTCTTAATAGTTGTATATCGGGAGGCATAGGCATGCCATATCACAGGTCTTCCTAGTTTGGGTGCCTATGTTTCTTTTGCAACTAGGTTTTAATATTTAACTAAAATACTGAATCTGATGTACCTACCCTAGTGTTGTGAAGTTCGTTACTGAAAATAAATTATCTATTGTATCGTGCCCTCCAAATTACTGAAACGGAAACTCCACTAGCTGCCACCCATCCAAGTACTAACAGCGCGGAACGTTGCTTAACTTAGCTAGGGATCGATCGCGCTAATTTTTAACGTTTAAAACGTTGAAACGTAAAGTATGTGGTATTAGTTTAGCTTTGGTTTGGCCGATGTCAAAAATGGTATCGCGCTATTTTTAGGCAGCGGATTAATACGTTCCGAGCGAAACGTTTTTAGTTTAAACGTGGTTTTGGTATTACCGTTCAAAATTAGCGCCCCTCCTTAAACTTACCTGATAGGTACGTGGATATCTAACTTGTGTTTAGGCAGCGATAAGACCGTTGTTTCTTCATAATCCTGTAACAAGAAATAATATTAAGTTGTTTGTATAAAATAACACATAACCTAATCCACTATAAGATTCCTTGGATCGAGGGTATAATAATAGATTATTAACCAAGGGGATAAAGTAGTGTCTTACGTTACGGGCGCTATATTTATTCTCGTTATCCAATTATTGCGTATTTATCATTATTTAGTTTGTACTAATTTAATCTATTTAAATATATAAAACAAAGACGGGTTAGTTATACCATTTATAACTCAAGAACGGCTGGACCGATCTTGATGATCTTTGATTTGTTGGATTTGTCTCCGCCCCGAATAGAAGAAAAAAAAATATGAAGAAAAATCATTTTCTCATACATAGATGCAACTAATGATGGCCGATTGACAATTCTACCGGCGACGTACATAGGCAGCCCGCGTCACATGCATGGCAAGGCGGTACGTAGTTCAGCGGGTCAGCTAGTTTTATATAAAACTATCTTTTTATTTCTGGTGTGTGCTATAACTTTAATTTTTATTTGTTATATTGTTTTTTTATGGAATATTAATATCGCTTTTGTCTTTAAAAACTGTTTCGTTAAGTCTAGAGTATTAAACGAATTTGAATTCAAACGAAGGATTCTATATTAACTCACGAGCGGAGCGAGGGGGTTACTAGAATCCTTAGTGCAGAGAGGGATATAAGTTCGCTCAAGACGAAGATAGCTTTATTAACGAAGAGAATACTCTACTTTTCACATTTTCTGCAAGACATTAATAATGAAAACTAAGTAAAATCTACGTAAATTTCCTAGGGAATAATGCAATTCATTATGTTTCAGGATAAATTTACTAAACTTTTTAATTTGACTTTAAATCAGCTGTTTTTAGATTTTGCTCCTTCCCTAGAACTTACCGTACAAACGTATTGTTTCATTTAAGTTATTTGACCTATATCTGCAGATAAACAGAATTTAAACCGAAATCAGCTGATTTTTGACAATAAATTCTTCAATGAAAATCATCGAATTCATAAAAGTCGTAGAACATTTGTTGTTCCCGTAAGTGTCAAGAATCGCTCCCCCATTAATACATACTAATTCTGGGACATCCTGTATATGTATATACTATATTATAATGTAGGCAACACTTTGCCGCGTGGCGCTGGATTGCTTAAATAGCGGCGCGCACCAGCCGCCGCCCTCTTTACTATGTTAAAGATCCGCCTGATAACAAAACCCTCCGTCGTCCGAGACACGTTCTCGGAGACCCGGATGACGTAATCACCTCCGCTAATGCGGTAGAGATCTCTGAGTCATCTACATTAGACAGAGCAAACACTTCACAGATACACCGACCTCGCCGGCGAGATCGACGAGTCCCTTCAGTCGCCGCCTATACGAGGTACAAGCACGTACCCGGGCGTTTCTCTTCTATCCCCCATCCTGGCAACAGCCCAAGCCGAGGTTCGTACCTAAGTGGTGCCCTTGCGCTAGTTGCCTCATCAAAAACTTACAGGGCTGAGCGCCTTATGAGCTCGCCAAAAGTTCGGTTAAGCTACATCGGCCTCAGAGGCCAATAGCGAGATTAGTCCATTCGAAAAAAAAACCCCCGCCCTCTTTCTGCTTTCGACTTTCGTCGAGGAATCATCTCTCTGTCCGTTCGTCAGTCTGTCATTTTTCATTGTTACTTTAGTGTTTGTTTAAATATCGGGTTGATTTTCTGTTAAATGTAATTTTGAGATTATAATAATGCCTTCAGTTTGTTTCTGTTGTTTTTATTAATAAATTTTAGGCCAAATACACTAGAGTATATAATACGACATTACAGCATAATAATATATTTACTCGGTAGGAACTGGTTTGGTACTAAAGCCATGTGTAAACAAAGGCGCGGTAAAATCAATATTGAAGATATTAGGCGTATGGATTCCAAAGGCAACTGCCTGCCAGCCAAGATGAATAATGAAGGTGATATCTATACTAATATTATAAAGAGGAAAGATTTGTTTGTTTGTATTGAATAGGCTCCGAAACTACTGGACCGCTTTAAAAAATTCTTTCACTGTTGGGAAGCTACACTATCCCCGGGTGACATAGGCTACTTTTTACCTAAGTGCGCAGAAGGAGGGTCATGTTTTGTTGATAAACTACGCGTGCGAAGATGCGGATTGATCAGCTAGTATATCGATAGCTGTCTCTCTGTTTGTTACGTTTCACGACTAAACGGCTGCACCGATTTCAATGTAATTTGGTATATAGATAGATTATGATCGGTATTGGGACACAAGCTACTTTTACCCGACTTAGGGGAGGGGGAGGGGCCGATTCTCAACACTTACGAGAACAACAAATGTTCTACGACTTCTATGAATTCGATCATTTTCATTGAAGATTCACTTGGTAATAAGTTTTTTGTAGAAAAATTATTTTTTCAAAACAGGCTTTTATAAAATTCATCATCGGAACCGGAAGCAAATTCAAATGAGCTCAAACACTAGTAGCCTACTATAATCCATTCAGTAGTTACGTTGCCTAGCATCCGTCTCTATCATGAGACCACCTCCATGGTACCATATTATTGCATTGTCACCGAAGTTACATATCTATTCCAAATTTCAGCTCAATCGGTTGCGGAGAACGGGTTAGAGAATTTAGTTGAAAGATTCCACCCGGACAAACATACATACATTGCAAGTTAAGACGATATACAAATTTAATTTAGGTGACTATTGGGCGGAGCATCCGGGCAAGAAAGTGACAGTGCTATTTACTTGCTTAGGTGAAGAACGAGACAAACATGTATCATAGCCGCGCCGCATTGTCGCAGGAGTAAATGACGTAAGTGACAAAAGATAAAATCTCGAATTGCATGAGAACCAACAAATAAAAAAAATGCATTTCCATTAATTTAGGTACCATAATTACCTACATAACCATGTAAAAAAATTATTTAAATCTTTTCTAGAGTCGGAGAATGAACGATTTTAGTGTTTTAGAAGAGCCGATTTTGACAAATAATTGTATCGAGAAAAGTTTCACCAATTGCGTTTCTGACTTTCATTTATGTAGTTTAAATCCTCAAGTAAATATTGCTTAAACATGAAATCAGTACCAATTTTCGTTATTGATTACGACAGTTACTTAGCAACTCAATTTTTTTTTGCACATCGCCTTAATATTTTTTTTTTTTAAATCAGCTGATTTCTGATTAAAAAATTGTTTTAAGTCGTCAAACATTACGTTTCTATACGGTAAGATCTAGGGAAGGCTAAAAACGGCTGATTTAAAGTCTAAATAAATAGTTCAAGAAATTTATACGGAAAAATATATTGTATCAATTTATTTTTCTATTAGTAGTTGTTTATTTTATAACTCGGAATCACCCAGTTCAGGCTTAACATACCAGTTCCGGGACATTCTGTATCATGTTACAAAAATGCATTAATTATTATGCAAGTAATAATTGTGTTAGGCATTAATTATTTGTTTTTTTAATAAGTTATTTAGTCTGTATTTATAGTTTCTGTATGTCTTACTTTTTTTGTAGCTTTGAAATACCATTTTTCCTGTGTCACGCTTTACCTTCGTTTAGCACAACCAGGATGACTGGTAGATAATGCTATTAGCATTAAGTCCTCCTAGCACTATTATATTTCGTGTGAAAGTAATAAATAAATAAATATGCGTTGAAAGAAGTAGGTACTTATTAAGTAATTAAGTATTAGGTTAGTAACTATTATATCAGTTATCCATATTAGAAATACACCTACACCGGAACAAATATCTGTAGATCATGTAAACATTTGTTCCGCGGCGGGAATTGAACTCGCAATCCTGCTTCTCTGCAGGTTATTCACCCGCTGCGTTACATAGTCCCGTCGATATGTTTGCGACCTAAATTATACGAATTTCATTTTAACATTATCATTTTACGTTTTTAATTTGAAACAAACAGGATAATTTTATCAAACAAATAATAAAATGTTCATAATATTGTACGTAATTATTTAGTTGCGAGTGGCGGTCGATATTACTCGATAGTTTACAGCGGCTTTCAGACTAAGCTATAATATACTATAGTGTGACCATTAGTGCTGTGCACTCCCTGAGGTATGCGCGCGGCGAGACGGGGGGGAGAATCGGCTGCTGCGCTCTGTCAGTTCGCCGTCAACGCTCGTGGCGGCAGGTAGTGTTATTTGTATCGGACTGTCTATGTCATGTGCGTCTGATACAGACAGTCCGATACAAATAACACTACCTGCCGCCACGAGCGTTGGCGGCGAACTGACAGAGCGCAGCAGCCGATTCTCCTCCCCGTCTCGCCGCGCGCATACCTCAGGGAGTGCACAGCACTAATGGTCACACTATAGCATATAGCTAATGGCACAACAATATCGCGCACAAAACATTGTTATGAACACTTTCACACTGTACTGTATATCATTGGCTTACTTGGTCAATTCCTTGTTTGCTATACTATATAGCACAATAGTATAGCGCAGTCTGAAAGCCGCTTTACTCTAAAACGAACCAAAATCATTGAGTGTACCGCAAAACCCACAACTCGAAGGCTCGCATCGAACCGGCTCGATGGAATCAAATAAAGGTAATTTCCTTCGCACCTACTCGAAGCGAGCCGTCGAGCTTGAATGAATGAATGAAAATTCTTTATTATACCTTACAAGCTAGACACAACAGATATAAAGAAATAAAAGTAAGAATAATATAATAATAATAAATATTGCTGGACATTTCACACAGCGCTATCTAGCACCAAACTAAGCAGAGCTTGTATTATGTGAACCAGATAACTGATAGAATACTTATATACATTTTTTTTGTAAATACATACTTATAATATATAGAGAAACAACCAGACCCGGAACAAATATCTGTAGATCATGCAAACATTTGTTCCGCGGCGGGAATCGAACCCGCTACCTCCTGCGTCTCAGCCGGCTATTCGCTCACAGCACCACGAGGGTCGTTCTGGCGGTCTTATCACTTAACAAAGCGATCTCTTCTAGACAACCTTTGGATAGAGAGGATCATTGCTTAATGGAAGATTGGCCGAGCTTGACTCGGGCGTGTGTACGTGTCCGAACTTGTCGAGAGACTCGAGCGTCAGTCCGCCATTGTTGAGCGTAGTTAAAATACGTGTTTATTTAGAAATGGATTTAAGAGTGTATTCTAAAGGGTTTATTCATGAATTAATAAACCTATATAGACAATGCAACGTCAAGTTAAAAGATGATTATTTAAGAATTGCGAGACGTTGCTAAATGCAGCCACCGTCTCCTTTGTTAAACAGATATCTTTTGGCTCGAACGGTTCGGTGAATACTGAGCGTCGCGCCGCTCGATAAGACTAATGCTGAATGTGTGTACGTAGAACCCGAACCGCAGTTATTACTCGACGTGTTCGCTCGTTAGAGTAATACCGTATGTGAGTACCCAGCATTATACCAACCTCCATACAAGATTAAAGTTTATTTATATACAATGACTTAATTATCCCTATTGTTATAATAGCAGCGGCAATTATCTAAACTCGTATACGTCCGAGAATGACGTCAGCACGTTCGGGCGAGAATAGTCATAGATAAACCAAAATGTTGTTGTTTTCTGAACTCTTTAGTTAAAATCAAAATATTTTTATTCATTAAAATGTTCGATACTTACTTGTTTTTTTAGCAAATTTCCTCTAGAGAATAGCAGCGGCACATGGGGGGAAACCGCGCTACTCCGATACACTAATAAAGCGCGTCGCTCCGCCGAATGCCGCCCTCCTGAATGTGCGAGGAGACAGCATACACCGCGTTTTGCGAGAGCGTGGTTAACGCTCTCCGACGCTATGTGAGCTCTATCGCCCGTACTGAAACAAATTACATTCAATTTATCTAAATTAAATAAATAAATATTGCTGAACATTTCACACAGCGCTATCTATCCCAAAACTAAGCAGAGCTTGTACTATGGGAACTAGATAACTGATAGAACACTTTTATACTTTTTTTTTAAATACATACTTATAATATATAGAGAAACAACCAGACCCGGAACAAATATCTGTAGATCATGCAAACATTTGTTCCGTGGTGGGAATCAAGCCCACTACCTCCTGCGTCTCAGCCGGCTATTCGCCCACTACGCCACGGAGGTCGTCCGTATATGATATGGTGGAAGTACATCCGAGCTCCTATAAAAATAAAGCAACTTTAATTAATTTTGTCGACCCCGATTCGATTCCCGCTGCGAAACAAATGTTTGCACGATCTACACAAATTTGTTCCGGGTCTGGATGTTTTTCTATATATTATAAGTAGAACTTTTTAAATTTTCGCGAACTATACTCATGTTTTTAAGACAAAACGGGTCTTTTCGCGCACAGATTTATATCAAAATTATAATTTTGACTAACCTCGACGTTTCGGCCAAGTTACTTCGGCCGTGGTCACGAGAGACTCATCTCAGACATCATATGTGCGCGAAAAGACCCGTTTTGTCTTAAAAACATTGTAAGTACGTATTTACAAAAAAAAATGTATTCTTATCAGTTATCTGGTTCTCATAGTACAAGCTCTGCTTAGTTTGGGACTAGATAGCGCTGTGTGAAATGCCCAGTAATATTTATTTATTTTTAATATACAAAAATGGACACTTAACAAACTTAAAAATGAATCTATGATAGAAATAGTGTTACAATTTAGACGTAACTGTCTTTTGCAAATGGATCATTCTTTCCTGGCTTAGTCGCAGATGAACAGGCAGGAAATTTGATGTTTCACAGTGATCCTTGTGATTTTAATGAATAAATTTGACTTGATACATATTTCTGCTGCCAAGCTGCATTGTTGTTTCGGTTTTGAAGGCCTACCTGATGTTAAGTGGCAACCATCACCTATAACAAGGTATTGAGTTCATCAGCTTGAGGCATACAGGTGTGTAGGATCGTGAATAAATACGCAGGTTTATGACACTAAATATCAGTTTAATTAGCACTTTTTATGAATAAACAAACAATCACAAACACACAAATAACAGCGCGGGTCGCTTGCGAGCTTGCGTCAGACTGACCTGCGCCCATCGGTACATACCTACCTACTTACATCTAGTTAAGCACAGCTCACGTTTCTTCGCTATTACTAACAAGGTGTGTAACTGTAATTTTACCGGCAACCATTACCCTTTAAACCAATACAGCAATGCTGTTTGGCGGCAGGAATAGGTAGAGTGGTGATACTTCCCCGGGCGAGCCCATTCACAAACTCCACCTAAATTAGATTAGATAATTCTTTATTGCACACCATAAAACAATACAACTAAAAAGAACACCGTAAAACTATGTGATGCAATTGGCGGTCTTATCGCTGAATACTGAATAGTGATCTCTACCACACAACCTCTGGATGGAATGGACTGTGTGGATATTACCTGGGGTGTAACACATACTTATACTAATGATATAAAAATAGATTTTTTTGCTAAAAAAATACTTATTCTAAACAAGCTTTTATAAAATTCATAATCAGATCCGCAAGCAGATTCAAATGAGCCCAAACACTAGTAGCCTACTATAATTCCTTACCATTCAGAAGTTCCGTCGTCAAACATCCGTCTCCATCATGAGACCACCTCCATGGTACCATATTATTGCATTATGTTACATATGTATTCCAAATTTCAGTTCAATCGGTTGAGGAGAACGGGTTTAAAATTCAGTTGCAAGATTCCACCCGGACAAACATACATACATTGCAAGTTAATAAAAAGCTTGTAATAACATAAATGAATGAACCTAAATAAGAACTACTCATAACAATTTACATATACATACTTATACTTATATAAGAAACTTATTAATTAATAATAAGTACAGTAGTCTCAATAATCCGGCGCTATTCAAAACTAGGGGGTGCCGGATTATTGGAATGTTCGGATTAATGGATTGTATAGAAAAAAAAACATAATATGTAAATAAAATATATGCACAAGCGCGGAACGAAAGTAGGGAGGGGTGAGGGAGGCATGAGCGGAGGGTGCCGGATTATTGAACGTACCGGACTACTGAAGTGCCGGATTACTGAAACTCTACTGTACATAGATATTTAGCGACATATACTCAAATAGTAGAGAAGCGAGAAGAAAATAATATAATGCTCTCAAAATGTGGTGCTACGGAAGAATGCTTGGGGTATCATGGACAGAATTCCGTACCAATCAGTCCATACTCCAAGAACTCTGCATCAAGCAGCGTCTTTCTTCTACTGTACAATCGCGCATCCTCACGTTCTTCGGGCACGTGTCGCGGCGTAGAGGTGTCCATTGAGCGCCTTGTGGTCCAGGGAAATGTTGAGGGTACGCGACCACGCTGTAGATCGCCAATGAGATGGACGGACCAAATCAAAGTAGCTCTTGACGGTCCCCTCCACGAGAGCACCAGAAAAGCAGCAATACGAGAGGAGTAGCGAAGGATTGTCAAGCGCGCCACTATTGTGACGACGAAGTGACGACCACGACCACTCTGCCAGGAGTGTAACGACTGAGAAGAAGACTCAAATAGTGTTTACCTATTAATTTTCCAAGAGAATAAACATCAGGTAAAATACGTACCTAGAAAACACTTCATTCACAGTCCTCAGTTTCCCCTTCGTCTTCACATATTTCTTAGTGAGCAGCAACCCATTGACTCCGGACAGCAGGGTCGCTACACACAGCTCCTCCATATCCGACATTCTGTTCATTTCATCCAACTCCAGGGTCGGTTCTATGAGACCCGTTTTAAGTAGTTGATTGAGGTAGAGACTTGATAGTGCTGGAAGAGAAAATGTTTAATTAAAACCAATATTTTATTGTTTTTGGGTTCTGCACCAAAATGGCAAACGTAACCCTTATGGTGCGACATTGTCCGTCCTACCATGACAACATTTCAACGCCCAAGTTTTTTCACGTATATTAAGGGTACATTCCATGAGTCCTTATAGGGCATGGTCTTTTAAAAGGACCCCCAGCGGCTACTTAATGAAACTGGATATAGCGATGCCGATTTACGTTAAAAATGGTTTATTGGAATGAATGAAAATACTTTATTGTAAAAAAATACAGGCAAAATAGATGACACATAGCAAATAGTACAATGGGCGGTCTTATTGCTTTGGAGCGATTTATTCCCGACAACCTTTGGATGGAGAGGATTTCGTTATGTCAAAGATATGGTCGGGGGTGCACTTTTAAGACTAAGATATGGATGAAGAGTGCAACTAATACCGAAATTTTTACATAGTATAAAATGAAGTCACTTTCGCTGTCTGTTCGCTTAAACCTTTAAACTACTCAACGGATTTTAATGCTGTTTTCACTAATAGATAGAAAGATTCAAGAGGAAGGTTTATATGTATAATACATACATAGTAACTGCGAAAGTAACGGTTTGTTTGTTACCTTTTCATAACTAAACGGCTGAACAGATCGTAATGAAATTTGACAAGGAGATAGATTATATCCCGGGGAAGGACATAGGCTACTTTTTACCCAAGTGCGCCAAAGGAGGGTAATATTTTCAATAAAATACCACGCATGCGAAGCCGCGGCCAGGTCAGCTAGTACTTTATAAAATACAAAAATAGAGATAATTGGAAGTGTATCGATTTCTGGATAACTTTTCAAGCTTTGATCCTTTAGCTATCCAGTGGTGTAATACAATTTTGAATGGAGATGACAGATATGTAGCTGCAGCGCCAAACTGTATCCTACGATTTTGATATCATCCGTTTTTTGAATTGCCTCCCACTATGGAAGCAATTTTAAAAACGTATTCACATAAAAAAACCGGCCATGTGCGAGTAGGACTCGCGCACGAAGGATTCCGTACAAGGATTCCGAAGGATCTATAAAAACGGCAAAAAAATCTTGTCTGTTGTACGGGAGCCCCAATTAAATATTGATTTTATTCAATAGCACAATTTTATTTATTTGCCTTATTTGAGGTTTAGTGGCGATAAAGCTAGTCCTCTAAATTGTAAGAGCGCCTATACAACTTAGAGGACTATCTTAATTGGCGTCAACTATGTATGTATGGGGACACCCTTTAATTTTCAACTTTTTTATTTTTTGGTATTTTTCCATTATTTGTGCTGCTTTTTGCCAAATTTCGTGATTCTAGGTCAACGGTAACTACCATATAGGTTTTCGACCCATAACCTATAGGGTACTTCAGGTTAACCTTGAATTGTCAATTTTGGTTTAAAGCGAGGTCTTACAGCACAAGTAAAGGGAACATTTTGAAAAATAAAAAAATTGAACATTAAGGTTAATTTTGGTACTTACAAGTTTTCGTGAAAATCTAAATTTGCCCATATTTTTTTATCGTGTTGGGGACCTAATAGGGACTATAGACCTCAGTATCTGGTATACATTTCAACTTGCTAGGTCCACCCGTTCCTGAGAAAATCGGTGGTGACACACGGACAGACAGACGGACAGACGGACAAGAGAGTGATTTACAAGAGTTCCTTTTTTACCTCTTGAGGTACGGAACCCTAAAAAGGTAATATTTACATTGTACGAAGCCCAGCCTATCTCTCCTAACTTGGTACTTCTGGCACCAGTTGTCCATGCCGTTGTAATTAGAGTTTCGTAGTTTATCTTCGAACTCCTGCTGCAGCCAGTTCAAGGCCGCGTGGTCTGATGTCGCACTGAACTTGCGTTTTATTTCACGGATTTCTGGAACAAAATCATGCTTTAGAACTCACACAAAATATAATGGAGTATCAAGCATGAACATGAGCTAAAAATGGAGCTTGTAGGTTCTATTCCAGCAGCGGAACAAATGCTTGCATTATCTACAGGTCTGGATGTTTCTCTATTATATACAATATACATTACAAAAAATAAATAACGTATAATGTAAAAGCTTGTTTGGGGCTAGATAACACTGTGTGTAATGTCCAGCATTATTTATTATTATAGTTTTACTAGTTTTATTATAAAAATCACGAGAAAATCGATAAAATGTTAAGAGAACTAGCGTATTGTCCGATGCCACCGATTACTAAAAAGTTACTACGAGCCGTTTAATGTCCCCGCCCAGTCAATGTACCCGACCGGTCAAAAGAGCACGTACGGCAGGGCGGTAAGTACCTACATGTTAGGTACAAGAACTGAAAATTTCTATAATCTATCTGTATACAAAATTTATTCGATATCGGTTCAGCCGATTATTTCTGAAACGCAACAATCAGATAGAGACAGAACTACTTTCGAATTTTTAATGTTAGTATACGTAAATGTCAATAGACTCCAGAAAGGACTAACCGTCTCTCCGATCAGCGGCATTGCTAAATACTTCTATATCAGAATGTGCAGCGACGTTGCTAGTAGCGACCGCTGTGCCCACTATCGACGCGTGGACAAGGGATAGTCCCACGCGTGGGGATAACTGTAGTGTAGAAAGGGCTTTACCTAGCCTCGTCAGTTGTTCTCTGGGAGTTAAGGCACCTGAAAATAAAAAAAATATCCTCTCGTCAACAACCTGTTTTGTAATGTACGACATTAAATTAAAACACGGGTAGGGCTAACGGGGGTAGTTTGTTGTAAAATAGGGGTTTTTCAAATTCATTACCACAGAAAATTTCAAAACCAAACTACCTAGTCGATCAATTTCTAAAATATCAACGAAACAGCCTTTATGACATAGGTAAACAAATCATGTTCATTCATCACGTAAGTGGGGTACATGTTAAACTGACTAAGCGGCATCGTGACATAGGCGCCGCCGATTTACGTTAAAAATTGTTTATTGGAAATGTATCGATTACCTCTAAATACAGTTAATACGATTCCGGATGTGTGTTTTAAATTAATGTCGTACTTAATAAAAATGGTTGTATATCAATCCCCATGATACACATCTTCAGATCTGTTAATCAGCAGATCCGTGAAGAAACCCCACAAGAGGGTAGTCAGAGGTAAGTCCAAACAGTGCGTTTGATACATGTAAAAGAATCAAAGAAATAACCAGCCTTGTTTCTTACCTTTCTTTCCTAGCTTGGTCGTGGAAGAACAGGTAGTAAATTTGATGTTGCAAAGTGATCATTGTGATTTTAATATATAAAAATATTTGACGTTAACTTTGCCCACTTTTATAATGAACACTAGCTTCCAGCTGCGGCTTCGGACGCATATCTTGTCAGTAAACAGTAGCCTGTGTATCAATCTAGGTCATAGTACCTAGTCAGGTCATAAATTCTGTCACATGTTTAATATAAAATAATTGAAACAAGTTTATTCATTATGTAACCATTTATATACCAAAATGAACTTAACAAAACATAGATTCTTATGACACTAAAGTTTATTCAAAATGACCTCCGTGATTTTGAATACAGGCCTTCAATCTGCGCGGCCAGTCGTCTATCGCAGCACGAACGAGGTCCATGTCAATATCGGCGGCTGCCTTAATCAAGGATGTCTTGAATGACTCCAAATTGGGGTGAGGCTTTGAGCACGCCTTTTCCTCCAAGTGTTGCCATATCTTGTAATCTAACGGATTCAAATCTGGACTGGACGAGGGCCAGTCTTCGTGCCGGATGAAGTCGATTTCACGCGCCGCCAGCCCGTCTTGTGTGCTCTTCGCTCTATGAGCTGGCGCCGAATCTTGTTGGAATACCCAGTGGCTGTTATTGAACATGGTATGAGAAACAGGTTCCACAAGGTTCGTCAGGACTGTATTTTGATACACAACTGCATTCGTTTTTACACCTTTCTCACAAAAATGTACCTCTGTTAAGCCCCAATAAGAAACTCCCAACCATACCATGAGCGAGGATGGAAAATGACCTCGTTGGACACGCGGAATACGGTTGCTCGCTTCTTCACTACTGTGTGCGTACACCTTATCATTTTGTTTGTTGTAGCTCTCTTCTACGGTAAAAAATTTTTCACCCGAAAAAAGAATTTCCCGATATTTTTTTCCCGCGTACCGCTTCAACAAAGCGCGGCATCTCTTCAGTCTCAGGTGCATTAGACGAGCATTCAAACGATGTCCTGTTTTTTTTCGATATACCCGAAGCCCTAAGTCTTCATTTAACACCCTTTTCACCGTGGTTCTGCTTAACCCCATCTGAAGGGCCAACAGTTTCTGCTTACGTTTGGGATTTCCTTGAATTCGCGCCTTCACAGCTTTTGTCACTGCTGGAGTCCTAACAGACCGAGGGTGACCACTTCTTGACCTGTCATCTACACTAGAGTCTTCATTGTATCGTTTGATGGTGCGATAAACGAATCTTTTGGTTATATTCAAATTTTTCAGTATGTCAAACATTTTAATTAGCGCGTAACCGCAACGATGCAACGCAATAACTGCAACACGGTCTTCTTTAAGCGTCCACTCCATATTTAAAAATGAGTAAATTTCTAAAAAGTATACATTTTTATTTTCATGAACAATTCGAAATTCGAATTCTATAAACTTTTTTGTGGCCAGCATTCTAAAAGAAAAGTTTTTACTGTGTGACAATACTTATGACCTGACCAGGTATATCCATGTATCCTAACCTAATCCTCCTAACGGAAGACCATGCTGAGTTGGGGCCCTTTTTGAAACGTAAGACAGTAGATTAGTTTAATTAATCGAGCAAAGCCAGATCTCCAAATAAACTTGGTGAAATCGCCGTTGTATGTATGTATGTATGTTTGTTTGTTTGTCCGATGATAGCTTTCTAAGCGTTGATCCTATCATCGTGAAATTTGATATATAGATAAGTAGGTAGGTAGAGTTGACACAATCCTGATGTGACTAAATGAGCCAAAATTGTTGAGATATAGAACTTCAAGAGGGGTATAAAAAATGAGACAATTAGGTCCAAAGGGACGTCTAATGAAAGGTCTTTATTAGTTCATTTTGACCCCGTTTTTATTTTTAGTTTAATACTTATAGTTTTGAGTTATCAGCCATAATGAAAACTGAACTTTGATGAAATTCACAGGGTACACTAGTGACCCCACAGTGCTGATATTTTGTATTCGTGACACAAATATAGCGAAAAGCCAAAAATTCAGAATAACTGTAATTTCTCAGTCTAAAAATATAACCAATTAACATGAACTCCCATTACTTGTAATTTGAATAAAACAGTAGGTCAAGTCATTTGGTTATGCATTTCGTGGCACTATTTTATTAGTCAAAAATGATGAATACTATTTTATTGGTTTGTTGGGAGACTGCCGAGATTTAAATTCGGGGCGAACCACTAGTTTATTCTCTTTTAGTATTTTAGTACCACCCATATCTGGTCGGCATACCACCTTGCCGTACCAAACGATTTGCTTCAACTTTTCTTGTTAGCACAAGAGTGGAACTCACTTCCGGCGTATGTTTTTCCAAACCAGTATAATCTTGGATTCTTCAAGTCTAGAGTGAATAGGTTCTTTCTAGGCAAGCGTGCTCCATCTTCGATCACACCTTCACTTACCATCAGGTGAGGTAGTCAAGCGCTTGACTATCATCAATAAAAAAAAATTGTACCTTAACCTTTTTTTTGGGTATATTAAATTTTATTAAATTATTTTTATTAAATTTTATAAATTTTTTTTTAAATAATTTTTTTTTTTTTTTTTTTTATTGGTTTTATTAAATTGTTACAAATAAAAATGTACCAAATTTAATCAAGATCGGTTCAACCAGAGATAGAGACAATTACTATCGAATTTATCATATTAGTATAAATAATAACTTAACCTATGTTAATTTTACTTAACTTATTTTACTTAAGTTTTTTATTTGTTAACTTTTTAAATAATATTTTTTTAATATTTGTTTGTATTAACTTAATCAAAATAACCTGTACTACAGAAGAGCGAGAACCTATAACACAGGTATTTCATACTTAAAAGAGGGTCCCAAACCCATGAAATGTATCGAAGATTAAGTTTACACAAGTAAAATATTTGTATGTATGTAATTACTGATTTAAACGGGTATTGCGTATGTACCTTTTTTATTTGTTGTTGCAACACTGTCGAAACGTCGGGATAACAAATAAAACATCGGCCAAGTGCGAGTCGGACTCGCGCACGAAGGGTTCCGTACTATTATCTAGAAAAATGAGCAAAAAAAAATCACCTTTCAATATCAAATTGTTTATTTTTAAAGTGAATATATAACTAAATATTCTGTGAATTTATCAAGCGTCTACCTGTTGCCGTTATCAATATCGAGTAAAAACGAGCAAAAAAATCACGTTTGTTGTATGGGAGCCCCCCTTAAATATTTATTTTATTCCGTTTTTAGTATTTGTTGATACAGAATAAAATAAATATTTAAGATGTATTTTGTTTTTG
This sequence comes from Philereme vetulata, assembly GCA_918857605.2. Classification (NCBI taxonomy): domain Eukaryota; kingdom Metazoa; phylum Arthropoda; class Insecta; order Lepidoptera; family Geometridae; genus Philereme; species Philereme vetulata. The sequence continues at coordinate 13,828,326 of OU975421.1, forward strand.
TTTTAAATATTTATGATGTATTTCTTTTGCCGCTATAAATACATCATCTGTGAAAATTTCAACTGTCTATCTAACACGGTTCATGAGATACAGCCTGGTGACAGACGGACAGACAGACAGACAAGACGGACAAACAGCAGACAGACAGACGGACAGAAAGACAAACAGACGGACAGACAGCAGATAGACAGACAGACAGACGGACAGACAGAAAAACAGACGGACAGACAGACAGCGGAGTCTTAGTAATAGGGTCCCGTTTTACCCTTTAGGTACGGAACCCTAAAAAGGTACATACGCGATAAATATCCGTTTAAATCAGTATTAGCGAAAATTTGAAAAATACTATTTGTGTGTATATTTGTATGTATACACTTCTATGTTGAGAAAAACTTCTTACCAATATCAATAAGATCATTGACGGCAAATTTAATAGCTTTTTCAGTCGGTGGCTCCGGTAACTGTGACAGGAAATCTTGAGCCTTATCGTCTGGAGCGTAGCACTTACAAGCCAATACAGTTTGCTCTAAAGGTACCCTGAAAGTTATTAAGAAATAAACATTAGATAAATAAATAAATATTGCTGGACGTTTCACACAGCGCCATCTAGGGAATATGTACTATGGGGAACCAGATAACTGATAGAATACTTATCTACCTTTTTTTTTGTAATTTTTTTTATAAGATGCAAACATTTGTCCCGCGCGACGGGAATCATACCCGCAACCTCTTGCGTCTCAGCCGGCTATTCGCCCACTGGGACACGGAGGTCGTCAAAATCAGCACCAAGTGGAAAAGTGCCGATAAAATGTTGCACAGGTCCGGGGGGGGGGGGAGATATACCATAACCTGGGATGGTACCAACTATGGCCCACCTGATGTTATGTAGGTAACCATTGCCTAAACAAAGTATGGCTTTGTAGGTCAAGCACCTTAGAAACGTGCCCTACGATGCACTGCCCTGCGGCCATCAAATTTGATATTAGCGTGATATATTTTTTTTAACTTTTGTTCCGAAATTCGACACACTGGACCCATTTCAAATAAGTAAAACTGATGAATACTTATGAAGGTGTACAATTTTATTGATATGCCGACGTAACTATTTTGATACGCATCTGTTAGCTAAAGTGTTCAATCAGTGAGTCCTACCCGTAATGACCAGGGGGACAACCTCAATCTCATATATCAATATTTAAATAATATTACACTGACATTTAGTACTATGACCCTCAATTAGTAAGCTTACTTTATTATTGTAAAGGCGAAGGAGTTTTGATGACGTCACCATAAATCGTTCACTCCAAACGTTTCACATTAGAGCTCAAATTAAGCGTAAAATAATCCTAAAAAGTAAGTTAATCATATATATTCTCGCAATGTTTTATACTGAACGTGGTGTAATCACTAGAAAACACTAAATATACAACATTATTAGAATTATAACAGTAATGTTTAAACGTTTTGTGGTTCAAATCGAAGTAATGTTGCCACAAGATTGAAACAAAACGCTCCTGAAACATGATGGTTTCCTAAAGATTGTAGCTGGCGCCCTGGTACTGAGACGATCACGGTAGGACTAGTCCACCAGTTTGAGGTTGCGCAGCGATCTATGGAAGCAGGCTTTGCAGTTTCTCTGAAGGATAAAATCCGAGATTATCCGACAGAAAATCAAGGTGACCGAGATGGCTAAGCGGATTCGCTACCTGAAGTGATAGTGGGCTGGCCATATATGCCGGAGAACCAACAACTCGGGGTTAACGAGTTCTTGAGTGGAGACCGCGTCTTGGCAAACGTAGCGTGTGGAGCGATGACTTCAGAAAGGTGGCGGACAGAAATTGGATGAGAAGAGCCGAAGACCGGGCTGCTATGGCACGTATTGGGAGAGGCCTATGTCCAGCAGTGGACTAATGTAGGCTGACGATGATGTTTAGACATTTGTGCTGTTCAGTTATCTAAGTGCACTGATTGTTTGTATAGGAGTCAAACCAATCAATCAATCAAATTATTTATTGCGAATATGGGTTAGTAACAGGTGGTTAGTGATACAGTTTGCGTTCGTCCATAATCAGCGTTTAACCACCTTAAGTAATTACCTTAATATTTCAGGCGTGGTGTGGGGATCGAAATCAGCTTCCTTTTCCTTAGTGTATAGTCGATAGCAATGACCTGTAAGATAAACAAATATTCATTATTTTTAAAAAAATCCACTCATCATAAACCCCTCCCCCCCTCCATGTGTTTTGTAGCAAATAAATGCCTATGTATCTGTGTTTTGTAGCAAATAAATGCCTATGGATCTGTGTTTTGTAGCAAATAAATGCCTATATATCAGTGTTTAATGGCAAATAAATGCCTATGTATCTGTAATTTGTAGCAAATAAATGCGTATGGATCTGTGTTTTGTAACAAATAAATGCCTATGGATCTGTGTTTTGTAGCAAATAAATGCGTATGGATCTGTGTTTTGTAACAAATAAATGCCTATGGATCTGTGTTTTGTAGCAAATAAATGCCTATGTTTCTGTGTTTAGTAGCAAATAAATGCCTATGTACCTGTATTTTGTAGCAAATAAATGCGTATGGATCTGTGTTTTGTAGCAAATAAATGCCTATGGATCTGTGTTTTGTAGCAAATAAATGCCTATGTTTCTGTGTTTAATAGCAATTTAAATGCCCAAATAAATGCCTATGTATCTGTATTTTGTAGCAAATAAATGCCTATGTTTCTGTGTTTAATAGCAATTTAAATGCCCAAATAAATGCCTATGTATCTGTATTTTGTAGCAAATAAATGCGTATGGATCTGTGTTTTGTAACAAATAAATGCCTATGGATCTGTGTTTTGTAGCAAATAAATGCGTATGGATCTGTGTTTTGTAACAAATAAATGCCTATGGATCTGTGTTTTGTAGCAAATAAATGCCTATGTTTCTGTGTTTAGTAGCAAATAAATGCCTATGTACCTGTATTTTGTAGCAAATAAATGCGTATGGATCTGTGTTTTGTAGCAAATAAATGCCTATGGATCTGTATTTTGTAACAAATAAATGCCTATGGATCTGTGTTTTGTAGCAAATAAATGCCTATGTTTCTGTGTTTTACCTGGCTGAACCCTCCCAGCGCGGCCGCATCTTTGATTAGCTCCAGCTAACGACACCCAAACAGTTTCCAAACTTGCTGTTCCTGAAAGCACACAGATATACTCCTACTCTATTGTTATTGTGTGTTTGTCTATTGCGCCAATTATTCTTTCTTGGACAGTCTGTCGTAAACCCAAAAAACACGATCTGTATTTTTACCCCCACAGCAAAAATACTGTCTGTCTGTCTATGGCATCGTAGTTCCCAAGCGGATGGCCCCCCCACACCAATTTTCCTTTTTAGTTTTTAATTATCGGAGATCTTTTAAATTATGTAAATACTTACATGTTTCTAATATAAACTAATTTTAAATCTATAACTAGCTGACCCACCCGCGGCTTCGCACGCTTGAAATTGCCCGTTCCCGTGGGAACTTCTGGATAAAAACTATATTTACTAAACAAACTTGTATATAACTTATATGGCAAACGAGCATGCAGTACACGAGATGTTAAGTGGCTACTGCAGCCCATGGATATCCACATATAATTCAAAACAAGCTATTATGTTGTCTTGATCTCTATGTGGATACGTTGCCATACTATATGACTTAGCTGTTATGCCTATGTGCCAGTAATTACAGTAACATACCATTACCATCTAACCGGAACACAGCAGCACAAGTACTGCTATTTGGCGGCAGATAAAGGTAAGGCGGTGGTGCCCACTTCCTCGAGCCCGTTCACAAAAGCTCTACCACCAGTGAAATAAAAGTTCTACCACCAGTGAAGCTAATCCGTATAAAGCCGGGGTGGGTCAGCGAGTTACTTACCCGTCCCTGGTCTAATAGTGGTCTCTTTATGTGCGCCCGCGTCTATAACGTATAATACGTCGGGGATGGTGACGGATGTCTCCGCGACGTTCGTAGCGAGCACTATCTTTCTAATGCCCGGGGCGGGTATAGCGAACATCTTGGATTGATCTGTTGTTGATAACCTGAAATGGTTATAAAATCACCATCAATACCTACGACGCCGCTCTACGTGCCGCGCCTAGATCAAGTAGGTTGGTTTGCATTACGTGACACTATTTTATTAGTCTAAGATTATGAATAATATTTTTTTGGTTTTTTGGAGACTCGCGAGATCTCAGTTCAGCGAACTACCAGTAGATTCATTTCTATAATTAACTTGGTTACAAATTCTTACCTTGAATGTACTGGCAATATCATATGAATTCCCGACTGTCCATAACAGTCGTCTAGTAACTGCTTAGCGGATTTAATCTCAGCCCAACCCGGGAGAAACACTAGTATAGCACCTTCTTTCTCATGCCTATCTACTGCTTTTATTGTCTCTACTATCTGAAAGAAACGAATTACAAAGAGTTGTATGTTACCTTTCAATAGATGGCGTGATTACCAAATTTTATAAAGCTGTTTAACGATTAGTAAAAAGATCCTTAAGTGAAAAGAAATAAAGTTGAATTTATCAAGCGTGTTAAAAACCACTTTAGTTTAAAGAGTTGTATGTCAATGTTCAATGGCGTGCTTACGCCATCTATCGAAATTTGACATAGAAAAATGAAATTTGACATTGATATAAACAATATTTATTCGGTTTGAAAAGTATGGGTAAATTACGTGAGGCTTTACATCTGTACGCCTCAAGTTGATGGATACAGGGTAGCGCGTTGTAGGGCACGTTTCTAAGGTGCGTGACTTACGAGACAAAGAATAGGATAGAATAATTCTTTATTGTACACCAGTAATACTAAAAAAAAACTAATCTATGTTAAATATAGTACAATGGGCGGCCTTATCGCTAAAAGGGATTTCTTCTAGGCAACCTTTAGATGGAAAGTAAAGAGCGAAACAGCAATGGACAGCGGTGCACAGAGTATATTTACAAATAAAAGAAATACTTATAATCCTAATACATACAAATAGACAAATATATACCAAACTAATAACCTAAATCAATATTCTTACAAATCTAATAAAACGAGGACAATAAAATTAAAATAAATATATAGGTAATTCAAATGAAAAGAAAGCTAGGCATTTAGGTAATGCTGCTTTAATCTCAGCTTAAGAGTGCTGTGAAGGAGCCCGTTTAATTTCCACAGGCAAAGCATTCCACAGGCGCACTGCTTCGACAGTGAATGATTTCCCGTATAAGGAACAAGATTGTACGGGTGTTTTGAGGGATTAAGTTTTCCGATGATCTGAGAGAAAAAGTATTGGAAGAATAAGCAAACCTTTCTTTAAGATGGCAAGGGGAGAAAGGAAAGGCAATGCTTTGTTATAGGAGTGTGATGTCAACACCAGGTGAGCCATTTACTTGTTGCAACTCCATGTTATAAAAAAAATCTATATACAAATCCATACTAATATTATGAATTGGAAAATAACTCTATTTGTTAACACGTTTAAAACGGTTGTACCGATTTCGATAAAATTTTGTATACAGACGATCGAGATTGAGACATAGGCTATTTTTTACCCGACTTCGCAGAAGGAGGGTAATGTTTTTATTGAAAAACAAAGCGTACGAAGCTTGTCAAGTTACAATTACCTCAGTAACATTCAGCTGCGGTTTGGAATCGTCTTTCCGACAATTTGCCGTTGTATTTGGCAGTCGAATGTTGAATTTCTTTTCAATATCTTCCAGATAAAACACTTCTACTGGGTATGTACGACCCGGCACCTCTACGACTGGACACGAACCGAAATATCTGAAAGGTTAAGTAACTTGATGAATGTGAGAAGTACCTATGTGAGTAAACTTAACTATAAGTACCTATTAGGTAAATTAACTGTTTGACTTGATATTGATATGTTTATTATTATTAATTAATTTAAAAAAGTCATATTCATTAAGCGCCAACTCATCGACATGTGTATCCAGCCCATCCTAACTCACGGTGCGCAGACATGGTCTCTGACTGAAGCCCAGAAGTCAAAGCCCAAGATTAGTCAAAGGGCAATGGAGCGCAGCATTCTCGGCTTTATACGTGTCGACCGAGTGCGTAACACCACGCTGCGCTCACTTACCGGCATTGCAGATGTAGGGAAGAGATCGGCTGGACTTAAGTGGGACTGGGCGAGCCACGTTGCCCGAATGCACTCCGAGAAATGGGCCCATATTGTAACACTATGGACGCCTGAAGACGGAAGGCGAAGTCGGGGTCGGCCGAGAAAGCGTTAGCGGGACGATTTCGACACCTTCCAAAGAGGATGGTGGGAGATAGCGACAGATAGGGATGCTTTGAGGGAATTGGGGGAGATCTTTGCCATGCAGTGGGGCGGGATAGGTTAGGAAAAAAAGTATAATTGTATGTTAGTGCTCCAGTAGGGCTCATATTTAGGACCAATTTTTTTTACTTAACATCTATTGTAAAACAAACATGAAACAATAAATACATACTTACACATAACTTTTTACAATGAAAGAGAGAAAATACCAAGTCTAATAAAATACATTTTCACACAACCTGCTCGACAATGTCAAATTATATGTCATGTAAACCTCACGGAAAGCAGGCGATTAAATCCCTACAGCTGAGCCGGGAGTAAAGTTGTACGGAATTTCATTATACCCTTCCAGCCATAATGTGATTTGAAATTGGAATCTCATTTGCATTAAAATTTGAATCAAAGAGACCCACACAATAAGAACTTATTCGTAAATCGAACTAACTTCTGCACAGAATGCACCAACCTAGAAGACTTGGTTTTAAAATCTCGCAGAAAGTGTAAAAAGTAGAGGATTCTCCACGTGGGTAAAACTGTCTGCATATTGTGCGTGCTTACATCCCTCTCTGCATTCAGAATTCCCTTGCTCCGCTCGTGAGTTAACTATAGAATCCTTCGTTACGTTCGGGATTCAATATAGCGCCAGTGACGCAAGACACTGCTTTATCCCCTCGTTTAATAATCTACTATTACATTAGTCTAGTTTAGTTTGGTGCAGTTCGGGTTGGTTCGGTTCGGTTCCGTTAAATAGAAATAAGGATTAGTCATGGAGGTTGATTTCATTATTATGAATGTGGAATGTGAAACAGTGATTCCTTTCGGATAACACCATCCATCTGTCTTGTACAATTAGCCTGAGTTCCGTGCAAATCTAGAATCTAGATATTATTGAACAATGTTCTCGATAAGTCGCACTATAAGGGTTCCGTATTTACCATTTTAGGAGTAGTAGAGTTCCTTGTGAAAGGGCTTGCCCGGGGAAGTACTACCACCATACCTATTTCTACCGCCAAGTAACATTGCTGTGTTTCGGTTTGGGTATAGTTGCCGGTGAAATAAATATTTTTTCTAGACATTACACACAGCGCTATCTAGCCCCAAACTAAGCAGAGCTTGTACTATGGGAACCAGATAACTGATAGAATACTAATACTTTTTTTTTGTAAATAAGGAACAAATATCTGTAGATCATGCAAACATTTGTTCCACAGCGGGAATCGAACCCGCTACCTCCTGCGTCTCAGCCGGCTTTACGCCCACTGCATCACGGAGGTCGTCAAAACAGGCACATGAGGCTTTAAACATGTATGCCTCAAATTAATGGACGCAGGGCAGTACATCGTAGGGCACATTTCTAACGTGCGTGACCTATGAGGCAATTCTCTGTTATAAGCGATGCTTACTACTTGACATAAAGTGGGCCAAAAACTTGTTCCATCTCTGCGACTCTGACGACTTAGAGTTATTAGTGGTCCGGATCAATACTGTAAATACGGAACCCTTTTAGAGCGACTTATAATTTTTCAATAATTTCTGAATTTCAATGATCCGAGTCTGTGATTTCTGATAGCTAAAACCTGGGTATCTTTAAGTCGCGAGTGAATAGGTTTATTCTAGGCAAGCGTGTACCATCGTAGACTGCATCATCGCTTACCATTAGGCGAGATCGCGGTCAAACGCAAGTCTATCAAGGTCAAAAAAGGTGCGTGCGTGGATAGAACCTGTGGATAGAAAAATAACCCTTAATAATAGTTGGTTACCTTGTAAATACTCCAGTATCCAGTGTAGCGCTCATGATCAGTACGTTCAGGCGTGGGTTGGTTTGTAGCGCGCGCTTCAACAGGAGCAGGGTAATGTCTGTGTTGATGTCTCGTTCGTGAGCCTCGTCTATAATCACGTGGGTGCATCCTGTCAGACCTGTTCATATAAACTGTTAAAACAACAATTATTTACTAGTTGCAGTGTTTAGTGGTTAATGGGGCGGAATGCAAAAATATATTCAAAATCAAAATCTTTTCATTCATTAAAATTACAAGGTCCTGAAACGTCAAGTTTACTGCCTGTTCCTCCGCGAACAGGCCAGGAAAAAAATGCAAGAAACGAGGCTGGTTGTTTCTTAATGATCCTTTTAGAATACATAACAATAATGAAAATAAATTACGTCTAAATTGTACAATTTTTGAACGATTTGGAGCAATTTCAATCCCAAGCTTCTCTATCATCTAAATAATCCGATATGTTATAGTAGGCTTTTTTATAAAGATTTTGTTTAATTACGTTTTTAAATTTGTTAATTGTCAATTTTTGTACATCACTTGGGAGTTTGTTATAAAAGCGTACGCCTTGCCCTTTAAACGATTTACTAACTTTATGGGAGTCTTTAAGTGGCAACAGAGAGTTATTCTCTATTTCTAGTATTAAAATTATGATTATCACTATTTTTTTTTCCTAACCTATCTAGTCCCACTGCAGGGCAAAGGTCTCCCAAGTCCCTCCAAGCATCCCTATATGTTGCTATCTCCCACCATCCTCTTTGGAAGGTGTCGAAATCGTCCCGCCAACGATTCTCGGCCGACCCCGACGTTGCCTTCCGTCTTTTCTTAAACAAATTAATATTTTTGTGAACATACATCAGATTTTCATAGATGTATTGTATTGGGCAAGGGAATGTCATAATATTTGTTTCTTTAAACTTATGGCGTAATGATTCTCTGGGGCCCACATTTTTTTTAATGTTATTTGTGGGGAAACCTGCTTACGGCCCACCTGATGGTAAGCGGTCACCGTCGCCTATTGACACCGGCAACACCCGGGGTATTGTCGATGCGTCTCTTACACTGTAGAAACCTCTTTACATTTCTCTTGAAGCGTGTCATGTCGTAGCCTAATGGGAAAACCTCAGATGGACCATATTTTAAATTGCAATTCATAATCCAATCTCGTTTGGGTAGACTGTCAATATTTTTTAAAATTATATTGTGCGAATTAGCCGGCAGATCACCTACTTATTCAATCATGTATTTACCTAGGTACTTTAGTTCTACTCCACATTTTGGTTTTACTTTTTAATCCAAGATATTTGATAGAGCGAAGCGTGATCTCCAAGTCAACTTGAGTAAATCGGCGTATGTATGTTTGTTTGTCCGAGGATAACTTTCGAAGCGTTGATCCGATCATCGTGAAATTTGATACATATGCACAGTAGTGATGGCACAATTTTGGTGTGACTAAATGAGCTCAAAATGTGAGGGCGTTATTGAGATATATATAGGGTTCAAGAGGGGTAAAAATTAATGAAAATGAGACTATTAGGTCAAATAGGACGTCAAATGAAAGATCTTCATTAGTACATTTCGACCCCGTTTTTATTTTTAGTTTAGTCTTTGCAGTTTTTGAGTTATTAGACATAATAAAACCGGCACTTTGACAAAATTATCAGAGTATACCTGTGAGTGCTGAAATTTAGTATGAGCGTAACTTTAGTGACACAAATACACGCAAAAGTCCAGAAATCCAGAATAACTGCAATTTCTACCCCAAAAAATAAACCAATTAACATGAACTCCCGTTACCTGTAATTTGAATGAAACTGTAGGTCAAGTAATTGGTACTATTTTCGTGGCACTATTTTGATAGTCAAAGATTACGCGAGGTCTCAGTTCGGGGCGAACCACTAGTTTATGTAAGCTGTATGTATTTTTTAGTCAATTATATATTTTTATTACTATTTACCAGGGTTGCTCTGTAATCTGTTGAGCAAGATGCCAGAAGTGCAGAAAAGAACTGAACCGGCGGGCGGCCGCGGCGGCTTCGAATCCAAACGTACTTGATAACCGATGGATTCACCCACCTGAAATCAACAGATATTTTGTACGAAAAACCATTGCAAATCAATTACAATAATATTAAACCGTTATTAGGTTCAAGTTGAATTAATAGATGCCGAGGAGTGGCTATAAAAGGGTATGACGTCCGGCAGCGAGATGGGTGGATGACATGGTTAATGTCGCGCGCCGTCAATGGATGAGAGTAGTGGATGCCAAAAACTTAGGAAGGCCTATACCCAACTGTGAGTGAAGTCGGACTGAGGATTATGATGATGAGGTTTAAGTTTGAATAACCCCTTCCCGCATTTCACTCACTATTTATTTATTTAATACTTTATTCCACAAAAATACAAATTACATGTACAAAAGGTGGGCTTAATGCTAATAGCATTTTTTACCTGCGAACCTCAGAGGTAACAAAAAGGTTGGCGTGCTAACTTTTAACAATAGTTAGAATAAATACATAAACCTACTTGATATAACAATAATAATACATAGAATATATATATGACAAATACAACAAATATATATATTTATATTTATAGATATAAAACAAAAAATACTATTACATACAACACACATAGGTACTACGTTTTCAAATATTTTAACAGTCAGTGGAGGACTGCAGGAAATGACTGTAGACTAGTCGTCTGAAAACCGGTTTACGCGCCTTTTTAATATAAGTAGAGAGAGAGTTCCATAGACCGACAGCTACCACCTCAAAAGTGTTGCCACGGAAGGCCGTTGAGTGTTTCGGGGTAGCGAGAAGGAGAGAATCAGTGGACCTGAAGTTTTGGTCATGGGTGTCAGAGGTAGGAAAATTTGCATTTAAGATAATGAGGAGTAAAGGGGTCTCTAAGGATTGAAAAAAGAAGGCATAAAATTCTTAACTTTCTCCTGTCACGAATTGAGAGCCATTTCAGTTTGGAGCGATACTCAGACACATGATCATACTTACGGAGACCGTAGATGAACCTAATGCACATATTGAGGAGTCGATCCAATTTGTTGAGGAGGTCCTGATTAAGGTCTAGGTACGATATATTCGCATAGTCGATTATAGGTAGGAGCAAAGAGTTGACTAGGGATATTTTAGTATTTGTTGGGAGAAAGTTTTTAAAACGGATAATAGAATTGAGAGATGCAAAAAATTTACGGGATACTTCCTTTACCTGAGCCACCCAGTTTAGGTTAGCATCGACAAGAAGGCCAAGATTTTTGACCACTGGTGCAAAAGGAATGATGCAATCATTATATACTAAAGGAGTGGTTGAGGGTAGGTCGATTTTTGCAAGTTGGCGAGTACTCCCGATAATGATTGCTTGACATTTGTTTGGGTTCACTTGGATGCCGTAGTTCTCAGACCAGGTCTTAAGTTGGAGAAGATCAGTGTTAAGAGCATCCAATGAAGCATTCAAGTTTTCAGTCTTTGAGTGGTAATAAAGCTGCAGATCGTCGGCGTAGAAGTGATAGTTGCAGTGGAATTTGGAGGAAAGCAAGTTGATGAATAGGCTGAAAATGCAGGGGTGATAGGATTCCCCCTTGAGGGACTCCAGCCTCCAGCTCACACCAATCAGAGAAAGTCTGCCCACTCCGGATGGACGGACTGGCGACGCCCCGTTAAATAGGACGAGAACCACTGAACGGCTAACGGCGAGAAATTCAGGTGACTCAAGGCAGCAAGAAGCAGATCATGGTCGACAGCATTAAAGGCGTTGCTAAAGTCAATGAGTATCAGCACAGTGACTTTAGATCTCTCCATAGCTGATCTAATGTCCTCGGTGACTTTGAGCAAGGCAGTTGTGGTGCTATGGCCAGCCCTGAAACCAGAGTGGAATGGGTTCAATAGGTCACCGTCGTTCAGAAACTCCATCACTTGCTTGTGGACAACTGACTCAATGACTTTAGACAGGAAAGGCAGGATTGATATGGGACGAAACTGGTTAACTATTCGCTCAGCTAGTCCTATAGCCGCTACTTTTCATGGCTCTGAGACCATCACCGTAGCGTTGAAGCCACACTCTCGCAGTTTCATAGCGGGCACTCGAGTGGACTTGCCGCATCCGGTTGCGCAAACTATTACCATCACTCTGTCCGTTACTAGGTTTAAGTTTGAATTACCTCTTCCCCCATTTCGCTCGGTATTCGTTCAGCTAGTCCTATAGCCGCTACTCTTCGTGGCACAGAGAACATCACTGTAGCTTTGAAGCCACACTCTCGCAGTATCATAGCGGGCACTCGAGTGGACTTGCCATATCCGGCTGCGCCAACTATTACCATCACTCTGTCCGTTACTAGGTTTAAGTTAAAATTACCTCTTCCCCCATTTCGCTCGCTATTCGTTCAGCTAGTCCTATAGCCGCTACTCTTCGTGGCTCAGAGACCATCACCGCAGCGTTCACGCCACACTCTCGCAGTATCATAGCGGGCACTCGGGTGGACTTGCCGCATCCGGCTGCGCCAACTATTACTGCCACTCTGTTGTTTTCTAGTGTGGTTGTAATTTGTTCGCTGTAGATAATTAAACATATTAGAAACAAAGATTGTACTAGCAGCTTCGAACGCGTAGTTTCTTACCCTTCTAACCTAACATAACTCGTGTAAAAAGGTCCAGCCAAATGGCTCGTGTCGTGAAAACGTAACAAACAGACAATGAGAGGAGCAATTATGTTAGAATGAATAGCCTAGAGGATTAGCAAGCTGAAGTGGCATTTGGCGGGGAACATAGCACGAAGAACTGATGGCCGTTGAGGCAAAAAAGTTCTCAAGTGAAGCCCACACCCCCAGATGGAAAGACGAACTAATAACGGTTGCTGAGAGCCGTTGGGTGCAGGCCGCACAAGATAGGTCGCTCTGGAAATCAATTTTGTTTGACCCGTGCGCGATAAGTTGGGACCTGAGCGCGGTAACGTCATATTGGCGTGTTTGTACCGCCCGCAAAAAAGCGAACATAACAAGCAGCCGCCCGCGGCTTCGTCTTTGTTTTTTTTAACCTAATTTATTATGTTACTCAGGGAGGACGTTGCTTTTTATCTAATCTTTTTTACACTATTTGAATAAAATAAAAATACAATGTTTAAGTTTATACATTTATTTTATCTATTATTTACATTATCTCATCTTCGTCACTACTTAGTGGATTTATGCCTTCTAGAGGTTGTTCTTCGTCCTCAGTCTCACTATAATCACTTGACGAAGAGGTATCCGATAAATTTACAATTAATTGCGATTCATTCGTCTCTTGTAAGAGGTCATCGTCCCAATACTTTTGTCGAAGCCTGTCCACATGGTTGACTTCTTTTTTCCAACAAAAACTACAACAACAAAACAATAACACAAACGAAAACTAAAAGAATTCCAGAGCGCGTCGTTACGTGACGTAGGCCAGTACGAGACTAAAAACCCTAGTAAAAAATAGTGATGCGAACGGTACAATACGGGCGCCATCGGGGAAGTGCAGGGCAAGCGTTCGGGGAGTCGCATTCCTAGCAGGTCACAAGTTATCGCGCACGAGTAATAATAATTTAAAATGAATTATTTATTTTAAAGTCTTTTTCTTTTAATGTATTTTTCACCTGCATGATTCATCATTATAATCATATCACCCACAAGACCTTTATTTCGACTTTCCTGCGGCCAAAAGGGACTACCTTCCCACAACACAGGTATATACGTAAGGTGAAAGATGTGATCATTTTGTGTTCACATAGGTACTGTTCTGTGAATAGTATTGTATGTAAAAAAGAAATGATTTGATTTGCTTGAAATAATATAGTGACATAAAATATATGACATTTTATCGGTTCAGTTCGCGGTTGAAACAAGCGCTTTTTTATAAAAATAATTATTTAAACGAGGCTTAAGAGTAACTTTTACAAGCTTTCGCTAATAAATTAGTACTGGAAGTGAAACCCGAAAAATGAAACTTGCATTGTGTGCCAAATTCCCACTTATCTGACCCACTAACAAACGCGAAAGTTTGACGCCAAAGAAACCGAAAGTGAATGTGACGAAAGTCGATCGAAAGTGATAAAACGTCACTGTGACGTCTGTGACGTATATTTTGACATTAAAGTCAGGCCATTTTAATAGGTAACATTTGACGTCTGTTGGCGTCTGTCAGTTCGGTACAACTCGTACCGAACTCGTACTCGTTCGTATCGGTCATTATTACAATAAATATGTAATCGTAATTGAAAAAAGTTAAGCAATTGTGCAGTTCTAACAAAACGAAAAAATATATTATTTTATGCCCGCCGTTACAATACAAGGTTACGTTGTTGAATTTTGATGAATTATCAAATATTAGATACCTATTAAAATGGCCTGACTTTAAGAGAACGTATTTCCGTTTTTACAAGCTTTGACAGGTTCCACAGAGGACCTACTTGACCACCCTAGAATTTGAATTAGACCCCTCTACTGCATTTAAAATTATCCTTAAGAATAATGATTGCTTGATAGTTTTAAGTATTAAAATATATATTTTTTAAAATCATCTCAAAAATTTCAAGCCTAGACGGGACTTGAACCCGCGACCTTCCTCTTGATACGAGGATGCACTACCATCTGTGCTACAAGGCAATTCACGTCTAGGTCGAAATTAAAAAATCTTGATTGAAAAATTGATTTTAAAAAATCTTGGAATTTTCCGCATGTGTTCGGATAACACTATAAATAAAAATACTATTTAAAATATATATGTTAGTCACTACGGTGACGGGTAGAAATAATGAGGTAGAATATGGGCGGTAGAAATAAGTTTTAACATTTTGTACTTTTCCATTGTTATTACATAAAATATTTAAAAATTTAAATTTACTGTTCCTACACAATATAAAAATTTAAGTAATGTATGATGTAGTGAGGCACGGAATTTAAGGCTGGAAGATCTCTATAAGAACATATTGGCAACTAGCTTATGCTTGCGGCTTCGCACGCGTGGTTTGTCAATAAAAAATAGCCTATGTCTCAATCTAGTTACCATATAGGTACCAACTTTCATAAAAATCGGACGAGACGAAGCTATTTTTTATTTTATAATAATAGTTTGGATGTGAGTGCAAATTGCAATCTTCACGCGTCTTAGTAACATAAGAAACAAGGTGAAAATCAGCGTACATTGTTTCATTGTACATTCGTTCCACATTCACAAGACTGACCTACTATTGTCGCGAAAGTGGAGCGCGAACGAAATCGAGAGTGATCGAAAGTGTACAGCTGTGTCTTAATGACGTCAAACGCGTCAGTAGTAAAGGCTTCATTCGAAATATGCGACTAACGGCCGAATTCTATATTCTATCTATCTCTGCTTTTGCCTTGCTTTGCAAATGTCCGCAAAACTTATGCGCACGGCAAAATATATGACATTTTGATTTGCTTACCGCTAGTAAGGCAAAATCAGAGATCGATAGAATATAGAATTCGGCCTTTAGTCGCGAGACGTGACACCTAGTTAAATAATTTAAGCATGCAAGAAGGTTCAATGATAAACAGGCACCATGTCTCATTTCCATTTGCCCAATTCGTGTGCTCCGGGATTATGTTATGTTTGATAATGTGGGAGATTGGTATTGACATTATTGCCATCCTTATTTGTTTAATACCGTCAGAGAGTGACAGTTGACCACCATTTTTGAACCCAAATTTAGTTTGGGTTTGTGCCCACAGAATTTTCCCCCATTGTCTATTGGTAGACATAAACTAAACTAAAATAACAAAATAAGAGACAAATGCAGAGTTCATTCAACATAATCAAAAATTGAACAAGATCATCGCCATTTTTTTTATGCTACTTATATGGCAAACGAGCATGCAATCCACCAGATGTTAAGTGGCTACTGCAGCCCATGGATATCCACGTAGAATTCAAAACAAGCTATTTTGTTGTCTTGATCTCTATGTGGATAGGTTGCCATACTATAGGACTTAGCTGTTATGCCTTTGTGCCAGTAATTACAGGAACATACCATTACCATCTAACCAGAACACAGCAGCACAAGTACTGCTATTTGGCGGCAGATAAAGGTAAGGCGGTGGTGCCCACTTCCTCGAGCCCGTTCACAAAAGCTCTACCACCAGTAAAATTATAAATTAAATTAAAATTAATTAAATTCTCATTTAGCAGAGAGTTATTGTAAATGGCAATGATAAAAGCGTATAGTGAGGTGGATTACAAGCTTGATAAGCATTAACAGACGACCCAGTTTTGCTGGACCTTAACACCCAATATGACGTCACTACCTGACCAGTAACAAGTAACATTTTAACAAAAATATAGCCGACTTCAGAATCAGATAACAGTAAAAATCAAACTACTCTACCAATTTTGATGAAATTTCCATGGGATCAATCTAAAAGTATATCCTGTCAAATAAAAACAAACTAATTTTCCAAATCGGTTGATATTTAACGGAGTTCTGAGCTAACAAACACAACATAAAATAAAAATTAAACAAATTTAAGATTTATATAGTTTTCTCATGGATGCCATTGTCAGAACTGGACCAAATGGAAATGGGACAACACGGGAAGCACCAGCTTTCAAATAAAAAAAGAATCATCAAAATCGTTTCACCCAGTCGAAAGTTCTGAGATAACTTAATTAAAAAAAAATACCATCGAATTGAGAACCTCCTCCTTTTTTGAAGTCGGTTAAAAATAATGAAATGGTTGGCAAAAATCACGAACAATTGTCCAAACTCAATATTTATTTAGTGTTGTATATCACATCAAATCAAAGACTTCGCGAACACAATGCGTAAGATTAAGTTTATTGAAAAAGTCGTAGGTCGCGTAACCAAAAAATTACCTCTTACTCACGAAAGATATCGATCGTTTTGACCACTTTGAACCTTATCACCTGTTCATAAATTTCATTTTCAGCTTCTCGATACTTTTTATTAAGCGTCACAATGACGTACAGCTGTCGTCAGCTGCTTGAAAGCAAGAGTTCACTTTTAGTTTCGCCTTTCGCTTTCGTTGAGATTGTGACTTCAGACTTACGTACGTCTCGCTTAAGTCTTGTGACGCTAGACATAGTTATGTACTTACGTCATTGTGACGTAGGTAGATTCAGTAAAAGGCACTGGGGCTCGAATCTTGCAAAATTATAAACGTCAAGCTTGAGTTCTGTCATTCTGACAGAAAATTTGAGGGTTATCTATCAAAAGTGTCAGAATGGATCAAATCAAATTGACAATTACCATGAACCTGAGTGTAACGTATGACAAATTATGTCAGTTTCTAAAGCTGATAAAGTTTTAGGGTAAACCTTATATGCATAGATAGATACAGATAATGTCATAGATCTTCGCTTTTCGTTCTCTTTGGTTTGAATGTGGGCTTAGTTAGATAAACTAGTGGTTCGCTCCGAACTGAGATCTCGCGAGTCTCCCATAAATACATAAAAAATATTATCTGTAATCTTTAAATATCAAAATAATGCAAAACCAACCTACTTGACCTACAGTTTCATTCAAATTACAGGTAACGGGAGTTCATGTTAATGGTTAAATTTTTTGGGGGTAGAAATTGCAGTTATTCTGGATTTAAGCCTTTTTTCTATACCTATTTGTGTCACTAAAGCTACACGCATACCATATTTCAGCACGGTGGGGTCACTGGTGTACCCTGTGAATTTCGTCAAAGTTACGTTTTTCATATGGCTAATAACTTAAAAACTACAACGTTTAAACTAAATATATAAACAAGGTCGAAATGTACTGATGAAGACCTTGCATTATACGTGCCACTTGAGTCCTATTTTTTTTACCCCTCTTGAACCCCAATTTCCCCCATTTTTAGCTCCTCTAGTTACACCAGGATTGTGCCATCACTACGTACCTATTCACCTAATTTCACGATGATCGGATCAACGCTTCGAAAGTTATCCTCGGACAAACAAACATACGAGTACAACGCCGATTTGCCTAAGTTGATTTAAAACTCTCGCTTCGATCAATCAATTAGGTTTTTTTAACCGACTCCAACATATAGGAGGGTGCTCTTTCGACACCTATATATTTTATTTATTTATCTGCCCTCATTACGTGGGGTCGACACAACATGTTTTCTTTTTTCATTTCGCTCCATCCATATCCAAACAGCTGTCCTTTGTTTCACATTTAAGTTTTTATAGAAATACATAAATAAACTACCTAAATCTGTATATATCTTCTAATATATAAAATTCTCGTGTCAGTGTTTGTAACAAAACACCTCCGAAATGGCTTGACCGATTCTTAAGAAATTTTTTGTTATATTCGGTAGGTCGTAAAGTATTTTTTACCTTCCTACCTTCATAATCGCGATTTTAGTGTTTTTGTATAAACAATATCCATTTAATTTAACCGTCATTCATTGACGTGAAGTCATTTACATGAAGTGTCGCGTCACTTTGACATTTAATTCTGCATTTGATTACTTTGATAATTTATATGGCAGAACATCGTTTGCGGGGTCCGCTAAGTCTAGTCGGGTTAGTTACACCATTTATGACTCAAGAACGGCTGGACCGATTTTGAAGATTTTTGATTTGTTAGAATTGCCTCCACCCCGAATATCAGAATAACTATCGGCAAAATTCACGCAAAAAAATATTATGACAATGCTACTGCTGACGTACATTGGCAGCCCGCGTCATATGCATGTCAAGGTGGTACAAAGTTCGGCGGGTCAGCTAGTATTAGATAAATACCTAAGATTTCCTAGGGGTAAATAAAACTTTTTTTACTTATGCTTAGTCACTTTTGTAGCAAAAATCACACTAATATCAGACTAATATTATAAATGCGAAAGTTTGGATGTTTGTTTGTTTGTTACTCAATCACGTCGTAACGGCTAAACTGATTTCGATGAAATTTGGTATATACGTAGATTATAACTTGGATCAACACATAGGCTACCATTTATCCCATAAATCAGTTCCCTTGGGATAAAGATGGGATGTCAAAGTTTTTATATGTATTTAGCATCCCAGAACAACGCGGGCCAAGCCGCTGGCCACAACTAGTCTTACATACTCCAACAATATCACATGTAACCTCTTAACACACGCTAAAATCCAAATATCTGACCTTAACCTGACCTGACCCAAAAACACACAATACTGAACTAGATCGCTCAAGTCCAAGGTCAGATTGAGGTCACAAAGCGGCAGTCACAAGGAAACTGGAACGATATGTGACCGACTGAATCTGGGACGGGACGTAATGGTACAAGGTGATTGGAATTGGGACGGTTTGGATTCTGTAGGTCAATTCAAGTGTCGAGTGTGTCATTAGGTATATTGTCTAGGTCGTGGTCGGATTTTGGGTGTGTGTGAGATATGTTTAAGTGTGTGCTTTAATGTCAAGATGGTTTCGTATTGTGTATTAGATAATTAAATTTAATTTTTTACTTTCTCAAACATGTCATCCATTTTGTTAGTAAACAATAATAATATCTTATAATTATGGTAACAGGTAATTGCAATCAATAATATAAATACGAGATTTATCACGTACCGTCTTATCGGTGTTTCGACCGACAATGTTACGGTTCAATTCGTAAACCTTCATCAGGGTGAATGCGATCCGCTCCGAATAACGTCTCGTCTCGCACATTGCAGGTAATTGCAATTAAATAAACGAAAATAACATTAAATAAGTTTTTTGTCGCAAAATTACTTTTTCAAAACAAGCTTTTATAAAACTGATAATCGGAACCGCAAGCAGATTCAAATGAGCCCAAACACTAGTAGTCTACCATAATCTATTCAGAAGTTCCGTTGTCTCCATGGTACCATATTATTGCATTGTCACCGAAGTTACATATGTATTCCAAATTTCAGCTCAATCGGTTGAGGGGAACGGGATTAAAATTCAGTTGCAAGATTCCACCCGGACAAACATCCATACATTGCAAGTTAATAAAAAGCTTATAAAAAATTGATGTAACGTTTACGATTTTTTTCTTTTTCTTGGTTAATTTTAATAAAAGCTTTCGCTCGCGTCTTCGCACGTGTGTATCGGCAATAAAAACATTATCCTCCTGCGCAGTAGGATAAAAAGTAGCCTATGTCACAATTCCGGTCATAATCTAACTACATATATACCAAATTTCATCGAAATCAGTGCAGCCGTTTAGTCGTGAAAACGTAACAAACAGAGAGACAGTTACTTTCGAATGTAATTGACGACCTCCGTGGTGCAGTGGGCGAATAGCCGGCTGAGACGCAGGAGGTAGCGGGTTCGATTCCCGCTGCGGAACAAATGTTTGCATGATCTACACATATGAGTTCCGGCGGCCTTATTACCTAAGACAAATTGCTGTCGTGTCGCTATCGCTAGTCAGGCCATCCCTTTCACACGTGAGGTACGTACTGTACGTGTGAAAGGGATGGCCTGACTAGCGAAAGCGGCACGACAGCAATTTGGCTTAGGTAATACGGTTTCGGGTCTGGTTGTTTATATTATAAGTATGTATTTACAAAAAAATATATATATAAGTATTCTATCAGTTATCTGGTTCCCATAGTACACACGGCTACACATCTAGATTGGGGCTAGAAAGCGCTGTGTGAAATGTCCAGAAATATTTTATATTTATTATTTTATTTAAAGAAACTTTTTAATTCAAGAGTTTGGATTGTTGAGCCTCGGTTAAAGATCATGTTTGGGAACCATAGGTAAGGAAGGACAGTATACACAGGTCGACGAGTTTGCGCTTTAGTGGCATAGGAAGATTTCCCTTCATCAGCGTCTACTAGGCCCAGGAAGGCGTAGTAGACGCTGGCGTGACGACCTCGATGCCTTCCGAGAAAGATTGGTGGGATTTGGTAGACGAGTGAAAGTCCTGGAAGACAATGGAGGAGATCTTTTCCCAGCAGTGGGATGATACAGGTTGGATAGTACAAAAAATAAATATAAAAGTAAGTAAACTCACGCATATTCGTCAATAGGTAAAGCCGTCAAGGATTCTTCATAGTTTTCAAACTTCTGCTTCAATATCTGCGCTCGTTTCCTCAGCGTTTGTTCCGACGGCGCGCGCAACACGCGACCGTACACTGGATGTACCGCCCCTGTCTGATCTACATCACAAAATAAGGAATCAGCATCATCAACCTATAACAGTCCACTGCTGGACGAAGGTCTCTCCCAGGGTTCGCCATTGAGCCCGATCCTCGGCTCTTCTCATCCAATCCTTGCCAGACACAGCGCGCAAATCGTCACTACATCTAGCTGGAGGCTCCAATGAGGAATACTCCTATTCGCAAACACCGTTTTGGTTCTGCGTTCTTGATACGTACAGCTAAGGTATGGAACACTTTGCCGTCGTTTGTTTTTCCTAAATAATATAATCCGGGCTTCTTTATGGTAAGAGTGCAAGGTTTCTTCTAGATCTTCGTGCTTCATTTTAGACCACATCATCGCTTACCATCAGGTGAGATTGTGGTCAAACAAAGTTCTATCCAATTAAAAAAAAAACTCTTTTTCTACGTAGCCTCGCACATCAACATCCTATCAGCCAAATGACATCAACCGCTGAACATATACCTCTCCCATATATTTCCAGAGACTATGAAAGCCTCAATACAAAAAATTAAAACCCTGCAATCTCACTCTGGTGCATCCAATTTAGTGTTGCCAGGTCCAGTGTGGCAAATTTCGGAACGGAAAGTTAAAATCGGGATATTGATTTTCAAATCGGGACAGCTAAAATAGCTACAAATAGCTATAACAACAGGTTTTTGTGCATCATTATTTATTACCACCAGGCAGGACCATCGATACTGAACTCTACTGCGAACAACTGATGAGATTAAAGCAAGAAGTTGAGAGAAAGCAGCCGGAATTAATCAACAGAAGGGGTGTGGTTTTTCATCATGATAAAGCTAGACCTCACACATCTTTAGCCACTCTGCAAAAATTAAGAGAGTTTGGCTGGGAGGTGTTAATTCATCCGCAATATAGTCCGGACCTTCAGATTTCCACCTGTTTCGATCTCTTCAGAATTCTTTAGGCAGTGTCAGGTTAACATCACGAGAGGACTGCCAAAACTACTTGTCGCGGTATTTTAATCAGAAGCCCCAAAATTTCTATAGCAATGGGATCATGACCCTACCTACAAGATGGCAAAAAGTTATCGAACAAAACGGTACGTACATACTTTAGTTAAATGAAAATAAACTATGTATATTAAAAAATGTTTTGAATTTTCTTAAAAAACGTGAAGAAACTTTTTCCCCAACCTAATAAATAGTAGGTATTTATTTTTCCCCTCATAGACCTATCCAACTATTTAGTTAAAATTAGTTCCAAATTATTTCTGGGCGTCTGGTCGGTTATTTGGGTCAACGCATAAGCATTGCAATTCAGCAGGGCAATACAGCCAGTGTCTTGGGGACACTTCCGCCTGGTACTGATCTGGAGCAGATGAGCTATCTATAGATCGTTCGTGTCTTTAGATGATTCAAATGTTTCTCATGTCTTGTAAATAATTTTATATTCTTGCTGTTATTTAGTTAGATACATTGAATAAATACAGGCTAAGGAGGTTACTGAAAAATCGGGGTAATCGGCGCCATCACACCCCTGAAAAGCGGGACGTCCCGCGCAAATCGGGACAC
The DNA here is from genome assembly GCA_918857605.2 of Philereme vetulata. Classification (NCBI taxonomy): domain Eukaryota; kingdom Metazoa; phylum Arthropoda; class Insecta; order Lepidoptera; family Geometridae; genus Philereme; species Philereme vetulata. The sequence continues at coordinate 13,851,102 of OU975421.1, forward strand.
TTGGCAACACTCATCCAATTAGACCTATTCATATAATTACGTGTTTAATGTTTAAGGCGAATATAGTAGCTGATTGGTCTTATTTGGAGGCTTTCTCCTCAGGGAGGAATCAGTTTTATGTGCTCAAAAAAAATATATGTCATTCATTAAACCTTTTATCTGCAAAGTGAACATACAAAAAAGTTCTACCTGATTATTTACTATGAGAAAAACAATAACAAAATGTAGCTGTTTTCAAATTTCAATATGATTCAACCAATAAACGACGTAAAATTTTGTAATTTTTCTTTCACCTAAATGTGGGCAAAGAATGTATCTTCAAGTTGAACAAATAATTCTGTGCTGGATGGTCTTTCACGTGGCAATTATTTTAAAATTTTCCGAATAATTAGCGGGCGTATCCTTAGAAGGTGGTTGCGCGGGCGACGGGTGGCAGTGTACCGCTGACTGTCGTACGGGAGGGTTGTGCTCGTCTGCCTCGCGCTCACCTTTTTGCTGGTCGGTTAGTTGCATGTGGCGGAAGGTGCGGGGCCGAAACAATAGTTACGCCCATTCGCTCAAGGTCATCGACTACGGTTAGCACCTTAAAACAAAAATTCAAATTGTTTACCTGATAAAGTTGCGATGTCATCGCCATTACTATTTTCTTCCTGTGACAACTCATCTGAAATCAAAACATATGACATAAAGAGACATGACATAACATTAAGAGTATGTACCTAGTAGAGTTCCTAGTGAAAGGGCTAGCCCGGAGAAATACTAACACCATACTTATTACTGCCGCCAAACAGCATTGCTGTGTTTCGGTTTGAAGGGTATGGTTGCCGGTGAAAAGGCACCGGAGGCTTTACTCTGTATGCCTCACGTTTATGGACGCAGGGCAGTGCATTGTAGGGCACGTTTCTAAGCAAGCGAAGCTCCATTCCCTTCCCTTCGTGTTATCAACAGCTTATGTGTAGCCGAAAATGTTTATATATACAATATTACCTTGACGAAATTCACCGATACGGTCTTGCACTTTCTCAGTGGGACCTATCTCGTCTAAGTTTAATTAAGTAGTGGATAAGTACTAGATATTAAGGGTTTTCATTGTAGCCTTGGGGTGCATTCCGAATCACGCTAAAATCTATATCATTGCGCTAACAAGCGTTCCGAGTCACCGTGAGCGCGACAACGATGTCCCGTGAATTATGATGACGACATTGCATCCGCCATTTTGCACTAACAGTGTCCGTGCTCCAAACCGAAATCACCGTGAACCTTCCTGTCAAAAGTGACGTGACAGCTGGTTGGTTGGTTGCTTGTGAGTAAGTGTTATGTGGTTGGTTGGTTTTATTGTTGTTATGAAATTATATAGAAACACGACTGCGAGCGCGTTCATGAGCGTTCCGAATCTTTGACAACACTCAACTGTCATCAGTGCGATAACTGAATCGGTACGCAAAATAGTTACGTAGACGCTAGCAGCGATTAAGTCGTGTTTCGGAATGCACCTTTGGTGTTAGACTGTAATGGCTATGTAAAAATTAAAATAAAAAAACAATGCTAGTTCCATCAGGTCGTAAAAAGGAAAAAAAACTGGGTATTACATGTCTGGAACTAATATTACTACTATTATTACTAATATTTCTATTGACAACTTCTGTGGCGCAGTGGGCGAATAGCCGGCTGAGACGCAGGAGGTTGCGGGTTCGATTCCCGCGCTGAACAAATGTTTGCACGATCTACATATATTTGTTCCGGGTTTGGGTATTTTTCTATGTATTATAAGTATGTATTCACAAAAAAAGTACATAAGTATTCTATCAGTTATCTGGTTCCCATAGTACAAGCTCTGCTTAGTTTGGGGCTAGATGGCGTTGTGTGAAATGTCCAGCATTATTTATTTATTTTATTATTTATCACCAATGTTTCCAAATGAAATAAAAGATTTATGAAATACTAGCTTCCACCTACGGCTTCGCACGCGTTGTTTGTCAACCAAAAGTAACCTATGTTTGAATCCAGGTCATAATCTATCACAACAAATTTCTCAAACTTTCGCGATCACTGTACATATATTTTGCTTTAAACGGGTATTTATCGCGATAAATACCTGTTTTAAACAACAAATTTCATGGAAATCTGTTAAGATAAAACGACATGATTAAGTAACAAACATCCAGTGTGAAGTGTGATGCATATGACTATTCGTGGTATACACCTCATATTATTTTGATAAAAAATCAGCTAATGATGTATTTAAAAATATTGACGTACCCTCATCTATAGTAGAATCTTTGGTAAGTTGAGCGGGTGCTGTTATCACTTTATGTTTCGCTTCATCGAATGTTCTTTCATAGATTTCTCCTAAAACAGAAATACAATGTAAAAAAGCAAATCCTACGTGAAAATTGCTCCTAACATTTTGAAAGGAAATATCGATATCTAGCCATAACAATACAAAATGTATTGTATTTTAAATGAGTTTTCGCGGGTAAGTAAAGTATGTAATATTGAAGAATTTTTATCCAAACTATCTGTCTGATCAGCACAGGACACTTTTTGAGTTTATTCGTTACATACATACAAATCTTTCCTCTTTATAATATCTATTAGGTATAGAATACGTGAAGAGAACACTTTGTACCCCTTTTTAGGGTTCCGTAGCCAAATGTCAAAAAACGGAAACCTTATGGATTCGTCATGTCTGTCTGTCTGTCTGTCCGTCAGTATGTCACAGCCGCTTTTTTCCGAAACTATAAGAACTATACTGTTGAAACTTGGTAAGTAGATGTATTCTGTGAACCGCATTAAGATTTTCACACAAAAATAGCAAAAAAACAATAAATTTTGGGGGTTTCCCATACTTAGAACTATAACTCAATTTTTTTCATCATATCTATACGTGTGGGGTATCTATGGATAGGTCTTCAATAATGATATTGAGGTTTCTACTATAATTTTTTTTCTAAACCGAATAGTTTGCGCAAGAGACACTTCCAAAGTGGTAAAATGTGTGTAACTTCTAAAATAAGAGTATGATAAAACTAAAAATATATATATATGATGTACATTACCATGCAAACTTCCACCGAAAATTGGTTTGAACGAGATCTAGTAAGTAGTTTTTTAATACGTCATAAATCGTAAACCGCAATTTAACTTTCATTCAATCAACTCAAATATAAAAAAAGTTACAACGAACTACAAGAACTTTTATATTATGTTACTTGCTACTACGGAACCCTTCATGGGCGAGTCCGACTCGCACTTGGCCGCTTTTTTAGCTTATTGCGCGCTCGGAGGAGTGTGCTATTTGTCATAGTTAAAGTTTATATGGAGGAGGGACGAATGCTAAAATTAAGCTAAAAAAACACTAAAAATAAAATTATGAAAACTATTTGGTATAGTAACTATTTAGCAAGTAACTTTTTAACAAACATATAACCAACTTAACCATAGTACTGAACCGATTTTGATTAAATATCTATGAAACCAATCTGAATATATATTCTTTAAAATAAAACAAAGAAATTTCCAAATCGGTTGATAAATCACGTAGTTCTGAGGTAACGAATATAAAAAAAAATACGAAACAAACGGCAAACTGTTTGTTTCGTATTTAAAAAAAACCTTTATTAAAACCGATCACAATAAAGACTTTTCTAATTGTATTAAAAAAAATACAACCGAATTAAGAACTCCCTTAACACCATCTTTTTTTTGGAAGTCGCCTAAAAAAACAAAACAAACCTACTTATCCCACTCTCATAATCACTCCATATCCTCTCGATCCGTTCAACTGAATTGTCACTGATCCTAGCTCGTATCGGCTCGTTCAGTCCACTCCGGGCCTCGTTCAAGACATCTCTGTCGTATACAGGGTGTCCCGTGTTGTCTATCCTGTTGTTTGTGAGTAGCCAGTGCAGTGCTTGAGTGGCCGCTTGCTCACCCGCTTGGCGTTTTGAGAGAGATGTGCTGAAAATAATCAAAGATTTTATATCAATGATGATATAGGTATTAGGTACTAACAGGGGTATTTAAATTTGAAGGGGATGACCTTCGTGGCGCAGTGGGCGAATAGCCAGCTGAGACTCAGGAGGTAGCGGGTTCGATTCCCGCCGCGGAACAAATGTTTGCATGATCTGCATATATTTGTTCTGGGTGTTTTTCTATATATTGTAAGTACGTATTTACAAAAAAAAATTGTATATAATTATTATATCAGTTATCTGGTTCCCATAGTAGTTCTCTGCTTAATTTGGGGCTAGATAGCGCTGTGTGAAATGTCCAGCAATATTTATTTATATTTAATTACTTGTAATTAAAATACGTAATTGAAATGAAAATACTTATTTTGTATTTGTAGTTCAATTACTTCGCAAAATGTAATTTGTAATTGGTATTTCAAATACCTGACGCTGAGGTATTTTGTAGTTAGTATTTCAAATACTTTTTTTTATCTAGCCTATGCTGTCCCACTGCTGGGCAAAGGCCTCCCCCTCATCTCTCCACTTTTCTCGATCTTGTACTGAATCCCGCCAGTCCCTATAAAAAGCGTCCAAATCATCGCGCCACCGCTTCTTAGGCCTTCCACAGAGTCGCTTTCCATCCAGTTACGACCTTAGCCCACCTATTTGGTTACATGCGGGAGACATGACCCGCCCAATCCCACTTCAACTTGGCAACCTTGATACCGACTTGTCAGCGATGCCGGTCCTTGAGCGCAGCGAGGTGTTCCGTATCCCGTGTATTCTCTTGACACCCAAAATGCTGCGCTCCATCGCTCTTTGGCAAACCCCGAGCCTGGACTTTTGAGTTTCAGTCAGTGACCAAGACTGGGCACCGTAGGTTAGGACAGGCAGAATACACTTTCAAATACTTATGGCTTCAAAATACATCTGAACATAAATACATTTAGCGATCTTATTAATGGTGCGTTCTACTGGAATTAGCGATCGATAGTTTTCGTAACTTATCGTAAGCAAAATGGCGACCGCTAAATATGTCAATTTTTAAAGTTCAAGTCAAGTACCTAACACTTGACTGTATTTTGTAATTTGTATTTAACTAGCTGACCCGCCCGCGGCTTCGCATGCGTGGCATTTCAATAAAAACATTACCCCCCTTTACTCGGGTAAAAAGTAGCCTATGTCCTTCCCCGTGATATAATATATCGCTTTGCTAAATATCATTACGATCCATTCAGCTGTTTATTTATTAAAAGGTAACAAACAGTTACTTTCGCAGTTACTATGTATGTATTATAAGTAGGTACAGATAAACCTTCGTTCAGATAGGTAGGTAGTGATGGCACAATTTTGGTGTGACTAAATGAGCTAATAATGTTGTGGGGTTGTTGAGATATTGGAGTTCAAGAGGGGTAAAAAAAATTAAAATGAGACTACATGAGATTAGTACATTTCGACTCCATTTTTATTTTTAATAAACTCGTTGTAGTTTTTAAGTTATTAGCAGTGATCGGACTAAGTAGAGCTATTTTGTGTACTTGCCATATGTAAGAATAATATGGATATTCCCAAAATTCCGGGATTTGCTTTTTAAGTAGAAAAATAATAAAAAGCTATTTGGGCCTTAAGGAGTAATGAAAGAATACACTTCCTCTCCGACGGGCAAGTATAAGGACGGGTTTAAGGATAGTATACTAAATAGATAGAAACTTGATTCATTAAACCACATATATTTTTTTAAGTAACAAATTCTTATATTCATACAAGACTCAACAATCATTTAACATTATCATTCTGAAGTTGTACAAGAACATATTACAATACAAATTATTTGTTCCTCAAAAATTAAAATATACAAACAGAACAAGCTACATATATGTATTTACAATAAAAGCCTGATTAAATTGATCACGTTAAACAATAATTTACTTATTCAAACAAAAAATGTCATTCTTGGAGAATTTGAAGAAAAATTGGCAAAAAATGAAGTAAATGATGAAATTTTGTCTACAAATTTGTTCCACTAACATCCACAGATGTCGAACGCTCCTTTTCTTGGTGCAGTAAATAGTACAGCTATCAGCGTCTAAAATCAGCTCAGGATAGTCGCGTATCCACTTTTCAACTGTTTCAGGCTTGACAGAACTTGACGCCATGTCGAAGTACTTCACCTGAATCAAAATGTCGTTAAATTAGAAATGCTGAGTAGTCACATCAACACTAAGTGGTAAAAACATACTGATCTGTTCGAAAAACAAAACTAGTAAAAATATGTATTCTTAGTGCAAATTTAAAAATGCAAAGGCAATTAAAACTTTTTTAATTTACGCTAAGAGATGGTACGGTTAATTGCACGCAAGTAGTACACTCACTTCAAAATTAGATCGTATATGTACGAACTGCAAATATCTCAGTGTATGACTCCTGCGCTTTATCGTATAGTTAATTAATACATCCTATTAATAAGTTTTTAAGTTAATATTAACACGTGTGTGACGTTTAGCTCACAAGAAAAGGCTTTGCATTTTGCACAAATAACACTGTATTTAATTTTTGTATTCAAAAAGTTATTTATTGGTTTGACTTAAGGCAAACTTTTTACTAAGCCCAAACTTTTAACATTTCTTTTATTTTTATACATTAGTCCATTAATACATTAGTTTTAGTCAATATTTTACTTTTTTACAAAAAAATCGAACTTACCAAGTTAGTAGGTATCCAATAAAATAACTCCAAACAACCAATCCAAAAAGGTCTAATTATACTGCGTAAATGCTGGCCGAAGTCGTAGTAGCAAGGAGGTTCCAAAATCCAATAAACAAGCCAGGGTCAAAAGAAATTCACCTCACAACAAAACACAACAGGAAGCAAACAAGCGCACTCTAAGAACCGAAGTAATCGAGTGAGACATTTGACAACAAGTTACTGTCGGTGCACCATTGAATAGTAGTGGTGCAGAAAGAGACAAAACAGGTGCGTCGCTCCGACAGAAACACCCCGCTATTGTTTTCGTTATCGGCGTATGCGGCTATATCACGAGTTTCAACAAAGCGGTAACGTGTTGCTGATGAAAAATTTACAACGTCGCTCGGGCGCTTATTGGCTTACATAAACCATTTTTTATACTTATTGATAAAAATAATTATCCCGGATAAATCCGGAAAATTCCGTAGGATTAGTTGGAATCTAATGGAATAACATCAATTAACATCAATGTTTGCGGTCAATGAACGTAAATAGCTCTACCTACTCCGACCAGTGTTTATTAGCCATAATTAAAACTGAACTATGACGAAATTCACAGGGTACACCAGTTACCCCACAGTGCTGTAATTTGGTATGCGTGTAGCATTAGTGACACAAATACGGAAAAAAGTATGAAATCCAAAATAACTGCAATTTGTACCCAAAAAAGAGTAACCAATTAACATGAACTCCCGTTACATGTAATTTGAATGAAACTGTAAGTCTTCGTGGCTCTATTTTGATAGTCAAAGATTACAAATAGTGATAACAGGCGCACGCGCTAATAGAAGCGCGCATACGAGGATCTCGGATCAAGTCGGTCGAACGCCAGCCACGAGTGACGTGCTTTAGCGAGACGTAAAACATGTTTTGTGTAACATAATTTGTTAGCTGGTTGCGATTTACTTGTGGGTACACTGAATAAACGTTCTTATAAAAATTGTCGAGATATTGCGTTGGAGAATATTGCCCTAGCGTTCATGTGTATTCATCTATTTTGTGATCTCAGTGGCTAATTAGGCGAGTACTGAAGGCTGATGTAAAATGAAAACAGCTGATTATGATTTTTGACTGGGTTATGGCTATGAGCGAGTACTATAGTATAAATATAAATAAATAAACATTGCTGGACATTTCACACAGCGCTATCTAGCCCCGAACCAAGCAAAGCTTGTACTACAGGAACCAAATAACTGATATAATACTTATATACATTTTTTTTGTAAATACATACTTATAATATATAGAAAAACAACCAGACCCGGAACAAATATCTGTAAATCATGCAAAAATTTGTTCCGCGGCGGGACTCGAACCCGCTACCTCCTGCGTCTCAGCCGGCTATTCGCCCACAGCGCCACGGAGGTCGTCCACCCAGACGTAACAAATATTTGAATATCATACAATCCGCAACCCGCAACCTCCAAATGCTGTCTGGAAGAGATCGCTTTTAGCGACAAGACCGCCACTTCCGCGCGTCTTGTTATTACTTTGTATTTATAGATTGCTTTTTTGTTTAATTTTAGTGTAATTGTCAATCAATCAATCAATTAACCTCTTGGTTCGCAGTCACCCACTCACCCAGGGCGCCACTCTCATAAGGAAATAGCAAATTATTTACCATTCAAACTTCATAGCCTCTGGCCAAATAAAGTTATATGTGCAGGTCCAATCCAAGTTCTGCGGTACTTTCTTCTTGCCCCCTTTAGGGGCGATATACTGCTTGTAATGAACATCAAATATTTTACCCGGAGTCTTTGCCGAGAGGTTGTTGAGGATCATTCGGGGCTCGGGAAAGAGAGATCTAACTTTCTTCAGCTCTGAAAATATGGTAAAGTTTATATGAGTTAAGTAATATACGCTCGTCAAAGGTCTCGCGATTCGCGTGCTCGCGCACAGAATGCTTGGAGTTTCTCTGGGAGATCGAATCAGAAATGAGGAGATTCGTAGACGAACCAAAGTCACCGGTATAGCGCAAAGGATTAGCAAGCTGAAGTGGCAGTGGGCGGGGCACATAGCTCGAAGAACTGGCGGCTGTTCGGGCAGAAAGGTTCTCAAGTGGAAACCGCGCACTGGAAAGCTCAGCGTACGACGGTCTCCCACTAGATGGAAAGAAGACCTGATTAAGGCTGCTGGGAGCCGCTGGGCGCAGGCCGCACAAGATCGGTCGCTCTGGAAATCTATGGGGAGGCCTATGTTCAGCAGTTGAAGTCCTTTGGATGATGACGCCGGCAGTGGCACTAGCGTACAACTGAATGCTAGGTAAATTACCAAAATAGATCGAGGATCCTGGAACAAGTTAGTCAAGCGTTCGACCGACGTGATCCGAAATCCTCGTACGCGCGTCTATGTGTGCGTGCGCCTGTTTTCGCTCGTTGTACTAAATTTAACTTCTGTTCCTATCTTTTTTGTGGTAAATAAAGAATCTAAGTGAAATCGCCTGACTGGGCGAGCTTTAGGCACTTGTCTCACCGCCGCGTCGGCGAGTAAGCGATAAGCTATCAACTATTTTCTCGCTCAAGAAACGAACAAAAGATATAGATTCTGTGTCAGTAAGAAGACACGTATATTAATATTTGATCGCTGGCCGTCCTGCCAGCAAGAACTCGCTCTCCACTATATATTTTGTCGCAGCGACTACAACACTCGCTCAGGGATACGCTCTCAGCGATTGCTCGCTTGACAGTCACAACACGGCAGTAATAGCGGCAGAGTGGCGCGAGTATTTTTTTTTTTTTCTTTTTTTTCGAATGTACTTATCTCGCTGTTGGCCTCTGAGGCCGTTGCAGCTTAACCGAGCTTTTGGCGAGCGCAGATGGCGCTCAGCCCTTTAATTTTATTTTTGGTGAGGCAACTAGCGCAAGGGCACCACTTAGGTACGAACCTCGGCTTGGGCTGTTGCCGGGACGGGGATAGGAGAGAAACGCCCGGGTACGTGCTTGTACCTCGTATAGGCGGCGACTGAAGGGACTCGTCGACCTCGCCGGCGAGGTCGGTGTATTTGTGGAGTGTTTGCTCTGTCTAATGTGGATGACTCACCCGCATTAGCGGAAGTGATTTCGTCATCCGGGTCTCCGAGAACGTGTCTCGGTCGACGGAGGGTTTTTCGGTGAGTGGCGCGAGTATCATGCGCCGCACTCGTTTTATAGCCCAGCGAGAAAACTATAGGAACTACACTCGCTTTTCGCTGCTCGCCAACTCGTTTCTAGTTTCTAGCTCTACTCGCTTCTCGCTGATCGCCGTCGGTGAGACAAGTGCCTTATGCGGGCGAGTTGACGATTGACTCCGTGCGTCGTCGGTGGGCTCATCTACGCGTGACATTCGACGAACGACGATGACGTTTTGACAAACCATCAAAATGTTCGTCGAATGTCTCACGTCGAGGTTGGTCGTAAACGGCCTTGTTCCACTCTAATCCAGTGAACAAATCCATTGATGGATTTGATTCCACATTTTGTTCCACTGTTATCTACTAGTGGTTCGCCGTTTCAGCACTGTGGGGTCACTGGTGTACCATATGAATTTTGTCAAAGTTAATGTTTTATTATGGCTAATAACTTAAAAACTACAAATTTATAACAAAAATAAAACGAGGTCGAAATGTACTCGCATTGCCTAGTTTTTGGATGTGCCACTTGACCGGATAGTGCCATTTTATTTTTTTTACCCCTCTTGAACCCCAATATCTCATATCTCATTTTAACTCATTTAATCACACCAAAATTGTGCCATCACTACCTACCTATACGGGTGTTTGGTAATATACTGACGATATTCAAGGGACGTTTTCTCAAAACATAAAAAAAGACTTCTCGGAAAAAAAACTACTAATTATATATACAAATTTTAAAGAAAATCGACTAAGTTTAGGTGATTAATTCGATATAAAACTTACTGCCTAAGCTTGCAGTCGACATCCAAAGACATAAAGGCCTTAATCCACAAAAGCGTAGATTTGCTACTTATATCCTTTCTTTAAGCGCTCTCTGCTTAGAACCACGATGCGAATGCACTGTAGAAAATAAGACATGCCGCTTGACCGTTTCCACTAAAGCTGAGCGGAGAGATGTCGGAATATCGATATGCTATTAGTTATTTTCCCATGGTATTCTCATCTCTACAAATCTGCGCTTAGGTGGACATTGACCTGGAAACGCCTAGAAATTGTGGACCCGGGATTGGTTATCTGCAAACTGCCCACTTTAGCCACGGTAAACTTATTGAAATTATTCCAATTAGGTAGGTCCTACTTTATCCAATTCTTTGAGAGATAGGTATCTAGTGCATTGTCAAAATTGATGAGGCTTTTTTCAATTCTGGTTTCTGCCGAAGAAGAAGAGAAGAATAAGAATAAAGTTTAATTCACAAAAAAGAACATGCAAATTACATCAAACAAAGGCAAAAACAGCTGTGATTTAATGAGTAGGTATCATTGGGTCATAGCCCTGTTTACAAAACAAAGTACCTATTGGGTGCGGCGAGCTCAAAGAATCGAAGCGGCACCTTTGACTAACGGCTTATTCTTTAGAGTTCTTTTTAATATACCGCGTGAAGGGATGTACGGCTTACAATACCTCGCTACACCGGTTACCGGTATTAACGTAAATGTTTGAATCGATTGTATTTGAATAAAATCTTTTTTTTTAATCGAGTGTAGCGAGATCTCTAAATCAACTTAGGCAAATCGCTGTTGTTTGTTTGTATGTTCGTTTGTCCGAGTATAACTATCGAAGCGTTGATCCGATCATCGTGACTATCAAAATATTGCCACAAAATAAATAACCAACTAACTTGACGTACAGTTTCACTAAAATTACAGGTAACGGGAGTTCATGTTATTTGGTTATTCTTTTTTGGGGTACAAATTGCAGTTATTCTGGGTTTCAAATTTTTGCCTTTTTTGTCACTTAAGCTACACGCATACCAAATTACAGCACTGTAGGGTCAATGGTGTACCCTGTGAATTTTGTTAAAGTTCAATTTTTATTATGGCTAATAACTCAAAAACTATAAAAACTTTACCAAAAATAAAAAGGGAGTCTAAATGTACCAATGAATATTTCATTTGACCTAATAGTTTCATTTAGAACCCCAATATCTCGACAAACCCCAACGTTTTTAGCTCATTTATTCCCACCAAAATTGCGCCATCACTACCTACCTATGTATAAAATTACATGATAATCGGATAAACGCTTCGAAAGTTATCCTCGGACAAACATACATACATACATACAATGCCGATTTGCCCAAGTTGATTTAGAGATCTCGCTTGGCTCGATCAATAATTACACTACATTGTTTCCACAGTTCTGAGTCGAAAGGGTTAAGTCTCATGTGCCTGTAATTTCACCGATACCCTTACCCTTCAAACCGGAACACAAAAATGCGAGTTTACTATTTGGCAGCAGAAATAGGTATGGTGGTAGTACTTTCCCGGACAAACTCTTTCACAGAGAGCTCTTTCTACTACTAACAGATTGTATGACAGATTGACCTACGCGTATTTTGTAAAACTAGTTCGGTTTTGATTTACGATGTTTTGAACAAGCTTTTATTAGGTCGACTTGTGTATCCTAACTAGCTAATCCAATTTCGGATCGTCCAACACCGAAAGTCAGAACCGGTATTGATCAAATCAAATCATTTATTTGCATCAAATAAGGTTTTAAACAAAGTTCTAAAATTATTATAGATCCAACTTATTTCTACCACAGAGGCATGCAAATTATTAAAACATAAATAAAATAAATTATTACAAATTACAAAATAAGAACTAATAAAACTAAGCCAGGAACACAAACAAACCAACATAAAATAAATGTCAAATAAAATCAATTGATCAAATTCATATGTCAGGCAATATTAATTATACATTACGTCAATAATAATATTCATTTATCTAGTAAATATTCCTGAATGCTATAGTAGGCTTTCTCAATTAAAAAAATTTTTAATTTTTAAACATATGTACATTATCCGTTTCTAAAATTGATTTTGGTAACTTATTAAATAACCTAGGTGCCATACCCATTACGCTTTTGTCAAAAAGAGCGGTTTTATGCGGAGGCATTTGTACTTTATTAAATTTACGTCTGTTGCCCAATGTTACGAATTGACTTTTGTTTTGTCTGACAAATACAATTGTTTCAAATATGTATAAACAGGGAAAAGTTAATATGTTGAGTTGCTGGAAATGAGGCTTACATGTATCAATTTGTCGTAATTTACAGACGGCTCGTAAGCATTTCTTCTGTGCTTTGTAGATTCGTTCTCTCTCTGTAGCGTTACCCCAAAAGATTACTCCGTATCGGAGGGTGGATGTGACATAAGCATTGTAAGCTGTTAGGACTGTTTTCTGGTTTACTATTTTGGTAAGCATATAAAGAGCGTACGAGAACCGATTCAATTTAACACATACGTTTAACACATTGATACCTTTCCGGTAATGTTCTCCCAGCCCTAGTGTAAGAAGGCGGGCACTTTGGCACGTGTCGGCGTTCGTGCAATTAATTATTATTTTGAATCAGTAGTTGATTTCATTTCTGATTGTGCGGACGGATTTAGAAAAATTGCGATACGGTACTCCACGGAAAGTGGTCCTGTCAAGAGCGCAGGACTTTTATCAGATATGGCACGGAACGCGGCAGGGCACGCGGACTGTTCCGCGGCACAGGGAGAGCAGTGAATTCCAGCCTCATGTTGAGGAGGGCAGGCCACCTCGCTATTCAGCGCGCATGGAATTTTTTGAAGAGGATCCGCTGGCGAGCACTTGTGACGCGGCCTGCGTGTACGGTGATAGCGCTACTTATGGGTGAAGTCTTAGGGAGGAAGGCCAGCACCCGTATAGTTTTACACCAGTGCAGGAGCTCTGGACTCCTGACTACGAGACCAGAATGCGGTTTTGTTTGTGTCTGCTGCAGCACGGACCTTGGAAAATCGACAAGGACTACGATCAGCGAGTGCGCGAATACCTGGGCAGTGCTTATGGTAATCGATGGATTGGGCGCGGAGGGCCAGTTGCACAGCCCGCACGCTCACCGGACTTAACCCCCTTAGACTTTTATTTGTGGGGTAGGGTAAAGGAATATAGCCATACAATAGACTAACGATGGCCATATAATAGAAAGTGACTTAGAACGCGAATTGTGAACGCTATTAATGTGGTGCGAAGTGACAGAGTCACGTGTTGGCACGAGTTCGTGTGCATTGCTTTGGCCGTGCTATTCTTCCTAGACTAGATCAAGAAGGTACGTGCAACAACTTTTGTGAATAAAATAGTGTAGCTATACTTATCTGTGATAATAACTAGTGTAAGTTACTGTGTAACTGTACATTCTGTAAATAGGTACCAACTAAATGTCGTAAATAACTGATAGCTGTGTTGTACATAGGTAGCTAATGAACTTTTAAACACGCCAAATTATCGTTGATAAAGTGAAGGCACCTCTTACTTACCTCTCGATTTGAGGTAAGAGCTACCTACTACTTTTTCACGTTAATTTATCAGTCGACAGCCTAATAAAAGTGTGTTGGAAAGCTCGAGTTTACCTAAATTGATTAGGTACCTACTTCATTTTGAATTTAATAAATCTTTTAAAATACTACTTCAGCTGTTTTTTATTTTTAAATTTTTCTCTGTAGTTTAGCTAGTCATTGCAAAGATCACGTCTACCCTATCTAATTTAGTCTTGGTCACTCTGCCTGAGTGAGCGGTAGGCATTTGTGAAACGCCACCTGGGCTCTAATACCTATCTATCTCAACCTAATCACTGCACTGACGTAGGTACCTACCTAGCTCACAGTGACCAAGAAAGAACTAGTGAGTGACACGACGAATTAAATTAATGTAGGTAGGTACCTACCTAGGTTAGGCCAAAAATACCTGTCTTCCGACCTATCATAATTCGAGTCAGTGACACCGATCGCTTGTAGGTACTACTCTGGACCAAGAAAGAACAAGCGAATGTAGAGGCACCTGTAGGGATATTTTTTTTGCCTAGTAGCTACGTCTTACCTATTCATAACTCAAAACGTAGATCTATGGTAGGCTAGTACCTACCTACTACCGTAGGCAGGCATGTAGGTATTATTGATATCTCTTTCGGAAATGGCTGCGGGTTTCGGGTTAGAAAGGGGCAACAAGAGATATCTCGAGACGTCACCAGTCTGTGGTTAGATGGCAAGAATTATGCAATAGCACAACATAAGTTTATTAAAGAGTTTGTTTTAACATGCTAAAATAAATTTTACATTTCTTTGGTAAACATTTCACAAATTTATTTATTATGCTCATCTAAACAACCCCTTTCATTTTTTTGCATATATTACCAAACTCCCTATATACCAAATTTCACCATGATCGGATAAACGCTTCGAAAGTTATCCTCGGACAAACATACATACATACATACAACGCCAACTTGTCCAAGTCGATTTTGAGATCTCGCTTCGCTCGATCAATTAATGAATCCATTGATTCCACAAACACTGATTACGATAAAAATCCATAGTAATACTGTAAATTCGAAAATAACTGACTGTTTTTTATTTTTTTCACAGCTAAACCAATTTTGATTAATTTGTTAAGTACTATGTACACACGGCTACACATCAGGCTATAAATTTCCAGTATAAGCTGATCTCGCATTGTGTAGGCTTTTCGTAGAATGAGAGGTCAGCTTATACTGGAAATATATAGCTTGATGTGTAGCCGTGTGACTATGCAAGATAAGTTTTAAAACGAATGCTCCTGTGAGTTTTTATTATTAAGACGTCACATTTAAGTTTAAAAAACAATTTGAATTGAATTGAAAAGTTTAAATAAAACTATAAATGTTGCCTGGAAATGTATGAGAGAGGTCTATATTCAGCAGTGAGTGTTTAATATTAAAGGACTCCAGCCGTTTATAAACTCAGAACATAATTTAACAAAATCTTTATAAAAAGCCTACTATAAAATATCGGATTATTTAGATGATAGAGAAGCTCGGGATTGAAATTGCTCCAACTCGGTCAAAAATGTTACAATTTAGAAGTAATTTATTTTCTATATTGTTATGTATGTTTGTTACCACCATCCCCATTCTAACATCGGACAACCAGACGCTCTGCGGTGCGCCACCGCTACATGGTAGACATACCTCCCATGCCCACAAAGCGGTACTCTTCCACCTTTATTATGCGCACCGCCAAAAAGTGGAACGCCTTGCCTGAGTCTGTGTTTCCTGATAAATACAACCTAGGGATCTTCGAGTCGCGAGTGAATAGATCCCATCGTAGACTGCATCATCGCGTACCATCAGGCGAGATCGTGGTCAAACGCTAGGTTATAATTTATATTAAAAAAAAAATTATTCTACAAGGATCATTAAAAAGAACAACCAGCCTTGCTTCTTGCCTTTCTTTCCTAGCTCCGTCGCGAAGGAACAGGCAGTAAAATTAACGTTTCAAAGAGAGCCTTGTGACTTTAATAAATAAAAAGATTTGGCATTTGAATACATACCCTAGTTGGCTTTATTAGTTTTAATAAAACTTACCCAAATCACTATCTGAAGCATCAGGCAATCCTTTCGAGTACCACTTTCTATGTAATGTGTATAATAAAACCAAGTATCGGTTTGTTTTATGGTATTTCTGTGCAAGAATGGCATTATTATGGAGGTGGATTGTTGTATCTGAAATTTTAATTAGAAATCATTAATTTATGTCATTACTGAGAACCTGGTTTTGGTTGCCAGGTTCATTATGTCCACACATAACTGATGATATTCACAATAAATAATAATAAATAAATATTCCTGGACATTTCACACAGCGCTATCTAGCCCCAAACTAACCAGACCAGAAAGTACAGGCAGTAAAATTGAAGTTTCAAAGTGAGCCTTGTGATATTAATAAATAAAATTTTGAATTTTAGAGCTTGTACTATGGGAACCAGGTAACTGATAGAATACATATATATATATAAGTAAATAAATAAATAATAAATACTTCTGCACATTTCACTCAGCGCTAGCTAGCCCCAAACTAAGCAGAGCTTGTATTATGGGAACCAGAGAACTGATAGAATACTTATATACTTTTTTTTGTAAATACATACTTATAATATATAGAGAAACAACCAGACCCGGAACAAATATCTGTAGATCATGTAAACATTTGTTACGCGTCGGGAATCGAACCCGCTACCCCCTGCGTCTCAGCCGGCTATTCGCCCACTGCACCACGGAGGTCACAATATAATTGCTTTATGTAAAATATGAAAAAGAATGAAGAGAATAATAATCAGCAATCATTTAGGAATAATCAGGAATAACCAATTTATTGATAACATAACTTTACAGGTCAGGTGGTGCTGCTAAACAGAATCCCCATGCACCCCTCGCGCCATATCCACAGATTTCTTAGGGCCTCTAACCAAATGGACTTATCTATTTATTCTTAAATCGGTATCACCCCATTTAGCTGTAGTAGAGCATGTTAGCTGCATCTGATGATTGTTTATCTAACATGTTCAGTTCTGGAGTGCATATAAGTAAAATGCGCTGAACACCTCTTAGTCGCACTGCACCGCACCCATAAAATCTAATTAAAAACTTATTTGTATTTATTAGGTCAGATTTTTAACAGGTTCGTAGCTAAATTCTTGTTAATGTATTTTCTTGTGGATAAAATATATGTTTCTTTGTGTGTGATTAAGGTTGCAAATGTTAGAGGTATCTAAGATAAAATGAGAAATTTGTGTGACATCAAATAAACTTACTGCTGTATTCCTGAATCCTCATATGTGTGCTGGTGGCTGAGGCGTTTCGTGCTAGGAATTTTCTCGAAAGAGATAATCGCAGAATGCAACATTTTGTTAAAAACATTTCAAAAAAGTCAGAACATAACCTTACTTATTTCGGTACATAATATGGTTAGGGAAATTCAGCACTTCCTCTAGCAGTTTCTGTGTAAGAAAAGCTTGTAAATAGATAATTTATGGGTCAGTTCAATAATAAATTCACTACAAACACTCCGAAATCCTAATGAACGGCGAACGGGAACCCCCTTTCAAAACTTTTCAAAACAAATCGCTGTCAAAAGTTTAAACTGTCAAAAAAATATAATAAATTTATGACTGTCAATGCCAAAATTATAATTTCTTTCAAAGTCAAATGGCTGTGTGCAGGGAAGCAATGGTAAAATATTGTAATTCTGTCAATGTCTAAAAATAGGTAGGTACTGTTTTTTTTAGTGGGTGGATTATTCCACATTTCGTAAGACTACCACCATCATCATCATCTTATCAACAAAGGCCGTCCACTGCTGAACACAGGCTGCGAGATGTTGTTTATTATTGATAATTTTAAAATTGGAAGCTATTTTGACAGAAAAAAGGCAATTCGCGGAGGTTCTTTAATTTTAGTAAATAGTGACATAACATTCAAAAAGCGAATTGACATCGAAAATCAATCGGTGGAAAAAAGTATTGAACTTTCTGCTGTTGAATTGAACAATTATATCATAGTTAACGTTTATATCATAGTTAACATAGCGAGTCCGACTCGCACTTGGCCGCTTTTTTTTATATTTGAGTTGATTGAATGAAAAGTAAATTGCGGTTTACGATTTATGACGTATTAAAAAAAACTACTTACTAGATCTCGTGCCAATTTTTGGTGGAAGTTTGCATGCATCATATATTTTTTTTAGTTTTATCATTCTCATATTTTAGATGTTACAGAGGGGGTGGCACAGATTTTACCACTTTGGAAGTGTCTCTCGTGCAAACTATTCGGTTTAGAAAAAAATGATATTAGAAACCTCAATATCATTTTTGAAGACCTATCCATAGATTTAATGAAAAAAAATTGTGAGTTTCAGTTCTAAGTATGGGGAACCCCCAAAATTTATTGTTTGTTTTCTATTTTTGTGTAAAAATCTTAATGCTGTTCACAGAATTCATCTACTTACCAAGTTTCAACAGTATATTTCTTATAGTTTCGGAAACCAGTGGCTGTGACATACGGACGGACAGACAGACAGACATGACGAATTCATAAGGGTTCCGGTTTTAGACATTTGGCTACGGAACCCTAAAAACGCCCTGATCGAATGATGGAGTTAGGAGTTGTTCCATGGAACTCCTCAACAAGTTATCCGAGGGAGCAAAAACTTTGCACGCCGGTAGAATTCGAATGACAATAGTTTACTATAGCAGCACCCACCTGATCTGATGATGGAGTCAGGAGTTGTTCTACGGAACTCCTCAGGAAATTGTCAGATTAAGCTGAAACTTTGCACACCAGTAGAATTCTAATGACAACACTTTACTATAGTTACAGTGACCTGATCTGATGATGTAGTCAGGAGCTGTTTCATGAAAGTTTTCATCAAATAAACTATAAAGCACCCGAAGCACTTTTGTAACAACTGTGAATCGACTGATGCAAGTGAATACACTTTCCGCCCGTTTTAATTTGAATTCTCGCGCGCGCGGTACATTTTCGTCTGTAGTCAATTAGTGTGACAAGAAAAGACCTATAAAGTTAGTTCCATCCTGTTTGCACTGAGTTTAGACAGGTTTGATATTCATGAAATTAGCCAACAAAATTAATTCGTCCGTCATGTCGACTTGTGTGAAATATTTTGTTAGAATTAATAAAAATAAATATTACTGGTCATTTCACACAGCGCTATCTAGCCCCAAACTAACCAGAGCTTGTACTATGGGAACCAGGTTACTGTGTGTGGTATGATTATAAAGGTATTTTATACGTAGAATAATGGTTACTAAATATTTTGTAAATGTAAATGATTTGCCGCCGTACGCGTCGCTAATAAGTGTTATTTTTCTCTGAGCTCGGTGACGCATGAGTTGCGCCGGTGACGCAACTGGTTAGTTGATCGAGCGAAGCGAGATCTCCAAATCAACTTGAGCAAATCGGCGTTGATTGTATGTATATTAGTTTATCCGAGGATAACTTTCAAAGCGTTGATCCGATCATCGTGAAAATTGTTACATAAATATATTGGTATTATTGTAGGTTTAGTGACCGTGTACCTTTAGTAACACAAATATAGGGAAAAGTCTGAAATCTAGAATAACTGAAATTTCTACACCAAATAATTATAGTACCAAATAACATGAACTCTCGTTACCTGTAATTTGAATGAAACTGTAGGTCAAGTAATTTGGTAGGTTATTTCATGGCACTATTTTGATAGTCAAAGATTACAAATATATATTTTTTTGTTGTTATGGGAGACTTGCGAGATCTTAGTTCGTCTAGTTTATTGGATTAAATCTCGATGGTATCATTCACAGAATATTTCGTTATACTCGTATATTCACTTTTTTTAGTTTAATCTTTATAGTTTTGAGTTATTAGACTTATTATTAGTAGCCATAATACAAACTGAACTTTGACGAAATTCACAGGGTACACCAGTGACCTCACAGTGCTGAAATTTAGTATTTGTGTATCTTTAGTGACCAAAAAATAATATAAAAATGTATAAATAATAAAAATATATCAAAAATATAGAGAAAAGTCTGAAATCTAGAATAACTGCAAATTCTAATCTAAAAAGAGTACTGATGAACTCCCATTATTTGTAACGTGAATGCAACTGTAGGTCAAATTAGTTGGTTGTGAATTTTGTAGCACTATTATACCGGGTGGGTCAGAAAGGAGTACGATTTTAAAAATACTCTTGCGTTTGAAGCTTTAGTGAGGGGACTGCGCGGGTGGTGGGGTTAAGTAGCTCGGTTCTCGGAAATTTAGTCGCAATGGATCACTTCACCGGAGCGCAACGTGCATTCTGCGTTAAACATTATTATAAAAATGACGATTCGTGCGCTATTGTTCGACGTTTATTTCGACGTGAGTTTGGATTACATGACCTAAATCAGTGTCCGAAAGAAAGCGTGATTCGATCGTGGGTCAGAAAGTTCGAAGCTACTGGTTCGACTCTCATACAGAAGCCTGCGGGACGCCCAAGGTCAACAAGAACGGAAGACACAATTGAACAAGTTAGAGCTTCAGTTCAACGTAATCCTACTCTATCGACTCGAAAGCGTTCAGCCGAACTTGTGGTGTCCAGAACATCTTTGCGTCGCATTTTGTTGAAAGATCTGAAATTGCACCCGTATAAAATTCAACTTGTACAGAAATTACAGCCAAATGATCCAATTTTACGGAGAGCTTTTGTTGAAACGATGCTGGAACTGATATCGCGCCGAGGTGACATTGAATGGCCTCCTAGAAGTCCGGATCTTACACCACTGGACTTTTTTTTGTGGGGATACCTAAAAAGTAGAGTCTACTCCAATAACCCAGCCACAATTGACCAGTTGAAGACCAATATCCGGAAAGAAATGGCAGATATTCCCCGTGCAATGTGCCAGAGAGTTTTTACCAATTTGAGGTTCAGATTCGAAGAATGTTTGCAGCGCGATGGTGCACATCTGGATGATGTTATTTTTAAGAAATGAATTTCCCAGATGTAAATTTTTGTAGAAATAAAAATTTGTATGTGAATTGTACTTAGTTTTTTTTAATGATTTTTTTCAAATTCGCAATTCTTTCTGGCCCACCCAGTAGTAATGGTTCGCCCAGAACTGAGATCGCGCGAGTCTAAACATAAAAATATTATACATAACCTTTGACTACTAAAATAGTGCCACGAAATATACAACCAACTACTTAAACTACAGTTTTATTCAAATAACAAGTAACGGGAGTCCATTTTAATTGGTTACTTTTTGTAGGGATAGAAATTGCAATTATTATGGATTTCAAACTTTTCCCTATATGTGTGTCACTAAACACGATTACCAAATTTCAGCCCTGTGGGGTCACTGGTGTATCCTGTGAACTTTAGTTTTTATCATGGCAATAACGCAAAAACTACAAGGATGCAATAATAAAAACGGAGTCAAAATGTACTAATGTACCTTTCATTGACTTTTACGGTCCATTGGACCTAACAATCTTATTTTTGTTGTTTTACCACTATTGAACTCCAATATCTCAACAATCTCCAAACATTTTTAGCTCACGTAGTCACACCAGGATTGTGCCAACACTACCTAACTATATATAAAATTTCACGATGATCGGGTCAACGCTTCAAAAGTTATCCTCGGACAAACAAACATACATACGTACATACGGCCAATTTGCTCAAGTGGATTTGGAAATCTCGCTTCGCTACATCAATTAATCAAAGATTGTGAATATTATTGTTTTTTTGTTTTGTGGGAGACTCTTGAGATCTCAGTTCGGGGCGAACCACTAGTTATTTTACTTGTAGAAATCTTGTCAGACCCTTATAATCTCGGACAAAGGATCAAAATTGTTTGTCCTATAATGAGGTGTATAGGACACAAGCACACAAATCCGCGAGCCGCGTATTCGGTAAGCAGCGAGTCGCGCGCCCGCCCAACTTCGTAAATACCTAAACTTGACAGCGGCAGGAACGGCCTCTTAACAAAAATTGCTTCTACTTAATCTTTGACTATCAAAATACTGCCACGAAATGCACTTCCACCATACTTGATCTACAGTTTCATTAAATTACAGGAGTTCATGATTTTTGGTTAAATTCTTTTGGGGTACAAATTGCAGTCATTCTGGATTCAGATTTTTCCCTATATTTTTGTCACTAAAACTACACTAATACCAAACTTCAGTACTGTGGGGCCATTGGTGTACCCTGTGAATTTCATCAAAGTTAGATTAATAACTCAAAAACTACAATAATTATAAATAAAATTTAAAATTCTACACTATAAATAAAAACGGGGTCGAAATGTTCCAATGAAGACCTTTCATTACACGTTCTATTTGACCTAATAGTCTCATTTTGATTTTTTTACCTCTCTTGAATTCCAATATCTCAACAACCCTCCCACATTTTTAGCTCATTTCAACTTGGACAAATCGGCGTTGTATGTATGTATGTTTGTTTCTCCGAGGATAACTTTCGAAGCGTTTATCCGATCATCGTGAAATTTGGTATAAAGGTAGTGGAGTAAAGGAAGTGTTGGCACAATTTTGTTGTGACTACATGAGCCAAAAATATGGGGGGGGGGGGGGGGTTGATTTATTGGGGTTCAAGAGGAATAAAAACCAACAAAATGGGACTACCCGGTCAAGTATCAGTAAAAGGTCTTTGTAAGTACATTTCGACCCCGTTTTTATTATAAGTTTAAATTTTGCAATTTTGTAGTTATTAGCCCTATTACAAACTGAACTTTGACAAAATCCACACAGTACACCAGTGCTGAAATTTGGTATGCATGTAGGTAGTATAAGTGACACAAATAAAGTCTTCCAGAATAACTGAAATTTCTACCCCAAAAAACAATAACCAATTTACCTACATGAACTCCCGTTCATCATGAATAATATTGCTTCATTGCGTCGTTCTCAAGTTTTAAAAAGAAGACTAAATTCGACTTCTGGCCCCATTGCTCGCCTTAACAACTACAAGGTTTAAACTAAAAATAAAAACGGGGTCGAAATATACTTTCAAAGACATTTTATTAGACGTACCTCTTGACCGAATAGTCCCTTTTTGGGATTTTTTTTACCCCTTGTCAGCCCTAATATCTGAACTACCCCCCCCCCCCCCCCCCCCCCCCGCCCCATTTTTAGCTCATTTTAGTCACACCAAAATTGTGACCTCACTACCTACCTACATACCAAATTTCACGATGATCGAATAAACGCTTCTAAAGTTATCCCCGCACAAAAAAACATACATAGGTACATACAACGCCAATTTGCCTAAGTTGATTTTAAGATCTCGCTTCGCTCGATCAAAAAAAGGTCTTCCCTAAATCCTTCCATTTGTCTCTGTCTTTGGTGATTTTCCAACTCTTTCTCATGTGACTTTAGAGTAGTATTGTAATAATTACTTATAATCTACATCTACTTATCTACATACCTAATTATATAACGATAATGCTTTGTTTTGCTCAATGCTCACTCATTGAGGAAAACCAAGAATTAAAACAGCCGTCATGCCCATATCTAAGTACAAAAAATATTATTTAGTTGAAAGATACACAAACTTTGGTACCTAGCACCTACCTAACCAACTACCAATACTGATAAAAAGAAACAGGTTTAATAATTACAAAAATCTTGTCTTTATTCAGTCACTTCACTTATAAAGTGATACCTACCTATAAAAGAATCAACGTAAGACTTCATAATGATCACATGATCACACTAGTCATAAAGGCAATCAAAAGTTTGTATTCTGCGTGACTGGGCTCATTAATGAAATACTTATAATAGGTTAGAACACATGTCCCTGTCGAACCTCTGAGTATTCAAGTTTACTTATTCTTAGTAGACAACAGGCTGAGAATATATGCCACTGAAAATCACAGTTGTCGTAGATTTCTCCATCACAAAGTAAACGAATGGTCTGTTACAGTAGAAAGAAGGCGCCGAAATTCTGTCAGAGAAAGTAGCTGTGGTGACCGCTGACGCAACAGTTCCTGATTCTGTGACCTCTATGTCTGCTTTATGGACGATAGCCGATACGAAGATGTTCTGTTTCGTTACTCGCTGGAAACTGGCTAAATCGGGTTGGAAAATATCATACACTCCCATCTTATTCAACGGCTTATTTAATACAATGTTTGTACTGATATGAAATCTCGGAATTTTAACATCAACATCGTCAAGTCCATACGTTTCTTCATCAGCCCTCAATTTGTCGAAGATATCCTTCAGAGTAACCGTAGCAAAGTTTCTGTACATATCAGCGATTTTTACATTTGCATAGGGCAGGATAAAGATCATTGAATATTTACCAGCCGTGCCATAAGGAAGTTCCACAACAAAACCCTTCAAATTTTTCATATTTGCGAACGGGAATTGGCCTTTTTGGAACATCATATTGACGGTGCCAACAACTAACTTATCTTCATTGTAAAAAGGCTCAAGTTGCGTGTCTGATTTATTGAAAGGTGATCCCCAAAGTCCTTTGAAAGAGATGACGTTAGTCAAAATCATTTTAGACTCTTGGAAGTCGTCCGACCGAAGCACATTAGAGACCCTTCCGCCAGATTTCTCGATGTACGTATTGGCAACTTTAGCAGAGGTGGGATCGTCAAAGTCCAAAACCTTGATAGACGCTGCGAAGTCATTCTGTAGGACGTTTCTAAAAGCAGGGTTGACCGTGAAATCGTTGTCTAAAAACACGAAGTTCTTGCTTGTCATGCTCACTCCGCTAGACGGAGGGGGGTCCAAAACTTGCGCAGTCAGATCCCTATATCCTGATATCAAAGTATCAGATTTTCTGGGTAGGATGAAAGCCCTGGCGAGTTGGCTGTAGCTATTACCCGTCGCTCCGAGCGCCACACCCGTCATCAAAGTCCATATTCCAAACGGTGATATGACAACATGTCCTCCAGTTTCCGCCTGCGTATGATGGAGTAACTCAATGCTAAAATTACGCGGTCGTTCTGTAAAGTCCACTGCACCGAAACACGCACCGAATAAAAACAATAATAAACCGATGGATAGCATTGTGTCCTCAACCGTGCCTCACCATGTACTGAACAATAACGATGCAAAACGAGAATGTAGCTAATTTATACGTGTTTACAGTTAAATAGTTTGCCGCGGTAAAGTCGGTCTTATTGCTTCTGGATAAGACAGAATGTCATGGCCTCAGGTTATCAAGAAGCAAGAAGCTTGAAACCGGTATTCGATATATCGTCGAGTATAGGACTGTACCTACGTATTATGGGCGCATAATAGATAGTACTTCATGCCTACTGCTTCTAAAAATAATATTTGGAAAACTACCAAAAATAAATATGAATAATTAATAGTAACTTACATCATGCTCAAAATAAGATAATAGGTATACTACCATGGGAAACATTATGGAGTAAACGATAAAACTCCTCAAACCATATTATTATGTTTCTAACAGAAATATGACTATAGCTTGCTCAAGCATTATCATCATCACCATGTTGCCAAATTGAAATGTGTAGACTTGCCTCTAATTTCCTTTATGAATCTGCGAATTGAATTTTGATATAAGAGGATGTCCGTCCACTTATTGTCCATATATTTTCATGACATAAGATTACTAATATTATTTATTATTTATAATCTGTAAGGGGTTTCTGAGTAGGTACCCAGAAGCGCTATGACGTTTGGGAATACCTACTCGTATATGCGCCAGAATCCCCTGTAGTGTCTAAATCTAGTCCATAACTATAACAGGTAAAATTCGTCACTTCCTTCTTTATGAAACTAAACCTATTTTAGTATTTATTTATTTTAATGCAACTTACATCACAGGTTTCTTAAAAGTAATCTATAGAAGTATGTACCCGGTAAGGGCGTGGCAAGGTTAACAAAGAGCTTAAATACTGCTCCTAACTTATATACTAACAGTATATTTTAAAATAAAAACTTAAATAATATAATTTGTTACTCACTAAAATTATTGATTGATTGAAAATTCTTTATTGCACAAATACATAAATCTGTACACAGGCGAACTTAATGCTAGCAAGCATTCTCTTCCAGTTAACCTTTGCGTAGTGTTGAAAAAATATTTTTGTAGGTAGTGCATGACATAATGTAGCAGGAAAAAAATTATAATAAATTAGATTAAGATATATTGAGAATACGAACGAAACATCAAATATATATAGAGTATTTTCAATAAACGTACTTTCAAATATTACATCTCAATAAACACTAGTTGAAAAATAATAGATAAACTAATAAATAGGTAGTTACAATAAAACTAAATACACTCATATGATATAAAGATAACAGAGTGGACAAATGACAGAGCATCTACAGGACACCACTCATTAATCATAGGTAAACTTTAGGTATAATGCGCGCAGCCAAAGATGAGACCTGTCATACCTGTCACCCACGTTAACTTGGGACCACAGCGGCGTATGCGCGGACTGCGGGGAACGACACACGACTGAATACGCATGCGTGACGCCATACCTCGCCGTTCCTCCCCTCTTGCCTCGCATACCGCCAAAACCGCTAAGAACTATCTACTGCGCAGGTATGACCACGTGACCCGCCAAGTCTCATCTTTGGCTGCGCGCATTATACTAATTGATGTATGTTACATATTATCCGTGCGCGATAAGTTGGGACCTGAGCGCGGTGACGTCATATTGGCGTGTTTGTACCGCCCGCAAAAAAGCGAAAATAACAAGCAGCCGCCCGCGGCTTCGTCTTTGTTTTTTTAACCTAATTTATTATGTTACTCGTGGAGGACGCTGCTTTTTATCTAATCTTTTTTACACTATTTGAATAAAATAAAAATACAATGTTTAAGTTTATACATTTATTTTATCTATTATTTACATTATCTCATCTTCGTCACTACTTAGTGGATTTATGCCTTCTAGAGATTGTTCTTCGTCCTCAGTCTCACTATAATCACTTGACGAAGAGGTATCCGATAAATTTACAATTAATTGCGATTCATTCGTCTCTTGTAAAAGGTCATCGTTCCAATACTTTTGTCGAAGCCTGTCCACATGGTTGACTTCTTTTTTCCAGACAACAAAACAATAACAAAAACGAAAACAAAGAATTCCAGAGCGCGTCGTTACGTGACGTAGGCCAGTACGAGACTAAAAACCCTAGTAAAAAATAGTGATGCTAACGGTACAATACGGGCGCCATCGGGGAAGTGCAGGGGAAGCGGTCGGGGAGTCGCTTTCCTAGCAGGTCCCAAGTTATCGCGCACGAGTAATACCTATATATATTATGTGGTTAAAGGAACATTTATGTTAGAGGTAATTATAATTAAAGGCTACCATATTAAGTTTTAATAAAATATAAATTTGGGTATTGTAATTATTTAGATTAAAACAAACTTATCTTCAAAAATATCATTTAAATATTAATAGCATTTAATTTTGTTATTATGTAACTTTATAAGCTTCATACTAAATAAATACTATATATACCTACCATTCAGAGTGGTTTTGCCATCCAAGAAGTGGTCATGATCGGGAAACTGTGTTATTGACGTCAATGAGGGGTTTCACGGCTATGTTTTATAACCGCTAGCAGACGGTCTTGCTACGCCAAAGATGTGTCGCTGATTATCAAAGGAAGTGAATTTTCAATGTCGATTCCCGTGTCAGCCGTGTCAGTCAATATATTCCACTTATGATTTAAAAAAAATGTTTGGTTTAGAAACTTATTTATATTTTTTTTGAGTTATTTTGCGTTTTTGAGATTTTGCAAAATATGCACCATATTTTTGGCGGCTTATCTCGCGACATCTATTACGTTAGTTGGAACTATTTTTTTTAAAGTCAGAAATGAAAAGCCCTCATATTGGCTAGATTTTCTGAAGATCCCATCTTGTATTCGAATCCCCGCTGTATTCGGATAATTTGGTTAGTACGATTTTTAGGAGCTTTTGGCGACTCTAACTTTTCTTGTACAGATGACGATGGATGTATAACAACATAAACACAAATCAATTACTTAACAGCTTTAGTACCTACGTACTTCACTATATGGAATGACGACATATGAAAATATTACTGGTAACCGTTGGGTCGCTCTGGAAATCTATGAAGACTCGTAAGTACTGGACGGACATCCGGCGTACGTTTTAATAATTTTATCAGATTATTATTCTGGATCTCATACAGAGCCTCTTTATAAAAGACTAGCTGACCAATCCGCAGATTCTCATGCGTAGTTTTTCAATAAAAACATTACCCTCCTTTGCGCAGTTGGGTAAAAAGTAGCCTGCCTAGTAACAGTAGTAGTATGTTACTCAGGGTGAATGTAGCTTTCTAATGGTGAAAGAATTTTTAAAATCGGACCAGTAGTTTTTGAGTTTATTCATTACAAACATACACACAAAAATACAAATCTTTCCCCTTTATAATATTAGTATAGATAAATAATATATTAAGGGCGAAGGTATAGCCGAGATTCACCAAAAATTTCCAGCTTATCGCTTTATCGCTATAAGCAAACAGAGGCTTAGATTTTTCTTTGAATTCTCGTAAAATAATAAGGATATTTTTGCATCTACTGCATCCAATAAGTAATTCTAGGAACACGTTCTTTTATGTAGATTGCATATCTCGGTATTATAATCAAATAATGTTATTTGCATCATCGTTGTGAGGCAGGCTGTGGACCGGGGATTCCACATAAAATATCAATTGTTGGGATAAGGTCCGCTTCAATTAATTCCAGGTAGGTAGGTACTTTTATGTATTTAATAATCAGGGCTACTGTGTATGTTGTATCAATATTATCTATGTATTTCTTTCTTTCTGTACATATTTCTTACACAGATAATCAATTAACAATCCTATGGTCAATTTTCCCAGCTTAGAACTGTATCGTGTAAATATGTTATCAATCCAATCTGCATTGTTCACTATCAAGGTCTGTATACAGACAATGGAGTCACACATACCTACATAATGTACATTATGTAATTGCACCTGTCTATTGTATTTGTATTGCAGTAGGAAGTTCAATACCCTTGACCTCGTGGGTCATCTAAGTTGAATAATTATTATCTGTTTTACTTTTTTGTCTGTCTTTAGCTTTGGTAAATAAGTATTTAATACTTTATATAGTTTTATTATTTTTTTTATTATCTGTCTAATTCTTTTTTGTTAAGTAATCGTTCATCATCTTATGGTTATTATCACAGAACATATAATAATGGTTTACCACAATTTCAATCACACTAATATTATAAATGCGAATATTATAATGTTTGTTTAATTATTGGGTTTGTTTGTTTGTTACTCAATCACGTCGTATACTCGTATAATAGGTTGGGGGAAAAGTCTTTTCGCATTATAGTATGTATGAACTTGTAATAAAATCTCTTTTGCTATACTATTTGTATCTGGCTGGTTTTGGTATCATTCGAAGTTTAAATTTTAAAGAAGATAATTCCAAATTCAAATTAGGAAAATGTGTGATTTTAATTTGTTTTTCGTACTGTAAAGATGAGTGAATCTAATGAAGAAATTCGATACATTTTAAAATTTTACTACAAAAAAAGTAAAAATGTATCGCAAGCCGCGAAAAAAATTTGCGATGTTTATGGACCTAGTGCAGTGTCTGTGATAGTAGCACAAATTTGGTTGAAGCGTTTTCAATCCGGATATTTTGATGTCAAAAATGCATGTCGCTCTGGTCGTCCTATTACGGATAAAATTGATGCCATTTTTGAAAAAGTGGAGTAAGATCGGCATATCACTAATTACGACGTAGCTAAAGAACTGGAAATTGACCACAAAACAGTTTTGGCGCATTTGAAAAAAACTGGGTACATAAAAAAGCTCGATATTTGAGTACCCCACGAGCTCACTGAAAGAAACCTAATGAACCGTGTACTCATTTGTGATTCTTTATTACGACGTAATGAAACCGAACCATTTTTGAAGAAACTGATAACTGGTGATAAAAAGTGGATCACGTATGACAAGAACGTGCGAAAAAAGCCGTGGTCATAGGCCGGTCAGGCTTCACAGACTGTGGCGAAACCCGGGTTAACTCGCAACAAGGTGATGCTGTGTGTGTGGTGGGATTGGAAGGGCATTATTAATTATGAGCTGTTACCACCAGGCAGGACCATCGATTCTGAACTCTACTGCGAACAACTGATGGGATTAAAGCAAGAAGTTGAGAGAAAGCAGCCGGAATTAATCAACAGAAGGGGTGTGGTTTTTCATCATGATAACGCTAGACCTCACACATCTTTAGCCACTCAGCAAAAATTAAGAGAGTTTGGCTGGGAGGTGTTAATGCATCCGCCGTATAGTCCTGACCTTGCACCTTCAGATTTCCATCTGTTTCGGTCTCTTTAGAATTCTTTAGGCAGTGTCAGGTTAACATCACGAGAGGTCTTCCAAAACTACTTGTCGCGGTATTTTGATCAGAAGCCCCAAAATTTCTATAGCAATGGGATCATGTCACTACCTACAAGATGGCAAAAAGTTGTCGAACAAAATGGTACTACATACTTTAGTTAAATGTAAATAAACTATATTAAAAAATGTTTTGAATTTTCTTAAAAAATGCGAAGAAACTTTTTCCCCAACCTAATATAATATATCAAGAGAGATCTAACAATCAATTTGTGTTTTATGTTTTGTGACTTGATTTTTGTAATAACGCTTGAATTTAAAATTTTAGAATTTAATTAGTGCCGCCTAGGCACCAGGCATAAAAAATAATTTACTTTCAATTATGTTATTAAATAATTTTAAAACAACCTCAGAAATGTGATACAAATGACTCTATCAAAACTGTCATCCAGTTGCAGTGACCCACACATCGCCAACATCCATCTATAGCGTAAAGTCAGTCAAGGTTGCTAGTCCATATAAATAAAAGAAAACCCCCTGGTCCGAAAATTTTGCCTTGAGGTACTCCTGAGAAAATCTTGATTTGCACATGCTATTTGCACACATCAAATATGTTTTCTGTCGTTAGTTGCACAACCAAAACAACACAGTTATTTAAAGCTTTAGGATATTTAAAATGTATACCTTATTTGAATATTTGCTTTGTGAATATAATCAAAGGCCTTGTCAAATTCCGTACAAAAATGTATAAGGGCCTCGCGCCTAGTGGGTAAAACCCTAGACCTCATTAGACGACAAACGATCAATTTAACAGATATAACAGACGATAGGGGCTAGATTGCATAATACTCGGAAAAACCCGTTAAATGGCAGCTGGATTTTGTCCGCTTTAACACTACCCAAGAGAAGAAAGTAGAAAGCATGAAGAGTAAGTACCGTTTAATTGTCCTGTGCTCAATTTGGGTCAGCTTTAATATCAAGTTTTGGTTTGAAAGGGATTAAATACCACGGATAACGGTACAACGGATGACGAAAATTTGGAATCCTGAGCTTTGGGACATACCTCATCTTATAGAAAGTATGATTTTACGTTGGTGACTTTCATTTGTTTGGGTTTTATGGTCCATAACAGCTCCGGATCTAGGATTTTTCCGAACCAGGGCAGAAACTTAATATGGCGCCCTCTTCAGCGTTTGAGAGAACGGGGGTATTTTTTTATTTTTATATGTTTGACAAATGGCAACAACCTAAAATATTTTTGATATAAGGTTATGGTCGGCGCTGTCGCAATGAAGTGCAAGTTAGCATAATCGTTTTTATATTCTTAACAAGTTCTTAATGTGCCCGTGCCCCAGCAGCTCGCAGGCTGTGGGTAGCTAGTGCAGCGTGCACTCAGCCTCAAGAGAATGCCAATTTCAAGAATTGCGCCCTATGAGGCTTGGACTCCTGGCGGCCGCCTCTAGCTACGACACTGATGCGTTCCAAATCAAATGAATAATCGATAGTACGACGTGCGCTAGATCCTTGCTAAGCGCTATGTGAAGCAAGTTTTTTCAAACATGAATTTGGCGCCCCTTGAAATTGCCGCCCGGGGCATGTGCCCTGGTTTGCCCTCCCCTAGATCCGAGCCTGGACCATAAACCCTGTGCTTGATCAGTAAACAGGACCCCAATTCTTGTAATTGTAATTAAAACTTCAATTTACGAGTTTTGATCGCATTACGATAGGGTTGCCCACCGTCCTGTTTTCCCAGGACATGTCCTGCTTTTTGGGGAGTCCTGGGCTGTCCTGGATAGTTTTTAAGTAGCGTCCTGGGTTTTTAACGGGTCCTGTGTAATTCAGGCGCCACGACTGTCTCCAATCGTTTTGTCACTGGGCCCGCGCCTCGCGTGTGAAAGTAGTTGACACTTTAAAAAAAAAAAAGCGGTGTGGAAAGCTTTGTGTACCTTTTTAACCGACTTCAAAAAAGGAGGTGCTCAATTCGTCGGAATCTCTTTTTATTTTTTTATGTATGTTCCTCGATTACTCAAAGATGCCTGGACCGATTCGAGAAATTCTTATTTTTGTTTAAAAGGGTATACTTTCCAGGTGCTCCTACTTTCCGGTTTTATGTTTGTTATTGTTAAAATATTACTTGTCTATAAAAAAAAAACTATTCAAGTATTTACGTCTGGTACTGATCATCTCATGTTGTTGAGCTGATGATGAAAAATATAACTTCTTAACTATTAGGAGTTAGTGCATAATTCTTTAAAAAATACAGGTTCTTATAGATCGCTACTTATGTTCCTTTGAGTTATTCAGGTGAGTTGACGATGGAAAGTACAACTTCTTGTTTATTTGAAAGGAAATAATGTCAGATTGATCTTATAAAAATTTCATTAAGATCGGTTACGTTAGTAGTTTGGTTTTTGCTGTTATCTGAAGTCGGTTATATTTTGGTTAAAAAGTAACTTGTCCAATAAAAGCTTATACGAGTTCTCATGAGGATTCCAAACACAATAGTGTGTCCTGGTTTTCAACCGAAATGCCCTGGTATTTCTACCTTCAAGTCTTGGATTGCAAAATTTGGAGATGGCAATCCTACATACATAAATAAATAAAATAAATAAATAAATATTGCTGGACATTTCACACAGCGCTATCTAGCCCCAAACTAAGCAGAGCTTGTATTGTGAGAACCAGAGAACTGATAGAATACTTATATACTTTTTTTTTGTTAATACATACTTATAAATATAGAAAAACATTCAGACCCGGAACAAATAACTGTAGATCATGCAAACATTGGTTCCACGGCGGGAATTGAACTCGCTAACTCCTGCGCCTCAGCCGGCTATTCGCCCACTACGCCACGGAGATCGTCATTACGATCTCTATAGCATCACCTTTCCTAACGTTGCATTGTCAGGCCAAATTGAATTAAATTGAATTACTCCTAGGTAGAAATATACGGGAATAATGTTAACCTTGACAAAGAAAGACCTACATAGGTACCACTGTCATGTCATTGAACAGCTTGACTATGAAACAACCAGCTACATATACGAATTACTCATCAGAGGTAACCATTGTGGTTTTGGCAACTGTTTAAATCGTAAACAGTTTGATAGTACCATGTCACATTAAAGAACACTTACAGGTGGTAGATACTTACGTGGTCGTCAAACGAGTCAACTTTAATGCGACATGGAACTATACTGTTTCAATTGATGACGGTACCTCGGTTTCTCAGTCAGGTCATGGCTTAATTTTTTTGTTTTTCAAATTGCATTGTGTGGTTCTAGGTAGTCCGGCACATGTCATTATATGTATAGGTATATATTTAAGCACCTATAGGTATGTACTTATGTATGTGACTCATTAAACTTATTTACTTACCTACTATGTACTTAATTACACATGGTAACTTCTTAACAAAAATATAACTGACTTCAGATAACAGAGAAAAAACTAATGAACAATGGGACCAGTCTGAAAGTATATTCATGCAAATAAAAAAATAATTTTCCAAATTGATTGATAAATGACGGAGTTCTGAGAGGTAGGCAACAATCAACAAACATAAAAAAATATAACAAGTGCGAGTTGGACTCGCGCACGAAGGGATTATCTATAAAAACGGCAAAAAATCACGTTTGTTGTATGGGAGCCTTCCTTAAATATTTGTTTTATTTTAATTTAATTATTTATTTTTAAAGTGAATATATAACTAAATATTCTGTGATACTTCAAGCGTCTACCTGTTGCCATTATCAATATTGAGCTAAAACGAGCAAAATAATCACGTTTGTTGTATAGGAGCCCTTCTTAAATATTTATTTTATTCTGTCTATAGTATTTGTTGTTATAGCGGCAACAGAAATACATTATCTGTGAAAATTTCAACTGTCTAACTATCACGGTTCATGAGATACAGCCTGGTGACAGACAGACAGACAGACAGCGGAGTCTTAGTAATAGGGTCCCGTTTGAACCTTTGGGTACGGAACACTAAAAACTACCAAATTTATAACCTCCTCCTTTTTTGAAGTCTAAGAAGAAAAAGAATAAGAATGACTTGAAGATTTTTAGTCTCCATTCACGAAAATGGTCACTTATTTCCTAAACGAATTATTATATGTGCTGAACCGAAACAGTCTTGATGGATTGTGTTTTAGAAAGATTTATTTAGTTCGCGATACATGATGGAGCGTGCGTGAGTAAGAAATACATCTTCAACATCAATTCCTCCAGCCTACCTACATATTTATAGGGGAGGTAGGTACTTAATATTCTACGAGGTTAACGCCTGTAACTCCGGTCAGACAAACAGACAGACATCCGTGAATACTGTGGTTTTAAAAGTAGAAAATGTAGAAATGGAGACACGGACGACGTTTGCACTAGCGTTTAATCGTAAACTGAAATGTATGACTAGCGTAACTTTTTTTATACGACCTGCTTCTGGAGCAAGCTTATAACTAATGCCGCATAGGTTAATCACCTTAGAAACCCGCCCTACGATGCACTGCCCTGCGTCCATCAACTTGAGGCATACAGATGTTATGCCGCATGTGCCTGTATGTAATTTTACCGACAACCTAACCATTAAAACCGAAACACAGCAATCATGCTTGGCGGCAGAAATAGGTAGGTATGGTGGTAGCACTTTACTGGGCGAGCCCTTTCACAAGGAACTCTACTTACTCGTTAAATACTTTAAGCTAAGTGTATAAAATGTTGTGAAGGGTGAGTAATTTCTTTTAGAAAGCTCAGGGTACCATGGTTTCAGAAGCCCTATCTTCTTCAACATCTTGTCTAACGGAAGTGGCGTAGCGTGGGTGTCAGCCACCCAGGGCGAATGAAAATTTTGTCGCCCTTTTATTTAGGTATCTCAATTAAATAGACTATTTAAACGGTACTTCTAAAGAACTTTTCGGCAAGAACAGGCATCAATATTGTCTATTGTACAGATTAGAAATAAAACGGTCATAAGTATATGTGTTTTACAATATAATAATCACATTTATTCGAAAAACTCTTACACGTATGCCACTTACATTGATAAAATAGGTATAGAACACTTATGATTATAGATACCTTGACGATCATCAAGATTAAGTTATTAGCGAATTGAATATAAAACGCAAATTGACTTTCAATTAGAATTAAGACGATACTGTTATAATTTATATTTTTCTTGAAAGTTAACGTACTAACTTGTTAGAATTGAAAACAAAACTTGTTTTTAACTAAAACTATAATTCTACTTTTTTGAAGAGCAAAGTCTTTTATTGCGCTATCAATGTATTTAACATCACACACTTTTTACTCAATGGACAAGATAACCAAATTGGTTAGCTTTAAAATACTCATTGTTGATCATAAATAGAAGTGTCTCATAGTAGTGTCTCTCTCACTCTCCACTCACTTTCCTCTGTCGTCACTTTGTTTATTATTCCTTGGCACGAATTATTAATAAATTGTCAGTCATGGTTTATATGACTTTTTGAGTTAGTGATTTGTAGAAGGTGCTAGATATAATATTGGAAAATTGTAATGTAATTGTTTTAAATCTTATAGTTGTATAAATATGTTTGGGTGTCCGTGAAGTCAACACTGGCCTCAACAGGAGACCAGCGCTGCAGTATGGCAACATGCTGTAGCAAATGCTGAGCTGAGGACCCTTTCGCCACCTTATTTATAATACTTAGTTAGATTATATTTTTTGTGTCATTTGTTTTTGTGTCCATTTGTGGTGGTCTGAATAAATATTTATTCTTTCATTCTTGAATAATTTTGGATCAATCTCAAATTTGAAATACTTCTCTCATAGCTGACATGCGATCAAAATATGAAATGGAGCAAATATTTACAAGACATTTTTGTATTTATTGTTAAATTTTGCTGCCCCCTAAAAGTGCCGCCCGGGGCGAGCCATCCATGCCGCCCCTACTACGCTACGCCACTGCCTTACGGTATTTTCCTGTGGATAAGTAATCTTGTAGTCGCCGCCGCACCTAAGCTTACCAGATGAAAAAATGAAAAGTCCGGAGAAAAGGCCTGATTTCCATTGAAAAATCCCGAGCTTATTTACAGTTTGAGTATTTTCTCTCAAACGTACTTACCTAACAATTAAAAAAAATCGTAATACTATCGTTTCTATAACCTGCTGCGGACCTCGCTCACGCGTTGCAATAATTAAAGCAAAAACCTTACTTAAAAAGGTATCTTCACATATTAAGTACCTAGGTACCTATGATGAAACTGTTGAATTACCTAATTGGATAAATAAGTATTGTTTTTAATTGTGCAATTATTACCAAAGGAAGGTTATTTTTAGTTTGTTTAACTTGTTATTAAAGAGATCTTTAAAATGGAAGCTGTATTTTATTCAAAATTCTAAAAATCCTGCGATTTCATTAGATTTGCAAAATCCAGCCGCAATCCTGAGAAGAGTCCAAAAATCCTTCTCAGGACAAATCCTGAGATTATGGTAACCCTAGCCGCACCGCGCCGCGCCGGCGCAGCTCCGCCGCTGCGCCGCTGTCCGGACTAATAGGTTTACTAACAAAAACACTGGCTTCTAGCTACAGGATGCTTTTGCTATTGTCATTGTCTAGCATAGGTATGTCATACATAATACTTAAGCTAATCTAAATTAACACAGTTCTCAAAGTAGACGTTATGACTCACCAATTCTTGAAAAGGTTAAATGGCAAAATACTTCCTAAGGAATAACCTAATGCGTAGGACTTAAGGAAAACCCTGGTTTCATTGAAGATCGGTCATGATTGGAATTATCTGCGTGCGCCCAGACACGACCCACGACTAAATCAAGTGATCAAATCATGAAGTGGGATTGCTTTAGACAATTTTTTTAATATTTGGAGGTGGAACTAGCATATTATGGCCCACCGCTTCTAACAAATTATTACCTCGTAGGTCACGCATATTAGGAATGTGCCCTACGATGCACTGCCTTGCGTCCATCAACTTGAGGCATACAGATGTAGTCTCATGTGCCTGTAATTTTAACGGCAACTATACCCGAAGCACTGCTGCTTGGTGGCAGAAATATAACTGGGTTAAGTTAAGTTTAATTACGAACTAGTTTTGTTAGAAATAAAAATGAAAGATCATAATTTTTTTTTGCCCCTCCTTCCTAAATCTTGAACTATGCTAAATCTCACATACCTCCGTGCGCGCTAAAGGCATACAAAGTTTTCTCTTCACGTATATACTGGTACATACGAGTAGCTAATTATTACATCCAATTAATTTACAGATTATACAAATTATAATATTTAAAAACAAAATATTTTAATCTAACAGTGTTAGATTAGTCACTTGCACGATACAAAAATCTAGGCCGACTGTTTGAATCAACATTTTATCTAACAGCGCCATCTTTCTGCTTTGATCAGCACTTCTTGAACTTACACAACATGTTTTACTGAAAACGATGCAGCGCAAGTGAACATTACTAGCGAGTTTGATGATAACGTAGTGTGGTGTATTATACATAGATGTCACTGTAATTGAAAATGAAACTAAGTCTTTGAGTTCAAGAAATTTACGTTTGAGACCGGTGGTAGAGAGTCGATCATTAGGTAATGGGTTCGATATTGGGGTTTTAACAATTTTTAATAAAATTAGGTAGTTAAAAGCACACTCTTACATTTTTTTGTACTATAATTTTTATTCATTAAAATCATAAGGATCACTTTGAAACGTCAATTTTCCTGCCTGCTCCTTTGCGACCAAGCCAGGAAAGAAAGGCAAGAAAAAAAGGCTGGTTGATTTTTTAATGATCAGTTTGGAATACATAACAACACAGAAAATAAATTACGTCTAAATTGTAACATTTTGAACGAGTTGGAGCAATTTCAATCCCAAACTTCTCTATCATCTACTTAAAATAATCCGATGTGTTATAAGTAGACTTTTTATAAAGATTATTTGTTATTTGTCAATTTTTGTACATCACTTGGGAGTTTGTTATAAAAACGAACACCTTGCCCTTTAAACGATTTACTAACTTTATGGAGTCTACAAGTGGCAACAGCGAGTTTATCTTTATTTCTAGTACCTATTAAAATTATAATCATCGCTAGTTTTCTTAAACAAATTAATTATTTTTGTGAACATAAGTACATCAGATTTTCATAATGATATTCATACATGTATTTGACAAGGGAATGTCAAAATAATTATTTATTTATACTTACTGCGTAATGATTCTGTGGGGCCCATATTATAAATTGGCATTATATTATAATAGCTCTCTTCTGCAGCACAAAAACCGTGTTTATATCTGCAGCACTCCCCCACAGCAGCATACCGTATGTCATAACATAATGCTGTGGAAGTAGCTGAAGTAAAATAGTCTAGCTGTGTCTACGTCTGTAAAAAGACGGATCTTTTTGACTGCGTATGCCGCAGAACTAAGTCTCTTCGACAACTTATCAATGTGAGGGCCCCATTGAAGCTTATTATCTAGCTTATATCTAAGAATACGGTGGTGTCCACAAGAGCCAACTCCTCGTCTTTCATTTTTATATTTGCTTTAACTTGTGTTACATTAGGTAGTATATAGTAGATTATTAACCAAGGGGATAAAGCAGTGTCTTCTGTCGCGGGTGACGATTTAAATCGCGAGCGTAACGAAGGACTCGAGGTGTACTCCCGAGCGTAGCGAGGGTGTTAAAAACTTAAATCACGAGCGTCGCTCGTGATTTAAGACGAGTCCTGAGTGTAGCGAGGGATTTAAGTTCACCCAAGACTAAGACAGCTTTATCACCGAGGAAAATACTCTACTTGTCGTACCATTTGCGAAAAAATGAACACAATAATAATATGAGATAAGCATTTATTAAAAATAATGACAATTAAAAGTAAAAGTTAACATTCGAAACATTGGTCCAATTATTGATAGAGAGAGCTACATTTTTGTTTGGTACATTTATTGTTTTTGAGTTGATTTGAGTATTTCTCTGTTCTTGCGTCTGAGGAACTTGCGTTTCATTGTAGATGGTATACGTCGGAGATAGTGGTGGTGGTGCATCGTGAGTTACGGACGAAGATAAGATGCCGGAAGTTGATGGTTGTGGCTCTGATGGATTAAGTTTTATATTTTTGTTAATTTGACTGCTTAATATGGTTTTAATAATCATAACTGCATAATAAATGCGTATTCCTTTTTCAAAAAGATGTATAATGCTTTATTTACAAACTCAATGGTGTAAACACAGATGTAGTTCAGTATAAATTTCGGTAAGTATTCCAAATTTAAATCACATTCTCCCCCTAGAGGATGAATGAAATTCAGTACAATTTTCTTTTCCTGTTTTTAACAGATTAAAAATGACTATTGTTATGTTCGCTTTTTGTGTAATAGAATGTCACTTTTTTGAGCAAGTGGTACGAAAAATCTAATATATTTTGTTTTCTTTTCATTTAGAAGTAGATTGTTTACATTGAACAATTTTACGACCTTAGAGATTGCATTGTTTACATCGTCAAAATCGGTTTGTCGTCGCTTTAATTTAAGTAAAAGTTACGTGTCATCTGCAAACAATACAACCTCATGATCGTCCCTTACAAGATGGGGAAGATCATTACTAGATACTAAAAACAAAAATCGTACCAGAATTGATCCCTGTGGTACACCCATTTTAACCAGAGATCTCGGAGAACGCTTCCTATTCACGTCAACTCTTTGCACTCTACCACTTACATAAGAAGTGAGAAAGTCTAGAGCAACGTTTCTAATGCCCTAATAGTGTAGTTTCCTGATCAAT
This sequence comes from Philereme vetulata, assembly GCA_918857605.2. Lineage (NCBI taxonomy): Eukaryota > Metazoa > Arthropoda > Insecta > Lepidoptera > Geometridae > Philereme > Philereme vetulata. The sequence continues at coordinate 13,891,463 of OU975421.1, forward strand.
GTGTCATGATATGGTTGGTTTGATTCAATTTTTCTTGTTAGCACAACTAAGGAGTGGAACTCACTTCCGGCGTATGTTTTTCCAAACCAGTAGGTATAATCTTGAAGTCTTCAAGTCCAGAGTGAATAGGTTCTTTCTAGGCAAGCGTGCTCCATCTTCGATCACATCTTCACTTACCATCATGTGAGGTAGTGGTCGAGCGCTTGGCTATCATCAATAAAAAAATATGGTCTACGTAATCAAATGCCTTGGACAAATCACAAAAACACCTAAAGCGTCATGAGACTTCTCCCAGGCATCAAATAGGTACGTGCGATATTAACTCAATACCAGCATCAGTGGTTGAGCGACCCCTGGTAAATCCGAATTGTTTATGATGCAGTAAATTATGAGAATTGAAATGTCTAAGCAGTTGATTTAAAATTAGTTTTTCAAAATGTCATTGTAGCTAATTTATTTCGTTTATTATGAACACTTTAATTATTTGCATAATATTTCTCGTGCTCTAATCTACCAACTTAATTAGAACCAAAACAGAAATAATAGGTAATACTTACTCGATTCCAGAACGTATTTTTTTTCCTTTTAGATATGCCAGCATTAAATACTTACCTAACCTCTGTTTTGCACACAAAACAGCAAATTTTATAACTGAATATTCACAAAAACCTTTATATTTTTTAACCTACATCAAAAAAAGGAGGAGGTCCTGAATTCGGTTGTATTTTTTATTGAAGTGAAAACTTGTTAAGGCGCGTTGGACATTTTTTGAGATGGGAAAAAACCATTGAACACGCGACACCGTTACCGTTGCCGACACCTGTGTATAAGTAGTGAAAACTTGTTTAGGTGCGTTGGACATGTTTTGAGATGGGAATAAACCATTGAACTCGCGACACCGTTACCTTTACCAACACCTCTGTATAAAAGTAGCGAAAACTTCTTTAGGCGCGTTAAGAATTTTTAAGGATGGGAAAAAACCATTGAACTCGCGATACCGTTACTTTTACCGACACCTCGGTATAAAACTAGCGAAAACTTCTTTAGGCGCGTTGGGAATTTTTTAAGATGGGAAAAAACCATTGAACTCGCGACACCGTTACCTTCACCGACACCTCTGTATAAAAGTAGCGAAAACTTCTTTAGGCGCGTTGGGAACTTTTTAAGATGGGAAAAAACCATTGAACTAGCGACACCGTTACCTTTACCGACACCTCTGTATAAAAGTAGCGAAAACTTCTTTAGGCGCGTTGGGAATTTTTTAAGATGGGAAAAAACCATTGAACTCGCGACACCGTTACCTTTACCGATACCTCTGTATAAAAGTAGCGAAAACTTCTTTAGGCCCGTTGGGAATTTTTTAAGATGGGAATAAACCATTGAACTCGCGACACCGTTACCTTTACCGACACCTCTGTATAAAAGTAGCGAAAACTTCTTTAGGAGCGTTGGGAGTTTTTTGAGATGGGAAAAAACCATTGAACTCGCGACACTGTTACCATTACCGACACCTCTGTATATAAAAGTATCTCGTAATTAATCAGGTTTTCACTTCTCCCGGAGTGCAACTTTTTTATTTAAATGGATATAACGATAATATAAGATCCCATAGAACTCCCATAGAAATTTCAACAAAATCGGTTAATATGGTTATAATTATTTTTGTTAAAAAGTTACTTGTTTGAACTTTGAACTTACTTTCGACAGTGAAAAACATTGAATTTTCAAAGCTTACATTGATTTCATAAATGGATCCAACTACACTCCTTTTGGGTTAACCTAGGTACCTACATTCCGAACTACCCTACATTTTAACGAAACAGTGAAACACTATTGATTCTAGATAAATGCTGTTATTGTCCTGTATTGCATAAGATCACGAAACACCACCCATCTTTGTCTAAGAGAGGAAATCTATTGTTGCTCGTAAGTATTGTGTTTTGAACTCTAGGTCGTACTATAAAAATAACAAAGGCAAATTAAAGCATGCCTTTCCCTCAGTAACCTTCATTTTGTATTTCATTCAATGTCTCATCCTTCCTAAGTCAATAAAGAATTTTAGGCTGAGATGAAAAGGTGTAACTTAGTGTTAAGACGATATACAAATTTAATTTCGGTGATGATTGGGCGGAGCATCCGGAAATGAGTAGGTATGACCGCCAAAAATTGTTCTTTAACAATCGTGAATTGGTAACACGCGGTAACATACGTGAATACAGGTAACGCGCGTGATTTTTGTTAAGCCTAGAGTACATGTGAGAGAAATTCCTTAATTCTCGAATATACTAACTCCAATAAATAAATAAATAAAATAAAACGGAAAATTAATCAAAGAGTTTATAATCAGAATGTTTTTAAAAGATACGTAATAAAATGTGAGGAACTAGTTGAAAATGCAATAATCAGCCTATGTAATTACCACTGTAGGTAAACAACTATTTTTCATACTAAAATTATTATGTCATATATATTAATCTCCTTTGTCATATTGCTGATTTTTTTCTCATAGCCCGTTTCTTATATGATTTTTTTTCCTTTCTGCTAGACGTGCTTTATTAATATATTCACTTTATGTATCACTTTCCGCATCATTAGTGGAAATATTAGTTTGATTTTTCTTATCATTTTCTTTGTTTTTTTTTCTGGTTATTTTTTTTACTTTTCCACTGTTTTCTTAGAGTTTCTTTTTCAGTTTCCGTGCATTAATTATTTTTTTTCCTTTTTTTATTCCGCTCCGCATCTTCAAACTTTTCGAGGTTATTAGTTCGCCTTCGTTCTCTATACCGTTTTTTTTACCGCCGATGTTAACGGCATCTAAAAAGTAAAATGAAATTAACTATTGGTTCGTCCCGAATTGACGAAAATATTAAAAATCTAGCCCGACTTGAGAACCTAGTCTTATTATTTACTTAATATTTATTTTTCTATGTAACTATGTACCTAGTATATGTATATTTAAAAAAGTATTAAGTAGTATATCAGTCATGTGGTTCCCATATCAAAAGCTTACTATGATTGTTTATTTCAATCAGTGTACACTTAGCATTACAACAGATCACGAATGTTACGCAACACACATAGTAACACACGGTATCATTCGTGAATTAAAATCTCTGTGGACATGACCTAAAACATATGTATCTATGTGAGTTTTGAAGTGAGAAGGCGCCGCATTGGTTTATTTGTCAAAACAATAGTATATCTACATGTACAATATAAAACAATACAACAATTTGCGATCTTACGTTGCTTATTCACTCTTAAAAATATTAAAAAAAAAACACCGAGACAAAAGCACCGCCCAAATTGTTTTCACTTTTATTTCAAAAGAAAATGGAGGATTTTTTCTATAGGTTGGCCAACGTGTAGAGTGGTATTGCCATAATCAATAAACCTTTTTATGGGCCTGGATACTTGTTAGTTTCCGCGTTCTAAGGTAACTTACGTGAAGTAACATACGGGAATGAAAAGTGTGACATATTTTTGAAATTAGTTTTGGAATACTTTTATTGCATAATTTATATAACAGAATTCAATAGAACATAGCAAAACAATACAAAAACTTAATACCAAAACATAAGAGGTGACGAACCTACGCTCTGTATAAGTTGTTTTTGTTTCATGTGCAAGATGTCGTAGTACCTACGACACACGATTTTTGTACTGGATACGAAAATTAACTCTATCATAAAAATAATTATACGCTCTGAAAAGGAAACAAAAATAAACTTAAATTAATATAATGAATGAACATAATTCTGCGCACCAGGAATATATTTAAAACTTATCATAAAATTATATGAAACTTGGAAATTTAATATTTTAAATGAGGGACACCGATTTGTGTCCAAAAGTACAATTTTTGGCGGCCGTACTCAAATGCAAAAAAGTGACAGTGCTATTTACTTGCTTAGGTGAAGAACGAGACAAACATGTATCATAGCCGCGCTGCATTGTCGCACGAGTAAATGACGTAAGCGACAAAAGATAAAATCTCGAATTGCATGAGAACCAACAAATGTAAAAAAAATGCTTTTCCATTAATTTAGGTACCATAATTACCTACATACCTATGTAAAAAATTACTTTAAATCTTTTCTAGAGTCGGAGAATGAACGATATTAGTGTTTTAGAAAACCCGATTTTGACAAATAATTGTACTTATCGAGAAAAGTTTCACCAATTGCGTTTCTGACTTTCATTTATGTAGTTTAAATCCTCAAGTAAAATATTGCTTAAATATGAATTCAGTACCAATTTTCGTTATTGGATACGACAAGTTACTTAGCGGCTCAATTTTTTTACATATCGTCTTAATGGTTAGTGTTAGTGCATAACTTACTAGTATTTTATGCATGATCAAAACCTGGTGTTCTCGGTTTTGTATTAGTGGGTCTGTCAGAATCTGTCGCAGAACCGATAACTGTTGGGGTAAACGTGTTCTGGAGTGTTACGTTAAGGCAAGCGTAGTGTACGTCTTCCCATCTTAGCATACCTTAGACATGTTTCTACATATTTTGCTAAATCTCTATTCTGTCATAGAGAGAAGCGTGCTTGTTCTAGCCCAGTACCAGTGGAAGCTATGGTGACGATGATGAGAACCCCCGGCTAGATGAAGCAACGATCTACGCACTGTAGGTGGCAGAGACATTTTTTTTACAGGCGACCCGTAGACGGTACACACGGCTACAAATCAAGCTACATAGTTCCAGTATAAGCTGACCTCGCATTGTGTAGACTTTTCATAGAATGAAAGGTCAGTTTATTCTGGAAATGTATAGCTTGATGTCTAGCCGTGTGTACAAGAATAATGGCCCACCTGGTGGTGGTAACCATCGCCTATAACAAAGTATTGCCTCGTAGGTCACGCACCTTAGAAACCTTAGGATGAGAAGCTGAGGATCGGACTCAGTGGCGCACCGAGGGCAGCAGTGGACAAAGGTTGATGGTGTAGTTTAGATCTGCGTTACACACACTATTGTGCATGCTGCGAGTGGGTCTTACACCTGATGGCATACTTTCCTAGCCCTACAATGTAACATCACTAAATCAATGTTGTTTGCTTAACCACGATTGCAATCAATGGGTGAGTTCCCACGGTTTTGTTGATGGTATTCAGTTTGCGGCTTGATTAAGATTATAACGTACCTATTTTATGAATTTACACAATATACATGGTGTCCTTTAAATCGCTGTTTTCCCAGAACAAACGTTGTTCAGACCATGGTTTACTAACAGTTTATAGCATCAAACAAGAGAATTAATAAAAATCTAGACATTCTCGCTCTCCCTCCCTCCCGTCTCTCTAACGGTGTTGGGAGGGGGGGGGGGGGGAGAGGGGGCGCCGCATCAGGTTTCTGCCTCATTTCGGGATCCGGGGCTGTACGAATTTTCTCATTTTTGATTCGTTCTCGTAGAAAAATACCAACCATAGCCTCCATAGCACCTTGAGGCCCATAGTGAGAGACAACGTTTGTGTGTCATAGGTATGTCATTCATCAGTCATCACTTGTAACAAACTCTGATCATCTTTTACCTTGAACTGAAGAAACTTTAGGTCATTTGACCTGTTTTTTAGAACTTTAGTTGTACTCTTTCAATTCAACTCAACAACCCAAGACGTGCGGATCTTGCGGATCTTGTGGAACTTACGGGCCTTGCGGGCCTTGCAGAGGTTGCTGCGGAAGCTGCTGCAGTGGCGGATGCTGCCCTTGCATCACTATCTACACTTGCTGCACCAAAATTTGCTAATTACCAAGCGAAGGCCGGTTGCGGTGTTGGCGCTTAGGCGAACCATGGTGCCTGTGCGGTCAGCGTGACAATGCCAGTTTCTCTTGAATTACGTGGCGTTCCGTGAAATAATCCTATTGAATAAACCTGTTGAAAATAACATATTAATAAAAGGGTAAGTATAGTTTGTTGTTACTTGACGACCTCCGTGGCGAACAGCCGGCTGAGACGCAGGAGGTAGCGGGTTCCATTCCCGCGGTGGAACAAATGTTTGCATGATCTACAGATATTTGTTCCGGGTCTGTTTATTTTTCTGTATATTATCAGTATGTATTTACAAAAAAAAAATTAAGTATATAAGCATTCTATCAGTTATCTGGTTCCCATAGTACAAGCTCTGCTTAGTTTGGGGCTAGATAGCGCTGTGTGAAATGTCCAGCAATATTTATTTATTTATTTATTATCGTTTTTATGTGTTTATGTTGGTATGGTCATAAAACAGCTGAGGCTTATAAGGAAACTAAGTACGTAATTAGTAATAAATTGAATAGGTAATAACTATGGCTAAGAAACTCATGTAAGTTGCAGTACGTATGTCAGTTTTAAGTTTCTCTTGAACACATTCAGACTGGAAGAACCCAGTACAGGCTCAGGTAGGTGGTTATATATACGTGGAGCCATACACATCATACTCTGATCACCATCATCATCATCATGTATAGACAAGGCAACGTACATAATCGGATCAACACATCGGATTTGGTCCGCTCAGTACCAGCGAGCTATTTTAAAACGTCGGATAGCTGTCGGATCAGTCTGATTTTTTTTCAGATTCGATTTCTAATCTAAAATGCTATTTTAAAACTATTTCGGATTTACCAAAAAGTTCGCATACCTTTCCGACACGGATTCAAAGGTTTCAAGTTTACAAGATCGATGTTTGATTTGAAATTAGATCAATAATACTGTCGGATAGACCCGATAGCTTTCCGACGGTTTAAAATAGCCCCGCAGATCCGTGCGTCTGATGGCTAATTCATATAATACTATAATTCAAGGTTCGATCTTGTCTCGTCATGTTAAATGTCATAAACGGTATTCACCTAACTAACAATACAATGGTATGAGTTGACTGACAACATGACATGCGATTGGAGATTTTGCACACCACCTGCTCGACAATGTCAAATTATATGTCATGTAAACCTCACCGAAAGCAAGTGAAAAAATCCCTACGGCTGAGCCGGGAGCAAAGTTGTAGGTACTGAATTTCATTATACCCTCGCGGTAATGTGTTTGAATTTGAAACCTCATCTGTATTGATGATGATGATGAAACCTCACCGAAAGCTGGTGATTAAATTCCTACGGCTGAGCCGGGAGCAAATTTGTAGGTACTAAATTTCATTATACCCTCGTGGTAATGTGATTTGAATTTGAAACCTCATCTGTATTGATGATGATGATGAAAAATCACCGAAAGCAGGTGATTAAATCCCTACGGCTGAGCCGGGAGCAAAGTTGTAGGTACTGAATTGCATTATACCTTCGCGGTAATGTGATTTGAATTTGAAACCTCACTTGTATTAAAATTCGAATCAAAGAGACCCACACAATAAGACCTTATTCGTAAATCGAACTAACCTCTGCACAGAATGCACCAACCTAGATTTCGTTTTTATTGTCTCGCAGAAAGTGTGAAAAGTAGAGTATTCTTCTCGTGGATAAAGCTGCCTGCATCTTGGGCGGGCTTATATCCCTCTCTGCACTGAGTATTCTAGTAGCTCCCTCGCTCCATCCTTCGTTACGTTCAATTTAAGGCCCGTGACGCAAGACACTGCTTTATCCCCTCGTTTAATAATCAAATATTATTTAAATCAGGCTAATATTGTAATATTATTGGAGCAGAATGCCAAAATACATTTAATCGAGCGAAGCGAGATCTCCAAATCAACTTGGGCAAATCGGCGTTGTATGCATGTATGTTTGTTTGTCCGATGATAACTTTCGAAGCATTGATCCGATCATCGTGAAATTTGATACAAGGTAGGTAGTGATGACACAATTTTGGTGTGCCTAAATGAGCTAAAAATGTGGGGGTGTTGTTGAGATATTGAGGTTCAAGAGGGGTCAAGTGGCACGTCTAATAAAATGTCTTTATGAGTACATTTTGACCCCGTTTTTATTTTTGGTTTAAACTTTGTAGTTTTTAAGTTAATAGCCTTAATAAAAACTGAGCTTTGACAAAATTCACAGGGTACACCAGTGACCCCCAAAGTGCTGAAATTCGGTATGCGTGTAGCTTTAGTAACACAAATATAGGCAAGACTGAAATCCAGAATAACTGCAATTTCTATCACAAAAAAATTACATGAACTCCTGTTACCTGTAATTTAAATGAAACTGTGGGTCAAGTTAGTTGGTTATTCATTTCGTGACACTATTTCGATAGTCAAAGATTACAAATAATATTTTTCTGTTTTTATGGGAGACTCGCGAGATCTCAGTTCGGGGCGAACCACTAGTTAGGTAATTCATAATCCAATCCCGTTTAGGTCAACTGTCGATAATATTTTTAAAAATGTACCTATTACGTGAATTGGCCCCCTGAAGACTTGATTAAGCACTACAGCGGCTGAGGTCTTCACTCATTACTTTTTAGGGTTCCGTAGCCAAATGGCAAAAAACGGAACCCTTATGGATTCGCCATGTCTGTCTGTCTGTCCGTCCGTATGTCACAGCCACTTTTTTCCTGACTTTACTGTTGAAACTTGGTAAGTAGATGTATTCTGTGAACCGCATTAAGATTTTCACACAAAAATAGAAAAAAATACATTAAATTTTGAGGGTTCCCCATACTTAGAACTGAAACACAAAAAATTTTTTTTCATTAAACCCATACGTGTGGGGTATTTATGGATAGGTCTTCAAAAATTATATTGAGGTTTCTAATATATTTTTTTTCTAAACCGAATAGTTTGTGCGAGAGACACTTCCAAAGTGGAAAAATGTATCCCCCCCCCCCTGTAACTTCTAAAATAAGAGAATGATAAAACTATAAAAAATACATGATGTACATTTAGCATGCAAACTTCCACCGAAAATTGGTTTGAACGAAATTGGTTTGAGTAAGTAGTTTTTTTGAATGAATAAGCTCAGAGTCGCTCAACGAGCTATGGAGAGGGCTATGCTCGGGGTTTCTCTACGGGATCGAATCACAAATGAGGAGATATGTAGGAGAACTCAAATCACCGACATTGCCCGACGGATTAGCACGTTGAAGTGGCAATGGGCAGGCCATATAGCGAGCAGAACAGATGGCCGTTGGGGCCGGAAGGTTCTCGAGTGGAGGCCACGGACCGGCGAGCGCAGCATAGGACATCCACCTACAAGATGGGCAGACGACTTGGTAAGAACCGCAGGTCGGCGTTGGATGCAGGCCGCTTCCAACCGCAGTTCCTGGAGATCAATGAGGGAGGCCTTTGTTCAGCAGTGGACGTCCTACGGCTGATATGATGATGACGATGAAGTAGTTTTTTAATACGTCACAAATCGTAAACCTTTCATTCAATCAACGCAAATATAAAAAAAGTTACAACGAACTACAAGAACTTTTATATTATGTTACTTGCTGCTACGGAACCCTCATGGGCGAGCCCGACTCGCACTTGGTCGGTTTTTATATTATATATTTTTAACTGTGATGTCTAGCTTGTAAGGTATAAATTCATTCATTCTGCTAACGCAAGTTGTGTTAGCTGAATGAATGAAATCAGGCGGTGTTTAAATCATCTTCACTGACTTTGATGACCGATGACTTCATGGATAACGTATCAGTAGGTTAGTACTATCTGACTTATGGAATCATTATCGTAATTATAATTAGTTAGGCATTACTTGTAGTTTCCGCATCATGATTGAATGTTTGTTTGTTTGTTTACATTTGACGACCTCCGTGGAACAGTGGGCGAATAGCTGTCTGAGACGCAGGGTGTTGTGGGTTCAATCCTCACCGCGGAATCATGATCTACAGATATTTGTTCCGGGCCTGGTTGTTTATTTATATATTACTAGCTGACCCGCTCGCGGCTTCGCACGTGTGGTTTGTCCAAACATTACCCTCCTTCTGCGCAGTGTGGTAAAAAGTAGCCTATGTTTCAATGCCAATCATAATCCATCTTTGTAGCAAATTTCATAGAAATCAATCCGGCCGTTCTGGAGTTATAAATAGTGTAACTATCCCGACTTTGGTTTGTATGTATTTGCAAAAATAAAAGTGTATAAGTATTCTATCAGTTATCTAGTTCCCATAGCACAAGCTCTACTTAGTTTGGAGCTAGATGGCGCTGTGTTAAATGTCCAGCGTTATTTTATTTATTTTACTGCAAAAGGGGTTGGATTAAGGAACATTTTGGGTGCAAAAACAAAATAAATTAGACGACTAAAACAAATTAACTACAGACAAATTAAATTAATATACAATATAAGGTTAGTAAATAACAAGGTTCAGAGGATTAGGAAACTGAAGAGGCGGTGGGCGAGGTACATAGCTCGAAGAACTGAAGGCCGTTGGGGAATAAAAAAATCAAAATAACTTTATTTTGGAACAAAAACATGGTACAACAATACTGGAATACGATAGTATTCGCACAAGTTATAAACTGTGTCGCGAACACTAACGCCCCTCCGAGTTTATTATTTCCAATTGTTTTTAAAGAAATCTGTCTGTTGATAAAGGTTCTCGACTGGAGACCACGCACTGGAAAGTGCATCGTAGAACAACCCCTCACTAGACCGAAAGACGATCAGATCAAGGCTGGGAGTTAATGGGTGCAGGTCGCACAATATCGGTCGCTCTGGAAATCTATTGGGGAAGCCTATATTCAGCAGTCGACGTCCTATATCTCATATAATGGTGATGTGGTGATATCTGAATCAATTTGGTACTTTTAATCTCTATACTGAGCTGAGGACCCTTTCTCCCTCACACACCAATTAAATTGTAATTTTAGTTTTATATTAGTTTAGTTTTTGATTTCTTCTTGTGGTGGAATTAATAAATGTTTTTTCATTATTGCTAGGACAAATTAAAATATTTATTGCTTTAGTTTTGACATACCGTTTTAGTTAGGAATCTATAATTTTGTTTTATGTATCTGTAAATCGACCTACCTACCTATCTATTTTGTGTTTAGTATTTTGTTAAGACATTATTAATAATTTTAGGTATTATCATTATAATTTTTAAGTTGACAATATTTTTAATTATATTCATCATCATCATCATATCAACCGTAGGACGTCCACTACTGGACAAAGGCCTCCCTCATTGATCTCCAGGAACTGCGGTTAGAAGCGGCCTGCATCCAACGCCGACCTGCGGTTCTTACCAAGTCGTCTGCCCATCTTGTGGGTGGACGTCCTACGCTGCGCTTGCCGGTCCGTGGCCTCCACTCGAGAACCTTTCGGCCCCATCGGCCATCTGTTCTGCGCGCTATATGGCCTGCCCATTGCCACTTCAACGTGCTAATCCGTCGGGCTATGTCGGTGACTTGAGTTATTAATATTATTAATTATTTTATTTTATTATTATAAGTTTTATAATGTAAAAATTTACATTCCTGTGACAACCAATTTTATATTTAAGGTAAAATAAATCTGAAATAAAAAATAAACTTTATTTTGTTATTGGGGCTAAGGTGGCTTAAAACTTCAGGTTCATCCTAAGTTTGGACCTGCTTTAAAGTTATATTGAAGTAAATATTGTAGCTATTATCTTAATCGTTATGATCCGGGATTCCGAGACCAAAGGTGTTGTTACGGGCTTGTTGGACCACTGGCATTTTGAAATGGCTGAACTTATTTTGATATTTAATGGACTATGTAATGCTTTTTATCGACTTGTTAAAAAGCCTACGATATTGGTAAAACTTTATACCAAGATGGTAAATACGATTTCTTGGTCAAGAGATTACGAAGTCACACTAATATTATAAATGTGAAAGTTTGGATGTTTGTTTGTTACTCAATCACGTTGTAACGGCTGAACGGATTTCGATAAAATTTGGTATATATGTAGATTATAACTTGGATTACCACATAGGCTACCTCTTATCCCATAAATCAGTTTCCATGGGATAAAAATAGCATGTCAAGTAAAGTTGCAACAGCGAGCATTATTTCTAGGTTACCAACACATTTAGTACAACATAAGTAGTAACGCGTACGAAGTCGCGGGCAGCAGCTAGTAACATATAAATAATGCTGGACATTTGACACGGTGCTATCTAGCCCCAAACTAAAAAAAAACTTTTACTGTAACTGAAGCAGAACCAGATACCTGATAGATTATTTTTCCAAATATGTAGATACAAAAAGCAAAAAGACTCCTAGCGGTCACCAATCCAAGTAGTAACCGGACGGTAGTGACCGTCTGTTACCAGGTTCTCATGAACCGTGATAGTTAGACAGTTGAAATTTTTACAGATGATATATTTCTGTTGCCGCTATAACAACAAATACTAAAAAAAAAATAAGTATTTAAAGGGGGCTCCCATACAACAAACGTAATTAATTTTGAACGGTTTAGCTCGATATTGATAACGGCAACCGGTAGACGCTGTAAACATTCACAGAATATTTTAGGTATATATTCACTTTAGAAATAAATAATAAAAAAAAAAACAAATATTTAAGGGCTCCCACACAACAAACGTGATTTTTTGCCGTTTTTTATAGATAATGGTACAGAACCCTTCGTACGCGAGTCTGACTCACACTTGGGCAGTTTTAACTGAGGAACTATACGTGCGAAGCCGGGGGCGGAAGTTACTAAGAAATAAAAACTTGCAAACCATTAAAGTTTTATAATCTTCTATCTAACTTCGAGCGATAAACATAGCCCTCATTGGCGCGGGCCGACTATCCAGTCTAGGTAAGGTCAAAAAACACAGTTTAAAATCTAAAAACCATTTTAAAACCGGATAAACGAGTTAAAATTTGAGTTTTAAAGTCACGATGAAGTTTTTGTTGTGTGATGTCATAGAATAATTGGCCGTGAGAATGTTGCATTGAAGATTTGAATAACTACTTAGAATACCTACTTATATTTGAAGGGTAGAGAAGACATTAGAGTTATATTAACTAGTGGTTCCGATTAAAACAAAAAATATTAGTTGTAATCTTTGACTAACAAAATGTGCAATGAAATAAATTACCAACGAACTCAACCTATAGTTTCATTCAAATTGCAGGTAACGGGAGTTCATGTCTTTTGGTTACATTTCTTTGGGATAAAAATAGCAGTTATTCTGGATTTCAGACTTTTTCCTATATTTGTGTTACTTATGCTACACACATACCAAATTACAGCACTGTGGGGTCACTGGTGTACCCTGTGAATTTTGTCAAACTTCAGTTTTTATTATTGCTAATAACTCAAAAATACAAGGCCTTTACTTAAAATAAAAACGGAGTCTAAATGTACTAATGAAGACCTTTCATTTGACGTCCTATTAGTCCTAACAGTCTCATTTTCATTTTTTTACTCCTCTTGTACTTACCCCAATATCTCAACAACCTCCCAATATTTCACTGCCTGTGATCACTACCTATCTATGTATCAAATTTCACGATGATCGGATCAACGCTTCGAAAGTTATCCTCGGACAAACAAACATATACATACATACAACGCCGATTTGCCCAAGTTGATTTAGAGATCACGCTTCGCTCGATCAATTACGAATCGAGTCTGTGTGAGTTTTAAGTAAAAAGTAAGTTTAGCGATGCCTATGATAATAAGCTATGCGTTATTCTTACTAATCCTTCCTCCTTTTCGCGTTGGGGGTAAATCCATACTAATAATATAAATTAGAAAGTAACTCTGTCCCTCTGTCTGTTTGTTACGTGTTCACGACTAAACGGCTTAACAGATTTTGATGAAATTTGGTGTACAGATGGATTATAGCTAGGAATAAGACATAGGGCAGTTTTAACTTACTGTACTTTTATCTTTTATCTATACTAGAAAGAAAGAAAGAAAAGAAAAAATATATATTCATACAACCACAAATGGACACAAAAAATATAATATACCTAAAAAAATTTAAATGTGGCAGCGAAAGGGTCCTCAGCTCAGCATTTGCTACAGCATGTTGCCAAACTGCAGCGCTGGTATTCTGCTGAGGCCAGTGTTGACCTCACGGACACCCAGACATATTTATACAACTATAAGATTTAAAACATTTACATTAAAATTTTCCAACATTATATCTAGCACCTTCTACAGATCACTAAGTTACTAACATTATAAAGAAGAAAGATTTGTTTGTGTGTTTGTTTGTATTGAATAGGCTCCGAAACTACTGGACCGATTTAAAAAACTCTTTTATTGTTGGGAAGCTACACTATCCCCGGGTGACATAGGCTACTTTTTACCCAACTGTGCAGGAGGAGGGTAATGTTTTTAATGAATAACTACGCGTGCGAAGCTGCGGATTGGTCAGCTAGCCTGAAATAAAACTGGCTAGTATAATGGTATATTTGCAAAAAAGGTTTAAAAAAAAATCTACCAATCTTTAACATCAAGTCTGAATAAATATTCAAGCTACCGATATTAAACGCACTTATAAAATCCAGATAATACGACTCCGGACGTGTTTTAAATTAATGTAGTATAGGTATATAACAAAACAGATTGTATACGGGGAGGCTTATGTTCAGTGGATGTTCTATGGCTGTTATGATGATGATAGATGAGTAAAATTTAATATAAATAAAATATTCCATAAGAAAAAACATAGTCCTATAACATAACCACAAAATTACATAATGAATAGTCATCACAGAAGTGTAATCAACAAAATTACTGACAACGTAATTACTAGTAGTATTAAACCACTGGTACAGTCGCCGATAGAACGCAACACGCGATCTCTTCTACGCCATACTTGCAAGATGTGGCTACGACATGGCACGCTTCAAGAGAAATGTAAAGAGGTTTGTACAGTGTAGGGAACGCATCGACAATACCCCGGGTGTTGCCGGTGTCATTAGGCGACGGTGATCGCTTACCATCAGGTGGGCCGTAAGTCTGTTTCTCAACAAATAACATAAAAAAGTCAGTCCGACAGGAATATCTCTATTTATAAGATGAATATATGCATAATACTTACATTAAACTATACATTTTATTTCACTTACTGTGTGAAAAACATTACCCTTCAGCGCAGTAGGGTAAAAAGTAACCTATGTCCCAATCCTGGTTGTAATCTTATGTGCTTGGTTTTTAGGATTCAGTACCCAAAGGGTCAAACGGGACCCTATTACTAAGACTCCGCTGTCTGTCTGTCAGTCTGTCACCAGGCTGTATCTCACGAACCGTGATAGTTAGACAGTTGAAAATTTCACAGATGATGTATTTCTGTTGCCGCCTTAACAGCAAATACTAAAAACAGAATAAAATGAATATTTAACGGGGCTCCCATATAACAAACGTGATTTTTTTGTTCGTTTTTGCTCGATATTGAGAACGGCAATACATATACACTTTAAAAATAAATAATTATATTAAAATAAAACAAATATTTAAGGGTATACAAATATACAAATCTCATACAACAAATGTGATTTTTTTCCATTTTTATAGATAATGGTACGGAACCCTTCGTGCGCGAGCCTGACTCGCACTTGGCCAGTTTTATTATTTTACCAGCTTCACACTGATTTCAAAATATAAGGATACAATTTTATATTTTTTATGTATTCTAAATGGATCATCAAAAAAAGCAACCAGCCTTGTTTCTTGGCTTTTTTTCTTGGCTTGGTCGCGAAGGAACAGCCAGTAAAATTGACATTTCGAAGTGATCCTTGTGATTTTAATAATTAAAAATAATATAATTTTGATTGTTTTGACATATACCTTAGAACTTAGGGCAGAAGATCTTCGAATATTTCTCTCAAAATGATAATTTTCGTGAACAATCTTAGAAGTTACCTAAATTTCAGAAAGATTTATACTTTGTTAAGTTTAAACACTTGAAATTAGAAAATGAAATGCTTGTAATTTGGTCGTTAATCCAGTAAATAACAGAAATATAATATTTATCAAAACTGAAATTGATAATTCACAAAATAAAACGTCAATTTTGGGTTATAGGGCTTGTCATTGATTGTACTTAAAGCTTGCCAACGCAAATAAACCGTAGATTATGGTATCAATGTGGTATCAATGTTAGAACAGCAATAAAACCTACACTAAGTACCTTTGCACTAAATATATTAATAACTAGCTGTTGCTCGCGACTTCGTACGCGTTACACTACTACTAAATTCGCTGTTGCAACTTGACACCCCATTTTTAACCCATGGGACCTGATAATATATGCATTCTATTTTATATTATCTCTATTTTTTTTGTAAATTGTCCTTTAAACTTGTTCGTCTATAATATCTGATTTACGACAACATCCTTATTTGTTCACATAAATCCTGTCCATCCAAAGGTTGCTTGAAATAGATCCTAAAGCCGCCCGGTGTACCTATGATTTAAAAGTGTGTTTTCTTTATGTTTAATGGTGTGCAGTAAAAGAATTGTCTAATCCAATCTAATTTACGGGATAAAAAGTAGCCTATGTGTTAATCCAGGTTATAATCTACGTACATACTAAATTTCATCGAAATCGGTTCAGCCGTTACGACGTGATTGAGTAACAAACAAACAAATAAATAAATAAACAAACATCCAAACCTTCACATTTATAATATTAGTGTGATGGTGTGATAATGAACCTGGTATGCACTTAGTGTACTGATCGCAGACCATAAAACCACACGAACCAAAGCTACCAATACTAATATATAAATACAATTATGTTACAAATTTTAGTTTTTTTTAAATAAGCTTTAATATTATAAATTTAATTCATTTTTTAATTAATAAACTGTATGTATTACAAGATTAATTTTTTTAAACACCATCTCAAAAATTTTCGATCTGGTTAAAAATAAATCTTGGAATCTTCCATGAGTTTTCGGTTATCACTATAAAAATATACTAAATGTATTACAATCTATGGAAAAATAATGTCAGCAATAAAATTGAATTGAATTA
Organism: Philereme vetulata; assembly: GCA_918857605.2. Taxonomy (NCBI): domain Eukaryota; kingdom Metazoa; phylum Arthropoda; class Insecta; order Lepidoptera; family Geometridae; genus Philereme; species Philereme vetulata. Next base: position 13,908,305 of record OU975421.1, read on the forward strand.
ATCATCCCCCAAAAAAAGTCAAAGGTGTAAAATATTTATGTATTCTACAAAATATCTATCTACACCTACCTAATCCTAAATACCTAAGCACACAGGGTCTATAAATAAAAAATGCTTCTGTGTTATAAATCAATTTAATGCTCCCAGCGACTCTGAGGTTAAATAATATTTACAAGGTAAGGTAATGTCCCAATGTAAAACAAACTCCTACATATTTCTCGGAAAGGTAGCCAGAGACTACGAAATGTTATACACAACCTACTATTTTATTAAAAAGAGAAAATCTAGATATGATTTCACATAATCATTACTAGCCCGGCTTGCGCATCGATCCCTAAACATATTTAGTGACTAAACATGTTTCAAATTTAAACGTATTATACGTTATGATTTGATAACTTCTTACACCATATTAAGCCACTAAATACGTTTAGTCATCGCGCTAGTCTAATAATAAAAGCAATTTAAAAAAATAAAATTTTGTATATGTAGACATCCTTAAATTACTTGCTCAGTATATCCCACAAGAGTCTGACACAAGTCCAAACATTTGGTACATACCTTTTTAAAATTCTTACAGTAACATGCTGTCTACGCTGTCTAAAGTTTATAGAACTGTATCACTTGAATTTAAAACACAGAAGGTTCTTCGTAAACACCGGAAAACAATATCAAGTTCGATCTTCTTTCAGTGATTAAAAACACAAAACCTCTGTTCGCCTCAAACCTCTGCCCCAGGATCCTGTCTTCAAGTCCTACCACAGTGGCTGACGCAGCTACTGTTCCCTCTTCTGACACTTCAATCTCCACGTTCTGTATCGCTGAGGATATGAATAAGGAGCTATCGGAAACTCCTGGTAACTCTGCCTTCTGCACATCGAAAATTGACTGTATGCCTGTATATTGTAGTGGAGGTATGAGGTCAGATTTGGACGATATTTTAAAACGAGGAACATATACATCAATTTCTGGAATCTCTCCTTCAAATCTGATGTTGTTTATCCAAGATAAAGGCTGCAAAGCCAAGTTTGAGAGGAGTTTCTTGATAGATGTGCCATCGAATGGTAAGAGGAGCAGCATTGAAAACTCTTCGTTCTTTCCATACGTCATTTCTAAGACTGTAGCTTGAATTTCATTTGCGTCTCCGAAGTTATGAGGCGCTTTATGGTACATCATGTTGACTGATCCTATTGTCTTTCCTTGGTAGTCATAGAACGCTTCTTCCTTGGTTTGTGTGGAATCAAAAGGGTACGTCCAGTTTGCTTTGAAAAACAAAGCATCTACCAAAATTAGACGTAAATTTTCTAAATTCTCTTCTTGAACTGCTTTGGTGATTCTACCTTCAGTAGCTAAGCAGATGTAGTAGTTGATATCGTGAGCTAGTTTCGTCGTATTTTTCGGATCCACAGAGTAAATATCAGTATTATAAGAAGTCGCCGCTTCACAAAACTCTGGGTGGATTTGTAAAGAGCAGTCAGAAAACATAGCCGACTGTCCTTTTAAAAGCACATCTTGGAAATCACTTTTAAGCAAATTATTGGTCGCTAGATGCAGGGTCTGTGTTAATCGGAGATCAGTTGGTAGTCTTAGCTCTTTCACGAGTTCTTGAAAGGTCTGTCCTGATGACCCTTCGGCTAGTAGAGAGAAAAGGCTCCATATCGATACAGGGGAGATTGCCTTATTGCTTTTCCCGAAGTTTTCTTGATAACTGTACGTATGATCGAGTAACTTCAATGAGAATTCGTTTAGGGGGCTAAAGTCTACCGTTGGCGCAGCTAGCGCGTAACTTATGAACACAATCGCGAACGCTTTGAACATTTTCGCACAGTTTTTCTCACTAACGTGTGTCGTTCTCAATACGCTTGTTTTAACTGGTTAAGAAACGTTTACCGCGGGTTATTTAAGTGTGGTGTAATGTTGTGATAGGATTTAAACAGCGTCAAACCGTAATCTGTTAGGATTCCAGACTTGATGCGTAAGTCTATTCAATGCCGTATTTTATCATACGTGTTTCTATGGAAAATAAATTCACGTATTTTTCAATTTATTTGTCTGTAATTTTATATTATTATAGGTATATATGTATATAAGGTATATCCATATAATTTATTTATTATAATTTTAATATTACTTTAGGTATAGTTCATATGAGTTTTGTGTATATATATATATTTATTTATGTTTTTGTACACTCGCCTACCTTAAAAATCATCTCTCTCTCTATCTTCAAAGGTTTGTTGGAACTTCCGCCTGGAAGAAAACTTTTCTTAGGGTTAAGCTCGCCTTTATACATTACCTCTATTTCTGTATTTTTACAAGTATTTTCTTGTGTACTTAATAAATAATAAGGAATTAGATTTCACTATTGAGCTATCGCAAAATTGTTGGTTGTTTTTAATTAATGAAATTTAACCACAAAAAATTGAAACAACCGTTTAACGTTTAAAAAAATCCTTACCAATTTTTGTATATGAATTTTTTAAACACGCGCTAAGCTCTGTTTAATTTTATATTGTGGTAAGAGACACATTGTTAAAATAATAGGCTTGAACTCAACATGGCGCAAATTATTCTTATTTTAAGTTCATTCACTTTCGATCGCATTGCAATTTATAAACGCATCTCAGTCACCACAATTAATGTTGCATTGACAGGTATCTAGATTGTATCAGAAATTGAATTTGTTTCGATGTAAGTACGAGATAATTCTTTAATAACAGAAAGAATATACAATTATTTACAATAAAAATACAGTAGAAACAGTTGAATCATCTAAAGACCGTTGCAAACAAACTATAGATAGCTCAACTGCTCCAGATCACTACCAGGCGGAAGTGTCTCCAAAACACTGGCTGCATAGTTCCGCTGAATTGCAATGCTTATGCGTTGACACAGATAAGCGCCAGCTCTCGGATCACACATCGATTTGATCAGACGCCCAAAAATAATTTTGAAAACGCGATGGGCCCCGGTACTCTAAGGACCCAGGGTTTCGACCCCAAATGACTCAAATACGTAAGCGCTGTCGAGACTTCCATATTTGCGCCGCTTGAGATCTTCGGCTGAATTTGCCGCCGCACCGGCCCCAACTGCTCTACCAGACAGATGAGATGGCGCAAGGGTATCGACGTGCGTGGCGTCCCACACAAAAGGCCTACCCTTCTCCCATGGTAAAAGCGTCATATCGTCAGGCATCTTACCATCGTCACGTATCAGACCGTTCGGTTCGAGAACTGCTGGAACGTTGACGCTGCAAAAAGCCCGGCGGATGATACAATTGGTATATCATATCATTACGATATTAAGCAACGATGAAGATGCTATAATATTTTATGTCAAGATGAAATATCGCTCGACGAACAATCCAATGGATTTAGTTAGGAAAATAAAGGTTTACGAAGCTAATATGACCTAGATCGTTTATGTATAGAAGAACCCTTTTGTTCCAGAGTTTAAAGTCAATCGAAGGTCCCGATATAGTTTAATAATTTTTATTAGCCTTGCCATTTTAAAATAAATAAAAGGAATATTATCGCATAATAAAATCAATGTCACACAATATATTGCATCTTGTTTTTATGTGAGAATGTAGATAATTATATTCGATAATTTAAATTTATTAAACTCTAAGAGTCCTGCTAGACGGGGCCAAAGCATTGTCATAACATAGTCTGCGAGGAGTAGTTCAGTTTGTTTATTTATTTATGTAGTTTAATTTTACGAGGCATTGGAAGCTTTCCCAGCATCCTCTCAGGTCACGGCCATGGTCAATACGTGCAGTGTCAGCTAAGCAGTTAATTTCCTTAAAATGCTTTCCTGCATCGCTAAGAGCGGGAAAAATAACCACATAATTGATCGAGCGAGATCTCTAAATCAACATAAATCAATATTTTGTTTGTCCGAGGATAACTTTCGAAGCGTTAATCCGATCTTCGTGAAATTTGATACCTAAATAGGTAGTCATGGCACAATTATGGTGTGATCTAACTTAGCTAAAAATATTTGGGGGTTGTTGAGATATTGGGGTCAAGAGGGGTAAAAAAAATGAAAATTAGACTATTAGGGTTAAATAGGACGTCAAATGAAAGAAATGAAAGGCTGGGGTACATCCCGCTAGACCCATACAACTTACAAGGTATGCCTTAAACAAGTAACTTTTTATCAAAAATATAACCGACTTCAGATAACAGTAGAAACCAAAGTACTGAACCGATTTCGATAAAATTTCTAAGAAATCAATCTGAAAGTATATTATTTCAAATAATAAAATAATTTTCCAAATCGGTTGATAAATGACGGAGTTGTGAAGTAACAAACATAACATAACATAAAAATTAAACAAATGTAATACCTATATGGTTTTCTCATACATGGATATACATAGAATTGGACCAAATGGAAATGGGACCACACGGGAAGCACTAGCTTTCAAATAAAATAAGAACCATCAAAATCGGTTCACCCAGTCCAAAGTTCTGAGGTAACAAACATAAAAAAATACAGTTGAATTGAGAACATCCTCCTTTGTTGAAGTCGGTTAGTAAAGCTATCTTAAGATTGGGATCTGGAATTGGCTCACATGCGTTCGAAAAAAGAAAACAGTTCCGTCTCGAGAATGTTGGATAAAGTCAAGGATATCCAAAGGTTATTGGCAGTTTGATTTGTAGAATAACCTGATAATGTAAGTGAGATCGTTATTATGAGGTTGTGACTAGCCTACAGGCCAGCGTGACCTAGAAAAGTTTTAGAATAAAATAACATTTTTAACTGACTTCAAACAAGGAGGTTCTCAATTCGATTGTATTTTTATTATGTTTGTTACCTCAGAACTTTCGACTGGGTGAACCGATTTGGATGGTTCTTCTTTTATTTGAAAGCTGGTGCTTCCCGTGTGGTCCCATTTCCATTTGGTCCAGTTCTATGTATATCATAGATATACATCTATGAATATCATACATACATATTATATGTATATCCTCAGAACTTTCGACTGGGTGAACCGATTTTGATGATTCTTTTTTTATTTGAAAGCTGGTGTTTCCCGTGACGATGCGAAAGATGCCACTCATCTTTTATTCGTGATTTAAGTGTTTTGTATGAACAATAATCATATAATTTAACGGTTGTTCATTGATGTGAAGTCATTTACATGAAGTGTCGCGTCACTTTGACAAGAGTGTTTTATATATATATATATACATATATATACATATAAAACACTCTGTGTGTTTCATATATATATATATATATATATAAAACACTCTTGTCCTGAAGTTCCCAGTGTGCGAAGCCCCCCCCCCCCCCCATTTTTTTTATCGTGATTTTAGTGTTTTTGTATGAACAATAACCATTGTTACGGTTATTGGTTCAATATAATTTCGATTTATTTGTTTAAGATATATGTAGTACATATTTATGATTCTTGTACACGCACCTACCTTAAAAATCATCTCTCTCTCTAGCCTCAAAGGTTTGCTGGAAGAAAACTCATCTTAGGGTTAAGCTCGCCTCTGTACATGTCCTCTATTTCTGTACTTTCTTGTGTACAATAAAGATTAAAGATGAAATGCCCCCCCCCGTTTAAATACTTTACAACCTAAAATCATTAAAAATAAATTTAAAATCGTTCAACCCGTTTCGGAAGAGTGCGACCACTAAATCGGTTTAGGACACACACACGAGATTTTTATATATAAGAGTAGATTATTTTCTGCTTTTTAATTATCTACAAAAGCGTGTATTTTAGTTTTTTTTAAACTATTATTTTTAAGCTTATTGCGCACTTGGAGGAGTGAGACATTTGGCATAGTTAAAGTTCATAAGGAGAAGTCGCTCAACGAGCTATGGAGAGAGCTATGCTCGGGGTTTCTCTACGGGATCGAATCAGAAATGAGGAGATACGTAGGAGAACTCAAGTCACCGACATAGCCCGACGGATTAGCACGTTGAAGTGGCAACGGGCAGGCCATATAGCGCGCAGAACAGATGGTCGATGGGGCCGGAAGATTCTCGAGTGGAGGCCACGGACCGGCAAGGGCAGCGTAGGACGTCCACCAACAAGATGGGCAGACGACTTGGTAAGAACCGCAGGTCGGCGTTGGATGCAGGCCGCTTCCAACCGCAGTTCCTGGAGATCAATGAGGGAGGCCTTTGTCCAGCAGTGGACGTCCTACGGCTGATATGATGATGATGATAAGGAGAAGAAGGAACGAATACGCAAACGCAAAAGTTAATAAATTACGGTCGAAATTCACTGCACTGCCTAGTAATTATTATAAATAGTGCATTTAACTGAGTCATATACCTAATATGGTTATTACTAGTAGAAATAAGTTCAAGACATGACGACAATCATCGTTAGTTGATAGGTTTTTTCCTTAGACGTCATTGTGATTTCATACGGGCAAATGGCAATACTTACTATGATTTATTTAGTAGTGGTTCGCCCTGTACTGAGATCTCGCGAGCCTACCATAAACACAAAAAAATATTATTTGTAATATTTAACTATCAAAATAGTGCCACGAAATGCATAACCATCAAGACTGACCTACAGTTTCATTCAAATTACAGATAACGGGAGTTAATTGACTATTTTCAGACTTTTTCCTATATTTGTGCCACTACACGTATACCAAATTTCAGCACTGTGAGGTCACTGGTGTACCCTGTGAATTGTCAAATTTCAGTTTTTATTATGGCTAGTAACTCAAAAACTATACTGTAGATTCTACTAAAAATAATAACAGAGTCTAAATGTACTAATGATTACCTTTCATTTGACGTTCCATTTGACCTAATAGTCTCATGTTTTTACCCCTCTTGAACCCCAATATCTCAACCACCCCCCAACATTTTTAGCTCAGTTAGTCACACCAAAATTGTGCCATCACTACCTACCTATGTATCAAATTTCACGATGATTGAATCAATGCTGTTGATTTAGAGATCTGCTTGCTGAAATAAATCAAGAGAGATTATTACCCTATGTTATCAATCACTCCGGGTCAGTGCCAGTGCAGATTAGTGGAATCATCTTCATAGTACATAGAACTTAATTAACATTTGAATCCAATAGCTCAGGATTCACGTAATGCAATATTACGCTAAGCCCTATATTCTAGCATCCAGAACAGGGGCTTCCAAACTTATTTTGTCTCCCGCCCACTTTGAGAATAACTTATTAATTAGCGCCCCCATTTTTTCACATACTTAACAACCACAAACTTCAAATAAAATTAATTATTGTGAGCTATAACAAGAGTTAACTTGAGAACTGAGCGCAGTAGGTAGTACACAACGGCGCTCAGGTCTCAAGTTAACTCTTACGGGCTACACCTGCCAATGAGAATGATTATTGAAACGCAACTTTATAACACAGGACAGAACATAAAATAGGACAGATATATGAACTACGCGGATAGAAATATCGAACCGAGTTAGTTAGAGCAATCTCTTAATTAATATTAGTTGATGTTCACAAGTTGTAGTCGAGGGTAAAAAGCTCAGTCGGCGTCTAAGAGTCCTCCTAGATGAAATTACAAATCGCCCCTCAAACCTCTACAGTTTACACAACGCCCCCATTTTTTTTCTGGGTCTCTTACCGCCCCCCTTTAGCCTGCAGCGCCCACAAGGAGGCGTTATCGTCCGCTTTGGGAAAAGCTGATCTAGATAATGGTAGGTAATAGGTTTACCTACTAACACTGGATGTAGGTAAATCTACCCCAATATAGTTTAGTAAAGTTAGTTGCATGACAAAAGATGAGTATTAAATGTGTTAATTGAAGCAGGGAACTATTTAAATGTAAATACGTATGAATTAAATATTTAAACACATTAAAACCCGTAATCAATTTCCTGACCCCTCATTTTGCGATGGGGGTTAAAAACTGGCATAGCTAAGAACCACGCTGGTTAAACTTACTACTTTGGCGCAAGGAGCCAAAGTGTGTCGTGGGCTCCGATATGAGAACTCTTCACTTGCCTCTGTCCATTGCCATCTCTTGCCAGTCATCGGCTCCAAGGTCGCGTAGGTCAACTTCCATCTTATCGCTCCAGCGATACTTGGGACGACCAACCAGTCGGCGGCCAGTCGCTCTACCCAAGTATGCTCTCTTGACGCTTCGATCTTCGCACCTATTCGCAGTATATGGCCGAGCCAGCGGAATTGGTGCGACTTGTATTCGTATACTAGCTACTGCCAGCGGCTTCGCATGCGTTGTTTGAAAATAAAAAGTAGCCTGTGTTGAATCCAGGTCATCTTTTAACAAACCAAATTTCATGAAAATCGAAGCCGTTACGACGTAATCGAGTTACAAACAAACAAATAAATAAACAAACATTCAAACTTTCACATTTATATTATTAGTGTGATGATGTTAGACTCGGCCAAAATATCTTCTATTTCGGCGTTTTTACGGACCCTCAAGCTACCATCTTCTTTCTTTACTGGACCCAGGATTTTGCAAAGAACTTTTCTCTCAGCTACTAAAAGTAGGTTCTCCTCCTTAAGGGTTAGCGTCCAGGCTTCAGAACCATAAGGATGGGCCTTATTATGGCCCATCCTTATGTTATACTAGCTTTCTATAAAAAAAACCGCGTTGGAATTGGTCTATCCGTTTGGGAACTACGACGCCGCAGACAGACACACAGGCATAGGCGTTTAACTTACAACTCCCCACTATTTGCGTTCACTTTCACTTTCAGCAGACTTCATTCCCTTGATAACATCAAAAACATTAATAAGGTAACCAAAGGTATCTGTTGTCTCTGCCTAGCCTACTAATATGAGGTTACACCGTGGCCTTGCATCAATACAGAGTTCCGCAACGCTTTGGCTCGATCTTATCATAGCTAATATTGACTTAATTTGATAAAACAAATGTAAATTACATCCAAAATTATAATTAGGAGATATAACGAAGAGAATAAACGACGTCCCATTTGAACTAATTCCTAATTTGGTTTATTTACCACTCTTGAACCCAAGTATCGCAACAACCCCACGTATTTGTAGCTCATTTAGTCACTCCAGGATTGTGCCATTAGGACCTACCTATACACGGTGTCCTTTAAATCACTGTTTTCCCAGAACAAACGTTGTACAGACCATGGTATACTAACAGTTTATAACATCAAATTAAAAAAATAAAACGAAATCGGTCTTTGAAACATATAAAAAGTTGCGAACTTAAAACGTCTATTTTAACGCCCTACAAGCTACAACATAGTCAGCGCGCTGACCGGCAGCCACTAGGTACATAAGGAGTAGGTAATACGCGGCAAGCGTACCCATGAACTTTATTTCACGGTTAGTTTTTGAACAATGTTAGACTTATTTGAGAAGGTCTAGATTTTATTATTCTCTTATTTGATTCTATAAACAGTTATAAAGACCATGGTCTGAGTAACGTTTGTTCGGGGAAAACAGTGATTTAAAGGACACCGTGTGTACCAAATTTCACGGTGATCGGATTAACGCTTCGAAACTTAACCTCGGACAAACTAACATACATGCATACAACCCCGAGATCTCGCTTCGTTCGATCAATAAGACAAAAGTAAATAATTCCCATAATTTCAAACACGTTGTTACTTCCGAAATGATAAATATGAGATAACAATAAATAACATTGAACATCTTTTCCTTATTATTTTCCTTTATTCCGAGGAAAAATCGCGGAAAATATAGTTAGGTATATGTTATCCGACATCCTTCGAATCTTAATCCTACATCTTCTATGCTAATATTATAAAGAGGAAAGATTTGTATTTTTGTGTGTAAGTTTGTAATGAATAAACTCAAAAACTATTGTGCTGATTTAAAAAATTCTTTCACCATTGAAAAGCTACATTCACCTTGATTGAGATAGGCTATATTTATTGCTAGAAAAGACTAGGGATCCTTACTAAAACTTAAGTAACGTAATCCAAGGTGTAAAAAAGTGCCCTAAACGTCTTTCGTCACATGCGCTGCGGAAACTATTGATGATAGAACAAAAGTATGTTCTACAATATTAAAGAACATCAATATCTACAAAAAAATTTGTAATATTATAAAGAGGAAAGATTTGTTTGTTTGTATTGAATAGGCTCCGAAACTACTATACTGATTTAAAAAAATATTTCACTGTTGGGAAGCTACACTATCTCCGGGTGACACATGTTACTTTTTACCTAACTGCGGAGAAGGAGGGTAATGTTTTTATTAAAAAAACTACGTGTACGAAGCTGCGGATTGGTCAGCTAGTAAATCATAAATGCGCATGTCTGTGTGGATGTTTAATGTAAGAAAATTCGACGTTTGATGGCTCTGGATGCATGAGTAATTTTATATTAAATTAGCTGACCCGCCGACTCCCTTGACATGCATATGATGCGGGCTGCCAATGTACTTCGCCCCGGTAGAATTGTCAATTGGCCATCATTACCTGCATGATAAAAAGCATTAACTGTATGAGAAAATGAATGTTCTTCATAATTTCTTTTTGCGTGAAGATTTTCCGATATTTTAATAGTTATTCTCTGCTATTCGGAGCAATGACAAGTCCAACGCATCACAGATCATCATAATCGGTCCAGCTGTTCTTGAGTTATAAATGGTGTAACTAACCCAACTTTGTTTTATATATATGTATAGGTGTTGATAATATACGCACAAAAATGCATGGGGTTATTTTGATGAGCATCACACTAATATTATAAAATGTGAAAGTTTGGATGTTTGTTTGTTACTTAATCACGTTGTAATGGCTTAACCGATTTCGATGAAATTTGGTACATACGTAGATTATAACCTAGATCACCACATATGCTACCATAAATTCCACAAATCAGTTTCCATAGGATAAAAATGGGATATCAAAGTTTATATATGTATTTTTCATCCCAGAAAAACGCGGGCGAAGCCGCTTGTAACAACTAGTAATACACAAATTTGTAAAATGTTTACCATAAAAATGTGAAATTTATTTTGGCATATAAAAACAAACACTTTGTTAAACTTGTGTTGTGCTATTGCATAATGCTTGCCATCTAACCACAGATACTGTATTGGTGACGTCTCGAGATCTCTTATTGTCCCTTTCTAACCCAAAACCCACAGCCATTTCCGAAAGAGATATCAAATCGGCCTTTATTTTTAGATGTCGATTGCAAGAGTAGGCAGTAAGTTTTATATCTAATTAATAATCTAAACTTAGTCGATTTTCTTTAAAATTTGATAATATAACTAGTAGTTTTTTTCGAGTTTTGAGAAACTGTATTTGAATATCGTCAGTATATTACCAAACACCCTATATATAGATTACCTTGACGTGGTTGAACAAGTATATGGACCATCTGATGTTATGTGGTAACCATCGCCTATAACAACGCATTGCCTCTTAGGTTACTCACCTTAGAAACGTGCCCTTCGATGTAATGCCCTGCGACCTACATTAAAATAAAAAATAAGCTTGGGGAATACAGGTGTAAAGCCTCATGTGCCTGTAATTTCACCGGCAACCATACCCTTCAAACCGAAACACAGCAATGCTGCTTAACGGCATATCATGAATTTCCTGGGGATCGAGATGATGTATTCTTCTTCTTAGTCATAGCACTCTTGGCAGAGTGATCATGGTCGTCATGTAGGGATGTGGCGCGCTTAACTACCCTTCCCCATTCTTTTCGCACCGCTTTTATTCTGGCACATTCGTTGGGAACATCAATCACATACATTACTTGATCCGTCCATCTTACATGCGATCTGCCAGGCGTTCTTTTCCCTCTAACATCCCCTGAACCACCAAGCGTTTCATGGACAGCTCTCCTTGGCGCAGCGTGTCAAAAGAAGAATTATGATGCGAGATTGTACCGTAGAAGAGAGATGCTGCTTGTCCCTGTTCTTGAAGTATAGACTAATGGTACGGAATTCTGGGCACTGGAGGATGGTATAGTTGGTATAGTTAGTTGCTACTTAAAAATCCAGTCCCACAGCCAGCGGTTGTTCTTTTTGCAGCTAGCGGACTTCCCACCAGGCACTGATTAATTTATCTTTGATGATAGATGATGTTGAGCTCAGTTTTGTATAAGCTTTTGGTAGCTAGAAGAGGGAACTCCTCAACGTTCAACAGCACAGACACAAAATTTTGAATACGCATTTAATCATGATAGCCCGTTTCACCATGAACTGCTGCATTTAGAGTTGACTTCAGAAGAGGAAACTCCTGAACGGTCAACAGCACATATATGAAATTTGGTATACGTATAAAGCACTTAAATATTGTAAAAGCTTGTTTTTAATAATATTTTTTACTATTTTATTCATCAGTAGCATCACCTTCATCTTAGTGTTAAAAGTGCAACCCCGACCATATCTTTGACATAACTAAATCCTCTTCATCCAAAGGTTGTCCGGAAGAAATCGCTTCAAAGCGATAAGACCGTCTACTGTACTATTTGCTTTGTGTCTTCTATTTTGTCTGTAATTTTTATTTTTAAGGCGTGCAATGAAGTGTTTTCATTCATCACTTTTAATTTTCTCGTATTTAAGAGCTTCGCTTTTGTCAGTGGACCTGACGAATCTCTTTCCATTTATTTGTCTTGTTCTGAGGCAACCATTTTTCCTGATCAATTCCGTATCGTTAATATTTGAGTTCTTATATCGAACACTCATTTTAATACTCTTCGTTTGTCAGCCTGTCTGTCCAGATTATGCTCCAAAAATATAACTTTTGAAACTATCATGGCTAAGAACACTATTTGTACTAAAAACGCGCTGATTACCACGATTTACATGAGATTTTGAGTATCCCGATATTTCGACGCAGTTGCATGCGCCATGATCACGGGTGAACTGAAGTCTTAGCGAGTGGGTAGTTATTGGAAGTTATAATGATCTACCCTCTTTCTTTGCCTTTTGCTAGGATTGAAATATTGGGATACTCAAAAACTCACAAATCATGGTAGATATCCCGTTTTTAGTACACACATACTATGTTTTTATATAGCTACTTAGGTAGGTACTTTAAATGTTGTATCCTTTTACTACGCGAGTGAAACTAGGGGTGGATGCTTGTCTTGAATACAATCTTATTTGAGTGTACAATCTTATTGTGATATTAATTTTGACCTAGGTATGTATGTAGCCTTCTTATTCAAACGTCATTTTGTTTTATTTTTGTAGTATACTTTTAACATACATTAAAAATGTCGCATGTATTCTGTCTGTTCATTGCAACACAGTCGAAACGTCGCGTGCCGGAATAACAAATAAAAAACCGGCCAAGTGCGGGTCGGACTCGCGCACGAAGGGTTCTGTACCATTATCTATAAAAACGGCAATAAAATCTGTTGTATGGAAGCCCCACTTAAATATATTTTTATTCTGTTTTAGTATTTGTTGATATAGCGGACGATCGAGAAAAAAAATTTGAAAAAATCACGTTTGTTGTAAGTTAGCCCCTGCTTAAATATTATTATTTTTTAAATTTAATTATTTATTTTGAAAGTGAATATGTAACTAATTTTCTGTAAATATATCAAGCGTCTATCTGTTGCCGTTATCAATATCGAGCTAAAACAAGCAAAAAAATCACGTTTGTTGTATGGGAGCCCCCCTTAATATTAATTTTATTATGTGTTTTAGTATTTGTTGTTATAGCGGCAACAGACATACATCATCTGTGAAAATTTCAACTGTCTAACTAACACGGTTCATGAGATACAGCCTGGTGACAGACGGACAGACAGACAGCAGAGCCTTAGTAATAGTGTGCCGTTTTACCCTTTGGGTACGGAACCCTAATAAAAAAAGGTACATGAAAGTGACAAGATAATATTCATTGCGACCTTGTTTACTGTTTTGCACTTTTATCAAAACAAATCATGACGCAAAACTTTAAAAATGTTTTTAATTTGCATAAAAATCTATTGATATGCGGGCATATTTTGTAATTTTACATTACCATAGATTATTGTGTTACGTCTATTCAATGTCTTGTTGCCTTTACACGATCGCCTTCCAACCTAACGTGCCAACCTCCAACTCAATCAATCAATCAAGCGTTTGCCCCGAAACTAAACAATTGCAAATTAACCACAAAACACTCGAATATATATTATCAGCCAAACTTGTATACGCGCATGACGTATGTAACTGCGGCAAAATGTTGGAAAACTCAAACTTCTAAAAAAAGTTTTAAAATCTTGATAAGTTTATTGTCGCCGTCCCGATTCTGGATCCAAATTTTGAAGTACCTAAAACTTCTTTACGCACGCTTGACTTGGGGCGTAAGCTGGTGAATGCGTTACGAAAAGTGCGTATGGAAGTTGAGAGGGAGATATAAGTTAGTGAAGATAGAAAGAGAGAGAGTTACGTTTCGTATATTTTTAAACGTTAATGTGCGAGTGCAAGTTGTGTCTGTCCAGAATGAACATAGACTGATCGACCTACAGAAGTGTGGACAATTTTTTAATTGAACAATTTTAAAGATTAATATTTTGAAAAATAAGTTTTACTTCAGTCGTGGGGTCTAAAGCACACTCGTTTTTTTCTAATCTCTCTCGTCCCACTGCTGGGCACTCCAAGCATCCCTATACGTCGATATCTACAACTAGCCTCTTTGGAAGGTGTCGAGATCACCCCGCCAAAGCTTTCTCGGCCGACCCCGACGTCGCGTTCCGTTTCAGGCGTCCATGGTATTGCATTGCAGTATGGGTCCATCCATGATATAATCAAGCTTTAAAATAATCCAGATTTAAAAATATAAAAGGGTGGCAAAACATTTTCTGTTTATTTATGAAAATACGTTTGGCATACGGTCCTATACATCCTCCTACTTTTTTTTTTTCAATAAAATCACGCAATACGACTCGTTGCACGTCAAGTCCATCGAGCTTGGCCCAACATGCTTATGCCAACTTTCTATACATCATCAAGATTGGGACAAGCCACTTGAGCGTTCTCGATTGTGTACATGCAGCTACTGTCGTTGGACTTTCTGATAAGCGCCTGACTAAGTTATGATAGCGATATTGGAAAGTTATTGTTACAAGATTATAACAGGATCTAGGAACATTCAACGCATCAATTTGCTAATTGCAAAAGGTCTTCGGGTGTCCTCGCAATAAGTTTAGAGAAATAAATAATATGACATTCCCTTGTCAATACATCTATGAAAATCTGATGTATGTTCACAAAAATATTAATTTGTTTAAGAAAAATAACGATAATCATAACATTAATACTAGAAATAACGATAAACTCGCTGTTGCCACTTGTCGACTCCATACCTAAAGTTAGTAAATTTAAAGATGTACAAAAATTGACAATTATCAAATTTAAAAACGCATTAAAATACTTATAAAAAAGCCTACCATAAAATATCGAATTATTTAGATGATAGAGATGCTTGGGATTGAAATTGCTCCAACTCGCTCAAAAAAGAAAATTTACTTCAAAAAAATATTAATCATAAAAATATGTATTTATTTTACTTCTATTTTACTCTATTCTTCTGTAGAGATACACTTATCTATACTAGAAAAAACATAGCTTGATCTCTGGGACAGCTGTCAGTAAAATCGCGCCTATGAAGTTCTGAATTTAACAGTACGGACTAACGTACCAGTCAATGTCATACTTTATGGGCATGCTGAGCTAATTATAGTAATGAGTGATGAATCATCGTGACCACAGACTATAAACTATCGATATTTTGTATAAAACTTAATTCAAAATTAATTTATCATTTAATTTAAATAAATAACATTATTGAAAATTTAAAAAAATAACATTATTTACAATAGTGAGTAAATAAAATCTAAATTCTAACCTACTCGTAACATTCCTTCCGACAACTTTGGGGTTCGAAAGAAGTTTGGCCGCGGCGTGTCTTCTTCCGCAAGATGGCGCCAACGCGCCGCCATCTTGTTTGACATGACCCATTCTCCTCAGTACGAGTGCTAACGCCTTGTATACGCCACGTGTTTTCCGTTCTCATCACTTTGTTTTTGTTACTATTGCTGTTAATTTGTTAAGTTTATTTATTATTGTTAGTTTCTTTGTTTTTATTGTTTGTTTTCATTGTTTGTTGGCATAATGCCAAAGAGAACGAAGAAAACTGTTTTGAACAGTCAAAGTCGTGAGTTTATGATTCGCTTGCGTGAATATTTTAAGCGAGAAAACCAAAATGGTGGACCGCTATTACCCGTGGCAAAAGTTTGTGACAGAGTTGCAGATGCTCTTGGTATTGCACCTGCGATAGTAATTCGCATCAGTAAAGAAAAATATGGCGAATCTTCAACCGCAGTATTGACTGAAGACGAGGAAAAAAAGCTTTCATAGCCAAATAAAAAAAAAAGAAAGGCTGCTCCTGTCACAAAAATTGACGACTTTGACGCCAATTTTTGTGCCAACGCCAACTTCGGTAAACAGGAAGTTAGAAATAATTGCATGGCTTCAAGAAAAAGGAATAGAGGCCAATGAAACAATGCTTAAAAACGAATTATTGAGACTCGTTGGTCTGCACAAACCCAGCACACCAACGTATGTCTTAGAGACATAGCCCAAGAAAAAGGTCATAACGTCATAAGACTGCCTCCATATCACTGCCAGTATAATCCGATCGAGCTTATCTGGGCCCAAGTAAAAGGTTTGTTTGCTCTAATTTCAGTTAGACAGATTCTTTATGTATTAACTCCTGTATAATTTATGATATTAAAATATGTTTTTCTTACAAGGTTACGCTGCTAGACATAACACAACACCGCCTTTCACGGCAAATAAAATGTAGCAGTTACTAAACACTGCGGTTGAAAATGTATCTGTAGAAGATTGGAAAAAGGTAGTTACCAAATGCAGAAAATTAATGGAAGAAGATTGGGAGCGGGACGTTCGATTTGATAATATTTGCGAACAAGAGTTCATTATAAATTTAGAAGATTGCTCTAGCGATTCTGAAAGTGATTTGGGGTGTACTCCTTTGGAATAAATAAATGTATGTATTAAAATATTCGTTTCATTTTATTACCCAAATCATAATATAATCCAATATACATATAATTGTGGCAGACAGCCTTCGTGGCGAAGCGGTAGTGAACACGACTGCTGCGCAGGAGGTCGCGGGTTCGATCCTCGCTTAGTGCAAATATTTGTATGCATGAATATGGGTCTTTGCACTGGTCTGGTCGTGCCTCGGAAAGCACGTTAAGTCATCGGTCCCGGCTGCCATACGAATATCTTGTAACGTGTGCATTTCATGACACGCTACATTTTTAATTTTACATAACACTATACTAATAAAACACTACATACCACGACATCTAGCGACATGGCGGCGAACTAACTGCACAAACGCTCAATAACTCGTCTTCCAAAGTACCGAAGTCCGAGCGTGTTTCTCGTCATGGTTCGCCATGTTTACTGCAGATGGCGTTACAGGTATCTCAAAGAAATTCACTACCTATATTTTATTGATCGATAATCAATTTTAATTATTAGAAACATTTTATATACTTAAATTAAATAATCCTTTTCTTATTAGAAACATAACAAAAATAAAAATCTTAAATAATAAGAGACTGAATTCAATCAGTGTCTATTACTGATGCAAAACTGATGTGAGAAACATAGTTATTTTGAGTGACGCCGGATGTGTCAAATTTTCCTTTATGGCATCACCAAAAGCATTGCATCATTTATTCATTCCAGAATATCGAGGAACATTCGATTTTAATAATTATTAAAGGACGGTAGAAGTTCTCGGGTATAAAAAGGCAGAGTCGTTTGTCCTCAGTCTCTTTTTCCACGCCTGGACTCATCAGTGAGAACTTCTAACAAACATGCTACAGTATTAAACTCTGGACAGTGTAATTCCTATACTTTTTATTGTGAATTCGTGCGCGTGATTTCCAAGCCGGGAAGTCGTTCACGGTCTTTGCTCCTGATCTTCCTAGTTTCTTCTTACTTCTCTGTATCTACACCTGACTAACGTCAAACCTATCATCTGAGCCGTCGAGAAGCGTGGTTATCTTCAGCCATCCTGCTGGCTACCTCGAAGCCTAACGCGACCACGCCATCCCACGAAGCCTACCGCCACGAGGTCGTTCATCGGTCAACCTGCTAGCTGCCTTGGCGCACGCCGCGACCACGCCTGCCCACGAAGCCTACCGCCGCAGCTTAAGCCCGTTTCATCTGTCCGAGCAAACGCCAGGGACGGTCGACGAAAATAACACGAGGTGTATCTCTTCCATTATTTTTATCCGGGTTGAACCCCAGAATCATTTCTCTCTTTTCTGACGCTCTCGTCAGATGGCGCCTACTCTATTATACTAGATAAATTTATGCTGCTAGGTGTGCTCAACACATTCTGTGGTTGTTTGTACCATAGACCAAAAGCCTTAAGAATTCTGTGCTCTTAAAGCCAAACTCTGTTTGTACCACCCTCACTGTAAAATAATGTAACTGTAATTTGTAATCTAAGTGTATACCATCGTTAAACCAAGTCATTTAAGATCAGCCTCTCTTGATCTTGCCACATGTATAAGTAATTGAATGTAACGAACCTACTCGCTCTACCGACTTCTCTTATTCTGTCAAATTATATGTATTGAAACACATACATCGTTTTATTCAATCTCTTCTATTGTACAAAAAACGTTACAATCTAATGGCAGTCGTTACGGGTTGTTGGAGCCCTCAAAAGTCCAACAATTGGTCTTACTGCAAAGCTTCTATCGATAATTACTATAGATATTTTTTTCTGTATCATAACAACCCTAGGAATGTCAGTTTAACAAATGTCGCAGAGATCAAGCTATGTTTTTTCAAGTATAGGGCTGTTATACTAGCATGCACGGGAAAGTTTTATTCTACGCAAAGGAAGTTGCAGGCGTTCATCTAGTATATAACTTTGCTCGTCTAGCTCCCACAGGCGTACACTTGAGGTCACCTATCATTTATTTACCTCTATACACTATACAGTCTACATATACGTAGAGTGTTATATAGAGCAAACTCATAAACGTAAGCCATCATGTCATACAATAACACAAGTTAATTAAGTCTCTAGTTACGACGCACAGCAGAAACACACGAGAGGAAATTGTGGGGGAATTACCTTTATGATGTCATATGTAGCGCTGGTAGAAAAATAGATAAATATTAGATATACTCCTTGCATACCAAATTATATATTTAAAGCTGTTTGCCAGTGACTTTGCGTGGACTTTCCATCATCATTTTCATAAATTATAACAGTCTTCTTCTTTCGTGTCAATAGCTATTTGATTTTTAAATTTGAATAGCCCAATAGAGAGCAACTTCCACACCCTCTCTGTTGCTTGGTACAAGTCATTACGTGTGCAGGTGGTTGGGCATAGAGGATATGAGAGCAGGTGGGCCATTGTTTGTGTAGTGGCCCCGCAGTGGCTCGATGTAGCCCCACTTGCCTAAATTGTCTCGGCAGCGGCCAACTTGAGTGCGCAACCGGTTTAGGGACTTCCAAATTGGCCACTGCAGCTTGTAGCCGGAAGGAAGATACTCCGCTGGTGGAATGTAATCAGGAGGGGCAGTGTGATGGGAGGACCATAGTTCAAGTCTCGCTACTGCCGGGCTTTTGTCCATGGGGTTGGTGGATCAGAGAAAGTACTTACGGCTTTTCAGTCGGTCCGAAGGTGGCTGCTGGCCATACAGTGGGTGCCGGTCGTCAGTTTTTTGCTTACTTTTTTCAACACTGCAAGCAACCTCACGACAAACGCTTGGTGGTGCAATGCCTGCTAGTGGGTAGAGCATTTTGAGCGGGGTTGGTTTTAGGCAGCCTGTTATGATCCTGTACGTGTCGTTAAGGGCAGTGTCTACCTCCCTCGTATAGGCAGACTGTCGTGTGGGGACGCGCTAACATTCACCCTGCCCTGGCGGTAGGCCCGGTTCAGAACAACCAGGCCCCGGCACGGAGGGGGCGGCCTTTTTCACAAAGATCCCCTCCTCAAGACGTCGTTCAAGGTCGTGCAAGTGTGTGTGTGTGTGTCCGTGCAAGTGTCCGGCTGTGAGTCCCACGACTCGCAGCCCATCACCCCGCTTAGGAAGGAGGAGTGAGGAGGCGAGCAAACCGACTCCTCCTTGCTCCCGTTCGTCTGCGCCGGAGCGGGTCCGAAGAGGCGTCGTCCTCGTTGGCTCGCTCCGCGGTCTCCTTCTGCGTCATAAAATTTAGAGGACTAACGTAAATAAGGTAAATAAATAAAATAAAACGAGTCCGACTCGCACTTGGCCGGTTTTTTATTGTTACTAGCTTACCCGTGGAACTTCGTATCGCCTCTGGACATGCATATGTCGCGGCAATGTACGTCGCCGGTACATTTCATTTTAAACGTCGCCGTCGTTCATTTTAAACTATTCAATTTGATTTCTGATCGACGGGGGACACATCAAAGGAAAACCCAAATTGTTTTTTTTATTTAATTCCGAGCATTCTCATATTTATTCACCTTTTAAACCTTCTCTGGACTTCCACAAATAACTCAATACCAAAATTAGCCAAATCGGTCCAGCCGTTCTCGAGTTTTAGCGAAACTAACGAACAGCAATTTATTTATATATTACTTATAGATTACTTGAGCTTCTTGTCAATACGGAAACTAGACGAGAAACTTATAAAAATGTATATCCTAAATGAGAATATGATTGGGATCCGTGTAATCCATCACGAAACACGCGTTAATTAAAGCAAAACATCGTTAGAGCGATCCTATCGATTGTGAGATGAGGCCGAGTTATGGGAATCAAGATTCATAATATATTCATTAATGCTTTATGCTCAAGGACTCATGGGACGGATAGGATGTTAATTATGCAGATTAATATCTTTCACTGCAGATCTTTCGACCTTTACAAAGAATCATTATTATAAATACGGGATTTATCACGTACCGTCTTATCGGTGTTTCGACCGACAATGTTTCGGTTCAATTCGTGACCCTTCATCAGGGTGAGTGCGATCCGCTCCGAATAACGTCTCGCCTCGCACTTTACAAATAAAGTGTTTTGGCTGAATAGTGTGTTGTTCTCGCGGGCGACTTTACGACACACAGACAATAGGTTTATTTTCACGAAGGCCACGTTAGTATAATTTGAGACAAACTGGAATTCTCTACGCTAGTGTTCCGCAAACTTTTTGTGTTCAAGGTACACCTACGAAATCGGACAATTTCAGAGGTACACCATAAATAAATAATCAAATTTTAAGCATATAATTATCGTTTATTCTTGAGTGTTAATCATTTCAGAAACTTCCACATAATTTTAAAGCATAAGTTGTATTTAATGCGAACCATGAGCTTGTTTTATTGAGCAAAGGCGATCTAAATTTGGAGTAATCGTCGACTGGGCTGCATTTCCATCCGCCTTTATAATTTTATATATAAGAAATTGATTTTTCCCGCGGTACACCAATTAATGACCACGGTACACCAGTGTGCCGCGGCACACACTTTGCGGAACACTGCTTGACGCTGACCGCATAGGCACTAATGTTCGCCATGCGCCAACAGCGCAACCGGCCTTCGCTTGGTAATTAGCAAATCTTGATGCAGCAAGTGTAGATAGTGATGCAAGGGCACCCGCATCCGTAGCCGCCCCTGCAGCAGCTTCCGCAGTAACCTCCGCAAGGTCCGCAAGATCCGCACATCTTGGGTTATTGAATTGAAAGTTGGCAACTAAAGTTCTAAAAACAGGTCAAAAGACCTAAAGTTGCGATAGAAAAGTTGAAGACTGTGAAGTTGTATGTTTTAGACTGTTTTTAGGTTTTAAATATTTTTTAAAGTTTTTAGTATGTATCTCGCAAATATTTTGAGTGTATTTAACGTATCAGCAAATAAGTTTAGAAGATATTACAATAGGTATAAATGTTATTACGGTCACTAAGGTTTATATTTATATAGGCAGCAGATTAAGTTTTTTAAGGATTTCCAAAGAGTAATACACATACTTACATTTAGATAAATTACAATAGAAGCGCTCCCTGTGCTCACTCTGTGAAGGCAACCACACCTAACGCAGGTAAACATAATTAATTTCATTAAAATAGTGTAAAAAAAATTAACAATAATAATATACCTATATAAGTTCAAGACAGTCACAGAAAGTTAATAAACATAAATTAATAAAATATATACAGTTCTATTTTTGCCTGAAATAAAGTTTTATTTTCTTACTAATTATATAATGTTGACCCAGAAAGAAGAGCGCAAACTTCTGGTGACGGAAAGGAAGGTGCTAAGAAAGATCCTAGGCCTGGTGCGACGAGAAGATGGCACTCTGCAAGTGAGGAAGAATCGGGAGGTAGCGGAACTGGTGGCAGAGCCCAACATTATAGGCGGAATAAAATCTCATCGATTACGCTGGCTCGGTCCACGTTGACCGAATGGGGGACAATCGTGCTGCTAAACGAACCCACCTAGGAATGCCAGTCAGCCGACCCAGATATCGCTGGAAAGATGAGGTGGAGAAAGATCTACGCGCTCTTCAAATGTCAGACTGGCAAGAAGTGGCGCAGAATACTGGCCCCAGTGGCGTCTTTTAGTTTCGGAGGCCAAGATCCGCTTCGGGGTTGATGCGTCAGGATAGTAAGTAAGTACCTAAGTATACAAATGTGAAAGTTTGGATGTTTGTTTATTTGTTACTCAATCACGTCGTAACGGCAAAACTGATTTTGGTTAAATTTGGTTTGTTAATAGATTATGTCCTGGATTCAAATATAGGCTACTTTTAATTGACAAATAACGAGTGCGATGTTAATGTAGTATCCTAATAATAATATAAACATTAGCTTCCGCCCGCGGCTTCGCACGCGTGTTTTGTAAATAAAAAGTAGCCTATGTTTTAATCTAGGTTATAATCTACGTACATACCAAATTTAATTAAAATCCATTCAGTAGTTGTTGCGAGAAAGAGTAACAAACATCCATAAAAACTTTCGCGCTTTTATTATTAGTGGTATATTAGGTTGGAGAAAAAGTTTCTTCGCATTTTTTAAGAAAATTCAAAACATTCTTTAATATAGTTTATTTACATTTAACTAAAGTATGTAGGTACCATTTTTTTCGATAACTTTTTGCCATCTTGTAGGTAGGGACATGCTCCCTTTGCTATAGAAATTTTGGGGCTTCTGATCAAAATACCGCGACAAGTAGTTTTGGCAGTCCTCTCGTGATGTTAACCTGACACTGCCTAAAGAATTCTGAAGAGACCAAAACAGGTGGAAATCTGAAGGTACAAGGGCAGGACTATACGGTGGATGTATTAACACCTCCCAGCAAAACTCTCTTAATTTTTCCTGAGTGGCTAAAGATGTGTGAGGTCTAGCGTTATCATGATAAAAACCGCACCCCTTCTGTTGATAAATTCCGGCCGCTTTCTCTCAACTTCTTGCTTTAATCTCATCAGTTGTTCGCAGAAGAGTTCAGAATCGATGGTTCTGCCTTGTGGTAACAGCTCATAATGAATAATGCCCTTCCAATCCCACCACACACACAGAATCACCTTGTTGCGAGTTAACCCGGATTTCTTCACAGTCTGTGAAGCCTGACCGGTCTTTTACCACGACCTTTTTCGCACATTATTGTCGTACGTGATCCAATTTTCATCACCAGTTATCGGCTTCTTTAAAAATGGTTCGGTTTCATTACGTCGTAATAAAGAATCACAAATGAGTACACGGTTCATTAGGTTTCTTTCAGTGAGCTCGCGGGGTACCCAAATATCAAGCTTTTTTGTGTACCCAGGTTTTTTGAAATGCTCCAAAACTGTTTTGTGGTCAATTTCCAGTTCTTCGGCTACGTCGTAACTACTGACATACCGATCTTGCTCCACTTTTTCAAAAATGGCATCAATTTTATCCGTAATAGGGCGAACAGAGCGACGTGTACCTTTGACTTCAAAATTTCCGGATTGAAAACGCTTAAACCAAATTTGTGCTACTTTCACAGACACTGCACTAGGTCCATAAACATCGCAAAATTTTTTCGCGGCTTGCGTTGCATTTTTATCTTTTTTGTAGTAAAATTTTAAAATGTATCGAATTTCTTCATCAGATTCACTCATCTTTACAGTGCGAAAAACAAATAGAAATCAAACATTTTCCTAATTTGAATTTGGAATTATCTTCTTTAAAATTTAAACTTTAAAAGATACCAAAACCAGCCAGATACAAATAGTATAGCCAAAGAGATTTTATTACAAGTTCATACATACTATAATGCGAAAAGACTTTTTTCTCCCAACCTATTTATATATTAGGTTGGGGAAATTGTTTCTTCGTATTTTTTAAGAAAATTCAAATATTTTTTAATATAGTTTATTTACATTTAACTAAAGTATGTAGGTACCATTTTGTTCAATAACTTTTTGCCATATTGTAGGTAGGGACATGATCCCATTACTATAGAAATTTTGGGTCTTCTGATCAAAATACCGCGACAAGTAGTTTTGGCAGTCTTCTCGTAATGTTAACCTGACACTTTTCATCCGTGAGTGGAACGGAGAAAGAATACAATTCTCCCCTCCGCCGCCGGGTAGCTTGTCGTAAGAGCCGACTAACCCGGTCACCTGCTGGTGGTAGGGCTCCGAAAAGAGTCCGTCTGGCTAGCTACCACCCTCCTACTAGAGTCTACCGTCAAACGCCGAAACTTCTAGCGTACGCGTGTTCCGGTATCAGTGAAGGAGTGCCAGTGCCCCCCCAGGTAGAGAGTACTCCTATCATTACTGGGGACCGTTGGCTTGTCTTAGCAAGGGCCTTTTTTGGGCCGAGATGGTGGGTTGGCGTGGTGTCCAGGGAGACCCGATAAAACGGCTGTCCGCTGATGTCCGCCCGTGGGTCAGTAGGGGACCCGAACCCAGGGATAACTTTTTAAACTCCGCCCTGGGAGGCTGTCTCGCCAATCCGCGAAAAAAGCTTGCGAGTGACTGTCATGCCGGAGTAGGAGACCGGAGTGGAACCCGGCAGCTGCTCTCAGGTTGGATCGGGGGCCCTTCCGTACATCACGCCAGCCATCAATATCTGGAACAACTGAGCCCTTGTATAAGCCATGTTTGCCCTTACTTCTGGCTGAAGTACTCATTACTACTTTCCCTTTTTATTTTATTTCTCATGGTCAGTCAAAATAAAAGTAAAAGTTTACCAGCGGCTTCAAAACCCACTCTAAGAGTTGACCTCTGCAACACCCGCGGATTACACTCGAACTTAAATGCTGTTCATCATCATCTTGAGACAGCCAAGCCTGCCCTGCTCTGACGGAGATTCAAATCTCCTGCCCGGCTGATACATCTTATCTCCTCTACCCTGGCTATATACTAGAAGAGCATTTTCTCCGGAAAGCTGGGGTATGTATGTACGTTCGGGAGGATGTTTGTTGTCGCCGTCTCAACGGCCTTGAAGCTACAGATTTGTCGTGTCTTTGGGCCCGCGTCGATTACGGGGGTCGCACCCGTATTTACGCTTGCCTTTATCGATCACATAGTGGTGATTCAGACACAACTCGACTATTTGAGCACATCGCTGAAGGGATAGAGTGTGCACTCGGGCAGTACTCCAATGCAGAGTTGATCGTTCTCGGGGACTTTAACACTCACCACGTTGAGTGGCTGGGTTCCCGATACACTGATCATACTGGGAGAACTGCCCATGATTTTGCAATCTCTCATGGCCATACCCAAATGGTCTCCTGTCCAACTAGGATTCCAGATGTTGATAACCATGTACCATCCTTGCTTGATCTCGTGCTGACTTCACATCCGGATAAATACCAGGTCTCTGTGGAGGCTCCTCTTGGATCCTCTGATCATTGCCTGGTAACCACGTCAGTGCCGACCGTTCGTCCCAGTTTATCTAGTAAACCCGGGAAGCAAAGGGTTTGGCATTTCGGAACAGCCGACTGGGATGGATTACGCGAATTCTACGCATCTTACCAGTGGAGGAAGCTATGTTTCTCAACGGACGATCCAAACACTTGCGCTGACTCCGTCGCTGATGTCATACTTCAGGGTATGGAATGTTTCATCCCCAACTCTGTGGTGCGTGTTGGTGGCCGGAGTCAACCCTGGTTCAACCGGGCTTGTGCCGATACAGTCAGCAGCAAATTGGCTGCCTTTAAGAACTGGAGTGTAGCGCGTGAGTGCCAGGATCCCGAAGTTTCCCGTTTCAGGAAAAAATTCAATGCTGCCTCCAGACAGAGCAAAAAGGTCATGGCTATAGCGAGGAAGCAGCACATCAGCAGAATTGGCGACCAGTTGGTGGGGTATCCTTCTGGAAGTAGAGCCTTCTGGTCTCTTGCCAAAGCTGCTGAGGGTAACTTCTGCCAGTCCCGCTTACCATCTTTACTCAAGTCGGACGGATCTCTGGCCCATAGTGCAAAAGAGAAAGCCGAACTCCTTGGATCTCTTTTTGCCTCCAATTCGACCCTCCTCGACGGAAATGCTTCAGCACCGGTTATACCTCGGTGTCCGAGTTCCATGCCAGAGGTACGTTTTCATCAGAAAGCGGTACGGAAGGAACTCCTTTCCCTTGATGTGAGAAAGTCGAGTGGGCCGGATGGCATTCCAGCCATTGTGCTCAAAAAGTGTGCTCCTGAGTTGTGTTCTGTCTTTACGTCCCTCTTTGAATTGTCTTATACCACTGGTATCGTGCCGTCTTCTTGGAAAGTGACCATGTCCACCCAATCCCTAAAAAAGGGGATCGAACCAATCCGTCTAACTATCGGCCTATAGCAATTACCTCCCTACTCTGTACAGTGATGGAGCGAGTAATTAATACTCAGCTTCTTAGGTATCTTGAGGAACACCAGCTGATCAGTGACCGCCAATACGGCTTTCGTCATGGGCGATCAGCTGGTGATCTTCTAGTTTACCTCACTCACCGCTGGGCGGAAGCCGTTGAGAGTAGGGGGGAAGCTCTAGCTGTTAGTCTAGACATCGCGAAGGCGTTCGATCGGGTGTGGCACAAGGCACTTCTCTCGAAGCTTCCCTCATACGGCCTCCCCGGGGGACTTTGCAGTTGGGTCGCCAGTTTCTTATCCGGGCGGAGCATAAGAGCCGTTGTAGATGGTTCTTGCTCGGACTCAATGCCCATTAACTCTGGTGTACCCCTAGGGTCAGTGCCATCGCCCACACTGTTTATTCTTCACATCAATGATATGCTGCACATAAGCGGCCTTCATTGTTATGCGGATGACAGTACGGGTAATACTTTCTACACTGGTCGCACTACCGTGGTCGTAGTTCTACACACTAATGTCTCTCGGTCGGAAGTGGAAGACAACAGACAAAGACTTGTGTCTGAGGTTGAAGGCTCTTTGGAGCGTGTGTCAGATTGGGGTAACCTTAATCTGGTCACCTTTAACCCAACCAAGACGC
The DNA here is from genome assembly GCA_918857605.2 of Philereme vetulata. Lineage (NCBI taxonomy): Eukaryota > Metazoa > Arthropoda > Insecta > Lepidoptera > Geometridae > Philereme > Philereme vetulata. The sequence continues at coordinate 13,935,693 of OU975421.1, forward strand.
AAGTCTGTGCGTTCACCACAAAGAAGGCCCCTTTCACAATAGCTCCACGGTTCCAGGGCATTCCTCTCCCCGTCTCGGCGAGTATAGAGATTCTGGGAGTCGAAATTTCTAATGAGGTCCAGTATGGGAGTCACTTAGAAGCAAAAGCTGTGCTCACGTCCAAAAAACTTGGAGTCCTTAACCGTGCCAAACAGTATTTTACGGCACAACAACGGCTATTGCTGTACAAAGCGCAAGTTCGGCCGCACGTGGAATACTGTTCCCATCTTTGGCACGGAGCTCCTAAGTACCAATTGCTTCGTTTTGACTCCCTTCAGAGAAGAGCCATTAGAATCATCGGTGATCCCAAACTCGCCGACAGGCTGGAACCGCTGAGTCAACGCCGTGACATCGGATCGCTCAGTGTATTCTACCGCCTGTATAATGGGGAATGTTCTGAGGAGCTATTTGATCTCATCCCGTCGTCAAGATTTTACCACCGCACTTCTCGACAACGTAATAAAGCTCATCCACATATAATCGACAATTGGGTATCGCGCACCACACGCTTCATGCGATCTTTTCTACCCCATACTTGCAAAATGTGGAATGAGCTACCATCTGAGGTTTTCCCATTAGACTACGACATGGCACGCTTCAAGAGAAATATAAAGAGGTTTCTTCAGTGTAGGAAACGCATCCACCATACCCCGGGTGTTGCCGGTGTCAATAGGCGACGGTGACCACTTACCATCAGGTGGGCCGTAAGCCTGTTTCCCCACAAATAACATAAAAAAACACTCCCTAAAGCATTCTGAAGAGACCGAAACAGGTGAAAATCTGAAGGTGCAAGGTCAGGACCATACGGTGGATGCATTAACACCTCCCAGCCAAACTCTCTTAATTTTTGCTTAGTGGCTAAAGATGTGTGAGGTCTAGCGTTAACATGATGAAAAACCACACCCCTTCTGTTGATTAATTCTGGCCGCTTTCTCTCAACTTCTTGCTTTAATCTCATCAGTCGTTCGCAGTAGAGTTCAGAATCGATGGCCCTGCTTGGCTCATAATGAATAATGCCCTTCCAATCCCACCACACACACAGCATCATCTTGTTGCGAGTTAACCCGGGGTTCGCCACAGTCTGTGAAGCCTGACCGGCCTTTGACCACGACCTTTTTCGCACGTTCTTGTCGTACGTGTTCCACTTTTCATCACCAGTTATCAGTTTCTTCAAAAATGGTTCGGCTTCATTACGTCGTAATAAAGAATCACAAATGAGTACACGGTTCATTAGGTTTCTTTCAGTGAGCTCGTGGGGTACCCAAATATCGAGCTTTTTTGTGTACCCAGTTTTTTTCAAATGCGTAAAACTGTTTTGTGGTCAATTTCTAGTTCTTCAGCTACGTCGTAACTACTGATATGCCGATCTTGCTCCACTTTTTCAAAAATGGTATCAATTTTATCCGTAATAGGGCGACCAGAGCGACGTGCATCTTTGACATCAAAATTTCCGGATTGAAAACGCTTAAACCAAATTTGTGCTACTCTCACAGACACTGCACTAGGTCCATAAACATCGCAAATATTTTTGCGCGATTTGCGATGCATTTTTACCTATTTTGTAGTAAAATTTTAAAATGTATCGAATTTATTCATTAGATTCACTCATATTTACAGTACGAAAACAAATAAAAATCACACATTTTCCTAATTTGAATTTGGAATTATCTTCTTTAAAATTTAAACTTTGTGGTTGCGCTTATAATTTTTTTTTTTTTATTGTTTATTACATCACCTTATTGATTGAGAGGCATTGATTTAATAGTCTTATTTATTGCATAAGTGTCACTATACCGTTGTTTTGGTGATTCTCTGTGCATTTCGCCACCAACTTTGCCGGCTTCCGGTCAGTCTCGCAAATACGATCGTATCGTGCGCATCGCTTGCGCATTGATCCAAACACCATCGGACGCGCATTTTATCGCCCGAAACCCTGAACTGAACTTACATCAAGACAAGTGTTATCTGTATTCTAGACTCTGTGGTTTTTATCGCTGGCCAGCATAGTGCATCTAGACTGAACTTTTAAGCTATAACGCGGCATTGTATCTGTGTCGGGGTTTGCTGAAATAAAGGTATGTGGCATATTGCTAGTAAATTGGACTTTAAGTCATTGCCTTAACTCACCTTGTGTTTCTTTCGCCTTAAGTTAGCATAGCTGAATCAGCTGTTAATAGCCTAGATTGCTCTAATAATCTAGGCTCACGCGCGTGTGACATTTCTAGTAATTTTCGAGTCAATATTCAAGTTATAGAAGTTATACGCACCATTTTGGTCCTTCGAGTTCGAATACATTAATTTTGGGCCTATTAACGGCCTATTTTTGAGTTCTAAAAGTCTAACTTTAGGAAAAAAAAAATCGAGAATTTTATATATAAATTGCATATCATCACACAACTATCACCTCTATTGCGTTGGGAATAAGGGTCAGACTACCTTGCAATCAATTGTTACCCGCAAATTAATTGTTAATCTAAATCTTTAGTTTCTTCTGTTATACACATACAATTTAATATCAACGTTAATTCATATCGCTAAATAATTTCATTTATTAAATCAGTTGAATTTCGTCGAAATCACAATTTTCTTGTTCGTATATGAAAATTGTGGGTAGTTGTACGACTTTGAGTTGGCCTTCGTGACGTGTGGAATATTCCAGGTCATTGTTCTCGTACGGCTAATTTTTATTTACGCATTAGATACTTTTATATTTTTTTCCAATCGAGATTTGTTGAGTGAATGATATCAATTGTTGTTGTATGATACACTTGTACTGTGGGTTCGTTAGGTACATGCCTACAATATTCGTATTGCACGAGTAGGTATTTTTTTTTTATAATTTATATCGAGACTCCATTTGGTTAATTATTGCAATTAAACATCTTATACCGCGTCGCTTGTTATTTTATTTTGAAAGAAAACGGGATCTTTGTATCTTTTCTTCAGGTGAAATAGCTGATGTGTATAAACTTTACGTGTTTGTTTGCCTAAGAAATAGCCGTATAATTATACATATCACCCGCACCTAACTTGGTAAACGTAGCACTTGCTAGATAAGTTATTTCGAACGGTCGCGGTCGTCTACACATTACTTGTTAGGTATTTTATTGATTTTCAACTCAGATTTATCAGATTCTGATCGCATTCATTATTTGCTGAGTTGTTTAAAGGGAAAGGCGAGGAATGTGGCAGTAGGTATTGTACCTTTTGGCGATAATTACCGCGTGGCCTGGGATGCGCTTATCGCAAAGTACCTGGATACTCGCGCGCTCGCCACTAATTATCTAAATCAGCTGTTCTCATTGAATGCGTTCGGATCGACGCCCGCTAATATTGAAAAGGGTTTCGATAAATTAACTGCTACGGTTGCGGGACTCAAACAATTGAACATAGATAACTTGACTGATTTTATATTTATTCATTTGGGTCTTAAATTACTAGACTCAGACATTGCAAAACACTTTGAAATGTCGCTTCGTAATCAACAGGAGTTAGATTATGATTATTTCGTAAAGTTTGTTCGTGAACAAGTCAAAATCTTGTTTCGCACGTCTCCTGCAGCAACTAAGCCCTCTCCCGTAGGTGGCTCCAGCACCTCATCTAAGGTATCGCAGGTGTTTATAGCTACTGAATCTAAATGCTCACTTTGTCATTCCACGCATACAAACTTGTTTACGTGCAATGCGTTTCAAAAGTTGAGCGTAAATGATAGATTTAAGTTTGTAAAAGACAATAAAAGATGTGGTAACTGCCTGAGTAGTCAACATACCGTATCTAAGTGTCTATCAAAGTCCACATGTAAGAAATGCAACGGCAAACATCATTCCTTATTGCATTTTGAGCAATCGACACAAGCTCCTACGCTTGCCCCCGCGATCGCCCCCTCCTCAACTTCTGCGGCCGACCCTGCTACTCCTGATCGTGTGGCGTTGTGTACGCATTCTTCTGCTCAAGTTCAGGCCACACGCAGTACCGAAGTGCTGGCGACGGCCAAGGTTTTAGTAGCAGGTAGGAAAGGTAAGGACGTGGTGGTTAGATGTCTTTTGGACCCTGGGTCACAAAAGAATTATATTACGACGCGTTGCTGCCGTATGCTCGGTCTAACTATACATGCGGATTCGATAAATACCGTTCGTGGTATTGGTGGCACGTCGCATTCCGTACGCGGCTCGGTGAACCTTATGTTCGGCTCACGGCTTCGCCCGCAGCCTAGGTATGAAATTGACGCTTTAGTTTTGGATCAAATAACCAGCCAGCTCCCTTTGTGTGCTATAAATATTGCCGAATTGAATCATATTGATCCTAAACTACTCGCGGATGACACCTGGGGTGTGCCAGGTAATATTGATATGTTACTTGGGGTCAAGTTGTTCGCTAAGTTATTGCGACCAGGTCACGTGACCAGCGTACCCGACTGCCCCGATGCATTGGAGACTGTGCTCGGCTACGTACTTCTAGGAGAAGCACCTATTATCGAACCTCCAACTGACACTCTGTCTTTCTTTGCGAGTTCGTTCGATAACTTCGATCTTCGTAAGTTTTGGGAGATTGAAGATGTTACTGCTCCGTCCATTGATAGTGTGGATGATAAACGCTGTGAACAGTTTTATTGTACCACAATTACCCGCGCTAAAAATGGCAAGTATGTGGCAGCCTTACCACTGAAAACAGACGCGTCAGCGTTAGGAAATTCTTTTGATATAGCTCGCAAGAGATTTTTGAGCCTCGAACGTAAACTAAAATCGCTTCCTAACGTCAAGCTTCTTTATGATGACGTTATACGGGATTATCTACAGAATAATTACATTTCTTTAGTGCAGAATATCTTACCTGAATGTACGTTGCCCAAACGAAATTGTAAGGAGCGAGATATGGAATACTATATTCCTCACCATGCTGTTATTCGAGAGGATAAAGTGACTACTAAGTTGCGAGTGGTCCTAGATGCCAGCGCATGTACAAACAATGGTACCTCGCTCAATGATATCCTGTTCGCAGGTCCAGTCCTTCAGGCTGACCTGTTTAACATCTTGTTAAATTTTAGGCTTTTCAGTGTCGCTGTTTCCGCAGATGTCCAATCTATGTACCTACGTATAGGTATACGCCAGCAAGATCGTTCGCTTCAACGTATCTTGTATCGGTTTAATGAAGAAGAAGAACTTAAAATTTATCAGTTTTCAGTGCTTCCATTTGGTTTAAAGTGTAGTCCTTTTATAGCTATTCGCACTATCCAACAGCTATGTCAGGATGAAGGAACACAGTTACCTCTCGCCAGGGACATTTTGCAACGAAATATTTACATGGACGACATAGTTAGTTCTATACCCAGCACTGCGCTAGCTATAGACTCGGCTCGTGAACTGATAAAAATATTCTCTCTCGGTGATTTTCAGCTGACGAAGTGGTCTAGCAACAGTGTCGATGTTCTTCGGACTATCCCAGAGTCATTACGACTTTCACAGAGCGTGGACTTAAGTAAAGATCTAACACAGAAAATACTGGGACTTCGTTGGTTTCCTGACGAGGATTGTTTCGCCTTCCAGGTTAATCCTAATGATCGCCCTTGCACAAAACGGAATATTCTATCTTCCATCGCACGTCTCTTCGACGTTCTAGGCCTTGTGGCACCAATAATTTTATACGCCAAGCTTCTTATCAAAGAGCTTTGGCTTGTCAAACTTGGGTGGGATGACGTCCCCCCACCTCGAATTGTTCGTCTGTGGGAACAATTTCAAACTGAACTGCCACTTATCTCTGAATTGAGATTTTTGCGACATGTCGGCGTCGTGGAACGCTGTAAGCTCTCACTCGTTGGTTTTGCCGACGCTAGTGAGAAGGCTTACGGTGGTTCGGTCTACGCCCACGTTGTCAAACCCGACGGTAGTATCGTCGTTTCGCTGGTGTGTGCGAAATCTAAAGTCGCACCACTGAAAGTCGTTTCTCTAGCTCGTCTCGAGCTATGCGCCGCACTTCTCCTATCAACTGTGATAAAGCGAGTATATAATCTTTTCGCAGCTCGGCACGCCATTGAGGTAGTAGTTGCTTTTTCGGATTCAACTGTAACTTTGAGTTGGATTCATTCCGCACCGCATCGATGGCACACTTTCGTAGCCAATCGTATAGCTAAGATTCAAGACAATCTTTCTGCAGATCACTTCTTCCACGTGAAAGGGTCTGAAAATCCCAGTGATTGTCTCTCTCGCGGCTTAACGCCTGCCCAATTAGTCCATCATCCGCTCTGGCTAAATGGACCGCCATGACTTAAGCTTCCCTGTCTGAATGGCCGATAAAACCATGTGCTTCAGGTGAGTCGCTAGAGCTTCCCGAAATGAAGCCCGTGGCTCTCCCTGTGCTCTCGCACGAATGCTCGGACGGAAGTCCTCCTTCCGACGACATTTTATACGCTCGTTCTACCAGGTTCTCTTCCGGGTTGAAATACTTAAAAACGATTTGCTTCGTTTATAAGTTCATCAAACGGCTCCCTAGAGGACCCGTTACCGCGTCTGACCTAGAGTTCGCTGAATTCGTTGTGTTACGATCGATGCAAAGGATTCATTTTGAAGCTGATCTCGGTCGTTTAGCCCGCAATGAATTGTGCTCGAAGCCAGTACAACGGCTAAGTCCCTTTCTCCACGAAGGACTTATTCACGTTGGAGGTCGCCTAGCAAACTCTGAGCTAGATTTTGACTCGTGTCATCAGATCCTCCTTCCGCGTCAAGATCATATAGTGGAACTTCTAGTTTCTCATTATCATGTGAAAAATTTCCACACAGGACCAAACTTGCTCGTATCTCTCCTACGACAAAAGTTTTGGATCCTGTCTGCACTTCACATTACCTTTAATTGTAACATTTGCTTTCGAGCAAAACCGCGACCTACCTTTCCTATAATGGCGGATTTGCCACGTTCTCGCGTTGAGTCTGCTCCTAAGGCTTTCTCTGAAACAGGTTGCGATTATGCGGGACCCCTCTTGATCACGTCGCGGCGGTTCGTGCTTTTTCGTTACATTTAGACTAAGTTTTATCGTGCACCAATGTGCAATATTAGATTTAGTTACCGCGTAGAATAATTAGTTAATATTCTTATTTGTAATATAGAGTCGCAATTTTAGAGTTCTTATAACTTTGGTAGAGTTGTGATGATATGCAATTTTATTTACTTTTCCTTTGTGTTTCGAAAGTAGGAACTTTCAAGCCGGGGAAAATGGTTGCGCTTATAATTTTTTATTTTTTTTTATTTGTTATTACATCACCTTATTGATTGAGAGGCATTGATTTAATAGTCTTATTTATTGCATAAGTGTCACTATACCGTTGTTTTGGTAATTCTCTGTGCATTTCGCCACCAACTTTGCCGGCTTCCGGTCAGTCTCGCAAATACGATCGTATCGTGCGCATCGCTTGCGCATTGATCCAAACACCATCGGACGCGCATTTTATCGCCCGAAACCCTGAACTGAACTTACATCAAGACAAGTGTTATCTGTATTCTAGACTCTGTGGTTTTTATCGCTGGCCAGCATAGTGCATCTAGACTGAACTTTTAAGCTATAACGCGGCATTGTATCTGTGTCGGGGTTTGCTGAAATAAAGGTATGTGGCATATTGCT